>JAKELP010000017.1:11396486-12782320 GCA_029929735.1 Mimosa pudica | reverse complement strand
TTTGATCTTAATATATATGAAGGACACCGATTTATAGGTCGGTGTAGTGTGCCTTGGGTCTAGTCCTTCAAGAATATTTTAGAACCTCAAGGTAAGCGGAAGTTACCCCGGGTATCGTTCTCAAGGGAGCCTTGTTTAATTAAACTACCCTAATAAATTTAATGCAATGCAAGATGAATTTAGGTAAAGAAAATATGTTTTGTTGATTTTTTAATGATGGAATGATGGATGCGAAACAAATAAATATTTTTGGTATTTTTGGATAAAAGGGTGAAATGAAAGTGAATTGCTCTTGGAAATGATTTTCAATGGCTATCATAGCTCTCTAAGGATTTTTGGGGAGTTGAATGCACTAATTTCCTAATTTACCAAACCTCATGAACCCATGAGTCCAATACCTAAATGTTGAGACCTCATCCAATTAGGCATTGTTAAGCTCTTTAGTGCTTGTGGACCTATTACTTGCAAGGAACTATTAATCCTACGACCGGGACCCCGAATCGCCACTTAATTAATCCTATGATTTTAATTCACTATTGGAACACCACATAATAAAATAAAATCTAAGGATTGAAGTCCAATGTTACTCAAGCAATTAATAGGTTCACTTTGAGTTTCTCTAGGTTTTCTAAAATACCAAACCTCACCAACCGGTAAGTCTAATGCCTAGTCTCATGAACCCATTCAAATAGACATTATTAATTACCCTAGAGTGTGATTAGTAATTTGTAATGCATGGTTCAATTACAATTCAATTCAATAAACTATCTACCAATACCATGAGTAAATAGAAATATCTAATGAATTATAAAGAACATATGTATGACCATACATATTGTTGAGTCCAAATTCCTCATTACAAGTCAAAATCACAAACACCCACAATATCAACCAAATCCAGTCCAATCTCAAAACATAAATGCTAACCTAAACCTAGGCAATCAAAAATATAAAGAGAAAGAAAAGGAATTGGGACTCCCCTTTGAAGAACCATAGCTCAAGCCACTTCCCATCAACTCCAAGAGCAAGGAGAAACTTTATTGAGGCATGGAAGAGGAAGGAAGGTGGAAGATTGAAGAAATGGGATGAGAAGTGAAGAGAAGAGGATGAAGGGAATGGAGGGAACTAGGGTTTTGGGGAGCACCCAACCCCCAAAACTTGTGTTCCTAAACCTAATTTACCACCTAATATGATTGGGGACTTGGGCCTAATGTTTGGGGTTGAGTTTGGGTCCAAATTGGTGCTTCAAAGAGCCAAAAACCAGAGAAAACCGAAGCTGGACATATCAGTTCGCGACAGGGACTGATCTGCAAAGTCTGAAAGTTTTGGGTCAGATTCTGTAATTTTCGCAGGACTGTTCTGAAGCATTTTCAGGATTCTGGGCCGATTCTGTAATTTTCTCCAAATGCTCAGAATAGCTATTTCAGCTCATTTTTGTCATTTTCTGCAAGGGAAAAATTACAACAATATAATACCTTTCATCTCAAAAATTAATCACTTAATATAAACAATTAAATGTGACGATTATGCCCTTTTTTAACCCTTTTTACTCAAAATAATTTTTAATCCAATTAAATTATAATCAATGCATTTTAATTCAATATTGCATCTTTGAAATGTTAATAACTTCAAATTAGCACATTAAAAACATACAAATACATGGATTTGTCAACTCCCCCACACTTAAACCTTTGTACTCCCGGACAAAGACAAGTTTTAAAAAGCTTTGAAGTACATTAACATGACAATTATGAGAATTCAACAAACAATGTGAAATGGAATAATGCTAACAATGATTGTAATGAATGTAAAGAGTATGAGTAGAGAAGAAAATCACTCAAGGATAAGTGTTTACACACATCTCACCATTTTGGGTTCATTTATACTCTCAATATCCACTTTGGTACACATTCTACCATATGCTTGTGAGAATTCTAGGGTCTCCACTAAAACACAAGTGCAATGCATCAAAAGGACTTTTGAGGGTTGTGGTGGTGGATAGGCCAAATGATGGAATGAAAATGAAAATGAAAAGAATTGATGTTATGCATGTTTAACCATTCATATACAACTTGTAGTACCAATTGCATATTGCTAAACTACTATGCATGCCTTATTTTTCACTTTTTGACTTTTTCTCATTTTTTTCCTCCATTTTTTTCTTTCTTTTTCTTTTCCTTTTTCTTTTCTCTTTTTTTTTGTATTTTTTTATACATAACATGCTTCTTTGAAACATAACAATGACATCTTTTTTTCATTTTAAACAAAGCAATTATGCAACTTTTCTCATATTGACTAAACAATGCAATAACATCAAGTGAATGGCTCAAATGGGTAGCAAAAGGGTAGAGTGTTTAGGGTTGGTGTTTGGGGTTAAGGGCTATGAAATGAATGCCTTTATCATCCTACATTACACTATATGCAACAAGTTTTGACCAAGAATGCAAACAAGTTCTAGAGAATGATAACCAAGTGGATTTCCCTCAAGAATGGATAATTAGGCTCAAATAAACCTCACAATATATGGCTAATTCTTCTAAACTCATAAACAAATATTCAAGACAATCAAGATTAACCATAGGGCATCAATTCCATTCACAAGATTGCAAATGAAAAGCATAAAAACAAATTCTCAAAATTGCCAAAAGTCTAAAAATATGTCATGTCCAAGGTTAACAAATGTAAAAGTGAGGGAAAGTTCAAGATTTTTCAAAAATTTTGCCAATTTGAAGTTAGAAACATATCCAAGATGAAATAACCCAAAACTTAACCCAACTACAACCCCTCCCCCACACTTAATTTCTACATTGTCCTCAATGTAGCAAAATCATGGAAAAATCCAATTAAATTTCGAAGCATGTGGAAATCAAGTGTGGTGGTGGTGTTAGCACTAAACACTTTATTTTAATCCTAGAAATGAGAAAAACAACTAAAGCTACCTTTTACTACTAGTTTGTGTCTCTCCCCCACACTTATATTCCTCAATCAATAATTAAGCCAAGCACATGAAGAATAAAAAGGAAAACAAGTGAGGAAAGAGACAACCTTTGTTATGGTATCTTCAAATGCTTGAAGGAGAAGTTTTCATCCTTGATGAAGATTATGTTGGACTTTAGAGCTCCAACTTCTCCTTTGTTGATCTTCCTTAGTAGTGTTTGAAGTAGATACCTCATATGGCTCCTACAATGATATCTATGCAAAGAAAACAAGCCAAGAGAAATACCAAATCCAAAATAACAAACTTGGAGAGGGTTAGAGTATACTTTAAGCAATTTGAGATCAAAACTCTCCAAGTATGAATCACAACCAAGAAAATCAACATTACTCCCTTTTGTAGGAGTTAAAGAAACATTTATGTTTTTTAAATCCTCTTGTGCTTGCAACCGGAAAGGTGAAGAACCCAAGTTGGTGTTGGGGTACACCACATCAAATTTGCAATCACAAGAGGTGGGGGGTATAAGAGTGGAAGAAGAAGAAAATTTATGCAATATGGAAGATGAATGCAATCCTAAATCGGGCGGTAGGTCACAAGATAAAATCAAATGGAAAGATTCATTCTTTTTCACAATTTTATCATTCAAAACATGAGAATCTTCCCTTATTGACCCATCCAAAGATAAAAAAGAATTGAGATCAAAAGATATGCAATTTTCATGTCCATTTTCAAGTGTAGCATGTGTCATGTTATCAATTGAACTAGATGAAGATGTAGCATCATGTGAAGTGGAAAGCCAATTATCAATTTCCATACAAATAGCACAAGACTCATCACAATCACATGTGTTAATGAAGGGGGAGGAAGGTGAAATGAATTCTTCATCATTTTGAATAGATTCAAAGAAACTCAAATCATCATGCTTATCAACACTTGAAAAGAAAGACAATTGTTCACAATTAAAATGCCTAGACATGACAATTGCAACCAAATAATCTCAATATGCAAATGCAAGTAACTAAAAAAATTAAAACAAAGATTAAATGCAAAGTGAACTATCCTAAATGCACCTAAACTAAATGCAACCTAATGGCTCACTTTAACCCAATTCAATCTTGAAGATTGACACAAATTTACTAGGGAGTCAAATTAATGACTCCCCGGCAACGGCGCCACTTGAAGGACACCGATTTATAGGTCGGTGTAGTGTGCCTTGGGTCTAGTCCTTCAAGAATATTTTAGAACCTCAAGGTAAGCGGAAGTTACCCCGGGTATCGTTCTCAAGGGAGCCTTGTTTAATTAAACTACCCTAATAAATTTAATGCAATGCAAGATGAATTTAGGTAAAGAAAATATGTTTTGTTGATTTTTTAATGATGGAATGATGGATGCGAAACAAATAAATATTTTTGGTATTTTTGGATAAAAGGGTGAAATGAAAGTGAATTGCTCTTGGAAATGATTTTCAATGGCTATCATAGCTCTCTAAGGATTTTTGGGGAGTTGAATGCACTAATTTCCTAATTTACCAAACCTCATGAACCCATGAGTCCAATACCTAAATGTTGAGACCTCATCCAATTAGGCATTGTTAAGCTCTTTAGTGCTTGTGGACCTATTACTTGCAAGGAACTATTAATCCTACGACCGGGACCCCGAATCGCCACTTAATTAATCCTATGATTTTAATTCACTATTGGAACACCACATAATAAAATAAAATCTAAGGATTGAAGTCCAATGTTACTCAAGCAATTAATAGGTTCACTTTGAGTTTCTCTAGGTTTTCTAAAATACCAAACCTCACCAACCGGTAAGTCTAATGCCTAGTCTCATGAACCCATTCAAATAGACATTATTAATTACCCTAGAGTGTGATTAGTAATTTGTAATGCATGGTTCAATTACAATTCAATTCAATAAACTATCTACCAATACCATGAGTAAATAGAAATATCTAATGAATTATAAAGAACATATGTATGACCATACATATTGTTGAGTCCAAATTCCTCATTACAAGTCAAAATCACAAACACCCACAATATCAACCAAATCCAGTCCAATCTCAAAACATAAATGCTAACCTAAACCTAGGCAATCAAAAATATAAAGAGAAAGAAAAGGAATTGGGACTCCCCTTTGAAGAACCATAGCTCAAGCCACTTCCCATCAACTCCAAGAGCAAGGAGGAACTTTATTGAGGCATGGAAGAGGAAGGAAGGTGGAAGATTGAAGAAATGGGATGAGAAGTGAAGAGAAGAGGATGAAGGGAATGGAGGGAACTAGGGTTTTGGGGAGCACCCAACCCCCAAAACTTGTGTTTCTAAACCTAATTTACCACCTAATATGATTGGGGACTTGGGCCTAATGTTTGGGGTTGAGTTTGGGTCCAAATTGGTGCTTCAAAGAGCCAAAAACCAGAGAAAACCGAAGCTGGACATATCAGTTCGCGACAGGGACTGATCTGCAAAGTCTGAAAGTTTTGGGTCAGATTCTGTAATTTTCGCAGGACTGTTCTGAAGCATTTTCAGGATTCTGGGCCGATTCTGTAATTTTCTCCAAATGCTCAGAATAGCTATTTCAGCTCATTTTTGTCATTTTCTGCAAGGGAAAAATTACAACAATATAATACCTTTCATCTCAAAAATTAATCACTTAATATAAACAATTAAATGTGACGATTATGCCCTTTTTTAACCCTTTTTACTCAAAATAATTTTTAATCCAATTAAATTATAATCAATGCATTTTAATTCAATATTGCATCTTTGAAATGTTAATAACTTCAAATTAGCACATTAAAAACATACAAATACATGGATTTGTCAATATACGATATATTTCTTCAATTTGATCAAATTAAGAATAGATGCTTCTTAAATTAGTTTAAGACACATAATATTTATATCAATACATCATATATATATATATATATATATATATATATATATATATATCCCTATCATCTATCTCTTGTTTGTTAATTATTTGTAGATTAATAGAGATAAATTTAGGATAATTTAGGAACGATTTGAATAAGGTTTCATATCTATAACCAAATTTATCTTCTCAAATAAGTTTTATATTTAGGACTGAGTTAAGTATATAACAAGAAATAAGTTAAATAAGTTATAAGAAATTCATCTAAATTTTTTCCAAAGTGGTTTGTTTACATTAATAAGCTAACATGTAATCAATAATATACGGTATAAATCATTAATTAGCTAACCCGTTTAGCTTTCTCTTATTAACATGATGTTGCCATGACTCGTGATTTATAAAGTCCACGTCAAAAGATGAGTAGTCACGTGCAGCTCGTGAGGGCCTCGTGGTATGGCATTTTGAGAATGAAAGCAATAACAAGCATCGCCTTGTAGACAGAACCTACTGCACTTGTGTTTTTATATGGCCTCTCATCTGTTCCTAAATATAAGAGTTAATTATTTCATTTAATTAGATTAATTAAAGATATTAAAATTGAAATAACATTATGCTGACAAAATCCCTAGATATTTATCTTTATTCTTACCCTCCTTAGCTTCTCTTACTTATTTATGCTTGGGGAACATCAATATAGATAATATAAAAAGTTAAGAAAAAAGAGATTGAGGCCTTATATCTATAAAAAAATTTGCTCTCTAGATATATCTTATATTTAGGAATGGAGGAAGTACAAACTAAATAAACAAGTTTACTCCGGTGCTTGTTGTTAATATATACAAGTAATTTGATTATAAAAAAATTAGAAATTATATGCTATTTCTCACATATCTAGGTGTCTTTATATACTCTTCATTTGTTCTTTAAATATTCTTTAGGCCTCTCTAAAAAATAATATGTAAATATTTTGTTTAACGTTTATATAATTTTTGTCCATGAAATTTCAACCAATTTCAGTTTTGTTTGTTGAATTCAAAATCAATAGTATTATTCATTAGACTTTCATCGGATTTTGGTCTTTAATTTGCCCATGAACTCCAAAATCGATGATTATTGCCCTTTAAGAATCTGGAACCAATGGTTATAGATGAAATAAAGTTAAAATATCAAAACCACCGATCTAAAGTTAAGGGTGATTAAGACGTTTAATTGACTGGATGTTTAAAACAAACAACTTTTGCATGATTTATTTTTTGTATTTTTTAGCTCTAATTTGTTTTTTCCCGCCGATTCCCATTTTTTTGCATGCACTCAATATCCATGGTTAATTTATATGTCGTGAGGAACTCAATAATGAGCCCAAACTAATCCATCTTCGAGATGGTGGTACCCTTTTCAGGTGGCAAACTCACTACACGAGTTTTAACATTGCTTCGTGCCTAAATTTAAATGAGACATTTGTGAAAGTGGATTAGCACTTTTACCAATTGATTTAAGCACTCGGCCGTCCTTTATTCCCATTTTTACTCAACCATTCTCCTACATCGTTTCTTAAATCCTCCAGCTCACCGTGACTTTGCATTTTCCATCTTGTCTCTTGCATTCTGCAAATTGATTTTTTTTTTCTTTTACGTTGTTTAAAACAAGATCTTATGTTTTCTTCTTCAAGTGCAGTTTTCTAATAATAGTAACAGCACAAATATTCTCAACTTCTTTTTCTGAAAATTACAAAACTATCATAAAAGATTAAAAAAAGTAATTTACAAACAACGTCAACTACAACAAATTGAAGGATAGAGTTAAGGGATCATAACCCATTGTGTGCGTATTATATGCAATAATGAATGCTAGAGGAGGCTATCCGTGAAATGGGTTCATCCATTTGGGAAAATCATAATTAATCGCTGGTACAAATTAATTCCTCCAACCACACACACACACACACACACACACACACACTTCATAAGAGTAAAGACATGCTATGGGGTATAAAAAAGTTGTCTATAATTGTTTACCCAATCTCTCCTTCGTTCCCGGGCCCCTCTCCTAATTATCGCCCTCTTAAAAGTCTTCCGTGATAAAACTTTGCATCTTTTTTACATTAAAACATATTTATTTAGATGACAACAGAGCAAAAATCGAGTGCCTCATTATCTTGTATATATGTGGTTTTAGAGTCTTTCTTACAGAAAACTAATACGAGTATCGATCATTCGGTTTTTACTATAAGATCTAATTTATTATTTTGTGGTTTGACTTTTCATTGAAATGGATCAAATATTCATGATTACACTTTGATTAAGTAGACACTCTTCCAATAGGAAATATCCAGGAGCTATTTGGGGTTTTTTATTTTAATTATAAAAGGAGCTTACTTAGATTAGCTTCTGAATAATGACTTACGCGAAAAAAAAATGAAAATTTTCTTTAAGGAGAATGAGTTATGAGAATAGTTTATCAAGTTGTAGAAAAAATAGCTTTCCACAAAACTTATGTTTTATACAGCTCGAAACTAAAAATTTGAGGCTAAAATGTTTTTGGAAAAATTAGTGCTTATCAAACTTACTTAAAACATAAGTTTTGACAATTAAAGCTACAATGTCATGAACAAGGTACGGTATTTGTCTGTTTTGATTTTGAAATATAGATTTATATCTAAACCCAAGTTTCAGATGTGAAACCACATAGTCACTTAATGTACTTTATGTCACACATTTATGTTTTTTTCATGCTATCCTATAGATCATATATACGAATGGGAACTCTTATAACTAATACTACCTCCTGTCCTAAATATAAGACCCAATTGACTTTTTTAGAAAATCCTAAAAAAGCAAAATATAAGTCAATTATAAATTGATTTACCTAATTTTTTTTCTTAAACTAGTTTATTTAACCTATAAACTAATGACTAATCTAAAAATATATCAAATATGTCATAGTTTAATAACATATTTTGTAACCTTAACATCTCCAAAAAAAAAGTCATCTAGGTCTTATATTTAGGACCGGAGGGAGTATAATTGAGGGACATATTTTAGAAAACAAACTTGCATTTAATGATAATTAATCCATCCCATACACAAACCAATGAAAGATGTTTTTTTAATGAATGGACAAGTAAAAGATTAGAAACGAAAAGCTAATGTTTCTACATAACTACATTTGTACAAGTCAAATATTGATGCATGTAAAAGACGGTGAACTTATAATTTTGTCTTAGATTTTTTTTAAAAAAATCATTCAGTACTAACCGAGGGAAAAAAACAAGAGGTCATGTTTTAAATATAAATTACATATTAAATCCTATATATATAATGGGAGTGGAGAAGAACTGTTCATTTAACAGTACTTCCCCACATCCCCTCCCTTTATATATTTATTTATTAATATTAATATAATTATTAATATTAATCATTAATAATATTTATATATCTACACACATATATATATTATATATAGGAAATTTCAAATATAAATTCTAAAACTAATTACAATATTTTTTTAAAAATTGTCTTTTTTTTAAAAAAAAAAATTATGATGTGACAATTTGTCTCTCTCTTTATGTCCATCACAATTCAGTATGTTTTTTACAATCTTGTCCTTTGTTGACTTTACATATTTTTTTGTTTTTTCTTCTTCTTTGCTACACACCCTTTCCTTATTTTGTCTATACATCATATCTTATCAATAGAGATAAAGTTGAAAAATAAAATATATTTGAGACACATTAAGTATTTTATCTATTTTGTTATAAAAAAGTATTTTATCTATTTTTAATAGTTTTTTCGAATAAAACAAAGTGGTTGTGTTGTTTTCACATTATTTTAAGGACAAAGAGCGTATTATTGTTATCGTTATCATCAAAGAATAGTACTCCCTCTGATTCGTAATATAAGAGTCCAAAATTTAAATAATTCTTTTCTAAATATAAGAATTTCACCCTTACATTCTTTCATCATTTGATGTTTTACTTTGCCTCCAACTACTTTCATAGAAATTTGTTGGAATGTTAGCATTTAATATACTCCCTCCGTTCCTAAATATAAGACCTAGATAACTTTTTTTTGGAAAAATTAAAGTTGCGAAATAGGTTATTAAATCATGATATATTTGATATCTTTTTAGATTATCCATTAGCTTATAGATAAAATAAACTACTTTAAGAGAAAAAATTAGGTAAATCAATTTATAATTAACTTATTTTTTTGCTTTTTTTAGGATTTTCAAAAAAGTCATCTAGGTCCTATATTTAGGAACGGAGGGAGTACCATTTTTCATTGTATTTTGCTTTTTCTTTAACATATCAATGTATAGGTTGTATTTTTCTTCCATTTGCTTAACTATCTGCCTTCCAATTACATGTACGTTCCCTTACCTTGGAAATTTACAGTTTTACTATTCTTTCTTATCATGCATAAATTAACTCTAGCCGATGTCTCCCCCTTCTAAATTAAATATAGTTTGTCCCTCAAAAGTTAATACTACCTGGACATCGCCCGGGTATTAAGTTTGACAAAAAGCAACGATTTAACTTGCTTTTATTCTGACCAAACGGCTTTTCCATGACTAACTTATGTTATGGGCAGGGATGAATATAAATAAATAGCTAACTTTATTGATTTATTACTATGTGTTAGTAGTACAAACGGCTTTTCCGTGAGTGACTCGTGTTACGGGCAGGTGTGAGTGTGAGTATAAATAACTAACTAAATTATTTTTATGTTAGTAAATTAATCATCCATAGTTCAATTAAACTTACGCAGAATAAAATATAATTTATTACCAGAACTTAAATTTAAAATCTAAACTTTTTAAGTGAATATTGATTCAGAGATCATAAACAACTTGCCCAACAAGGGCATGGTTCTCATTGTACGTAAACCAAGATCTGAGGAATAATTTTAACTGGTTACCTCAAAATAAGTCAATCCTCGTGGTTTCTTCTTACACAGGACAATCTCAACAATATGTCAACTCAATAAATTTCTCTTCGCGTCTTAATTATAAGATCCCTTTAATTTTTTCAGAGAAATTAAGGATGTAAGATTAATCTCTTTAAATTATACGCCTACAATTATTTCTACTTTAGAATTAATTTGTTCTACATATATTCTTCTCATCCGGTCCAATTTATGGGGCATAGAGTGTAAAATTTGGTCCTACATATAGGACATACTTGATGTAATTTTCATATAGGTTTACAGAAATGCCTTTATTAAATCAAGAACATCATTTTCTATATGCATAGTATCATATGTACTTTCTCCGTCCCCATCTTATTTTCATAGAATTACTTAGGAGTAAGTTATCATATTTTAATGCAGGTTTTAGGATTTCCTTAGTATATGCGATGAAACCCACATAAAATGTCGTATAAATAGGACTTGATGAAGAATAACTAATTACACGTGAAATATATTATAACTTATTAAAATCTAATTTGTTTCATTACCTTCCAAAAAAAAGTCTAGCTACCAGCGGAGTATAACAAATAAATTGTTTCAAAGCCAAATTTTGTTTTTTTCAAAAAAGAATATTGACACAGTTTATTCTCCTTATCTCCTGTGTTGGATATCCTTTCAATCGTGGAGATAGAATGGAATATGAAGGCAGTTAGGTAGACATCCAGGTAACTTAAGGACTCATCCATGGTCCATGGAAACCCGCGGTTTAAATTCAGACTCTAAACCAGAAGATTGATATGAATGAGGATAAAAGTTTTAAATGACCAAATTGATAAAAAGGTAATCAGATCCAGTGGTGATGTGGCAACGCATTAAATGTAAAGCATTGAATTGATCCTTCCTTTTCTTTTTGGAAAAAACTTACCTCAAGTACTTGACTTTAATTACATCCATTACCCAATAAGAATTTGACACATGTCCATCTAACCCCATACACAACTAACACATGGAGGAGAGAGAAAAGAAGGAGAAAGTGATGTGGGTTAGTTGGACATCTGTCTAATTCTTATTGGCTTAATAGATGTAATTGAGGTCAAGTACTTGAGGTAAGTTTTTCCTTCTTTTTTCAGTTTTTCCCACTTTTCCAAATGTTTATACATTGACATACATACAGCAGATCCAACTACCTTAGCTCTAGTTTCTGTATTGAACCAACCTTCAAGACCTTAATTAGCCCTAATTGATTAAAACCATCAATGCATCGCGACGTGTCTTAATCACAAACAGGCTCAGGTCTATATATTGTCTGTATTTCCAAACACAAGATAAAACCAGAAACGTTAACTTCTCAGCTGTGGTGGTTTTGGAATCCTTATCGCCCATAGTTTGTAATCATACATAAAAACAAACAGCTTATCTTTCTCCTCCTTTTTCTTCCCATAATTTCAATCTTTGAGGTAGTGGGAAGTCCCACAAGATCTTCTCACAGATCTTTGTCCCCTCCATCAACCCAGGTTTTCAAAGGCCTCAATCATTTTCAACGTACATGGAGAGGCTAAGAACATGAGAGATCAGAGAACATATGTAATGACTCCCACATTAGGAAGCCTCATATGGTGGGATTTATATAAGTATAAGGGGATCCTTCTTAATAGGCTAGTCTTTAGGATGTGATAATCATTTACACTTGATAGACATTGTTATAATAATTGGTGGTTTTGTTGAGAGACTGATCTTCCCGTTGCATTACATATATTAATAGAATTTTGTCTTGATTTATGTGAATTTATTCCTCACACACTAACATAAACATATGTGTAATATATACAGACGAATTTTTGGGACAAATTCTTATGGTAGCCTTGTGATCATCAGAGAGCGTTATGAAAGAGACCGCCTGGAAATCAAAATATATACCTCATTGTGTCATAATATCCTAATGCACAAACTAACTATAGTTGAATGATGGAGTCCATTAGTTAGCAATAATAATGCTTTTAGTGTAAAGGTACTGTTTATTTTGAAAGTTACTTTGCTTCAGAACCACATTTGCTAACTGAGGTAGCTAGCAGCACCACGAGTCTGGTTTACCTTTTGTCTTGTTCCTTTTAGAAATATTATCGTTGGATAAGACCATGCAAATAATGGGCATATTCCGCTTCTAATAATAATATCCTTGCATACAGATAATTATTGCACTTTTAGTAGACATGTGACAGAAAGTTTTGCCCGTCTCTCGTGGGCAAAAACAAAAAGAAATTTAAAAAGAAGTTGTGGACCAATAATAACTACTAGTATACCTTCAAAGTTCAAACGCATGCATTGTTTGAACCGGATAATATACAGTAAATAATTAACAAAAGGATGAAAATTAACAAAAAAAAAAATTGTAAGAGGATTTAACTAATCCTCTTTGAAGCACACCTTTTTCTGGGACTCAGTGATTAAATTATTGTAAATAATCTTGGATTTCTCTTTCTTGAGTCCAAGTATCTTCAGCTGGAAGGCGTGATTAATTAGTCCCCTCAAAATAAAGACTATTTGAAGGGGTACACATTGTTAGAGATCAAACACTGACTAAATAACAAAGTTATCTAATTAAGAGTAATCAATTACACTATGTTTTGTGGTTTCTTTTTAGTATTTTTTTAATGACTCTAAGCGTATCACTTATCTATTTAACTAATTTGAATTAATTTTAATTACATGCCAATGTCTCCAAAATGTCATGAACCCACTGATTGTTTATGGGATGATATTCAATGTATCCAGAAATCAAAGCAAGCATGCAAGCACTGGATATGCTATTGGTGTGACTGAAAATATAGAAACAGCATGTTTTTATGGAAATATACATTCCTTTTCTCCTCTATCTGATTTTGGAAGAGATAGGAAACTGGGTCACCATATATATATATATATATATATATATATATATATATATATATATAACCGAGCATCAGGTCAGATGGACACGCACATATCAAATCAAATTAAAGCAGAAATAATTTTGTCCAAAAAAAAGCAGAAATAGTCAAACGGATAATGGATCATGACTAATTTTAACTGATCGTTAGACTTTAATAGAATTATGTAGAGGCTCACGGAACTTCGCATGGATCGTGGATTGTTGTCGAAATTCTTCTATACTACTCACCACTCAGCTATTTACACACACCACATACATATAATGAATAACCTTGCGTAGTCAGTTTGCCTAACATTTAAGGATAAATTTCAAATCTGAGTCATGACTGATGATAAGGTTCAAAACTTCAAAGCTGAAAATATCAAACCACGCACTTATATGGTTGTATCTGTCAATTGATTTAGTCAGGAGCCTAGAAGTATTCACCAGGCGTTGTTAAACTGATTAGAACTATCACCTATGCACAATGTTAATCAGTGAGGATATAACAAAGACTCATAGGAGTAATCTTTTGTAACATTGGAAATTAAAAAAAAAAACTGTCTTGAAAAACGGTTCCTCTGATCTTCTCTGGTATTATTGGTGGTACTAGTTGGCTAATTAGCTAACTTTTAGGCAATGATATACTCCCCCGTTACTTATTACTCCCACGGGTCCTATTTATAAGTCGTCAACCGCCACTAAATTTTGGTTCTTAATATAAGTCACCAACTACCACTAACTAACTCATTTATTATAATTTTCCAAATATACCCCTATCATTGAAAAAATAGATCTTTTACTCAACTTCACTTTTCCTTTCCTCATTATGACTCAACCACTCAAAAACCCCCTCATCATGTTGGGTGTTAGGAAATGACATTGGAAGATGAGATTGAGAGGAGAGAGACTAAAGTGAAAAAGTTGTGAGTAGGGGCAAAGATGGAAATGAAAAATAAAACAAGACCAATTTAATGATGTAACCGCCATTCCTTGTTATGTACAATATGAGCGGTTGACGACTTATAAATAGGACCGGAGGGAGTATAAGTTATAAATACATTTTTCTCACATACCAATGAATGGTAGTTGGGTAATAAAATTTATGTTAAATTTTCCACCTTTTCCAATTTCACCCTTCATTAAATGATATGTTTCACATTTTCAATTTTGAATCTCCATTAATAACAGGGGTAAAGTGGGAAAAAACATTTAATGCGGCGGTTAGTGACTTATATTAAGGACCAAAAATTAGAGTAAGTTGGTGACTTATAATAAAGACACAAGGGAGTAATACTCTTTTTGTTTCTTTGATTAAAAATATTTTGAAAGTAATTCCTTTTTAAGTACTCCTTACTCCTACATGCAAAAAGTTTTGATGTCTATCCCAACAAGGGTGTTTTCTGAAGCTCAAACTTGTATTTCCCATTTTACAGTTTAATGTTTTAATTGACAACTTATCAGTTAATGCACTTAATTTGAGGGATCACATCGGGAAAGGAATAAGGCATGATTGGGCATCTGGGCAGCACGCTCATGAGGAAAAAAAGGGGGTAAAAGGAGGACAGATGCATGTGGTTGGTGAGTAATAGAGAGGTTTTGTCCGGTTCAAGCAAAGGTTAAAGTGACAATAAATAATGGGGTTTGATGTCTTTAAAATGCAGATAAAGTGAAGCCGAACATTGGGCATATGAGCATTGGGTTGGTCAACTTTCACAGGGTGAGTTTGTCATTTCTAACATTTGTCCATCATGCAAGGATGGATTCTCTCTTGCAGAGTGGCCCAGAGACCCTATCTATATTCAATGTCTCTTTGCTTTCAAATCTGGAATAATGAAGCCCCTTATTTGTCTACTTGTTTGGTACCACTGTTCTTACTGTACTCACACTCACTTCTCAGCCACATATTTTGTAACTCGCTACCGTGGTTCAATCTCAGCCACAAGCACTAGTAAAGAGGCTCAAAAAAGAGCGAAGAAAAAATAATTAAAAAACAAAGTTCGCCCACCGTGGGGCTCGAACCCACGACCACAAGGTTAAGAGCCTTGCGCTCTACCGACTGAGCTAGACGGGCAGCTGATTGGAGCATCCAATAACAAGATACAAGTGATTGGTAAGTTTATATGGCATGTTGTAGGCTTTCATACTTGTAGATACATTACAGCCAATCAAGTAATAATGTACAAGTTTGGGCCAAAAAAAAAGTAATAATGTACAAGTTAATTGAGAATTTGGCCTGGTATTTTGTGTGATAGTTATCTGTATTTGTTCTTTTGGATTGAAAATTATTAATATCTTATCTAGACGGGCAACTGATGGGCAAATCCAACAATAACATAGTTTATCTTGAGAACTCCCCCAGAAAACCATAGATGGGAATTTTTTTATTCTCCATTGTTTAATTTTATAAATGTATTATTAGAAATTGTTTTTATCAACTTTAAATTAAAAAGACATTGAAATATAAAATACTCCCTCCGGTCCTAAATACAAGACCTAATTGACTTTTCTAGAAAATCCTTAAAAAAAATAAAATAAGTTAATTATAAATTGATTTACCTAATTTTTTCCCTTAAATTAGTATATTTTACCTATAAACTAATGGATAATCTAAAAATATAGTATCAAATATGTCATTATTTAATAAACTATTTCGCAACTTTAATCTCTAAAAAAAAAGTCAATTAGGTCCTATATTTAGGACCGGAGGGAGTATGATATATCAAAAGTAAGTAAAACATTTTAATTTTTTTTGCAAACAAAATATTTAAGTAAATTTCATTGTTTATGTTTAGCAGGTGCAGTTAATAAAATTCAAACAAAGTAGATTAAGATTGGCCTTACTTTTTAAATAACCTTTTATGTTGGTTCACATACATTCTCATCTTGTTTTATGATAATCAATAGGGAGTGAAAGCAACACCTATGCTAAAAAATCCCTCACCTTTTCTCTCTCGTTTTGTTTATTCATTTGTCTTTTTAAGATACTTAAATCTATTTCTTGTCATCATACTTTACCTTAAATATCATGGATTAAAATACTCCCTCCGTTTATTCATTTGTCTCTCACCTTTTCTCTCTCGTTTTGTTTATTCATTTGTCTTTTTAAGATACTTAAATCTATTTCTTGTCATCATGCTTTACCTTAAATATCATGGATTAAAATACTACCTCCGTTCCTAAATATAAGATCACTTTAGGGAGGAGAGCTTGTTACTAAATATAAGATCACTTTCTAATTTTACTCAAGTTTTCCCCAAATTACCCCTATACTCCCTTCACCCAAACAATAGTGGTTTGAAGAAGATGAGAGGTCTTTTGGAAATTTCATGCAATCCTAACTCATTGGAATGTCTTTCTTAATCTGTCCAAATTTACTAAAGTGATCTTATATTTAGGAACGGAGGGAGTATCAATTATCATCACCCAGATTACATTACTGGAAAAAATGTATAATCATCTTCCAAAGTACAAACATTCTGAAACACTTGAGAAACCTTTCACTATATTAAATTACCATTAACTGAAACTAGAATTACTACAAAATGCTAGTCTACACTAAATTCTATAGAGCCTGCTTAATAATTCAAAGTAGAAGAACTTTTTTCCCAATAAATAAAGCAGCATTCTCGGTAAATTATTCACAGACCCAGTCCCCCAACCTTTTTGCTGTAACACTTTTTATCTTCCTTTTTCTTTTTTCCTTTCGGTATTAAAACTTCCAAGCCCAAAACTATATCTGTGTCAATCTCATTCCCCATTGGTTATGTTCCTAACCCAATACTGTTTAACAGCAACCATAATCTTGTGAGGCACAATTGGGCCATCCTCATGGTCCACCATTTCGGCCTCCCATCTCATTCCTCTCACAATTTTTCTAACCTTGTTCACCACCTCAGCTTGGTCTCTTACTATCATTGCCCCTTCGGGTCAAAGAATCCAATCCATCTCCAGAAGAATCTCTTCCACACCGCATTCATCTTTGTACAAGGTAAACAAACCATGTGCAAGTATAAGATCATACGCTCCCCAGCTTGCTACTACCTTCATTATTATCAATCATTCACGGCCTCCTCAATTTACAATGTAACAACCACATGGTAAAATTGGAAAATTAATAATTAAAAACCCAACTTTAAATTTTTAATTAAAAACTTGCTACAAAACTTCGTCCAATAAAAACTTGCTACAGAACTTTTTAAAGCTTATCAGTAAATTCTTTGGATATAGTAAAATCATGCATTTTCTTCACAATTAATATATATAATACATGCACACATATTCATAAGAAAACAAATAATGATTTTCAATTAAGAATGAAGATCAAATAAGACAAACATACAATTTTCTGGTATGACATATGAAAAAAAAAAGAGTGAATTTTTATTTAGGCCACATGCACAATAAAATAAATCTTTACTCAATAATCATATACCCAAAATGATTCAAAAATCAAACAAGTCACTTAAAGGCAGAGCAGCGGAATAAAAATGTTTAATTGCCTCAAGAACAAACTAGCTCTGATACCACTGTAGAGTTTCGGGCATACCTGATTTGCCGAAGAACTTGGCTGTCCCCCCAACTTCTACTAGCCTATTTAAACAGAGTTTTTTACCTAAACCATCCTCAAGAAAAAGAAAGAAAGAACCCACATCCCGCCACCTCTCTTATTCTTCTTCATTAACCACCACGTAATTCCGTGGCAAAAGAAATCATTGCATTGTCGAGAAGACTAAGACTTCTCTCTGGAGAAGAAATCGTGGGCTACACGCTTGTCTACCGAAAGGCCACTCATCAATGACTTGACAAACTCCGTACATTACACTGCTCAGTTCGGGAATTCTGCAGAGATATCTTCGGAAAAAAGTACCACTCTACTCCTGAAACGGGAGAGAGTTTGTAATGAAGATTTATAAGAAAGAAAACAAAACAATTATAGAGATTGTCAAGATTTCGTTGGCTAATTTTTGAGTAGAGATTGAAGATGTCCTGCCTCCTAATGAAGAAGAGGTCCCGCCGGTCCCGCCTCCTGATGAAGAGTTACAACGTGCGGACAAATTATCTATTTGGTTCCTCATCGATAATGTGGGAGCCAAAATTTGTCATGACATGAATTCTATAATATTTTCATCCAAGAAACGATTTTTGATTCCTAGTGATTATTTATTCTTTTTAACCAAGAAACATTGTCATGACATTTACTCCGTATGTTCTTGGGAATTCTAAGAAATCTTTGTGAAAAGTTGAAACACTTGAATGGACTTGTGATTGATTATCTCATGTAATTCTAAAATTTTTGTTCACCTTGAAAATATGTTTATGACTTCTACATATGTTATGGATGGTAGCTGAATCATAATTCAATTAGAAAGAGCAATGAATTTAGAGAGGAGCAATATTTATCAAAGATTGTTGTACCAAATAAAAAAGCACCAGCTTCTATATGCTTAGTATCACAGTGTCATAATCAACCAAATTGTTCTATAACTTTTTTTTTTGCCATATCTAAGTCTTGATTTGCTGAACATTTCTCAATTGATGAAGGTAAATTCTATTATTCTCAATGTACATTTCCACAAAACCTTTTCTTGAATACACGTGATGGAATTAAAGCCTGCTATAGAAAATTGGAACAAAATAACTATTAATATTGATTTAATGCATTCACCAATAAGCTTTGTGATTATTGAAGATTGAATACTTGATTAATAGAAAGTTTAATATCATCAATCAATATATCATTAACGCATTCACCTATAACCAATTCCAAAATGATTGTAAAGGAATTACAATTTGTTATAGAGAATTGGAATGGTAGTTATATAAATATTGGCCAATAATATTGAGCGTTGATTTCAATTGGTCAAACGCTTGAATGTATAGTCAAAGCCCTTTTCAACAATATTAAAGTTTTTTTTAAGTTGATAAAAAAATTGAACATTATCTATGTGGTCAATATTTTTGTTCTTCAAGTCTAGATTAGTAATGTTGACAATAGGCGTTGGATTAGTAAGTAAGGTTAGAGGAAGGAGTAAAGTGTAAAAGAGATGACTTATGGCTTATAGATATATGATTATCAATATCAATTTTATGTGAGAAATGAGAATTTTGCAAATGAGGCTATGCGAGTATATATGTAAACGTTTTTGTTTTTGTTTTTAAAGCTTGACTTGTTAAGGGGAGGAATTCCTGTGTTAAAGGTGCAATGTTAAGTTCGCGCACTAGTGAAGATATGGGATATAATGAAAAAAATTTTCAATTCAATTGGGTACCAGAAGCTATTCATCTTCTCCCAAATTTTGGGGCTTCAAATGGGGCTTCAAGTTGTGCAACTTACAAAGTTCTAAGTCAACAATATCAGTTTTTTAAATATACATTGTATGTCATTGCTAAAAAAGGATTACAAAATCATTAACTTTATCGGTTGGGCACGGGTTTAATCACCTTAATGAAGGATAGTAGATAACTAGATATGACTGGGCTATATGGAGCACAACTATTAAAAAGTATCAAATGACTTGTAGGCTACTGGTGTAATATACATTTAACTAGGTTACAGCTCATTTATAATTTCACTATTCTAATGCGGCCTCCCCTAATTAAAATTAAATATTTGTAGCTAGTTATTCATTTCTTATGTATATAATGCTAATAAAAATCCCCTCCAGGATATATGCGTTAAACTCAAGATATTTTTAAAATATATTCTTATTTATATACTTTCTTTCTCTAAACATTTATAAATAATTCTAACATCGCACTTCTTTTTCTCCTTTTTATTTATTTTCATCTAAAACTGTTGTAATTTCTAAGAAATATATATTGAATAAAAGTTGAAACTATTATTGTTGATATTGGCGTGTAGATTACTGGAAAAACTGTGTAATCATCTTCCAAAGTTCAAACATTCTGAAACACTTAAGAAACCTTTCACTATAGTAAATTACCATTAACTGAAAGTAGAATCACTATAAATGCTAGTCTACGCTATATTCTATTGAGTCAGTTTAATAATTCAAGAGAGAATAACTTTTTTACCAGTAAATAAAGCAGCATTCTCTGTAAGTTATTCACAGACCCAGTCCCCCAACTATTTTGTGTAGTACTTTTTTTCATCCCCTTTCTTTTTTCATTTTGGTATTAAAATTGCAAGCCCAAAACAATATCTGTGCCAATATCATTCTCCATTGGTGTTATTCCCAACCCAATACTGTTTAACAGCAACCAAAATCTTGTGAGGCACAATTGGGCCATCCTCATGGTCCAACATTTTGGCCTCCCATCTCATTCCTCTCACAATTTTTCTAACCTTGTTCACCACCTCAGCTTGGTCTCTAATTATCACTGCCCCTTCGGGTCGAAGGATCCGATCCATCTCCAGAAGAATCTCTTCCACGCTGCATTTATCTTTGTACAAGGTAAACAAATCATGTGCATGAATAAGATCATATGTCCTTGGATATGTAGAAAATCCTTCACACCTGAACAAATAAAAAATAGTGTCACTACAATTTCACAGCACTAAATTTCGGAAACAAAACTCAGTGCAAAGATTAATGTGACAAAGCTCACTTGAGACATACCAATCATGATAAGTACCAATAAGACCCCTCTCATAGATAACTCCTAAAGTATTCTTAGCAACAGTGGGAACAACATTCATCACCCATGAGTTTGGTGATTCAAGTGCAGCTGCAAATCCTCCAAGCCCTGCGTTCATGTCCATTATATTACGGTATCGGTTTGTGCCAATCAATTTGTTGATTCTTTTGTAAGTATTGACATGCTTTCTCCACAGTTTATTGTCTTGTTGGTAATATTCAGCTGTGACCCCTAGTACTAAGCCCTTTGATATTCTAGGAGGGGCTGCAAAAAGCCTATCAGGAAACTCCATCAATTCCTCTCCATCATCTTCACCTGAATCACCTTCTCTGGTTGCCTCAGAAAAAGGGGTTTTACATGCCTCCATTTTCTTATACCTATATTACATATCCATTAGTAATAAAAAAATGTGCAGTCTAAAATGACTAAAAAATAATGAAATAGTGTGATGAGTACTAACCAAACATCATCTGCATTATTTGAATTTACACATAAATTAGCAGACTGACAGGATTCTGGATTTAGTTTCTTTCTCCAGATAGAAATATCTCCATTTTCATATTTCTTTTCCCAACAAATACTTTCAGCTAACTCCTCAATCTTTTTCTTCTCTGCTTCTGAATTTTCCTGACTAGGAGGACCAGAAAGAATCCAGTATCCACCAGGTCTAAGAACTCTATCCACTTCCATTAAATACATACCACCTAGAATCAAAGAATCAAAGACACCACCAAAAGAATTAGTTCCTCCAGAAAATCTTCTCCATGTAGGTAAAAAATACATTTGGTTTGAACTTTGAAGTCAAATTTAGAACTAACCATTTGAAGTCCATGGTATTAGGCATCTTGAACAGTGAGCCATATCAAATGCTCCTGAAGGGTAAGGGAGGTGGATAGTGCTAAGAACACCAATAACAGCAGGCACTCCTCGTTCAAGTGCAAGCTGAACAAGATTTTCTTCATTGTCCTTTGGTCCAAAAGACATAGTAATCACATTTCTCTTCAGCATGTACGCTCCCCAGCTTGCTGCTACCTGCATGGTAAATTTGGAAGATCAGTAGTTAACCCAACTTAAAATTTTAATCAAAACTTGCTACTAAACTTTTTAAAGCATATCATTAAATTCTTTGGATAAAGTAAAATCATGCATTGTCTTCACAATTAATATAGTAAATCGTGTTTAAGAAATTCACATACCCCACAACCAATATCAAGTGCTGTTCTGATAGATCCATTGGCAATTGGAATAACTGATGCAAGTTCATCAATATACGAATCTACCCCTTGAGGAAACATGGTTCCTCCACCTGGAAATCTGATCACATTCCCTTGGAATAGTGCCCAGTTTTGAGTCACCTTTTCTTCTCTAAGACTCTTATAAGGAACATTAGGACAGTACACAACATCACGGCTTTTAGGCCAAGTGAATGGGGTCATGTACCCTTTTGGGGCTGGAATTAGACAATCAAGTTTTTCTTCCTGAGATGGACAATTTCTTTCCATTTCTCTATCTTGCTCATAACATGGCGTATAGTCAGTGTAATTAACATCACAAGGCTTGAGCACTTTTGCATCTAATTCAGAAGCTGTTGCTTCAATATTGTGGTGAGATTCATATCTCAAATCAGGCAAAAAATCACATTCTGTGATTCTATTTACATTCATGGCGATCCTATCTCCCTTTCCAGTGCCACCCATTCGCCATGCACCAATAAGATAACATATACCGCACAAAACAATCACATAAAATATGTTACAACTTCTTCTGTTGCCTGACGATGACTTGCTCTTAGAACCCATTATTTGTCTAAACATATTTATCCTCCAACACCTACAACAATATTATGATCACCACAACTCATCAATTGTAACATATAAATACGTAACTCTCTAAGTCAAAAAAAAAAAATCAGTCAAACTACGTAAAATATCATTATTTTCAATACTTAAAGCACAAGTCAACGTTGTACAAACAAAATTCTGATGTCTTTGCATTTCTTAATCTAATCTAACAGAGCTTTTGAACACATACAGATAACTACTTGAAGTCAATGGACGAAAAAAGAAAAAGAAAACACGAACGGTGAAACATGGGTTGTTTAAAGCATAGAGAAGAGGAAGAAAGTGAAAAAGAGAATGAAAATAGAGAACGAAGTTGATGGTGTAACCTGAGAACAGAGGAATGAGGTGTAGAGGAAAATGAAGAGGGAGGATTTCAGCGCGTAGTCATAAATATTGTGAGGTTGTACTGTAGAAAAAACGAGGGAGAAGATTCAAAGAAATTGATGAATTCAAGAAAAGAAGACGGCTATTGAGACTAGTATTCGGATAATTGTGGTCTTCGGGCCGTTCAAAGAGTTGGTCTCTGTTTTTCCCTCGTAATCGCAACTACCAAGGGATAATAATAATATTATACTAGTATTTTATTCCAATTCTTTTTTTTCTTAAACAGATATACCAATATCTGATGTACTTCCAATATAATACTAACGTCTTGCTTTTTTTTAAAAAATTTTTAAGGACTGATTTTCTTGATTTTATTATATGGATCATCTAGTTAAATTTGTTTATGTGTTGTGTTTTGGCTTAAACAACTCAATCATATTCCTTAACTCTGTCTTCTTCGCTATTTATTACTTTGACTATTCTTGATGGGCATTTGGAAGTGTAATTTACAAAATTTATAGACATGTCATGCATTTAGAATTAAATCACTATCTAAATATGATTTATAATGAAGAATGAAAGATTTGGTCAAAAAAGAAAAGTATTGAAGAATGAAAGAAGCAATAATTATGGAATATATATTGTAGCTTTTTTATCAATAATTAATATATCTTACGATTATAATATGATACTTGTTGTCGATTTAATGTGTGTGTATTAATATTAAGAGTTTTTTTATATAAAATTATCATTGTATATAAAAAACGAAAATATACAAAATAAGAAAATATATATCCGAACCGATTATTTTTTTTAACTAATATCATCAATATAATAAAGTTAAGAAAATATATTGTTGTATGAAAGAAGAAAATATTATACATATGTGTGTGTATATATATTATTAATGAAAGGATTATTTAATATAAAAATATTAAGAATATTTTAATGTATTTAATACTCACCAATAAAAATGTACAGCTTAATTGAGATTTTTGCATTGGTATTATTTGCATTGTGTAACACTTTTTTATACATATTGTGTAATACCCAATCAACATATTTCTCATATTTTATACTCCCTCCGGTCCTAAATATAGGACCTAGATGACTTTTTTTAAAAATCATAATAAAAGCAAAAAATAAGTTAATTATAAATTGATTTACCTAATTTTTTCTCTTAAACTAGTTTACTATCCCTATAAGCTAATGGATAATCTAAAAAGATATAAAATATGTCATGATTTAATAACCTATTTCGCAACCTTAATATTTCCAAAAAAAAGTTATCTAGGTCTTATATTTAGGACCGGAGGTAGTATATGTATATTTTTAAATTGTTCTTAGTAGTTATACTCATTAAAGATCTCCAATAAAGGCATAAACATATATCAAGTTTAATTTGACTATACTAATCAATAACAGGACTTTAATAATTGACTCAATTACAAAAGGTGTAATTTAACTTTATAGAAATTAAGAAAAGACATTTTTCTAACTATAAATTACTTATATATTTTGCGAGGTAGATTTTTTTAACACATTTAGATTTAGATTTCAAACCACTTTGGAATTAAGTAAGGTTAAATTGATTTTTAAATGAAATGGTAATTTAAATAGGTGATCTAATGCATAATTAGTGATAAAATATTACGTTCGATATCAGAGTCATCAAACCCTCCACCCAACCTCAATCACATGCATAGCTAACAATATCAACAATTATCATTGTAGCCACTTTCATTATAGCAGTAGGAATAATCAGGATCCCTTGATTTTAGAGCGAATTAAAAAATATTGTTAGGAGAATTTCGGAATTTTAAAACTGCATATAAACGAAATAAAAATTAATATTTCAAGGAGTTCATAAAAAGAAAACTATTTCTCTTGAATTTTTTTAAGTTTGAATAATTAAGTATGCATGTGAGACTGTGAGCCAATTATATTGTGACAAGTGACCCAATAGAAATGTCGTCATAAGTTTTTAATATATATACATAAAATACATCATGATATTCTTACAAGAAATTAGGATAGGTGTAACCACCAAATATCCTAATTATAAAATGAGGCAGACATGGATTATTAAAAGGGAAGAGATGTGGACAAAAATGCCTTTATTATCAAACGAATTAAACATCCTTTATTGTCAAACAAATTAAACATCTTTTATTGAAGTACTTGAATGTAATTAATGATTTCTCCACCTTTTCTAAGTGGAGGAGAATCATCTCATCTAAATATCTGATCAAAGCTTTCCTTGGAAGTTGTCAAGCAGGCAAGAGTAAACTCAGAAGACCCGGTACACGGGCTCATCAAGTGGGTCCACGGGCTCATCAAGTGGGCGTATCAATTTTGGCTCAAAATAACCTTTGAATTTTCATCAAAAGGGAGCTATTTTCTATAAGCTCCAATATTTTTTTTTTGCCGGATTATACACTCCAATCATAGAATAATAAAACACTTTTTTCGTTTCTAAATATAAGATCACTTTTAAATTTCAATTTATTCATAGTTATAAGTAACTTTCTATTTTCCCAACCTTTTTCAAAATAAACCCTAATAAACAAGTAAGAGAGGCAGAGTGAAAATTTTTTTTATCAAAAGGGAGAGTGAGAATAAAGCTATATGATTAAGATAGATTAGTAATATCATGTGTTAATAATTAACTTAAATATCATCTCTAATACAATCAAATTAGGGATAATGATCTTATATTTAGGAACAAATGGAGCATAGTTCAATCATCTTTACCAAATTTGAAAATAAAAGGGTTTTCTTCTCAAGAGATAAGTTATATACTCCCTTCGGTCCTAAATATAAGACCTAATTGACTTTTTTGAAAAATCCTAAAAAACAGAAAAAATAAGTTATTTATAAATTGATTTATCTAATTTTTTCCCTTAAACTAGTTTATTTTACTTATAAACTAATAGATAATCTAAAAGAATATCAAATATGTCATCATTTAATACACTATTTTGCAACCTTAACCTCTCCAAAAAAAAGTTATCTAGGTCCTATATTTAGGACCGGAGGTAGTATTTACCTTTAACCAATTGTCTCTAGTTCGATCCTTGACGTTGGGTATGGAGAATCATTAAATCTCCCAGGTCTCACCCATTGAGGTGCCTACAAATCAGCGGGGATTAGTTTCTCACTTGTCGAGTAAGGGGATTCCTTGATCATAGATAAAAAAAAAAGAGATAAATTATATATAAATTTATTTTCCTCAAACGTGATGTTTATCTGTTTTGGAAAAGCTTGGAACTTAATTTTTAGCATCATGCAAGCATTCATTCTTTTTTTATATATACAAAGTCGCGTTCATTCTTATACGGTTATACCTTGATTTTACGAAGTATCGTTTCCATTCTTTAACTTAACAAAAAAACTGTGAAAAGCTAGCATCTTTAATTTGAGGGTTAGGCTCTGTTTGGTTGGGGGTTTTGGAGGGGAGCTGAAGGGACGGGAGGAGAGGGATGAAAGGAAAGATACCTTATTTAGTTGAAAAAAGTGGAGGGGAGGGGAGGTAAAAAATTGTCTTTATCTGGCCCCTTGCTCTCTCTCTCCTCACCCTCAAAAGTGGGGTTTTTTGGAGGGGAGAGAAAGTGAGTGTCTAGTCTTGACTTATTTGCCCATATCGTATTTCTCTAATACCAAAGTTACCCCATCAATTAACACCCTTTATCCCATCAAATCTGGTCCAAGGAAGAAAATCAGCACTAGAGCTTTCTTCCTCCTCCTTTGCGTTCAGTCCACTTTAACACCCTCCAAAATCATATACAATTTATAATAAAATTATATTTACACTCCCAAAAATCCAAGTCGTAGTGACAAATTTAAATAAAAAAAATAAAACATTTTAAAGTCTTAGGTCCATGACAAAATAAATATAACTCAACGTGCTTACTCCTCAAGTGTCTTCCCTTGCTTATTGTTAGATCATCCACCTAAAATTGTTAATACTGGAGTGAGATCGACATCTCAATAACTACTGAAAACATCTAACATACACTAACAAATCATGTACAACTATTTTACAAATAATTATATTCCACAAAATAATTTGTGGCCTCTAAATACATCAATATTACATTACTCATACATTTAGATAAATTTAGTTTGCTCATGAATGAATGTATCATGCATGTCTCCCTTATATCGCCTCCACCCTTATTCCGCTGACAGGAGTCATAGGCTAACACACAATCCAAACAGAAACAGATCCAATTAACTAGATTGTCTCAAGCTCACCATACTTGAGATATACCCTGCCAAAGGTATAGAGCTCAAGCATGGACTATGACTGTCCTCCTTAAAGAGCAAATATAAGGAGTTGTCACATGTCCCATAACTTCCATGCAATCCCTGGCAAAGGAAGGCATAGAAGAAAGGGCCCTGACAAGTACCACTACCATCCACTGTGCACCGAGTGGTGGCATACCGCGTGGTAATAAAATTCACCATACAGATCTTCTCCCCTCTAAATTCTATCCCATCACCATGCATGCAGATGTTATGACAATTATATCCAATTTCAAAACCATATCAAATTCCAATTCATGATACCATAATCACGTTGCAATTCCATAATCACTCATAACATATATAATCATGCTTCACATAGGTTTAACTGACAAGTAAACTGTATCAATACATATAAGCATGCTTGAAAAGGAACAAACCAGCATACATCTCACATAATATAGATAAAAAGCAAGCATGCTTAAAAGGATTATACCTCACATAATTTAAATAAATTATAATTATTTATAATATAACTATACACATATTTGCAAGTATCCATCAGAAATTTCCAGAGTTACCTATTTCTCCTTAGCACACAGATGAATTCACAAGGTCACTTCAAATCTCTTATCAAAATTCTACAACATCACCAATATAAATATCTATCAATATATGAAACAACAGTATCTAGTATTCTTAATAGAATTGTATCCTAAGAAACCCCTAAATATAACATATATATATTTTAGAAAACTTTCGTTTTAGGCAAGCTTATTTATTAGGATATATGTACACCTTTAGGAAACTAAATAATAAGTGGGAATATGAAAATAATATTATATAAAGACATTTAAAATTTTAACAAATGATGGACAGTGGTAAGAAGGGCAAAAGCGCTGATCTAATAATTAACTATTTCAATTTGGGCAAAAATAATAAATGACTATTTCGCGGTGCATAAATAATAATCAACTTTGTGACCCGGTGCAAAAATAATAAAACCGGTACTAGATGTAAATTTGTAGTTTTGTGGAACCTTTTTGATATTGTTTTCTAAAGTAAAAATACATTTTTACCTCTCACAATTAAAACTCAATCATTCTTCCTTCCGCCCTTCATCTTCCCATGCTAATTAGTATCAGCAAGGTTTTGATTGGGAGGGGCAAAAATGTATTTTTCACTTTGAAAATAATATCAGAAAGGTTCCACAAAACTATAAATTAACATTTAGTACCGGTTTTATTATTTTTGCACCGGGTCACAAAGTTAGTTATTATTTATGCACCGCGAAACAATCATTTATTATTTTTGCCCAAATTGAAATAGTTAATTATCATATCAGCGCTTTTGCCCGTGGTAAGAATCCAGGAGGAATACAAATAGATGGGTTATGTGTGTGTGTATGTATATTTCTATGCTCATTGACCAGTGGAGAATTTTGAATAGGAAAATATGTTAATCATGGCATTCAGGGGTGAGAAGTATATTGATTATGAACTCATGGTTGATGCATTCTTACAAAAGAAATTAATATTTTCACCTACTTCCTAAAAGACATAAGAGACATGTGGCGAGGATTGAGAAATAAGTTCATGCCCTTTAGATAATAGCATGTGAAGGATGTGGAAACAAAAAGGATGGGGCATGTAATATAAAACAATTGGAAAGAACCAAGTAAATAAAAGTCTTGACTTTTGATATGACTACATGGGAGAGATTTTTGAACAAAAACTTGAACAAGAGGAAAAGAAATACCTCTCACAGCCATAGGGGAGGGGAGGTCATGCGGCGCTCAAAACAAGAATGAGAAGAATGTGTGTGTGTAGATATGAGAGATAGGTTTTGTAGGGTTTATTATTATGATTTATTTTAAGAAAATAAGAGAAGCAGTCACAATATAAAAAAAAAAGGATGAATTTAGTATCTTTTTTTTGAACTCATTCTTTTATGTTTTCATTTCTTAAAAAAAATACATATACATCTTAAGACTTAAAGTACAATTGATTGACCTCATTATTTTTTTTTCTTTAGTGCCCTATTATTAAATAACATTTTAAATTGTTATATAAAAAAATAAAATTTTAAATGTCACAAATAATTTATTTTGAAGTATTAAAAATATGGGATGTTACATCCACCACCTCGTGCCGCCCTCTGTGCATGAACTCGCGTGCCCAGTTTTTTCGTTTGTGCTCTGCTCGTGTTCGCCTCCCCTCTTGCGTGTATGTGTATGTGTATATATATATTGAATATGCCTTCTAAAGAAAGACAAAAAATGCCGCCACACTTTCCAAATTTCAGCTTTGCTATTGTTTTGAAATCCAATCAGCTCCTTTCTTTTTTCTTTCGGCCTATTCCTATTTCACTATTTCAGCTTGTACTTTCCTTGTTCCTCTTTCCTCTTTCAATCTCTTGGCTGCGTGTGATTCTCATGTATGTCTAGGTCTTTCTTTCCTTTTCAGCTTGCTATTGGGTCTCCACATGAATGTGCTTGTGTCAATTATGCTTCTAAATTATGCTTCTAAAGCCCAAAATACTTGTGGTGATGTGGATTTATTTAACATGGTAAGCACTTGCAAATCAATTATATTTATTCAACATGGTGTGGTGGAGATTTTTGGTAGAATAATAAAAAGGTATATTATAAAATAAGATTATAAAAGTCAGGGGCATAATTGTCAACTAATAAATTACCCCCTCCCTTCCCCTTCTTAAACCAAACAAGAAATTGACATTCTCTCCCTTCACCTCCCTTTAATGAACCTCCCCTCCCCTCCTTTGAACCAAACATAGCCTTAAAGTACAAAAATATCTTTGTGATTTTTTTTAGAAAAAGTAACTATAATATTTCAAAAACACAGACAAAAGTACTCATGACATTTAAAAACAATGACAGCTGAATACTTATGTCTCTTTTTTAAAATATTATGGGTACTTTTGATCCAAAAAAATTATATGGTGTTGGGTGCACCTTAAACACAATCACATGTGTATTTTTGCACATTAACCTTAATTTAATTTTCAAATTAACATTGTCATTTGGTACTAATAGCATAGAGAATTGAGAAAGAGTTTTAAAAATAAAGAGAACAAACTCTTACTTAGAATTAGAGGATGAAATGTACGAGAATAAAAAAAAAAAAGAGGATGAAATGTACAATTATTTACCGTAAAAAAAGTGACATTAAAAATTTTTAGAATGAAGAATCAAAATACTGCTTTCATGGTAAAACTAGTGGGTTTTTTTTTTTTATGACCTGGAGCTATGGATTTAATTCATGCGAGAGAAGATTAAGTGTGGACTTGAAGAGGGATTTTTCGTTCATCCATTCCTTATTATTTTGTTTTTTTTATTTTGTTTGCTCTTAATTCTTTTCTTGTATATGACACTCATTATTTTTCTTTCGATTTTCTTAAGATTTGAAGAAACCAGAACCAAGATTTTACGGAGTGGTTGCCGTATTTCTTAATCTCCCCCAATAAATTAGGTAATTATAGTTAGTGGCGTGAACATAGAGGATTGGAGTACTAGATCTTAGAAGCCTGAGAAACATTGTACCATCTCTGTGGGCCCCTCCCTCCCCCATGAACGATCACCAAAAATCTCTCCTTCTCTCTTCCTCCTCTCGCTTCCCGCCACCTCAAGGTTCTCATTTCTCCTCTCTCACTCTCTCTCTCATCTCATAACAACTATTTCCCTTATGCTTCAATTCTAGTCTTAATTGTTTGTTTATAGGAGTGAAACTATCGTACGGCACGGCTGGATTTCGAGCCGATGCTTCACTTCTTTCATCCACGGTGTACAGAGCCGCCATTCTGGCTGCCCTCAGGTCTCTGAAGACTCAATCGGTGATAGGGTTGATGATAACGGCGTCACATAACGGAATCTCTGATAACGGCGTTAAAATCGCTGATCCTAATGGTGGTTTGCTCTCTCAGCATTGGGAACCCTTCGCTGATGCCCTCGCCAATTCTCCTTCTCCTCAACATCTTCTCCAGGTTGGGTTTCACACTTATTGTTTTCCTCTTTGTTCAATGAAATTTTGTGGTGATAACTTGATTTCTATGGAAAGGTTGTTAGAGTATGTAACAAAAAGTCCTGCATTGATTCAATGAATAGCCACAGTTGACTTTTCTTTGGTATAGATCAAGGAAACAAAATAGACCCTAAATCCTAAATCTTAATGTATGAATACTCCCTCTGTTACTATATATAAAAGAGCTAGTTGATTTTTTTTTTTTTTGAGAAATTAATGAAGTGAAATGAGCCACTAAATCATATTCCCTCCGGTACTAAATATAGGACCTAGATGACTTTTTTGAAAAATCCTAAAAACAGCAAAAAATAAGTTAATTATAAATTGATTTACCTCATTTTTTCTCTCAAACTAGTTTATTTTACCTATAAGCTAATGGATAATTTAAAAAGATATCAAATATGTCATGATTTAGTAACCTATTTCGTAACCTTAATCTTTCCAAAAAAAAGTTATCTAGGTCTTATATTTAGGACCGGAGGTAGTAACAGTTTTTGAATATATTATTAGATATGATCATATGTTAGCTCATAAGTCAAATAAATTAGATTAGAGATAAAAATGAGGAAAATAAATTTTTAGGTAATCTATGTGGTTTTCTTAGTATACTCCAAAAAAGTCAACTTGAACTTATATTTAGGAACAAAGGGAGTAGTTTATAAGTAAAACAACTTAGATTTAAGAAAAAAGGAAAAATATGAACAATTTAAAGTGGTGTATTTTGCATCTTAAATTTTTCAAAAAAGTCAACGGGTTCTTATAATTGGGATAAGAGGGAGTATAATGTAGGAGGGGAGTCCTATTGATTGGCTGAAGTCAATTTGTTGGAAAGATGCCCTTAACCTACATAATAATCTGCATAGGATGTAGTGGATTAACAATTAACAATTGGGAAGGTGTTGTATTAAATGACTCAGGATTAGTATGGTTTTGCATTATGTACAGCTGATAGACGAGTTTGTTAAGAAGGAAGACATTCCGTTTGATGGGGTCAGACCTGCTGAAGTAATTTTAGGGAGAGACACAAGACCAAGTGGAGATGCATTGCTTAGAGCTGCTAAAGAAGTATGATTCCATATTCAGCTATGAAGCTTATAGTAGCTTTTCCCCCCATATTGCATGTTTAAATAATGTAATGTTGGATACAAATGAAGGGAATTGCTTCAATCGTTGGTGGCATTGCAACTGACATGGGGATTTTGACCACCCCACAATTACATTGGATGGTGCGTGCTAGAAATATGGGCATGAAAGCCTCAGAGGAGGATTACTTTGAACAGCTTTCAAGCTCATTCAGGTTAATCCCTGATAATTTATTATAGTTAGATATAAGTCCTTTTTGTGCCCCTTCTTTTTAGTGGTTCAAATTTGACTGAACATATCTGTTTAGGATTATTATTTGATTGGATCAGGTGCTTAATGGATTTGATCCCGAGTGAAAAAAGAAACTGCAGTGGGTCAAATGACAAGGTGGTTGTGGATGGTGCTAATGGCGTAGGTGGAGGAAAGCTTGAAGTTTTACAGAAACAGTTGAATGGCTTATCCATTGAAATCCGCAACTATGGTAAAGATGGAGGCGTACTAAATGAAGGTGTTGGTGCTGATTTTGTGCAGAAAGAGAAGGTTGTTCCCAATGGATTTGGTTCTCAAGATGTTGGTGTAAGGTTAGCCTTTTCACAATTTTGATGAAGCTGCTTTATTAGCCCCAGTGATTTCTAGTATGGTTGAAATTTGAAATGCTCATTCATCCTTCATCGAAGCTTTAAGTGAAATTTGATTATTGCTGATACAATTTTGAGAGTGGCATTCTTGGTTCCTAGGTACTGTTTTTATTCATTCAGGGAGGAAGATTGGAGGAGGTGGATGGAAAATTTGGTCATGCCCTTTTTAATCTGCATACTAATTCATGGGGTAGTTTCACTCTTGCAGGTGTGCTAGTTTGGATGGAGATGCTGATAGGCTTGTTTATTTTTGTGTCAAACCTGGAAGCAACGATAAAATAAAACTTGTAGATGGGGATAAGATCCTATCTATTTTTGCCTTATTCATCAGGGAGCAACTTACCATTCTCAGTGAGGAAGATGATGCAAAGAACAGTCGTCAAGCCCACCTTGGTGTTGTGCAGACAGCTTATGCAAATGGAGCATCGACAAGTTACCTTAAACAGTTGGGTCTTGAGGTCAATTTTACCCCAACTGGAGTGAAATACTTGCATGAAAAAGCTGCTGAATTCGATATTGGTATCTATTTTGAGGCAAATGGCCATGGAACCATCTTATTTTCGGAAGACTTCAGTGGGCTGTTGGTTGCAAAAACTAAAGAGCTTTCATCAAAATCTAAAGGTTTATTCACTTGAATTGAATTTTTCTATTGTCATCGAGAGATTCAACTGTAGAACCATAAAATAATTGTTCCTTCCTTCCTTCCTTTAGGTTCAGAAGTGGAAAAGGCTGCCTTGAGGCTGCTGGCAGTCAGTAAGTTGATCAACCAAGCTGTAGGAGATGCCTTGAGTGGATTGCTTTTGGTGGAAGTCATATTACGGCACTTGGGATGGTCAATACATAGATGGAATGAGCTTTATCATGATTTACCTAGCAGGCAGCTTAAGGTAACTTTTTTTTTTTTTAATTTAGACGCTTCAGCTTGATCTTAATTATATTCTCTTGCGGTCCCTTTCTACGTTAAAATGATTTTTTGAATCGTAATATGTTACATGACTTAGAATTCTTAATTTCCAGGTTAAAGTTGCTGATAGAACTGCTGTGGTTACAGCAAATGCAGAAACCGTGGTTGTAAGTCCACTGAGCCTACAAGAAGCCATTAATGCAGAAATTGGTAACCTATTTTTCATTTGTTACTTTTCATGGCTAACTGTTTATTTGAAACCCGTGAGTTATGGCAATTTTCTTAGATGTCATGGTAACGCACCTACCAATTTCTGGTGTTTAAGCACACTGTCCTTGCTCACTTCTGTCGTCCCACTACCCCTTCACTTCCTATTGGTCAATCAGTTATTACCTTTAAGTTTTTCCTATTCCCAACTTCCACCCTTATTTCCTTGGACTCCAAACTCTCCTAGAATATTCGAGACATCTAGTTTATAGGAATAATGGTGAACCCTTTAACTATTTTTTAATTTTTTTTACTGATAATCACTCTGTTTTTTCTTTTTTTTTGATAAAATAATCACTCTGTTTTTAGTTTGTTGTTTTACTTACTAGAAGTGATCTCTTGCAAATATAAGGGGAATCAAAGTTGCAATGATAAATGACTGCATTATCGAAAGACAAAGCTTCAAGCCCCAAAATAAATGAGTCAATACTGTTTAATAAGTTTCTCATGCAACTTGAAGATATCCAAATTATACCCAAAAAACCTCATGAACCAGAGAAATCAACACATGCTGCTGTAGGGGCTTCAATATTTTTGAGCCGTATAATAACCTTAAGGCTCAGTATTTGATAGTATAGTTTATTGAGAATAATATTTATCCATGTCACCTATTTTAATAATGCCTTTTAATTACCAAAATTAGAGGTTGCAATAATTTGAATACATTGACATGTAGCCAAGCACTCCCAAGGACGTTGCTTTGTGCGGCCATCTGGCACTGAGGATGTTGTACGAGTATATGCAGAGGCATCCACGCAAGAAGCAGCTGATAGCCTTGCCAACTCTGTTGCAAAACTTGTGGATCAATTCCTGGGATGAACGTAGAATATGGTCTCACTTGATGGGATGAATGTTGCTATCAACTGATTTTTTAAAATTTCATAGCCTCACAATTTTGACTCCTAGCTGTTCTGTTTGTCTTTAGTGATTTGCAGTGCTTGGGAATAATTTTGAAAATTTGACTAGAGATCTTAAATATATTTAATTATCGTCGTCACAAATATTTGAACTATTGCAAGTATTGATATACATGTACTCTATTGCGATGGAGCCAGTAGCCACCAACTCATCATGTTGATGAGATAAAACTGAAGTGAAATGGAATCACGGAATTTAAATATCATTGAGTAAAAAATAAAGGGAAAAAGACAAAGAAAGTCTTTTCAATTGGTAAAATGACAATTGAGGTTGCTAAATTGTAAAAAGGACAAGTTGGGTTATTTTTTATTTTGTATTTTTATAACTGGGAAGCGAGATAATAAAAACTATATGCAAGGTGACATGAAAGTGACTTCAATGTGAAGACGGTGGTGTAATATATGCATGATTTCATTCCATTGATAAATTCAACCATTGCAAGTGCTTTGAAATTAGCGTTCTGCTTACGAGTTATGTTTGACTTGTGCCTGTTTAAGTGTGGGAAAATATCAAAATATTTCCAATCCAAGGGATATTCTGGTATGCGTGCGGTCTCGGTTGGAAATTTTAATAATCTTGCGTGCGGTCTCGGTTGGAAATTTTAATAATCTTATACTCCCTCCGTTGCTAAATACTCTTATAAGTTAAGAATTAGACGGTGTTATTTATTTGAAAGGAAAGTTTTTATATTTTGGAGAATAAATAGTTTAATATGTGCGTGTTTCTATCTTAAGTCACTCAATTATTGACCCCTCCGGAGTCAGGCAACGATGAGTTTCTGACGAATTTTTCTTAGAATATGGAAGGCAATCATAAACTTTTGTTTACAAAATATCACAAGCTGCATGTCATAAAAGTGATTGCATATATACATCCATATTTGATGCTTTATAGGAAATTCAGGACATGCCCTACGGGCTATATGCATCCATATTTGATATTTGGCGGCAATGTTAAAAATTGACTTGTAAGATTTTAAAAATAGAAATTGACAACAAATATGTGGGTGTAAATACACCAATGTTTGCATTAATTTTCTCAATCGTAATAATAATTATTTAGAGGTGATGGAATTCACCTATGGTAAGCCTACTTTCTGATGGACAAGCTTGTTACTAAGTATACCGGATAGATTAATTTAAAAACCTTGTTTGATAGATGGTCTCCAAGAAATTAAGAATCTTGTGAGATTTTTTCATGTGCATGCCAAAGTCCCATTAGCCCACCTCACCTGATCTTTTGGGTGAAAAAACAAAACAAGCTAAGGAGGAAACCACCGCTTATATTTCTGTAGTATACGTGTTCATTTTTCTTCTTATCTTTCACCGCTTGCTCTTATTGTTATTTTTGCTGTTATCTTACTTGTTAGCACATAGGTTTTTTTCCCTTTTAGAAAGTCAAACAAGCTACTTAATAAACAACTCACCTAATTATAACACGTTGCGTATGATAAGCTTTTAAGTCAAACAAACTGATTTGAACATAAAATTGAAAGAAATCAGATCATAAGAAACTTGTTTAGCTCAATTAATTTTTGGGCGAAGGGGCAAAAATAGCCACCGTAATTTTCAAAACGGACAACTTTGACACCCGTAATTTTGATGGTGCAAAACCGGACATTATAAACCAAAATGGGACAAATCTAGCACTATTAAACATATGTGTTAAGTTTGACCGTTAGTTGACTGAGAATGATGATATGGCACAATGACGTGGCACAATGAAGCATTATGTGTCACCCCCATGTTGATATGTATATGACATGGCAAAAATGAAAAAATTAATCTGATATGTATAATCTGATATGTATATCCAGTCATACTACAGGAGCGGGTAAAAAAGAAACTGAAGAAGAAAAGCGAGAGAGATAGAAACTGAAAAAAGAAACTGGAAAAAAAGAAAACGAATCTGAAAATGAAAAGGGGAAAAACATATTCAGTTATCACCAAATTTGTAAGTTGAGCTGGAGAGCTTCTTCTCCAATTTTCAGTATTGAAACTCACGTTTTGCTTCCCTCAGTCTTCATCACCAGTCCATCTTCTTTTTTCTGCCCAAATTTCATCTTCTTCCATTTAGTTGCTGCAATGGAGGCTTTGATGAGAGTGATGAATAAAATTTTTAGAAGTACAGAGATTATGAGATGAAATATGAGAGAGGAAGGATGATTATGGGAACTGGGAATTTTTTTCATTTTTGCCATGTCATATACATATCAGCATGGGGGTGACACATAATGCCTCATGGTGCCACGTCATTATGTCATATCATCATTCCCAGTCAACTAACGGTCAAACTTAACACCTATGTTTAAGAGTGCTAGATTTGTCCCATTTTGGTTTATAATGTCCGGTTTCGCACCATCGAAATTACAGGTGTCAAAGTTGTCCATTTTGAAAATTACGGTGGCTATTTTTGCCCCTTCGCCCTTAATTTTTTCAAAACAAAAGCAATTATGTCTTAGAGAATTTCATCTAAGGACCAAATCTGAGAATTAATTAAAAAGCAGGACCAAATAAAATTAAAACATCAGTTGAGGACCTTGGGGCAAACTGAAATTAAATCAGTAAGGCTAAAGACCAAAGTACCCTTATGTCTGCCCAAAATTCATTTGCTTGACCCACCTATTCCTCAACCTCACTTCCTTCTCAAATCGAAGCCCTGTATGCTTGGTGAAAAGAAGAGAAAATCCATAGCCCTAAATTGATCCTTTTTTTCCTCATGTAGAACCTAAATCCATCTTCTTGAACAAGAGAAATGAAGGGAAACTGGAAGGAATTTTCAGGTAGTCATCTCCTTCAATCCGACGACGAAATGCGAACGAGAAAAATGCACGGTCTCCTTGCCAAAAATTGTGTCGCTAAGCTCAAGTTCGTTCTCTTTCTCTGAAATTGATTCGTTTCTTCTTGATTTATGCTTTGATTGAGCTGAATTTTGACCTACTTCTCCTTAATTTTGTTTAATCTGGCTATTTTCAGAGCTGAAGAATCAAGCCAGCTGTAGCTCGTCGGACGAGAAGACGAGGATGATGAAGACCTCTTCAAAGTCGTTGAGCAGTGATTTTGAAGCTTTGTTCTGGTGAATTTAAGTTGAAGGTATGGCCGTCTGTTGTTTTTGACATGTTGTGTGGTAGACATGCTCCTTATAAAGGAAGTGTAATGCTCTAAGACTGTGTTGGAAGTGCACAATTTTTTTCTGAAATTTTGGGTTGGAAAAAAATGTTCTTGGCACTATACCTTTCTGAAACTGTGTGTATTGGTAAATAGGAGGATATCAATAACTTAGCAGCAACAACATGCATTTGATGCTTTTGGGTGTATTTTTGGCTAGAAAAGTTGAGAAATTTGTCTGTTTTACCTCACAATGTCCAGGTGAAAATTTTCACTTCTGTTGAAACTTGATTAGGAGATTTTTAGTCAGACAGGAAAAGGAAATGGATTGAACAGTCTTAGATCTGTGGCATCTGCTTTGTGGCCTATACATATAAGGAAATTATGCGATTCTATACCACTAATGCAAATTATATGCTATTTACATTAATGAGGTAATATTCTAACAGCACGCATAATCACTCATTTCAAAACCAAAAATAGTAATGATTGGTTGTAGTCTTCATAAGTAGAAGATTAATCATTAATGGAACTGATTGGACATTTGAGAATGTAAAGAATAAACCATGAAGGTGAAATCTTTATAAGTAGGCTGATTGGACATTTGAGAATGTAGCCTGATATAGCATATCACCAATATATAATGCTTTACTTGATACTAATATGCAGAAAATTATTGTGTTAAATCATCACTGTTGGCAGTGATTAGAGCAATGAGGTTTTATGAAAGTTAGATCTTTACAAAAGATTTTGGAAGTAAGGATAAATAAACGTGTGTGTAAGTGTATCAAGAAGAGAATTTGAATGTTTCTTGATTGTTAATCTAAATTTTTATGATTGTTTCTTTTTTCAAATGTTTCTTGATTGTTAATCTAAATTTCTGTCTTTGTTGATTGGGCCACCTTTATTTGTCTCAAATATGCACATTCCTATTGGGGAGGTTCTTAGAAATCATCAAATTCCTTTCAATGATCGATGTGCTCTTTGTGGAGAAGCTTTTGAATCCATTGACCACTTATTCCTCTTATGTCCATGGTCTCAGGTATGCTGGTTTTCTCTAAAGTGGAATATTCGGTCGGATGAAATCATGGATCAAGGAGGATTTTCTGATTTCTTCCTTACTGCAACACTAATGTCAGCAGCAAATAATCAAATGCTGGAGTTTCTGCAAGATATTTTTTTAACCACTTTCTACATATGGGAAAACAGGAATATGGTTAGGCATGGAAAAGGATTACTGTCTTTGAGCAAGTTCTGCAATTATGTAGAGTCCAGAAACAAAATGGGTGCTTGAGTCATGTGGAACCAGGGGTTTAAATCAACATAAGCACCAAAAATGGTGGCTTGTGAACCAACTATTATAAGTATGCAGCAAAGAAAGCACAATTATGACTGAAGAGTTTAAAGGATTGAAGAGTGGTAGAAAGCTTTAGGTCAAAATGTATTGAATGGATTTCTTGGTTTTTGTTGAACAATTGACATCATTGGTATCCAAGTGAGTCAATGACAACTATGTATAGACTAATTTTTATTTAAATATATTAGCCATTAGAGGAATTTTAAATTGGGCAACACTTTGTGTTTCAAATACCATGTAATTTGGTTATCAATGAATTCAAAAGACAAAGAAAAATAAGAATCAATCAATGTGAAACATAAATATGTCACACCTTGAACAAGGGCAAAGACCATTTGAATAAGGAAAATACATGTTTGAACAAGTTTGAACAGGTAAAATGAGTTTTGAACAATTAAAATTAAAACAAGCGAAATGACATTTTGAATAAGGGAAACCCACATATGAACAATTTCATTTTACTTGTTCAAAAGTAGGTTCAATGTATAATCAATTAAATACTTGCTTGTTCAAAATGTTATTTTACTTGTTCAAAAATGTGTTTCCCTTGTTGAAAACGTCATTTCACTTGTTTAAGGTCTGATGCAAAAATGTATAGCCAATTAAATACTTGTTTGTTCAAAATGTCATTTTACTTGTTTAAAAGTGAGTTTCCATTGTTGAAAACATCATTTTACTTGTTCAATACAAGAACGTATAACCAATTAAATACTTGCTTGATCAAAATGTTATTTTACTTGTTCAAATGTGAGTTTCCTTTGTTGAAAACATCATTTTACTTATTCAAGGTCTGATGCAAGAATGTATAACCAATTAAATACTTGCTTGTTCAAAATGTTATTTTACTTGTTTAAAAGTGGGTTTCCTTTGTTGAAAACGTCATTTTACTTGTTCAAGTTCATATACAAAAATGTATAACCAATTAAATGCTTGCTTGTTCAAAATGTCATTTTACTTGTTCAAATGTGGGTTTCCCTTATTGAAAACGTCATTTTATTTGTTCAAGATCTAATGTAAGAACGTACAACTAATTAAATACTTGCATGTTCAAAATGTTACTACCTTCGTTCCTAAATATAAGATCACTTTAACAAATTTGGAGAGATTAAGGAAGACATTCCAATAAATTAGGATTACATGAAATTTTCAAAATACCCCTCACTTAAGTTTTAAAAGTATCACTTTCTTCAAACCACTACTTTTTAGGGTGAAGGGAGTATAGGGGTAATTTGGGGAAAACATGAGACAAATTAGAAAGTGATCTTATATTTAGGAACAAGCTCTCCTCCTTAAAGTGATCTTATATTTAGGAACGGAGGGATTATTTTACTTGTTCATAAGTTGGTTTCCCTTATTCAAAATGTCATTTCACTTGTTTATCATCTAATGCGACAATGTATAACCAATTAAATATTTGCATGTTAAAATGACATTGTTACTTTTTATGGTCGGACACATCCTTGTGTTTAGGGATTTTCGCACAAGCTAGGGGATCTGTTATAAATGAGAACGAAAATCAAAGCTATCAGAGAGGGCTGGGAGTTGGGTTTCAGAAAAATAATTCTAAAAAGTGATGTCAAGCAAGTAATTGAAGGGCTAGTTAACAAGAGACAAATTTATGGCAACTAGTGTGGAGATCTCATGGTAACAATTGGTTGGAGACAATGTGAATTGAAACAAATCTGGAATACTCCACCTAAAGGTGCAAAATTCATTTTAAAAGAAGACATGCAGGGAGAAGACATGAGGGACGAGGATCAGAGTGCCTCTTTGATGTAACCAAATAATACAAGGACTTTTTAGTCTTTCTACAAAGCAATTTTGGTCCTGCAGAGAAGTTTCAGAAAAGTTTGGTCCTGCAGAGAAGTTTCAGAAAGTTTTGGTCCTTCACTGAAATTAATTGCCTACAATGGTCCTTCGTTGAAATTCTCCGGTAGTAATTACGTATTTCAATTGTCACTCGGATTTCAGTATGTCTTATGTGATTTGTCAGTTGTTATGACGTGGACGTGTATGATGTGACCTGGTTCTTCTGTTTAGTCATCAACAAACTGCTATATGTTTTCTACTATTTAACTAATAAATTATTTTTCTTTGTACTAATTTTTGACTTTGTTCCATATTTGCTGAAACATATCATTAAGTTCTGTATATGAGCCAAGACGTTGAAGCTAAAGTTCTGTCTACATGTGAGGTGATTTTAATTCAACACATTGCTTTGACTTTGAAGTTAAAGTTCTGTATATAAGCACAACGTTTTCCCACTGAAGTGAGGAAAAATCTATCTTGCCTCCTTTGATAAATGGGAAAAATGTTTATTTATAAGCTTTTTCTATGGTCTTAGAGGTAGTTTATGCAACATAGAACAAAGGAGTCGTATTCATACACGCAATCTATATGACTTATCACAACAAGTCCAACTTCAAGTTGGTGGCTTCTGTTGTCATGTAGTACTGGCAGCTAGCCCACGCTGTATAAAGAACGAGAAATTGACCAAGGAATACCCAAAAGGGAAGCTGAGCTGAATCATGCTCATCTCAAGGCCTGCTTCATATTTCACTGTTTTGCTTAGCAAATTTCTTACTCTTTTCGCTTCATGGAGATAGAACAAGAGCAGGCGATGCAAACTAGAGGTTAGTTACGTTGTTCATTCAGATTTCTCTAGTTATTTTTCAATGACTTCAAAGAGATGGGACAAGAAGTTACCTTAAGGTGCATAAGCCTTGTTTAAAGCATATTTCACTTTCTATCTCCTTTTAGAATAAGGGAGATTCTTAGACATTATTATTTGTTATGGGTTAAATAAATTTGGTCGTGTCTTATATTGTTCAAACTCAGAAGATATTGGAGCTTGCCAATTCATCACACAAGTAAAAACATTAGTTATTTAACATAGGAGGAATTTATTATTTATCCACTCTAATGATTTGATTTGGTCCCAAAAAAAAACTGGAACGAGTTAGGACTTACTTTATTTTTCTTCTTTATGGAATTTATACCTAGTCCATGATTTCCAAGTTAAACTAGATTTGAATAATATTTAGTTGAAACCTGTTTAAGTCTGATATGTTTTTTTTTGTCAGGTGACAAGAAAGAGCAGAGTTATCACAGTAACATGGATGTCACTCGAAAAATTCGACATTCAAGATTCAAGGAATACAAAAGATGGTTCATAGTGTCCCTTTACATCATCTTTCTACTTGTAGGCCAATCTGCAGCTACTCTTTTGGGAAACTTTTACTATGACAAAGGTGGTAACAGCAAATGGATGGCCACATTTGTTCAGTCAGCTGGATTTCCACTTCTAATTCCCCTCCTTGTTTACTTCTCACAAAGAAGCAAACCCAAAAACAACATGCTTAATACTAACATTACCATTTCCAAATCCAAACCAAGTGTTCTTACTTTAGCCCTCCTTTACATAGCTTTTGGCTTACTTTTGACAGGAGACAACCTCATGTATTCCTATGGACTTCTATATGTCCCCGTTTCCACTTACTCTCTTCTATGTGCCACCCAATTGGCCTTCAATGCACTATTCTCTTACCTCTTTAATTCCCAAAAGTTTACCCCTTTCATATTGAATTCCTTGGTTCTTCTCACTTTATCAGCTTCCCTTCTTGCATTCAATGCTGATTCTGAGGGGTCAAAGGGTGTATCAAGAACAAAGTATATTATTGGATTCCTTTGTACACTTGGTGCATCTGCTGCATATTCATTATATCTCTCCCTTGTACAACTTTCCTTTGAGAAAGTTATAAAGGCAGAGACCTTCTTTTCTGTGTTGAATATGCAGTTCTACCCAAATTTCCTCAGCACATGTAATTGTGTTGTGGGCTTGTTTGCAAGTGGAGAATGGAAGACTTTGAACAATGAGATGAAGGAATTCCAAACAGGAAGCATTTCTTACATAATGACACTGGTTTGGACAGCTGTGCTGTGGCAGATTTCAACAATGGGAATGCTGGGGCTGATCTTGGAGGTGTCTTCTTTGTTTTCTAATGTAATAGGCACAGTTGCTTTGCCTGTTGTTCCCATTCTATCAGTCTTTTTCTTCCATGATAAGATCAATGGGGTGAAGGTTGTGTCCTTGCTGTTAGCTTTGTGGGGTTTTATGTCTTATATTTATCAACATTATTTAGATGACCAAAAAGCCAAGGCAGCTAAAAGAGATAATGTTGAAGTTCCAAATGGTCACGTAGAAATTTGTTGATTGAAGGCGGACTAATAATTTTATTTAGTTTTACTCCAATATTTTCTCCATTTTTTACAGACCAATTTTGTACCTCTATATACTACATGAACTTTTTGCCATAATTTCCTCCCTGATATTCTTATGTCTTATCAAATATAAATTCAAGAACTATTAACCAATTCTTCTTCCAATTGCAACTTTCCCTCCTTAATTAATAATTGTTCAAGTTTTGCTTCCGTGCAAGGCTATCAGGAAATCTTGCTCATTTTGTATTCAATAAAACTAACAAAAATTTGAAGAAAAGGAACACATGAAGTGGATCTCCCTTATAGTTATCAAGCCAATGAATGATACCATTAAATAATACATAGCGAGAGAAACACGTGAGAGAAATGGAGCTTAGATATTAGTGGTAAGATGTTTTCATGACCAGTTTGTGTAAGAGAAAACCCATGATTCAAACTCATAATCCCCTTAAACGCTGATAACGATAAACAAAGTATATAACCTTAATATAGTTGTTTACTATAAGAAAAACAAGACATACATTACGCTGTCTTAGATCTGAAGTTATTGGTAGGGGAAACCATGCATATTTTCGAATAATTGAATTCCACTGAGATATTGATGACAATGACACTCTTCAATAACGAGTGTGCGGTTTTTAGAATCAAATCATTTTTCTGAACTACGCGATATGAAATCGCTAGAAGTAATTAGATTATTCCAACTTTTACAAACAAAAACACAGTTAAATAGGTTTTGTGCATCGGTTCTGATTCAACGACGTTTAAGAGTATCAATAGTTTATTAATGAAAGGTGAAGAAGTTGTGTTTTGGGGAATAACCGGGTTTAACGTTATATTCTTGAAGTAAGATAATGAAAAGGTACGGTATTGTATATTCTTTATTAGATTATATACATAAAATGTTCTTGTTGTTCATTGTGAAGTCAGAAAATATCTCAACTAAATAAATATCCTGCTAGTATACTAAATTTGAATTTTATTATATTACTATCTTTTGAATTATTTTTATAGAATTATTCCTATTTATTTACATGATTGCCTAGATCATAAGAGAATATGTTTTAACATGTGCATGTATCTCTTTTATTTTTTCATGAGATTTATATTTATATACAATATAATATATAAGTTAATAATCATTTTGACCAACAAACAATATAAATTTGTTCAAGAAGTATCAGATTGTCCAACACACAATAAAAGAATCATAAAATTGACATTCATGGCTAAATATGATAATTTTTTATTGTTTGTTGACCAATTCGATACTATTTAGCCAAATAAGGAACCAAAAATACACTTTTCAAAGTTAAGAGACTAAAACATGGCTATACAATTAAAGGACCAAAAATATATTTTAGCTATTTTTTTAAATTAGTTATTTAGTACTCCCTCCGTTCCTAAATATAAGATCACTTTGAGGAAGTGAATAAATTACTAAATATAAGATCATTTCCTATTTTATCTCAAGTTTTGCCCAAACTATCCTTGTACTCCCTCTTTTCATTGAAAACCCCTCCTCCTTTTAAAGTTAAGTAATTGAGGGGATTTTAGGAAGATCATGTAATTTTATTGTCTTCCTTAATCTTCCCAAATTAACCAAAGTAATCTTATATTTAGGAACGAAGGGAGTATCCTTTTAGAATTTATATAAAAACTACACACTAAGAAACCATAGCTAAAATAGTATTTAACATAGTTGTGAGGTGAAGATTTGATAATGAACTATTATTATACTAAAGTGTAGTGAAAATAAAATTGTTTTGTGAGGAGACCAAATAAGTCATATTAATTTAAAAAAAAAGTTGCAAATTAGGTAACACCTATTAGCCCAGTCTAATAGACCTTAGGCTGAGTTAATGACATTAAAAAGTTGCAGATTTTTTTAATAGTTGGTTATTAAATGCACACATTTACCCTTAGTTTTTAAGCTAGCGGAGGTTCTTCAATGATGGGGAAATACATGTACCCTTTAATTTTTAAGCTAGCCTAGGTACTTCAATGATGGGGCATATCGGTGAAGAGAGGTCCTGAGGTGACAATAAAACTGAGATATGGCAATACAACAACAGAAAAAGGGCCTGTTGTTTTGAACTGTTATTGACACCCATTAATTGAGATGGGCTGAAAACCGGGCCCAAACAGAAAAATAAAATATCCATTCATTATTCATGATTCATTATTAAAAAAACAAAAAATCCCGCCAAAATCGCTTTCAGTATAACCTTATGAAGTTCAAAACCGTTCACACGCAATAATAACAATATAAAAATAAAACTAAGAAAAAAATCAGTTGACTCAGCTCAGTTCAAAACTAAAAGCACCACATCCATTTCCATCCCCAAACTCACCACACCAGTATCAAATCCCCTCTTACGTGTCTCTTCTCTTCACTCCCATTTCATGAACAACCCTCGCCAATTTATTAATTAATTAATTACTGGAGTAATTAATATCGTTACACACTCTTTGTATAATAATAACTGAAACAAAATACAAAATAGCTTCCTTACTGTTCATCATCTTCTTCTCTTTCTTCTTCTTCTTCGTCTCAATCTCTCGCTCCTTTTCTCAATCTGAATCGTCCGTTACGTTAAGGCATTGGCCTCCTCTTGCAATGGCCACAATGGAGGGCTTGATCGACCTTGTGAATCGAATTCAGCGAGCTTGTACGGCTCTCGGTGACTACGGTGCCGACTCTGCTTTGCCTACCTTATGGGAGGCTCTTCCCTCCGTCGTCGTCGTCGGCGGTCAGGTTCGCAAAATAATTCACATTATTTAATAATTCGCGTTTTACATTGTCGTATGAGCGAGAATTTATATACTTGTTTCTTCTTGTTGTTTGCCTTGTGTTTGTGTGGAATTTAAATTTAGAGCTCTGGAAAGTCGTCTGTACTTGAAAGCATTGTTGGCCGCGATTTTCTTCCCCGGGGATCAGGTTAGATATTCGCTGTAATTTCTCTACATTTCTTAATTTTACGCTCTGTTTGGCTGATCATAAATTGAAGAAGTGGAAATTACTAGAACCGACGTTTGGCTACATTGTTATGATTTTTATACTCTTGATATAATTATGTGGATTAATGGAATGATTTGGAAACAGTGTTGTTCTTGAGTTAGTTAAATCGAGAAGTGTTTGGCTGATGATAAATTATATCATCAGCCAAACACTTCTTAATTTTACGCTCTGTTTGGCTGTTGATATATTGAAGAAGTGGAAAATACTTGAACCTATGTTTTGCTGCATTGTTATGATTTTTACTACACTGGATATATGATTATGTAGATTAATGGAATGGTTGTGTGTTTGGTTCTTGCGTCATATACTATCTTTCAGTGCTGTTTCTTAGCTAGAAGAACTTTTTGTGGTGAAGTTTGCTGTGTCTTTTACAATGAGGTGGAAAGGAATGAAGTAGAATAGGATATTTTGTGTAGTGAAGAAGAAGTTGATCATGAGATTTTGTTTGTTGCGGTTTCAGTCTCTAGTGAATGATGCTTGGCCTTCCCTAATTTTTGATATTTTAAGTGGTTTTTAGGCATTGTGACCCGAAGGCCGTTAGTCTTGCAGCTGCACAAAATAGAAGACGGGCTGCAGGAGTATGCTGAATTCCTTCACTTGCCAAAGAAAAAATTCACAGATTTCTGTAAGTCATATGTGATTTGTTGATTGTTATGAATATATTTTTCCTTGAAATCTCCTTCAGGAGTTCAAGGTCTGGGAAGAATAATGTATAAAGTAAACTGATTCCCATGCATAGTTTTGAACTGGTATTGTAGCAATACGTTTTATATAACTATTTATTTATTTTTCTTTTTACTCAATTTGAATTTGTTCACTGTTTGCTTAAATATTTTTTCAAGCTATTGTTCGAAAGGAAATTCAAGATGAAACCGATAGAATGACGGGGAAGGCAAAACAAATATCCCAAGTTCCTATTAATCTCAGCATATACTCCCCAAATGGTATGCAAAGATTCAAATTTTACTTTCCATACAAATATGCATTTCATGCCCTCTTTTTATATTAACATCCGCTACAGAGATTAAGTACTCCTGAGTCTCGACTAAAACCAGCATTTAATCAGGATAATCTGCTAGCTGAGCTAAATGACTGATTTCATTTCCTAGCAGCAAAAGAATGTCAACATTTTATTTGCCTTTGTTTCTCTCTTTTTGGTCGTTTATAACCTCTCTCACTCTCCATGTTTGGCCTTTCATTATAGTTATTTTCTTTCCTGTCTTCTGGTAAATGCTTCTGATATTTTCCCTACTATTAGTACTCCACTATTTGAATTACATTAGCTTTCAGCTTGAATTCTATGTGTTAACATCTGTATGTGTTCATAATCGTTGTTCCAGTTTATCTGATGATAATCATATTTGTTTCTTTGTAGTTGTCAATCTAACACTGATTGATCTTCCTGGTTTAACCAAGGTTGCTGTAGGTATACTTTCTAATTAGTTCCTTTTCTCAATTGAACAAGAGTTTATACATGTTAGTAACATGATGTTACCAATTTCTGAATGAGATTAAATTTATTTTTATTTCAAATTTAGAGGGACAGCCAGAAAGTGTTGTTGGAGATATCGACAATTTGGTGCGCTCATATGTTGAGAAGGTAAGTAAAAGATTCTCCTCTGCACGCACCTGCCTTGCTGCTGCTGCTGCTTTCAGTGCTCAAAACAGGAATTTCCCTCTTGGTTCATTTCCACTAAAGCTTGATGCTTTTACTAAGACTTAACAACAGAAAAGTAATGCCTACTTGATGGCTCTACTTCTAACGTGATCTCCTATTTTTAAGAAATTTCTTTTTTTATTAAAATATATAAATACCTATTGACAATTGCATGAAGTTGTTCTTTTATTGTTCAGAATTGAAATAAAAGTGCTGGATGAACATTGTCAAGGACAGTTTGGGGTCATGACTCTAGTTAATTTACTCATAACAGATGTGGATGCTCTTCCTATCACTTGACTGCAATTTGATGTGGTTTTTCTTTGTATCACAGCCAAATTGTATAATTCTGGCAATAACACCAGCCAATCAGGACATAGCAACATCAGATGCCATTAAGATAGCCAGAGAAGTTGATCCTACAGGTATGCTTGTTTCTCCTTGCTAGTTATTAGTACTCCATCTCATTTATTTTGCAATGCTTTTCATTATGCTCTCGTGTTGTTTTCTCTACAATAAATCCATAATGTTTTTCTTTCAGGTGAAAGAACATTTGGTGTGTTGACAAAGTTAGATTTGATGGACAAAGGAACAAATGCTTTGGAGGTAATAATTGAAGTTCTGAAGTATATAGTCTCAAATATTATACTTAAATTTCTTAAATCCATAGATGAGTGCAGTCATGGAAATTTTAATCTCTATAGTTGTAATGTTTCCATTTGGTTTGCAATGAAGGTTCTTGAAGGAAGATCATATCGACTTCAACACCCATGGGTAGGAATCGTGAATCGTTCACAGGCAGATATTAATAAGAATGTTGATATGATTGCTGCTCGGCAAAGGGAACGGGAATTTTTCGTGAGCAGTCCTGATTATGGACACTTAGCCAGCAAAATGGGATCAGAATATCTAGCAAGGCTTCTCTCAATGGTCTCTATTGATAATTTCTTCTCTTCCCCGTGGCTATTTTATGTGTTTCCTTCTTGTAGTTCTTTATGAGCTTAATTGGTTACTCATGGAAATGATTTGGTTTTCAGCATTTAGAGTCTCTGATAAGAGATCGTATTCCCGGAATCTCTTCTTTGATCAATAGAAGCATTGATGACCTTGAGGCAGATTTGCGCCACATGGGCATACCAGTTGCTATTGATGCTGGGGTGAGGATTGTCTTTATTTTTATATCTAATGATTCTATATTATACTCCTCCCTTCCTAAATAATACAAGACCTACATGACTTTTTTGAAAAATCTTAAAAAAACAAAAAATAAGTTAATTATAAATTGATTTACCTAATTTTTTCTCCTAAACTAGTTTATTTTACCTATAAGCTAATGGATAATCTAAAAAGATATCAAATATGTCATCATTTAATAACCTATTTCACAATCTTAATCTTTCCAAAAAAAAGGTTATCTAAGTCTTATATTTAGGAACAGAGGGAGTATTTATATAGTTGATCGTAAGATGGATATGATTTTTGTCAAATTCATTTTGATCTCTTCAGGCCCAGTTGTATACTATTCTAGAATTATGTCGTGCCTTTGAGCGAGTGTTTAAGGACCGGAGGGTAAGTTAACTTCCTTTGCCTACTGTTATTTTGTTAAGTTTATCAACTTATTTTGAATATGACAACCATCTCAAAAAAAAAAAAAAAAGTGGATGCATGAGTTCACTCTGTACGGAAAGACACTAGTAAGTAGTAACAGTATTTATCCCACGATTGCCAGAATTGTACCTCCATTAGTTTATAATTATTCTGGGAAGGAATTGTCTTGACTTAATTGCGTTCCTTTTTCTTAGGAGACCTGGTGGTGACCGAATTTATGGAGTCTTTGATTATCAGCTTCCTGCCGCGCTAAGAAAGCTTCCCTTTGACCGTCATCTGTCGTTGCAAAATGTGAGAAGGGTTATTTCAGAGGCAGATGGCTACCAACCTCATCTAATCGCACCTGAACTAGGTTATCGACGCCTCATTGACAGCTCACTCAATTATTTCAAAGGTCCGGCTGAATCTTCAGTGGATGCTGTAAGTGTTCTACTCTACGTAATTCAATCTGGTTCACCTTCTTCATTGTAACACCATAGAGTCCAATTTCGTGTCTCCATGAAATGAGCATATTTTTGGGTCTTGTGGCAGATTCACTTCATACTAAAGGAAATCATCAGGAGATCAATTGCAGAAACACAGGTTTGGAAAGGGAATGGGTGGGAAGTGAAATGTTAAATGACAGTTTTTTCCTCAACCAGTACTTGATATTAGTTCTTGAAATGGTGCAGGAGTTGAAACGCTTTCCAACTCTACAAGCAGAAATAGCAGCAGCTGCTAATGAAGCATTGGAGAGATTTCGTGGAGAGAGTCGGAAGACAGCCTTGCGATTAGTGGATATGGAATCTTCATACCTGACTGTTGATTTCTTCCGGAAACTTCCACAAGAAGTGGACAGGGGAGGGAATCCAGTTGCCTTCTCCGCCGACCGCTATGCTGAGGAACACTACAACAGAATAGCATCAAATGTTTCATCCTATGTTAAGATGGTGTCAGAAACGTTGAGGAATACAATTCCCAAGGCTGTGGTTCATTGTCAAGTAAGGGAGGCTGAACGATCTTTACTTGACCACTTCTATGTCAAACTGGGCAAAAAGGAGGTATCTTACTAACTAACTCGTTTTGCTTAGCCTATCACACCGACTCCAACTGGTTTTTAACATATCATTTAAAAAAGAAGCATTTTTTAAGCCAGAAGTATAATATCATCCTCTCAAGTCTCAAGTAATGTGATTGAGTTGAATGAAAATGAATCAAATGCGTTAAAATAACGGTAAAAAAAGATGGCATTCATTCAAAATAGTGAAATTAAGGTGGAATTTCGCAAGTTTGGTAGTCATGGTTATAGCTAATATATAATTTACTGCATTGTATGCACTTAGAAAACATTACTATTCATAGTTTGTTTGCAGCAAACTAGTTGGAACGAGGATAAAGGGTCTATTCATTTTTTTCCAACTGTTGTGCCATTTATTTTTCAGGGAAGGGAAATTGCGGGGCTGTTGGATGAAGATCACGCACTGATGGAAAAGAGGCAACAATGTGCAAAGAGGCTTGAGTTATATCGGTCTGCTAGAGATGAGATTGATGCAGTTTCATGGTCGAGATGAGATTATGGTTTTTTTTAATAAATCAATTCGAAATTAAGACATTTTCTGCATATATTTTATTTTTGGTTAATTTCTTCATGTTTTGAAGCTGGAGTGGTTGAGAACCTGTCCTGCGATCAAAATGCTAGGATCAAGTTCTCAGTGAGCAGTAAATGATGTAAGACTCCAAGAAGAAATTTGAGATTACAACTTTTTGTTTTTAATTAACTAAATGCCTGGTTAAGTTTGATATAGATAGAGAGCATATATCTTATAAAAAAACAGAGTTAGAGGTCATAGAGGTTTCCAGAATCATACACTTCCTCTTCATTGTCTGCCTTCTTAACATTACAACTGTGTTTGGTTTCTAAATGCAGGGGAAAATCTGATTTCAATTCTGTAAATTCGACCGTGTATAATTGGGAGCATGTTTACTCACATGAACACTGTAAAAAAGCATCTTTGAGAATAATGGATATTGTTGAAGTTGAAGACTGCAACTAGAATCCAGTTGCACGGATTGCTAGTTTCGGATCACAATAGCAAAAGAAAAGGGAAAAACAAAAGAATGGAATTACTTTTCGGGATTGATCCCAGCCAATACACATCTATCAGACATCATAACATGAAACTGTTTCAATTCACAATCAATGATTGAATAGTATGCTAAGAAGTAAAAGGCTCCTCCACCAGAAATGAAACTTGTTATTTTTCCTTGAAAATTTTGCCGTATATTCTTCAGAGCTACATAGCGCTTTGCCTTAGAGCACCAGTTTTGTCAAGTTTTTCCAAAGCTGACCATAATTTTGTATCCTCATAATCCTTTATCACGAAAGTAGGTTTTGCTCCCCACAACAAATCCTCTGGGTTTCTCGTAGCCAAAGCCACAACAGGCATCTCAGCTGCCACTCCAGCTTTAATTCCAGAAACAGAATCCTATAAGACAGAAAAAAAACCACATTGGTTAGACACTGAGAAGGTAAACATCAATCTATGATGGGAAGATCACAATTCACAAGAATGCAGACCTCAAATATCAAGGTGTGATCCTTGGATGCCTTCACTGCTTCAAGACCCTTTAAGTAGGGATCCGGATGAGGTTTAGCATGTTCACATTCACTTCCAACAATCACAGCTTGGAAAAAGTCTGTGAGACCAAGAATCGATATCATTAGTTCTGCATTCGCTCTTGGAGCATTGGTCACTGCAGCTCTCTTCAAGCCGCGTTCTTCGATCCATTTCGTTAATTTGTAGAGACCATTTAAGGGCTTCAGTTGCTCAGCTGCCAATCTGGTTTGTCCATCAAATAAATTATTGTCTAAAGCATTCAAAAAATAAACCAGCTATAGCAAAGAAATCGGGTATTACTTTCGGAACATGGCTTCCTTATCATCTACAAACTTTAATCCCCGCTCCAAATCACCAGGGAAGAGAAACAATGCAATATCATCGTTGTGTTTGCCAGCAACGTTTTCGATAAAGAACTCCTCTGTTATTGGTTCCCCTCCGTGGAAACCAATCTGATCATCACCAAAACTTCTATATTAGTTCTATAGTGACTATAGCAATTTATAAATATAAACAATTGTAATAATCAAAACCAATGGAAAATCTAGATATCTGTTATAAAATTGTGTAATAAAATGGACCTCTTGAAGCATCTCTCGGAAGGCATAATAGTGGAGTGGATCAGAATCACAAATTGTTCCATCAATATCAAATAACACCGCTTCCAGGGGAGCAAGTTTGACAAGCGAAGTATTGCTGCAGCCACAATATAAAGGCAATGAGTGACAGAAGTAGTATGTTAGCAAATAAATATAGAATCTAGTGATTGGTCATTATATTTTTCTCAAGGTGAAGCTCAGCAACAAGTAAATTTAAAAGCTAACTAAGAAAGTAATAACCACATGTGCCTTTAAAGCAACACAAATTATTAACAGAGATATAATTGGACTGAATGCAAAGACACTCTGCTTGGCACCACATGAAACTGACAAACTGAAAGAAGCTTATAAGCTGTTCTATTTTAAATTTAACACCAAAGAAACTTTTCCAAAGCAATAAGCATTCTTTCATCAAGTACACAGAAATATCAGAATAACAAAAATTCATAAACAGAACGGGCCCCAAAAATGATCTAAGATCATATATCATGAACTTCCATAATAAATACAGGTTTCATTTAGTAACAAAATCATTAATATCTATCACCAAATAAACAACTCTTTTTATTGATTTCCAAGATGTGAAAGCAGCACGATTAGCGTTACATCAACGCAAAATTAGCATGATACATCCATTAAAAAAAATTTATCTGCATATATATATTGGAAGTCCTACTATCTAGGAACACGGTAATGAAAGCAGATCCAACCAGGCTTCTCAAACTAAAGATTCATCCATAACAAGTTTATATCGGATATGCAAAAATATATGACTGAAAGTTTCTTAACAATAAAAAAAGGACGGAACATGAAGTTTAGAGAGAATGATTCAAAAAGAAGGTTCATATGCAGCTAGCTATCTGCATGTAATAAAAAGGCTGCAAGGATATCTAGTATATCAAATTACGTTTAATGCAGAGATAAACAGGATTTGAAGTTGTACAATCGAAATCGATGATGTTGCAAACAATGATGGTATTGAAGCAGAAACTAACATTACCTTTCTGAGGAATTCTCCGAAGATGCTGTCATCGTTGGTGAAAATGTTTTGTCTGCCAAACTTGTTTACGGAAATGTAGGCAGCTGCGAATTTATTAACGTTAATGAATGGAGGGAATGTACCATAGAATAAAAAATGTATGGTGGAGAGATGCTGTTGTGATTTGTGATTTTATTTAGTCTAGGGGGAGACGTCCATAAATCTCATTCCTAATTTTTTCTCAACACACAAAAGTTGATTAGGATTCTTCTCTAAAATCTAATTTAGGATTTGAAGTGAAATAATAATTGGTGTGAAATTTGAAGGAAATTATTATATTTTGTAGCAAAATTAGTTTATTTGGAGAATAAATGATAAATTAATTTAGGCTAAAGTATGCTTTTGGTCCCTTAACTTTGACAAAAGTCATGTTTTGGTCCCTTAACTTTGAAAAGTGTGTTTTTGGTCCCTTTAAATTTATAAAATGTATGTTTTTGGTCCCCTTAAATTAACAGTGTTAATTTACTTAACGGAGACCGATGAATCGGCAAAACTAAATGTCTAATCACCTAAAAAATATTACACGTGGAAACAAACTTTCGCAACACCCAACACGTGGAAACCATCCTTCCCCTTCCTCTTTCTCCTTCCTCACCGTCACCGATCTAAATCTGCCTCCTTCTCTCTTCCTTCCCCTTCCTCGTGTTCTCCATCTTCTCCAATATGTCTTCCTTCCCCTTCCTCGTGTTCACGATCTGCCTCCCAATCACAATTTGTCTTTCACCTTACTCTAACCCTTTCCTTATCATTTTTAATAAACTTTAGCCCTTTTCCATCATGCACAGCATATGTAGATATTGCTTCTTTGAAATCCTCTTTGGTGTTATAAAGTGTTCCTACCTCCCATTTGTATTCGCTCATATTTTTTAACAGCTTATGCGTGCGTTGGAAACCTATTCATTATATATTCATTTCCTTCATTTTCATCTGCATCTTCTTGCTTATTATCATCACAAGTTTCTGAATCTTCACTCTCATGATCTTCATATGAATTTTCTTTATGTAGTATTTTGTACTCCTCAATGTCACCTTCATCCACCTCTTCTTCACTATCATTAAATTCAATACTTAAGGCACTGTCTTCATCAGAATTGTTCCCCATCTCTGAGACTAACTTTTGAGTCTATACCTCAAGTTCAAATCGTGCAAGAAAGCAAGAATTTAGAACAATTAATAATTTGAATCCACTACTAGTTTTAAAACAGTCAAGAATTTGTATGTGGAAAATCAGTAAAAACAGGAATGCTCATTGCTAGATATGAAATCTTTGTGTAGTAATGTTAACAACTATTAGTTTTTTCTCATAGATATATAAGTGTAATATTTTTATCAACTAAGTAATTAATGATCACTTTCAGGAGAAAAGACAAGGAACCGAAACGAGGAAACAAAATGGTCGAAGCAAGGAGAAAAGACAAGGAATCGAAAGGAGGAAATAGAAATTAAAAAAATCTGCATGCCTAATTTGAACCTGATTTCTTGGATTGTATTTGCGGATGCTAGGGTTTGAGGCTAGGGTTTGAGGCTAGGGTTTGGGGAGCAGCCAAATATGTTGCGTTCTTGAATGTGTTCTTTCTTTTTTCTTGAATGCGTTCTTTCTTCTTTTTTTGGCAAGAATGCGTTCTGTTTTTGATTTGCTTTGTAAGAATGTGTTCTTGATTTGCTTTGTAAAAATGTGTTCTGTTGATTGTAAAAATGTTAGATCGTAATGATTATGATTAATGAATATATATTAGAGTTTTATTTATTTATTTATCTGTAATAATTTCTTTTTTAATTTAATAATATTAAATCAATATTTAATATTTCATGTAATATTAATTTTGCACAGTCAGCATATTAATTTTACACAGTCAGCATTTTCTGTTAGAAAAGTTAACGGTGTTAGTTTAAGGACCAAAAACACACTTTCCAAAGTTAAGGGACCAAAACATGACTTTTGTCAAAGTTAAGGGACCAAAAGCATACTTTAGCCATTAATTTATTAAGTGGAATAAGAATTAAGGAAGTAAAGTTTTCGTAACAAAAACAATTTCACAATTAATAGCTTTAACAAGTGATTTTTAATTGCAAATTTGCAATTATATATTTATAAAATTAACTTCTGATTAACCATTAAAAATGTCCTGTTTTTTTTTTGTATCCTTTCAAAAATTCAGATGTTTTTTTTTTTGATGAAAAAAAAATCTGAATTTATCATGAAAAATTCAAATGTTATTCTTGGGAGTTAGATTAGGATTCGCATCAAAAACTATTTTTATGCTAAGACAAATTTATTTTTTCACTAAATCATTTAAAAAAATTTAAAAAGAATGGAAAACCAAAATATATATTCCGTTTAATTTTGTCATAAATAAGTTTCCGTATTCGTGTTCACATCCGGAAGGTTCTTGTTTGGTTCTTCCTCACTGTCATTGTCAACAGGTCCTAACTAAAAAAAGTGAATGGCTATGTTCTTTTCACCAATGAAGGCTGCGCTTTCCAAGAAACTTGAGAACCAGACAAGTCTTCCCAACAACTAAAAGCTACAGCCACCCTCTTAGACACGTCAATTCCAATTTTAACATTTTTTCTTTTTTATTACAATTTTTAACATTTTTTCTTATAAGTAACCTTTTTCTTTTTGCTATTATATGACATTGTCATGAGGCAATTTGACCGAATATATAGGGTCCAAAGAAAGTGTTGATATTTTGATGGAAGTGAAAATATAGGAAGGGAATAGTACTTAATAAGAGATTTAATTTCATGTTAATAATTGAAGGGGTTGTCAATAAAATTATCTCATATTAAATCTCTTGTAATTTGTAATGGAAATAATGAAATTTGGGGGGCGGGGCGGGGGAGATCCCATAAGGCAGATCCACCTTCATCTTTGATAGGGATTTTTCTTATAAGCTCCTGAATTTCTCATCAAACAGACGAGCTCTAACTTAAACTAAAAATGAGACATGAAGACAGAGAAAATCTTTAGAATGAGGTATTCATGATGCTCACTTCAGAGGGAGAGAGTGTGTTTAGAAATAATGTACCATAATTATTAAGAAAATACTAATAATAAAGGTATAAAAAAAGAGTAATCAAATTCAGAGATTTTGAAAAGAAAATAAAGATCAGGTTGATCAGGACAGCGTATAATCTCACATTGGTAGCAATTTTTGATAAACAAAATAATCTGATATATCAAAATTCATCACCAAGATTAATGTCAACCAACTCAAAAAAACTAAAACAACTAAACTAACAAATAATCCAAACAAGCACTATTTCACAGTATGACCATTCAATAGTTTGAACAACAAAAATATTTAGGAATTCACTAAAACTATTTTGTATTTCAACATATTGAATCTATACTCAAATTGAACAATTACATTTATTCCATACTGAATCTAATCTATCATAACAGTTCAAAATGTGGAAAATTTCAAAACAAAACCCGAAGATTAAGATTGAATCCAACAATCGACTTTCTTTGTAAAGTAAAGAAAAAACCGATTACAATTTGTAAATTGAAAACGATAATGAGATGCAAAATCATACAAATCAGAAGCAATAAAAATCAACTCTGTGACATGATTAAAATTGAGAATCGCACATACTAGAGTAGGCATGGAAGAAAATTAAACTATATCAAACAAGGGTATATTAAGCGTAATTTATATTTAGTATCAGAGAGGAGTTATATCAAGCGTAATGGATATTTAGTATTAAACAGAAGGTAATGCATATATCTCATACGATATAGGTTGAAATACATGCTTGATATTTTTACCACCCATCATAAAAATAAAAAAAAAATGTATACAAAATAAAAATAGGAAAATACACATATGTATATTTCTATATGATCCATACCTAATTAAGTTTTTAAAGTTAAAAAAAATTCTTATCAAAATCATTTAATATAATTTTACAAAAAATGGAAAACCAAAATATATAATATAATCCATTTAATTTTGTCACAAATATTTCCGTATTTGTGGCACATCCGGAAGGTTCTTGTTTGGTTCTTCCTCACTGTCATGTCAACGGGTCCTAACTAACAAAAATATAGGGTCCAAAGAAAGTGTTTGTATTTTGATGGAACTGGAAATATAGAAAGGAAATAGTATCAAATAAGAGATTTAATTTCATGTTAATAATTGATGGGGTTGTCAATAGAACTATTTGCATATTAAATCTCTTGTAATTTGTAATGGAAATAATGAAATTTGGGGTGCGGGGATATTTAATTGGTACTGAAATAGTAGAAATGACTTGGTAAAAAACATTATATTTAGTATTATGAAAATGGTGATAGAATGGTTATCCTCCAAATTTTGACTTCAGGTACATGTTCTCACCCCTAAGTGCGGTCTCACTTTCCTAAGTGCGGTCTCACTTTTGGAACAACTTTGACTGCAATCCATAATCTTATATATACTACAGCTACAAATACCTATCTTCTTAATCTGAGATGTGAAGAAATCTATATAGAAAGGTGAGGAACAAGCCATCAATGGAAGTAATGGAGCTATTTTTCAGTCAGGAAATTTTCAGATCAATGTTCATTGATCATTACCATGCTAAGAGACTTGGCAGGTTACAATCCATTTATTGCTAGTTCTTTTTCTACATTTGCTTCCTCCGCACTCAATGAACAATCAGATGCGGGATTACCTGTTGATTGTGGTGTGCTTGTTTTTGTTGATTTTGCATATCTCTTTCTTGTTCTTGTTCTCTGCAGGATCCCATTAACATTTTTTTTCCTTTTCACCTGACCGTATGATGTTATAGAAAGTAAAGTATACACTTGAACCCTCGTGAGGTGTATTTCAGGTCCTCCCATAACAATCTTTTCTGTAAAAGCTGACCTGATAAATATGATTTACAGAAAGCCTTTCATGCAATGAGTCCTCATTTCACAATCTGGACCATTATTTCTCTTCACAGCTGTTTTTTTTAATCACGAACACCCAAAGCTAAGCAGACCATTTATCAATTAATTTTTTTCCAGAAGCACAAAATTATTAGGAGAATCTCCTGGTGAACCAGTCTGGTCTCTGCCTCATCCAATGGATTATTTTTATCTCAGTATTAGTGTATTACCCACGATATTGAAATTACTTGTGGTCTCACAACTGTTTACACATCACTCTTGAAGTGCTTCTCTTCTAGTCTTCATGATAAATTTCTGTTTCATGATAGCCAAAAAATGAAATTCTTCTCTTTCCCAGGAGCCTGTAATAACCAGTACAGTTGGAAATAACGTCTCAATAAAATCCTCCTTGAAAACTTAACCTTAAACTGGACATGAGATTTTATTTCCAAATTGAATCTACAAGGGATAACTTCATCTGAGCACCCAATTCATTCAACATCGAGTACACTATCCTTTTCCTAGGGGCTGAATTACGGCTTAAAATTTTTTTAGTTTCAAAATCTTCAGGATGAACCAAGCTGGAAGCCACCTGCTTCTGCAAGCCCTTTTCTTTTATCATCAACCTCACATGTTCAACATCATCCCACTTACCTTCAGCAGCATATATATTTGATAGCAATATATAAGGACCAACATCATGTGGCTCCAACTCAATAAGTCTCTCTGCCACAATCTTCCCAAGCTCTGAATCTGAGTGAGTCCTGCAAGCAGATAGTAAAGATCCCCATAAGGCAGATCCAGCTTCATCCTTGATAGGGATTTTTCTTATAAGCTCCTCTGAATTTCTCATCAAACCAGCTCGAGCAAGGAGATCAACCATGCAACCATAGTGTTCAACCTTGGGTTCAATATTATAAACTCGACGCATGAGATCAAAGTACCACCAGCCTTCCATAACCATACCAGCATGGGTACATGCAGATAAGATACAGACAAACGTAGCAGCATTTGGCAGTGGACCAATCTTCTCCATCTCCATGAATAATTCCAAAGCTTTCTCACCATTGCCATGCAAACCATATCCCATGATCATGGAATTCCATGATACAACACTTTTATTTGGCATCTCATCGAAAACTTCTTTAGCCATATCCATAGCCCCACACTTTGCATACATTGTTAGAAGACTAGTCGAAAGTAATACATCGGATCTAATGCCCTTACTTTTGATATAAGAATGAATCCTTAAACCTACATCAAGCCTCCCTAAATTCGCACATGCTGTGAGAACACTCACAAGAGAAGCCTCATTAGGCATAGCTTCTCCTTTTTCCATCATTCTACCAGCCAGTTTCAAACATTCAACGAAATTTTTAGATCGCACATAAAGTGCCAACATAGAATTCCAGGAGACCACATTCCTAAAAGGCATTTCATCAAAAAATTTACGAGCTAAAGAAATGTTTCCAATCTTTGCATACCCATCAACCATACAATTCCAAGACACCACATCCTTTGCAGGCATTCTATCAAACAACTCTTGTGCAGCTTCCAAATCACCAATCCCCACATACCCAGCAATCATAGAATTCCAACTAAACACATCTCTTTCGTCCATCTCATCAAAAAGCTTCCTTGCAGTACCAATCTCCTTATTATTCACATACCCATCAATCATAGAATTATAACTCACCAAATCCAAAGCATACCCTGCATCAAATAACAACCTAGCATCCCCAATTCTCCCACAAACAGAATACATATGAATCAATGAATTCAAAGCAAACAAATCAGATTCAAACCCAAATTTCACAATCCTAGCATGACCCTTTTCCCCTTCTAATATCAACCTCACCTCAGCACAAACTTTTATCAAAAGAGGAAAAGTATAATGATTTGGACCAACCCATCTACTAACCATTTTCTCATAATAGAAATCCAAAGCCCCATGAAAATCTTTCACACCTGTATACCCTCTCATAATGGTATTGCAAATAAAAGCATCTACTTCATCCAGATAATCAAACACACAAATTGCATAAGAAAGCATGCTTGAATAAGAGCAAAGTTTCTTTATAACTCTACCAGCAGCTAAAGGGTGTTGAAATAACCCAGAAACTATGAGCTGAGCATTGACTTGGTCAAACTCTTTGACCCCAGAGGATGATTCTAGTGTACACAAAATGGGGTGGGTTAGCTTCAAAATTGGTGACCCATTTTTGTGAAGGTCAAACCTTTGGTCTTTATGGTCAAGCCATAGTTTTGGCGGCGGTTGGGAAAGATTTTGGCGGCATCTGAGAATCTTGTCCAGTGCTAGTGAAGTGGATTTGGGGGGTGCTTTCCGCCTAACGGTCATTCTGATTTGGTGGAATTTGTGAATGTTGTTTAGGCTTATTTGGGTGTTTAAAATCTTTTTTGATACATATTTGGGTGTTTAAAATCTATAGCCTTAAATTGGTTATATTTGTCTAGTTTTTAACAATTATTCTACTTATAAACTAATTTATGATATAATTACATATGACATTTATTATACTCTAGTCATCTAATTTGTTTCCTGAATTAACATATATAAGTTAGAGTGATATTGCTTTTAGTTTTGTGATATTATACTTAAAGTGCGAATAATACAATTTGCAAATGAATATTTATGCTGCTGAGATATTTGGTATTTGATTTTTTTGTCTGAGATATTTGGTATTTGATAAATACTTACAATTAAAATATATTAAATGTACATGCAACACTATATGTACCACACAACATCATCCATAGTAGTGACACACACCACTCTGTTTACATGAATATGCACGTAGGGGGGAGTAATTGTAATTGCGATATGGGGACTACTGCCGTTATCATTTTTTACGGATGTTAGATGGAGGCATAAGTCATAGGAAAAGTATCTGAAGACTTGAACTTAGTGTTATGCTCATCTGTCCTTTTTCATACTCTCATACTAAATATCAGTCAACCAAACACCTCTATAACTTTTATAGACTATAATGATTAATCGCTAAATTAAATTATAAAATATGACATATTAAAGTACATATTAAAATACTCCCTCCGGTCCTAAATATAAGACCTAATTGATTTTTTCTGGAAAATCCTTAAAAAGCAAAATAAGTTAATTATAAATTGATTTACTTAATTTCTTCCCTTAAAACTAGTTTATTTACCTATAAACTAATGGATAATCTAAAAATATATCAAATATCTCATTATTTAATAACTTATTTCGCAACCTTAATATCTCCAAAAAAATCAATTAGGTCCTATATTTAGGACCGGAGGTAGTATATGTTAGTGTATGAGAAGAATAAATTAGTTTCATAGAAAATATAATTATAAATACTTAAAAAAATTAATTTTATATGTTTAATTTCTATAAAAGCAAGTCAATGTGATTTTATGGTTAAGTGGATGATAGAGTAAAATTGATGATAGTACACTAAGATCGGACAAAAATAAACATTTTGGAATGTCTTAGAGTCACGGTGTACATGTTGCACCGCAAAAGAGCAGAGTCAACCGCACAAACCCGCCAGATGTCACAGTGCTTGCAACGTGTCGTATAACAAGATCATATTGCACTATTGCAGCCACATTGGTGACAAGTAGCAAAAACAATGGTCCCTTTATTTTCATTTCAAGTTTTGCGTATAACCCATTTTGCTTCCTTAGCTTCTGGCCATCTTTCCCTTCATCACCGTCACATTGCACATCTCACCTAGTAGAGACATTTTCAGGAGACATATGAAAGATCAAACAAGCTAGGAACATGTCGGCGTCACAGGTTGATCCTCACAACAATATGAGAGCCAGAGACGTTAGCAAAGTTACACGTGGCGAGCAAGCTCCTAGACCTGCCCATGAATACGGCACCGTTTCTCCTCCCCCTCCTCCCTCTTCCACCGACCATATCAATGTTAACACCAACAAGAACAAGCACGAAAAATCAGGGATACCACAAACTGATGATTACCAAACACGACACTGCTATGTCAAATACGTTGACTATCATAGGTGACTGTATATTCTCTTCATCATAATAAGCACTGCTTTGACTTTTGACTTTATTTAATGGACTTTAATCATTATTATTGATTTTTTTTTGCTTCATCAGGTGCATCATGCAGAAGGGCAAAAAGGACCCTGAATGTGAGAAGCTTGGAATGTATTATAGGACCCACTGTCCTACCGAGCTGGTTTTTATTTATTGTCTCAAACGATACATTTTCATTTTCCAACCAGTTATATGAAATTATAGTTCTTTCATGAACTTATTATATATATGTGCAGGTTTCGAAGTGGGATGCAGAGAGAGAAGCTGGAACTTTCCCCGGCTAAATTTAGGGAGAAGCAGACATTTTTCTAGAGGAATCTTCACAACATATACCTACACGGCTACACGCACCTTCGAAATATCCGGACTTTTCTTTTTTTGTGGTCTGACACGAAAATGTTTATCTGTATTTAATATTCCAGACTATGGCTTAATAAGTTCATTGTTGTTTGGGAAAATGCCATTTAAATCCCTCTGAATATGCAAAAGGACAATTCAGGAACTCAAACTTCCAAAAGGACCATGAAGGAACTAGGACCTAGTTGACATTTTAAAATTGTGGGTTGATTTGTCTTAACTCCTAGAGGTAATATGCTAATTTTTTTGCCAAAAATATAAGAGGTAACACATAAAAGTCATATTAAATGCATGTTTTCCAATTTCTACCGTGTATATTATTAAATACAAAAGATGGGAGAAAAAATGTGTATAATAAATGAGTAAGAGTTAAAATAAGTAAAACTTGGCAAAATATACTCATGATAAATGATTCCAATACATTTTATTGTTACATGTAAATATGTTTATAAGGAAGTATATAACAACAACAACAATCACTTTATATCCTAACTAGGTGAGGTTGTTGATATGGAAGTATATGTCACGATTAATTGCCTTCTTTAGTTCCATAAATTGGAAGTCATTATTCCCTTTTTTCATTGAGTGAAGTCAATTATCCCTTTCATTATAGAAGAAAGAATAAAATAGCCAATATTTTTTCCCAACAAGATACATAAGTGATGTTAGTTATATACTCCCTAAATTCCTAAAACATAAGATATATTCTAAGAAATAAGTCTGTTCCTATATCTAAAACTTCATCTCATTTTTTCACACTTTACCTACTTATTAATGCTCATAAACTAGTTTATGGAAAAAATTAGGTAAATCATCAATTTATAATTAATTTATTTCATTTTTTTAGGATTTTCCAAAAAAAATCAACTATATTTAAGACAGAGGGAGAGTATAATCTAATTCAATCAGATTACAAGTTCAAATATCCGAACTGCACCATGCCTATTTGATCGGCCCAAAAATATGACATAAATAATTTTTTTAACATTTATTAATTACGCGTATATTCGAGGGGCTTGTGCGTTACATTGTGCCGTCGACTCACAACACAACACAACACAACAGTGAGATGAATAATACCTTCTTCCTTCATCTCACACCTGACTTCCTCTCCTTCTCCAAATCCAAATCCAAATCCCTTCTCTTCATTCTCCTCTCTTAACCCTAACCCTAACCCTAACCTTATTCCCAAATTACCCTCCCTCCCTCCACATTCATCTCTCTCTCTCTCAAAACCCTAATTTCACCAAATTCATTCCAATTCCCTCAATTTCGCGATCATGGACTCGCAACAGCCCAATCTCTTCGACACCGCCTCCCAGCCCGACACCGCCAACGACGCCTACACCTTCCTCGAATTCAACACGCAGGGCGAAGATTTCGACTACCCTGACTTCCGCGACACAATTAGGTCACCATCGGCCTGGCCCACCCCCTCCGACTCCCTCATCGACCCCTCCGTCTCCTCCGATCACCAATCTGACGTGGCATCTCCGGTCTCAGCTGCCCCCGGCGGGGCCACCAAGAACCGCACCGCCACCGCCGGGTCCAGCAGCAGCGGGAACAGCCAGATGGTGGACGCGCTTGCGGCCGGCATGAGTGGGCTCAATTTTGAGGACACTGGTGATGATGATGGGTTTGAATTCGAGAAAGGGAAATTTGCTGAGCATGCTTGTCGATATTGTGGCGTTACCAATCCGGCCTGTGTTGTGAGGTGTAATGTGCCTTCTTGTCGTAAATGGTTTTGTAATTCCCGTGGCAATACTTCTGGTTCTCATATTGTTAATCATCTGGTGAGTTTTTTTTAATAAAAAATGATAATTTTTACCTGTACGTGTGTTGTGTGATGTAATGTTGTCTATTAGGTATCATTTAAATTCTGAAGAAAACAATTACAGAAGTAGAAAGCTAAACAATGAAATTAGTGACTTTTTTTGTTACATATACGTATAACTTGAGAAGAAGACCACAAAGAAGCTACTGACATGGTCCTTTAGGGTTTCAAATTAGATTTACGCATATGTTAGTGTTTAAGTTTGTAGTTTTAGGAGGTGGTGTAGAAATGTCGAGATACGATGTTTTGTAGCTCTGTTATTTTTGTTTGTTGTAAGTTTCTTTGTTGTTTTTACGCAAGTAGTCATTGGGTTTGTTGTTAAGATTGAAAAGGAAGTTGGAATTATGGTTGTGTTTATGATTTCTTGGAATTTATGAGCGTTATGGGATGATATGTAGATGATAAAGGGATGCCTTTTGGAAGTTTCTGTGAAAGAAGTTTTTTCATTTGGTATTTGTGTTTGAAGTAAAAATTATAGCAAGCTCTGATCCAGTGGAATGTTAAACGATAGTCATTATGTAATTTGTCGTGCAATTTTTGATTTGATGAAATCTTTGGTAAGAATAACTGAATGAGCTAGTAATTTCTGGGCCGGTGGTTATGCATCACTAACAAGGTCGGGAGCCTGCATCCACTGTGTTTGTTCTCTTATTGTGGTTGAACTTCTGCCTCCTCCCTTCTTGACCCTTTTTTAGTTTCCAGCGCGAGCAAAAAAGAAAATGCTGGATGTTCTTAATTATGGAAACTGAGATATCACTGGTACAATATTTCAACTAGGTTACATGATATTTATTTTCAAACTAGCTGTGAGGTGTGTATCACTATCACATTTTTGTTTAATCTAGTGTTCAATGCTAATGTACAAGCAGATAAAGCAATTAGAGTCCTTTAATTTTCGTTTTGTTTATTTGATAATAATAAAGATGTCCGGGTAAGTGATCAGACATATCTTTGCCTTTTAATTTTTGTTTTTAAGGCTTGTAGTCTTTTTCCCTAGTTTATAACACAGTAATTTCTTTTATTGAGTTTCTGATTAGGATAAGTACTGTACACTTCCCATCCAAAGAACCATCTTCTAAAAGAGGTTGCACTTATATGTTTCATATCTTTCATGCTTGCCTGCTGAATTCTTAGTTAAACTTGCCCGTTTCTCTGCCACTCATTACAAGTTTTGTGTGGATGTGGAGTTTCTTTAGACTGTCTTATCGCATATCATGTTTTATTGGTTGGTGACTACTAGCTGATTGTGTATATTTCTGGTGATCATGAGTTTATATTCTTCTCTCTGGGGTGCAAGTGACACATAGCTCGCTTATTAATTTTTTCCTGTAGGTTCGAGCAAAACATAAGGAAGTCTGTCTTCACAAAGATAGTCCTCTGGGAGAAACAATTCTTGAATGCTACAACTGTGGGTGCCGTAATGTGTTTCTCCTTGGATTTATATCTGCCAAAACGGAAAGTGTAGTTGTTCTTCTATGTCGTGAACCTTGCTTGACTGTGAATGCCTTGAAAGATATGAATTGGGATCTCAGTCAATGGTGCCCCTTGATCAGTGATAGGTGTTTCCTGCAGTGGCTTGTGAAGGTCAGTTTCTTATTTATTTTGTATCCATAAATTTTTTTCTATCTTTCCTCAAGCGTTTGCTTTTGCAGATTCCATCTGAACAGGAGCAGTTGAGAGCTCGGCAGATAAGTGCACAGCAAATTAATAAGGTGGAAGAGCTTTGGAAAACTAATCCTGATGCTTCTTTCGAGGACCTTGAGAAGCCTGGTGTAGATGATGAACCGCAACCTGTGGCTATAAAATATGAAGATGCATATCAGGTGTTTAGGGTGGCCTGTTAAAGTTTTCCTTTCATAGACTGACAAAGATGCCACAGTTTCTGCTCTTCATTCTTTTTGTTTGTTTAAACTCTAATATGCTTTCTGCTCTTCATTCTTTTTGTTTGTTTAAACTCTAATATGCTTTGTATTTTCTCTGCCGTTTCAGCATCAAAATGTTTTCGGACCACTCATTAAGCTTGAAGCTGATTATGATAAGGTAGTCACTTCCATATTAGTTGACATTTTGTTATTTTCTGCATATTCGTTTATGATAATGTAATTTTACTTTCTTCCAATATTTAACATATGTTCAATTGCTGTTTCCCCCTTCTGTGAGGTGTTTGCTGGTGTCTTACAAGTGCTCTGTTGTTGTAGATGATGAAAGAATCCCAAAGCAAGGACAATGTTACCATTCGGTGGGACATCGGTCTTAATAAAAAACGCATTGCATACTTTGTATTTCCAAAGGTACTCTATCTATCATCTTATTTGCTAAGTTTTGTTACTGTGATATTTATTTATTTCATACTTATATAATCTAATTCGTGGCTTATTTTGAATGAGATTTCTTTATTTGTTCTCTTCATACCGAGTATGAATACATGTTTTTCCCCATTTCTTAGGAAGATAATGAGTTGCGCCTTGTACCTGGTGATGAATTACGGTTGCGTTATTCTGGGGATGCTGCACATCCAGCATGGCAAGCAGTGGGGCATGTGGTATGAAACTAACTTCTGAGATGCATTTTTTACACCTCTCTCTTCTGACACATGCTCATCTGCGTGTCGAATGTGTTGGAATATATTGATTTATCTGTTTATTATCTCTTCCCTAGGAATGAATGTTCTAGAAAATTGTCATTGGGCACAACACTTGAATACATTGGTCACATTATGCACTGTGGCATTCTAAGTGTTGCATCCAATATATATTCTAAATTTTTGTGCTTGTTGTGTTGGGCTTCTCCATTAAATTCATGTGGAATACCCCCCCTGAACTCTGATAAATACGAACATAATGTGCACAATTTTTAATGATAGAAGCACTGCTACTAGTTGCATTCTTGTGTTTTGTTGCAAGTCTAGTCTCGAGTTTTCTATCCTATGATGATTTTATCCGCTGTCATGCAATATTTTCTAATTTCTGTTTTTCAGATTAAGCTAACTGCACAAGAGGAAGTTGCTCTTGAGCTTCGTCCATGTCAGGTAGTCATCGTAGTTTGCTAGATCTGCATCATGAAGTTCTTGTACGTGCCCTTCTGGTTAATTGCTCAAGTTCTGTGCAGGCGGTTCCAGTTGATATAAACCATGGTTTCAGTGTTGATTTTGTCTGGAAAAGTACAAGCTTTGATAGGATGCAAGGAGCTATGAAAGCCTTTGCAGTGGATGATACTAGTGTAAGCGGGTAAGGTTGCTCTTGCCTCTTAGGTCAGATTTGATTGCATTTGTTTGTATTTTATCTTCCATTGCATTGCTTTGTTGTTTTCATTCTGTCATTTTCATCTTCTTCTCAGTCACCTCCCTTTCTCTTTCCTCTCAGTTATCTGTGTTCCCCCTTTCTGTTATTAGTCTGTAAGGTCCTTGTGGACACTTTTCACCTTTGACTACCCCAGGAACATTTGTTAGGGGACTGTAGTGTAGAATGTGAGATACAGGTATATTTTCGTGGGATCTCATAAGAACCTCAACTACCCTTTTTTCTAATACAGGTATATTTATCATCACTTATTGGGTCATGAAGTTGAGGCTCAGACGGTACGCAATACATTGCCTCGTCGCTTTGGCGCTCCTGGGCTTCCAGAGCTCAATGCATCTCAAGTATGCTGTTCTTCCTTCAGATGTTTTATCTCATCATCGTGGAGTGCTTTTTTACTAATTTTTTCTTTTTAATTTTTTATTAGTATCTGGTCCAAATTGTTATTTCCTTCTCATTTTTCGTGTGATTGATTATCTGTATTCTTCCACTGGCTGCTTCTGGTGGAGGAGATTGTTTGAAATTTATGTTAGAATGTTATCGTAGTGTAAATGTTTTTTTAGGCTTGATATTTTAGAGGGTTACTAAAACTATACAAGTGTCTTATTAGTTCTACTACTGCTTTGAGAAAGTTTAATGCTTTTCACGTAGTTCTACCACCATGTCTTGGTTTTACCTTAAAACACCTTTCAAGTTGCTTTCTTCGGAATAGAAGCTGATCTTCTGTGTTTGTAGGTTTTTGCAGTTAAAAGTGTTCTTCAGAGGCCTGTTAGTTTGATTCAAGGTCCTCCTGGAACTGGCAAGACCGTAACTTCTGCAGCGATTGTATATCACATGGCAAAACAAGGTCAGGGGCAGGTACAACTACTTAACCTCTCTCTCTCTCTCTCATACACATTTTTTTTCTCTAATTTGCATTTGCTAGTCTGTCATTTTTATGTTTGCTTCCTTTTATAACCTCAGGTTTTGGTTTGTGCACCTAGTAATGTGGCTGTTGATCAACTTGCTGAAAAGATAAGTTCTACTGGGCTGAAGGTATTATTGGTGTTTGTTCTGATTTGTTGTCTTATCTTATGCAAATATAAGGAATGCATTTCCAACTGCTAGTTGCTAAGACATTAATTATCTTGGGGTTGCTATAAAGGGAAATTTCTTGCTGTTTCTTGATTTCTTTGTTAATGCACGTTTCTTTAATTAAGGTTGTTAGGCTCTGTGCAAAGTCAAGAGAAGCTGTGAGTTCTCCAGTTGAGCACTTAACACTTCATTATCAGGTGAATTTTTTAACCTCTGCAATTTCCTGGGTTTGTTTTTGTGGCCCTTTGTAGCACACTTGCCCATGTCCTAAATACGTGTTACATGGGAATGACAATTGTTTTGTTGCAGGTTCGAAATCTTGATACATCTGACAAGAGTGAACTTCACAAGCTACAGCAGCTGAAAGACGAACAAGGTTTGAAGTTTTACCCCATAACATCCATGGATATGATGTACTGTTGGGGTTTGGATGTTTTTGCTTGACAATGTATCTAATCTTGGTTGCTCTGGTTACCCTACCATAGCCTGTCACAATTTCTTTTTACATTATTTTCTGATTTTCTGTAAGTCATGCCTGAGTTTACATTACTATTGATTCTAGCAGGGTTCTTTTGATAATGTTTTTCCCTGAAAAGAACTATTGAGTCTGTGGGTAATTGTAACATTGGGACATTATGATATATGGTTCCCTTTTTGGTTTTCTAATGTTACCCCCGCTCACTCTATCGATTCATTTATGTTAAATTCTTTCCTTGTTTGACCAAACAAGTTTCAGCCAATAATTACTTGTGTGCTTTTTCTCATTTGTATGCATAGGTGAGCTTTCCAGTGGTGATGAGAAAAAGTACAAAGCATTAAAGCGAGCAACAGAGAGGGAAATTTCTCAGAGTGCTGATGTTATCTGCTGCACATGTGTTGGTGCTGGAGATCCACGGCTGGCAAATTTTAGGTTCCGTCAGGTTGGATTTGCTTATTATGCGTTATAAGTTAAGCTAGGTGTCATGCTAGATGCTTACAATGCTGATGATGGTTTTAGGTACTCATTGATGAGTCTACTCAGGCAACAGAACCTGAATGTCTCATTCCTTTGGTGCTTGGGGTCAAGCAGGTATTTACGGTTCACATCTGTTCAAGTGGCTTTTTATATTTAGGCGATGGTATTCACCTGTAATATATTTTAGGTGGTTCTTGTTGGTGATCACTGTCAGCTGGGTCCAGTCATTATGTGTAAGAAGGCAGCCCGTGCAGGCCTTGCACAGTCACTTTTTGAACGTCTTGTTCTGCTTGGTGTTAAACCAATTAGGTTACAGGTAATGGGCCTCTTTGCTTGTCCAATGATTTTTATTTACTTCAGCTTTTAGATGCTTCATGACCTGCTACTGGAGGGTTCTCTGTATTTGCTATGCACATTGTTTCCTTATGTTCTCAAGGTCTGAAGCCACCAACCTGTTCAATTTGTTTTATAATTAGCTGTTGGTATTGTGTGTTGTAAGTGAGCCCAGGGCTGGAAAACTATATTGATTTCATGCAAAAGTTTACAATTATGCTGGGAAGTCTTAGTTCTGCGCTATGTCAAAATTCCTTTTGTACTCTTGCAATTCTTCAGTGCTACCTCGTGTTTGTCTGCTACTAATGATAATTAATATTATGGGTTGGCTTTCTACTTAAATGTTGCATCTATATCCTACCTTTACATATAGCCCTGCTCATGTTTGGCTTATTTTACTCTTATTTGGTATGATGGTTCTTTTTGTTGACATTCTATTAAGGATCTATATAGCTTTGCGCTGTCCTTTTACCTTTTCTGAGCCAACTTTTTAGTGTGTATGTGTAAGGCTTCATGTTTTGTGCTGTTGCATATCAGGTTCAATATCGTATGCATCCGTCTCTGTCCGAATTTCCTTCGAATAGCTTTTATGAGGGCACTCTGCAAAATGGAGTTACAGTTAATGAAAGGCAATTATCAGGAATTGATTTTCCCTGGCCAGTACCCAATCATCCCATGTTTTTTTATGTTCAGGTACGGTAAACGCATATATGATCTGGAATGTTATTTAATCTTGTCAATTAACAATTTGTGCTCACGTTAGTGCGCATTATCTTCTATCACCTTATGAACCTCATCCTTTGCCGCTTTCTGTCTTTATTTGAAATTTTGCCGTATTATTTCTAATTGATCTGATTGTGTGATAGATGGGACAAGAAGAAATAAGTGCTAGTGGCACATCTTATTTGAATAGAACTGAGGCTGCAAATGTTGAGAAGATCGTAACTACTTTCTTAAGAAGTGGTGTACTTCCTAGTCAGGTAACTTGACTTAATATATTCTCTTGGATTTGTAATCATGGAGCTGAGTTTGGCATTTGTTTTATGTATTTTATTTTATGTTCTACAGATTGGTGTGATAACACCTTATGAGGGACAGCGAGCTTATATCGTTAATTATATGGCAAGAAATGGTGCCCTCCGGCAACAACTTTACAAGGAGATTGAGGTTTATAGATACCAATGAGATTTATAACCATGTTTTGCATTGCCCTAGCTCCTAGATTAATTTTACTTATTTCTGCATGTTTGCATAATTTTTTCAGGTTGCTAGTGTTGATTCCTTTCAAGGAAGGGAGAAAGACTACATCATTCTGTCTTGTGTAAGAAGTAATGAGCATCAGGTTGGTTATCTTTCTAGGCACCACTGGTTTGCTTACATTTGTCCTGTGCAAACGGACCTCTTTTTCCTGTAAAACTCTTAGTGGTTAGATTAACACATTTCCATGTTTAGGGCATTGGGTTTCTAAATGATCCCCGTAGGCTCAATGTTGCTTTGACCAGAGCTAGATATGGTATCGTTATTCTGGGAAATCCTAAAGCTCTGAGCAAGCAGCCTCTGTGGAATAGCTTGCTGACGCACTATAAGGTATATTTTTTGTTTTAGGATTTTTAGATGTTATTAATATGATGCAAAATAGATGTGTATGCATTAATACATGTGGAAGCAGAAAGGATCGTTGCAATGTTTGTGTAGAGGTCACAGTTTTGAAAATAATTGATGCTTTCAAACTCCTTTATGGTTCATTGATTGAAATGTCCTTAAAGAGAGGCTATTTAATCGACTTCTACTATTTTTTTTTGCTTGGTGCATAATGGATCTTTATTCTCAGTTAGCATTCTGTTTTGCTTAACTTTTGTCATTGTCATTTTGGAGGACAGGAACATGAGTGCCTGGTTGAAGGGCCTTTAAATAATTTGAAGCAGAGCATGGTTCAGTTCCATAAACCCAAGAAGGTAAGTGATGAAGGAGAGTATTGATTGATATTCTGCCCTATGGCAGGCAGGTTAATTACCCTTTGTTGTTAAGTTTTCATATTGAGTATAATTTGTCTTTTTTAAATGTAGATCTACAATGATAGAAGGCTTTTTTATGGTGGTGGTCCTGGAGTTGCGGCCGGTGATAATTTTGGGTCAGTTGGATCCGGCACAACTTCTGATCGGAAGAGTGGCAGGGGCAGGGGTATGCATTTTTTAGTATGTTGTGTTTTTAATGGCTCTGTACGTAAATGGCATTACTTCATGCATTCTAAGAGAGTTGAGTGTGGTTATTTATTATCCAAGGCAATTTGTGATATCTTTAGAATTCTAGACATTTTGATGTTAAGACGACAATTTTCTGATGTCAACTGCAGGATCTTATATGCCTCCTGGCTCATCAAATGGAACCCACAAGCCTGGTGTGCATCCATCTGGGTATCCCATTCCAAGGGTACCTATGCCACCTTTTGGTGGTCCCCAATCTCAGCCATATGCCATTCCAGCTCGTGGAGCTGTACATGGGCCTGTTGGGGCAGTTCCTCATGTACCACCTCCAGGCAGTCGTGGTTTTGGTGCTGGACGAGGTAATTCTGGTGCCACCGTTGGCAATCATCTCCCACACCAGCAAGGCACACAGCAGTCTATGGGAAATCTTGGATCCTCTTTCAATTTTCCAGGTCTGGAAAATCCCAACAGTCAGCCAACTGTTGGCGTTCCATTATCTCAACCTGGGTTTGCAAATAATGTACGCTTCTTTCTTCTGCCTTTACATGTTCTTTCCTCATTTTCCTATTATTTTGACATTGGATGAATTCTGATTACATTTTTCTTGTATATTCTAGATGCCAGGCCAAGGATCAAGTCAATCATTTAGAGATCAGTTTTCCGTGCCAGGAATGTCTCAGGTATTTTTAATTTATATTGCCTTGATAGAAGTATAAAGTTGTTATCGTGGTGTGTTGTCAACTTGTCATATTGGCCCTCATTTTCTGTTTTGTTTGATAATTACTTTTAGGACTTCTTGGGTGATGACTTCAAAAGCCAGGGATCTCATGTTCCTTACAATGTTACTGATTTCTCTACTCAGGTATGCAAAGTGTTTTGGTTAATTCAGTATGATGCAAACATCTTAACTGAGACCTAAATTTTTCTTCTTCTCGAACTTCCTGGAAGACTTTGTTGTCTCTTTTTGACATAAATGTTAAGTTAATCAAATAAGTTTTAGTATCAAAATTGAAACTTAGTGTTTCAGCTAAATCATATCAAGCTAAGTATTATGAAGGTCTTTGAGCTTTGATTTGTGTTCAAATAAACCTAGACCTCAAAGTCTGACAAAAAACACATAAACTTTCTTGTTTCTACTATGGGGACCATTTTTATCCTCGTTGAACTTGAGGCTCTTTTGTTTGGTTGCTCAATCTGTCTATTCTTGTACTGTAGGCTTCTCAGAGTGGGTATGGTCTTGATTATGTTACACAAGGAGCACAAGGCGGATTTCCTGGAAACTTTATGAACCAGAATTCTCAAGCTGGATACTCACGTTTCGGTTCTGGAAATGATTTTATGTCTCAGGTTGTTGAAGCTGCTACTTTCTTTATAAGCTTCATTCTTTTGGATTTGGGTTAATTGTTTGTTTATTTTTGTATTTCTCAGGACTATATGACACATGGATCACAAGGCCTTCTCACTCAGGCTGGCTTTAATGATCCCCTGCAAGATGATGCGCCACAGAGCCAATTTGGTGTCGGCAATGCCAACGCTCTCCAGTCTCAGGTTTCTTCAAGCAGCTAGTTACTATTTTCATATATGGATAAAATATGGCTTATTCTCATTTCTATAGCTTCCCAACTTGTTAAAATTTTGCACATGACTCTCTTCAGGAAGTTTAAGTATTTTGTTTTTCTGGTAGGGCTTGATGAATTCTCTCTACTCCCAACCTTTCGCTCACTACAACACGCAGCCGATGAACATGCAGGCTTCGCAACCACAGCCTCAGAGTCAGAGCTCCCAAAATCAGAAGCTGCACTATAATGGTTGAGGAAGAATATAAGTTTATGATGGCTATGGTGGGTTATAGTCTTTGCTTTCAGCAAATGCGTTTGTGCCTGTCTATTACACGCTGGGATGTGCTTGCGTGACGGATTGGAAGAATACCCTTCTCGGGGACATGTCTGCGTAAACCATACTAAGATGGTTTAAACCATGCTGAGGGTTTGATACCCGGAATCTGAATTGGTTGAATTGTGGGGGCATTAGGAAGGTGTACAGGCAGCAGCACATCCTTGGCTGAGAAAGGAAAAGATAACCCCATTACCCCTGGCTGAGTTTTGTTTGTTTGGGATATGAAGGTGAAGTTCTGCAGAGCAACATGGAAAGCCGTTTCAGTTCGTCCTACGTAATTACACTCCATATTAATTTTTTAACAAACATGTCAGATAACGTTTTCCTTGGTCCAACTATCACCACTTGGTAGTATATAGAATTGGATTTCATGTTACTTGTAAATTTCCAATGTTCCAAGTGAATGTGGCAGATTGTTTTTAGTAGAGGGGTTTTTTTCTTTGTATTTGCGTATTTGCTCGCCACAACTTTAGTCAAAGGCGTGTTAGGTAGCCTGAATAGGGAGAGGGTTGCTGTCTGTTGTGTAGCCTCTCATCTAGAATTAATGTTATTGATTATAGTATTGGGTAAGTGTTTATTCTGCGCATCGTAATTTTTGGATGTATTCAAGTTTCAAATTCAATGAGAGGGCGAAAAAAGTAAATTCATAATGATTTTATTAATGAAGAAAGGAATATTGTTTTTTTAACTTTCACAATCTGATTGTAATAAAATGCAAGGCGGTGCTACATAAATTGGTCAACAAGTGATTGACTCTATAAATTGGTCAACAAGTGATTGACTCTATATAAATACGCTATAGGTTTTAAATTACATCTACACCAACTATATATATTATCATGACCTCTGCCGTCTATCACAGCAGAGAATGCCACATCGATTTTGTGTGCTCGAGGATCAAATATGCATATGAAGTTATGAATATTAGATGACCGCAGCAAGTAATATGGTAGCAATGAGCATTATTCTATTAACCAATTTAATACCACATGTAATATGGTAGCAATATAATGAGCATGAATTTATTGGCCAAAAAAAATATAATGAGCATGAATTTGACACGTCAAACAAACTTAAGTTCATGAATGTTGCAAGTATATATATCTATTGTCACTTCACATAAAGACGGCCATTTCTTCACACTGCTGTCCTTTTCAATGTACACAACTTGCTAATACACTAATCAAGGTCACAAATATCTTAACAGCGCAGATCAAGTATTTCTATTTCTTCTTTATTGTAGAGACCACACTGCCTTTCCTTTTCCTCAACTCCATAACTTGTTTAGGTAGAGGTTCATCAAGTTAGTTGAAAATCCAGGCCATCACAATTTCTGCATTAGACAGAAGCAATCAAATCAAATATTGAACAGTATCAAGGTAGATAATGAACATCAATTTGGAAATTATTTTATAGTGAGGAAAAGCATATTTTAGAATTCATATACAATGCCTTGGTTTCATATTTTCTCTAGAGTTTGACTAGACAGTGACTACTTTGACTCCAAAATTTTATAAATTCTCATCAATAATGTGATGCTGTCATAATTAGATCAAATGACAATTTACTAAGCAAATTCAATAATCTTCAAGCAAGTACAGATCCTATTCCACAGCAACCTCACCATAAAAAGACAAGAGTAACTAGGTGTTACTGAGCAACATATCACTGATTGATTGTTCTAATAGAAAATAAGTAATAATGAACTTGACCTACTGTACTATTTAACTAAACAAAACAAACATTACTCAACAATTAATCAAAACTTCAACTAAATTTTCAAATATATATATATATATATATATATATATATATATATATATATATATCAATCAGTAGAGAAATCAAATGTGGATTTACTTAAGAACATAAAAGAGGTAGTGATGTGGGAGTATGTCAAGATTAAAATAACTCTTTTGTTGTATATAAGTTAACTAGAGTAATTACTCTGTTGTATATTAACTATAGTTAAGTTAGTAGATGTAGTTTGTTTTAACCATAGTTAACTTATTGACTGAAACATATAGAATCATATTGTACAGAATTTTTTTCCTTCGAGAGAATTCATTTTTCCCTTTTCCTATCAGTAACATGGTATCAGACCAATATAAAAAAGAAATATAAAAACATATTAACTAACTATTGGCCGCTTTAACAACAAGTTCAACAAAAGCAATATAAAAACCATTTCATATTCAATAGTCTGCAGTACCTGCGATAAACATAAAAAAGAAAGACACTTTCTTGGCATAATAAAATTTGGCTCTCCATTAACCGTGAAAAATCAGATAGACAACTTTTCATCTTGCGGGTTTTGTTCATCAAGGTGGTCCTCTTCTTGATGCGGGTTCTGTTCATCATGGGGGTCCCCTTCATCATGTGGGACCCCTTCACTTTTGATCTCTTGCCAAAAAACTCTAGGGGAATCAGCCAACAGTAAAAGAACACTTTTGTTCTTTTCATTTTCGAGTTTCACTAAATATTGTTTCCCATTTCGAGAATAAAGGGTACATTCTTGCCGCCATGTGTCTTGAGAATTTGCCGGTTGAAATTTGAATCAAGTTAAATTTGCAGCTACTTGTTAAGTTTTTTTTTATGTTCCTAAGAAAAACAAGAGTGTAGCGCGCGGGGTGCTTCTCCTGGAGATAGTGGGTGTCGCCTCCTAGACAATGCAATGATGTCTTCTACCATGGGAGCTCAGTGATAAATAATAATGTGGTACGACTGACAGAGGATCAAATAACAAGCACAAACTTAAGTGCTTAACTCAAAATACAATTTAAAAGAAGATTGCTAAAAATTAGTTATTATTCTACATGCATGCATCACATAATAATTATACTTGTTTTTAAATATAACATTATTTTTAAATTCCAACTTGTTTTTTTTTTTGATAAAAAGGAAGGAAAATACAAACAAAAATTAACCTACATCCTTAAATTGGGCAAGACAGATTTCGCCCTATGCATACATCTAAAAATGCCTTTGATCTCTGCTATGGCTTCATACACACTTGAACATTCATTATTATGGGTCACTTCATTCCTTCTTCTCCAAATCAACCAGCAAGACACACAAAAAACCAGCAATTTCAACTTGTTTTTATATAAAGTCATTTTCTAATTTTTCCTATTTTTTCAAATCAACCTTAATAATGTTTATCTATAAGAAACAAGCAAAACATTAAAAGGAGGGATAAATGTATGTGTGTGTGTGTGTGTGCTTAGGGTGAAGATCGAGATAATATGTTAATGACAAATTGAATTAACTTTTTTAATTTAATTAAATTAGAGAAAGTGATTTATGTTTAGGAATTAGTAACACGTAAAGTCCTTGAAAAGTTACCTCGTAGTATTAAGTATGGAAACGTGTCATTGAATTACCTATGTCAAGCATCCCTCAAATTTCTTATAATGCACTTACCCATCCTGAGAAAAAATTCAAATCCGTCATAGTTCAATTTTTAAAAAATACACTAAGTATTTAAGTTTAAATTACCATTTTTATTCACTTCCTAAATTTTTCGACAAAAAAAGATACATTTTAGGAAAATAATATTTTTTATACAAGCGGAATTAAAAATAACAAAGATAGCCTTGAAGAACTGAAAGATTTAAGACCTATTAATCTTTGTAATGTAATCTATAAAGTAATCACGAAAACTATTGCTAATAGGCTTAAAGCCACCATGTCATATATTATATCTCCTAACCAGTGCAGCTTTGTCCCGGGCAGACATAGTACAGATAACATTATTGTTGCTCAGGAGGTCATTCATTCTATGAGATCCATGAAAGGGAAGAAAGGTTATATGGCAATTAAAATTGACATGGAGAAAGCTTATGATCGGGTTAATTGGAACTTTCTTCTTGGTTGCCTTTATCAACTCGGGTTTCCATGGCATTTGGTGGATATTATATATCAATGTATTTCGACTCCGTCGATGCAAATCTTACTGAATGGCGAAAGAATTAGCACTTTTATGCCTAGCAGGGGGTGAGACAGGGCGATCCTATTTCTCCTTATCTATTTGTCATTTGTATGGAGAGACTTGCACATCTTATTCAAAAGTGTATGTCAGGAAGTGATTAGAAGCCAATTAAACTGTGCAAAAATGGACCACCCATATTTCACTTGTTCTTTGCAGATGATATTATTCTCTTTGCAGATGCTTCCTTGTGTCAGACTGAGGAGATTAATAATTGCTTAGAGGAATTTTGCCGCAGTTCAGGGCTAAAAGTTAATACTTCCAAAACTAGAGTCTTCTTTTCGAAGAATGTCAACCACAACCGTAGACAAGAGCTTAGTGGATCCCTGGGATTTCAAACTGCTGCAGACCTGGGGAAATATTTAGGAGTTGCCCTCCATCACAATAAAGTCAAAACTGAGAGTTTCCACACTGTGATAGATAAAGTCAAGTCTAAACTCCAAGGGTGGAAGATGAACTCTCTTTCTTTGGCTGGTAGAACTACTCTGATATCTATTGTAACTTCTACTATACTGGAGTATACGATGCAGACTTCCTACCTTCCTCAAGAAGCATGTAACAGGATGGAGAAAAACAATCGTGATTTTCTTTGGGGCTCCTCACAAGATAAGAGGAAACCTCATCTAGTGGCCTGGGATTCGGTTTGTAAACCCAAATCAGAGGGAGGTCTCGGCCTGAAGAAGATGAAAGTGCAGAATAAAGCTTACATGATGAAACTTGGTTGGAAACTGATGAATAGAAGAGATGATCTTTGGGTGAAGGTGATCGGGTCGAAATACAAATGCGGAAATGATTTGGTTCCGATCATTGATCACAAAAGACCAAGGTCTAATAACTGGCTTGACATTCGTAATAACTGGAATGAGGTTATGAATGATACCTCTATTGATTATGTTAATCAAACAATTTCTTGGAATCATGAGAATTCTGGAGAGCTCACAGTTAAATCAGCATATGAGATTTTAACGAAGAATCAGACCAGAAATGACCCTATTTGGCAAAGAATATGGAAGCTGAATAATGCAAAGGTGCAAAACATTTGCTTGGCTTGCTATTCAGGAGAAGTTATTAACAAATGCTGAGAGGAAGCGCAGAAACTTATGCTTTGAAGATCACTGCCACTGCTGTTTAGATATTACTGAGGACTTACTTCATGTTCTTAGGGATTGCAAGGACTCTAAATTGCTGTGGAAAAGTCTTATCGATAGGAATGGACAGAATAATTTTTCCTGTATGAACCTGCCCCAATGGCTAAGAACTAATATTTTTAATTCGGGTACTTGGAAGAGAAATGGATGGAGTGAGCTATTCATAACGATATGTTAGTTACTTTGGAAGAGAAGGAACCTTAAGATATTTGAACAAAAGGAAGAAACTAATGAGAGTCTCCTCATTAGAGCTAGAGCAATCTTAAACAATATAGATAGAGTGAATATTACGATTAAAGGAACTTGTATGAATGCAGTGTGCGTCCAGTCACAGAATGAGGCTTGGAAGAACCCAACGCAAGGATACCTTAAACTTAATGTGGATAGAGCTTTTAGCTTAAAATTTGGTGGTGGCTGTGGTGGAGTTCTTAGGGATGAGAATGATTGTAATATGCCTACTGATGTAGGCTAGTACTGTTTAAGGGTTTCCCTTCTTTTATTATAAAAAAAAAATAACAAAACTAATTACCCATTTGCCGCTGCCGCTAAGAAAATACGAGCAGTATCCTAGATTCCTAGTGAATATTTATTTTTTTTTTACAAAAATACTGCATAATACCAATTGTACACGATTACATACATCGTTAATTCTCTATCATAGAGTCTGTAAGTTGTAATAAATAAAGGCTTAATGGCATAGTAATGTTTTAAAGTAATGGGACTTCTACCTGTCTATAAGTCATTTTGACTAATACTAATTAAACATTTCAATTTTTTATAACAAACCAAAGGACTTGCTCTTTATAGATCATCGTATTTGGTCCCCCAAGACTTAAGTAGCTTAATTTTTTTCTTTCGCAGAAGTATTCTACAGCAAAATCAACTGTGTAGTAGCACAATGCTAAGGCATTTCATAATAAAAAATCAACATATACAGAATAACTGGAAAAACATCTAGTTTTGGAATTTCCATCCTTTTATTACCGGTGTTGCTATTTATTTTTTGTCCTTTTTATATTAACATAATTTTTTACATTTAATGAAATTTGTCTTTTATAAAAAATATTTAAAACAGCCAAATATTGAATCTTTTTTGAAAATTGAATTGCTTCTATGAGTTGAGTTGCATTCCAATTGGTGACCGATGGCGCCAGCGCCGCCGCTTTTGGTGTTGGAGCCGGTGGTAGCAGTGGCGGTGGTCACGCCGGCGCCGGAGGTGGCGACATCCTTGGTGTGGTGGGGAGAGAGGGGTTAGGGGAGGTGTACTTACAGGGAAGAAGGGTGGAGACTTTTTTATTATTATTTAACTTTTTTAAAATCCACATCATCATATTTTATTTGGCCATGTCATAAGTCATAACTAACATCGTTAGTGACATGTCAGCATATTTAACACCTTTAACTCTATAGGGACTAACCTCTTGTTTTAAACTCCAGGGACTAAAACCAAACTTGATTCAACTAAATTTTGGTTATTTTCATTTTTTTAAATTTTATGCAAAGTTTATATTTGTATTATTCAATAAGAATAATGTCAATCTAAGTAACTTTCTTCTAAAATTGCTTTTGAAAAAATCATTCAAACATATTTCAAAAAGAATTTGTACCATCACAAATTCAAACCTAATCACATTACACAATTTTACGTTTTTTCCAATCTTATAAAAAGTCTAATTAAAAAAATCACTTCTTCATCATCAATCCAAACACATCCGGTTTCCATTGGGTTGCCTTTCATCGCCAATCCAAAAACATCCGGTATCTATTGTGTTGCCCTTACCAGTGGGGATTTGCATTTTTATTCATCAATCTTGTTTCAGCGAATCTGTCAAGACAAGTTTTTTATGCATTCATAGTAAATTGATGTTTAGCGTTATGTAAGCTAGAACATTGTAAATCTTTTTTATGCATGCAATTTTTATTTACCGGTAGGATTGACTATTTCTAATGCATTGAAATTAATAGTAAATACGGTTCGATTTCAGCTATTAAACATAATAGTGGTTATTTATTTTTATTTTTTATACTTATCATGTTCAAACTAGTAAGTAATTTTATGGTTTTTTTAATATCAACAAATCAATCAAATTAGCCGATTGAATTTGTACACGTATTATAAAGCCTTGAATGATAATAGTTTGACTAAAGAATGGGTGTTATATAGCTAACTCAAATATGTAATCTTGATAAGAAATATCATATGAGCAAGTTGGTAAAAGAAATGAAGTATACAAACATCTATTTAACCATAAACATGGGCTCGTGAAATTTCCATTCAAATAACTCAACCCAAAAAACAGATTCATTGAAGTTTAGATTAAAGTCAGTTTTGTAAATCTATAGAGATCCACATTTGGTGAAAAGGAATCAAATCTACTATACTTCTTTTGTTAGAGCCTTCGAAATCCAGCACCCTTTGATATCTACTAATCCAAAGTTTGCTCAATGCCAAAGATTGAACCCAAAATCTTGAAGGTGAGAAGATATCTTACTTCAACTTCTCTAACCATCAGGCCAATGGTCCATTGGCAGAATCCACTATACTTTAGTCAGCTGCGCTGAATGGCTTTGGAAGACTAAATATAAAGTCTAAACCATCCCAACCTTCCCTCTTCCAGCAAGGGATTCGGGAACAATAATTAATGGTGATAAAGAATCTAGGAATAAGGGGTGAAGTAGCCACAAGCGGAACAACATTGAAGCAGAAGCAAGTTCTACTTTTCTTATAGAAAATAATAACTTATACACAAAAAGGAATTGACAATAGTTACAACTTACAAGAATACATCGACGGGAGCTTCAAAAATAATTTAGTTGCTCAATTTCGATGAACACAGCCAGTCAAAATAAAAAAAAAAAAAAAGTCATACTTACAATGTACAAAAGCTGTAGTGGAGATACGAGTCCCAAAAAGTAATGCTTATTGTTAGCATAGCTCCCATGTGACTGATTCATAAATTCTGCTCGATTACAATCCGTTTAATAATCAAAGTGCTGTGAGTAGCCCATGGTCACAACAACCGTCGTGTATCAGGATGGGATCGGATGTTGAATTGATACAATGCTGTTTAAAGGTGAAACACGAAGGAGGTGGATAAAAGATTGCAGCCAAGAATCGTGTCATAATTTTGAGTGCTGTCTCCATGGACACCCACCATCAAAAGCATGCTCTAACACATCTTCCACTCGCTTTGCAAGCAATATCTGATACAGATTTTCAAAAAGCCATGAACATGTGTTTCACTCAAGTGTTTGCTAAGAAAATATCCGTGAAGATCTCAAAAAGACACTCAGACAAATGGATAATATTCTGAACCACGACAAAGACGTGTGTTTAAAGTTGAAACAGGACAATAAAATAGTGATAATTTTTTACACCATATATACATGTGCACATAATACTAGCACTAGACATTGACAGTTCATTGACGGACAAACCTATAGGCTATAACAAAACTGTCTGAATATGTATGACTGCAAATAAAAATTACCTCCAAATTTTCCAGCACTGATGGTGGCACTTCAACCAAGTCTTTCAAGTTCCTTTCCGGCAGAATGACTCTCTTTATGCCGTATCGATGTGCAGCCAATACCTGGGGATCATTTCAAAGGATCAGATCATGCTACCTTTTATGTAGGAGTGGATGTTTCACTTCTACCACTCTTGCTGGAGAACACGTTTAATAGTATGGCATGAAATGTATAGGAAGTCATGATGTTCACAGAGGGTGAATAATGGAACTCTTCTCAATCTTTAGTACAAATGCACAAGCCTTGCTCTATTTTAAAAACAAAATAAGCTCATCATTCAATTTGGCAATTAATAACATTCACATTATTCATATTCCTTCCAAAATATATAGAAAGCCTTCCCATTATATCATCTTCTCCTTGCATATTCTAGATTCGATAATTTAAGTTCACAGAAGCATTTAAAAATTTTAACCATTCATTTTTTTTTAATAGATGATAATAAGGAACATATAAAATCAATTTTTAGCAATTGAACCTGTTATAATATGTTAGCCAAAAAAAACTAGTTATACTATTCAAATGCAACGACACAATTATGCATTCAAGCTGGCAAGGAACCACTTCAGTGTATCTTGTAACAATAATGTCACAAGATGCAATCACCACAAATATTTTAAGCAAAAATCGCAACTATCTTTGTGACACAACCACTAACATCTGACAATATATATACCAATGTTTACCATAAACTAAACACAAGATTTTTTACCTTATCCTTGACACCACCAACAGGTAGTACAAGACCCCTCAAAGTCATCTCTCCGGTCATAGCTGTGTCTGATCTAACACTTTTCTGACTGAAAAGTGATACTAATGCTGTTACCAAAGTCACCCCTGCAGAGGGCCCATCTTTAGGCACAGCACCCGCAGGAAAATGTATATGTACATCACGGTCTTTCAAGAGACTAATCCCTTCTGCAGCAGTCAGCCTAAGGTCAGCCGCCCTTGACCTAACCTGTGAAATGAATCCATCAATTAAAAATTATTTCAATATCAGTACAGGTGTCAAAAGAATACATGGAACAGTGGAAGTGCAAGAGCTCTGCAGATACAATCTATAGCAAGCCAACATAATACTATGGTACATACATCATAGCTTCTAATCCAACCAACCAAAATTAATCTACAAGTTGAAGAAAAATCATTAAGTGCAAGACAAGACGTGGATATATTTCTTTCGTAAACACACTCACAAGATGAGTTTTCCGGGGTATGTTCAAACTTAACGCCTCATGAGGAAAAAATGGAAGCTAAAATTACAATGCCAAGGATGTCAAATCAAATAAAACATGTACAGCTCATTGCAATTGAATCCCATCATGGCATGTAAAAAAGCTTATAAAGAAGTTTCGGCTGATAATTCACAAAGTGATTGTCTACTGCTTGTAAGTCTATTCGACTTTGGTGTATGATGTTTTTCTCTATGTTTGAGACTAGTGTCAGATCACAAAACATTTTGGTAAAGCCACATAAAAGTAACTTAAATTGTTTCATTTAGGGGAAAACTAAGATGAAGAAACCTGGCAATATATAATGTGGACTAAATTTCAATTAGATAGAATCAATTACCCATGTCAATGCAATTTGAGCAGACTCTTTAATTACATCCCCTAGTTGTCCAGTAAGATGCAATTCACCCTTCCCCACCATTGCTGTAGCCTCCACAAACTGAACCTCTCCACCAAAAGCAGTCCAAACTAGCCCAACAGAGACTCCAGGGGTTGCAACACGTTCTGCAGTTTCTCTGCCATCAAACCTTGGAGGCTGCATTCAATGATACCAACATCTTATGAATTTGCTCCATTTGAACAAGTGAACATAGTACAAAATGTTATACTCCCTCCGTTCCTAAATATAAGATCACTTTGGCTAATTTGGATAGATTAAGGAAGACATTTAAATAACATGAACTACCCAAAATACCCCTCACTTAAATTTGACAAGTGGTGATGACAAGGACAAGAGAGAGAAAGATGGAGTAATATAGGGGTAATTTGGGCAAAATTTGAGAAAAAAGAGAAAGTGATCTTATATTTAGGAACTTATCCACATTCCCAAAGTGATCTTATATTTAGGAACGGAGGGAGTAATATATAAGAGCAACAATGCATTCACCAACAGTCAGATATTAGGACAGCTCAAGAAGGCGTCACAAATAAGAAATGCATTCATGTATAATATGGCAAAGCCATAATGCAAAAAACAAATTATTTGTAAATAAAAAGTATGTTAAAATCTAATAGAAAGTTTTGCAAAATCAGATAACAGGGAATTGATACGAAAGTTAGATACTTGGATTCACAACCACCCAAAACACTTTAACACGCCAATTTTAGGTTTGTTCCATAAGGGTGAAAGACAGATGGGATTCAACAACAAATATAAAAAAAATAAAAATAAAGAAATCCCAGGGAGTAATTACCCCAAGCACTTTCTCCAGCATAGTTTCATCAACTACTAACGGATTGGCAATCCTGAATGTGTTTGAGATTTCACGATTATTCACGCCCATTGGTATCACTTCCATCTCAACTTCAGCACTATCAGCTAGTCTGTTTTCCAGCAACGGAGTAGTAATTCCCTGCACCCCTTTGTTCAAGGAAACTGCTTGTTCTTGCTCTGCAACTTTTACTGCAGCAGCACGAGCCAGGGAAGCAAGGTTCCTTTCCAAATTCCGCACACCAGCTTCCCTAGTATATCTCTGAATAATAAGTTTCACCATTGCCTGCATCAAAATAGAAGTTAATTAACATTCCTAATACAATAATTGCTTCATTAGAGTATGATCAGTATAAAAAATATTTCCGATGGCTCTACAGTATGCTTCATATATTCCCCTCTTGTTACATTCTGCGCTTTTCAACTGCTGGACTAGATACAAGGTAAGTATGTAAACCCCAATTACCAATAAAACGCTTGAGAATGTCTAAATTAAAAAAAAATGTTTTAATCAAGTGGCATCCAAACATCCATCTTCCTAGATTGTGGGATGGAAAAAATCGCAGCGAACATATGTAAAATCGAATTTTACATGTAAGCATTAATAGCCACGTTTAGTATATAATATTATATGCATAAAATGCTTATTTTCTTTGAAGTTTGACAGAGTTCAGCCTTCTACACCCAAAAAACAGATTACAATCAGTACTCTGTAAACAAGATAAAATTATTATTTTTTCTTTCCTTTCCCAATTGACCTAAAATCAAGCAGGATGAAAGGAAAGGTGCACCTTTTATAATAATAAAATAACACACACCTCGGGAATCTGAAGAAACTCAGAACTCAACCCATTCTGGTCAAGAACTCTGGGAATCAAATGCTTCATAGCTATTTTTAGCTTTTCTTCAGCTGTATATCCAGGCAACTCAATAACCTCCATCCTGTCAAGGAGTGGTGGAGGAATTGGCTGTGCCCGGTTTGCTGTAGCCACAAATATCACTTTGGATAGATCAAATGGAACATTCAAATAGCTTGATAATATTAAGGAAGAACTTTGCAATTTTTTAAAAAGGAAGGGGAACAATGTACAAGTAAAAAGGAAAATAACAAATCATCCTCAACATCAGAAAAGAAAAAAGAAAAAAGAAAAAAGCCATAGTGAAGTGGGACATAAAGGAGACAAGCATAAAAATTAACACCGTTCCCTTAATTAAACTGCCCATAGGAAAGGGGCAGTTGAATACTGTCTGGCAAGCAATAGCATAGCCTTGAAACAATTATAAAAAACAGGACGACTTTGTAAACATACTAGGCAGAGAGCAAAAACATGCAGAAATATGTTGCTATCTTTTGTTATAAGAAATATATTGCTATCAATGAATATCAACACTAGCAGTTCCTTGAATTGATAGGCTAAACTGACATGCTGACAGCATGAGTCTGACAGACAAACAGAAAAAAAGCGTGCACCACTGATTACGAAGGGATACTGCTGCACTTAATACTTCATTTCTAGAATAACTATATAAACATGTCAATATATGTGTATAGAGTGATGAAAAGATCCACTGTTTTCTAAATCAATGGAAAATAACTGCAACAATAATTGAAAAAGATCAATATAAAGAATATATTGAAACAGATAACTAATTAATTATACATCTTAAAAACAAAACGAAATTTCAACTAGAGACACATTTTTTTGTGGCAAGGGAAAGGCAAGATCAAGTGTTTAGGATACTGATCGTTGAATGTTTTATTCTGTTCTGGGTCGAGAACTTCCAACAATGCAGAGGATGGATCTCCACGCACATCAGAACCTGTCTTGTCAATTTCATCCAGCAACATGACAGGATTGCAAACACCTACTTTCTACAGGTCATTACAGGTCATATGCCAGAAAAACAATTATTAGTCATGATGAAACCTCAGCCAGAAGGAAAAATGGGAGAAAGATTTAACAATATCATAAATCTGTCATGTTTGGTCTAACGTTTTGCACATCATTTCAGACTTCAGGTATGAAGTAAAAAGGGGGCATACTAGCACTTGAAAAAACAACTTGTGAAGCACCTTATCAATTAATCAGAGTGATATTAACTTATTCAATTATAATCAATTATAATATAGCCTTCACACAAAACACAGTATTGGCTAGAACACCTCAGAGATCTCTCTATATTATCCCATGTTGAGGAAACTCCTATATTTAATTACACAGTTCTCCTGTTAACTCCATCTTTCCTGGTGTTACTACACATTGAACGCTCTCTCATCTCAACTAATGCAAGTAAAAATTCATTTAAGGAAGAAAGCAAATGGAGATATCAATAGGACAGTTAAATATCCTGCAAAAAAATCTATAAAAGAATATTGTACCAAAAAGGATTTGCTAATATCACACACATCAGACAGTACTAAGGTAAAACTCAAAGTGTGTGAATCACTTTTGAACCTTGAAGCCATCTATTAGCCGCCCAGGCATGCTTCCAATGTATGTTCTCCTATGTCCTCTGATATCGGCCTCATCCTTGACTCCACCAAGTGATATCCTCACAAATTTTCTGCCCAAAGCAGCAGCAATAGAAGATGCCAATGATGTCTTCCCAACACCAGGTGGACCAACAAAGCACAGCACAGGGCCCCTCGCATCAGGTTTAAGCTGCAATGCACAGTTAATTTAGTTTCCCGAGTACTTAAGACACCTTACGGATATATAAACGAGGCAATAGACAACCTTACGAACAGCCAGGTATTCAATAATCCGTTGCTTGACCTTCACTAAACCATAGTGATCGCTATCCAGGCGCTCACGAGCAGCCCTCAAGTCTAGTTCATTTTCTTCACTGGCCTTCTGCCAGGGCAGATCAGCAAGAAGCTCCAGATAAACCCGTGAACTATTATATCCTGGTTGCTGAGGCTGCATTTTTTTGAGCCTCCTGAGACAAGTTACAAAAATAATACCATTGGTGTCAAAAAGAAATATCATTGATTACAATTGTTACCAAACCCTATCAAAAATGAAAATCGGAATAAGTCTCAATCACCTCCATCAGTAACTATGTTTCCAATATGAATTACCTTAATTCTCTGTGTGCATGCTTCCAGACATTCTGTGGCATTCCTGCACTTTGCATCTTTCGTTCTAAGGTTGCTAAGTCATCCTCATCATCATCATTATCACCAAGTTCTTCTTTTATGGCCCTCATCTATAACATATTTCACACATGACAGGAAAGATGAATATTATGTTCAATCAAAAGCACACTTAGACAAAGCAGTATTATTCTCCTCTGTAGCCAAGAGAGACAAAAGCCTAAGTCATTGAAATAAGAAATCACCATTCATATTTACATTACTGCTGCGTAGAATAGCAGAGACAAACTTTGCTAGTTTTTATATTAAAGACAATGCCCAAATGTATGCCTTCACAAAACCATTTTGATTTAAATACAACTGCCCATTTAGAGGCCACATTCATAATTCTCAAATAGTCAGAAATACCAGGATGCTCAGCAATGACCATATTAGCAAAATGGGAACACTAATTGAGGAATAAATAAAGTTACATCTGAAAAATTATATAGAGATCAAGTGGCAATAAAAGTTATTCAGAAATTGCTGTCTGTGTATAATTGTAAAATGTCACATGATTACTGACACATAGACCTACATTACATAAATATAACACATAAGTTAATGAGTTACAATAAGGGAAATTTATGAAGGGATTTTCCAGCTTACATCGTAATAAACATATAAGGCATCGGCTTGAACAATGTAATTAAATTTAAACACATAATGACATAGGTCAATGATCCCAGAAAACTACAATGGAAGTTTATATGAAAACAATGATTGAGAAAACTAACCTGTTGGCGCAGAAGAAATTCTTTTTGCGATTTAGACAATTGTCCTTCAACCTTTTGAGTAATTTTCTCAGCTACACGTATTGACTGTCAGTGGCAAGCACAAAGAAAATTACAGGTGGATCAAAAGTACCACATTCATATTAAACACCCTCCAACCAAAAAAAATATCGAGTCTATTTCTTACCTGTAAGTGCCTATCTACTAGCTCAGTTGCTTTTGAAAGCCTAATTTTGGGATCAACCGAATCCAACATAGATAGCTGTTCTTCAAAACTTATCTCAAAGCTGGCAACAAATATGTCAGCCAACTTGTGAACCGGTACCGTTTCCAAAAGAACTTTCGTCCTTCCTCCAGTTTTTTGCTTCTATATGAGTACAAGAACAAAACCAAAGCTTAAGCTGCTATTACATAGACAATATCCAAAGAAGGCTTGGCACGCCAAGGCATTAATAACATGAACCTGTAACTATTAGTGAGAAGTTCATGGTGAAAACTAACAAATGGGAATTTAGACTATTTCCAAAGTGTAAAAACAGATTCAGATGCAAATTGCCAATAAACATGTTTTATGCAAGTGCGGATGATAGCAGTGATTTTAACAGATTAGACCGGCTTGCAAGGAGTCAAAGGTCAAATGCCAATCAGCATCATCATATTTTTTGTTGACCCTTGCTCATCATTGCAGCAATCAAAATATGCACTCTCACCTGCTCCAGAACAGAAATAAGTTCCAACGCAGTGGCTTTAAATTGGCGAGATAACAGAATGAAATCAGGGTCTTGCTCCACTTGTTCCATATCTATAATAGAAAAATGAAGCAACTCAACATATTTGAATATAATGAATAGATTCTGACCAGGACCATGTCAAAGAAAACTGTTTAAAAACTTACTCTGTTTTAAGAAAATAATAAAGGAACTTTAACATGCTGAAAAAGTGTTAGTATGAAGAGGAGCGCAAGCGCTTGAAAGATGAAACTACTTAAAAGCCTTGCAAAAGCTCATACTGTTAGCTACTACTGTTTCCTCATATGTGAAACTTCTAAGCAATGCAACTCCAAAAAATGGCATATTATTGGCATTCTATCACAGCTTTATTATCTAGCTTATGATGTCCTAATTTTCACCCCAATGGCCAGATATGTTTTTTTTTTTTTTTTTTTGGGGGGGGGGGGGGGGCACTTGGAGACTGAAAAATATGTTTCCTTCGTACACTAAGACAAACACCTCACCACTCTTGGTCATCTCAAGGGAAGCAATCCTAGCGGTATGGTATGTTCCTCTTGTGCTAAGTTCTTGAACACTGAATCTGCACAGACCTTCAAGAACAACTATGTATGTAACTCTTCCACTTGGTTTCTCCACTCCCCGTGACAAATGTAGTGCTCGAGCAGCAACTCCCCTGTAATAAAAGATCTATTAAATCCATCTCAATTTGCAGGTTTTCCAAAGAATTAAAGATATTCACCTTATCCACTCTTTTACATAAAAATGATATGAAAGAAAACGAAAAAGGAAAGCATCCAATTAGGAAAAATCATGGGTAGATCATCAAAATATAAATGAAGCACTAGACAGGTGTGCAGAAAAGGCCCACAAACATCATACAGACAACACTGAAAGAAAACCTCTTGTGGTCAACCCTTAATATGCAGGATAATGTGATTCTTTTATTACACATACATTGTCAAGCTTATGATTGTCACTAGCAGTATACCTGGTATGCCAATGAACAACATCACTTGAATTTTTCGTGTCAGCCTTGAAAGAATCAGAGGAGCCACCTTGAATTTTCGAGTTTTGGTCCAGAGAATCAGTTGCTACTCCTTGCGATATCGCCGGAGTCACAGGTTTAATTTCAGCAGGGTCACGTACAGGCAATATGCCAATCAGTCCCTTCTCTTCTCGCTGCCAGAGTTCTTGTTCCACTAATTTTACACTAAATTTCAAGCAAGAAAACAGTCAAAATTACAAAAATAGCATGTACTCGTCAAAACCAATCCAATTAAGCAACTACGTAGGTGAATAGTAAGTTATTTCGACTACTGAAGCATAATTAACTTTCAATAACACTCATGCTCTTTTTATGGATAGTTAAATAGAAGAGAGAGACTGATAATTCTACCGCGAAAAAAGAAACTGTTACAACACGTAACAACAAGCAAGCGTTAAATTACCACATAAAACAACGGAAATGAAAGATTACGATACATATTTGCACTATAAAAGAAATGAATCAATTATTGTCGGATTAATTAAGTGCTTAGAAGAATTACATATGTTGAAAAGAGCGGGAATTGAGCGAAATTAATTAAAAAGATGAAACCTGCTAGGGGAAGTGCAGCGAATTCGGATGATGGCGCCTGGTAAGAGGACCTTGTTCCTAAAAGGAAGAATCGCTAGGCGACTCGGAAGCTCCACCGATTCCGCCATACTCACAACTCGCTATGCGAAGAAGAAGAAGAATGAAAGTAAAATTGAGAAGTTCACAGAGAGAAATGGAAATAGAGAAGAAGGAAATAAATATAAATATAAATATAAATAAATAAATAAATAAATAAATAGGAGAGGGAGAGGAAAAGGAGGGAGAGGGAAATGTAAATTTTAGTATTTTGCACCGGGGCTATTTAGTAGTAGCCGCCTTCCTTCTTTGTTTTCTTTAATTTTTATTAAAAATATCTTAATAAATATGAAAAATATTAAAAAAAATCATTTATTTCAGACATTTGATTAACTTTCACATGTTTTATTAAAAAATGTATTTGGTGATTGAACTTTTATACTTCCTCTGGTCACATAATTGACTTTTTCTGGAAAATCCTAAAAAAGCAAAATAAGTTAATTATAAATTGATTTACCTAATTTTTTTCCCTTAAACTAGTTTATTTTACCTATAAACTAATGGATAATCTAAAGATATATTAAATATGTCAGCATTTAATAACCTATTTCGCAACTTTAATCTCTCCAAAAAAAGTTAATTAGGTCCTATATTTAGGATAAGAAGTATTATTACTTAGTGAGGGAGTATGAATTTGGTACTATGAGCGACTTAAGAGTAGATAACTATGGTTTTTATTTTCCTGAAATTGTTACCGGTGCTGAGGGCATGACGCCACCGATGTAATGTGGCCAAAAAACAAAAAAGTGATTGATGAAACTATTATAAAAATTATCTTTTTTGACCGCATAAAAAAAATTAAATTTTACCCAACCTCTTTAGATTTTTTGTTTTTTTTGCATAAAAATTATATTTTTGGTATTGTTTAGATTGATAGGTATTATTTTGTTGGCTGAAATATCTTAGTATTGTAATACTACCTCCGGTCCTAAATATAGGACCTAGATGACTTTTTTTTGGAGAGGTTAAGGTTGCAAAATAGTCTATTAAATGATGACATATTTGATATATTTTTAGATTATTCATTAGTTTATAAGTAAAATAAACTAGTTTAAGGGAAAAAATTAGGTAAATCAATTTATAATTAACTTATTTTTCTCTTTTTTAGAATTTTTCAAAATAGTCAATTAGGTCTTATATTTAGGACCGGAGAGAGTATAAAATTGATTGATTACACTTCACATTATTTACTAACAATTATAATACTTAGTATAATTTATATTACAGTTTCAAAATATATTTTTCTCTTTCAAAATATATACTACTATTTCAAACTTTGATTTTATTTCATAGCGGTTGTTATTTTGCCATTTCACGTAAATAATGATAAATTTTAAATGATTTTGTTGTCGATTAATAGATATAATGATAGTCAGGCAACAAAAATAAGATCCACCTTGGCTTGAGTTTATCCCTCTAATTATGTTAGTATTGACATCATACAATACGACTCGTTCACACAACGACACGTCAAGAAACAGCAAAGAAGGTTTGCCCATTAAGATTAAGAATTACTCCTGCGCTCCTATTTATAAGTCGCCAACCGCCTCTAAATTTTGGTCCTTAATATAAGTTACCAACTACCACTAACTAACTCATTTATTATAATTTTCCAAATATACACTTGTCATTGAAAAAAAAGATCTTTTACTCCACTTCACTTTTCCTTACCTCATTATGATTCAACCACTCAAAAACCCCCCTTCATGTTGGGTGTTGAGAAATGACATTGGAAGATGAGATTGAGAGGAAAGAGAAAATAAAAAAAATGTGTAGGCATATGTAGGTGATTGATAGTGGGTCAAAGTGAAAAAGTTGTGAGGAGGGGTAAAGATGTAAATGAAAAATTAAACAAGACCAATTTAATGATGCAACCGTCATTATTTGTTATGTATAATATGGGCTGTTGACGACTTATAAATAGGACCGGAGGGAGTAAGAAATAAGAAATGATAAGTGAGAGAGAATAATCATGGCCCGCTGACTATTAATGTGTGCGCGCGCTTGTGAATCTGGCAATCTACTTGTTGCCTTCAATAAAATCATGTATTCGAATCTCGTTTATTCATGCAACATCCTATTGGTAATTAGATATTTCAAGTTGACTTTTCATTCTACATTTTTATTTTATCCTATATTATTATTATTATTATCTAAATTAATTTTCCCCCTTTATAAAATTCAATTACACAAAATAGCTTTCCTTAATCATTATGCAAGAAATGCTATAATTTAATACTAGTTTATTGAGCTTTTATAATCTCTTCGAAGCAATCAATAAGATCACTTTAAAGTTAAAGGTAGCATTGAAATGAGTTTGACTTCTCTCAAGTCTTCTCTTCCCTACCACACACTCCTCTCTACAACCTATATTCATCATTTAATTAAACTTCGAACCATTTAAACTTAATGTTTTAATAAAAGCACTTAAAATATAAATTAGTAAAAAATGAAATGAATAAGATCATGGTGTTAATTAAATTTAAGCGATGATTATTTTGAATTGCAAAAATATTTTTTTTTAATACTCTTCTAGTCTTATATATAAGGCATTTTCAATGTTTTACTGAGGTCAAGGTCATCTATAAACCTTATATTTATGTCTTAAATTTTGATAACTTCCTAACTATACCCCTATTTAATGTCTACTGCACCACATAATTATGCGGTAAATTTAATGAGGTGTCCTATAAAGAAGACCAAATGATGTATTCTCTCTTTACCCTATAGATAGGATTGGATGAGTGTCAATTATAATTCTCTCCTCACCCTAAGGTTTAATGGCTTCTTCTAAATATAAACACATGATTTAATTTTTACAAATTATTTTAATGGAGAACAAACTCTTGTCCGCATGTAAGAAAGATCCCAAGAAATGCAATAAATGTTTGTTTTCTCAAAGCTGTTACCAGACACCTAGGTACAACATTTCCAACCATAATTTGGAACCAAAAAAATGGTTTTGAAAGACTATTTTGGCTCAAAACATTGGTTTCATAAACTATATAGCAAACGAGTTAATTACTAACAACTTTTGATCAAGTCATGACGACCTTTTAACATAACAATAACTTTTAACCGAATATTTACAACTTTTTAATATGAGCTCATATTAATCATATGATTTATTGAGACTCGTCTTAATCTAGTCTCTTTAATGTGGGATCTATAAATTAATTTTTATTTATATTAAAGACTATTACTGTTGTTCTCAATTGTGTTTTTTATTGGACCAACTTGGAGTCAAACCCAATACTAATCAACGTGTGCATATCATATTTCACAAAAATAACGTTTAAAAATAAAAAAGCGATCAAAAGTTACATTTTTAATACAATAGTACTATATATGCTAGTGACAATAGAGGGGATTTATGCGCATAGCTCATTTTTTGTCATATCATGACACATTTGCAATGTGAGTCAGAAATAGAAAATCTAAAGAATCTAAAGAAAAAGACAAAATTGTTATTACAGTATAAATTAAATGTAGAAAGACAAAATGAGACATGATATGAGGCGCCCTTTGGAGTTTGGAGTGGCCATTTTGGGGGCAGTTCCGGGAATTCACAAAAAGGAATTGGGATAAGCCGTGTTAAAGGCGTCGGCAAGAGAGGTGGGTGTGAGGTGCAATCTGATGGCGTCAGTGAGGATACGTTAGCATAGGAACACTTGTGAACCGTTGGATGAAGAATGGATTGGATAGGAAATAAAAGAACAATGTTGGATCATAAAAGGATGGAGTGGTGGACTTCAACACTGACCTTTCGTGCTATAATCTGAATGGATATGGACATATGGACATGTTTCTCATCTGCTATATTATGATATCTCTATTTGTCTGCAACTATTAGTTAGGTTTCAACGACTTCCAGTTTCATTTTGTGGCGCAAAATAAAAATTCCATTTCATGTCCCATATGAATAAATCTATCTATGGCCAGACACCAATAAACACTGAACATGGACACCTTTTTGGATGAGAATCGAATCTTAATTTACCACACTGGGAGAGGCAAGTTAGTTTTGTTATACTCCTATTTGCTTCCACTGTTATATAAAGAGGAAATCTTAGATGAGGAAGTGAAATTTTAAAATTATTTTAATTAGTTGAATTGAATAACATGATTAACTAAATTATGAGCTACATTTAGTACTCAAAATCCTTTCATTACAAGGATGATGATAAAATATTAAAATATCTATTATATGAAAGCAACATTTCACCTTTTTGACAAATTGCAGTTAGAGAGGTCCATACGCAAACATGAGTTTAAGACTAGGCCAGATTGAAGAGCACAACTTGTGGGGAAAAGCCGACAAGCAAGGTGAGGTGCGAGTAGCAGCAAGACTTGTATTGACTATCGAGATACTCATCCGTACTAATAAATGTGTCATTGAACTATACATCGGTACTAAATATTGAACACATTTTTGGCCAAAAAAAAGAACACATTTGCTGAACTGGATTAATTTTTATGGTACTATTAGTTAAATTAGTTAATCTGACACGTTTTTATCTTTTTTGACATTAAGAGCTTATAGGGGCCAAAAGAAAAAAAAAACAAAGGTTTGCACACATACATTTTATTCCATATTCCTTAATTCAATCTCTCTCTTTAAGTACTAGACGAGGGATTATAAATGGATCATTTAGAAAAGTGATAATTTGGGAAATAAATTATACATTACATTCAAAGAAAAGATTTTAGGCTGATTTAATTCGATGGTCAAATTTAATTTCTGATCAATGGTCCAGATTGGTTAGCATGGAATGTGAGAGATGGAATGTGAGAGATGATTATGTGGCATTATGTACATGACATAGATAATGAAGTGGCTTGACATGTAGGCGATTTGACCAACTTAACGGTCAAATTTAACATTTGGGTAACTGAGGGGCACATTTGATCCCTTTTATAAACTTCCAGGGCAAAATTGATCTCAAAAATAGTTAATGGGCAAATTTGATTCTTAGTAAAAACTTCTGAGGCAAATTTAAACTTTAACCCAACTTGTTAAGATCCAAGGGGAATATTTGTTATCCGAAATGTCTTTGTTATATTTATTTAAAATTTAAAAGCCAATTCAAAGCATCATTTTGCGATTTAGTTCAGGACATCAGAGCCCTCCACCCATTTTGCGATTTAGTTCAGGACATCAGAGCCCTCCTTATAGAGGAGTGGCAAGTTATATTTAGACATATCCCTAGGGATGACAACTCCTTAGCTGACCTCTTACCAAAACTTTCTCATAGTTCAGATGTAAATTTTCTTTGGTTTGACTCTTTTCCTACAGTTCAAGCCAAGGGTAACAATCCTTAACCTAGTCCGTCTTTGTAGATATCTCATAGGGGTCGTTTGGTTCGCTGGAACTGATTTTGGTGGAAGTGGAAATGGAAGTGGAGGTAGATATAGGAGTGGAAGTGGAGGTGGAAGTTGAGTATTAATGTATCTTTGGTGTGTTGTAAGTGTATATGGAAGTGAGATATTTTTTCAATATTTATATATATAGATAAAATAGGAATTTCCTAAAATGCCCCTAGATTAAAATAAAAAGAAAAAAAAGACTTTCTTTCACTCATCTTCTTCCTCATTGACTATCCAACTCACGGCCACCACACCCCCACCACCATCGTCACCAACGAGCCTCCACCACACCCCCCACCATCTAACCCACCCACCACCACCATCACCACCGAGCTTCCACCACCATGTAACCCACCACCACCACCGAGTCCCCACCACCATCATCACCACCGAGCTTCCACCACCATTTAACCCACCACCACCATCACCACTGATCCCCACCACCATTTAACCCACCATCACCATCATCAGCGAGCCCCCACCACCACCACCCCCCACCACTATTACCATCAATCCCCCACCACCACCACCAGTCCAAACTTTGCTCGTTTGTGAAGGTTGGAGCATCGGAGCAGTCGCGTCACGGTGGTGGATCGCCGGAGCCGACGCCGGTGTGGTGATGAAGATGGTTGGTGAAGAGAAGAGAATGGTGTGCCTAAGACTGGAAGTGAGGAAGGAATGGAACGCCTGAGCGTCGCCGCCGTGGTGCGGCGGTGGAGGCGGTGGTTGCGTGTTCGACGTCCATGTCCATGGGTGAGGAAAGGAGGAGAGATAGAAAGGAAGGAAGGAGATGTTGACGTGTTTGTGCAATTGATGAGGGAAGGAAGAGAGAGAGAAAAGGATGTGTGACATAATAAATTGAGGACAGAGTTGGAAATATACAAAAGTCTTGAGGATAAATTTGTCAAACAAAAAATGGGTTCCAAGGAAGTGGTCCACTTCCATAGGTTTTGGGATAGAACCCATTTTGGGGTTTTTGATGGAAGTGGAAGTGGAAGTGGAAGCCCACTTCCATCACACCAAAGACACAAGTTGCTGATTTTCACTTCCACTTCCACTTCCCTACCCCCAGTTCCAGCCAACCAAACGACCCCATAAGGTCTGGTATGGTATGCAGCACAGAGAGGCATGTACATGGGCTAATATAGGAATTGCTTATTTTGTAATGTTTGATAGGAGATACTGACAATACCTAGAGATTGAGTGTTTACTTAATGATATCCCGATTGAGTGTTTTGAGCGTTTAGCTAATGATATCCCGTGCTTAATAAAAAAAAATCTTTTAACATTGAATTTCACTGTTTCTTTTAATAAAATAAAATCGTCAAATGTCAAATATAGTATTATGACAAAACTTTATACTTTTTTCATTTACAAACTGCAAAATTTATGGACAACTAAGGTAAACAAGTGAACTACAAAACAAAACAAAAATATAATCACAAAGAATTGAAAAAAAGGGAGAATTTCAGTGAAGAACCATAAAAAGCTATGAATACATGATAAAAAATGCCCTCAACCAATGACAAAAAATCCATACTTTCATTCCATCATTCGATGGAAGTACTATGAGGCTTGATCAATATATCGCCGATGGGCTCTTTTTCCATTCGCGTAGAAAACTGATACCAATCAATAAAGTTGATATAGCCAAGTCAATCACTCTCACTAACCAGCACCACTTAAGCATAGCACAATACACGTGCTTATCCCACCAAAACCTTTCACCCTATCTAATGCTGCGGAATAAAGCACAAACACAACTTTTTGATGATCATTTTGAAGAACTTAAATGGTGGTGAGGAAGATTGAAATTCTATTATGGGGTCCTACCCAAATTCAGACTATGAAGATTGTATTTGCAAGTGACTAAGTGGATCATCACGGATTCTGGTGGGCTTCCACTCAGATTCCTCCTTGATTTGTCTAAGAGCAACAAAATGCAAAGCGTCACTCTGGACTTGATATATGTGACAGGCCCATGGGTAAGAGTCGCGTGCAGACCAGACCTTTTGTTCTTCAAATTGAGCCTCTTCCACGAGCGACTCAGAAACACAGTATACCAGATCAGGCTCAGGTTCCACATAACCAGCAATGGCAACACATCCAGGAGAAACAAATCCATCAGGAGCACGCGGGTGCCAAATTGATACTTGATAGACATAGTCATCTATGCAATTTCGCCACACCTAAACAATAATTATTTTCATTCTTAAGTTACGAGGATTAATGATTTTGGATAAAAATCTCTACTCTTGAAGATGATGAAATAATAACAATGAAACTAAGCTTGGAGTTAACTGGAACCTTACCAGGTCGTACCCCATGGGCAGGGCAAAAAGTCCATCAATCTTGCGGTAAACAGCGGCAACATTGGGAGGATGGATGCCAACATGAGCAACATCTCCTATACTCGCGTACCTATAAAATTGTTACAATTAAAATCAGTGTCTTTTTTCCTTTTCAGATAAACCATCAGTTTCAATCACTTGAAAATATAAATCACTCTTTTCTTTCATATTTTATCTCAATACTCATGTTCTACATTTACATTACTTATCTTAAACAGTTTCAATCATCAGTTTTTTCAGTTACTCTGTAATCTTCTTAAAGATTTGTATTCAACCCTAAAATTTAATTTATTCTCTATTGTCACTTGAAGACAATTTTTTCTTTTCAATATTTTTTTTGGACTGTTTCTTTTGTGGTATATTTTATTTCTTTTTACCCCCTTTTACCTTGATTATTTTTATCCCTCAACCATTAGATGAACACAGATGATTATTTTCCTTGGGTTATCAAAATAACAATAAATTGCAGTAACATGGGTCATTTAGCAGAAGACTAATTATTACCCATCTGGACAGATTGGTCTCCAGATGCTGCATATTCCACCGTCTTGTGGGACCTAGAATACAAAAAGACTTATCAAATTAGAAACCATAAAATCAATGGACTATAACAAACAATGCTTCAGTGTACAATCAATGAGCTTTGGCGGGAAATTAAGTGAAACAAGATCTCCAACGTTGAAGATGATCTTGTAGGGGAGAAACAAAAGGGTTGGAGCCCACTCCTGATCAGTCATTCTTTTTTTTTTTATATAAAAAGAAAATAAGACTAAAAAAAATACTAAGAACCAACTACATCCTTGAGAAGATGCACCGCATCAGCTTTGGATACTACATGAATGCCTAAGCTGATCAGTCATTCTTCATCATACAGAAACTTATCTAATACTAAAGATGATCAACATCCTAGATGAGCAGAAGAGGGATAATGAAGCACCTGCTTTCTACAAAGCGTGCATCGACCTTTGTATTCTTGTTCACTGCTCCATATCTTTGTAAATGTGATACTGTGCTTAATAAATCTCCTATCCTCAGGAGCAGAGGTATGTGATAAGAGTTCTCGTGAACTAATAACGGGCTTGTTAGAGATGCGTGATTCTTTCCCCTCAGCTTCATTCCATTCAAAATATACATGTCTCTGACTCGAAGGTACCTGGAAACACACAGATCCATCAGAATTCTGTTTGACATCCTCGATGCAAAGCAATCTAAACACCACTTACTTTCAGAATCAAGCTTTTCATATCACATTGATATTTCTTCCATGTTCGACGCACAATTGAACATATCTTCATTGCTTGTGGCTCTCTTCCATCATTTTCCTCTACAGTACTACACTTGATGACTCGAACAAAACTTTCAGATCTTCGGAAGTTTTTCAGATGGATGATCAAGTGAGAAGGATGGTTGCTGCCTGCTTTTGCCAACTCCAGTGCCATCAGCTCATCCCAACCCACGTCCCACATTATCTTACAAGGTTTTCTATCCATCTTGTCCGGAGCCAGGCACTGACAAGAAACAAAGCAATAAATCAAGTAATCTCGAGATGAAAAAGATAAATCTTAAGGCTAAATTCCATCACAAACCTGCAACAAGATGACTCGTTTGTTGGTAACTAAAACAATTCTCTGGTAAGGCACATTAAAATGCTCTTCATAATAATCAGACAGAGCAAATTTTGAGGGCTCTTTGAAAATTTCAGTGCATCCAAAATGCCGACTAGCCTCTCCCAGGTAAAGCACCATCTGGGACACAACAAACATGATATTGTGATAATAAATATTAATTAGCCTCATGTTAACAACTTAAGCTTTCAAGTTAACGCAGTACTAAACATGTTATTGGGCCACAGTACAATGGGCTCATGCTTTATTAAAAGTTCAAGCCCAAAGACCTCTAATTTGCAGAAAATAGGAAATAAATTATAAGATGCATTCAAAGAATAGATATCATAAATGAAATTACCTATCAGAGCAGAAATTTAAGGTTAGCACATCTATCAAACAGAGATGCTCAACTTTCTAAATACAAATGAATGACAAACATAACTACTTTGAAGGTTTGAAGTGAATATAAGAGCAATTAATAGATATACAAATGTGCTACACTAGCAAAGCAGATGGAAATTGTGGAAACAAAGTTGACTGAATAGTCCGATGAATATTTCATTGATGTGATATCACATTTATGATACAAAAGTTTCCTAAAAGATGATAAACTTCTCCTACAAGTTTACCTAATAGAATTCCCTAATACTTGATTTCCTAATAATATAATTATAATTATGACTAAGATTCTACTAATACAAAATAGGAAATGATAATAATATTAATTCTATAATTCTAACAGAAGTAGTTTCCTCTTTTTGATGAATTCCGCTGTGCTATGGGATCCATATTCCCTATTCAGTATTTCACCTTTAGATATACTCTATAGACAAAATTTTGGATGGTACAGAATGTCCAATGAAAAGAAACTAAATAATTTACCTGTCCAATAGCCTCTCTCTCACAATACTCTCTAAGCACTCCATCAGCATGTATAGCCCGGGGATTTCTGACTCTCTGGAAGGTGGCCTTGTTGTGGAAAATCTCTAAACATTTGGAACAACTTGCCCCAATTCCATCAACAGTCAATGAGAAAAAATCTAGCGCACCACTTACTGGTTGCACAATAAAACCTAAGAAGGCACGTCCAAGTCCATGAGCCAATCCAAGAAGACCATTCTCTCTAGCACTCTCTACAGGCTTCCTCACTACGCCAGACACTCCAAAAGCAACACCTTGGGCAAGAGCTTCTGTTCCCTGAATGATCCCATCCCCTACCCCCGTGATTCTCCTTGATCTTACCTGATACAAAGTTCAAGTCATCTCTCTTAGTTTACACAATAGCATAACATTAATACAGACAAACATGTTAATGCAGACAAACATGCATACCTGCTTTGCTCGTAATTGCAGAAACTGTCCATCTGTTGAAAGCTCCGCAAACCCTCTACTAAGAGAAGCCAGCGTTGAACTTGTCATACCTAGGACATCTACAGAAAATATTAAATGCAACGGATTATGAATCAAGTCTCTCCAAATACGGTTTCCAATGGCAGGAACAATGGAACTTTTCCGCATGAATCTGTCTCTGTGCATCACCCTCCTCAGATGTACCTAAACATATTGCCACATCGTTAGTGCTGTTGTAGGAACACGATCCCACTTTATATTAGAAAGGGACGAGAAGAAAGAGTACAAGAATGGAGAATAAGAAATCCTCGCTAGACTAGGCAAAAAGAACAAGCATATTATGAAAACACAAATAGCCATACAGACATGCAGTAACCATCTCAAAATAACTTTATGTTTGACTGACCAATATGAGATCATATGCCAACACATCTTATCATTCTGGTTTAAAGGAATGTCGCAGATGCAACTACAAGATTGTTATTTAACAATTTGTACTTAGGGATTGGGGCTTGAAAATTCTAAAGCTCAAATTAAACTAAAACATTTAACAGCAGTAAGAAGTAAGCCCATTAGCATAGACTATAATAAGGAATTCGGAAGGTTCAACAATTCATGTCGACACAAGAAGCCTAATCCCACTGGGGGGAGGGGGATATCAAATACATAGGGTCACACTACACTAACAACAAAATACTTCAAAAATATACCCTTATTGAAAGATTTCATTAGATAATTTCTCTGAAAGTTAATTTTTGTCTTCCTCTACATCCTTTCAAAAGCATTAATAAAATTCATTCAACCCTTCTCACTTGGACTCCTTTAAATTTCTTTATACAATTTTAAACAACCTCATACAACTTTCTACCGATTTTTACTCAGCTATGCCACACCAACTTTTTCTCATATATGGTTATTTAGAATCTTGAAGGGTTGACTTAGCTCAGCGGTAGCATTGGGGTCTCTAAGGTCGTGGGTTCGAATCAACCTCCTTACGTGAAGTTGCCTATAGTATTCCTTCCCCAACATCCCCATCAGTTGGGGATTCAGATTGTGTTTGACCCTTTTGTTTTATGGTTATTAAGAATCTTACCTTTGTATTTTGGTAAAAAAAAATGTATTACCTTTGTATAACCACATATCCATCTCAACATCCACATTTGTTACCTACATTTTGTTCTAGGTGATTTTTCAATAGCAAACATTTACTATCATATAATATCAAGTCTTCTAATATGATTAACTTCCTTTTACATTTGTTCCATACCTTCCAATTACAAATAACTTATAAGCCTTTCTCCAATTTAACCACCAAATTTATATTCTTAACATGAATTCCTAACAATTTCACTGCCATTTTTCATCATTGATCCAATCAAGCTGAATTTAGTCAGTTGTACTAATATCTGATCTCCAATGTTGACCTTGGAATATTTTCTAACTTATCTCATATTGAGTTGCTGGAAGATTAAGTTAAACAGTGGTCCCCACTCCTTAGGGCCATATATCTACGGCCATATTTCAAGTAAAGACCCAAGACTTTGTAAAATAAGCAAATATATAAGGGAAATAAATGTGTTAGTATATCTCTAGATAAATAAAATACAACCTAGAACTAGATCTTGCAAAGGAAGGATAGTCACAATTTAATGTTGTCAAGGAACTAAAAGACGAGAATATACTATGTGCTTTTACTTTTTTCTTTGGTGTTTGGGGGGAGGGGGGCAGAGAAAGGTTTATCAAAAACGAGATTAGATCAATTTACCTGAATCTTGAAGGCATTTCCGATTGCTGAAAGAACAGGACTCCATATGCCAAGGACCCCGTGAGGTCTCTGTCCAGGGGCTGTCTCCAGCGATAACTTAAGCCGTATTTCTGACACATCTATTAGACTGCAAATGTGCGGAACAACCAGTGATTAAAAAAAGTGACAGATTAAAAAACTAGCCAGACCATTTCACTGTATAAGCAGAACAACCAATGATCACTAGGTATTTTTCCTGACTCAATATTGAACTATTGACAAGACCAGATGCATATGAGCTGTCCCTTTCAAATTCTTGCAATGTGTAGCATGCGATGTTAAATTCATATTAGAGTCCCGTATAAAATTATTTTGAATGTACCAAAATTATTGAACTAAATATTTGTTTTTCATTCAGTGAGGTTCTTGTGTGAGCCCTCTTGGTTAGTAACTTATCCACTGATACGGTTGCTGATAGAGCTCAACGACATCTTTTGATCAATGTAGCTAACCACATAGTGAGATAAGGGTTATTGTTGTTGTATGGTTTTTGTACATTGCATAGAATTTGAAGAATGAACTACGCTATTCATGGCCAGTTATTAGTGTATATTTGTCTTTTATATTGGTTCACCAATATTGATTTACACAAACAATTGTTTTTCGTTTTTCCACCACTTTTTCTCCTCCTTAAGTTCCCTTAACTTTTAGCAACAATTCGGTATCTGTGTCAACTTTCTATTAATGAATTCATATAAGAGAATTATCGATTCATATGAGGGATGACAGCTCTCCCAATGTGTTTTTACATCCACAGGGTTAGAAAACAATTCTTACTCAAAACGTATCTCTGGATCAACTTCTGTCACTGCAGAACTTTTTGGGACACGATCTAACTGTAGATTGTTGTAGGAATCAATAATAGCCCAAATGATAGGCTCATGAACATCAAGCCGCCAGCACCTCTCTGTTACCTATAGGTTGAATTGATATTGACGGTATTAAAAAAGCTTTCTATTAAAATTTTGTCAGGCGCATACCAGAATACTGAACAATTCGCATAAATATAAAATTATAATGAACATACCCGTATGTAAACATATGAATAAACTTGAACTCCATCTCTACTTCCATTCTGCATTGTAATTGTCATCTTGAATACTGGGTGTTGCACATCAGGGGCCTGCTCTGGTGCTAGGAGGACAGGCATTACTGTTAGAGGGAGTTGGTTGTCCAATTGCAAATAACCAAGCATAAGCTTGAACCTGTCAAATTTACCTTTATTCAATTTTCTACACTGTGCATGAAAAATTAACATGAAAAATGAAGTAAACAAACATACCGCTAAATTATTAGGCACATAATTTAGATAATAACAATCATAACAGAAGCAAAAGTACAGGACACAGGGGAGGAGTATAAGTAAAAGTTAAGTATAACGTTAATCTAATAATTTCCAAGAGAAGCAAGCAAGAGAATCAACTGCACATGTTGGAGTCGAAAACTTGCACTCCTCAGGATCAAAGCAGAGATAAACTCATTTAAAACCATCAAAACCTTTTCCTTTCAGTTCATGATGTTTCTAGAATATTGGTAGTTACCTACACAAGTTCAGGAACCCTCCATTGAAATTGACAATTGAGGTGAAGCAGCCAACTCATCTAAGTAGTACATAGATCAGCCAATACTACTACGTAGAGACAACTAGTATAATTTTGGTACTCTATCAATTGACTGCCCTTGGAGAACCAACGTCTTGACAACTACATGAAACTTCACTTAGTGACCTTTCTAGTCAGAATCTTTAGCAATTAACCACTTCAAAACCAACCATTTATTAATAAGCATCCAAGTGATGTGATGCACCCTCCTTCATAAGGCAGCTATTGTTGTAAGAGAACAAACCTACTTTCCTAACTCATAATATAGCCTATATTATCAAGGTTTATTTTTTGATATCCTTGATGATAAATAGAAATGATGAAAAATCATATGCAATTTTTCATGGGGAAATGGGGGATTTTTATCAGTAAGAAAGACCAAAATCAAAGCCCCAGTATTCTGTGTACCAAATTTGCACGATACTTTCTATGTGTACCTAATTATATATATTTTTCATGGAGAAATTCGAAAAAAGTCACCCATAGAAAGTTTTGCTAGTGCGAAAGACTTAAATCAAAGTAACAGTACAATGTCTACCAAATTTGCATTGTAAGTCCTCACTTAGAATGAATTAAAACTAAATTTGAGAATAAAAGAAGCACCAATAAGCTTCGTAATATCAATGATCAATGAGTAAAACATGTTGCATCTAAGTACACAATGTATGAGCATGAGATTTCATGTAGAAGGCATGAAGGTGCAAGGCGTTAATGCCCAATACAAGAGAGGCTAAAGACATAACAGAAAAAGATTTACCTGCTTGTCTTTCCACCATCAAAGCCAGTCGAATATGATAAGAGGACTCTTTCCAAGTACAAATATGAGAGCTCCTTAGGTCTATGATCAACAATAGATATTCCTACCACTCCCAACTCAACAAAGAGTTCAAAAGGTGTAGCACTGGTCTGCATTTCAGCCTGTCCTCCAGAAACTCCCCAACCGTCACCAGGCATTGGACCTCTTGTTTCTTCATATGAACTTGAATTAAGAACACTATCATCTCTAAATTGGGCAATTGTCTTATCTCTTTCTTCAGTCACATGAAGTTGCAATCCAAATTCTGCATAACGTGATCCAGTCCTCCCCAAATCAACCTTCCAAACTGAAGAGCAAGAGTCTGCACAAAGCTTAACATCCAAAAACTTTTGGCCATATGGATCTTCCCAAGAAAAATTTGTTGTAGAAAGAGGCTGCAACTTAACCCAGGTATCGTCACCAAATCCAGACTGCCGAATGCAAAGTTCTTTGCCAGTTGTCCTATTTTCAAATCTATTGCAAGAAGACATGGTAATTTTAAGGGTGCAAATATATACACGGTAAACCAAAATAGGGCAAAGGTGCAAAAATAGCCACCGTAAATTTAAAAATGGGCAACTATAATAAATTGAAGGGGGCAGAACTGTACACTGTAAACTAAAATGGGGCAAAACCATACATTGTAAACCAAAATGAGGCAAAAGTAACCTCTCTGTTAGGCCGAGTTAAACAGGCATTTTCCAGACGTGGGCTCCACCATCAGAAAATGACATGTCAATTCCAAAATCTAACGTGAAAGCTAGAATGCATCCAGTTGAACCCTAAATCACTAAAAACGAACTCTAAACCCCCAAATCATTTCGATAAGAAACCAAATAGAACCCCAAATCATGTGAAATTCACCTTACTTCTACGTAATCATCCGAAAAAATAAAGTCTCATCAAAAAATTAAAGTCTCATCAACATATTGCACCCTTAAATGTATGACACATCATTTACTGATGGTGGGGCCATGTCTGGAAAACGTACGTTTAAATTTACGATGGCTATTTTTGCACATTTGCCCAATTTTGCCCCATTTTGATTTACAGTGTACAGTTTTGCCCCCTTCAATTTACCAGAGTTATAGTTGCACATTTTAAATTTATGATGGCTATTTTTGCACCTTTGCCCACCAAAATATGGAAAAAATAAACATGGTAAATTGTAAAAGGTGCAAAAATATACATGGTAAATTGCAAAAGAGGCACTCAGCATCATGCGAGTGAAGAAAAAAGATGATGGGGATGCCCCATTTTGGTTTACCATGTATATTTTTGCACCCTTAAAATTATCATGATGCTAGATGCCTATTTTACAATTTACCATGAATATTTTTGCACTTTTACCCTTGTTTTAATGCAGGCAAATAGTGTTTTAAATTTGACCTAGAAGAATAAAAGGGTGAGCAAAAACTCATTTATCGATGAACAAATGCCATAAAAAAGTTTCAACAAAATGGTAAACTCTATGAAGTGTTTGTCATATTATCAACCTGGAGATAAAATATGTATAAAAAATAGAAGGCGCCAGAATTGATGAAATGTCAAGTTGAGAAACAGGTGCTTGGCAGTAATTAAAGAATAAGTGAAATCAACCTGAAAAATTGACGTGCGTCATAATATTTTTACCTAAAATAGAAGTAGATCCCTAGAATACATTTAAATAATGTCTCTGTCAGATTGCCATTTCTATATGTACAGACTTATACGTAAATGAATTTCATTACCTGATAGGACCCTCAGTTGACCCCAGGCGGAATACAACAATAAAACGTGATCCTTCTTCATATCCACGAATTTCAGTTCTCAAAAATTTTAGGTTACCATCATGTCTCCTCAAAACTATAGTAATTGTGTCCTCCCTCGAAATTTGAATAGGAAATGACCAGTTGGTATCTTCAAATCGCACCTGAAAATACAGACAAAATGTCTATTACTATAAAACTCAACCCCATGACTATTGTTGGCCCAAAAGAAAGACATCGACAATTATATTATAATAAAAAAATAAAAAATTCAGTAACGTCTTTCAAGAAGGCATTATGATGAAGATTACACATATAAGAAGATAACATCATAGACTGTCAATTTTGTTGTAATTAACCAAAAAATAAAAGAAGGAAAATGAAGAGAAAATACAAGAAACAATAAGATTCATAGTGAACACACAAGCAAAAGAGTTAGAGTGGCATTTATTGAAAAAACTGGTCAAAACTCATTTGATGTGATTTGGACACATTCAAAGAATGTCATTGGATATGCTAGTTAGGAAGGTTGATCAAACAGTGTAAAGTACTCTTAAAAGGGGTAGCAGAACAGTGAAGAAAACACTCAATTATGATGCTGAATAAGATCTTTTAATTAACAATATACCCAAATATTGGCATTGTACGGTCCATATAACCGACCCTAATGTACTTCAAACTTGACCAAATGTCAAGAATTATATACTTTCAAAGATATTCATAGATAGTTTTTATATTAATGTTGGAATTGAAAAAGCATCTGGCAAAAAATAAAAATAAAATGCAGAACTACAATCAACCTATATCAGCATGCAAACTACTCTGTTTTTTTTTAATAAAATAATCTAACCAACCTGGAGCTTTTCAGGTGCATCAGTTCCACGATGCACAAAGGAAGCTCTTGAATCAGAAGAGTGCAGAACCTTTGGTTCGTCTTCAGTGCTTAACTTGAGGAATATATCTTGACCAACTCTATTAGTGAAAGTCATGAATGGTCGAACAGTAATTACCTGAAAAGAAAACTGTAAGTCTAAGACTAATGAAACTTTAATTACATTATGACATTTATGTTAACCTTGATCTTCCATAACTACCTTGGTGGGAACAGATTGATAGGGGCATGGCTTTGTAGAAATAAAAAGCCTCAAGAAATTTCCGTCAGCATCATAACCAAGTATATCCATTGATCCATCCTATGGACAAAAGAAAGTAGTCCTTAAGAAAAGTATTTCTTGCACTCACTTTTGATTCTAAAAAATTAATTGTGACATTACCATATCACCAAGTGGAGTAAGATCTTTAAAAGGACCAAACTGATCATTGCCTGTTTGCGCAACAGCCACTGAAAGAGCCAAGGTATTAAAGTTCAGAGCAGATGCAATTGTGTAGCCTTCATAGATTTCCTCTTCAGTAATATCCTCAAGGATTGATTCATTTTTCTTGTTTGATTGAAATCGAGCAGAAAATTTTTGTGTATGTTTTTGTCCTGTCATATCAAGAATTCTGTATCTAAGTGGAGGACATCTAGCAACTCCTAACCAGTATGGAGCGTAGATTCGAATCGTTCTTGCCAGCAAGGGGTGTTCTTTGTCATAATTTTGTTCAATAATGATTTGCAAAACCCTGCACATTAAACAAATTTATAATGAGGAAACAAGCACCTCCAAAGTAGCAGCCAATAAAATGAACTGGCAAAAATTGTGAGACAGCAACTATAAATTAGAACTGTGCAAAGCCCTTTGGGTCAAAATAACCCAAAATCAAAAGTGAAACTTCATAACCTTCCGGATATTGAGCTTCTCAAACTATATGTCTTCGATGGAATTCCTTGAGGGTGGGATATGAGAACAGCCTCCTGTTTAATTAAGTAAAATCAGATGAGAGAGTACTATCAATGTAAAATTACAAAGATAGCATAGTTACAAACATAACAGAAGTATAGATAGCATGATGTATTACATGCACAGGCAGCCAGCCTCTTTGTGGAAGCAATGATAAGAACAGAGGTTTGCTAATATCAGCAAAGTATATCTGCACTGATTTTCCAGATGATAATATTCCTCTCGAGCATCCAAAAAAGTGGCCATCCGTTTGCATCTCAAGAACAGAATACTCAGCAGCAAGGGGAAGAAAATTGCTAATCATTAGCGGAGACTTGACTACCAACGTCCAATCATGAATGGGATCAGAGTGGATATCTTTTGCAATCTCTGTTGCTTGTATGCTGACACAGAACCACAATTTATGGGAACCCCCAGAGGTACCATTAATCTCACTACAACACAGTAGTTCTTCTGACTCTGAGAGAGATGAAACACAAATGTTTGACATATGATTCGGGTTAACAGGGTGGTCTTGTTCTCTAGACCCATCCAATACAGAGCTCCAAGTGTAGCTGTTGGGGTTTGCAGAATCCCAAGGCCTTAGCTTCAAGAAATATTGGCCAGATTGTGTCAAGACAGAAAGAGGAAGTGGCACAGTTTCACCAGGTTGAAGAAGCCCAATGGATATTTCGTGCTTAAGATCATCTGCCATCAACTCCCTGCTTCTAACCCATCTTCTTTGCCTTGCTGAGTTAACAGATTCCTTTGGCTCAAACGATTCAGGCCATCTCAAAGTCTCAACATTAGGAGCATAAACCCAGCCATCACTATTGGCTGATGCAGTATCCAAATGCCAATCGTCAATCCATTTCCAACCTGATGGAAGTTCAACTCCAGAAGAAGCCTGAATTATAGACAAATCATGAGATATATCACAAACAAACGCTAAAACTGCGGAAAAAAAGATTGGTAAAAAGTCTGATATATTTCTCTGATCATTAGCTTCCAATATATAATACAAGAGATCTCAATCTATCCCATGATTGTCAGGATTTGAGTGCTATAGAAAATAAAAAATAGATTATATCCTGATTTTATTTAGCATTTATTTTTTCCTAATCAAATCATATAATTTCCTGATTTTTATAATTCATAATTATTTGAGAAGGTTACATTTGCCCCATTTTGGTTTACAATGTACGGTTTTGCCCTCTTAAAATTTACTACTCTTAGGTACTCTTTTTTAAATTTACGGTGGCTATTTTTGCACCTTAAACCCTTTATTTTAAGCCATTATTCTCTCCATTTATTGTGTATCATACATCATTGATCCATACAGAAAGGGGGGAGGGAATCTGTCACTATCCTCCAGTTCTCTCTCATCTTTCACCCTTTTATATCCCTGTTAGCTTTCATATATGTATTTTTTTGGTGAATAGCTTTCATTTATGCGTTTGTAGTATCAGAGATAAGGCCAGGACCTGGGAGAAATATGAACCAAACCCAATTCGGAATAAATATTAAAATTCTCAGGTCTGATATTGCAAAGTATTATTTCAATCAAACCATGAACTTCTCTAAGGATGACTTATGACCTGTCATGTGAGTAGACAATCAACAAAATAGAACATGAAAAAGGCAAACGGCCATCTATTATATATGGTCATCAAACGGTTCATGATTACAAATCCCTCAAATGGTCTGCTTCTAAATATTTTCTTCTAATATTTTATTGGGCAAAGGTGCACCCAGTAGCATGGTAATTTTAAGGGTGCAAATTTGGCACATGTAATTTAAAATGGTCCTCCCAGTAGCATGATAATTTCTAAAAGGAACATCTAGCAGCATGGTAATTTCTTGAAGGTGCACCAGCATCTTAATTTCAATGGAAGGAAAAACAAAGTTGCCCCATTTTAAGTTACAAGTGTCAAATTTGCAACCTCAAAATTACCATGCTACTATGTGCAACTTTTAGAAAATACCATACTATTGGGTGCGTCTTTGCCCTATTTCATTTGTCATGTGAATAGTGTAGGTGGCTAAATATCACATATATCACTAATCCACATGATAAAATTTCTAGCTTGAAATGAGAAATCAGAGAAATGTTGCAAGTGATTTCAAGTTAATGGCACGCCTACCACTTCGTCAATGAAGGACAGAAGTGCCAGGACAAAAAAAGTAATCAATATAAAAGCACTAAAGATTGTCATCATGCACCTGGTGGGAATCTCCCCCTTCTGATGTACCCTGTCTGGGATGAAATGAGCAACCAACCCAACCAATCTGTGGGTCATACCTTTCAGTTTCAAAATACTGTTCAGCCTGAACTCGGTTGCCATCTATTTGTATAGGTTCAGAATTATTTGAATTACTTTGCACATTAATCATTTCACAGGAAGTTTGGGACGAGAGACATACATGAAGAACAAGATTTGTGTTGTTATGAACAGAAACTAGAGATCTAATATTTACATATCTGTTCCCATCCTTCACACTAACTTCGCTAGCAATCACATCATTTCCTAGCCTCCAACAAGCAGCAGGGGCAGAGTAATTTAGCCTCACAGTAGTCCAAGGACCTTCCTTACTAGGACTAATTTGAATAAACCCAGATTGATGGTGCGCAGAAGTGGACAGTTGACAGTCACTCTCAACTTCAGAGTTCTGTACTAGTATTGCACAGCGTAATTTTCCAGTCAATTTATGATGACAATCCTGAAAATTCAGTATGACATCAATGAACATAACACCACAGAACTTACAAAGAAGGACGCAAACCATTTGCAGTACTTACTGTGGAGTTTTCAGCAGATAAATCTATCCAGTCTAACTTATTAGCAAAATTGTGGGGGAATGATAAGTCCTCAATAGTTCTAGCAATCTGGTTCAAGGATTCTGAAAAGAATCCTATGGGAAGACCTTCAAAACCATACAAGAATTTAATGACAAATATACAGAATGAACACACACAAGTAATCAATAAATAAAAAATGTGTTTCATGTCACTGTTATAATAAACATATATGCAGTGAAACACTTTATATTTTGAAGATATCTAAAAACAAGTAATTCATTCTTAAAATGTATCTCATAAATTTGGTGGGAAATTCCAAGAAGTACCTCTACTCATATCTGTAACAATCAATTCCAATGAGTGAAGGTCCTGCATAAGCCAACTTACACATTAGTTACTCAATGACGAAGCTTACGTAGAAAGACGAAGACAAAGAGGAGAGCATATATTACGAAAAGATGATAATAATAGGAGGGAACATATTTTCAAAAGCAAAATATGTTATACATAAGACATTAATGTAATGAAGGGAAGCACTTGACATTAAAGGTCTATATTTTTCACAGTAACTAGTATAGGACCCGCACAATGCGCAAGATTAATGAATATCAAGTATGAATGATAATATATGAGCATACTTAGGACAACTTTGAAAATATGTATGAAGACTTTGAACATATTGGGTAATCGATCATGTATATAATTTATTAGCTTGGCAACCATATAAATTTGAATGGAAGATTGGAACTTGAGAAAATTATAAATCAAATAACTGATTCAAAAAAGATATTATATTAGATAAGGCAATATATCAAAATTAAATTATTAAAGTAATATATTAATGCCTAAAAAGATATTATGTTGAATTGAAAACGATCTTACAAAAACTAAAGGCTGGGTGAGATGGAAACGTGGGTCAGGTGGTTGAAAAAGACGAAGGAGAGAGAGAAACATAGGATAGGAAGTTGAAAAAGAGGGGAGAGGGGAGACAACAAAAAAGGGATACTTGACAGTAAATTAAACTGGATAAATGCCAAACAGAGGGGCTACCAATATCCTTGAAATTATATTTAGATATTTTTAAACCAACATTTTTAACAATAACTGGTGTATCCCACAAGTGATACTTTAAAATTTTATCTTCTCAACGACATAAATAATAATCATCTAACTAATGGCCACAACATGGGCTAGATGTCAAGAACGTATTCTGTCATAGTGAAAAGTACGAGGTGATATGGGAAGAGGTGTTCATCCTTGATAGTCAAAGTACAGCTCCAATATAAAGTGAGAATATAGTTCCCCTTGATAGCTGTTTTATAATAATCACAATATCATAGTCAGTTAGGCTAGTTAGAAACAGCTGTTAGTAGGTTATAGCATTAGTTTGCATTCGAAACCTATAAATTGGTAGCCTATTCAATTGTAATTTCAGACTTCTCATATTTGATTAATATGGATAATCTTCAGTTCCTATTCTCTATCTCTCTTCTTTGATCCTATCTCTCACCCTCTCAATTCTGTCCCCCCCCCCAACCATCACTATCATTCCATACAACTCCTCAACTGAGTAACTACCATAGAAGCCAATGGTTCTAATTGTAAAGCCCACACAGAGTGATAGATATATGACTTGAAATAAGAATACAAATCAAAATTAAGGATGGTGTATACCCACACCCATGACAGATCACCAAAAACAAGAATTGGGGAAGACATGATTGATCATAACATATACTATATAAACACAAACAAGATAAGAAACATCCTATTTTCAAGAAAGACCAACACGTCTAACTCAGTGAAAGCATAATTTAAGGCAGTTGAGATATTTTGCAGATACCAGGGAATCAACTTTGAAGAAAAATATTTCATTCCACTCGACTAATTCAAGATCTGAAGGCAGTAACTGATACGGGCTGCTAGCACAGGTGCGAGAACTTTGTTGGTGAAGCAATGGATCAGTAGAGAGGTTTTGATCAGGGGTAAGACGGATTGCCACAGTATATTGCTGCAAAGCAGAGCCATTAACTCTGGGAAGCTGCATTGGATTAAGTTCTTAGACAATTAAATAAGAACTTTTTATTCAAAATTAGCATATAATGAAAGGGAGAAAAACAACTAGGACCATACCTGTGCCTCCGCAATGATAACTGTCACCAATCTTTTAGCATTTCTACGGAGCCTGCCCTTTAAGTGAGAATCTAGCATATTTTTAGAAACAGGAACTTTCACAGCCTTCATATCCCCAGATGGCATTTGTATTACGTTCTGAAGACCCCTTCCTTGGGTAGCACGAACATAAATATCTTGACCAAGTTTGTTTTGTGGCAATATATAATAATTCCTCTCTCTGAGAGAATCGAGTATAGAGTTTCTACCACGAGTTGGAGAAAATAAATCCTAACAAGAGAAAGAAAAAGGAAACACTTCAGAATGCTACTACATATTACAAAAAGGTAAAACATATTAACAATGAAAAATACAATGACAAAGAAATTGAACACAGGAAATCAAAGAGTTCTGAAGAAAATTACTCTATTTTTGCAATTTTCCTGAGAATGGCTAAGGTTATTCCAACTTGCATAACCTTGAATGATCATATTTGCATTAGAAACTGAAACATTTAAATTCAGATCTCTAGTTGCAGTGAAACGTAACTGGGAAGCTGCACCGGGAGCATTAAGGTCATATTGGTACCTGCAACGACAAAAAAATAAGGCAAAAAGAAAAAACAAAACTTAAGAACACAGGTAAGGATTCAAATTAATAATTTTATTAGTGTTGGGATACAAAAAAACTGTTGCTGTGTTTGCAATCTAATATATCCTTTTCATGTAGTATGTCTAAGGCGTACTTTTTCTGATATAGCAACTGCTGTTCAATTTTATTAACTGGTCTTTTCCCCTCTCAAAGATATATTAACTAAAGTCCTGCTTCAGTCTCAACTCTCTGTTTTCTTCTCCTATCTTTCTCTGACATCTATCGTAATCACAAAAAGATATCACTAGCATAAAATTGTCAATAGTCAGTTGGAGGATTTTTCAACATCAACACATATCACAAACTATACTATTTGTAAAAACGGAGCATTTTACCTCATGAATCCATCTACTGGCTCCACAAGAGGTTCCCAAACCTCATACTTATCATTATAAGATCTGGCGGACAAAGAGAAACTGACAGTGCAATTCAAATACTCAGTTCTTCCGTGCAGACTAAATGTTACACCCATCAAGGATATATTAAACAACGGAACCATCTGTGGAGTGGAAAAACAGGTTAGTATTTTCATCCCAGTCAGGACATAGCACTAGCTTTTGAACATTACATAGCTGATGGCACATGTAGAGGGGAATCTCAAAAATCCTCATACTATGATGAGTATTTAAGTGGGATGAGGAGCTCTACACCAAAAGCTAGACATAGAGGTGGGAGAATAAACCCAATTATTAATCCAATCGAGCACCCCATACTACTCAAATATGGGATTTAGTATACCATACTCCCAATTCTCCATCATATTACAATTTTAAAAAGGAAGGAAGACGAACAATAAAGTAGCCAAGCTTAGTACTATCTCTTGTCCTAAATAGTACTAAATATAAGATCATTAGCTTTTTTGTGGAAGTTAAGGAAGCAAATTAAACCACTAACTATAGCTTGAGTCACATGTAATTAGATCATAGATTAGTTTATAAGTAGAATAAATTAGTTTTGAGGAAAAAAGATAAATATAGGCAATTGGAAGTGATCAATTTTGCATCCTTAATTTCTCCAAAAAAAGTCAAAGTGATCTTATAATTATTAGGACTAGAGGGAGTAGTAAAGAAGAAATATCACACAGTTCTTGTGTTTAACAATGAAAGTAACTCGTTTTTCAATATGATAAAAAAATTAATGTAAATGAAAATGCTTTAAAGAGATTTTGCAGCTGAATTTGAAAAAGCAAGTTACACACGTTGCAGTTAGATAAAGTGATAAACAAATACATACAAAAGTCAAAATCACTTTCCCATTATAGCTATTAGATCTAGAGGGGTGTGATAGAATCATTTCTCTATTTTTTCGGAAAACCTGGTTTTGATGATAACACATTTGAGGCAAACACTAAGAAGTTAAGGAGCCACTGATATTGAAAGTACTAAACAAAATATTTCGTTCTCACCAAGCCACCATAGTCATCAAAAAGTGAAACAGAGATGCTTCCAATTCCAGCATCAATTCCTGTAGCATCTGAGCCACTTGGAACACTTGAATCAGCTAGCTTTAGAGCAAACCTTCTTGGGGGCTTTTTAAAACCCCCACGGACAATAAAAGTACCCAATTCATTGCCAACTGCCCAAATGCCAAATGGCTCTCTCGTATGCCTAGCTTCAGATGAATCCCACACACTATCTTCCAAAAAATGATCTCCAGTGACCAGATCACTGCGTATGCATCTTAACTTCTCGAATTCATTTTGCTTCGGTTTCCCTTTGCTTGCAACACAACCCAAGGATACATAACCAGGAGGAGATTGGGGAAGCCAAAATGTTATGCTTTCCATTCCTCTCTGCTTCTTGATATGTCCAACAAGCTGAAAATCTTGGGGAGCTTTGAAAAGATTTTCATCACTGGAATCATGAAGAACAATGCAGGAGTTTGGAGGCTCAAACCTAGAAATACGTTAACCACATCAGATTAGTGTTCTAAAATGTGAACAAGAGAAGAAATCTCAAACCATTTTCCAATGAAAAGAAAGAGCGTTTTTAAGGAGTGAACACAGACCCTTTAACAGCTATATCACCAAAATATACCATCCCATCAGGAACAACCGGACGCCATATGGACAACTTTTTTCTTGAGTTTGCACCCTGATTCCACCATATTAACTGGAAGCTTGCAACAGGCTCAGAACGTCTATTAGAATTTGCATCAGTAGATTGGTCAGATTGCACGATTCCATGCCCATTAGATGGACCTTGGATACCCTGGCTACTTGATGCTGATGGGGACACCTTAAGAAAACCGTATTTCATGTGACGTAATTCATAAGCTTTACCCAGTAAACTATGTGTACCAGGATCTACTGGCAAAAAAGTGCCAACAGAATTATCCACTCTCCAGAATGCCACATCTGATGATTGTCTGCCATGAATATATAAAAATAATCTTATGTTTTCAAGTGAAAAAGTCCATTCTTGTGTCTGAAAAATCAGTACATCATGAATACAACAAGCCTTAAGTGGTGTCAGCTATAAAGATGGAATGGTGCTAATATATTCTATTCACAACACTCTTCCTAGCATTAACCAGATCAGTAGATCATGAACGTCACTATAAAATTCAAACAGTGAAAGTAATCATATGAAGTTATTATTATACAAATATGTCAACTTGAAATTATGACTAAGATTCTACTGATACAAAATAGGAAATACTACTATTGATTCTATAATTATAACAATAATTGGTCTTATAAAGCTTTAAATAAAATTCACAACAAAATTTACAAGAAAATTGTTTTCTTAATTCCACTTACATATCAGTACTACTGATCAAGATGCAGTCTCTCAAAGAACATGGAGAGACAGATGAAGATGGAATGCAAAAGGCTGAAGATAAAGGAGGGGGCTCTCTTCCGCGAGTAACTACACAGCCAAGAGCAACATAACCTTTGGGAGCTTCAGGGAACCAAATGGAACACCTATCCTCCCCCTCGCTTTTGGAACCAGCTGGTAATGAATCTGAATTATCCAATCCTTTACCAGCCATGCTCCTAGAAGCTGAAGGCGGCCAAATTAATTTGAAATTAATGGGTTTCTTAACTCTTATTGTATTGGTATTTACTGCGAGAACTCCTTTTGCCGGGGGCTTGTCTCTGAAAACATCATATCAATGACAAATTCAAGAATGTGAACAACGTACAAATTACTTACAAGAAAAGCATTATTAAGAGATTTCACTGACAATGGCGTAAGGTAGTCACCCAACACAGCAAAACCAGGTGGAGCATGAGGCCTCCAAAAGGTGTATGTTTGGTCAGTAAGTGTATCTGAGTAGTGAAATAATATTCAAAAATTTCAGACACAATTCTTAAAACTTTTATGTAATAAAACAAAATAGAGAATGTCTACATACTCTTTATTGTTCCAACTTTATCGAAGTGAGAGCAAACAATTGTAACTTTCTTTGATGTCGTCCTTAAAAACGATAAAATATCATCTTCCACAGCCAAAAAAAGTGTCAAGATGCTGAATGTGAAATTCATAAATATGTCCGAAACATGTAAATGTATATTGGTCTTTCCAGAAGTATTTGAAAACTTCAAAGTAGTATCAAATGGCTCCAAAATGATGATTCCATTACTTTCCATTGTCAAGCCAAGAATGTCTGCACTCATCTCGGTATTGTTACCCTTCAAGACAAGCCTGAACATTGGATAAGACACATCTGATGTCATTCATCTCTATTGTATAAGTTCTATTTAAAAAATTCTTACTGGAAATATCAAAATAAAGAACCTACTCGTGAAGAACTCATTCAAAAGAGAGAGAATAGTAGTTGACTGAAATTATGAAAATCTACATTTAATATGAAAATATTTGTATTTATATGTAGAATTTTATTTTTATTCCCTGTATCCCTTCATTCTCAGCCCATATTGATTGGCCATTGTTGTATATATCTCCCAATATTGTTCAAGAAGAAATATGAAGAATTATTCTCATTCCCTTCTACAACCTTAATTATCATTCAAAGATTTATACTGATGATAAGTTGCCCACATGGGAAAACCACGAAGGCTTTCTATATAAATATATAGGTCTCAAGGTAATCATATATGCATGAGTATTAAAAAATAAAAACAATAAGACATTGTGGTCAATGTTAGTGTTCCTTCCCAAAAAAGAGAGAAGCAATAATTTCTGCAAATTCCCCACTCAGGTGCTCATCAGAGATCACTTGAGTTCCCCACTTGGAATTCAAAACACAAACTTAGGAATCGAAAACCGATGTAGAGGGCAGTTGAATTACATCAACTAAATCCAAAAGGATTATTACCTACAAAATGCATCCAGCTGTGCATGCAGAAGCTTATTAGAGAGGTGCAATAAGTTGCCAGCATCTTTAGATGTGTTATAGAAGGTAAGTTCAGGACCAACAGCCTGCACCACATAGCTCAGTTTTAAGGTAAGGCAAAAAGAAAGTTACACAATTTGAAAGTAATTAACAGATCGTATGCATAAATCATTGTTACCACAATACGCTCTAAGTGGCATATTTAACACAACAGAATAGTGAAGTTAATTTTCTTTACACTTGCAAACTTCAAATAGAATCTTATTCATATCATTGACAGACTCGGCAGCTCTTTTACCATCATAGAATGTATATTGGCAGCAAAAAGTACAACTTCAGTAGTAGCTTGCAGATAAAAATATTAAGTTCAAACTTTACAATAGAATAGAAAAGCTTCAACAACCATGGCCAAACAATGTTACAGATTATAAAAACATCACCAAGATTACAGCTCATTGACTAAGCTGTCATAAATCTTCATAAAACAACTTATATAAGCATGTGTATTGTTGTGTCAGTTTGCTTAAGCACTGAGATTGTACAGTTGAAACTTACCTGCAACTCAATTATAAACTCAGTGGTAGAATAACTAATTGCATTGTTCTCACATGGCACTTCATCGCCACTTCCCCCAAGAGCATTTCGCTGATGTGTTTCTTGCAACATCTCCAAATAAACTTGATCATCCTTTAAAACTGAATAGCTACTATTAGCTCCAAGAAAAACACAAGAATCCAAGTATTGCCCGTCCTACAAGAACAAAGCAAGAAGAATTAAATTTAAGGAATATAACAACTTAACGCATTCATAAAGCAAGTGTCACAAGACCATTTGAAAGATGATACCTTAATAACAACATTTTTGAATTGCAATTTCTTCCCATTTCCCACATATATTAAAGCCTTTGAACTAGGTGATGTAAGATTGAAACCCTGAGTATCTTTTAGATATAAGGTTCCGCCATCACCATCATAAATGAAATGATCATAATTTTCATCATCAACTATCAAAGGCCTTTGTGGTGAGAGAGAGAATTCATGACAAGGTTGCCTGTAAATGAACTGATCCAGGAAGATAGCATCGACCATGTGAGAGCTGTCATCTTCTTCATAGGATAGCATACCACTGATTGATGGAACAAAGAACTCAACTACTGCAAGAAGAAAATCAAGGGCAACCAGCAACTGAGGTCTCTGGACGCATAAATTAACAAGTGTTGAGGACTGACTAAGTTTCACATCAACAATCAACATTGTTGGAACAGGTCCAATATTGTTTTCCTGTATTGTATTATTGTCAACTGAATCCTGCTCATGCTCATATGCAAGAGTATCTAAAGAACGGGCTTCAAAATTCTGAGGCCTTCCTATCGCCAATCGAAACTCTTCTTCAACCCCTTCACGATCATCAAACACACTAAATCCTTTAAGCGTTGCTGAGAGGAATCCCTCCCCTGATGTACTAGATTTGTACAGTAGCCATGCACCACTGACCTGCACAAGAATGAGTTTAGAACAGAACCAAAACAAAGCATGGTTACATTTTTTTGTCCTTTTCTCCTTTCCTTGGTTAGTTGGTGTTAGAAGATTATTAGGAAATAATTATTAGGAAATATTTAAAGAATAAGAATATTATGTTTTATTAGGTAATCATATTAGGTAAACTTGTAGGAGAAGTTTATTTTCTTTTAAGAAACTTTTATATTATAAGTATGTAAGCACATCAATGTGATAATAAGAAGACTTTTATTTTTGTGAAACCCTTTTTGTTTTCAACATGGTATCAGAGCAGAGACTCTCTTTCTGGCCGCCCTAGTTCGTTCCTGGTCTTCCCGGTTAGGAATACTGTTCACGTGAACAGTACCAAAGTTGCCTAAGCAGATCCATGTCCTTCCGGTCTTCTCCTTCGAACACGCGCCAGCCCATCAGCACCGTAAGGCTCCAGCGAACAAACCTCAGCCGTTCCGACCTCCTCCCGCCGCCGCACGCGCTGTCACGTGCCTCCGCCGGGTCCCCACGCGCCGTCGCAGCTCGCCCACGCGCCGCCGCCTTTTTCGCCGGCGATCGTTCTTGGTGGAATTTGGGGTCCGTTTCTGACCTTGATCTGGTTCTTTGTAGCTCTTGGTATCTTCTTGCTTGTGTGAATTTTATTTGGGATTTTTAAATTGTTGCTTGTCTTCAATGGCTGGGAAAAAGAAAAAGAAAAAAAAGGTGCTCGTGGATCTTGTGGTTCCAGATTCTAGTTGCTTCAGATTTTTTGGTGTTGGTTTGTGCTTCTTGCTAGCTGTTGCAGTTTGGTTTTTGGCATTTTTGGTTGCCCCTCTTATGATATGAAGTTTGTGATCTTGATGCTATTTCCATTGGTGGTATGGAGTTTTGTTATTTGGAGTTCTGTTTGAATTCGGTATTTTGGAGTTGTCATCCCGTTCCGGTGGATCTCATGGTGATTGCATTCGGGTTTTGTGTTGGGACGAGCTCTAGTTTGGAGTTGTCATCCCGTTCCGGTGGATCTCATGGTGATTGCATTCAGGTTTTATGTTAGGACGAGCTCTAGTTTGGAGTTGTCATCCTGTTCCAATAGATCCCAGTGGTGATTGCATTCGGGTTTTGTTTGGGATGAGCTCCTGTTTGGTGCCTGTTTGGCATGTTTTGGTTGCTCTGTGTTGAGCATGGTTGCTCTGTGTTAAGCATGTTTGGATTTCAGATTTCATCTTTGGTTTTGCATCAAGTTCACTGATTTGTTGCTCATGGGGAGTGTTGATTTTGTTTGTTTTTGGGATTATCTTTGTAACAAGTTGGATGCTCCAACTTGAGGGGGAGTGTTAAAAGATTAATAGGAAATAATTAAGTATTAGGAAATATTTAAAGAATAAGAATATTATATTTTATTAGATAATCATATTAGGTAAACTTGTAGGAGAAGTTTATTTTCTTTTAGGAAACTTTTATATTATAAGTATGTAAGCACATCAATGAGATAATAAGAAGACTTTTATTTTTGTAAAACCCTTTTTGTTTTCAACAGTTGAAATCCTTTCGGTCCCCCTAGTTTCATTTAGAGCAATAACAACTCACCTGTAATTAAGTAAAAAATTGCCATTGGGCCACTTATATGGCTCTGCCCCAAATTATTGTGCCAATCACGTAAAGCTCAAAACCAATTGCCCTCTTAATTTCGTATTATCAAGCAGATATTTCTGGGATAGAAGGTTTATTGTTATTGATATTAAGTGTATCCTTTCAGCTTCAAGAAGTTTCTTCAACCATTCACATTTTATGAGATAAGTGGTGTTCCTCACCTCATGTTCTTAACATGATTTTAAAAGGGAACTCTTCATCAACCAGAGCAGTATGATAAAATCATTGCATCATTTAGTACAATCAAGTTTCACTAAACTGATATCATAGCAAGTAAATATGTGAGAGTAATTTCGGCTCATAAAGCACAAAAATAATTATTATTTTAAGTGGAGGCAAGCAAGGGTTAAGCCTTTTACGCTCTCTGGTATCTTAAGGTTCTGTAGCCTAGAAAAAGAATGATATCTCATCCTCTCTTTTGTCATAGAGATTATATTACCTGCACTGTAGCTAGGGATGCATCTCGGGTTACTCCCATATACAAGCTTAGTTCAACTAGCTTGATGGAAACAGAAACTTTCAGTGAAACAAATGCTTCGGCAATAGAAGTCCTTGAATTAACATCTTCAGTTTCCTGAGGAACATCTCCTATTGCATCATTGGGTGCCATGACTGAAAATTGATTTAATGCTGGGGGAATATCTGGAGGCTCAGAAATGTTAGACACCGCACACTCAGTAATGATTTTATATTCATTGTTTGACATTGCTGCTTTCAATTCTCCAACCTGTAAACATTTTAAATACAAAACACACAGTAAGAGCAACACACTCCCAGGAATTAAGAAATAACCACTCTCACTAATTGAAGTAATGGGTATAACAACAAATAACTCTTAACAAGTAGTTAATCTACAACAATATAAAAATTGAATCCATTTAATTAGTAGGGAATTCTCAATGCAAACTGAAAAAGCAGAGCCATACCTTAATAATCACTTCAATACTTGGTAGCTGATGTAACAAGTCACGGAGTGACCTACGAATTATCACAGATAACCCATTGACATCCTGAACTATGCTTTCACCCAACTCTTCTCCAATTCCAACATTTAAATTAATGTCCTCAATCTACAACAATAATAAAGTCTTCTTAAAAATACAAAAAATGGATTACAAAAAAGATCCCTTTTAGACAAGTCTATGTATCTCTCTAAATAAACCAAGTTACAAGAAACCGATCTCACCTGAACCATCATAGTTTCCAAGTGTATTGAATGCATTTCATTTTTACCTCCACCGATCCATTCAAAGGTGTTCTTGACAGTAATATGAACAATATCAAGCCTCAAGAAGCTGTATAATAATAATAGAGACAAGTGGATGTTAACCATGTGAAAAAACACACAAGACCAGCCGTTCAAGAGTACATACTATTGAATTCAATGACCCTTCCGCATAAATCACACATCACATCATGTTGAAATGTAACACATAAATGAAGAACTTTTACTTGAGAGGAATGAAATTTCAACTTACTCAAGGCTATCTGATCTCCGAGGCATTAATATTATAGGCTTCTTAAGAGAGAGATCAAACTTCATGGCTGGTGCTCCTTCAATTTCACTTGCTTGAAACCATTTCTCAGAATTAGTCACTTGATCTGTCACTTTGACCACACCTTTTGGACTATTTGGAACAAGACCCATAAAATAACCAACAACCTGGACATGATTTTAGACACTTAGCAAAAGTTCAAATTAAATTAAATTCATGAAGGGTGGGCTTGCGCAACGGTAAGCTCGCTTGCCGTGGGGTCTGAAGTCATGGGTTCGAATCAGCCTCCCCGCATAAAGCAGAGGTAAGACTGCCTACTATATTCCCTTCCCCAGCACCCTCACCAAGTGGGGTCTAGTACTGGGTTGGCCCTTTACATTAAATTCATGAAGCTCAACTGAGCAGAAACTAACCTCCTGCACAAAACGATTCAAATAAACAATGCGCACTTCTGAAAGCTCCCCAAAGAGGCTAAAATCATAACCTTCATAATCTTCATCATCTTTGCAAAAGGATGTGAACTCCAACTGAAAGGCCATAAATGTTTATTAACCGAATTACCAAATCAAAAGACAGCATAAATAGTTTTATTATTAAGAAGCAAAACTGGACCTAAAACTGGACCTAAAAGCAAAACTGAAAGAAGCCTGCAAGTTTTCTTCCAAAAAACATGAAAATTACAGAAAAAGCAGTAATTCAAAGGCAGAAAGTTCAAGTTTTATTATTAATGAGCATAAGAAACTGAATCATTTTTACATGCTTAATTACTAATTCAAGCCAAAACCCTTCTCCCCGCAACAGTGGCAGTCATAAAGATACAAATGAAAAACAACACAACACATCACAGCACACAAATGCAGTAGTCCTGCCTTTCGAGAAATCAAATCTCTTAACCAAATTTTCTTGTACAACAATGAGCGCAACCCCACCCCCACCCCCAATTTTCAAGAGGGACAGGAGTTTGTGTACCACAAAAGCTTCCCTCAAATGTTCAAAACATTTCCCATACCTATGGCATAGCTCAAAACCTTACTTATTCATCATTTTTTACCTTCACAAATAAAACCTTAGAATAAGCTTATTGACCAGTTGTGTTAGCCCTTTCTACTTCATTTTCCTTCCTTAAACATCTACTGTAGGGCTAAATAAAATCTGCAGCTCTATCAAAGATCCAAAACCAATTGTCTATTTTTTAACGTGACGGGAGAACTGCCAACACAAGGGGCAGACATTGATATGCAATGCGGAAAAGAGAAAGTACCTCCACAAAAGAACTGCCACCAGGGTTTCTCATATCGCAAGCCCAGTAATACAGATGATCACTAGACAGACTATCATCGCTTATTTTTAGATTCCCCAGAGCAGCTTTGATGCTAAAGGAGGAAGGGAACACCTTGATATCTGTGAGCAAATTCTCCTGTGACAAACTAGCAAGTTTGGTTTGACTTTCGTTTATTAAATGGATTTGAGCTTGGTCCATCCTCAGTGTCAGATTGAACATAGTCCTGGATTTTCCCTTTCCAAGTAAACCCTTAATAGCCGGTTCCTCAGTGGTAGTGAAATGAAGATCATCCACATCTCTTGAGTCATTATGTTTCACGACAGCTGTTTTATAACCTTCAGCAGTAAGGTTTTCTTCATCTCTATTGATAGAATTAATAAATTCCATAATGGCCAGGATTGTTGGTCTACGACAGAAAAAGGTCAAGGTCGACAAAGTCACACTCACCTGAAATGGAGTAATGATATTCCGTCAGAAAACCGCTGCATTGTTGGGGACTAATTAAATCACACAACCCACCTGTTTATCTATATTATTGTATCTGGGAGAGTTCTGATCATAAATAATAATTTGTGCTTTTATAAAACTTTCCAATGTGTCACCAGGTTCATTTTCCTTGGTTCTAGAAGTTCTAGCTTCACTAGGCAGCAGACCAGCAATACTTGTAAACCTTGGGCTTTTTGATGATGAATATCTAGAAGGGATCTGACTTTGAGGACTTGAAAAGCCGTCAGTTGTGAATCGAGGGGATTGTAGAGGGTTATCAACATCAGGCAAAGTATCAGGAGCCTCATAGAACTTATCATCAGCTTCAGTAGGAGTTAGATCATGAATTTCAACCCCTTTTCTCATTGAATCATAAAAAGATGAATATGCATCTACATTCCCAATGAATGATCTTGCCAAATAACAAGGGCCAGATATTTCACTGCAGCAAACTAAATCTTCTACTTCCAATGATTTCAAGATTGTGCCAATGAAAATGTCATTCTCTCTAATTGAGAGCTCCACCTGTTTTTACAAGAAAAGAAATCTTATTTGGACGAACATGACAGAATTAAAAATAACTCCAGTTATCTTACCTGACCACCTATGGCACGAAATTCAAATAAACCCTTCTCTTCGGTCAAAAGAACCTTCATTAAGCTCTGTTCAGGCTACAGGATATTACAGCACAATTTAAAATGTGCAGAAAATAAAATTTGGAGAACATAACAACCATACTGAAACCAAAAGGCTAACCTGATAACTATAACTGAAGCAAACCTTCAATTCATCAAGAATGCCTGTTACAAATAATCTCTCAGAAATTGATATATCAGTAACACCATGGTCATCATCTTCTAATTCCTTATCATCAGTATCTGAAGAGGTGTCTGATAGACCAGCAATAGGAGCAGAATCCTGCTTAAATAAAATTGTATTAATCAGACGATCTCAATTAAATCAGAATTTTTCACTTTAAAAACTGAAAATTTCACCATTCAAGCCTCTTTTGCAACACTGCAAAAACAGACTTCACTACATATATTACTCTCATACAATATGGAGAACTAGATATTCCCAATGTCCTATGGTGAGAAATCAGCTTTCAGTGACTGTTTATAATATTCCAATGTATGTTGACTGAAGATGAAAGCACAGATCCTCATGGGCACATCTCCTTTAATTACTTCGTGCAAAAAAGTTGTTTGGTTTACCCTTAGCTTATGGTCTTCTAAAACAACTCCTTATATGATATGGAAAGACATTGAACAAAACACCTTGTGAAGTATGTCCTTTTTAAGGGATTGTGACGCAGCTTTTGAGTCCTTCTCATTTTGAAATTCATGGCTAAACCTAGATTCTTCCCATTCCAAAAAAAATCTTGATCTTATTTTCTTAAGGGTGAAGACCCAATTTTGATACATAACTATTGGCCAAGGAACAAATATAGTACATAACTAATGAAAAGGTCACAAATGATCCTCAACTCTTGGTCATGGGATCAAATATGATATTTACCTAAAATGACAATAACTCAATAAGAATAGTCATGCAAAATCCAAAATGCCCTTATAAAAAAAAATAAAACTAAACACAGTGACAGCTGTGCATGGCCAAAATGCCCTTATAAGAAGTTTCCCTTATAAGGAGTTGCCTGCGTACAAGGGTGGCCGCCACCACACATCATAAGCTCCTCTTCGAATCCTCCCTCCTCAGCCACACATCATCAGAGTTTAAAGTTGCAAGGGTGGTGGGGAAGATGTGTTTAGTTTTATTTTCTTATAAGGGCATTTTGGACCTTTCATGTGTAATCTTATTGTCATATTAGTGAAATATCATTTTTTATTTCATGCCCAAGAGTTGAGGCTCATCTGTGACATTTTCAATAGTTATGTACTTTTTTTTCCTTGTCCAATAATTATGTATTTAAACTGGGTCTTCACCCTTTTCTTAAATCTTTCTTACTTCTATCAGTCTGTGACCAAGAGGATGCAAGACCATATGCAAAGATATAAACTTAAATCCTGACATCACACTCTTAAAATTATTTGAAGATTATAATTATAATCTGAACAACATGATTTTCACCAAAAAAAAAAAATAAAAGGAGAACTTGAATATAGAAAAAGAAAAAACAAACGTCCCTAATAAATGAAGGCAACCTTGAGATATAAGCCATGAGGACCTTCTACAGTCTAAATAATTAAAGATGGAGATAATATTAATATAGAGCAAAATAAAAATCAAGTTATCAAGATAAACAAACCGATGCATGATAAATAGCCCCTTGTATACGCTTTTGCCAGTTTTTACTTGAATCATCAGACTCACAGCGTAGTATCAGTGCATTTGTGTCCTCCACAACCTACATGGATTCAACGATTAACATCAAGAGACATTCAAACCTTTTTAAATTCAAAAATAGAAAATAATCAGCCTTGATCATGAACAACTTAGAAAAACCACCTTGCTATTAGGTCGTGTTGGATAACAGACAGCCAAAACATGCTCTGCATTACCAACATACTCAGGTGGGACCTGATAAATATGTTTCCCTCGTAGGCTATAAATGCCAAACCAGATAGACTATTAGAAACATATTCGAAACCAGATGCTAGTAAAGGTGGAAACAGGCCAAGCCCTTAACAAGGGACTAACAAGCTGGTTTGGGCCTCTTATATAATAAAAATATATATTAGTAACATGATATTTATATGCTTAGATTGAAATAAAATTACACATGTAAGCATCTACGTTTTTTTACACTTGCTCTCAGCAACGCCTCCATTCTCATCCATGTGTCGTCACTTTTTCACCAACTTTAAATGTTTACCTTCATCTTGGAGCTCTAATTTGATATGATTTTTATGGTTGGCAGCTCTACTTTGATATGATTATCTTTGTTTAATTTAATGTTGGATGGTTATAGAAATTATATCTTTACTCTTGTTAGTCGTATCATATTATTAGCTTTATTGCTATGTACTTGCATTGTTGTTGTTTTGTACTATATTTGTGTGTTTTGTATTATTGTTGTGTATCATACTATTGTTTATCATAACAGGCCTCTTAACAGGCTTCAGGCTAGGCTTAGTGTGTGAATAGGTCAGGCGGAGCCTGAAAAAAGGGTCTTTTACAGGCTACAGGCAAGACTCAGACCGATCAATTACACCACAGGTCAGACCTATTTATGACTAGGTCACACCAAGTCTGGACTATTTCCACCTCTAGATGCCAGTAAAAGTAAGAGAAATACAGTTACATTAAATACATAGCATCCTCAAACTCGTAGCATTGGTGCACATCACTTCACCCCACCTCACAGAAAATACAAACATGTGTGCATGTGGTAGAGTGCTGAATATCATTGGATAATGGGTAAAAGTGGGTGAAATAGCGGATAAGTTTTAGCATATTTTTAGTACTTAGTTTCTTTTTATTTCCAAAAAAAATGTGATGTTATTTACTCCCTCCGTTCCTAAATATAAGATCACTTTGAGGAAGTGGATAAGTTCCTAAATATAAGATCACTTCCTATTTTATCTCAAGTTTTGCCCAAACTACCCTTACCCTTATACTCCCTCTTTTCATTGAAAACCCCTCCTCCTTTTAAAGTTAAGTAATTGAGGGGTATTTTGGGAAGATCATGTAATTTTATTGTCTTCCTTAATCTCCCCAAATTAGCCAAAGTGATCTTATATTTAGGAACGGAGGAAGTATATAGGAATTAAAATCAGTTATCTATTGAATCAGTGTTGGTATGTTGGCTAGACGTTGGTGGATTATTTTATTTCTGTATAGGGTTAGTTAATACTACCTCCGGTCCTAAATATAAGACCTAATTAACTTTTTTTTGGAGAGATTAGGTTGCAAAATAGATTATTAAATCATGACATATTTGATATCTTTTTACATTATCCATTAGCTTATAGGTAAAATAAACTAGTGTAAGAGAAAAAATTAGGTAAATCAATTTATAATTAACCTATTTTGCTTTTTTTTAGGAATTTTCATAAAAGTCATCTAGGTCCTATATTTTTGACCGGAGGGAGTATTTTGTTTAAGTCAAAGTTTACATATTACCTTAATACATAGCAACAAAAGATGGAAACATACCTGGTATACTGCTTGTAAGATTTGGAGTCAGGGCTTTCAAGGACATAAAGAAAAGGCCCAACCAAGCAAAAGTACCGTGACTGCCATACAGCCTCCCTACTCCCCACACCCTGTTACATTAATACAAAGTAAGCGGGTACTGTACATCAGAAGATAGCACCACAAGAAAGAAAAAGGTAGACACCTGCTGAAACAGACTACCTTCCATGTAAGAAGAGACAGCCACCCCTCAAAGTCAGCCTGATCCCAAGGGCGGAGAAACTTTGACCTTTCATCATCCTCCCCCTCAAAGATTTTAATCACCTGCATCAGCCGATGATAACGAGCGGGAGAAAACTGAAAGCCTAATGAGGGCAGCCGTACTGCAACACGTGTTGAAGGATAATATGGAGTTTCCAACCGAATCTAATCATAGTAAGAAACAAATCAGAAAGCTAAGAAACCTTGATCAGCTAAAAAACTCAACAATGCATTGCATCTTCAAGTGTAAGGGTTTAAATCTATGTTCAACTAGTAATCCCTCTCAATTATCACCCTTTCCTAGGACCTGATAACTCAAAAAGGTTACTTGATCAGCCGCCTTTGAAGACCAAAAGTCCATATAGGTAATCCTTTTAATTAGACCTCTATCTGCTGCTCATGATTATAGGCATGCCAAAGCTACCCTAATCACTAGTCTTGGAGTTTCACATCCTTGTTACTGTTTCTGCTAACCAGATTTCCAAATAAAAAAAGGAAATCTCAGAAGACAAAAATAGCTAAACTTTTCAAAATGTAAATTTCACCTGTTGAAGATGCAAGATGACTCCACAGCGGTCAATAATTTGAAAAAACCGAGAATTGGTATCATAGACTGACTTATTTAGTGGAAGTTGTCCCCAGTGATGGTCACCATCAAACAAAAATGCCGATACATCACTTAAAACCAAATCAAACTTCAAGTACATATTCTTCTCATCCGACTGTTGTTGACAGTCATCCTGCATCATTCATAAGTTGGAACATATGGTAAATGGTTCAAATTATTATACTACTCATAAAAATTAACAATGCATACCTGTGTGCGGATCACTAAGTTCCCAAGATCCAGCAAAAGTTTTGTGGCGTGGGTATTATCAGGACAAAATTCAGTAGGTATTGTAATCTTAGGTGCTGCAATATCCAAGTCCAATGAAAACCTAATAGATGAAGAGTAGTTCATATAAGTTAATGTCATTAAACAAGTCAGACAACTACTGTCAACATATTGGCATGCATTCTATATCAAAAAAGATTACAATAAAAACAAGGAAATTTTTATATTTTGTAATATCAATTGCCGATGAATTCACAATTTTTTTCTGCATTTATTTCCTCTATATAATATCAGAGACAGAGATGTCTGTTTCAAGGAGAATATCACTTCGACAATTTCAAAAATCATAACAAAAGGCTTTACAACTATCAGACTTTACAATCACCAGGGAAATTTTATGTACTTTACAGGTAACAGAGTTAACAATCTACTGGGAAATTTTATGAACTTCTTAGAATCATACACCTTTACCTCAGACAGATACTAACAAAATATTAAATTATTACATAAGGACTAACCTAGCATGATCCTTCAATGCTCTGTTCATTTGCTGTTGAGCAGTGCGCTTTACTTCATCAATCGTCATCTATAGTGACAGAAGCCATGAGAACTATAAGAACATATATTCTTTTAAGTATTAACTATTAGCACTCTGCATCAAAAAATTTCTTCCTTCATAAGGGTGACAAATTGGGAAGACCAACAACCATTCAACAATTAAACAAAGAAAAACCTTTTTTACTATCAAAAATGGCATATCTAATAGGACATGAAATTAAAAATAAAATATGCAACTGGCCATAACAATACACACAACAATATATATACAGACTCTGACACATATCATCCTCAAATTTTTTTATCCTACACGCTAGCTCAAGTAAAATTTACATTGAAGAGGATTTACGTGATTGTTTCCCTCTTTCCCAAATAACTCTCCTTTTATTGGGTAAAGAAAAAGCAAAAGACGGGAATGGGAGAATGAAGATTATCTTCTGTTTGGTATGAATCAACAAGTTTCACTTGAAAAACTTGCATTCCCTCACAGAGAGAATTGCTACCAAAAAGTAAAAAAACAAGTCCATTCCTCGGAACTAAATGTTCAGTGACTACTTAAACCTTGTAATTTATAATGTTTTAAACTTTTTACTGCCTTTACTTCCTATATTTATTTCCTTATATTTCAAATGATGTGAATAAAAGTATTATTAAAATTTAAACAATATTTTAAAACAACAAAGAGCCATGACATACTAAATGAGATTGGCAACATGAATTGCAAAATACTATTATGCTCTATCAACAACCAAATCTTTGAATATACTGTATTATTTTATTATTAACAAAATGACCAGTTCACTAACTTCATTACTGTCCTCATTTGTCTTCCTCTAACCCTCTTCAAAATCTTCAAACTGTCTTATCTACCTCCTCCCTAGCGTCGCAAAGGACTTCTTCGTAAGTGTCCAAACAACCTTAAAGAAATTTTTATCATTTTCTCTGCGTTAAATGTCACGCTAACTATTTCTTGTATATTTATTATGAATCTTATCTTTTTTTTTTTTGGTGAAACGAATCTTATCTTTTCTTATATGACTAAATGTCCATCATAACATATTTATATCTACTACCCTAACTGTTGTTCTTATTATCTCTTTAAAGCCCCAAATTTACCACCATATAGCAATGTTGATCTTCCACTAGTTAAATCAAACCTCCCTTTCAGTGTATTAGATTTATTTCGATCACAAATAACCCGCACAGTCTTTCTCCATCTGAACCACCCAACTTGTATCATATGTGTAATATCCCCATCAATGTCAACATCATTTTATATAACTGATGCCAATTATTTGAACTTCACTTATGGTATGGTTTGATCTTTCATTTTAACTTCCGAACCACTTTTAACTAGTGTCTTATCAAAATTGTAACATATCGTCTTGCTCCAGCTGAGTGACAACCCATACACTAAAAGAATATTTCAAAACATTCATAATTTTTTACAACGATTTATCATATTTTAACATAATTCCATAATCATGCTTTTAATATCTTATAATGCATCCTCAATAGGACATTCACACTTCAGCTTGCCAACCGCGTTAGTTGGTTTTGCTGTTGTGTTTGGTCCGAAAAATGTGTTCAAAAAAAATATCTTATAATGCATCCTCAATAGTTAAAATATGTCATTTCTATTCAGATAAATATTTGGGCAAATGTACAAAAATAGTCACCATAAATTTAAAAATGGGCACTTATAACTCTGGTAAATTTAAGGGGGCAAAACCGTACACTGTAAACATAAATGGGGCAAAAGTAACCTCTCTATTAGGCAGAGTTAAATAGACGTTTTCCAGACGTGGCCCCACCATCAGTAAATGGCGTGTCATACATTTAAGGGTGCAATATGTTGTTGGGGCTTTATTTTTTCATATGGGCTTTATTTTTTTAGATGATTACAAAGAAGTAGGGTGGATTTCACAGGATTTGGGGTTTGACTTGGTTTCTTATCAAAATGATTTGGGGGTTTATGGTTCGTTTCAAGTGATTTAGGGTTCAACTGAATGTATTTCAACTTCCACGGTGGATTTAAGAATTGACACGTCATTTACTGATGGTGAAGCCCACGTCTAGAAAATGTCTGCTTAATTCGGGCTAACAAAGAGGTTACTTTTACCCCATTTTGGTTTACAATTTATGGTTTTGCCCCATTTTTGTTTATAGTATACGGTTTTGCCCCTTAAATTTACCAGAGTTATAGGTGCCCATTTATAAATTTACTGTGACTATTTTTGCACCTTTGCCCGAAATATTTTGATGTCATGTATCTTTGTCCAAAAAGAAATAATTTGCCTTTGCACGAATAATTCATTTATATTTTAACTTTCAACCATTAAACATTAAGAAGTCAAACCAGATAAAGGGAGAGGCATTAGGTCTGGGTATGTCAACGAATATATTTGTGTCATTTTTCATTTTTACTCTTTCATTCGCATCTTTTCACAAAACAACATTTGTGCATTGCAAAAGATTTGTTTTACCAAATGTGGGTCAAAAAGCAGAGGGTAGGTGATACCTGCACAGCAACTGCAGTTTCCCGTGCTACAATCTGACTAACAGCACTATTAGTTTCAAAGAAGTTCAGAATTTGATCAATGCTTTCCTTCAAATACTGTCCATAAAGAGTACACAAGTGAAACAAATAAATAGACCTATAACGTAGAAGGAAGAATGAAAGAGATAGTGACAGCAATGCAACATACAGTCATGTAACATGGAGAAGCTTTGGCAACCATGCTCCAATCAACTTTCTCACCAAAAGGTTTATAGCGGAAAACACCAACTAATGAATTATCCGAAGCAGCACTCTGCAACGTAAGAAACAAGAGTAAACTAACTGGGTAACATGTCTAATTTTTCATGCATAAACACAAAACTGCATAAAATTGTGCACTCGACTCCATGGCTACATAAAATTGTACACACGTTTCCATGGGGAAAAGTCAAACCTCTGCAAGGAGACCCTTTGGCGATGATAACTTGTAGGAGCCCAACTTCATATCAAATACTTTTGTTTCTGGATATAGCTTTATAGAGCACCTGAGATCTTCACTAGATAATTCAGCAACAAGCTCTTTGGCTTCCCCAACAAGCTTTGAAGCATTATGTTTCATGTGAATTATTAAGAAAGTGTCAAGAAAATCTGCTTTGTTACTTATAACTGATAGCCCATCATCACCTTCCTTATACCCAATAATTTTATTTAACTGATTCCAGTCTTCCTCACTGAAATTAAATGCCTCATCTTGATCTCTAGGAGATTGACTATTCCTGATTCAAATAGTAATACGAGGATAAAATTATCAAAATTATAATTAAATCCATTTTCACTAATTAAAAATTGGGCATGAAAAGTTTTCAAAAACAATTTTACCATCCAAATGACCACCAAGATTTCCCTGCTTTCTGTTTCCTTGCATTAAGACCTGATTCTGCCGATTGCTCCACAAATTTATGAGCCAACATTCTGCAATATCATAAAATATAAAACCAGAGAATTCTAGATTCAAACAACAATCTTATATGTTGGTGAATATATATTTCAGTTGGACCCAAGTATGGCAACTAGTTAGAATCTAGTTAAAAAAAAAAAACCCCGCATTCACCCATACCATTATTTTTGTGATACTTGTCGGAAAATATGAAATGTTTTAGTGACGCTCCTATAATAAAATGTTTTGCAAAGTCAAACAAAAGTGACAAGTTTTAAGTATAAAGATACATACGTTTCCCAACAGAAAAAAATTTCTGGGTCTGAAACTCCAATCATACAGCTTTATTAATATAAATATCCAAACAGTAAAGAAACAATTTTCAGGGAAGAGGACTGGAACTTTATCCAAAACATATTATACAGCATGCAATAATTTTTTCTCTTTTCAAATGGCAACACAATTAAGTTATTACTACTCCTACGATGAATTTGTTACAACTTTAACAAAAGTAGAAATGCTCCAGCAAATAATATCAGAATGGATTTACAGCATCCAACTCCGGCCTTGAAACACAGCTTAATCAATAATGCTATGGTTGAATATACTTGATTAATTACTGACTCGATAGTTGAGAGTTTCATCACACAAAAATCCATGAATATCAGAAATCAACAGACAATGCCAAATCTTAAAGATAATAAAAGAAAAGGAACGAAAAATACCTCCATTGCAATATAAGTTCAATATTGAGTTCACGATCCAGTTCTTCAATTTCTTTGTTGTCCCTGATCGTCACCTGACTCGGGTCAGATTTTAGTAGTGAAGCATAGAGAGAGATATATCTCTTCCTTAGTCTTGCATATCTCAGAACCTGTTCCCATGACATCTTTCCACTGGCAAACATGAAAATAATATTCGTGAAAACTGAAATAAAATTATGGCCTTTCAAAAATAAAAAGCCACAGTAAACCCAAACCAAGGTACACTGAACTAGTATGCATACCTTGCTTTCTTAATCTGGTCAGAGACAGCTTTGTAAGCATAATTCCACCAAGATCTTGGATCATCTTTAACTGCAACTCGAGGACGATGATGAGCATATTTTAAGCGTTGGTTGAACGCAGCAAAGTTGTCTGCTAACTTCAATACATCCATGTATCCATCCTATGCCAATGAAAATGATAAGTTTGTTTATATCTTTTGGGGGAGGGGGATACCTGACAAAATGACAACCCAAGAAGATTTAAATGAATGTACCTTAGACAAGCAGATTGTAACATCATCCAGATTCACCACAGCCTTATGTAAAGGTTCATTGCTTTTAGCAACTTCCTTTGATTGTAATTTGGAGTATTTTGCATGGCCAGTCACTGGCTGCAGAATGTATGAGTGTTCCCTTACAGCATAATCAGCTGGCTTTCCTTCTTTAGTGCCAAATTTAAATACCTAAAGTTTTAAAATAAATTTGCAGTAATAACTCAATAAGAAGCTGATAAAAGAGGTTGATGAGTAAAATAAACATAGAAAATAGATTTGCTATCTGGATGAGTAAAATAACACTAGGTCTTCATATTTTGATGGGTAAAAGAGGTCGATGAGTAAAATAACACTAGGTCTTCATATAAGTCACACTTCAGACAGCCCTTCTAATGTCCATCTAAGTTAGGTGGTCTCGACAAATACAAAGTCGTGCTTTCAGCACGTAGTGCTAACCTGCCATTACTGAGTTGCTATCTTTTGTTGATTAGTGAAGCGTCAGCTAAGTGTAGGTGACACCATGAAGTGGTTTTAGATCTTATTGAGGTCTGATGCCTTCTAAAGTAATTCTCAAGCTGTTTGAAAGATATGCAGGAGGAACTCTATACCATAACTAATGACAAAGGTAAAAAAGTGGACACAATCCCCACATGCATATATTTTTTTGTTAAACACCGCCCGGTAATCAAGCTTCATTTGGCAACCAACTAATTCAAACTCAAGGGAAGAAGTGTTGCCCAATAGGTAAGGTTGTCCCTTCACACAATGAGAGTGCTTCCCGGAATCGAACACGCGTTCTCATCCTTATGGGGCCCACTTACCAACTCAACCAACTATACATTGGTAAAGCCATAGCATTTTATCTACTGGATATACCTGAAACCACTCTGAGGGACGCAAATCCTCCCATGGCTTGCTGACATGCCATGGAATAATATCTGAATCCAAATACACTGCAAGCCGATCAAGTTCAACAGACTGCAAATCAACAAGCAGAAAAGACATCAGGCACTAATAAACAAAGATTACTTACAGGAGCACAAAAAGAAGTTAATTATCATTATCGAAAATATTGTTGTATGATAAAAATCAGGCACAATAATTTTATGGTATAACAACAACAACAAAACCTCTCTAGTTCCACAATAGACTAAATTCTGTCTCCCTTCCTCTCTCCACTGTCCAGCTTAATTTTCTCACGCCATGACAAATTACCTGCCAAGGAACTCAAATTTGTGCCAGTACCCCCACCCCAAGGAAAATTCTCTCCCTGTTCTCTCTTTAATCCCCAAGCTAGCATTCAGTTTCTCCCTCCATTTACATGTTCATGATTCCGATCACAAGAAGGCCTGGCCTTACTTCTTTTTTCATACAAGGCCTACCCTTATTTTCCCATAATGTGAAATGGACAAATATGAACTTAACGAGCTACAAATTTTACTTCCTAGACAAGTAATAGAATTCCATCAAATAGGTTAGGAATATGAGTAGATCATGAAACAGAACATTATAAAACAAAGTACCCTTCTTTTCAAGCCTAAGAAATGTGATTGTGTGAATTTTAAGAAAGCATTTCTTAATGAGGAGATATTAGAACTTCAGCAAAAGAACTGTCATCTCATAAATTTAGCATTCATCAGTTCATTACAAAACCTTTTGAATGCAGTCAAGAGCACCGCCAGCAATAAAAGTCTCTTTCCCAGTGTCATCAACTGTCATAGCTGAGAGTTTCTCCAACCTAACACCAGCCGCAAATGGATGCCCTGGATTGCTACAAAATGAAATTGATCAGGCTACTCCAGAAGTTAGTAAGGCATTCAATTACAGAAACTTGAGAGTTCAAATAACAGAAGAAACAAAGTTTCAAACGAAATAATCCACACAAAGCACAAGTTACCTCTCAAGGTCCTCATATCTGATGTGTACATTGGAAATTGAAAGCTTTAAGTTTCCAATTATGGTACTGATGAGGGACCCCAGCCAAGATTTATTCTTCAAATGAAACAGCAAGACCAAGTTGAAATAAATAGATGTCCAGTAACAGACTTGCATAGCGTTACATTTCATATCCACAATTCCCATACTCATAGCAAGGCATAATTGTTATTAGATATAGACATTCATTTATAACAAGTCTAAAATTATAATTAACATAGATGTAGAACATTTTGAGAAAACACTGATATTTCAATTCATATTCCTTTCCATATGCATGATATTCATACATAGAACGATACAATTCCTGAAGTGCATTTTTCCTACCATTCCACATATATGTATCAAAAGCTCATACCATTTCTGATTTTAACTGCTGTGACTTCTCCCAAAGTTTCATTTCCATCTCCTGTTGCCAAAGATAAGGGAAAGAAATTTCCAGTCAAAAGTCGTGTTTGAGTTAAAATAACTTCAACATTTTAACCAGTTCTCCTTACATGTATTCGGTTTTTCTTGGCTTCCTGCACGGCATCTTCACTACATCCCTCGACTTGAGTTGAAGGTTCGGCTAATAAGAAAATGCGATCCAAATATACTAAAACTGGATCTTGACCAAGCCTACTCCATGGTACCTAGTGGACGTACAAACAAGCACTCTTAACTATATCTTCAAAAAATACAAATAGCAATTACAAGTCACAGATTTTTTTTCTGAAATACCTAAAGTAACTTGTGCAAAAAAGAAAATGCTTGATTGAAAAGTCTATTCAAAACAGACATAATTAAAACAAAGAACAATGTATCGACTTCATATCAAAAGCTATGCTGATATCATCATATCAAAAATTCAATAGTCAACGTCCAAATGATGAACTTCTACCTCAACCATAAAACAAATCAACAAACTAAAATTTCTAGCCTCTACTGGTTAATATTGACCAACTGTAGAAAATAACACCTATATTTTGGAAAACAGAGAGAAATCAAAATCCTCACAATACCACCCCAACAGACAGAACTTGTTGTAGAAAAAGGCTCTCAATTTTCCTGCATGTTCCTAAAGCACCACAAGGAAGCCTAAATATAATAATAAAATGTTAAGATACAAAAAAGTAACGCTTAGTTACTCTATCACTCTATCCAACCAAATGGACCACAACCTCAACTTTCCATATTTATCCACCCGAAACCCAAAACTAAACATCCAAAACTTCTCTACGACCAAATGAATGTGGATGCCTGAAATACTATGATGAATCTCTATTTGTCATTAACCCTCACACCTCCATGTTAACGGTGAAAAATGATAATATTACTTCAACAAATACTAAGAGTACATGGAACATCACCATATTCAACATATTTAATAACAGAATTTATCATTTGTCCCTAAACTAATAGGAAAGGTTATTAAAGGTGGAACTGTATGACTCACTTCTTTGATGGGAACAGTGAATTTTAGAGCATGGAATCTGACAAGAAATTTGAGAGTGCTAAGGAGTAGAAGAACTATATGTCATGAGCGCAGAAAAATTTCACTAAACCTGAGTCTATTTAATGCATTGGCATATTGAACTAAGTCAATGTAATTGTTACAACTTGGAGTCTATTTAATAATAACATCATTGCTTTCACATATTATAAGAGATACATGAAACTTTTCAAAAACCAGAGACAACCAAGTGTGGATGATATTTTTCAACTTCATTGACCATCACTTTTAAATTACATGGATCTTTCTTCTCAAGAAGAAGTCTGAAGTGTGATAAGATTTTGTACATGTGAAAAGATATAACTTAAAAATTATTAAATGATAAATTCAACAACCAACCTTAAGTTTGACTGATCCAAGGAACCCAGCCTTAACCTTCACAGGCAATTTTAAATCATTTAGAGCCTCAGGCTTGAGCTGCATATTCTTAAGCTCCACATCACCTGTTTTACATTTCAATTTAAAACAAAAGAAAAAAGGAAAGGCTCAGAAATGACAGAGAAAATGTAGACTAAAACGAGAGCATGTATAGTAAACAGAAACGTTCTTCCTCAATTTGGACAAAGTTGAAAAAATACATAGTCCAAATTCTCGGCTAAAATAAACTTAAAGGACTAAAACAAAATTACAGGCATGTTAAGTACACCTACAAGCTTGCCACAGTTCTTTCAAACTGATAAGTATAGTCTAACATAAATTCCACATGATAACACAACCTCGAGTAACCAATCACAGTGGCTTCGTCCTTCATAAAACAAGAAATGAAGCAACCAATCACAAGGCATAATAAACAGCAATTATACTTTCTAAAATATCTCCGCCTAATAATAAACACCGTGCTCTCTATTCATTATACTGTAAACAAAATCAGTTACATTCATTCCTAATCACTCTAAGAAAGTCACAGTTATTAATTATACAGTCACACTCTGATTTCAACTAAAGAGTAGAGTAAAACTAAGTATAAAAAACGAAATGAATGGATTACAGACCTTGCCAGACACTAATTTTGAGAGCTTCTTTATTGAGGCCTCGGACATAATTTCCAAGGTACCTCTGCAAGAGGTTCGCTACTTGATCCTCCAACATCTCCACGCTTTATGCTTTAACCATTTCAACGATCATCCTGAAAAAAAAGTTAAACAGAGAGCGAAATAGACAGAAATACGATTAAATTTTGAAGAAGAAGATGAGGAATTGAGTGAAAGCGCATGTGTGAAGGCGATTCGGAACTTGAAGGCCACGTCGTTTGGCCATAGATTGTAATGTGATGGGTGCTCGTTACTCTAGAAGATACACATTACTCAGTAATGGAGGGAGTTGGGATCAGAAGAAACGCGGGAATGAACGTGCATTTTACGCAACCAATTGAGGTTGACCACGTGGGATCTAGTGGCATGTGATTGGCACGTGGATGATTATGAGAACATGTGATACTGGAACTGTCCGCACTGGAATGGCTTATTTTTTTATGTTTATGAATCTTCTATGCGGTGCTTTTCATCCACGTGGATCCCCACCGATGTCTCGAGTTTTGAGAGTGGGCACGAAAAGCTGAATTTAGCATTAGTTTTAATCAGTATTTTAGAAGTCCGACAATTCAATTCTTTGACTCATGATTCAAGACGATCAGATAGCTTATAGCTATAGTTAAATCAACGGTCAAACTAGTCAAACTAATAACTGTATCATTTGAGCCGAAATATGAAGCGATCAAAGGTTGACGAGTTGCATTGTTAAGTTCTTACAACACTAATTTTAATACTCCCTCCGGTCCTAAATATAGGACATAGATAACTTTTTTTTGGGAGATTAAGGAAGACTTAATTTTAGATGTCTTTCCAATAATACCCCTCCTTAATTAGTTTAATTACTTAGTAGCTCTTCCTCTCCTATCAAAGGAGTTGTTAAGAAGAAGAAGGGTAATTTATGAAAAAGGTGACCAAAAATGTATCTAGTTCTTATATTTAGGATCAAAATGAAGTCTCTATCTAGGTCCTATATTTAGGACCGGAGGGAGTACTTTGTTTACTCTTTTTAATATTTTGTATAACTTGATCTTACCGTATTTTTTTAATCTCTTTCGTGATCAAAGTAACTTAACCGTGATGGAGAGCTGCCACTTGCCAGGTATACTTCATGGCATGCTTTACAGTCAGAGCAATTGGCATAATGTAAGACATCGTGTTACTATCATAGTAAACAAAATACGAGTAATTAGATTCATTTTTTCGTCTAAATTGCTTCCAGTAAAGATAAAACTCAATATATATAAACTTCACCAAATTAAACGCCCAAAATTTCGGCAAAACTGTCTGATTGTCAAAGCAATTCACAAAACTAAGAAGACGAATGGAGTGTCTAAGAAGAGCACGAAAGCTCAATAAGTACATATAATGAGGAAAGGCAAGTAATAACAGAATAGAAGGAGAGGATACATAGAGGAATTTTCTTCATCAATTTCAGCATGCCTATTTTCTGAGATCAGCTTTTTTATTTACCAGCTCATGCATCCTCCGATTCGTTTACTCACTTCACGTCTTGGTCCCTCCCAGAACTCATTTTCTTGGTCTTTCTCTTGCACATGGGTCTCTTCTTTGGGCCCATCAATTGGGTCCATAAGAGTAATTGTGACCCTCTACATAGATCAAAAGGAGAGTGAGAATGATTGGTTGTATGTTTTTTAAAAAAAAAAACCTGTTAGTCCGTGTTTTCACATAGTGGCGGGGAGATATGGTTTTGAATGAAATGCCCAGTGTTGAATTGAATCGGTTCAACCGTCCTATTGGTCTGGTTCTTACAACACTGGAAATGACACAATTGATACTAAAATTAGTCATAAATGCGTAAGAATAATAACCATCATTTCTCGTTTCAAATTGAACAAAAAAGCCATGAAGGTTGGATATAGTTCTTTTTTTTTCAAATATCAATTTGGACAGTAAATAATAAAATGTATCAAACTAGTCAATAAACAATAGAAAAGTATCTTATTGGTCAAGACCATCAATTTTCAACACCATTTTTTTATTGTTAGGAAGGAAATTGATGGTGTTTGAGAGAAATTGATGGTGTTTAAGTATTATTGCATCAAATTTTTGTACAAAAATTTGACTTTTTTTTATATTTAACTTTTTTTATTGAACTAAAACTTTAAAAAGAGTAAGGGATTTTTTTTTTCCTGAGAAGGCACGGTCTGTATTTTTTGTTTTTTTTTTTTTTGCTTTCTTCCATTCATCCATTTCAATTCCGAAACATTTGCCTTCAGTATCTACATATCATTGCTTATCAGTATCTACATATCATTGCTTATCAGTATCAACTTCCAAAAGAACTTGTCAACAGAGAGTAAAAGAGATTAATCTATGCAATAAGGAAAGACAACACGGTCCATTTTGGTTGCGTTTCATGAAGAGTGGTTCTTACTTGTTAGTCAACGAACAAATTACTTTACGCATTCTTTCTGTGGCATGTGAAAGATATAAGCCCAATTCAAAGCAAAAGCTTAGTCAATAAGGGAGTAACACCTTTTTCTTCTTCGATTCACTTTATAAGGCCGTGCCTATATAATGTTCTATAATCTGATTTTGTCCCTAGTCCGAAAATTAAAGGCGTAACAATGACGATGAATTTGATGCAATAATGCGAGTGGCAAGAGAGCTACAATACAGGTAGGACGAAACAAATTACCCGCTAGTGAGAAATAAAATCACAGACGGTCAAGACAAATTACTAGGTACAAAGCTATTCCCCTCCGAATAGAAGACTAATTTAACACAATTAAAGACTTAATCAATTATAGGAGCAGTTTCAACTTTCAACTATAGCTTAGGCATTCAAGTGATGTTTAAAGCTGATCAATATTAATGAATATGAGAGGCATGAGAGTGTGGAGTTGATCCGAGCGCACAAGATGTTGTTGACTAAAAAGCCTGGACGGTACAGGAAGCATGGAGAAGTAGGGAGGAGAATATTTATGCAGACTTTTTGGCTAAAAGGGGTTGCAGATGGGATCAAAACTTTGTTTCGTAAAGAAGCCGGTGCTATGATGGCTTTACAAGGAATTACTTAAGTCTGTCATTCAGTTTTTTCTGTCTTTTTTTAATTTTTCAAATGTATCAAAAAAAAGTCTTCACATCCATCCATGAGATTTGAACTCAACCGTTTCAGTTTCACTATTATCTGAGTCGACCTTACTGAATGAAACATTTTCAAGTAGTATTTGAAGTTCAAAACAAAGGGGGTCTTATTTGTATTTTACTTTTTTTACTTTTATTTAAAATTTACCCATCTGAGCATGGCAGTCCTAAAAACAAAAAGGTAGCCTGCCAAGTCTGAACCCTGAATCTCCTATATCTGGCTACCAAGTACTGCCGGCAGAGTTATTATTATTACTTTCACGGACCTCGGCAAAAAAATACCAGTACACCATCTAAAAATCAAGTACAACATTTAAACCTCCAGGTACAACTACTTCTTTGCACAACATGTCTTAAGAAAATGTCTAAAATATGAAATCTACTCACATGCCTTCCCATGATATCCTCCGATTTTCTCACCAGCAAGATTTTTCAGGAATTTGCGTAAATTTCACTGCAAAAATCAAAACGATCTCCTCCAACCACTAGTTTGATTTCTCAGAAGTAAAAAACCCGAAAACTAACATTCTGATAAGATTTATTTTTTACTCCCAAAATCTTTTCAAACTACTACTGCGAAGTTGTCAGCAAGAGCTCATTTGATGAAATTGAGTTTTAAAACTTTTTGATTTGCTTTCTTATAACAAGACCGTCAAAACAATTCACTTACATTTCATATAATCAAAAATACCAAAACGTTCTCATAAAAGATCCAGATCAATGCTTTTCCATTGTATGCATTTAGCTGTTTAGGATAGCTGGAGATTCCTTGAAAGACGACCCCAAGCTTCTTCCAAGTTTCTTACCCACCTCAGATCAGTAAGCCACTTTCCAATGAAATTAATCCCCAAAGGATACAAGAAAAGAAACACAGAAAAAATAGTAAAAGGGCCTTGTAACAAGTTGTAACAAAATTCAGGCACAACCATAAGATAAAGAAACCTTCACTTTTGTATTCATAGTAAGATTCTTGGTTGAAACTAGGTTAACTATTTTGGCACAGCCATAAGGAAGAAGTAAACACAGACGAAATTAAAAAAGCAAACAGAGCAATTTTGCAGATAGGATCCCCTAGAGACCACAAACACACCCAAACTCAGTATCAGTATGTAGTGTATACACCATTTACACCTACAAATAAAGCCCCCAAAATAAAAATCCAAACAGGATCTCTCTTTTCTTCTCTTTGTGACCCTTTCAAAAGCAAAGGCTCTTCACTGTGCTCCTTCTTCTTCCTCTTCATCTTTCACTACCTTGCAGTAGATTGAGTACTCTATATATTTGATAAAACTCAAAACTAAAGTTTAGTTTTTTCTTCTTTTTTTTTAGCTTTTCATTTTAACTAAGCGGCAGCAACAGTGCCTGTACGAAAGGAGTAATCTTGAGCCTTGTTTGGCGATGCAGATCTATTTTGATCCTGCTTCCTCAAAGCCTTAATTGAAGAAAGATTCCTATTCTTCTCCTTGGCTTCATCTGATTCTATTTGCTCTTGCCTGCACTCTTCACTACAAAAAGGTACATCCCCTCTGCACAAAAATTCACAATCAGAATTGAAATCAACCCCCAAATCTCAGATTATCAATTTCAAGAATAAACACTAATCCAAAACAATCCCACAATCGTAAATCATAAATCCCAGATCACAAGAATGAATTTGATTAATAAAAAAAGAATCTTTTTTCATCTAACCTGTACATGAAGATGTCAGAATCGTCAGCAAGGTGCTTCTTGCAGAGAAAACAAGCATCAAGGAAATAGGGTTGGTGATCTTCAAATCTGGCGTCATAGAATCTGCCATATCTTGGTGAAGAAAAAGAGAGATTTCTAGAACTGGATGTATAGAATGAAGATGGGGAATAACCAATCATGGGTTTTGAAACAAAGCCATGTTGGTGATAGTGGTGGTGGGTATTATTGGTATTATAGCCAGAATAGCCAGCTTCCATGTCTGAAATGGAAGACAAAGCATTGGGTTCTTCCAAGAAGGAAGGTCTTTTAGAAGAAGAAGAGTCCATGAATGAATGAAGGAAGGGTTTGATATTTGTTGATGTGAAGGGGAGTGGCGTGAAAGTGAGGAATGGAGAGGGAGAAGATGGGAAAGGTTGGTTTTTTATAAGGAGGGTAGGTGAAGGAGGAGAAGGAGGGATTGTTGCTTGTGTATTTAATAATGTGGGAAATTGAGAGAAGGAAGAGCTATCAACTGTGGCAAGTTACGAACAGTTCGTGAGAGTGAATCAAACGATTGGCCCAAGCTGCTTCCATCTGGGGGTTTCTCAATCTATTAAATATTTAATATAAAATATAATAAAGGTCAAAAAAAATATTAAATGGACTATAATATTAAGTTATCAAAGGAATTTTTATTTATCAAGTTATTTGTTTTGAATATTTGATGTGGTTAATGGTTAATGTTATTTCTAATATTTAAGAATAATATATATGTTATTTGAGGACAATCAGAAGTTTTGGCCGGGCAATTTAAATTAATATTCAATAAAATTATTTGGTATTTAAATTAATCAAAGATGATCAAATTCTCCTTACTAATGCATCCTATCTATTCCAAAAGTGGTTAGGATATATACACACATAATGTTCTTATCAAATTCCTTTGATTAGAAATACTCCGCCTATATTTATAGTCGGTCCCTAGTCCGAATAAAGGAGTAGGGTTGCGTTAGGCCTCGACAGCCAGCATAAAAATATGTCGAATCTTCTAAACATGGATACACGAATTTTTTATAACAATATGTCATTGCCTAGTAATGTGTTATTAGTTGAACAAGGGGTACCACACTCTATTGAGGGAAGGTGGATGAAGAAAGTAGTTCAAGATAGTAAGATTAGATTTAGCACTTGGAATATTGGAACCTTGAAAGACAAATCTTGGGAGGTTGTGGGAGTGATGAGGGTTAGAAAGATCAACATTCTATGTCTACAGGAAACTAAATGGGTCGGAGCAAAGGCTAGGGACATTGGTGGGTGTAAGCTTTGGTACACTGATAAAGTGCGTTCTAAGAATGGTGTTGGTATAATCGTGGACAAAGAATGGAAGAAGAATGTGGTCGCAGTGAATAGGATTGGAGATAGAATCATAACACTGAAACTGGTAGTTGAGAAGGAAACAATTAATGTTATTAGTGCTTATGCTCCTCACGTTGAGGCAGATTCACACATGAAGGAACAGTTTTGGAAGGAATTTGAGGCATTGATTCAAGGAATACCTATTCTGGAAAAGGTATTTATTGGTGGTGATATTAATGGCCATGTTGGTAGAGAAGCAATACAATACAAACAGGCACATGGTGGTTTTGGTTTTGGTGAGCTTAATAATGAAGGACAATCTGTCATTGAATTCTGCATGGCTTATGACCTCAAAATCGTCAACACTAGTTTCAAGAAACGAGAAGAGCATCTAATCACTTATAAGAGTGGAGCTAATAGATCACAGATTGATTTCTTTTTAGTGCGAAATACGGACAGAAGAATTTGTACAAACTGTAAGGTGATTCCCGGTGATGGTGTGACAACACAACACAGAGCTAAAAGGGAAGTTCTATCGGACAACCATTAGACCTGCGATGTTATATGGTAGTGAATGTTGGGCTCTTAAAAGGAAACATGAACATAAGATGGAGGTGGCAGAGATGAGAATGTTGAGATGGATGTGTGGTCATACAATAAAAGATAGGATATACAATGATCATATTCGAGAACGAGTTGGGGTAACATCAATTGGGGAGAAAATGGTCGAAAGTCGCTTGAGGTGGTTTGGGCATGTTCAAAGAAGAGAATTAGATGAACCAGTAAGAACAGTGGATCAAATGGTTTGGAGTCCTTACAAGAGATGGAGAGGGAGACCAAAGAGAACTCTTAACGACATTATCCAACGAGATCTTTTGATCAATAATATATCACCAAGCATGGCAATCGACCGAACAATCGACCGAACACAGTGGCGTCGTTTAATCTATGTAGTAGACCCCACCTAGTTGGGATAAGACTTTGTTGTTGTTGTTGTATAATGTTTTTATCATTTTTCAATTTAATTTAATTAAAATTTATTTATCTTTCTATATATTTTTCTAATACTATGTTTTAAAGAATGTTAAAGAAGAGAAACTAACACTGATTTTACTGAAGATTAGACTGCCATTATGCTTAATAAACTCTTGCTTTTTACCAAAAATATGCTTAATAAACTAAATAAATGTAAAACTACTCGAAATATATTATATTTTTTTTGGGTACTTGAAATAGTGAAAGTGGCACTTTTGTGGTTCAAAGGGAATAAAGGGTTTTTGAATAATTGTAAAAAGATCTTCTACAATTCAATGTGGTAGGGTCCATATTTTAACTAAACCGCACTTCTCTCCTCTCTCTTCTCAGATCTACCCATCATATTTGTACCAGGCCGACACAGTCTGGGCCCACGCTCCTGCAATGCGCGTGAACGTAACCGTTACACCGCCCAAATCCTAGTCTGGTTTTCTCCGACGAACTTGAGTGGGCCACCCTCCCAAGTCCCATCCTTTACATTTATGATTTCTTTTTATTTTTCAAAAAAAAAAATTGTTCCTATACTTCTTTGCATTTTCTTTTCTTTCCAATATTCTTGGGGTTAAAGATCACATTTGCCCCGGAAGTTTTAGGTTAGGATCATATTTGCCCCTGAAGTTTTTTTGGGATCATATTTGCCCCTGAAGTTTACAAAATGGATCACATTTACCCCACATCCTACATGTATTGACACATCAGCCTCCATGTCATAAGTGATGACAGCTCATCGTCTTCTCAAGTCTTCCCTCTCCCTTCTCAGTCACCACCTCCTGGCCTCCTGCACCGTCCCTTCCCTCCCTTCTCAACCTCTCTCTCCCCTCTGACTGCTTCCTCAAACATGTAACTGTTGGGACAACCTGCTAAGATGGCGGGTAGGGTGGAGGACATCGTGTGAGCTAGCAGATACAAGAGCGTGAAATTCAATATAGAGCCCACCACAAGCGTTGAGAAAACGAAATCAAGCTTAGCTTGTTGAGGACGAAATTAAGACGTGTGGCCATGTTGCCAAGAACATTAACACTCACTCCAACCACCTCTTCCATTAAAACATTGAATGGGAACTGTGGATCAGTCGCCACTCTTGATCTCCATCCATTTACAAACATACCCAACATTCCAAACTCCTCCATGGACGAGTGATGGTGGTCATCGCCGCCGCCTCCGCGGCGTCCGGGCCCACCGCGCTGTCGCCACCGGCGCAGGAAAGACGCAATCTTGGAGGGAAATTATGAGGATGAGGAAGGTTGGTGCGATAGAAAGAACGATTTTGAATAATGTTGAGGGGTGAAGCAAAAGAGATGCCATGGCGGGTGCCGGCGGCTGCCGAAGAGGAGAGAAACGCAAGTTGGTGTATAATATAACAATATTAATACACATCAGCGTATAGTATTAATATTGTTATAAGTGTACCTATTAGACAACATGAGACTGTGAGAGGAAGGTGCTTTGCGTGAGAATCTCGTCAATGGGTTCTTTACAGACAGCAGAGTGGACCCCACACTACTACAGAATAACCCCTTTACATGCGCTCATTTTGGTCTTTACATGCGCTTAAAAAACGCTGGCAATGGCCTCGCCGGGAAAGGATTTACATGCGCTTGTAAAGCGCATGTATATCTATACTTATACATGCGTTTTATCGTAGAAAAGCGCATGTAAATATATATATATACACGCGCTTTTGTAATAAAAGCGCATGTAAATATATATATATACACGCGCTTTTGTAATAAAAGCGCATGTAAATATATATATATATATATACACGCGCTTTTGTAATAAAAGCGCATGTATATATGTATTTATTACATGCGCTTATGAGCTTGAAGCGCATGTATAACTTATTTTTTTTTTCATTTGTCATAATTTGTTTTCCTGCTTTTTGGCAGTTAAATTGCTACCTGCACAATATAATATACCCAACCAGCCAGAATAACCAAAATCCTTTATATATCAAGAACTACTTTACATGTAATATAAAAGTCGTCATCCACATATCCCAATCAGAATTTACATCTAATTTGTAGCACCAAAAGTCATCTAATTTGTACCAGCCAAAATACACAAAGTTGTACCAACAAAAGACATTTAGATTAAATAACCAACTAGTTCATCTATCAAAAGTGTGATACTCCCATTTCCTCCTTAGATGTATGAAACTCTAAGAAGGATGTAAATTTTGGATAATAGGATGAGCAATAGGGAAAACATACTTGCACCACTCTTCAATGAGATCATCCACCTCCTCCATAGATAACTTTGATGATCGACAATCTTCATAATACTGAGTTAATGGACATAATAAACATATTTATGTGACAATTCAATTTAAATAACAAGTCAACAACAATTTTGTAAGTTAAGACTATATATGTCATGTGCAATAATAAACTTACAAATTCAGGCACCTCCAATTGGTCATGTGTTACTATGTCCTTAATAAATTTCATCACATAGTAACCACAATCATTGTCGTTGGGCTGGAAAGGGCACTGCAACAAGAAAAAAAAACACGTTAGTCAAAAAACTTTTATACACTTTAAAAATTCATGATTTCAATTGCTTATAAAACAAGTACAACCTGAATTTTCAACCATGGATAGGATTGTGTTTGATCAGTTGATTTTGAGTAGGCCAAATTTTTATTCTTACAATTTGCCCTAAAAGCTGTTATCAAACTATAGAAGAAAAAAATAAAGGTTAAAAATGCAATAAAAATAAGATTAAGGATAAAAACAAATCACAACATAACAATCCTACCTATTAATGAAACACATATAGTTAGGCCTATTACTTGGAAGAGCAGTATTAATATCATGAGCTACTTCTTTCATCAAACTTATCACACGCCTCTTCTCCACTCGCTACGTTATCATCAGAATCATTAAACTCCTCTCGATGTGTAAATGAGTATCCATCCTCAGAGGGTTTGTAATCGACTCCCCTCCAAACCACAATCTGTTCTTTGTCAAAAGTCACCAGAATACAAGGCACCAGGTCCTGCATTTAAAAAATGAGCTACTCAACTGAGACCAGAGCTAGGAACAAACTTAGAAAGCCAAAAAAATTAAAATCTTTTATGCACACATTTTGATAGGCAGATTAAAGAATAACTTCACCCTTCGAAAAAAATTAGTAAAAACTGAAGATGAATAATTCCCATGGTAGAGGACAAGGAAAAACAACCATAGTGAGTAGAGTGTAGTCTCTTGTCAAAGTAAGCAAATATCTACTGCATATGATATTTATTTATTGTAAGACATGATAATCTTGAACATGCACATCAGAAAGTGCAAGTTAAGTGGGGACAGGATAATGCCCATAGTCCTGACGGTTAATCCATGCAAGAGTAGTAGCCACGGATTGCTCTTTTTTAAGACATGCAAGAGGAGTAGCCACATCAAGTATAGCAAAAGAGAGACCACAAACCAATTTGAATGTAGCCCTTCGCAAAATTTTCTCCATGCCAATTCTGATAGCCTTGTTTTCACTACATCCTAGGAACTACCTCAGGATGCATATACATGTCTACATCACCAAAAAGCTCATCCGCTACTGAGACTGATTCCTCGCCCCCTTTTATCTATACGTCATCATTGCAACCACTATATAGTAAGCTTTCATTCTCTTTTGAATCATTATATTCAGGGGAGATATCATTTTGATCACATTCAGATGTTGAACTCCACTCAACATTGCTTGAGGATAAACTCCAAAATTGTCTGTTTTGTTTCTTAGAGGCAGAGCTACCAGAATTAACATCAAATGAGTCCTAAAGAGACTGGATGAGCTTTCTGGGAGTCTGGAAGATTATTATGTTATCTACATGTTAAGTCTTACACAAAGCATACAATTTATAATCATTATTCACTCATTTCAGCAGCACATAAAAACAAAGAAGCAAAACAAAATCAATGCATCCCTTAAATCCCCAAATCATTCTTGACAACACACTTAATTCACAACCATAACAACCAAGAAATACATAATAGGCATCATACATTTAAAATGTCCCAAAATCTCCTTCTTGACTGGCTGAACTGAACAAGAAAAATATAAGAGAAAATACTAATTCACACTCCAGCATAAATGAATGTTCATACAATTATAAATGTAGAATTTTATTATCCTTCCTTCTTTAACAACTAAATTCACAGAGAAATGAAAGGAACCATTTTTCTTCTTTTTTTTTTGTTCTAAGTAAAAAGGAATCTGGCCAAGAACAGGGGTATTAACAGAATTTTAAATTCCTTAAAAGCCAACAAATTCAACTTGAAGACCCACAATTATGCTTCATCATTCTTCATTATGATTCAGTTATAAACTGGACAAAACATAAAAATAGAAAATTTTCGTCCAACACAGGGGAAATAAGAGAATGCATTCACTTCAAAATTCATCATACACGCTCAATTTGCTTTAGGAAAAGACGAAATCTAACTCTAAGCTTTGAATTAATTAGTGATTTTCCCCAAATCCCAAACCCTAAACGAACCCTAATCTGCCTCTCTTCCAACTTACTCAAATAAGAGAAATTAAGGGTAAAACTAGAAGGAAGAGACTCACCGGAGTTCGAGAATCCGAGAAGGGAACCAGCCGTCGTCGGCCGTCACACTATTCGCCGGGAAACGCAAACCCCATTGTTCAAGTTTGCTAAACGATGAGAGAAAAGGAAGAAGAGAAACCCACTTAAGATTTATGGGTCACACGTCACTCGCCACCGTCCGCTGCTGCCGTCGTGATCGTGAGTCTTGCCGGAAGAGCCGAAGAGGATTTGCAGAAACAAGAGAGCTAGAGAGAAGGGAGGTGTCGGGCTTTTTTATTTGATCATGAGGTGTCGGGCTTGAGTAAGGATAAGAGAAGGGAAAATGATTTGGGAGGGAGGTTACAGTGTTGTTGCGCGGAAATGACCATTGAGCCCTTCTATCTTCTTTTATTTACTTTCATATTTTCTGCTTAATTGAGGGTAAGTTATAAAAAAAATGGTTCTTAGTATTTAGTATAAAATTTATAATTTAAAACTCAAACTCTAATTATTTTTCTTTACTTTCCTAAGAAAATAGGATATTGATTTCTTAAAAATACATTTATAAAATACTGGACGTTATTTGTACACAATTTATTTACAATGTCCGTTTTCAAATAATGGACGTGAATTTTGGACGTTATTTATAAAAAAATATTTACAACGTCCATTTCCTCTAGGGAGCTGCAAAAAAATTATCAGATCAAAGAAAAGATTAAACAAATCAAATGTGTTGAGTCAACTAATGCATTGGCATAAATTATTTGCAATGAGTGAAGTTTTAAACAATCTAGAAAATTTTTTGTTCAAACAATTTAATTAAAACCTATACATGCGCTTTCTGGGTTAAAGCGCATGTAAACATGTGCTATATACATGCGCTTAAAGCGCATGTAGAGGCCACAATCATATACATGCGCATTTTCTCTAGAAGCGCATGTAAACAGACCCTATATACATGCGCTTTAAACGCATGTATAGCATTGAATACTATACATGCGCTCTTTTGTATAAAGCGCATGTAATAATATATTCTATACATGCGCTTTTTACTGTTCTTCTTGAAAGCGCATGTATATATGTAGATTACCAGCGCTTTTCTTGAAGCGCATGTAAAGGTGCGCTGGTATAGGATTATTCTGTAGTAGTGCCACCAGAAGGGTCGAGCTGGGATAAGAGGGAAGAGGCGACAACATTGGTGGGGAGGGAGTGGGAGAAGGATGACATGGAAGGAGAAGAGAGAGGGAAGGGACGGTGCAGGAGGCCAGGAGGGGGTGACTGAGAAGGGAGAGGGAAGACTTGAGAAGACGATGAGCTGTCATCACTTATGACATGGAGGCTGATGTGTCAATACATGTAGGATGTGGGGGTAAATGTGATCCATTTTGTAAACTTCAAGGGCAAATATGATCCCAAAAAAACTTCAGGGGCAAATATGATCCTTACCTAAAACTTCCGGGGCAAATGTGATCCTTAACCCAATATTCTTGCAACAAGTTCCATTGGCCAAAAAAAAAAAAAGCTGTACTTCCCTTTTTGGGCATGAAGTGATTGTGCATTGTACTTCTTTTAGAACCTGGTTTTGTATATCATGTTTACCACAAATTTCCTCCTCCTTTTTAGAGCCTGGTTTTGTATACCATATATTTTCTCCTTTCTATTCACCTGCTACCTCAAATTGGTGTTTTCTTATTTTTGTTTTAAAATTTCAATGATAACTATTCCAATTAACTTATTGTTTCTTTGGACTAATATTACCTTATTGCGAGTGATTTGAGACCATGCATAGACTTACTATTGAATTATTAATTGTTAAGCATGAGTTTTTTAAAAGTATTTTGAGTCAAAATATACCTTAGGCTTTACGTACTTCAAAACCGAGTCAGTAACTACATAAATATCCTATGCATGACCATGATATAATAATAGTCATCTGCCCTTCTATCTCCCTCAACAAGTGACTTGCTCTCATTATTAATGATGAACGTTCAATGAGATCGTACATGATGAAAGTCACCTTTGGGACCAAATCACCGTCTCCTAACCCTCAAAAAGTGTTCAATAGATATAGAACAATCGTTACATTCAAAGATGTCTTTTAATTATTTTCACATTGAAAGATTATTACAAGAGGACGTCAACATAAAATATAATAAAAGAATTACCATGTTCTTTTGTTTAACTGAAATTTACATGTTCTTTCACAGCCAATGCACTGGGAATTATAATGAAAATTTGTGATTAATTCAGTGCCTTTAGGTGAAAAAGTTTGTAAAGTTATGCTGCTTTAGTATGGGCAATGCTCATCATTACAATTTTCGTTTTGAAACACACTACTCCATAAATATATAGCGGTATGTTAGTGTTCAATCATTCAATTATTTTATGCAATTACAGCTCAAATAAAATTAATAAAACTTTGCCAGTAACTCAACCCATTTTATATTTGTGGGAAAAATAATGAGGTATCTGAAGTTTTATTTATTTAAATTGCATTTCTGTAGGCTGAACAGTTTCCTTAACCACAGGATTAGTCCCTCTGCTCAAATATGTTAATTAAAAGTTTTGTGAATACTACTACTCCAGCAACATGTAAATTGCCACATAAATATGAAACAAAACAAATTTAATAATAGCATTAGCATGAAAAAATTACTCCCCGAACTCGTAAATAAATCATTTTCATCCTTTTACAATTACAGTTACATGTAAACTGTAGTTAGCTTTGATTTTATTGGGACTGAACATAATATGGTTGTGACTTGTGAGTTGTGACTGTTTTTACTTTTGAAAACTGTCTCCAAATCCAAGGTTTCAATTTAAACAAAGAAAAACCACCCTGGGCCCTGGACAAGGAAGAGTGAGACTCACGCTCCAAAAGAAGGCAAAATAATTGAACCAGAAATAATAAGGCAAGTATACTACAACTTTCCCACTCCAAAACCCACGGTTTCGCTTTTTCCCCTTAAACCTTGTTTCTCACTCCAAAGCCATGACGTCATTAAATATTCATAATAGCTTTCCTCCCAGATTCTTTCGTCGTTTACTCCTGAGGAGATGGCCCACGTAACAGGTGGGACCACCACTGGGGCCCGCGTGGACTGACGCATGATGGTGAAATTTGCGATGATGATGTGGGGCGGAGTCAAGTTAAGGAATTAGTGTTATTTATTTTTAAATTTAATTTAACTTCATATATGTTGGGGATTTGTTGATTAATTAATATGGGCACAGAATCAGAGGCCTCTTCCCGAGAACAATTGTTTCCTCTATACCAAGCCAACTCTGCCCGTGATCAGGAGTTACTGAACCCATCCCACCGCCGCTCATTCTACCCTGTACACGTTGATCGTATCAGTGAGAAATTTTCATATGAATTTATTTGCCAGTCATCAATTAAAAAAAAGAGATAGGAGTGTAAGTTATGAAATGGAGACTTTAATTTAGTACGGGAGAAATTACTAGGGAAAATTAATTTGAGGATCCCACAAGGGACTTAATACTAGAAAAGTCCCAAAAATTGAAATAATTAATGTAGGGTCCTAAGGGACCTCACTTTAATATATTTGAAAATTGAAAATATACTTTTGCCCCTGACAACTTTATGGGCAACCGTGACTATTCGATGGGCATAACTTGACAACTGAAAGGGCAAATGTGACAACTTGTTGGGCATGTGCTTTAAGTTAATTGTCCAAACTATTGTTAACGGGAAAAACTTGATAACTTAATGGGCAGTCGTGACAACACGATTGACATGAATTGACAATTGAAGGGCAAATATGACAACTTGTTGGGCAAAAGTGTCTTTTCATTTTTCAAATATATTAAAGTGAGGTCCCTTGAGACCCTACATTAATTATTTCAACTTTTAGGACTTTTCTAGTATTAAGTCCTTTGTGAGGGACCTCAAATTAATTTTCCCAAATTATTAACGGAGGTTCAACATGCAGGGGCGAGCATTGTGTTGAGCTACCTAGCATGTCCACCAGAACTCAGTGAAAGGTTTTGGGCAAGGTCGAGATAATTGTTGGATATAGCAAAGTATTGGGTAGGAGTGCTCCCCTGCCCACGTGGACTTATTGTGAAATGACTCTATTAAGTTGTGAAATTATGGTTTATCCTTTTTAGTTCATATTTATATTTATATTTATTAGTCATAATACTCCCTCCGGTCCTAAATATAACTAGATGACTTTTTTGGAAAATCTTAAAAAAACAAAAAATAAGTTAATTATAAATTGATTTTTTTCACATTGGGTAGTAAGATTTTATATTATTTTTAGTAGTAAGATTTTAGTATGCAATATTTTTAAAGTTCATATTAACATTATTAGCCAAATTGAATTTTTTTCAAGTGAAGATGAATCGCAACTTGGGTAATTAAGTACCCACCCATATTATTTACGGTCAAGCATTGAACTACAAAATAATGCTCATTCATTCTTAAGGCTGGGAAATGGGCAGGGGTATCGCCTTGCCTAACCCTGCCCTTGCCCAACAGTGGTTTGTGGCATCCAAAATCACTAACAAATAATGAAATCATATACTAAAAAATGGCTGTATCTTGTCTTTTCTATATTTTCTTAACAATAAAGTTGAAAAAAAATAATTTTATTTACCAAATAATTGTTATATGGTGAAATTGAAATTTCCACATTTTATGTATTTATTGAAATCACAGATGATGTGGTGAACTAATTTACCTAAGAATTCCTCCAGATTAGACACTCTTTTAACTTCATATATAAATTATACTTTGAACTTGCAAAATTAAAAGTAGAAAAATAGGAAATAATACAATTTTTTTGGCCAACTAATTTTTTGGTTGTCCAATCACATTGAGATCTTTATATAAGATATTGTATGTTTAATTACTATGAATAAATAAACTACACAGGTATATGAAGCAAGTCATTAAGTTTACCCAGCATTAAGAAATCCTCATTTTTTCAGTGCTTTCAAATTAAATGTTCACAATAGACTATACATTTCATTGGGAAAACAACGAAAATATTGTGGCAAATCGTAATAATGTAGGAATATTTTTATTTAATTAGATTTTAATTTTAAAAAGAATAACAGCAAATTTCAATTCTTATTGCCACTTGCCGTGTGCTCACACACTTGGCTATCAAAAGTTTCCACGTGGGCCGTGGCTATGATGGAAACTTGTCATTCCATGGTTCCTCGATCACTTTTAGTTTTCTTCTTTTTCTCCTTGTCCTTTTTGAACCTATTGGGTACAATCATCTGGTGCGCGGAATACTTTTTCCCCTGTTGTTGAGCACCCAAAATAAAGTTTCACGTTGAAAATAGGGAAAATTAATTTGAGGTCCCCAAAAGAGACTTAATACTAGAAAAGTCCCAAAAGTTGAAATAATTAATGTAGGGTCCCAAGGGACCTCACTTTAATATACTTGAAAATTGAAAAGACACTTTTGCCCAACAAGTTGTCACATTTGCTCATTCAGTTGTCAAGTTATGCCCATCGAGTTGTCACGGCTGCCCATTAAGTTGTCAGGTTTTTCCCTAACTTAAGAGTTTGGGCAATTAACTTAAAGCACATGTCCAACAAGTTGTCACATTTGCCCATTCAGTTGTCAATTTATGCCCATCGAGTTGTCACAACTGCCCATTAAGTTGTCAGGGGCAAAAATGTCTTTTCAATTTTCAAATATATTAAAGTGAGGTCCCTTGGGACCCTACATTAATTATTTCAACTTTTGAGGCTTTTTTAGTATTAAGTCCCTTGTGGGGGCCTCAAATTAATTTTCCCTTGAAAATATCAGAGGAGGAGGAGGTGTATAAATATAGGTTGAGCCACGCAACACTAGTTTAAACTTTAAACTTTTGTGATACAATGACAACGCCCACTTGTGTGTCCCATACCCGTTTATTGATCGGTGATTTTTAATTTTCTTCTTTAAGACCATTGTCTAGTCTGAACTCTCTTGATCTTTCCAGAATGTAACGTTGTACAGACTAAATTAATTAATCTGTCACGTATTACCTCCGACATTTAACGCGCATTGCAAGGTTTCTTTTTTGCCAACCGCATTGCATGATGAATCATATTCCTGTGAAATTAAGCGAGGAATCGCGTAGTGCTACAAAAAAATATATATACTATTAAATAATAATAGGACACTATTGTACATCATCCAATCCTCCAAGCGATGTATCTAGGCAGGAAATTCATTTTAAACTTTCAGCTCATTTATTGGGTTGATTATAATGAGATTGTTCGCTTGTCTGAACCTTGTGGTGTGCCTCTAGTGGACTGTTACTACTCAATGTAAGAGTTAACCGTCAAAAAAACGCTTATTAAAAAAACATGTGAATGTTAGTTGAGTGTCTTGAGTTAATGCTTCTTTTCCAAAATTACCCATATTTATTATGATACTTTTAAGAGAGAGAAATATATAAGCATTAATAAATATGAAAGAGAGTTAGGGGTAAAGTAGGAAAAAATGCATTAAATGAGGAGAGAATATGGGGTGAGCTCTTACATTAGGGACTAAAACCATTTAAATTTTGGGCTCTTACATTAGGGACCGGAGGGAGTATTCTTTTAAAAATAAAATGACTAAAATCTCTTGATTTTGTTAATTTGATATATAAATAATGGCACATCAAGATTCTAGTTAAAGCTTTACGAACCTGGGCACAAAATGTTTCATCGTTGCGTGGATATTGAGGACAAATTGTCATTCCATTATGTATCAAAAGAAAAAGATTTGTTAATCATTAAAGGGACATAACTATACATTCCAATTTCAAAATCTCAATAATTAATTTTAGTTATAACAAAAAGGGTGATAAATTACTTAAAAAAAACGGGTGATAAATTAAATTAGGATTAAATGTAATAGTCTCCAAGAAACATGCACGATATATATGACATATGTATTAATATATCTTCCCCAAAAGTATTTACTTACAATTTAACCTAAAAACGTGTAAAGTACATCGTATTTTCTCTATACCATGGTTAAAACGCTCAACCTGGCCATTAATTTAGTTGGTCTTGATCATTAATATTTTAACGGTAAATAGTAAATATAATGCACACACTTTACACATTTTCGATGCGAAATATGACCTTGTGGTAAAAATTGATAATTTTAGACAGTGGTTGGGGGATCTAAGAAATTGATAATTTGAAGTAAATTATAATATTCTCAACATTGTGGTAAAAAAAGTTTGCATCCTTTTAAATATCGTGGTAAAATGTATCCATCATCTAATTAAAGAAATTACGTGGTGGCAAAACTTCCTACAGAACAATGAATTATGGCCAAATCAGAGATTACAATCAGATAATGGATTTGTACCATTAGAAATAAAAATCTCTTTAATTAAGTCAATTTCTTCCTTCATTTTTCTCATTGGACTCTTATTATTCGATATACTTTATAATGACATATGTCCCTAAAGCGACAGAAAGGATTGAAAAAAGGGTCGCGTATTTTATAGCGACTAGTTCTTCTTCGAAATATTGCACTTTCAAACATTGATCAAATTTTAAAATTTTTTATTTAGCAGTGACGTACTGGGAGGAATATAGAGAAATATCAATGTTCGGAATGAAGGAAGGATCAAAGAAGCAAGTGTTTCGTTAAAATTAGCATTAGTATTTTTAAACAAGTATCAAAACACACAAGGTAACAAGATGCGTGTTTTTTATAATACTCCTTTCGTTTCTAAATATAAGGTCATTTTTAAATTTCAATTTTTTCCTAAATATAATAAGATAGCTTTCTAACTTTTCCCAATTTTTTTTCAAATTAACCTAATAATTCTTATCTATTATAACAGTTAAGAGAGGGAGAGTGAGAATGAAGGTGTAGAGTTTGGATAAATTAGTAACATTGTGTGTTAATAACTAATTTAACTAACTTCCTTATGCTATTTAAATTAGGGAAAATAATCTTATATTTAGGAGCATAAAGAATATACAAGAACACACATGGGTTCAACTTTGTTTGGCCTTAGGAGTTGATAAAAATTAGAAAAATGTTTTATATTTATAAAAAAATTAACTCCTAAATTACCTTATATTAGGAACAGAGGGAGTAATTATTTTCTCAACTTTTTTTATCCTTATTTACTATGGGGGTGTAAAAGGGAGATGCATAGTAATAATGTTTGGTAATATGAAATATTCAGAAATAATGAAAGTTAAAATAAAAAAATTCATTAAATATTCTGATATCTATATGCATATTCTTATAAGTTATAATTAAGGTAAAATCATTTAAAATTTGGGTATTTATAAGTTACAAGTATCTATATTTCTCCTTACCAAAGCCTAAAGGGAACAAACGTTTGAAATTTTTTTCGATCAACAAACGTTTGATTGTGATTGATAAGAGTGGGAATTACTTTATTGAGGCTTCGGTCCAACGATAGGGAGGGGAGGGGCCCAGTGATTCATTTATTGTCGCATAACGTGGTCCCCCCTCGCTCCTACTTGTCATTTGACGCTCTCGGCCTTTGGAACTAATAGTGACTTTAAAATTATTGCATATCGCCATAATTAAACTGCTTCTTCCACACACATCATTTTCGCCTTTGCAACAACATACCAATCTTCTCTTCCCTTTCCATACATCAAGTTTCAACAATGCCGTTGGTTTCAATCCCACTGCTAAATTTTGTACGTAGACGTCTTGACTTTTTTTTTTTACCAAAGTGGACGTCTTGACTAGCACTAATAATGTTTTTGTTTAAATTTAAGAAAGGACAATAACCCTATTTTACCCTTAAAGTAATCACCTTCGATCATTAGCACCCTAAACTAATATCGGTTACAATTTTATCCTTAAAGTAACTAAAGTAGTCCAATTTTACCCTCATTGCCCTTTAAGAAATTAAGACCTAACTGAATATATACTAGACAATACTAAAAAAGTTAAATACATTATTTATAAGTTGATTATTTATATAATTTTTTTTCTTTTAAGTATACTCATCTTGTCCTATTTATAGGGATAGTGAGAAAATAATGTTTCATTTAATCCAATTTATAAGTTATATAATTAAATTTTATGAGTGAATTTCATTTATTATGTATGTTGATTTTATTTTTATGTGATGTAAAGTTGATACTCCTTCCGTTCTTAATTATAAGAGCCAACAGTCAATTTAAGTTTCTAACAAATTATGTAATGTTAGTAAAAGCTACAACTACGTCTTATAATATTATTTTGCTTTTTAATTGTTTTTTCCCTCTTTCTATGGACAGAAGGATTTTTTATTTCTTTAAATGGTTTGATAAACCTGCACTGTATGGAAACTATATAATTATCGTATTTAAAATGACTAGCCAATATGTTTCTTTAAAACAAGAAAATGTAAATTGTAGTTATATATGAATCGCTAGCCATAGCATTTCATTGAATAAAGTTCATATAAATAAAGTGATTCTCTTCATAAATATATAACTACTAGTTATATATGAATCGCTGGCCATAGCATTTCATTGAAAATGGAATATCGTGGGTGGGAGTCTGCCCATATTGAAAGTATGCGACAAGCAAATAAGATAATAGTTTTTTCAAACAAAATCCGGGAAGGTATTGGGCTAAAATTATAGTTTAAGGTACACTAATATACTCTTGCTTGAAAAAATCTCATGTTTCGTCCAACACTCGAAGCAAGTCAATATAATATCAATATATATAATATAAACGTTATATTAACGTTGTAAATCTGTAATAATTAAATTATAAGAAACCCCATACTTATATAAATGATAGCTTTAGGTTTACTTTAGATGTCATGCAAGTCCAGGCAATGCAATCACATGCATGTTTTTTTTTTTAAAATAAAAAAAAATTATATTGAATACATGTCATTTATGAACTCACCGTGATCTATCACACTTTTTTTCCCTGATAATCTATATCTCAATTTACTTTATAGTCTATCCAGCTGCTTTAAACTAAATCCCTCGATGTGAAAATAAAAATGAATAAATAAATAACTTCGCCTTGCAATAAACTAAAGCTACGCCATAGAATTTCGACCACAGTTGTACTGTGTGGGAGTAGATATTCTTAGCAGCTCCTTTTCCCCCATTCCATAAAGCACCCAAACAGTGAACTCCCACTGATGATGAAGACAATGAAAATAATATATCACTCCAATCCTATTGTACAAGACAAAAGAAAACTCCTCGACACTTGAAAAAGAAATTGAAGAATTTAAAAGAGAAAATCCACCGGTACCCTACCCCAACCATCCCCAGAAAAATTGAAGTGTATGAAAGGAAGTTGTGAAGATTTTATGATGTGGCTTGACACTCTTTGAACTCGCCAACTTCATTGTTTAAAATATCACGACATGTATTCTAGGAATAAGTAATTTTTGTTTAAAAACTACAAGAAATTGTAACTAAAAAAAAATAAAAGAAACTACATTACGTCTCATGTTGTGAGTGTTTGGATGAAATCATGAGCGGTCATGATATAAAGATGTTGAGGAATTATAAGAAAGTACTCCTCCATCCTAATTATAAGTCATCAACTACCAATTTCTTACATACCAAGGAATGGTAGTTGGATCTAAAAATTCATGTCTGTTTTTCCACTTTTTCCAATTTTACCCTTCATTAAATATTAAATTATGTGTTTCACATTTTCAATTTTAAATCTTCATTCATAACAGGGGTAAAGTGGAAAAAAAACATTTAATGCGGCGATTAATGACTTATATTAAAGACAAAAAATTAGAGGTAGTTGATGACTTATAGTAAGGACCGGAGGGAGTGGCTACTGAGAGAATTCAGATGAAGAAGGGGTCCATTATTATTAATTTATTATTGATTTTCAACGTACAATTTTAATACAAAAATATAATAAACTAAGATTTTGTTGCCACATACGCATGTTTCCCCAATCGCAAGCATGTCCTTTGATAAGCAACCTCCTCGATTTCGCCATCGCCTTGAATGGTTCTCGTGAGGACTAGTAAAACATGAGACTTTGACTTGTTACTGCTAAACGTATGATTTGGGCGTGTAAGTGTGTTAAAATATTAGATAAAAAGGTCGAGTATGTATAATGAAATCATTCTGCGAGCTTGTGACTTTGTGCCTGTTAGTTCATTCCATTATTGGGGGCTGCTATACTACCATAATCTGCAAGATTGAAATAACCACTATTTTCACACCACTATGGCAAGACTTGACCTGTGCGCATCACTTTATTTATGTGATTTTGTCCAGGCAAGATTAGCAAGGCTTGTGTCTAGCAGTTTTTGGGGCTGCTAACTCTGACGTATATATAATTGTAAGGTATCCCGACTATTGTATTATCAGAATTGTGAGATTTTTATTTATTTATATATTATGGTGTGGTTTAATTAGTTGAAAATGGTAGGCCCTTTGCATCCAATTACCGAACTTATATTTGATTTGCCGCATTACTGGTTTGGTTTTTTGTTATTCGTCTTGTTACTATAGTAAATATAGCAACTCTAACGGATCACTACTATGTAACATAGTTTTAATTAATTTGTATTGTTGGATCTCTTTCTTCCTCCTTAGCTTTGAACGCTTGTTTGGTTGTTAGAAAAAATGCTAATGAATTAGAAAGTATTGGTTTTTGTGTAATTTACATATATTCTGGGGCCCACAAGTTTTCTCTCTCCATCTCACACTTTTTCTGGGCCCCACACACTTTAATTTTCATCATTACTTAATTTACCCCTACTTTCCATTTTTACTCCTTTCACTTTCCATTTCTTCACTTTCCTTCATACAACCAAACAACGATTCCTTTCTCTTTTCTATAATAGAGTACTATAGTATTCCTACTACTTTAGCCGTTGTTGTATTGGGCATGAAAAGAATAGGGGTTAAAGGTCAATTTGGCCACTAAACAATTTTCAAAGTATCAATTTGGCCTATAAACAATAAATGGTCTCATTTTGGCCACTGAACAATAAAAATGGCTCATTTTGGCCACTAAGTCATTAGAAAATACTAAAATGCCCTTTTTAAAATTAAAAAAAAAATCTTCTTCCTCCGCCCTCCGCCATCTCCCTCCCCTCCGTCCTCCGCCATCTCTCTCTCCTCACCCTCCTCATCGTCCCTAACAAGCTTGGGGTAAAAACTGAAGGATGAAAAAAAGAATTAAGTTGATAACTTTGAGCAGTGGTGGAAGATTTCCAAGGATGTAAATACACAAACGACGCAACCGATAACACACAACAGATACCCACCATTGAAAAATACACTGGAAACATCTTTGCAAATTACCAAACTGATGCCTCAGCAAATTCCTATTAAACCCAAAAACAATTTAAACCAACCAAACAAAAATAAACACCACACCAAAAACGTCGTAATCAAAGCACAGTATAAAAATCATATTTTTCAATGATAAAACAAAAAAAGCTTACTTGAGCATAATAATTCCGCCGATGAAGGTGACCCATAAGGTGGCGCCAAATGCGGTGGAGAAGCAGAGGAGATGAGTTAATTTAAGGTAGGTTGAGAGCTTGATTGAATTGGAAGAGTCCGATTTTGATCATGGCAGAGTAGCTGATGATCATGGCGGCGAGGGAGTCGAGGTGGGTGTCGGAGGGCTGAGGAAAGTGACGGTGGTAATTTGGATTTGGATTTTAATCCTACAAACCCACCACCAAGTTTGGTAGTCTTCCCGACAGAGTGAAGTGACAGGGAAAACGAAACAGTAGCCACCATATAGGCTCTTTGATAGGGATGATGAGGAGGGTGGAGGAGGGGAGGTGACATCGGAGGAGAGGGAGGTGGCGGAGGCAGGGGGAGGAGTTGAGGAGGTGAGGAGGAAGGAGGGAGAAGAAAAAAGTTTTTTTTTTTAATTTTAAAAATTGCATTTTAGTATTTTCCAATGATTTAGTGGCCAAAATGAGTCATTTTTATTGTTCAGTGGTCAAAATGAGACTATTTATTGTTTATAGGCTAAATTAATACTTTGAAAATTGTCTGGTGGCCAAATTGACCTTAAAGCCAAATAATAGTAACTTTACTTTCTTTAGAGGCTTGTGGTACTTGTAGGTGGCATCAATAGTTTTTAGCAGAACTTCCTTACATGTTCTCGAAATTAAAAAGGGTTCATTATTGAGTGCTTGAGGTGAACGTGAAAGATTCTGATCAGCTCCAGCTCCAGTGGACACGTTTGCAATTAAACGTTACACGTGTTGAATGCCATGTGCGGCGTATAAGGGCTTCTCTGTCCATCGATCTTTGTTATAAGGTCTAGTATAAGAGTTGACTGCTAAGGGAAACTTTTAAAAAAAAACACGTGAATGTTTGTTGGATGTCTAGAGTTAATACTTCGTTTTTAGTATTGCCCATATTTATTATGATACTTTTAAGAGAGAAAAATATATAAGCATTAATAAATACTCCCTCTGATCCTTATTATAAATCGCTAACTACCTCTAATTTTTGTCCTTAATATATGTCATTAACCGCAGCATTAAATATTTTTTTCCCATTTTACCCCTGTCATTAATGAAGATTCAAAGTTGAAAATGAGAAACACATCATTTAATGAAGGGTGAAGTTGGAAAAATGGAAAAGTAAACATGAATTTTAACACCCGATTATAATTCCTTGGTATGTGATAAATGAGTAGTTAGTGACTTATAATTAGGACTGGAGGGATTATGAAAGAAAGTTTAGGGGTAAAGTTGGAAAAAACGCATTAAATGATTAGAGAATGTGAACTCTTATATTAGGGGTCAAAACCATTCAAAATTTGGCTCTTATATTAGGGACTAGAGGGAGCATATACTATTAAAAAGTACAACTTTTTTTGTCCAATTAGTTTTATGTTTAGATGCTCTAAGTACAGTTTAAATATATAATAATCTTGTTTGTTTATTGAGTCTCCATTCTTTTAAAGACGGCTTTCCTTTCGGACACAGCACGTGTTTTCATCAGAAATCAGCTCCTCAAAAACTATCGTTCGATCTGCGCCAACACACACATTAGTGTATAATACTATACTATAATCATAGTTTTATTCGATTCGTTGTTTTTGGCCTTGCAGGAGCAATTTTAATTTAAAATACAAATATATAGAGTGCTGTTTTCGATATTTCTTTTGGCCAGCATAATTGAACGCATTAAGTAATGCATAAAATAAAATTGTTTTCCTGAGAATGCACCCTTCGGCTCCTCTTGTTCTACCGATTATCTTGCAAAGAAAAGTACTCCTAAGATTTTTTGTTGGCCCCACTATTAAAAAATACTCCATTCCTTCCTAATATATTTATGCATATATGATTTATTCCAGGTTGAAGTGAATTAGGGCCCGTTTGGTTCAACCCCGATACACTATGTAATGGTGTGCAATGCAATGTAATGGTAATGCAATGTAATGTTAATTGCAATGATTGTGTTTGGTTTGCTTTTAAAGAGAAGCTGTAATCATTATTTTATTTAAAACTATAATATAACACAAATACCATATTACCCTCCATCCCATTTGTAAAAATAGAAAAACAATAATTTGCCTTGTTATTCTTGATTGCCTTTTGTCAAATTGAAACACCTCACTGCTTTTGCTGCGTGGCTGGATTTGTTCAACAATAACGTGAGTTGCCGGAATGACTAGAGAATTGATGTCCCTCGCATCTGAAAATTACATAGCTGATGTAATAATTTCATTACATAGCTGATGTAGTATTGATGCTTTATTACAAAAAAAAAATATTACCAGCATCAACAAAAGCAGCATCAGCAAAATTTTAATTTGCCAGCAAAATCGTTTCATTACATCAGCAAAATCGTTTCTGATATAATGGTCATATAAACTGAAAACCCAACATCAGGAAAATCGAAAAACCAACAAAATCGAAATTAAACCCAAAAACCAAATTAAAGGAAAGAGGGAATTAAACCCTAAACCCAAAATCGAAATCAAAATGTTGAGGAAGTCCTTCTATTGCTGCAGATTATGAAGATCTCATAAAACAAACCTTACTCTTATAGTCGATTTTGAAGAAAGCAGAAATGTTTGGGATTTAATTATGGATAATTTATTTCATTGAATTTTTGCTTGTGATTGATTCCAATTTCATTTTGATTTGATATGTTTTGATGATGATTGATTTTTACCCAAATGAATTTCAAGATGAATCGCCTAGGGATATATCTAATATGTATATGCAATATGTGAATATAAAATCTGATATCATGAATGTTTGTTGGATGAGGGCATATGTGGTCTTTTTAATAAAGTAACGAGGATAAAATTGATATTTCTAATAACATTATATGGTTGCGATGAAGATTCATAGGGGGACCCCTATGAAAAAAGATTACCAAAAAATATGCAATGTTGATTACAATTGTAATCAACATTACCATTACCAAGTCCAACCAAACAAGCCACATATGGTAATGTAATCAAGATTACCATTGCATGTGTGCAATGTAATCGAACCAAACGGGCCCTTAGAGAGGTGTTTACTTAACGGGTATTCATTATGTAAAGAAAATCCCACGTATAATGATGATTAATTATAAAGCCAACATAACAGTAGCAAATTAAATAGGCCGGTGAGGTTGAGAATTGAGATAGAGTCTCCCCTGAAACAATCTTACAGGAAAGGTACATGCTGCGTAGAACAAGTTTATAGTAGCCAATAATATTCCGGCAATCCCGGAAAGGGCATTGATTAAATTACGTAAAATAATTGAATAGGTCCACTATGCGGAATTTAATGCAAATTAAGAAGCCTAAAGAATGTATTAGTTCCACCTCTTTTGGCTATTTATAATTCCACTTTGTATTTGTAGTGTTCTTTGTTCATTTGGCAGCTAGCATGCGTAAACAAACTCAAACAATGTGATGATCTAAGTTTAGGTGGCCATGGTGGGATACAGCAAATACAGCACAAATAAAAAAAATCAAACAAGTTGAGATTTTCATATTCCCTATCATCGAGTCCACACCCCTTTTCAAGCACACTTGCGCCAATAAACGTCCAAAATCTTAGCCCTCAACTTGGAATACTCTATCACATTGGCCCATAAAAGCTTGGAACATCATATTCTCACTTTCCATTCTGCGCCACAGCACATAAGTTTTATATACACAACAATACTCCATTTTTTTCTTGAGAGAAAGTGAGTGCGTGCTTGTTTTTGATAGGTTTTGGTTCTCTTTTCCTCTCTCATTAGTTATAGTTTTTTTTAATTGAGAATTAAGAGTATCCCTCAATTATTTTATATTTGACACTAATCTTTTATGAAGTTTGGGCAAAAAAATTTCACCGATTTCAACAAGAGTGCTTCCTAGGATTTGAGCCTTTGATCTAGTGTTACTCTCTTTACTGAAGTGAGACGACTTGCCATATCAAACAATAATAGTCTTTTTAACCTAATTGTGTTAGATTCCCTTCTTTATTTGGATCTTTATCCAAAGCCCATAATAAGGTGCATGGGCATTCAATATTTGCCTTCCTTATTATTCTGTATTATTGAGTTGAAAAAAGCCCATAATTAATGGGCTGCCAAAAAATTGCTAAAGTACCAAATTTTTATGGGCAGGGTTGTTTAAAAAGGATCGGACGTCACTGTTATCCCAATTGAATTGAGAACTCAAAGAATATGACAAATTCAGCTCAGCTGCACTGCTTAACATAATTCGAGCATTGACCCAATGATGATGAATACCAAAAATTAAGAAATATCTGCACGAATCATGAAATTTAAATGCCTATATGCAAAAGCAAGCTAGCTAGCCACCCACCCAACAGGAAAATGATCAAGCCAAACAAACATGAACTGACTGGCTATTTAGACACAAATAATATTCAACATAAGCTAGCTATCCTCTCTTTCCCGGCAATAATAATGATATTGCATGGTGTTGTATTATCTATATTGATTGAGCCAATTGGTCCACACACACGACGAATTAGAGCACCCGAATCTGTTACACCTAACGTAAGATTGAATGCCCCTCATGATCATAGAGACGTCAATCTGTGGATACTCACTGTCTTTTCCTTAGCCCATATCTTGCCGCTGAAATTAGGGCATCCCCACATTCCTCCCGTTTGACTTAGCTTCCCTTCCGTTTCAGCCATTAATGCTTCTCTTGGAAGTCGCTTCTCAGCAAACAAAGACAGCACAACAACAGTGCACGCATTAATATTAGAAAGAAGTACTCATACCAAAACATACTATTACTTCCATCACCTCTTTTTTTGATACATATTACTTCCATCACCTCTAAATACTCCATCCATGTTAAACATAAAATCATTTTGACTTTCTTTTTAAGATAAGGAAGTAAATTAGTTCATTAAATAGTTACTACTCCCTCCGGTCCTAATTATAAGTCGCCTTTAATTTGACTTTTTTTGGAGATGTTAAGGTTACAAAATATGTTATTAAATTATGATATATTTGATAAATTTTTATATCAGTCATTAGTTTATAGGTTAAACAAACTAATTTAAGGGAAAAAATTAGTTAAATCAATTTATGATCGACTTATTTTGCTTTTTTAAAATTTTCCAAAAAAGTCAAAAGCGACTTATAATTAGGACCGGATGGAGTATATAGATAATTGTAAGTTAACTTATAAGTAGAAAAAATTTTGTTTTGAGGAAAAAAGATAATTGTAAACAATTTGATGTAATTATTTACATTAGTGATTCCTCCCAAAAAACCACGGTGCTCTCATATTTAGAATATGAGAGAGTATAGAAGATAAAGTTGACTTTTTTAAAAATATGATTCAAAATAAACTTAACATATAATATAAACACGCACATATATTTAAATTAAGTGCTGGGCCTTAAAATCCAAGAAAAGAGTTAACTTGATTTATGTTTAAAACTGGAAGAAGTAGTGAGGTATCAACAATTATTGAGCTGTAAATCAATTGACAAGGGGTTTAACCAAACTTGACCATTATTTTTAAGTTGGAGCTGCTGGTCACACAACAACTTTATGTCTCGGCGTTGATAGTCTAAACCCTTTAGTTTCTGTTTTCCATGTCATAATAGTTCACAAAAAAATACGGGTATGCTCACGCAAAATAAATTATTACTTCATATCAAGAATTGAATTTAGAAAATAAATGAGTGTGCATGGACGGAAGGGCTGGCTATGGCTATGGATAACTTATTTGGGCGGTTTCATTGTATGTGTGTGTGAATGAAAGTAGTGGCCACATACGCATTATTTAGTAGAGAGGGCGTTGTAGGAACAGTACAAATAGTGAGGAGATGGCCATAATGGGTCCATGATGAGACAAGAGAGGGGCAGCAATAAACGTGGATGCTAAATCCTAGAAATAAAAGCAGTTTTTATTTTTGCCAGATTCAGAAACTAAAGTTGGTTTGCAAAGTAGTGTCAATGATGTTGTTGCAGTTGAAAACAACTTTTCATGTGGTTGTTTACACCTCTTCGTGTCTGCCATTTTGGTTGATTACTTAGCCCTTTATTTGCCATGTAAAATCCAACATATATGACCTTCTCCTATACATATACATATATTCACCACACAAGGTCCACACGGGGGTAAATATGAAAGCAACCAATTGAATGAGATAAGCAAGAGAAATAAGTGTGAAGTTACCCGTCATTAATAGTTTGCCCGATTATGATACACAAGATCACATCATTTAATATAAGAGAAATAGTTGATGAAGATGTGATAAAATAATTATAAGAAGAGAAAATGGTAAAGTATAATTTGTTAAATGTAATATAAGTTTTCAATTCAAATTAAATGGCGTCATTTATTCGATAATATATAAATCAATGTTTCAAGTTAATGTCCAAGAATTGTGAGCCTATTCCCTCTAACTTTTGGTCAACCGACACTGAGTTTTAAATGATTAAATGAACTGTTTTCGTGGCCATCGGTTTGAGTTTTTCTTTTTCTTTTTTAATTTAGACGTTTAGCGTCGGTTTCAACCTTTGCTAAGTTTTACGATTTTAAAAAAATCTTTATCCATAGTCCCGCGGTTTTTTTCAGTAAACCGTGGTAAAGTAATTGTCACTAATTTGGCGCCAATGTGGCGCCAAATTAGCTACGGTTTTCCTCATTGACTGTTGCCACACCGCCGCTAATAGATTCTAAAGTCAAATACTTGCTCTTTGCTGCTTATAAACTACAAGTTTTTTTTATAGTGTATATAAATTCACCACACAACCCTCTCTCAAATGGGTAAATCTGTAAGCAGCCAATTGAACGGGATAAACAAGAGACATAAAATGAGGTGCCACATCATTTATAGTCCGCCGATTATAATCGATGAAGGGAAATCACATCATTTTTTTTGGCCGAGAAAATCACATCATTTAATATAAGAGAAAGTCGATGAAGACATGATAAATAATTAACTTTTAGAAGAGAAAATGGTAAGCTTATTTTGTTAAATGTAATATAAGATTTCAAGTCAAATTAAATGACGTATATTTGATACTATATTAATAAGGCATTCATCACGTTAAGTGTTTCAAGTTATTGTCCAAGAATTATGAGCATATTCTATCTACTTCTGATGATCATAACACCACATGTGTGTTTTATATAATTCTTGGATGCCTGCATCCATAGTATTATATCAATTCCTTTGATTACAGAACTTTGAAATTATAAAATTAAACAGGCTCGTGGCTCCCAAAGAGAAAAATAAAGGAAGAGGTAGAGGAAGTTGCGAACGGTGTCGTGTTGTTATCATTGAAACTAAAACAGAGACATGTGTGAGTGCCATCATAACAAGAAGACGCCTTCCTACGTACACCTGTCTTCAACTTGCCACTACCTATATTCAAACAACCTGCCATGAACGCAACTTCTTCTCTCTCTTTAATTTGTTGCCTTTTTATTTTATTTTATTTATTACTACCTCCTTTATTATATTAGATTTGTCTCAGATATTTAATTTTCTACAGCTTTCCTCTCCCACCTGTCATAATTTTACACCAAATTAATTACTATGATCGATCACCCTGCAGTCATTTTCATTCATGGCTCCTTTTTATTTTATGTATTAAATTTCATCCCTCTCTTCTTGGGTCTTAATCATTGTCCTTGTATCATCATACCTTGTTTTCAAATCTAGCTGCAAGCATTAATTTTCTTATTTTTACCTCTTCGGTTGTGTCATATCCCTTTTCATGAATGCCGGTATGGCACGACCTAAACGTCCTTTTTATGGTGAATATTTTTGAACGCATGTTCACTGCCATGTGTCCCCAAAATTAACATCACGCGTCACTACTCAATTATATATGAAACTATCTTTTCCCAATATGGAGATTGCAATTTATTTATTGCTTGACATAAACAAATGGTGAAATTTCTCTTCAACCATGTCACATGCATGCAGCTCTAGCATATATGAATATTCAAATGCTACGATTTCCTTTGGGACAACGATTACTAAAAAGCTTTATAATTTATAATATATACGATCATGAATTGAATTCGGATCTATTCTGCTCTATTCTAAAAATAAGCATAATTACAGTGATACATTTATTTACTAACCCGGGGGAAGAATCTGATAGGGACTTGATGATTAGATGGCCAAATTGGCAATAATAATAAAAAATAATGTAATCTTAAACGGCTTAATGGAAAAGGATATCGGATCACCGATCTCAAGAATACAATAGCTTTGCAAAAGTGAATTCACGATTCTCTCTTGAAATGACAAGAACTTGGCATGCCTTCCGTCCATTCATGACACCTCCTTAATTAATTAACTTTTTCTTTGTCTGCAAAACTTTCACCAAGAAATTAGTGGCAGAACTTAACATGTTTATATATCAATATTCTCTGATTTCTATATAACAATATTCTTCACGGGAATGAATCTTTTTTCTCCCTCGCTCTTTCACACTCTTTGGCCTTCCCATTCAAAAATAATGTGTTGTTCCTTGCCTTCATGAGATTTGAAAAGTCAATAGTGCATAGAATAGTGGTAGAAATCGTAGCCTGCGAAATAGACTGAGTGAGGTGTGAACATGTGACAGGACGACAATGAGATTCTAGCATGTGCATCACATAAACACACACACACACACACACGAATCAGTGCTGTACGTACATTGGGAATCATCTGAAAGGCAAGATAAATTAAATACGCTGAAGATACCTTCTTCTTTCACTACACATATTCAAAGAGGCATAACACTTGATAGATGTGAAACTGGATTGGCGATCCCACGCCACTTAATCAAACTGTATTGGACACACACACAACATACACTAATCGATATTTGACCACTTAATTATGCATGTGATTACATTTGTTCTGTCTCATACACATGTAATTAGATTAATTATATGTTATTTATTTAATAAATAAAGAAAATTAATTTCGAAAAAAAGGAGATAAACATATGTGCTTGAAAAGGATTTATTTAGCATAATAATTATTATTTAAATAAAATTTAATCCGTATATTTAGAACCAATGTATGGTTAGAAGAAGGTAGTGACTTTCTTATGGACAGTATAGCTAGATGGCCACAGACTATGGAGATCGCATAGGCCAGTGAAAAATAAGGAGCAGGTGTCGGTCAATTGTGGACTTTATCAGGCCCAATGGGCTTTTAGCTTGACTTGGTTAACTCACACAGTTAAAAAATGACTTTGATTAATGGTTTGGCATCTTCTGACCTACAAATGCTTCATGAATGATCGTGAGAACAGATAGATAATAAATTTTTTTTTTTTTGAAAAAAAAGGGATATTATCATTTAGACTTGATAAAATACAATGGTAAACACAGAAACTCACTGTAAGGTACTGTGTTGGGGAAAATTATTTAATAAATACTCTTTACTTCCTAAACTTAAAACTAAAGGAGTAAATTTAGTTCTAGATATAAGAAATTTCTCTTCATTTCTCATATTTGATTTTTTTGGACAAATTCTGTGAGTTTATAAATTAATGAATAATCTAATTAATGGTACACAAATATTTTAGAGAAATCATGTCAGAAGTGCTCTATTTAATTTTGTAGTACGAAAAGATATGAAAAGTAATTTATTTTGTTTCTTCATTATACTGTGCTCAAATTATATATCTTCAAGTTTCAACTTTAAAATGAGAGGTGCATTATACCGAGAGGCTTTGAAGTATTGAGACCTCTAACAGAAATCCTATTCCACTCTTATCTTTTCTTTTAGTTACGATCAACCATTCTACTCTCGAGTCTCATCACTTGAGCTGATTTGGCCGAACTATTTTGATGAGTCGTCAAGAAGGAAATAATACATGTCCATATATTTTCTGTCAACTGGTACTCTAAATTACCCTATCAATCAATTAAACAAAAGAGAGAGATAAATTAATGAAGATGATAAGCATGTTCCATTGACCAACTTACTTAAGATCTTTATTATAATCAAATTAGAAAATCAATGAAGTACTAAAACCTGTTGAATATATGTTACTCCCTCCGGTCCTAAATATAAGACCTAATTCACTTTCTCTGAAAAATCTTTAAAAAAACAAAATAGGTTAATTATGAATTGATTTACCTAATTTTTTCCTTTAAACTAGTTTATTTTACCTATAAACGAATGAATAATCTAAAAATATATATATCAAATATGTCATCATTTAATAACCTATTTCACAACATTAATCTCTCCAAAAAAGTTAATTAGGTTTTATATTTAGGAATGGAGTTAGTAGTATTTTTGAAACAATATTGGAGTGTATCCTAATGACTAAGCACTTTTTTTATACCTCTTGTCTAAGATTCTGACTTAGGAAAAAAACTGTTTCCGAAAAATACTTGAGTGCTGCCATCATACTACCTCCGGTCCTAAATATAGGACCTAGATAACTTTTTTTGGAGAGGTTAAGGTTACAAAATAGTCTATTAAATCATGACATATTTGATATATTTTTAGATTATCTAGTAGTTTATAAGTAAAATAAACTAGTTTAAGGGAAAAAAATTAGGTAAATCAATTTATAATTAACTTATTTTGTTTTTTTAGGATTTTTCAAAAAAATCAATTAGGTTTTATATTTAGGACGGGAGGGAGTATTATATATCATCACAACTTTGAATTTCAATATATGTGTAAAATATCTTCTCCGATGCAAGATTTACATGTTACAAAGAATTTGGAGTCATAAGAACTTTCCCTTACTGTCTCTTTTCGCATCGCATGGTTATGATTGGGAACACAAAAATTTTGGAGCACAGTGAGAAATTTATTATGCTTCCAAACTGTTTGCGAGAATGTGATTGAGTGCCTCCCTTGCAACTCAGCTTAAAAAGAGGAAATGTAATTTTGCGATTTTCTCAGGTACTTGACCACGCAAAAGAAAGTTAGTATCATGATTCATGACAATAGATTGGTTGAAGAATGGGAACTGGGACAGTACGATACTAAACTGTAAAAGAGACTATTCCAATATATTTTACAATGTAGAATTTTCACCACACCTAAATGACAAAACATATCCTAAACACCAGAATGGAGTATTGCAGAATTTGTGTTTAATATATTATGATATTTCACAGTAATCCTCAAATTTTAAATGTAAGATTTATTTGAGGATGTATGCTTAATCTTAAATATAAATCATCGTTATTTTTACCTAAATTATGCCTATGATTAGTGATAAACAAGCAAGAGGGGGAGTGTGAAGATAAAGGTAAATGTTTGGGTATATTGGCAACATTTTTTATTTTAATTAATCTAATTATCATACTAATCTAATCAAATATACCTATATCTCATATTTAGTACCACATTGGACAAACAAAAATGGGCAACGAAATGAATGGAAACATGCATTGCTTATGACTTGAGATTCCACGGGCACATGTATAAATAGACTATCCTTGCCGAACAGATCATCAATGGTCGATCAAGATTATGAACACACGGCACTGTCGATACTTATTTTGTTCACACGAAACGAAACCATACTCTCTATCCTATACCCACCCTATTTATGGAGCACTTGAAACTTGAAACTCAAACTAAATTAATCCCCACAAATTAAATAATCATGCCCATGTCTGTGAAACCCCGCGCCTCACATGTTCACGTCACATGCATGAAACAAATTCATTACCCTCCACTTAATAACACCCCCATAACACATCACCTCCCACACACAACAATGCAGAATAAAAAAACCAGCAAAACCAACAAAAAATATATAATAAAAATGAAAGAATATAATTGAATTTCCAAAAACAAAGCGCCAGTACATAAAACAAGGCAAAAAGAAAAAAAAAACCCGGCTAATGTGGCCATGTACAACACAACACCTCTAGGATAATCTAATAATCCACGTTTCAGGTGCAGTGAGAATTGAGAAAGATTGAAATTTTTTTATTTTTTTCATTATTCCATATATATAATGATGATGATGAGATTCTCAGCTAGGCCTCTTACCGGACCGGTATGAACAATTGGGCCTGGGCCGGGCCGGGCCTAGGAGAGGAAAACTTCAACGGTTGAATTTATGAGATTGAGGCAAAGAGGGCACGCTCTGAAATGCGCGTCACATTCCGTACACATACAAAGATGCCGACACGGCAATGCCACCACCGAGGCAACTCGCTTCCCACACCCTTTACACTTAGGCCCCGAGTTCGCGACTCGGTCCGGGTCAACATACGCTGATTCGGCATCCTCAGGTGGGCCCTCACCCGCGGCGCACGATAGCCCCGGGCCCACCCCATCCTCAGCAACATAACAACGCCCCTTGTTATCCTGCGCACCCCCGCTCATGATAGCCTGCTGCAGCTGCGCCTGTAGAGACACAGCCGTTGCCTCCTCTGCCTTCGCCTTCGCCTGCCAAACCTGCGCCTCCGCGCTAAGTTGCGCCGCGCGTGCTTCTAACTCCGCGTTTCTTCTTCTCGCCTTTTCCATCTCCGCTTCTTTCTCTCTCATTCTCTTATTCACCGATTCCTCCGCCGCGCTTAGAATCGCCCGGTAATGCCTCTGCCTCTTTTCCGATATTGCCCTTCGCAATTGCTCTCCCTGTTTTTTCAAATAATTAACTAAATAAATATCTACCGTTTATTTATTTGACGAATTAATTTTTTCTTTGAGAATTGTAATTTGTACGGTACCTGAGCTTGGAGGAATTGATCGATTTCGTCGCGCTGTTGTTTAATTTGGGAGGCGAATCCGTCAGGTAAGAGAGATAAGAAGGCGTACGGCTGATTCTGTTGTTGTTGTTGTTGTTGTAATTGTAGTCTTTGTTGTTGATTGTGGTGGTCGGCGGCGAAGGATAAGCGGAGGCCGGTGGAGACGACATTAGGTTGAGGATTGTTATGGTTATGGAGCTGAGAGAGTTGAATGAGCTGAGGATTCTGAGACTGAGATTGAGATTGGAGAGAGAATAATGGATTGTTATTACTATGATTATTGTTGTTGTTGATGAATCCGTTGGGAGGTGTATTGGCGATGATGGAGGTTGCAACTGTGGATGATTCTCTTCCTCGCTTTCGACAATTATTGTTACTACCTGTGATATTTTTTTTACAAAGGCGTTATTTTTCAGATTGGATAATGACTAATCATCAGGCTTTGTGTATGGAAATTGAGTTACCTCCATTGTTGAATAAGATGTGAGACTGATGATCAAGAAGCCCTCCTGTTTGTGCCTGTAATGAATAATCATGCCCTTCCTGTTCGTTTCTGTCATGAGAATGAATAAAGTGTTAAGCTTTGTGCATAAATGAATGGATGGATGAATGGTTGAGAGGTATGAAAAAACAAACCTGTTGAGGAAGAGAATATTGGAGGGGTATTGAGCTTGAACAGCCATGGCAGGTGGAGAATATGAAGAAGATGAAACAGAGTATGAATAATAATGTGAAGGAGAAGAGGTGTGTGTGTGTGTGTGTGTGTGTATTATAATAAGGAGGAGGAAGACATTGATATTTGATGACAAGAGGTAATGAACTTTGTAAACAACTACACTTTTCTATGTCTGTGTTAGGCCCTTTGATATAAGCAATCTCTATGTGGGAATACAAGATGTGAGAGAGACAGAGGAAATGGAGGAGGAGGGAGGGAGAAATAAAGATGGTGATGATGATGATGATGATGATGATGATGATGACGACGATGGAAGGGAGGGAATCAGTCCAAGAAGGAGACACCTTATTCTGCTCTTCTTTCTCTCTTAATAGAGTCTTCTGCGTTGTTGGGTTTGGCTTTTCTTGTGCACAAGTCTCCTCCTTTGTTATATACTATTTGCTTTTCCCATCATCACTCGTTTTTTAAAATTAAACGTGGGTGGGAAAATAGGAGTAGAGTGTATGTTGTTTGTGTGTCTAGTCAATTCCAATACAATTGTGTATTTATTTTTAGACAATCTCTGCTTTATAACTGTTAATCTCCCACAAACCATGCATTTATAGGGATTGAAATAGTGTTGGTAATTTGGTCAATGTGTGCCTAGTCGAATCCTTTCTATTCTATATTCACCTTCCCTTATTTACCATTCTTTCACTTTTATCCCTCTTCCATTGCCTTCTCATTAGCTACATCAAAATGTTGAGTTTTTTTTTTGGTTCTATTATGTTATGCCATTTTCCCTCTTCATTAAGTCAGAATATATGTTTTTATATAAATCAACTGCCTCTCAGCATTCATATTCACCACAGAAAAGGAGAGAGAACTCTACATATATATTCCCTTGGTCAACAAGATATTAACAAGGTTGTGGTACAAAATGACAATCATGAGATGGTTTTTAACTAACTTTAAAACTAAAAGAGTGTATCACATTACACTTGCCCCTAAATTAAGAAAATTCTTTACACATCTATTGTTGTATTTAGCAGTATATTTTGATATATTTTTTTTTCAATTGAAGAGTAGGTAAAAATGCTTATTCGAGGAATTTTTCGGAAACTATTTGATGAATTATATCTGATTTTTAAGGCATTAGTAATCACATATCAACCTCGAATTATACATTCATTTGTGCAATTTTTAATTTCATAATTGTAGCCCGCTCAGAGGTAGATCACCTATCATTGATAATTTTATTTTCCCCATTGCCAGTGCATGTATGCATCTCTTGATTATTTCGAAGGTTTAATCAATTAATTAATTTATGCCTAAAAATAAGCGTTGAGATTGGCTTTTATAAAATCTAATCTTAACTCACACTAACAAGACAAGTGCCTTCTTTTTTGTCCCGCAACGCATATATTTAGATATTCTCCGTTTTACAACAATATGAACGGGTAAAGTTGAATTTACTGTTTCTCACATTTGAATGTTCAAAATCGTAACAGCTGTGTCTCTTTGTTGATTCCCATCTTAGAAAATATATATACATACGAACAGATCATCACCAGACTATAATGCCCCTCCACCCATCTAATAGAACGATTGGATCAGATATTGAGTTCCCATCTTTATCTCCTAACGTCTTTTTTCAAACCTGTTTTTCACATATACATATATACGACGACTATTTCAATTTCAAATTCTATTTCAAGTTCAAATTATCACACAAGTTATAAAAATAACGTAGTATAATTCAATCTCCACCAACGTACGCACAATATATAGCAGGTGAGATGTGAAGAATTATTAATAACCATAAAGAAGAAACTTTCAAAACATGACATGTTATAGCAAGCCCTAACAAAATTGACTATTTTCGGTTTTTGAAATTGCTTTCTTCTAGGTTTAATTTGTTCCGGCAGTGGACATTAAAGCGCCTTCATTTCCACACACACACACACACAAAAGAGTTTGTATCAATTTTTTTATTCGTTTTAATGTTTTATATATATCTCTGTTAGGTTGTCATGGCTACCTCAATTAAATCGAGAGTTTTTCTCCTTTATCTTAATAAATATCAGAAAACCTCATGTTTCACGAATTATGTTTAGCTTATACTGAATCTCATTGTTGTTCAGCTAGAATAATATAATAGGGCTACCTAATAATATAACCAGTGCATGCAGTTTCTTATTACCATGCATGCTACTATAAATATAATTACTATTGTCATTTGGGAGTAATTTGTCACCCCAAACGAATTAGACTATATACACATGTAATATATGAAAAAAAATTGGAACTCGCAATTTCTATTTTTCTTGTCCATCAATTTTATTTTACCTTGTTAGAGGCTTTGCGCAAATTAGCGTAGCCATACACAAACTCACCTAACAAATAAATCTTAAGAAACGAGAAACTTAATACACCAAACATTGCTGAAAAATAAAAATAATAGTTTAGGGGGAAACGTAAACCCAATATAGAACACTAACGGTTGTTAAGGAATAATCAAAGTGAACAATAATATATGATGGATTATAAGTCGTACGTGACTTGTGAAACCAAATTTGTTCAAGCAACTTTTAAGCGCATTATTATTAACATTTGGTATATTTAATCTAATTAATGCGCTGGTGGAGCCAGACAAAGCCAATGTAATTACCCCCTCTATCTTCTTCCCTCCACTTTTCACTTGACAAACTGGCGATGATTTGATTCCATGATTGATGATAAAATAGAATAATAATAATAAAATTGATAAATAGAGAGTAATAAGGAATTGTGAACTTTTAATTTTCTTTCCCGTTTCGTTTCTTGTTGCTAGCTAGCTAGCTGAGCTTAAGTGGTGAAAGGACAAATTTGTATTAGGTATAGTAACGTTAGTTGTGGTACAAATTAAAGGCTCAGGCAAAGAAAAAAAAAGATGATGGAATCAAAGTCAGTATTGGGTGATCTTCCCCAAAATAAAAAAAAACAAACAATCATATTTAGAGGAGAGTGACAAAGAAAGAGAGAAGCCGCCCAACAAAAAAAAAGGAAAAGAGAGAAAGGAAAGCAAAGAGAAGAAAGGAAATGTGAAAGAGAGTGCTTGGAATGGCATCATGCAATTTGTCTTTGCTTAGGTCCCACTCACTGAGTCGGCTACTTCTTCTGCATCTTCCAAACCATGTACATATATCCACCCTCGTCCATTAGTATATATTAAATTGTAAACATATATAATCATTTTAACCTTTTAATGTTAATGTTACAAGCCTGCACGGCAAATTATACGGCACACACACTCTTTCTATAATACACACATAGTTTAATCTTGTCAACAAAATAATGTTGGGTGCTTATTTATACAGTTAATATTGCCAACCACAACCTGTCTCCTTTTGCCTCCTTGCCTTCTTATTGCATCAACACATCACTCTTTTTTCCCTTCTTTCCTTGTTTTTTCTTTCTGCTTTTATAAATATCCCTTTGGTCCACCCGCACAACGCTTCATTTATTGCTTAACCCTTAGCTATACCCCATTGATCATATAATCTTGTGCTTGCTCAGTACACATTTCAAAAAGAAATTATATGGTCCAATTGAATAAATTAATAATTCAACTGTGTTGTGTGCGTAGGTTTTGACAATATTAGAAGAATTATTATTTTTGTTAGCCTGGAATTGTGGAAACCGTTGTCTGGAATCAAGATCGCATCAACAACAACGTAAGGCACTCGTTGGATTGACCTCATTATGTGTATAGAAATGAGGGATTATTGTTGTCGTGTTCACAAACAGGGCTGAAATGATGCGTTAGGTTAGGTAAAGTGAAGGCCAATATTATGTTTGACAGATATGTATATCGTCCAAAGGTTAATTACGTCCATTAAAAATGAAAGAAAGTAGTTTTAGTAAAATGTGGTTGGCTTCAAAGGGTTTGAGACTTTTGAAAGGAACCTCTAATTCACGGTTCAAACATTGATGATGGATCATATCGCGGGTAAATTAAGTCCATGAATATATAGTAGTATTTGAATGCTTTTTCATATTAAAAAAAAAACAGACAACACAAACACATATATAATGATGTAGTCAATGCATGAAGGGCCAGGTCAAGCGGCTTGTTTCTTGCCTTCAAATTAATTTAAAGGTCAGTGAGTAGTTTCATAGACGTGTCGTCCCTTTGAAATTGAAAGCTCTCTCCCTAGCTCGCTGTTTCTTTTACCAAACTTGTTCTTGGGTTTAGGTTCATTATATGCACATCACAATCTATATATGTATGGTCATCATACCTCTCAATTAAGCAAGCCTATATATTAAATTTAATTTTCTGAATATCAAAATCATCAGATCATCACATTTGGTTTGATGTCATCTTCTTTAATTTCTGTAGGCATGTGTTCTCTCGTTAATTACGCGTATCATATAACACGACTCTTAATTATATTCAATATATATCCTAATCAACTCATCGAATGGTCTTTAATTAAAATATTAATTAATTAATAATATCTTATATTAAAGACTTCCCTCCTATCCTAAATATAAGGTAATTTTGTCTTTTTTGGTGAAAGTTATAATTATGGAAGCAAATATGGTAAAAATTTTAAGGAAACAATTAATTTATAGGTTAAATAATAAATTTAGCTTAAAGATAAAAGACCAAAAGTAAACTTTAGCTTAAGTTAATTTATAAGTTAAATAATAAATTAGTTGTAGAGAAAAAAATTATAAGAATAGACAATCTGAGATGATTTATTTTGTATCCTTACATTTTCTTGGAAAAATAAAAAATGGAGTTATAATTAGCACCGGAGAGAGATTATTTCATTATATTATTAGTATAATACAATATTTTTAATCAGCCACGTATACGTTTGCGCAATCCTATCGTTATACTATTGTAATTTGTGAAAGATCAACATTTTTTTTTTTGATAAAATGAAAGATCAACATTGTTAGCATATTATTTGTTCTAGAAAATTATGAAATATTTGAGAGGATAAGCGTCAATTTGTGAAAATATTGAAAGAAAACTACAACTGTCTGGCATAATAGAAGACAAAAATTGGGTGGGGGGTTTGAGGTGGAGACGTCTCGAAAACAAACTGAGAAATAAGTAATGCTGTGTTGGGTAGGGTGGAAAACCTAGCTAATTAATTATTTTCTAATTCCAATTTCTTTAAATTCTCTATCTCTTATATATTGCCAAATGAGGCTTAAGTATTATACACTTATACTAGTTTCTACCATCGGGTGAGATCAAACAGATATTATATATAAGAAATTAAGGAAGCTAAGGAATACACACACACACATAATTAAAAAATGTCATCGTCATGGAGAAGTGTCATGACTCATGAAGCCTGGCCAAACGCATTTTCCCTGGTTGAAGACAACTTTGTATAAATGCATACATTTTTTAAAATTAGTCATTATCCAGCCACCCCCGATTTCCTCGACCCACACATTTCCAACCCCTATACAAAGTTAAATTCATGTCATTTTATGGGGTTTTCCTTTTCCTTTAATTTCTTTCATATATCTCTTTATTTCCTTCCCTTAACAAATAATTCTCCTACCTAGCTAACCCTTTTTCATTTCATTTCCTTTACATAAGGACGGCCAACTTTATCACTACCTCCATCAACTCTAATCCACTACTATACCTATTGCGTGCCTTCAATTATTTCTTTTCAATATGCTCATATATTCCCCTTATTTAACCTCTTACATACGCACAAGCCACTCTTGTATAGCTATTTATTTTGTTATGAATGTATCTCGTCTTTTTGCATGTGCATGTATATATTTGCATTAATGATATATAATATATCAACCTATCGAGTTGTAATAATATGAATTCGTCGGCTTTCAATCTTTAGCATTTCGTGTACGTGTATTCTTATCGTGATATCAAAACTAAACCAATAATATTTATATATATGTGGTGACTCTAAAACTTGTCTCTGTCTTATGTTGCGAACTATATTATCACCTCCTAAATCAAACCAAACAACATTCATGATCTATATATATAGACGTGTGTGTGTGTGTGTGTGAACGCGTAACTTCGATTTGCCTTTTAAATTTCAGGATAATAATAGTGGAAAGTTGTGGTGGTGTGTGATGAATCATTGGTACCATTAAAAGTAATTATCGTTGCATATAAGGCACTTAGATTCAACCTGTCTATATATATAAATATATCTGGTATATTTTTTTAATTGACTTGATTATAAGGGAAGCAAAAAAAAAGAAAGGCCTATAATTTGGTTTGCGGAAAAAGAATTTTTCTGATGGATGGTCGACAAAGAATGATCCAAATGAAAGGGATCGGATGGAGGAAAAAATAGTTACAATACATTGGGTATTTCCAATAACCCTCCCGGATTGATTAATAAGATCATGAGATCTCAATAACACACCAAGCCCCACGCAGCATTGCCTTTAATTAGAAACACTGCATCGTAAAATCTGATGAGCTAAACCGCATGCAGTTTTGTCAGCATCAATTAAAGAAAATTATAAGGATAACTGAGTTAATTATATGAAGATATAGGTATATGAAAAGAAGATAGCACTTTTATTTAATCATGTTAGGGAGGAAAATGATGAAGGGGGAACATTGAAGAAAGGGCAAGAGAAAGTAAAAGAAAAGGACACACGCATATATATTTTATTTATAAATGGATTCACCTCGAAAGAGTTGGGAAAAATATGGATGGGTAGAGTTATATTTAAGGGAGTGTCAGGGCAGGATGGGGAAGGTGGGTGGTGCTATAATTTATGAGTCGCTGTGCCTGTTTGTACATTGGCTTCTGTTTCTGGTGATTCATGATAATGGCAGTCACAAGAAGATGCAGTAGAGAGAGAGAGAGAGAGAGAGAGAGAGAGAGAGAGAGAGAGAGAGAGAGAGAGAGAGAGAATCATATAGTAAAATAATTTGTTTTCTTGATAAAAAAAAAAGAGCATCTCGTGAGGAGGTAATGAGAAGAAACAACATCAAAGTGTGTGGGGGAACTGGTGGTGGGTCTATCTCTATGGTCTTTAGTGTATTTGCTGCAAAAGAAAAGAATCAAACCTATATTTACATATGGGCGTGTATATATCTCTCAAGTCTGCAAAAATCAACTCTACCCACAGCTACAAAGCACAATATTTCATAGTGGACACAACTTTTTATTTTACATATTTCAACCCTCCACTTTCTCATGCATCCTTCATTCTTGGCCCCATCCTTAATTATATGCTGATGCCTCCCCTATTTTACACTCATTCATATCCAATCCCTTTAATTAATTAATACCCTTTTCTTGATGCCTCAATATACTCAATGTATCAATATTCAGCCAGCTTATCTTTTGAAGATATGTTTTCGAGCTATATATAAGTTATATATAGTGAATTAATTTTTGTACGTGGTCGCTTGCGTTAATGATGTTCACGAGAAGTATTGTGGAACATACAGTGACTTTTAGTACTATCCAAGAATAATGCTATTAAACAGTAGAGAGAAACCTCAGCTCCTACGTTGTTTTGGAACATGGCATCATCAGTTACTGTCAAACACGATATAAGCAGGATTGTGATTGGGTTTTACTGGTTCATAACACACACGACTTTTACGTTATTATTCCACTCAATTCGAAATAAGTTATATTCTAGAGGATTGATTTAAATGAGATGAAATAATTCTTTTAAAAGGAAAACTGGACCACAGAAATTCAAAGGAAAAAAGTTGAGATGCATGGAGGAACAGATCAAGGAGAATTTAATGAAAAAATTCCAAAACGTTGGATCACTTTCTTGTGGGTGTGTGTGGGGGGTCGGAAAAAGAATAATAATGAAAGAAAACAGAAGGAGATAGAGGAAGCCAAAAATGAAAACAAAAACCAGAAGAAGGAAGGAGGAGGATGATGATGGAAGCAAGTTGTGGTTGAAAAAAAAAGGAATTAATTGAAAACACATAAAAAAACCAGTGGACACAGTGGTCCCCCTGATCCAACGGATCATAGCTCAGGTACCATATTCATAATAATACTACTGTGCCCATCACATCATGCCCCACTGTTTTCCTTATGGTGATTTTTATTTTTTGGGTTGTTGCTTCAGAATTCAGATCCTCTCAATTTAATTCGTTTTCCTCCCTCATTTCAATGCAATACCCAATCTATAATCTCTCCCCTGACACACAGATACTCCCCCTAATTGTAACCACTGTCTTTTGGGGGACCAACTTTCAACATTTAATATCACCATTGTCTTTTTTATTTCTTTCGTTTTGGCCTTGGTTTTGGAAGAACACGGTACACTTTTAGTTTTACCTTCCTTCATCTCTGACTTGGATAGTTTTTGTCGTATGGTCCAAAATGACAACAGTTGTTCACCCGTCTTCACAATCCCATACGCTAGTGATGATTCTATAATTATAATTAAAATTTTAAATACAACTATTATGATTGGGTGTTGGATTAGAGAGATTAATGGGCGTGGAATTAGATATGGAGGACTTGAATTGGAGGGCTCAACGACAGGCAAGGTTGACTTTGTTTTAGGGAGAACGATTGGAGAATGTATATAAATACAAGGTAGGACCTCACCTGCTGAGCATGGCTCAACGTAACAATTATAATAATTAGGCTGATTAAAAATATCAAGTCAAGAAATGAAATGATATGGCCGGGGAGTTATTAGTTTCATGGTATATATATGGGTAAGGGGGAGAGATAATGAATATAAATATTTAATGGGTCGTTGGTCAAATTTCGGGTAATTATTAATGAAACAAGTTTCACTGCACTGGAGCCATGACTTGTTAATTAGTGGGGTTGGCATTTTCAAGATGCATTTTATATTCACCGTCCAAAGGATGAGCATAAATATGAGAATGGGTAGATAGAGAGAAAGAGAAAGAGAGAGGGATGAGGTGGGAGGTTGGAATCTTAAATTTGATAACTAAGTTTTCAAATATTTCTTGGTGAGCAAACCAATTATATGTCACATAAAGGAAAGAAAAGATAAAGAAATTAAAGAAGATTATTGGGAGGCCACGAATAAGATAGGAGAGCCAACCATTTGGATTAGGAATAATAAACAACAAACACGATATACTTATAAATGACAAGAGGATTGAGATTATTGCAAGAATATGCATCGTATGGTTTTGGTTTGGTTATAGCTGGCTTGCAAGTAAATAGCAACCATATCTAAAAGCAACCTCTTTTTTTGTTCCAACCACTAGTGCACCACACTAGCTAGTTACATCCCACACCCATCACACTCTTTTGCTTTGAATTTTAGCTTCTACCTAGCTCTCTCCTTTGTCCACACTTAGAAGCAAAAAATAAATATATACATCCATCCCCCTCTCTCTCTTCCCCACAAAATTAAATCAATGAAAAGTGGATATAATAAGTAAGTAAATTAGAGAGGTGTGAGTGTCTTTCTCATAGGGAGAAGGTTATTCAATCAAGATCATGGGTTGCATGGGACCATTACATGGTAGTGTATAGGGAGGGACATGTGATGCCAAGCCCATCCTTACATTTGCAATCAAACAAGGCAATCCCAATATGCTCTTCTCGTTCCCTCTAATCGTTATTATTATATATATAGCATTAAATAACAATTCTCGCGTACATACTAATAAATTTGGTTAAACACATACAATTTGTCTTAATATCCAAGTAATTTCAACAGTACATCCACTATTTTGCACTAATTTACAAAAGTACTACCCACTCTGGTTCTAAATTATAAAATCAGAGTAAGGAATTATCTTGATTTTTTTTTGGTTCAATATATAAGAGGTAATGTATGTGTAACATATGCTTATTTTTCTTTTGTTTCCTTGTATATTAATTAATGCAATAAGATGAGAGAAAGTGCATATGATAAATAAATAAAGGTAAGAATGGAAGATTTTAATTTATTAAAAATATCACATATAAATGCTTCTAACATGTTTTTATTGGCACTTATAAATTGTTTTATTACCTTTGATGAGTATATAGGGATTAGAGGGAGTATTAACTATCACTCTCTCCTACTGCTCTTATTTAGATGTGTGAAAAAAATAATTAATTCACCTTAAAAATTAATTAACAAGTGTCTTGTAAATAAAATCAAGAAAACTTGATGTTAGTCTCTGTCTCATAATAAGTATAGGATGGAGGATTTATTTTCCTTCCAAATCTAACATTTCTCTTCTATTTCATAATTTTCAACTTCTCAGTATTTATTATTCCCACCTTTTATTTTCAATCTCAAAAAAATTATGGTGGTCTATATTAGAGATTGGTAGTTAATTCCCACCTCATGGGGTCAGTGTTTTAATTGCATGTTGGTGAGGATTGGTTTAAATATTAAGTGTCTTGTTTAGGGACCAATTAACAACATCATGTCATGTGGATACATTTGAATTGTATGAGTTTGAATCTCTTCTTTAGAGTCGTTTTTTTCATGCAGAGACAAAAAGCTCAAGAGTGTGGGCACGAGCAACACAAAGACACACCTCTCTCTTTCTTTCCTATCTAATTTCGGAGATTATAATTACTATTCGTTCATCTGAGAGATAGAATTTATAAAAGAAAAATCGGTGCCGAACTTTTTTGGATTTTTCTTAGTTTAGGTATTTGAAACATCACCCGTAAGACGTGGACGAATGGTGTTCCGTAATCTTTATACTTGTCTCTCTTGATTTTCCTTTTCTTTTCTAATATATATATCATGAAGACACCGGCCCTTCATCAATTTTTAACCAGTGATTTCACTATACTCAATACAATATTTTTTTTTTCCACACTATTCCGTTCATTCAATCGGCTTAATATGAGTATAACACGTTGGTTAAGCGTATGAAAAGGAAAACAATGGTTAAGCGTATGAAAAGGAAAACAATGTTCCTAACACGAGATGAGTACATAATGTAGGGGTATTAGACTAGTATTATAGCTATTGAAAAAAAAAAGACTAGTATTTTAGCAAAACCTCAATGCTTTCATTAAATATACGTATAAAGCCGCGTCGTCCGTATAGCTATAGTGATCTCTCCCACACACACACACAGAACCGTCTGTATATATATGCGCCGTCTGTATATATATGTGCTACTCCCTCCGGTCCTAAATATAAGACCTAATTGACTTTTTCTAGAAAATCGTTAAAAAAGCAAAATAAGTTAATTATAAATTGATTTACCTAATTTTTTCCCTTAAACTAATTTATTCTACCTATAAATTAATGGATAATCTAAAAATATATCAAATATATCATCATTTAATAACCTATTTCGCAACCTTAATCTCTCCAAAAAAAGTCAATTAGATCCTATATTTAGGACGGGAGATAGTATTAAATAAATGGTACGGTTCTCCACGGGCCACAGGCTCCAAAACACACACAATTATTAAAATACATTCGATCGATCCTCCCGTGCCGGAAAAACAGTGAACCCTTTGTGAAAAGAAGGGATAAACAAGTGGACCTTCAATTTTTAATCCCCGAATTGGATCCATCTGATGATCATCATTTTAATTATGTCTCTGGTTCTATCAAATTAATTAGTTTCGAATTATTATATCTCATCCCAATTACGCTTGACAGGTTTATACACGTATTATACAACAATTTTGTAAAATGGTTGCAAGCTATTGATATTTGTGCAAGTGTTGTTACTTAAAATGGTCAGATTGAAACAAGTTAGGTTGAATATAAGTTATGTTTGGATAGGTGTAAACAAAATTTATAAGTGATTTATTTTCGAGAAGTCACATTGTGTATGTTTAGATTGATTATGATTGTCTTATTGATATAAAAAAATAGGCTAAAGTATACTTTTTGTCCCTTATATTTACATAAAGTTTCAATTTAGTCCTTTATGTTCGGAAAATACACTTTTAGTCATTTTTTGTTAACACTGTTAGTTTAACTTAACGGAAAATGCTAACTTAACAATTTTAAATGATTATTAAATAATGAAAAGATGTTCAGATTAAAATATTTGAGTGTAAATATTCTTATATTTTCAAAATTTATCATTTTTGGTCCAATTTCATTATAAAATAATCATTTAAAATTGCTTAGTTAGCATTTTCCATTAAGTTAAACTAACATTGTTAACAAAAAAGGACTAAAAGTGTACTTTCCAAGCATAAAGAACTAAATTGAAACTTGATGCAAACATAAGGGACCAAAAATATATTTTAGTCAAAAAAATAAGTTAGAATTTATGAGGTTCATCTTTATAAGTTATTTATAAGTTGAAAATAAGCTACATTTTCAGCTTATGATATAAGATCCTTATTTTAAGTAAATCAAATAAAAAATAAATCAACCAAACATAAACAACATTCTTTTAACCAATCAGATAAAAAATAAATGTTCTTTTACCGAAAAAAATTCTCCTTAAAATAAGTTCTTATTATCAAAGTAGGGACTTATTATTTGGGCAAATCGACGGTAGTTGATGGAGAATCGTCTTCTCATTATAATCAAATAAATGTAGAATTCGACTTCCATGCTTGAAAATGGTACGGTGTATATACACAAATACATAAATGATGGCTGGAAGCATGGAATATATGAAGACTTATGGTAGGAACCTGTTTTCATGTATTCATATATTAGCAAAAGAAAAGGAAATTGTGGGCAAGAGAGAATTTAGAAATTAAAATTTAAATCAAAGCACGAAAAAATATTGAGAGCTGGAAAGTTAGCATATACTCCCCTCGGGTGCTAATTATAGGGCCACCTAATTTCAAGAGATAAAGAAAGTAGTTAAAGTTATGTAATTTTATGTTTTTTTTTCAAAATGTTTTTTTTTAAATTAGAAAGGGGTGAGTGCGAAAGATATAATATGTTTGTAAAATATATATATATATATATATATATATATATATATATATATATATATATATATATATATATATATATTTTAGGGAAAATGGAAAAATATATGTAACAAATTGGATAAGCAAATATCTTATAATTAGAGACGAATTGAATCTTAAAAATGACATTATATTTAGGGACGGAGAAGTATATATATTATACTTGTAATAAATAAATGTGTTTGTGTTATGGTGTACAAAATTACATTGCACGCTTATCTTATATTCCGGTCCTAAATATAAGACCTAATTGACTTTTTTGAAAAATCCTAAAAAACAGCAAACTAAGTTAATTATAAATTGATTTACCTAATTTTTTCCTTTAAACTAGTTTATTTTACTTATAAACCAATGGATAATCTAAAAATATATCAAATATGTCATGATTTAATAGACTATTTTGCAACCTTAACTTCTCCAAAAAAAAGTTATCTAGGTCCTATATTTAGGACCGGAGGTAGTATTACATATGTACTTGAATATGCATAAGACTACTTTTAAATTTGAATTTGTCCCTAAATACAGTGTAACCTTCTAATTTTTTTCTAAATTTTCCTCAAATTAACTTGATAATGTTTATTAATAAACAAATAAGAGAGTGAGAGTGAGGATGAATGTATATAGGGAGAATTGATAATATCATATAATAATAACTAATTTAACTGCCACTTTTAACACAAGCTTATGGTTATTTAGATGTATCTTCTTCCAACAAATTTTCTCTCTTTCCTTTCGCTTTAATAAATTGTTGGTTTCTTGGCCCAAGGGGGCGTAGACCAGCTGGTAAGAAAGGGAAAGGTAAGACACCGCGTACCCACCAGGTTATGAGTTCGAACCCTTGGGAAGTCGTCACCCCCAAATAAAATGGGGAATCCCGGCAGCGACTTCGGATTAGTCGGTTCTCCAAAGGGGGCGGACAGCGAAGGCTCTAAAAAAAATATTGGTTTCTCGTGTGCCTAGCTCTCTTGCGCGCTTGTGGGCATGCACAAACACAACACAATGCTAGTTACACACACACACACATATAGAGGTGTATTAAACAATTGAAGTGTTCAAATAGTGAGTTCTCCAACAATATTATTTAATTTCTCTCTCAAAGTTTCCATCACTTTCTTCTCTCTGGCTAGACAAAGGCATCATATATTAGTATACACACATAAATTACAAAGCTTCCGCCCTATCTCTCTCTCTCTAGGAAAACGAGAGTATTAATAAGGTTCACGCTTCGTCAGACATATACATGGGTGCCGTGCTTGTAAACAACGAAACCAGCAAACAAAAACTAAAAGTAGGATCTCCCCCCCATTCTTTGAATGATTCTCGTCACAAATAAACACACTAGCAGTGATAGCTTTTCTTGTAATAATCAATTATAACGCTAACTTCGCTAACAAACAACACATCCCTCCCACATCATATTGTTCCCTCTCTACACATGACACCACTAAACTGTAAAACAACACACACACACACACAGAAAAATCGTACGTGCGATTTTTCTTCAAGCCTACTACTAGCTAGGAAGTTGCATCGAAATAGTGTAAGATGGTCTATAATCTATATAAAGTTTAATGCACAAACACATGCACTCCTGTACTTTGTTTTTACTCGATCACTTGTAGCTTTAATCCTAGTGGCGTGTAGGATATGGAATAAGGCAAAGCAAAGGCATATGTTCCGAATTTTCTTACCTGGCCTGCCTTTCGTTTTGTTGAGGCACTCTCTTCACTCTTCTTCTATAGCTGTATCTTCGTAGTTTTTGGCTTCATCTCAATTCCCAATGACGCTTTTTTTATTTGTACTCCAACTATTGGCGTGACGTGCTCGGTTGAATAATATATATAATCTCAACTTAATATTTTCTGCAAAAATTTCTGCCATTCCATACCAGTGCGTAATAACGCACACCAAAACGAGATATATCACAACAGATCGAAATAGATTAAATAAGTGTTTACGTTATTTTGATATTAATCATCAATAGAGTTGAATATGCGCTATGACTTTTACTATATATATAGTTTTAAACATTTGGCGGACAAAAGGGACTTGTAGTGATGCGGTGATGATTTAAGTTGAAAGAATAACAATATATATAAACGTGGCTTTTAATTAATCATCCTTAACATGCAGAATCCTTGTGGGACTCATTAAATATTCTAGAGTAGAAAAATCTTGATCTTCACACTTTCATTCATTAATTTCATCGTCCAATCTACAGATAAAAGTGGAGACAAGGGTAATTTGACCAAAAGTTTGATTTCCAAGTTGGATCTGTTTGAGAAACAGAGGAAAATTCAGAGTTCCCTGACACTACAAATTTTTCCCACTACAACAAAATTTACTTAAAAAGAAAAAAAAAAGAAATTATTTCCTCCTTTTCCTTAAACCTAACAACGTATAGTAGACGTCGGCAGGAATATATATACACATACATAACTCCAAACCCAATTTATTCCTTTCACGAGCTGATGGGGCACACTCCCACACACACGCACTTTCTTATCCTCTCGCCTTGACATAAAATTTGATCAAACTATATAAATACATTTGCATTGAGATCCTAATAATCAAGAAGACTTATATAAGATAAGTTCTAATAAATTAATTGTTACTAATGTTAATGCGGATGAATGTATTGAGAATATTGACAAGTGAAAATGTAATGATCATATGTGAAATATAATATTTTTTTGTTAACTGAAATACAATATTGACTGCTCATTAAAACATGTCTAATATTGATCCTCTTAATTGAGATTCAATGCATTGTTCCAACTATAAATTACATTTTTATTGAAAAAAAATTAAATTTGTATACGAGAATAAGGGAAGGAGGGTGGCCTGGTGGGAAAAGGAAGTGAAAGGAGAGTGAAAAAGCAGTGAATGGAATTATGATGCCACCACGAAAGAGAAAGAAAAAGAGTGAGTGATTCTTTCTGACAGTACGAAGCTTACCGTGCTTGATAAAGATTGAATGTCTCTTACACCCTATTCCTGTCTCTCTACCAAAGCTCACAAATTTCAATTCACCAAACCAAACACTGCCTATTTATAATATACTTTCCTTTGTCGTTAAACCAAAATTGCCCCCACATACTTCATCACTATTATTATTATTAATTACACATGACATGAATTATAACCATTCTTTTCATACTAATTTTTTTTTCTTGGTGGAAAAGATCAGATTCAGAGGCCTCAATTACCCACATTAATGCTTATTTTGGGGCACAGCTTTCTCCTTTTTTTCCTCCTTTGTTTCTCTCAGTGACATCAGAAATCACATACCATATGGGCGTGTCAGTACTCTGATGAAACTTGTTTTGCTTTGCCTCCACGTTGTTTTGTTACCCTTCTTTTTCTTCTTCCCCTAATAATTCACCTTTCGCAACTAATTATTCCACAAACCAAAGATCACTCATCACTCACCTTTCACTCACCTTTGAGATAATTCTACCTTCCTCTACATTTACATCTCTCCTCTCTTTTTTCAGCGTTTTCCAAAACAGCATAATTTCCTCTACATCCTTTCCTAAGCTTATACTCCCTCCGGTCCTAAATATAAGACCTAATTGACTTTTTTAGAAAATCCTATAAAAAAACAAAATAAGTCAATTATAAATTGATTTACCTAATTTTTTCCCTTAGATTAGTTTATTTTACCTATAAAATAATGTATAATCTAAAAATATATCAAATATGTCATGATTTAATAGCCTATTTCGCAACCTTAACCTCTAAAAAAAAGTCAATTAGGTCTTATATTTAGGACCGGAGGTAGTATTATATTTCCCCCCTAAGCTCACTTTTAAGATTGAATTTGGTCTTAATTATAAGAACACTTTTTAATTATTTCCAATTTTTCCTTAAATTATCTCCACTAATATCTTTAATAAGAAACGAGTAAGTGGGGAGAGGTGAAGATAAAGGTAGATGGTGATACTGCATTGGTAATATCATGTGATTAATTCAAACTAACTTAATTAACATCTTTGATCTAATTAAATTAGGTAAAGTGATTTTATATTTATGACAGAATAAGAGGAAGCCCTTAAAAGTCATCTGTTTGATTATTACTTTTCTATGTTGACGCATGAAAATGGAAAATTAGTAAAAGAGAAAAACAAAGAAACGTTTTTGACGGGGTGAAAGTTTGGGCCCACATGCAGAGCACGTAGATGGGCTAAAAACTAATAGAAGCCGAGAAGGTACAGGGGAGGCAGTACTTGACCCACTGATACCTCATAATTATTAATTGGATCTACCTATCAAAAATTATGGCCCCAACTTATTTTGCCCAATTTTTTTCCATGCACTTGTATGTTTGTGTGGCATCTTTTGAAGTCCCCTATTTATATTATACACCATTCAAATCAAGCATGTCATGTGCCATGCATGTGACCACGGACGCCAACCACAACCCTACAAATTTATATATATTAGTACCTTCAAGAATCGTTGGATCTTTTGCCCCCACCTTGTTTTGTTTTGCCAGTCTCGTGTGTGTGTGTGTGTCTATATATATATATATATATATATATATATATATATATATATATATATATATATATATATATATATATCATCTCACTCTTCAAGTTTCGTCTCCCTTTTGAACTTTCCCCGTGTTCCTCAGATTGATTGATCTCTCATAATCTTTACACACAAGCACGGTACAAAAATAAACTAGGTGGGGTTCTGTACGTAGGACATTAAAGATCAGTGTGAAATGAAGCTAGTTTTGATATTCTATCCTAAAACGTATATATGTTATCGTGCGTGAGTTTGACATACAATCTCTCTCAGTGTCAATTGTTATCATTAATTTTGATTGCTATGACATATCTCTCTGCTTTTGAAAAAACGAGTGGGTTGGTTAGGTCGTGCTAATATTGCACCTTTCTTGTTATTACATATAATAAGCAATCATAATTTGGTACTAATTAGTTTTCTTAATTAATATTTTTGTAAATGCCATGTATATAATGAACTATTCATCAACCCCATTGATGATATTATTTGTTCTCACCCACTTTCCATCTAATTTCGGGGCTTCTTGGTTGGTGGACGATGATGGAACTCAATCATACACTATATCTGGTGTCATGTATACTTGCACACATGGCTTTATAGATCGCTATAGTTTTTGCCTTGGTTTTTGTGTGTGAACATACATACATATATAATATGTGTGAGAATATATAACACTCTGGCCTGGTCCTCTGATCTCTCCTTCATAAGTCACAACGTCTCTCTCCCCCCTTCCCCACTCTCTATTTTCCCTGTTATCGACATGTCCTGTGGCGAAGCTCACATGGTCAATAATGGAAATGAGAAATGGATGGAGTGTGAGAAATTTGATAGCTTTGTGTTTGGCTTGATGTACATAAGATTCCAATAGGAGAGAAAGATATTTAACATGCATGGAAACTGATGGCAAAATAATAACTAAAGTCCAACTCATTCTTGTTTCCAATGGAAAAATAATGACTGTCACGGAACTAGTTTGTGAAGAAACCAATGGAGGAAAATTAAAATTTTTGAAATCTTAACATCATTCATTCCCATACATATTTTAATTACATGAATAAAATAATTACTCGTATATGCTTTGTTCACATCGCCAGCTTGATGAATTTGTCCATGGAGCTAGGTTAAGTGTTATTATTGGAGTTTACGTGTCTACAAAGAAAGTCCACATAAAACGACGTAGGAGAACTGGACAATCACACACATACACACAGAGTGAGAAAGAAAATAACAACCCTTTTATTCAAAGCTTCGTGAATTAAAACTTTAACTTTAGTTTGGTTTGATTTGATGAAATATTCAAATCTATCATTAGCCACTTAGCGTGTTTTAATTTCAACGAGCAATACCCCCGCGTGATGCGCAGGTGAACCACATAATATGTGTGATAACAAATAAAAATGACATTCAGATATTTAGTTCACCTTTCAACGAGCAACCCCTACGCCATGCGCTATGCTACAGATATACGACCTTATTTATTTTTATTTTATTAAGCATGGTTAACAACCAATTGTTTGGCTCTCATATACTACTAGTAAACGAAAAGAGAAGGAATTAATACCCGATGGAAACCTCGTTTTCAAATCAACTTAATTAGCTGTTCATCAATTTCCCATATCATACATGCATCTGAAACTTCAAATTTACACGCGTTCTTATTTCGAACTTTGGTGGATTCTAAAACGATAAATCCAATAAAGAAAATTATAAGAAAATGTAATCTGAAAAGGACGAATCATTAATTGTTTTGTGCCTTCTCGGCCAATTTTTTTTTGTGCCTTTCTGACAATAAATTTCAGAGAAATATTTTTCTTATCATTTTCAGGAAATCTTAAACAATAGAGTCCGGGACTATTATAGATATTAATATCTTATCGAAGAGACGTGAACCAGGCCAGAAGATGAGTCTGACGAAGACTTTCAATCGCAAAATCTTTCTATCCGTTAATGAACAATCCTTTGAATTAATGTACATCACAAGAAATAAATAATATAAATTATAATAAGTCAAAAAATTTATTACACGCATGATTATATAGTTTCAAATTTCACAGCCTCAATCAAGCCGGTGAAGTGAATAATCCTACCATTTTTTTTGATAATATAATCCTAACATTTTATTCGTATGTATCTCGTGTAATACGTAACCAGCAATTTATTCCCATCATTGAAAGCACTAGTAGTTAATATATAATACTGATTCATAATTAAAAGTAAACAAACTGAAATTCTCTTGTTGCTGTACAATGAATTGTCATTTTATAGGTAATTTTTTTTTTTGGGGGGGGGGGGGGGGCGTGTTGCCATATCGTTATCTGAATTCTAATAATATGACTTTTGTCTTGTATATAGGACTGCTTTTATAAGGAGGTTTCGGCTTTTAAATTTTGTATAGCCAAAGTTAAACTCCAATCTCTATCATTTAACTGTTTCTTCGATTTAAAATACAAACCCACCAATCAATGTCCCGTTAAGAGCAATAAGTTTATTGAGCGCGAAATAAAAGCTGATGATGAGAGAGGCAACAGCACTGAATAAGATTTATATTCAAGGGCGGCATTATTATAAACTCTATTATGAAGCTTTGGTAATATATGTGTTTATGTATATAGACGACAATGCAATTATAGTAGCTAGTCATCAATTAGGGGTTGGAAAAAAAAGTAACTGATGATGAGAAAATAAATATGGTGAAAGCAGCCTAATTAATTAGGCTGTGCTTGGATTTGGAATTTTCTTGTTTGGATTTGGCTTCATGGAATATTAATCACTTGCAGAACACGTTGTGATGAATCAATATTATTGTGTGATCTGTGGAATTGGGGATCCGTTGATTTTTTTGTCCCACCTGCTTTCTTTGACTTCATCCCACAAAAACCTTAATTGCGCGCCGTGTCGATGAAGCATTAGTTTTTGATTAAGCATTTGTTAATTAATTAAGGCATATGGTTGATCGATTATTGATATTTGATATCATCAACCAGTTTCTATCTTTCGGATACATGTTGGGTTTCTTGAATAGGACTTTGCAAAGTGTTAATGGATTTAAAGGCATGGTAGGGACCATGCAATATAATGAGACGTGCTTAATTTTTTCCTCACCTTTTCTTTTTAATTTATTAGATGATTGCCTTCCTCTAACCTGTCATTCTCACTCACAATATAGATGATGGGCTTAGGTAGAAATGATAAATATCAAATTGCTTCATACACACACACACACACACAATATATATATATATATATATATATATATATATATATATATATATATATATATATATATATATATATATGAATGTGTGTGATCAAGTTAATTATAATAACTTCTTCCACAAATTCTACTCATACCATATCGGACATATATACTTCTTATTGTTCATTTTTTCTTCTTCTTATATCTCTCTGGCATTGACCTAATCATAGGTTTTATATTAATCTTTCAAAAACAGGTGGAGTGTAGCTAGCCATTAGCTAGTGACATTGAGAAGTTCACTACCTAAAGAAGCCAAGAGAAATTGCTTCATCACTAACAACTTGCATTATGTTTTTTTAATATATATTTCCACATTTCAACCTCAAATGGGTTTCTCGATATATACACCTTATTATAACATATTATAAAACAAAAAATGCAAAGAGCTCAGCGGATATATACTCAAACAGGAAGGCTTTGGAGCTGATGGCTAAATATTTTAAACATTGTTAATCCAGCAAAACAATCAGACGGACGGGACAGGTAATCAAGCTTCTGAATTATGGAGAACATACTTGCAAATCAAACCGAACCTAAATTAAATTAATTAAAGGGACGCAAAGGAGTGGTAATTGAAAAATATCATGGAAAAGGTTCGATATGTATTGAAGAGATGAATACGGTATGTTTAGTCACTGAAAATAAAAACAAACCATTCTTTTCTTTGCCATCTCTCTCTCTCGATCTCTCGATCTTGAATAATCCAATATCAATAGCCAATTGGTTCTGATATTTTGTCAGGTAAATATATATAGTTATGTACAAAAGTACAAAATAAGGGTCATTGAATCAGAATCGTTAAAACATAATTGAATACACACACACATATAATCCACCGGGTTATATCTTAAAATTAAGCAAATTAATTAAAAACGAAAGAATAAGGGAAACAAGCACACTGATTAATTTAATTGGCAGTGCAATTATATATAACTTGAGAGTTTGTAGCTCTATAGATATAGATAGATATGTTTTTTTTTTACCTTGAGATATAGATAGATATGTGAAGACACATCATTAGCCAAAAAAAGAAGAGTATCTTTATCTGATGCATCAACTACCACCATGAGGTGAGATTCGTCACTTAATATATTTTAGAACAGTGTACTCAACCATGTGGCCCCCTGTCACACTTGACAGGTATAGATCACTACTAGTGTTATTTTTCTGACTCTCTTTATTATTATTAGTGGCCTTTTGTTTTTTTAAACACACACGCACGATCATATGCTTGGTGAAGTAAAAGCTGTAATTCGTAGCGCAGCTTATGACCGAAAACCAATGGAATCATCAATCACAATATAAGTCAGTCACAAACCCTAGTAAGAGCTGAACGGTGCCAATTCACGATTATAGAGAAGTCATGATTCGTATGGCCAACAACCCACGATTCTTGGCTGCACATTCACACATGGCCCCCTTTTTTAAAAGAACTAATTTCCAACATTTACTCACTATCATATCCCACACTAACAACATTTATATATTATGATTCCCTCTACTTAATCCCACATCTCCAAGTAATACCACACAGTCTATATGTTTTACAAATAATAATGATCCTTTATTTAGGGATCCCTCCATTTCTATTCTCATGTACCCGATGAGAATTTCATTCGCTGTATGCATTGTGTGATTAATGAATTTGTAATGCATGGTAGCATATAAAAGTCAAGAGACTTAAGAGTATACCCCTTACAAGTAATTAAGATCAATTTTTGATACTAAAAATTCACGTATATGTCAAAAAAACTTAACATTTATGTAAGACTTCTGGTTATCATGCATGTGGACGATTGAGAATTAATGATTTTTTATTTAAAAAATGGTGATTAAGAAAGGAGAAATTTGCACCACGTATCGCCCATATTGAAAAGTAAAATTAAAAATTAGTCAGATTATGTTTATTACATGATGAGCATTTTCCACTTAAGATCTGCTCGTCTTTTCTTATAGTGGCTCATTTGCCTTTTTTGGTGGGCTAATAATATTAGTCTATACTCCATAACCAAGCAAACTCTCGTGAGAGATAATCATTATTATGATCGAAGAGATTGATAACAATGAGCGCCATAAACGTGGGTGGATTTGATCGATAACACATAAAAATTAACAAAGACACTTTGAAAAGTTGATGCTTGAGATGAGTAGAGACATTGAAATTTTTAAAAAATAATTATTAACGGCCTTGTTTCAAGGAGGAAATAATGCCATTGAAAGTTTCATACCCACCAAGAAAGTAGTTGCGGATCGATTGAGATATATATTTGTAGGAGAATAAAGCTAGAAAGAAAAGTACTTGCCCATTAAGAAACCACAATGCTTTGTGAACGATTCCCAAAAACTTGAAGGAGAAATAAATACCAAACAAATATGAAATTTCTGTATCACATCGGCTTTTGCCTTTGGATCCCTTTGTGTTCTTTTCACGCAGAAACCAAATAGAGGTTTTGAATTGATCGTTTGTTTATTTATATATTCCAAAGTCAAATTAGGTTTTATCAAAATGTCTGGGATGTCATAGCCTATATTTGAAGTTATGATTGACTTACATGGTTCAAGTGGATCAAGCTATCACATTTCTATTGATGTAGTAGGAACATAATGTTCATAATTTAAGTTTTTCAACTTTTTGCTATGTAACGTTAAAGAAAGTAAAAAGAGTGAGGAGCACATATTCCTATGGGGTTACTTCACTTGAAAGACGGTGAACAGAACAGAACAGAGCAATCCAGAGACAGAGTTGGTATGCTTTTTCATCACCTTTATTGGGTGTTGTCATTGACCCATTATCTCCGCTCAATGAAGCTGTCCAAACTCATTTATGCAGCTTTACGCATTCCCTTCCTCACAAGTAACAAGTCAAATTTTAGACAAGTAAAACCATTATATATATATATATATATATATATGAGCTTGGAATATATATATATATATATATATATATATATATATATATATATATATATATATATATATATATATATATATATATATATATATTCCAAGCTCATAACCTTTTCCCAAATTAACTCAGTAATACTTACTAATAATAAACAAACAAAATAAGAGAAGGAGAGTGGTGATACAGATATATAATTAGGGTGAATTGGTAATATTATGTGATAGTAATGGACTTAACTAACATGTTTAATTTAATTAAATTAGGTAAAATAATTTTATATTTAAAAATATACCGAGTACTACAAGACTATATTACAACCATTTTACTTTTCTTGAAAAATATTACTATTGAGGCTAATGATTAGCTTTTAATGTCTGTTAAGTAATGCTTATTAGTTATTACTCGATTTCCCTTCCCTCATATTCGTTGCTCTCATTCTCCAGCACATTGAGGCTTGAAGCCCACCTCCAATTTCAACTGTGGGAATGACGAGTCCGTTTCTGGGCTTACCATTATTAGCTGTTCACTGTTCAGTTTTCTATTGGACCCAGCCTGACAACAATATAGGCCGACCCATTATACTAAATAACTGAATATGTAAAGCATGTTTTTTACCCTTTATATTTCCATTAATTCTATTTCAGTCCTTTATGTTGATATGTTTTTTTTTTCATATTTACATTTTTAATTCAAGGAAAATTATGATTAATCAAATTTAAACAATTAATATCTTAATTAATGCCGAAAAAATATGTTAACATTTTAAAAACGATTAGTGTATTTATTCTTATATTTTAAAAATTAATGAATTTTTTTAAACGAAAAAAATTAATGAATTTTTATAATAAAATAAGAAAAAAAATTACACAAGGTAAATCCTGAAAGAAAAGAACTTTAATAATTGAATGAAACAGGTTGAAATTAATTATTTTTAATCCACATTTGATTTTAAAAATATTCTTTTAGATCTGATGAGTTACTTTTCATTAAGAGAAGTAAACAGTGTTAACAAATAATTAAAAGTTCACTTTCCAAATACAAAGAATTAAAACAAAAATTAATCCAAACACTTCAAAACTGTAATTCAACATAAATTAATAATCCAGTGTATGCAGCAATTGTCAAACTCGTGGAAAGAAGGTAAACTCGTATCATGTACTTGGAAAAGTTTATATTTATTAATAAACATGTGTTTCTTGAATATAATAAAATAAAAAATATAAAGATAATAATAATCTGACTTGAATATATTTTAAATATAGATAGTATATTTAAATATATCAACATTCATACTATATCAACCTCGATAGAGAAATTTCTATGAAATTTATATATAAATTTATTGAGTTTGGTGAATTAAAAATAAGTAAAGTGAATTAAGTAGTAAGTTAATACAATTTTCTGTAAGGTAGAAATATAAAAATGGAAAATGCACAATGTAAACATGTGAGTTTTAACAAAATTTTCAACGATTGAAAATTTAAGTGACTCGTGACACATTTTAGTTAAATAGTGATGACATAAAAATGATAAAATCAGAGTGTCAACTAGTGACTCGTGAGTTTAACAATGATATACAATTTTAAAGAATCCAATTCAATTCAAAAGGATATCCAGATCTATATAGGGTTGGGCCAGGATCTTGATATGGATATGATGGTCCCACTAATTACGTTACACGTGTAAGGCTGAATGGGTTTAAAAAGAATTATCAGCTAATCAGCCATGAGTCATGACAATCAGCTTCCCATTTGAATCTTCTTTTTGAATCTTCTTTATCTGGCCCACAGACTGTTAATCTGATGTGGTTTTATTTGTACGCAGTTTTGGATATCACTGTGTTCCTTATTAAGAGTATAATTATAAAAAAATTGTTCTAAAATTATAGATTTACTTAAACGACATTAATGATTAATTTCCTACTTTTACAACATTTAAATATTATTGCACATATTCTGATAAAAAAAATCTTATTGCACATAGAGAAATTGGAGAGAGGTGTGGCGGTGTGAGAATAATATATAAATGTCGAGGAAATAAAACGTGCTAACCCATTTTTAAAGTGCATTGGGTTGAACTGACCCGTTTAAATAGAGATAGACCAAAATCACAACTATACTCAAAACATTTAACATCAAACTATTTATTTGGCAGCAAAAACTTGGTTTCTTGAGATATTTTTGTTAAAAGAGTATTATGTGACGTGCACTAAACAGGAGTGCTTTTTTCACTGAATATAATTCTCTTAGTACTAAATTCAGTCCATATATTGGTATGCACTATGCAACATAGAAACTAAGGTATGTTTGGTGCCAAGAAAGAAAGTGAGGAAAGTGAAAGTGAGAGGTTTTTCGGAAATTTAAATATATCTCTGGGCCCACAAATTTTCTCTCTCTATCTCACACTTTTCATGGGACCTACAAACTTTACTTTCCCATCATTACCTCTACTTTTCATCTTTACCCTTTTACTTTCTAATTCTCCACTTTCCCTTCTTACAACCAAATACACCCTAAGGTTAAAAAAATTGCAGCATAGAAACAAGGTCCAAAAAATTTAAATATAAAATTAAAATACTAGTAAGATACTTGTACAATTATATTATTGGGCTATATTTTTCAAAAGTTACCATAAAATATCCAATTAAAGTCTTTAAATAAAATGAAATAGTATGGACTATCCAAGATATAGTTTACCCATATGTTTTTTCACAAGTCACTCACATTATGTTTCATAAAGACCAATAAAAATGTTTAAATCTCATTAACTTTCCATTAGGAATCCAATTATATTCCGCACATATCTAATATCCACTATACCAAATAAAAATAAAGTCAAATTATAATAAATGAAAAGTAAACTTATATGTTCACTTGAAATATTTAATGAATTGACTTATATATATAGGACTAAATAAAGCCTTCTAATGTGACCTCTATATCATGAACACGTGTATCGCCCATTATGTCGGCAATCAGATTTATGGCAATTAAATCAAAATTCATATCTACTATTATCACAAGGTTGCCATATTGGGCAACAATATTATCAATTTGCCATTACCCGCCATTACTTCCTATTCAATCATAGTCTGTGACGTGTCCCTTTCAATCAACCACTTCTTTAATCATAACGTGTCCTCTATCACTTACATTCACGTTCACTCCCTCACTTTCTGCAATTCCAGCCTCTTACTGAACATGGAGGATCTCATCAAAGGCTTGGCTGGAGCTGTTCTCGATGGCCTAGGCAATAACCATCAACATGAACATGATTCAAAATCTCGTGATGAACGGTCTAGATCTACTTGGTCCGAGGTAATTATTAGTGTTCTTGTTCTACATATGATATGAGCTGACTTTGACTTTTTTTTTTTTAAGGTAGATAAGCAAATTATACTACTAAATTACAATATGTCACGTGTAACTACACTATCAACTAGTAGAATAGATTAGTTCCCATGAAAAAAAATGTAACTATACACAATTCATAGGATTAATTCTACATCCTTAATTTCTTCATAAAAGTCAACGGAAAGTCAACGTTATCTTATCTTCTGTCTGATCACTAAATTAGTATTTTGAAAGTTGGTGTTATTTTATGGGGTGATGAAATTTGTAGGTTGTTTCCGGAGATCAGGATAATGATGAAGGGAATGGTGGTCGTAGACATGGGCACGCTGGGAATAATTGGAATAAAGAGGTTTGTTTTAGATTTGGTTTGGGATCGTAAGTGTTGATTTCTGTAATTGCAGTTTGAAGTTGAAGTTTTGCATAAAAAAATTGTGATTAAATGTGAGTATGATTGGCAGGGGCAGTCTCGTCCTGAGCAGGATTGGGAAGCAGACAGTTCCAGATTTTCAAATAAACCCCACAAGGTGAAATCTGAAATCTTGTACATTAGTTTTTAAATCGAGATCTTGACACTCAAATTTCAGAATTGATGTAGTAGAATGTAATTATATTGGAATTTGTATTTTTGGTGATTGCAGGAACAATATCGTGTAGAGGAGAATTGGCAAGATGATAATTACAAGAATTCTTACAAGTCCAATAAGGTGAACTTCTTTGATTGGTTAATTTAATTAATCATAGTCCTTGAATTGAAGCAAACTATGTAACTTCTCGAACTATATTGTGTCTTTGTTGACAAATATGATAATTCCAGGAACAGTATAGTCCTCAGCAGGAGGAGTGGGAAGGTGAGAGTTATAACACTTCGAGCAGACCCCAAAAGGTGAATTTTCTCTCCTTCCTTTAATGATCTGTCCTGACAATTTGTTTTCTGCACTTTTAACTATATGGTTTTTGGTCAGTTTTGAAAACCATATTTTTTTTCAGCTGGTTGAAGAAAATAGTGATGGATGGCAGACTGTTGGCAAGAAACCTCCAAGGAAGTCACACAAGGTTCATTCCTATATTCTTCTTATAGTATGACTCACAATGATTCATTTTAGGCAAAAGGCACTGAACTAGCATTATCTCATTTTCCATCTTTTAGAAATTCTTCATCTTTTTGAAGATTGCCTTTTTATGGTTCCAAATTAGAATGAACTATAAGCTGTCTGGGCTGAGAGTCAAAGCATGTCTCTTAGAGCCAACTAGCAAAAAAGTATCGTTGTTAATTCTAGCTGAACTCTGGGGCCAAAAGAAATCTACATGAAATCAGATGCATATCTTTAAATAATGCGTAATATGCTTGCAAAATTGTTACTAGACATGTTATGTGCACTTCCAACTTGTTGACAGATTATAAAGGATCATTGGGGTGGTTATAAAGGACCTGCTGAAGAGCAAGAATACTCTAATGATGTTGAAATCGGTGCCACTCTAGAGCCCTCTGAAGATGAGCTTGCAGATTTTTCACGAGCTTGCAGTAAACTTTGGGATCTTGATTTGAACCGTTTGGTGCCTGGCAAAGATTATGAAATTGATTGTGGTGAAGGGAAAAGGGTTTCCCAGAATGAAGATGTGGCACAAGGGAATCTGTTTACTTGGGTTAGTGATGACGTATTCAGAAAGCCTACATTTTCTCGCTTTTGTTCACTTCTAGATAACTACAATCCTCAGCAAGGATACAAGGAAGTTGTCACATCTGAAGAGAGACAGGAGCAAGCTGCATTCATAGAAGAAATCAGCAGAACAGCTCCAATTAAATATCTTCACAAGTATCTTGCATCCAAAGGCATTGTATCAGGGAGTTACCAGGATTTTAAAAGAATGCTTAGCAGTCTTTGGTTTGAACTTTATAATCGTGGTGGTACTTCTGGTTCTTCTTCCGCATTTGAACACGTTATGGTTGGAGAAATCAAGCAAAATGGAGAGGTTTCAGGCTTTCATAACTGGCTTCAGGTGCGTGACCTTTTATTCCTTCACTCCCCTCCAAAATCATGTTGTGATGTGTTTATAACTTCTGCAACATAAAAGATTGTATCAAATTAGGAGTAAGAAAATCACATCCAGGTCTCTTTTCAACCATACATATTATCAAATGTTGGACATACATGTCAAGGGACCAGTGACCTGATGGTTAGAAAATGAGAGATAAGACATCTCCCTGCCTTTAAGGTCCTGGGTTCAATACTTGGCGCGCCCTTCCGGGGCAAACTCTGGATTAGTGGGTACTCAAAGAGTGCCGGATACCGGAGGATCTAAACAAAAAAAAATGTTGGACATACATAAGGCAATTGTTGGATTGTGGATTTGTCCTATATAATGGTATTGTAATTAGTATAGTGTGTAAGTGTGTAACTTTGAAGTCAACACCTCAAGTAATACCTTCTAGCAGTCAAATGTTGTCAGAGTTGACTGTACCTTATCTACAGTTTCCCATTTACAATGGGGATCACTCTTGGACTATATGTGTGCTTTACTTTGCGAATTGTCTATTGACATGTTGCTTATCTGCTGTTTTTTTTATATATAAAAAGAAACAAATAATGCTTATCTGCTGGTTTTTAATTTTACTAGGATTTGCTACTTTATTTGTTTACTTTTTATTGACATGATTTTCATTAATATTCAACGATTTTTGTTTGTATTGAAGTTATGAAATGGATAGTTTTGAGCTGATGCTAAGATAGATATTTTTTCTTTTTAATTTTATTGTCTTTATCGTGATATCATATTTCACTTATTGGTTTTCAATATGTTTGAGCAGTTTTATCTTGAAGAAGCAAAAGGGAGGGTTGATTATCAAGGCTATATTTTTCCTCGTAGGCGGGGAGAAATTGTGAGTGACTTTATCCATATTCCTACTGAAATCCAATATTTAATGCTTAGCGTGTTTTTTCCTGCATCCACAAGAATTATGGGATTCAATCTTGTCAACAATGTTTTAACACCAAACTCATTTGTGTAATATATGTTACTTCTGGTTTTTTTAAGACACAGATAAATTAATTCTGAGGGATAATATAGTTAAAGCAGTTGGATTTGATAAAACATGTTGCAAATTAAAAACATATTTAGACAAAAGATACAAATTCTTCTTTCTGGGTGTCCATGTTCCAAAAAGGATAGCCATTAGCCTAGTGTTAGCTAGTAACTTGTGTTGTTTTGAGCTGCGATCATATCATTCTAAACTTGCAGTATTTGCTAATGTCTCATTGCAGCCAGACTCTGAAACCCAGCTACTGACGATTCAGTTTGAATGGAATGGTGTTCTCAAATCTTTGTCTAGCACTTTGGTTGGGGTGAGCCCAGAATTTGAACTTGCTTTGTATACTCTCTGTTTCTACGTGGGTGAGGAGGATAACCACATTCAACTTGGTCCATATTCAGTTAACATCAAATGCTACCGATTTGGTGATCATATTGGGTCTGTTTTTCCCATTGCAGAGTAGTTGAATATTCGTCACTACTTCTCATCTTATATTACCATGTGATTTAACTTGTAGTTATGACCGTGAAGGTTGTTAACTTGAATTATTTCATGATTGTAGTTGTGATATAGATATGAATTTGGTTTTTAGATGCTTCAGGGAGATTCACTATATTTCTCTGATTCTCTCTTATTTACAATTTACAAATATATAATGTTGCTGAGTTAATCGATACTATCCTAACACCTTGGAACAGGAATTCACTTTCAAGTTCTAATGCAAGACAAATGAGATGTTAGAATAGTAAGCCAAAAGAAATTGAAAGGATATTTGAAATATGATGTGGTGGCATATCTCAACGGTGTCTAGATGCACCCAGCAACTATATATATCTACTTATATAATATTTTTATAGGATAAAAAATGGGATAATTAATTATTCCTATGGAAAAATATAATTAAGATGAAGTCTCATGAGTTGTGACATCAGCAGGCCATAAGTTGTTAACTTTGTTCGTCTTAATTCTATTTCTTCCATGCATTCTCTGATTAATTCTCCCTCAAAAGGTTCCTGTAGAATGTTCTGTTATTACATTCATAAAAAAAATGAGTATTCTGTTATTATTATTTCGCAAGCTTCGTCTCTACCTTGATATAAGTATCTGAGTTGCTTGGTGTGGCATAAAATGAAAGAGTAGGAACCAAGCATGTGAAAACGATGGACCCATGTATGAAGATCCTCTTCGGATTTTAAATCATTGTTCTTGTGCAATTTGTATGAAAATATCTAGGTCTCTGCAGATATTTTTCCACGCGTTTGAAAGCGCTTATTTATTTGTTTAATGGTATTTTAGCATAATGGTAACACATAGATAACAGTAAATATATGTTCTAATATACACAAAAAATCTTAGACCAGTAACTAACTAACTGCTTCTTCAAGGTTCAGTAATCAAATCACCGGTGTAAGTTCCATGAACCAAATATTTAGCCTGATTTGGGTGTTAATGCTTAAATAAATGATTGAGAGATCAGAGAAGATTCAAACCATATTAGGTTCAATTGATAAAACTCTTAGTTATGGGATGTATAATATATATCCAAAGCAGAATAAGACAACAACTAAAGAGTCCATCAATATCATCACCAAAAAACAAAAAATAAAGAGTCCATCAATATTTACTAATCTAAGATCAAGAACCATTCATGTGGTTTCAAAGCTTGTGAACAACACAAGCAAAATATGAATGAAAAGTTTTACAGAATTCGTGTTGGTGGGGCACCTTACTGTCCATATAGCTACCACTTATCTATAAGTCAATAAGGGCAGCTTATACAGTTATCCTACACGTGAAAATTAAACAAGAAAAGTGCATCTGTTTTTATTATCATTTATTTCATTAGTTTTATTTGAAATTGCGTCAAAATACAAAGAAACTGGTTTTAGGGAAGTCAGTCTGTAATCTGATTGTATAGAAGTTGTAAACTTGTTTACAAGAGGATGTGACATTAAGTACCCAACTATGCTCGTTGCTGATCAGTTAACTAAACTTTCGATTAATGTATATTTGAGTTTTGGTGCTTTTGAACATTCCCACCTATTGAACACTGGGAGGATGATCTGATGAGGAGAGTTATTATTGTTATATTTCTTGTTGCAAGTGTTGATTTGAGTTAGTGAATATTCAGTATTCCTCCAATACTAAATATAAGACTTAGTTTACTCTTTTTTGAAGAGATTGAGTTTGCGAAATAGGATATTAAATTATGACGTATTTAATATATTTTATATTATCCATTAATTTATAGGTCAAATAAACTAGTTTAAGGGAAAAAAGGTAAATCAATTTATAATTAACTTATTTTTTTTTTGAATTTTCCAAAAAAAAGTTGGGTCGATTCTCCTTAGAAGGCTATAATGAATGACTCCAATCGTTTGAGATTACTTGTACGTAGAATACCATCCTACCTGTCTAAAACAATATGAAATGTTTGAAGTATGAATGTCGTATTAATAACGCTTAAAATGTAGTCATTCAAACTAATATAAGGTTGATCAGAGACAAAACAAAATTTAAGGACCACTTGTTTTTGTATTTCTTGAAGTAGCATGCACGTCTTTCCCATCGAGGTTTCCAGTGAACTAATTTTTTGTTTCTTTGTGAAAATTCAAAAATAAAAAAAAGGAAAGTAAAGTAAAGAAAAAAAAGAATATTGAAAGAGACAGATGAAGAAACGATATTAAAGAGATAAGGATTCATTTCCTCCTCAAAAAAGCATTGTAAGAGTAACGGGTAGGGGGTTATATATGCATTATTACAAGGAGACAGCTCAGCTAATGAACCCCTTCCTACAATACACTACAAAACATCATTTGTCAGTTTAAGTTCTTCAAAGATTCGGAATTAACAATACAGTGATATACCAACTTGTCCCTTCATTTCTCTCTCCAGCTTCACTACTTTCGTTCTCTTCTGATTCCGATGTCTTCTCCATCACTACACATTCCTTGATCAAACAGTTTCTTCCAAATCAAGTTCTCGGATTTATTACATAAATTATGCTTGTGTATACGATATAAAGGCTTTCTTTTCTTCTTGTTATTATGCTTAAAAGAAGCTAAAGACATCACCAATAAAGATTTTGTTCAGTTGGTAAGAAATTGACTAATAACTCACAAAAACATAAGTTCAAATTTAACCACCTATGTAATGACTTTGTTGATGAGCAATATGTAAGTGCTTTTTGAGCCTAAGACCTAACTTGTACAAACATTTTCTATGAGAAAAAGAGGACATAGACACTTGTGAAAAAAGTTTGTCAAGAATTAATAAGGCCAAGAAATGGTATTATCTCCTAGACAGTAATTATTTTAAACAAAACTTTTCATTTTGATCCCATATATATTTAGTATGACAAGTTGACGACTACTGAGTTTCTAGTCAGCAAGTAAAAGTTCTAAATTCTAATAATTAATGAGATACCAACATCAAGAAAATGAGACTGTTAATAATGATGAATGAGAGTTGATTGGAAAGTTCTATTAAAATTGAATACTTAGAAAAAGAGTGCAAGACTAACAAAAAAGAACAAGAAGACTTGCTCCAAACCACACATCTATGAAGGACTTTGAGGGTTCCTTATCTTGAACTAGTTGAAGCAGAACCAAGAGAATTATATAAAATTTCAGAGATATTTTCGTCCACGAAAACTAATTAAGTATGCATCAAGACACTAGCAGGCACGCGGTGGAAAGTGGAAACAAGCCAAATGACCATTTCACATAAATTTGTTGGGGTTTGTCTTGCCACTCATTAATTATCGAACCAAGTAACAGGTTTTACAAAATGGAATTATCCAACAAAATTTAGACATCGTCCATTCCTTTTTTGGCTTTGCTATGCTTCATAAATGCTTCTATCTATATGTGAATTCAATCTTTAAGGTTAAGGGCCAAATCTAGCACTCTACTATTGTCAAAAGTTCACCCAACATAAACAAGAATTTGATGGCTCAAATGTAGCACACATCTATTCAAAAATGGCTCAAATATAGCATGTTTGTCAATTTTAACTGGTTCGACCGTTAAGTTTGACCTGATCATGTCACGTCACCCAGTTTTGCCACATCACCCGCCACGTCACCCAATGGCCCACTTACTATCCATTATTGGGTGACATGACAGGTGACGTGGCATGATCAGGTCAAATTTAACGGTCAAACCCGTTAAAATTGAAGGAAATGCTAGAATTGAGCCATTTTTAAATAGATGTGTACTACATTTGAGTCATCATATTCTTGTTTATGTTGGGTGAACTTTTGGCAATAGTAGAGTGCTAGATTTGACCCTTAACCCATCTTTTAAACATAAAAGGCAAAAAAGATGGGAGCTTAATTAAATAATTCTTTTTACTAATTAATATTTGTCTTAATAAAAGTATTACTAATGCAAATAATTAGGAATTACATGATCTATGAATTAAAAAAAAGATTAACCACCCTATGACATTTTTCGATTAAATTTTTAAAAACATTAGATTAATTTATTGTTTTTCTTTAAATTTATCTTTGATCTCACATATATTTGATTTGTTCAACTTAATTGAAAACAAAAGTTTTGATGCCTAAATACTAATATGCACTTGCGGAAACGTAGTTCAATTTTGTGCCTATCAAAATTGTTTTATACTTTTATTAGAATTCTTTTTGGAAAATTTTTCTAATATGTTAACTATTTTATTAAGTTATTCATATTTTCTAACATAGTTAGCTATTAAAAAAGTTGTTAGGTCTGATAATGGTTCAAAACGTGTTAAGAATTTTTATCACACCATGGAAAAATAAACAAATAAACCCATACCAAGAATTAAAAGGAAGCACATACACTTCGAAACCAGCTAAATACTTAAATTCTCATCTTCATTATTATAACAATGTTCTTGATTATCTTGATTTTGATCACCCTCTACTTTATTTCAAGTACGTGCCTTGCTTTTGCTTTTCAATCACATTGGTTTTATTTGCATATTGAAATATGTTGCTTTTATCACATCAATGAGTTATAATATTACCATTTGCATTACAATGAGCCAATGACAAATTGCTGATTAAGTGGCTATTATTGTGACATCTTTGTAGTATTTTAAAATGGTATTGGGTCGGTATTTGTTTTTGTGTCTCTGAATCCATAAAGAGTCAGAGTCGATGCCTACTTCATTCTGAGTGCAAGAAAGAATGTTCAAAGAGGCGGCTAATTAAATGGTTCTGATTTTTGGGTTTTTAGTGACTCAATTCTTTGAATACAAAGAAATGTGAAAGAGAAGAAATAAGATTAAATTCTTTCATTTCTTTTAATTAATCGGAGTTCAGTGAAAAGTGTTTATAAATTTAAAAAAGAGAAATAAAGTTTTGTAAAAAATCTAGAAGGAGATATTCTATTTATGATTTGTTTATAACATGATTTTATATTTCAATATCTTGTTTCATACTTTTTATTGCTTAGCTTATTCATGCTCTTGTTAACATGAGTTTGGATGTGATTGCTTGGGTTTTGATTGCACCTATTAACCTTGTACATATATGAGAATGAACTGATTTTCAGCAATCCTATGCAATCCTGATTAACCCCTCTCAGTGATAAAATTCATGAAATTTAAATTAACGTAAACGAGCACATACTCCCTCGCACTGGATTTGGCCTACAGAAACTATAATTATTCAATAATACACCCAAACACAAACACAAACACAAGCATAAAGTTACTATATAAAAGGCAATGAAATTATAATTTTGTGTTCAATAATACAAACTCATTTACGTATATAAATCATACAACTTAAAATATAAAACGTAAAGAAAAAAAATTACAAAAACGCGTAGGTACATGTCAAAAAATATCATTGTTCTAAGAAACAATCATTTTCAATAGATTTAACGACTATATAGTGATGCTATTGATATAAAAAAAACCCCTTCCAAAGAAATCTTGAACCAGAACTATGTTACGTGTTGCCACTACTTGATTGATTAAGATCAATGATATGGTTAACGTTTACTTAAATATAATCTGTCAGATTAGGAAGATATACTTATTTAACAATATTGAGATTCATGTATATATTGTTTGATTCTATTTTATATTAAGTATTACGGTTAAGGCGCTGTTAAGTTTTTTTTATTATTTTTTCTCTAAATATTTTCATGAACTGAATTATTACTATTAACAAGGATATTTTCATACCTTGTCTCCCTCTATATTACTATTACAAATGCATTATTGAAACAAAATTAGATCCCATCACAACTAACTTCAAATGAAAAAAGGGATCGGATAATCATGACAATTCACAATATCAAACATTATAATTTAGGTTTGTGTAAGATTTGATTTGAATATAAGAAATTTTTCCCAAGGCATGCTCATTCTACACAAACAAAAGCCAGCGTTGAAATTTGTACAAGTAACGTTCCTCGGTTTAAAAAAGCATATTATCATGGAGAATATAATATTATTGAACCATTTTGCAGATTTACACTAAATAACATCAATAGTAACAGTGGAATTCTCCAAGAGATAATTCTATAAGAGTGATCCTCATTCCATTTATAGTTATATTTTTTCCTTAAAATTAATTTATTCTAGTTATAAATTAATCTATAATTTAATTACATGTGACATGTATTAAAATTTAGTTGTTTATTTTGCTTCCTTAACTTCAAAAAATGAAAGAAATCTTATATTTAGGATCAAATGGAGTATATAATATGAATTAAGAGGAAATTGAAATCCCTATTATTTATTGGAGAGACGTATTTAATAAAATGGCTACTGTAATTTAGAGAAGAATACTAAGAAACTTAAGTAAGGCAGCTTGCTCAGCCTATGATAGCCGAGAAAAGAAAATATCGAAGGGTTTCCATCATGTCGAGATATTTCAACTATCAATCTTTAAATCGAGAAAAACTACTTGTTCTCTTCATTTTTTTTTACTACAACAATTTCATCATTAATCTCGAGGTTATTCTAATACAGTAAACTGAAATGAGTGGATAACCGAGCAACTATTTAAAGTTACCGCCAAATAATTTTAACGCCCTTGTAATGAATAAAACCAACCTCAGTATTTCTCATGCTGAGGCGGCTAGCCGTTAAAACTTAAAAACCGAAGCTTCAGAGTTCAGATAACTTTTGGCGAGACTTGTACAGTTTGCATAAGATAGGAAAAGAAGAGCTGAGATGGAAACACGTCAATGGAAAAGAACAAGAAGAAGAAATCATATTCCAAATGCGAGCCGAATAGCTTTGATTTTTTGCACTTTTTCCATTTCTGAATCAGACTTCAGACCCCACCAACCCCACCAAATTTGTCCACTATTAGTTCTCAAACTAATAAAATAAAGACTTCCCATGTTGAGCAATTCAATCACATGCTGCTCCCTCCTCCTTCATCTCCCTCCCCCAGCAAACACAAAATGGCATTATGTTTTCGTTCTTCAATTTCTTTCATCAACAAGAAAGAACAACCAAAAACCTTTGACGAACTCCTCTCTGCTTCAATCTCCTTTGCCAAAACAAAACAAACCCTCCGCCTGCAAGCCAAGCACTCAAACTTATCTCACAGCCATCATCATCATCATCACCATCATGTGAAGAAGAAGGAAAAGTGGGAGAAGGTTCACGTGCCGTCATCATTGCCTGGAGAGAATCAGAACCAAAAGGAGTGGATGAAGGTACCAGTGTTTGTGATGCTGCCATTAGACACGGTGACAATGGGAGGGACATTGAATAGGGCAAAAGCTATGAATGCAAGTTTGATGGCTCTGAAAAGCGCGGGAGTGGAAGGAGTGATGGTGGATGCTTGGTGGGGTTTGGTGGAAAAAGATGGACCTTTTAATTACAATTGGGATGCTTATATGGAGCTTGTGAACATGGTACACAAACATGGTTTGAAACTTCAGGTGGTGATGTCTTTTCATCAGTGTGGAGGCAATGTCGGAGACAGTTGCAGGTATACATGTCTGTCTTTTCTCATGTTATTTGTAAATGAAGTGAAATGAAGTATAGTTGGGACTTGGGAGATTAAAATTGATTTAGTAAGTGATGGTATATAACAATTGTGATAAATGATGTCTTCAGCATCCCTTTACCGCCATGGGTGGTTGAAGAAATGAGCAAGAATCCGGACCTGGTTTATAAGGACAAGGCAGGGAGGAGAAATCCTGAGTATATCTCATTAGGCTGCGATTCACTGCCTGTGTTAAGAGGAAGGACTCCTATTCAGGTGTATGCTGATTACATGAGGAGCTTCCGTGACACTTTTGCAGATTACTTGGGCACCGTTGTTGTGGTAAGTAAATTTATGGACGCTCCTATCTCTGTGTTTACGTTCTCAATGTTATCATATCATCCAATAATAACTAAACATGCTGCTAAATAATTAGAACTATATCCAAATTGTCAAATTGTAGTCTTTTTAGATTTTAAAATAAGGAGTGTGGAGTGTTTGATAGATTACCCATTTAAATTCTAATACCACATGCTCTTAAACAGGAAGTTCAAGTGGGATTAGGTCCTTGTGGGGAACTCCGATATCCATCTTATCCAGAAAGCAACGGAACTTGGAGGTTTCCTGGAATTGGAGAATTTCAATGCTATGACAAGGTAATTCACGAATTCGATTTTCCAAAACAAGGGGGAAATAGTATATCCTCGAATAATCTTTCTAAACAAGAGTTCAAATTGTAACTCTGGCTTCTTTGTCATCACAAGATAAAATTTCAAAAAAATGACCAATTTATCACACCCATACAGTATATGCAAGCATCTTTGGAAGCATCAGCAGAAGCCATTGGAAAGAAAGAATGGGGAAGGAGTGGACCCCACGACGCTGGCCACTACAATCAATTCCCCGAGGAGACTGGATTCTTCAAAAGGGATGGAACATGGAACACAGAGTACGGACAATTTTTCTTGGACTGGTACTCCAGCAAACTGCTCCAACATGGTGATATGATCCTTGCCTCGGCCAATGAAATATTCCAACATTGTGGGGTGAAACTTTCTGGGAAAATCGCTGGAATCCACTGGCATTATGGAACCAGGTCTCATGCTTCTGAGCTAACTGCAGGATACTACAACACCAGATCCCGTGATGGGTATCTATCAATAGCAAGAATGCTGGCAAAAAATTCGGTGGTGTTTAATTTCACCTGCATGGAAATGAAAGACAGAGAGCAGCCAGGACATGCAAATTGCTCACCAGAAAGTTTAGTCCACCAAGTGAAGATGGCGACTAAGGAAGCTGGAGTAGAACTTGCTGGAGAGAATGCATTGGAAAGATATGATGCACAAGCTTTTGCTCAAGTTTTGGCAACAAGCAGATCAGACTCAGGCAATGGACTGGCTGCATTTACATACCTCAGAATGAACAAGAGGTTGTTTGAAGGAGATAATTGGAGACACCTCGTGGAGTTCGTGAGAAACATGTCCGAAGATGGCCGGAGACATAGACTCCCACATTGTGATTCCAGTGGCACTGATTTGTATGTTGGACATATCAAAGGAGCCAAGAAGAAACAAGATCAAGATCAAGAGGCTGCCCTTGTGTAAATATTTACAGAGGCATGTTCACACATCGCAGGGGATATATCTTTTTTAAGGGTACAGTGAGATGTTAAAGGGCAAACAACAAAAAAAAAAAAGAAACATAACAAGGCAGAGCAACAGAGAAAAGTCAAAAAGTTGTGACAACATATACAGAACTGTGGCACAAGTGATGTGCCATGCAAAAACCTCCTGTGGTGAAGATATTATTTTATTTATGTCATGTATATAGATCCAATATGATTGGATACAACCTTTATATCTATATCCATTACATACTTATATAAGACTCTTTTTGTGAGGTCGGTTGTTTGGGAGAGACACCCAGAGATGCAGAAACTCATAAATACTCAAGTTGTTGACTTCTGTCAATATTCAATGTTATCATAGAATAAAGAGCATTAGATGTTTTGCTGTTCATAGTCAACACTCAACAGTTCCAACTTCTCTCAAAGTGAGTTAGTGCTATCTGTCCAAGTACAAAGAGAATACTTTGTGCAACATGATACACCAGCACAGTTCTCACCTGGAGGATAACCAAGCCCATAGTCATCATAATTCAAATTGAGATTTCCAAAATAATCTTCATCCTGTGGTGCATGAACATTATGTGGAAAACAGCTTTCATGTCACAATGAAATACATGTTGTTCCATGGAATTGAAAGTCTGCATATCCGGAAAACTATTCACATTGACTATAATCAGTCTAATCTCAGCCACAAGGTTAAACTGTGCAATGATGTACCTCAAAATCATATAATTAAAATATTCGATTGCTTAAATTGTCAAACAGCTTTTATCATCCACAAAGTAGTCATACATTTTAAGAGCAAGAAGAAAGGATTAAAAACATGGAGGTAAACAAACAGCTTTCCTCACGCAAAAAGTATTGGCGATAACCTAATTTGTATATAAGCCAATAAGTTTACACGGAGAAAAACCTTATTTCCTGTATTTATTGATAGAATGAAGCCAAAAATCATGGACTTCTGTTGCCTCATTTCACAAATTGAAATCATCCAGCTTGTCAATCAAGATTATATTTAAAAAAAAAACTCTACATATAGAGCTGTGCATATATAATAAGCCAGCATATACTCTCCGCAACTAAATTTCAAGACTAACATTTAACACTACTTACAAAATCGACAAGGCAGAGGTTCACTGAATTTCAAAATAACACATAAGAATTGTGTGGAATCGATAGACTACGGGAAATATAGTTATTTGTCCCCAAACTAAAATCACAAAGGTTTTAAAAACTAGCCAATGAGTACATGAAACATGCCGCTGAACGTAATAAAAAAATCGCCTCGCAAGCAAAATTCACATCGATTCAGGCCGTAAAACACCGCTTCTGCAACGAATAAAAAATGAATCAACACGAAGCTGAAGCTTATTCATAAAATTAGCAGCAGTATGTACGCGCAACTAGTTGCCTAATATAACGGAAATCGGAAAAGAAGTAGAAATGAGTTGAATTACCGAATCAAGAATGAGGAGAAGGAGAATCGGAAGAGGAGGAGGAGGAGGAATTTGAGCGTCGGAGATCTTGAATCAAGTCGCCGAGCTGTTTGCGAGAGGATTCTCTGCCGAACATGAAGCCGTACCTACAGAAGGAGAGAAATAGAATTGGTCGTTGACGAGAATGTTGATATAGAGAAGTGAGGAGAGAGAAATTACCAGAAGGAGATGGCGGAAAAGGCGCCAGCAGTGGCTAGTGTCTGAAGGAGAGTGAAGCTTTTGCGAGTCGTCTCCATTTCACTTTCAATTCACCTTCGCTCCATTTTTGCTTTCACCGCCGCATTTGAACGCACATTCTTTCACTGAAATAAGGCCTCTCAAAATTTTGAAGGCCCATGGTTTTTTTTAATTAATCTGTTCACCAAACTGGGCTAGATATATGGGCTTAGATCTTCGCTTCAAATAAATTTAATTTTAAAAAATAAAAATACGAACTGAATCAGGGGAAATCCAAGGTAAAATGTCACACCTCACTTTTATTAACTCATCCTATTCTAATCAATTTATAACCACTTTTATTAATACTTTTCTATTTCAAAATTATATCAAACAATTTCACTTGAGCTTCTAAACAATTTATAAAATTACAATCCTTTCTTGATATTCGCAACGGAATATATAAATTCATTAAATAGCTAAATTTATAGCTAATACTTAACTTTATTTTATCTCCACCTAAACAATCTAATGTAATAACATTCTTGTCATATTTAAATATAGTTATTACAATTCTGTTTAAATATAATTAACTATCAGAAGCAATAGCTTTTACCTAATACTCCCTTCATTCCTAAATATAAGATCACTTTTGAAATTCAACTTGTTCCTAATTATAAGATCACTTTCTAACTTTTCTCAACTTTTTTCTCAAATTAACCCTATAATGCATATCTATAATAAGAAGCAAAAGAGTGAAAGCGGGGATAAAGATATATAATTAGAATAAATTGGTAATATCATGTAAATAACTAACTTCCTTAATCTACTCAAATTAGGGAAAATGATCTTATATTTAGGAACAGAGGGAGTAAATCACAACCTATGAGCTTGTACAGTGTAAAGTTTGGAAACCTAAACCAATCTAAATCAGATTTTAATCTTTCCTAATCAACAAAACCTATATATAACCCAAAAATCGACAATCAAACAAAGAGGGAAAAACAAACTGATTTTCAATTCAGTCTCACAAGATATAACCAACTCTTACTACCATGCATAGCATTATTTCTACGGCCTAAAACAGAATAAGCAGCTGAAGTCATAACAATTTCAATTCAATACTCACAAATCAGCTTTAATTCAAAAATAACACAAGTTACACATGCTGTGAAAGTATTCAAAAATCAGCAAAAACATACATCAAACACTTTTCACTTCCTAAATTTTCAACATGCAAGAACATTATATACACTTGCTTCATCAATCATACACCACAAATTAGCATTGCCAAAACTGAATAAGACCATCAATTAAATTACTCTTTACATTTAGCACCATTTTTGATTAAAAGAAAGTTCTATTCCTTTAATTACATTTAGTTATAACAGTAGCATTCTCAAAAAATTTGTAATTACACAAACAACATCTAGAACAGAATGAAATTTCTTATAGGCATCACTTCAGCCATTTAAAAAAGAAATATTAGACTTGATGTAATTCAATCTTGCAAAAATTTACACCCAAGGCCACTTTCAGAACCAACATCTTTATATTACCTAATATCCATTTCAAACTCAAAACAAAACATAATTTCAACACCTATGACAGCAAAACAATGGAAGAAAAGAGATCTACCTATAACTGAATCCAAATAGAAGTATAGAACCATTTGTTTTGGTCAATGCAGCAAAGAAAAATATCTTCCATTAAAATCAGTTCAGCAGAGCAGAAACAAAAGCAAAAATTCTCCAAACTAATATGCAAATCTCAAATATACATCACAACAACAACTAAGTGCAGAAAACCATTAAACCCACATACAAATTGCAATTTCGTCCATTTTTCCCCAAGACCAATCGGCCATAACAATTAGAAATGAGGAAAAATAAGTCAACATGCATCCATGCACCATTTCAGCAGCACCCATGATTAAGAAACACATGCATGACAATTTAAGTTATTTTTAGTACTCATGACAGCAGCAAAATAAAATCAGAACAGCAACAGAATTTATTTACCCAACAAATCCCAAAATCATGCTTCAATCCTACACACATTATTCACATATCAATTAATAACTAACATGCATGTACAAAAACTAACTATAATAGTCCTATTAACCCTTTAATTCCGTTCATTTTAACTCCCATACTAGAAAATTAAATCCCGATTTTACCCAGTGTTCGTTTCCCTCAAATCCTCACCAAATCGCAGAAAAATAGGTATTGAAAGAAAGAAGAGCTTCATCTAATCTTAGATCCGCCGTTGCATTCGAGTTTCCCGCGCCGAGCCGCCGTGAATCGCCGGAAAACGTCGCTGAGGATGGATAGAAATGGAGGAGAGTGTGAGGACGAGAGGGTGTTCGTGTTTTTTTTTTTTTGAGAAACGAAAGGTGGAAACTGGAAAGTGATGGTTCTTGAAATGACCAATTTGCCCTTTCTTTTTAAACTTTATTACTTTCTTAATCTCTACTTAATAAAACATAAGTTGTAAAAATAATTCTTTACATAAATTCATATATTTTCTTTCATTATAATGTTACCTAGGCCTTCATGTAGTTTTCATAAAATTTATAATTTAAAACTCAACATTTAACTATTTTTATTTAGTTTTTTAAAGGAAATAAGCACATTAATTCCTTAAAGGTGTATTTATTCTCATTTATTTTTTTGTAAGATGCTTTCAAATTCTCTAATGATATCCTAAAACCTTATTTGATTCTTTATTATTTCTATTTTGAAAACTGGGGTGTTACATCAAAAAAGGGAAAATATTACATAACAAATAGTTGAATTTTAAAATCATTTTAACTAGTTGAATAATAGGATTAACTAGTGTGGTAACGACATTTACTACTCAAAATTTCCTTTCTGCGATTTTGAAATTTAACAGTCATTTATCTCAAATTTTCCCAATGAATAATCATTGATGTTATTTTACGAATAATAGTTATTTTAATTTATTGTTTATTTTTTTGTATCTATTTTGATAAATGGTGATTTATTTATTATAATGTTTTTAACTTATTCTTTTGAACAAACGATGACTACAAATATGTTAGATATTTATCATTTTCAAATATTTAAATATTTTATTTTAGTAAAAGACTCAACTGATTGATTTAATATAAAGTTAAGAAAGTGCGTGAAGTACTTAAAGCTTTAAATATATTATTTCCTCCCAACTAATGCGTCTTACTCATAAATCGATATATAATATGATAATATATGCAAATAGTATTTCATGAATTATGTAATATATAAATATATTATAATTAAATGATTTATTTTTTTATAACTCGCGTTTTATTACATTTTTGGGCAACTTTAGTAGTAGTATTAGTTTCATTCAAGTCAATGTTATAAAAAAAAAAGTTTCATTCCAGTCAAAGGTGGTATGCGTGCCAGACATTACTAGTTCAATACCCTTTTTGCTCAAAGTTAAAACCACTCGTCACAAACAAAACCATAGTTAATTATTTTATCTGCCAGACTTCCCCTAGTTTTTTTTATCAGCCAAACTTCCCCGAGTCAAAACACTTAATACTATACATTAGAGTATGTTTGGTAGAGAGAAAGAAAGTAAAGAATTAGAATTGGAAATGGTAAGAGATGGAAAGTAGAGGTAATGGTTAGAAAGTAAAGTTTGTGGGTCCCAGAAAAAGTGTGAGATGGAGAGAGAAAACTTGTGGGGCCAGAGATATATGTAAATGACCATATTATCCTTAACTTTCCAAATTATTTACATGTTAATTTCCTTGGATTATGACAACCAAACATACCCTAAGAATATGATGATTGCATGAGGTTGATTTTGAGAAACCTTGCCTTGAGAGAGTGTCGTAAAAGAATATGGAAAATGTTGACTGCTCTGAAAATATCTCCAGGCTCCAGCTGGCAGCTGCACTTTAATACGCGCTTTTATATGATGTGGTCAACTAAATACACTTCTTCCTTCAATTCACACCCACTTTAATTTAGGATATAGACATCACACGATTTTAGCTTCTCGTTCATCATAAAGCAATATGAAATGAAATCCAGTGTTGGATTAAGACAGGACATAGCGTCGTGGGTCCCAAATGACTATAAGAACAAACACTATTTACTTCTTGGTACCAACCAACTTAGGTCGTGTTGATTCAGAAGCCTCTGAACACTGCAATGCTTCCTTCAAGCTTTCCACTACCTGACTCATGGATGGTCTTTCTTCAGGTTCCTTGTTTAAGCATTTGTCTGCCAACTTGGCTACTTTCCTAGCAGCACCATGTGAATACTCATTTCTAAGCCTAGGATCCATTATCATGCTGAACCTTCTACTATGAGCAGGATATTGTTTAACCCATTCTAAAAGTTTTTGTTCTTTATCTTGTTTTCTATCTAATGATCGCCTCCCTGTAAGCATCTCATATAATACCACACCAAAGCTCCATACATCACTCTGAACTTTTAGGTGCCCTGTTTGTATATATTCTGGGGCAGCATATCCACGTGTCCCCACCACCTACAACAAAAACATATATATGACACAATTTAAACCTTGGTGGTGTCAAGTGTCAGCTCAAATAATTATAAAGAATGTGTATAGTTGTCAAAGCAAAGCTGCCTATTTTGACTTGGTAAGTAATATTCCAAGTGCACCATATGCACTTACCGCAGTGGACACGTGGGTATTATCACCAATTGGACCTTCCCTAGCAAGGCCAAAATCTGAGAGCTTTGGATGGAAATTCTTGTCCAATAAAACATTGGACGATTTGAAATCTCTGTATATTATCTGCCAAATGAACAATTAAAAATATTAAATCAACAAAGCAAAGGGTTTAATATACACCCAATTCCCAAATACAAGATAGTTGTATGGATGTTTAAGTACCTGAATCTCTGATTCCTCGTGTAGATAAAGTAATCCTTGTGCAGCACCAAGCATGATCTGCAATCTTGTTTTCCATGGCAAGGTGGGAAGAGACCGTCTAAAAAGATGGTCCTCCAGGCTCCTGTTTGGCATGAACTCATAAACTAACAGCCTTTGGATTCCTCTTTCTCCGTCTACAGAGCAATATCCCAAAAGTTTCACCAAATTTGGGTGATTTACAATGCCCAGAAATTGAACCTCTGCCAACCATTCCTTATGCCCCTAAACAAAAAACACATGCTACCTTCAGCTAATGCAAAAATATCAAGTATAATGATGTATAAAAAAATTAATATCAATTATAATGAGCAAGTGTTATGATAATTGAATTCAGACACTCAATACATGATTAGCAGACAGGCAGTAATAAATTCTGCAGGTAACAGTATAACACCAATATAATAAAGTACAAGTCAATTTCAATATTTCTTATGCTTAACAAATATTACTCCTATGGATGATTATAATTCTTGACATGTGAAGGGAGAAATGTATACGGCAAAAAATTCCCATAATCTTCTTCTAGTACACCATCTCTTCACAAATCACAATTGCTTAAAGCACAAAACATTCAAATCAAAGAGAAAAGATAGTACCTGTAAGCCACGTGTGTTGAGGCTTTTAATGGCAACAACAATAGGGTCACCACGACCATCTTGAGGCTTAATTGTACCTTTATAAACACTTCCAAAACCACCCTCTCCAATCTTCAACAACCTATGGAAATCATTAGTTGCCTCACGTAGCTCTTGCAAAGTGAACACCCTCAAAGTATGCTCCTTCTCTTTGTACAATTCTGTTATAGTTCTAGGTGATGACAACGAACTTGTTGGATTCACCGCATGATTTGAACCCGCATGATTCTTCTTCTTCTTCTTGTGTCTCTGTTTCTTCGATTCTGAGGACCCACTTTTTACTTTAAACAAGAAACAGGCCATTTTCTAACCATTCATTAGATGAGAAAGGGAGATGAAAGAAATGTGTAGAAAGAGAAGTTGATAAATAATGGGATGGAAGGTGGGAATTAAAGGAGAGGAAAGAGAAGGTGAGAATATGAACCCAATATTCAAAATATGAGTTGAGTTGCGTGGATTGAAAGGAATTGAATAATAATTGGAAGGAAAAGCAAGGAAAGAGGTGAGAAAGTGAAGAGAAGAAGATAAACACGGCTTGAAGAAGAAAGATGTGTAGAAAAGTGAGATCAAATATCTCACAAAGAATATACTGTATAATATACATAAAGAAGAGGATGAGTTTTTCAAAGATGGATAAAGGTCAATGGAAATTCCATGGACTACTGCTCCAACGACCGACGCCACACGCACAGACGATATCATGTTGACTTCACTTATGAGTTATGACTTTGCTATCGTTTTCTTTCTTGTTTTTTTTAATAATTTGTTATTGGATTGAGTTCAATTTTAATCGCATGATTATACTACAGGTTAAGTTGAATTTTAGTTTTATCCACTGAATTTTACTATCATCCCATTAACCTATAGAGCCTCTTGCATTAATGAAGTAAGTATTAGTGTATTACTATTAGTCTTAGATTTTGATGGGCATAAAAGTAACAATAGTCTTTCAAAACAAAGTAAATTTAGAAAATTTGTAAAATTCTTTCAAACATGCATATAATAAAGCTAGGCAAAACAAGTTGGTCACGTAGTTCCAAATCAAAAAATAGACTTGCCTTAGGATGAAATTTTTGTGATTGTTGAAGGAAAAATATCATTTAATCCCTCGTGCATGTGGTTAAAAACAATTTCCCCATTCTCCCCACAAAAATAAAAACATGAAACTTCATTTTCCCCAAGACAAAATAGTATTAATGTCTAAGCTAAAAGACTAAAATATCTTTATTGTTTGAAAAAAAATTGAACTTGGAGATACCCACATGAATGTTGAAAAGAAGCATAAACAACCCATATGTGTATCCTATTTCCTTGTTAGAAAATTCACTACGGACATTTTAATCTTCTTGGTGAGACATTTAATTTCATTTTTCACTCTTAAGACAAATAAAAGCTTCGTATATATGTGGGGAAATTTGAAGTTAATTTACTAGAAAGAGGGATAAATAATATTTTCTACTGTTATAATTGATCGGTTTTAAAATTACAATTTGTTACTTTTGTGCTTATCAAAACTTGATTATATTGCTTCAATGACTGATTACCATAAATTTGGTTACAACTTGATAAAAAATTGGGAGAATCAATTAGAAGTCATATGGAAGAAAGATAATTAAGATGCATGAGTTGTAAATTACAACTTCTAGGGCTAATAATAACAACTTATTGGTTTCACATAACAACTCGTGAGACCATTATTGTCAAACTCGCGAGTTGACTCTCCGATTTTACCGTTTTTACGACACTACCTAAACAAAACGTGTCACGAGTCACCTAAATTTTCAGTCTTTAAAAATTCGATAGAAACTTACGTGTTTACATTGTGAATTCACCGTTTTTACTTTTCTACCTTATAGAAAATTGTGTTAATTTGCTACTAAACTCATTTTAATTATTTTAAATTGACAAAATACAATGAATTTAAATATGGATTTCATAGAAATATATCTATTGATGTTGATATAATATGAATATTGATATATTTAAATCTACTATTTGTATTTAAAATAAATTCAATTCAATTTTTTTTTGAATTGAAAATTCAAGTCAATTTATTATTATTATGGGAAAAGGTGCAAAAATAGCCACCGTAAATTTAAAAATGTGCAACTATAACTCTGGTAAATTGAAGGAGGTAAAACTATACACTGTAAATCAAAATGGGGCAAAATTGGGCAAATGTGCAAAAATAGCCATCGTAAATTTAAACCTATGTTTTCCAGACGTGACCCCACCATCAGTAAATGATTTGTCATACATTTAAGGGTGCAATATGTTGATGAGACTTTAATTTTTTTATGAGACTTTATTTTTTCAGATGATTACGTAAAAGTAAGGTGAATTACACATGATTTGGGGTTCTATTTGGTTTCTTATCGAAATGATTTGGGGGCTTAGAGTTCGTTTTTAGTGATTTAGGGTTCAACTGAATGCATTTTAGCTTTCACATTAAATTTTGAAATTGACATGTCATTTACTGATGGTGGAGCCCATATCTGGAAAATGCCTGTTTAACTCGGCCTAACAGAGAGGTTATTTTTGCCTCATTTTGGTTTACAATGTATAGTTTTGCCCCATTTTAGTTTACAGTGTACAGTTTTGCCCCCTTCAATTTACGAGAGTTATAGTTGCCCATTTTTAAATTTACGGTGACATTTTTGCACCTTTGCCCTATTATTATTTATATTCTTATTTAATCATATAAAAGAAATACATGTTTTTTGATAAATGTAAACTCTTACGAGTTTACGATTCGAGTCTACCGATCCGAGTTTGCCTTATTTACACGAGTTTACTTAAACTCACGAGTTTGACAACCTTACGTGAGACCTCATTTTAATTATATTTCTTCCATGAGACCTATATTTAATTCTCCCTACAAATTTTGGTTACTAAAACTGTATATCAACTCTATTTTTAATTAACTACATTAATTAATTCCGACGCTTTTTATGAGAATAAATGTTTTCTTCATCCATGTGTCTTACTTTGGCCGAAAAAAATCCATGTGGGTCTTACTAATTCATAATGGGTCATGAATATATTATATATGTAATGCAAATTTATTTTGAAAAATACCATGTGTTATCTAATAAATATACTCCATCTAAGAATTAAGAAACCGACTCAATGCTGTTTCTCTCCTTTTCTTTGCCCTGTCTACTTCTCTCCTTTCACACTAGGCCACAAGTAGAAAACTTTATAAACCTCTTAGCAAATACTCCCTCCGGTCCTAAATATAAGACCTAGATGACTTTTTTTTGGAGATGTTAAGGTTATAAAATATGTTATTAAACTATGACATATTTAATATATTTTTAGATTAATCATTAGTTTATAGGTTAAATAAACTAGTTTAAGGGGAAAAATTAGGTAAATCAATTTATAATTGACTTATATTTTGCTTTTTTAGGATTTTTTAAAAACGTAAACTAGGTCTTATATTTAGGACCGGAGGGAGTACTATTTATTTCTTAATAACAGACAAAAGTCAACTTCAACAAATACTTTATAAATTTTAGTACAACTTGACTGATGATTGGAAGATTGACTCTTCAATAGTGACACTTCACAATGAGTTGAAACTGTATAGTTAAACAAAGAATATTTATCCTGGTAAAATGTCAATACTGGCCGACACATTCGATGTTTGGATGAAAATTGAAAATACAGTAATTAAGATGATATGGCGGATATAATAATAATAATGATATAATAGTTGGAGTATTAGATTAAAATTACTGACCACACTAAAAGAAAACTTTCTTAAAGCTAATTATGTGTCGCTGAACTAAAGCACGTAATGCGTCCTACTTTAACACAAAATCAGACATTTTAGCGTTAGGAAGAAATTGAAACCCTTTGAAAATATTACTTAACCAAAATTGAGACGTCTTAACGCCCCTTCGTGTTTATAGAACTCATAGATCAAGCAGAATACAAGATTTACTCAACAAATAAATAAAAAAACAGGGAATCAGACTTCAGCCAAAAGTGCAACAAAATGGCACGAAAGATAAAAAACGGAAGCAAAGAACATGACTTTCTCCCCCACATTTTTCTATTTCCTTGTGCTCTTATGCATCAGAACTTGGAATTTGGAATGACATGATTATTCAAAGTTTTAAACAAGAAGTTACACTTATAATTTAGACTGGAACAAATAACTTTTTTTCAGCTCATCCATTCAAGTAAAAGTCAACAAAAAAGAGAGGTGCCCATTAGAGAGGCAATAGACAAAAGTCATACGAAATTAGTAATGATATCACTTGGTCAGATGGTGCTTTTATGGAGATATTAAGAGAGTAGGAATAGACAATTTTAGTTTTATGGTATGAAAACTACACATGTCCCACGAAGATCATGGTTTGATTGTGATGCTTGTGAAACCACCGCGATCATCGGCAACCATTCCATTTATGATTTGGAAATTTGAAGTTTCTATAATCACCTCCATTATTCATGAGTAGATTATTAGAAAGAAAGCGATACTTAAATCTTTTATTTTAATGCATAAAAAATATTATTATTTACTTATTTTACAATTCGAAATATTTGACGTAAAGATAAGGATGTACTAAGAATAATGGATCCAATATTCCATTCTATAGCTCTCTTCTCTATATCATTCAATAGACGTGTTCAGGAGATTTTTTTTTTGCCAACCTAGTTTGAAGGAGGAAAAACATCCGCATGTGATAATAATACAGCTTCATTTAATATTCTCCCATATCGTGTGGAAAAAGAAAAATGAGTTTGATGCTTGTTCAATGGTTAATTGCAATTTGCAGGATATCCAAGTATCCAAAAAAAAGTGCAGATTTCTAAGTATCCAAAAAAATTGCAGGATCCTCATGTTTCAGACAAGGGAAGTTTGTCGTATAACATATTACACATTAATGTGTTTAAGGTCTTATAGTTCACAATATGATATTAAACAACACGCTTTAAGGTGAGATCTCAGTGACATGGTGACTTGATTTCCCACCCTGATAATCTAAATATAGCTTTAACACTATATGATGATGGCTCACTAAGCACAGTGCAGTACTCGTATATAATAACAACATACACTTTTAAGTCATTTGTCCAATAAAAAATAATTGAACAAATCCTCACAATGGAAACTAAACTGCTAGCTTCTCATAGAAAACCAACAGCAATGCATAAAAATACATCTAAGAATAAATCACGTCAGCTCATACTTGGCCAATCCCATGATTGGGTAGCTCCATAGAAAATTCTCTTGATTCATTGAATAATTGATTAATCACAAAAGCCTCAATAATCACAATATAGGAGAACACAGCAAAAGCAACTGAGCAAGCTCTGTCATGTGAAAACAGCTGCAGCCAATGTCACCACCCCGTCAAGTCAAAGCAAAGCACAGGGAAATTAGTCAGATGAGCACATAGCTCACACACTAAACACTAGCTCAGCTATGAACCCCAAAGCAGCCTCCGAGTCTGGGCTGGGGGCGCTAATCCTGGAATATCACGAATATCCTTGTTGTTCGGGTGCACGATCTGGATTAAAAAAACAGCTAGTTAAGCTCACAATCGGACAGACATTTCTTGTTAAACATAGAAAGATTCAGTGGCGCACAACAGAACATTTACCAAATACAAGCATAATAGAAGCTATATTTTTTGATAATGCAACTATATGTTTGTTATTGCTAACAGTTTGAATTTTTCTTCAAATTTATCATATGGCTGCAAGGATTAGTTATTCAGAAATCCATGGCACATGACAATTTTCATAGTACACATGCATGCAAGGTCTGTGAGATCTGTCAGGTAAGAAAATGGGGAGCACAAACACCAGGATTTTCAATAAATGAATATATGCTTCACGAGCAACAAAAACACAGTGCAGTACTGCAGTTAAGCAACAGCTTCAACTATCAGTTAACAAATATCTAGACTAATTCATTCATTCAGTGGCGCCAAAAAATATTGACAAAACAAGAAATTAGTTAAAATCATAGGCAGAAAACTAACTCTTACCTTTACAATAATGATAGCTATCACTCCAATCACAATAAGAACCAGCAATGCCATAATACACTTGTCAGTAGCAACCTATTGTAAAACTTCGCCAGGTTAACAAATAATAAACAAACATACTTCAGATACTACCATGCAACCAAGTGGATAATTTAGAAATTGACCTGCCTACCGATTTCCTTCACCAATTTAGTAGCTCTCTTTATGGAAAAATGGATGGAATCCAGCTCATTAACGATTCTGCTCATTTGTTCAGTCTAAAAATGGAAGAGATTGCAGTCCTTAGAACCATGACAACTTAAAAGAATTTTCTCTTTTCTTCTAGAAACAGAACAACCATGCACATACCTGAGCCTTAAGGGCTGCATTAGTCTCAACGCCAACATTTATTGTCTCTTCAACGACCTATTAATGCAGATGTATTCAAACAGAGAGGATAGTGCATAAATATATAAATAAATCCACTCAATTACTGCAATAAGCACGAACACCATTGGGTTGAATGATCCTTCAGAAGTAATATATGTAACTATGTATTGAGTGAGTAGTGGGCATAAACTTTGGTGTATAACACACTCTCACCACTACAAAACCTTCTTTAAATGAATTTGCAAATTAGCATCAATACCAGGATCAGTTTGACTAACTTTCCCAAACAAAACAAAACCATTATACCTAATTCTCAGTTGACCTAGTTTATAACATAGCTGATCTTCATGAACTTAGACCTACCCTTTTCCCCCTCTCAATAGCTTGGTCTGTCTCATCCATCATCCGATTCCCCCTATCCATCAGCTGCTGATTAGTCATTGCTGCAAAGGAAGAAGTTTCTTACTTTATTAAAAAACTCCATATAAAGATGCATATTTCATGAAACAGGCATGATCAATTATATCAATATCACACAACACACAGAATATCGTGGGAGGCACAACCATTTCCCCCCATTGTTATAGTCACTGAAAAGTTATGCTCTCAACTCGAATTTTTCATGACATACTGCATCCTCTACTTTTCCCGTGACCTAAACAGCATCATTTTTACTAGAGTCTAGAGATATGCATGGGTTGAAAAGACATGATAACATCTGGCAAAATAAAAGAAAAAAGAAAAAGAAACAGAAAAAACATGATAACATTGTATCTTCACTAGTTCCGCATAGTTTAACAGATTAATCATGTTCTTTTATATGACAATTGAAGACAGGGTATATGACCAGAGCAGCATCAAAACTATCTAACCTAAGTGATACAATGGCAAAATAGAATAGGTTAGAGAAACTTATGTGCTTACAAGAAGCTAGCAAGACATTTTCCTCTGCATAGCCTTCGTTAGGCCCCTCGAAGAGCTGAATTCGCTTTTGCTCAATATTTGTGGCATATCTGCATTGCAAACAGCACTATAAGCTAAATGATCTGAGATATCAAAATATATACCAAGCTCTTATCAGAATATAATAACAGAAAAAGACATGAGAAAAGTAAGATCATGTATGTTATGAACTACAGAGTTCATGTCTGTCAGACAGACCAAGATCCACTACTAGTATATGTTAACTTACTGCTTTTTAAGAGCAACATATGAATTTAACTCTTTGATCTGCAACAAAAATTGTAATTAATCTCATCAGCGAAATTGAAGAATGCCAATGATAATGTTGGGTCCAAGAGGCCTTTAAAAAAGAACATATAACAAATTTTAAGAACGACCATTATGATATCATACAGAAATTATATTTCACAAGTTAACATCTCACCATGGCCTGCTTTTTCTCATTCAGCATTTTGTTGGTTTCCCTATCATTACTACCCTCCAGAGCCTTAACTTCTGCATCAAACTCTTTTATAAGCCTGAGAAAATGGAGCCAACAAAACACATCATATACTCCATAAAAGAGACCAAAACCTCAACTGTGGAAATTCATGATCTGCCGCCGAGATCAGTGGTTACAGTAAAACAGCCGGACTAATGTCTTGAAAGTAAAAGGATATATATAGACTCACACACACACTCTCCTTAACAAGCATAAGCATCAATAGCTGTAGTTTTTGCACACACTTGTTGATTATAAACTTCACATATGTCCTCTCCTATCTATATTTTACAAAACACACACACACACACACACACACTCCTAAACAAGCATAAGCATGAATAGCTGTAGTTCTTACACACACTTGCTAATTATACAGCCCCAATTTCCCTCTTATAAACTTCATATCTGTCCTCACCAATCTAGATTTTACAAAATAAAGTAATAAGAGACAATTAAAATCTTAAAAGAAATACAAATAGCACTACTAATGAAAGCAATATGAGAAATCAAAATAACGTTAAAAGCAGCAACATACTTCTTACAATCACGCATTTTATCTGTCAACTCTTCAAGCTGCCTGCTCTGTCTATTTGAATCCTTAATCTTATCCAATTTCTGAAACCCATTTCTGCACACAAATCACTTCAACTATTCAGTACTAGCAATATAAGCAACCCCACATCGCTTCATTATTAAACAAAAGAGACTATACAAGAGGTAAACCGATTTTATGTACACTATAATTTAAGAAAGCAACGAAATTGGAAATCTTACGCTAATGCACGAAAAATGTCGCTGATCTGGCCATCGATCTCCGCCAATCCCTCGCTAATAGCTGATAAGGGATCCATGGAATCGACCCACAAGCAACGATGTTAAAAAGATTCAAACTTTGAGTGACAAATGAAGAGAGCTTGGAAAAAGATTTGAAATTTTGTGTGTGGAAAATGAAAAGAGAGGATATTGAAGTTTTGTGTGGGAAAATGGAAGCTCAGACAAAAACAGAAATGGATCTGCCTTGTGATCTACAAACGTTTTTGTGAATTATTTATTTATTTTTTTTTTGAAAAAATATGGTTTGTTTTTGTTATTAGTTTGTTTTGTTTTTTAATTTTCGTTGAGAGTTCTTCTGGTGAAGATTCGGCGCGTATACAGAGACACACACAAGTGTGTTTTGCCCGTTTAAACCGCAATGGGATTTGGGATGGGACCCATCCAAATTATACCCCCATGTCTGTTTTCTTTCCCTAATTATGTTTGACTTATATGAGAAGAGATTACTATTTGATAAAAAAATATGATAATAGATTAGACAAGTCAAATCGCTGCCTCCAACATTATTGTCAAACTCACGAATTGACGACACTACCTAACCAAAAATGTGTCACGAGACATTCAAATTTTAAGTGAGAATAAATTTTGTAGAAATTTACGTGTTTATATTCTAAATTATTGTTTTTACGTTTCCATCTTACAGAAAATTGTGTTAACTTGTTAATAAGTTCATTTTAATTATTTTTATTTGACCAAATTCAATGAATTTTTACATACATTAAATAGTAATTTCTCCATTGAAGTTTATAAAGTATGAGTGCTCATATATTTAATATCAACTTTTTATATTTAAAATAAGTTGAGCCAGATTATTGTTAATTTTTATGAGAAACACAATTTATCTGGACTCTTATGAGTTTACAATTTGAGTATACGATCCGATTTTAATTTTTTTCCACGAATTTACTTAAACTTACGAGTTCGGCAATCATGCACTCAAATATTTGTATGTTAAGTGCACCCTTTTGAAAAAATGTTGGATATAAACAAATTAAAGTGATGCGCTTCATTGGAGTGAGTATTCCGTTTTGTTTATGAATAATAAGACCTAGTTAACCGGTTTTTGAAGACATTAAGAAACATAAGTAAGACAATTAATCATGAGTATTTTTAGATTACATGTTAAGTTAAATAACATAACTTAAAGAAAAAATATTCAGGCAAGTTAATTGTTTAGTTTCACTACAGAATTTTAAACGAGTCAACTAAATGTTTATAATTACCAACAGAGGAATGTAGTTTTAGGTAAGGAGTATAAAGTAAAATAAAAACGGCCTGAAGATAAGATAAATTCTTTTTTCACAAGAGAACTTAAATCGAATTATAATTTAACATTGCAAAAATACAATCTGAAACTAAATTTGATAATTGCTAACCATATCGATCCATGAAATTGTTGGAAAAGGCAGGAGCCACTGTAAAACCACTTCTAGCAAGAATTTGTTCATTGTCTGAGAAAGATGGTAAAAATTAAATACATCTGGATATGTTTGTCGTGGTTTCTTGTAGAGGACAAGATGGTACTACCTCCAATCCTAAATATAGGATCTAATTGACTTTTTTGGAGAGATTAAGGTTGCGGAATAGATTATTAAATGATGACATATTTGATATATTTTTAGATTATTCATTAGTTTATAGGTAAAATAAACTAGTTTAAGGGAAAAAATAGGTAAATCAATTTATAATTAACTTATTTTGCTTTTTTAAGGATTTTCTAGAAAAAGTCAATTAGGTCTTATATTTAGGATCAAAGGGAGTAATTTGTAGAGAGATTTTTTTTGGACTGAATTTTGTAGAGGATATGAATGCATCGGGGAAGGATCCCCCCTCCTATTTTATCAATGGCGTTGAAGACATTGCTGTTTTTCTTTAATTAAATTTGAACATTAAATATTTTGCTAAATGACCTTAATTACTTGCCAAATATATTGATGAAAATGAGCATTGCATTGCATTCTTTATTAAATAGAAAGCATTGCATGGAATTTTAATGCAATGTATTACATTACATCTAAGCACGTGGGGATTGACTAAACGGGTGAACACTGGCTGGTTCTTAGGAGTTGATAATTGTCTTGGATAAATAATCCATTTTTTGTTTTGTTGATTTTCTCTTTAAATTATCTTTATTGATAAAATCTTAACAATTATAAGATCAAAGTAATTGAAAGAATTGAGGGAATTATTTGGTATTTTAGAAAAGGCTTCTCCTACAATCCAACTTAATTAATACTTCCCTGATCTAATTAAATTAGATCAATGGGTTATGTATAAAATAATTCGTTTCCCCCTACATGTTCTAATTAGCGGGTTTCAAAGCAAAGCACAAATTACAATTATAATTTCCTACAGCGCAAATTTTCCGGTTAAGTGCTTTTAAGTTTATCATCATAAAAAAGAAATTTGAATTATTAAAATATTAAAATATTTGAATCAATTTATTGATTTTTTTTATCAAAAATCAATTTATTGATTTGAAGAATTGAAGGAGTGTTTTTTTGTCAATGAAGCAGTTCCAATATCATCAAATGGTTCAACAATATCACCTGACTATATTTTTAATTTCAACAATCAAACTTGAAAAAAAAATTATCAGAAAAAACTGAGAAATTGATAAACTGAGAAATTAGTTTTAGTTTTATTAATTTTTTTAATTAATCAACAAAACTGATAAATTCTTGGTTCTTTAATTTTAACGCGTAGCAAAAAGTGAAACACAATTTGTTGGAGTTTGTTGGGACGAGTCAAAACTAAAATGCAAGTAAGCAAAAGAAATAAGTAAAACTAATTTTATTTTCAAAAAAAAAATTAACTCTCAATATTAATCTAAGATTGTTATAAGTATAAATAAAAGAATGTAAGCTTATGAGCTAAGAAACTCGCTGCTTAGAGAATACTCTTTTTTTTTTATCATAAAGAGAATACTCCGTACTCATAAAAGGAATACTTGGCCATGATAATGCCTGAGAGGAAAGAGAGATATATATTGTATTTGTTAGTTGAGGAAAATATGGAGATAAATAGGTAAAATATACAAGGTCAAACATATTTAGCTATATAGTAGTATTATACTCCGTTTTTGATATATAATTTTTTGGAGTATAATTTTTGGAGAACAAATACTACGTTTTGCAATAGTGATGGAAAGAAAATATATATATATATAGGGAAAAACTTACATCAAGTTACTTTCTCCAGGTTCTCAAGTTCTTTTAATATAAGAGTGACACGTGTCCTTTTATAACAAATTGGTTGTTATAAAAGGACACGTGTCACTCCTATATTAAAAGAACTTGAGAACCTGGAAAAAGTAACTTGACCTAAGTAAGGTTCATATATATATATATATATATATATATATATATATATATATATATATATATATAATCAAAAAAAGAAAAATATATGGGTGATAAGGTGAGTGACGATCGTGCGGCATTGGTAAATATAAGAATACAAGAATAAAAAAATAACGAGAACACTAACAAACTATATAATAGAGTATAATAATATTATATTATTCAAATTTAATAATATATTTATGACAAAAGATAATATATTTATATCCTAACAGTATATCTAAACAGTTGAGATATTTTCGGATTTTTCCACTTTGCAGCGAAAAACCTTTTCTATATATATAATCGTTCTCATTTCTGTATCTTAGTTCAAGAATACATCATTAATCCGACTTGTCCTACAAAACACAAGTTCTTAGTCTCTTCATTTTCTTAAAAAGCAAACTAGTAATACTCTCATACATTGTTGAATTCATGACGACTCCCCTCGAAACAAGGCTCGAAGTCACCAAAGGCAACTTTGATCATATTCCTCTCCATGTTGTTGAGGAAATTTTGCTTAGAACCGATGCACAAACTCTACTTAAGTGTGCTTTCGTTTGTAAAAGCTGGAATGATCTAATTAAATCTAGCGATTTCATATCGCAAAGTTCAAAAAGAAGTTTTGATTCTAAAAAACAAATACTCCTTATTGAAGAGTGTCGTTGCCGTGAGTATTCATTTTGGGGACGGATATATATCAGACCTCCTAGCTGTTGCAAATTGAAGTATTCACTCCGTTGGGATGACGACCAATTTGATCTTATTCGAGCTATCGATAATCCCACCATAAATGATTTTAAGGACAAATGCGTGATAGGTGCAAGCAATGGTTTGATATATATGCCTTGCTGAAAAAATGTCATTTAAATTAATGCTTTGGAATCCAACTATTCAAAAATATGTGTGGCTTCCACTACCGACGACTTGGAATCCAAAACTATGTAATGTATGTTTTGTTTTTGATCGTAACAACAACGATATTAAGGTTGTAAACCTTCTTTATCGTCATTTGCCGCATACGGAGAATAATGAGTTTGAATCAATATGGGTTTTCTCGTACACAAACTGGTCATGGAAACATCTTATCTCAAATATTTGAGCTCCATATCTCATGTGTTACTCTCCCTATGTATTATTTAATGGTATCATTCATTGGCTAACTAGCTATAAGGGAGAAAAAGAATTCATACTTACTTTTGATCTGACACATGAAGTGCTTGGACAGATACAACTTCCTATCGACGCAGATCCAGTTTGTATGAATTCTCTTGTGCCAACAGAGGATGGTCTCATCTTAATACAAGAAAGGCATGTGCGTGACGAAGAAGAATTTGAAGAATTTAACTTTTTTTCAATTTGGCTTATGGAACAATATGGGAGGTCTGAATCATGGAGAAACATTTTCTCAACAATAACAAATGTGGATTCAGAACATATCTTAGGTGCGGCGAAGAATGGTGACCTTGTGTTAGGTATGTCAGATGGACATATTCGTAGATACAATCCAACGAATTCAACTAACATTCTTGTAAAAAATCTACATAATGTTGTTTTGTTTTAGTTATCACAAGGATAGTTTGTATTTGTTCGAAAAAAGGAAAGAAGTTAACTCATATTAGTAACGAGTTAACTTTATTTGTTCAGCTGACATTCTTGTGAAAAATCTATGTTATCATCAATTTAAATGTTTCCATCAATTTAAATCTTTTGGAATACTTTAGAGATTTCACATATAAATGTTCCCATCAATGAAGCTACCGATAACAATTTCCAAAAGATTCCTTCATTTTTATAGTTTAGGACTAGCAATTAAGGGTCAAATAAAATGTTTATTATATTCTGAACAAACACTTTATTTCTTATCTTAAAATAAAAGGTTTAATCCTTTACCTCATTATTATATTCTGAACAAACACTTTATTTCTTATCTTAAAATAAAAGGTTTAATCCTTTACCTCAACAAATAATTCGAGGAATAATACACATTATCGTAATTAACACCAACCATGGAAGTTTTTTTCTTGAAACACAAAAATAAAATGCTAAGTTAGAGAAGGGGCGTTTATGTTTTCTATTAGCTCGGGGTATTTGTTTTTGATCAGCATCGAGGTATTAGTTGATCCAATATAAATACTTGGGTTTATATAAGAAATTTTTAGTATAAGATGATTAAAACAGAAAATAAGGAAAAAAAGTCTATTGAAATAAGGGTTTGAATGCTTGATACATAGAAAAAAGAGAGCTACAAATAATATATTTCCCCTTTCATTAAAAAAAAAACAGAGAGAGAGAGAACTACAAATCATTAAATCAATTGTCTGGGGTGTGTAGTTGGATGACAAGGATCCATTCATCTTTAAATCATTCATCCTTAAGTATCGAACTCCAAACAATTAGTTAAACTTACATTAAACTTGAGACAATGACTCATTCATCCTCAACTCATTCGTTTTTAAGCTTACATTAAAATTGAGACGGTTAATTTTTTAAAATAAAATTAGTTTTATTAATTTCTTTTTCCTGCATTTTAATTTTGACTGTTTCTACCTCGTGCCAACAAACTCCATTTCACGTTTTCCTCCGCCTTAAATTTGAAGAACGAAAATATAGGAAAATAACTCTTACCGACACAATGCATCAGTTTTTAGTTCACCTTGTAATTCTAGAATGATGTGAACACAAAATACATCACTTTTTGGACCTATAATTCACTTTCTATTTGCAAGTCATGTGTGTGTTTATAAGCTTATTATCAACTTTGCAATGGAATGTATTAATATAAAATTTTTCAATAAGGGCTATTTTGACTTTACAAGATTGAAGAAAAAATTTACATCAGTATTATCAGTTCGTCCAACACGTTAAGCATTGTTATATTGTTTTCAAAATTATCAATATGAAGCACTTTTAGAATATATTATATCAATTTTTATGTGACTTTTGATAAGCAATTTGATTTAATCAAAATGTAAACTAATTCTTATAACAGCAAATAATTAATATATCATATTGAATTAACCACTATAAGGATAAAATGGTAAATTAATCACTATCACCCTCCACTCCCACTAACCGAACAAATGATCATTAAACCATCCCCTCCCTTCCTCCCCTCCCCTCCCCTCCCCTGTTAGTTTATCTTTCCCTTTTTATATTTAATTTCCCTTTTTTCCCCTTCTCTTCCTCTTCTTTTTATATTTTTCTTTGGGAAAATTAATTTGAGGTCCCCCACAAGGGACTTAATACTAGAAAAGTACTAAAAGTTGAAATAATTAATGTAGGGTCCCAAGGGACCTCACTTTAATATATTTAAAAATTGAAAAGACACTTTTGCCTCTGACAACTTAATGGGCAGTCGTGACAACTTGATGGGCATAACTTGACAACTGAATGGGCAAATGTGATAACTTATTGGACATGTGCTTTAAGTTAATTGCCCAAACTCTTAAGTTAGGGAAAAACCTGACAACTTCATGGGCAGCCGTGACAACTCGATGGATATGACTTGACAACTGAATGGGCAAATGTGACAACTTGTTGGGCAAAAGTGTCTTTTCAATTTTCAAGTATATTAAAGTGAGGTCCCTTGGGACCCTACATTAATTATTTCAACTTTTGAGACTTTTCTAGTATTAAGTCTCTTGTGGGGGACCTCAAATTAATTTCCCCTTTTTCTTTTCTTTCTTTTCTCATTTCCCTCCTCCTACGACGTGACAAGCCAAAAGTCAGAAGTTAGAAACTATAAATTACGATGAAAAATCAGTCTTAACAAGCATAAGTCTTAACTGGATGAAATTGACAAGACAGGTTCTGATGTGCGTGGAGATCCATCTTCCGCATTGTTGGAAGTTCTCGACCCAGAACAGAATAAAACATTCAACGATCAGTATCCTAAACACTTGTTCTTGACTTTCCCTTGCCACAAAAAAATGTGTCTCTAGTTGAAATTTCGTTTTGTTTTTAAGATGTATAATTAATTAGTTATATGTTTCATTTATTTTTTATATTGATCTTTTTCAATTATTGTTGCACTTATTTCCATTGATTTAGAAAACAATGGATCTTTTCATCACTCTATACACATACTACATATTGGCATGTTTATATAATTATTCTAGAATTGAAGGATTAAGTGCAGCAGTATCCATTCGCAATCAGTGGTGCACGCTTTTTTACTCTTTGTCCGTCAGACTCTTGCTGTATGTTTTTACATATGTAACGAGTTGCGAAAGGTTCTTACTAAACGTGGCTATTAATGGTTACATGTAAAATTCGATTTTACATATGTCCGCTGCGATTTTTTTTATCCCACAATCGAAATGGATGTTTCATGTTTGGATGCCACTTGATTAAAAGATTTTTTTTAATTGAGACATTCTCAAGCCCATCTGCTTTTATTGGTGATTGGCGTTTACTTACTTACCTTGTATCTAGTCCAAGAGTTGAAAGGCGCAGAATGTAACTCGAGGGGAAAATATGAAGCATACCGTAGAGCCATCGAAAATATTTTTTTATACTGATCATACTCTAATGAGTCAATTATTGTATTAGGAATGTTGATTAACTGCTACTATTTCGAAGCAGGCAATGGTGAAGCTTATTATTCAGAGATATACTAGGGAAGCTGGTGTGTGGAATTTGGAAAGGAACCTTGCTTCCCTTGCTCGTGCTGCTGCAGTAAAGGTTGCAGAGCAAGAACAAGCAGATATATTTGCAAAACTTTCTATTAGATTTTAACATACTTTTATTTACAAATATATATATATATATATATATATATATATATATATATATATATATATATATTGCATTATGGTTTTGCCATATTATACATGAATGCATTTCTTATTTGTGACGCCTTCCTGAGCTGTCCTAATATCTGACTGTTGGTGAATGCATTGTTGCTCTTATATATTACTCCAAGGTTTGATGGCAGAGAAACTGCAGAACGTGTTGCAACCCCTGGAGTCTCTGTGGGCTTGTTTGGACTGCTTTCGGTGGAGAGGTTCAGTTTGTGGAGGCTACAGCAATGGTGGGGAAGGGTGAATCGCATCTTACTGGACAACTAGGGGACGTAATTAAAGAGTCTGCTCAAATTGCATTGACATGGGTAATTGATTTTATCTGATTGAAATTTAGTTCACATTATATATTACCAGGTTTCTTCATCTTAGTTTTCCCCAATGAAACAATTTAAGTTACTTTTATGTGGATTTACCAAAATATTTTGTGATCTGACACTAGTCTCAAACATAGAGAAAAACATCATACACCAATGCCGAATAGACTTGCATGCAGTAGACAATCACTTTGTGGATTATCAGCTTAAACTTCTTTATAAGGTTTTTTACATGCCATGATGGGATTTAATTGCAATGAGCTGTACATGTTTTATTTGATTTGACATCCTTGGCAACGTATTATACTATTATTAGCTTCTATTTTTTCCTCATGAAGCGTTAAGTTTGAACATGCCCTGGAAAACTCATCTTGTGAGTGTGTTTACGTAAGAAATATATCCACGTCTTGTCTTGCACTTCTGAGTGATTTTTCTTCAACTTGTAGATTAATTTTGGTTGGTTGGATTAAAAGCTATGATGTATGTGCCATAGTATTTTGTTGGCTTGCTATAGGTTGCATCTGCAGAGCTCTTGCACTTCCACTGTTCCATGTATTCTTTTGACACCTGTACTGATATTGAAATAATTTTAATTGATGATGGATTCATTTCACAGGTTAGGTCAAGGGCGAGTGACCTTAGGCTGACTGGTGCAGAAGGGATTAGTCTCTTGAAAGACGTGATATACATATACATTTTCCTGCAGGTGCTGTGCCTAAAGATGGACATTCTGCAGGTGTGACTTTGGTAACAGCATTAGTATCACTTTTCAGTCAGAAAATTGTTAGATCAGACACAGCTATGACAGGAGAGATGACTTTGAGGGGTCTTGTACTACCTGTTGGTGGTGTCAAGGATAAGGTAAAAAATCTTGTGTTTAGTTGAATGTAAACATTGGTATATATATTGTCAGATGTTAGTGGTTGTGTCACAAAGATAGTTGCAATTTTTGCTTAAAATATTTGTGGTGATTGCATCTTGTGACATTATTGCTACAAGATACACTGAAGTGGTTCCTTGCTAGCTTGAATGCATAATTGTGTCGTTACATTTGAATAGTATAACAAGTTTTTTTTTGGCTAACATATTATAACAGGTTCAATTGCTAAAAATTGACTTTACATGTTCCTTATTATCATCTATTAAAAAAAATGAATGGTTAAAATTTTTAACAGCTTCTGTGAACTTAAATTATTGAATCTAGAATATGCAAGGAGAAGATGATATGATGGGAAGGCTTTCTATATATTTTGGAAGGAATATGAATAATGTGAATGTTATTAATTGCCAAATTAAATGATGAGGTTATTTTGTTTTTAAAATAGAGCAAGGCTTGTGCATTTGTACTAAAGATTGAGAAGAGTTCCATTATTCACCCTCTGTGAACATCATGACTTCCTATACATTTCATGCCATACTATTAAGCGTGTTCTCCAGCAAGAGTGGTAGAAGTGAAACATCCAGTCCTACATAAAAGGTAGCATGATCTGATCCTTTGAAATGATCCCCAGGTATTGGCTGCACATCGATACGGCATAAAGAGAGTCATTCTGCCGGAAAGGAACTTGAAAGACTTGGTTGAAGTACCACCATCAGTGCTGGAAAATTTGGAGGTAATTTTTATTTGCAGTCATACATATTCAGACAGTTTTCTTATAGCCTCAGATTTGTCCGTCAATGAGCTATCGTTGTCTAGTGCTAGAAGTATGTGCACAGGTATATGGTGTTAAAAAGTATCACTATTTTATTGTCCTGTTTCAACTACACACGTCTTTATCATGGTTCAGAACATTATCCATTTGTCTGAGTGTCTTCTTGAGATCTCGATGGATATTTTCTTATCAAACACTTGAGTGATCATGGCTTTTTTGAACTTCTGTATCAGATATTGCTTGCAAAGCGAGTGGAAGATGTGTTAGAGCATGCTTTTGATGGTGGGTGTCCATGGAGACAGCACTCAAAATTATGACACGATTCTTGGCTGCAATCTTTTATCCTCCTCCTTCACGCTTCACCTTTAAAAAGCATTGTATCAATTCAACATCCGATCCCATCCTGATCTACGACGGTTGTTGTGATCATGGGCTACTCACAGCACTTTGATTATTAAACGGATTTTAATTGAGCAGAATTTATGAATCAGTCACATGGGAGCTATTCTAACAATCAGCATTACTTGTTGGACTCGTATCTCCACTACAGCTTTTGTAAATTGTAAGAATGACTTTTTTTTTCTTTTAATTTTGACTGGCTGTATTCATCGAAATTGAGCAACTAAATTATTTTTGAAGCTCCCGTCGATTTCTTGTAAGTTGTAACTATTGTCAGTTCCTTTTTGTGTATAAGTTATTATTTTCTATCAGAAAAGTAGCACTTGCTTCCGCTCCAATATTGTTCCACTTGTGGCTACTTCACCCATTATTTCTAGATTCTTTATCACCATTAATCTTTGTTCCTGAATCTCTTGCTGTAGGGATGGTTTAGACTTAATATTTAGTCTTCCAAAGCTTTTCAGCGCAGCTGACTAAAGTATAGTGGATTCCTCCAAGGGATCTGCGGTGTGATGGTTATAAAGGGTGAGGTGAGATACCTTCTCAACTTCATGATTTTGTGTTTAATCCTTAGTGTTCCCCCTGAGCAAACTTTGAATTAGTTGGTACCATAGTGTTACAAAACTGACTTTAATCTAAACTTCAATGAATTTGTTTTCTTAACTGGGTTATGGGTTAGCTGAATGGAAATTTTATGAGCCCATGTTTATGGTTAAACAGAAGTTTGCATATGCGCATATGGTATTTCTCATTGAGATTACATATTTGAGTTAGCTTTATAATACCTTTTCTTTAGTCAAACTATTATCATCTAAGGCTTTAAAAGTATAACTTGTACAAATTCATTTGGCTTATTTGACTGATTTGTTGATATTAAAAAACCATAAAATTACTAGTTTAGACATGATAAGTACAAAAAATAAATAAATAACCACTTTTATATTTAATAGCTAAAATCGACCCTATTTACTATAATTTCAACACAATAAATAACCTTTATATTGTGTAGGTTGTTGGTTGATTTGGAGGCGAAGGAACGAAGTTGTACATCATAGTTCTTGTTCTAGTGTTGATCAAGGTGTGGCAGAGGCTATGAGTATTGTTCGTTATATGGTTCGAGCAAAGAAACTTATAGGTGGTCATGGAAGTTTTCTCGGGAGTGGTTGGTTAAGCCAAGTTGTTGAGTCATGTGTGAAAGTTTTTGTTGATGGTGCGTTCTCCTAAGGCTCATCAGTTGTTGGTTGTGACTTAGAGGGGAATGTTTTAGAAGCTTTCATATATTCAGTTTATGGATCTTCAAGCGTTGAGGCAGAGTTATGGGGTTGCTTATGGGGGTTGAGGCAAGTATGAGATTCTGGATTTTGACATGTATCTTTATTTTGTGATGTTGTTTCGGTGGTGGAAGGGTTGAAGCATGACGTATCTGACTTGCATGAGTATGCTGACTTGTTTGTCGAGGTGGGCAAATTATTGCGGCATCAGTGGATCGTAGAGCTTCGGGTGATTAGTCGGGAGGATAATGTAGCTGCAGATTTTTTAGCAAGGAACAGCTTCAACTATTGTTAGAATCTTAAGTTTTGATGGTGACTAAGGTATGATATGGTCTAGTACTAAAGAGAACATAATTAACACTTAGGAAGGATTAGATTAGGACTCGCGCACGCGGATAAATGTGTCATCCCCCAGCGGCAGCGAGTAACTCACTAGGGATTTAACTTAGTCCATGAGAATTAGGTACACAAAACCTTAAGACTAAGCTATGTTTCAATCGGAAGTGAGTTTGCTTCCTGTTAGACTTAGACTGGCGCAGAGCGACAGAATAGATATTACCCCAAGCGTCAGTGAGTCTACTTTCCCAAGTGAAAGCGCTTCCTGTTAGACTTAGACTGGCGCAGAGCAATAGAATAGTTATTACCCCAAGCGTCAGTAAGTCTACTTCGCCGAGTGAAAGCACTTCCTATTAGATTTAGACTGGCGCAGGTTGATAGACTAGATATAACCCCGAGCGTCAGCGGAAATGCAACATCAAGTGAAGTTGCTTCCTGTTAGATCTTGACTGGCGCAGACTGATAGAATAGATTTCACCCTAAGCGTCAGTGAGTTCACTACGTCAAGTAAAAGTGCTTCCGATAGCTTAGTGACTAGCGCTGAGTGTTGGGATGAAATACACTAAGTGAGAGTGAGTTATAGTGAACCAAGATCCTTCATCTAGTAGTTTTACTTCCGGATGTAAAAATGCTTCCGGATACATCATAGACCAGATCAGAACATAGTCTAAGTAAGACTACTTCCCATAGCAAACTTCCCACAACATGTATAGTTTTACTATATCTGATTATATATATTGCTATGTTGGACTAACCAGTATGTGCAGAACTTAATCACACTTCCGGATGCAACTGAGCTTCCGGATGCAAAGACTCTTGGCATTGGATTTCAGAGATTAACACTTGCAGAGCAAGATTGCCACTTCCGGATGAACGATGATCATCCGTCAGCAAGAGTACAAGAGTAAATGTCACATACTCGGAAGTCAGAATGCTTTGTCAGAGCAGAGGTGTCAGGACTACTTTTCAGAGATAAAGCAAGTCAACCCTGCTGAGCATTTAAGAAGATGTTCCTTCCAACGGTAACAAAAGGATAACAGATATTCAAACAACATTGTTACCTACCAAGCATGAGGAGTATGAGAACATAATCTGAAGATTCACTCAAGGTGTCAAAGCTCATACTACCCACAAGAGTCGGAGTCCATAAGAGAGCGTCTGATAGCAAGAGAGCATCCAATAGCAAAGCACTCTTATCATTCATGGACAAGTGCTTGGAAGACAAAGTTCCTCTATGTGATAGCAAGCAAAATGTTAGAGTCCACGAGCTTCAGATAGCAAGAGAGCTTCCGATAATGAGTCTCTTAACATCCTGGACTTATGCTTGAGGAACGAAGTCCTCTCTGACAGCAAGCAAGAGTCGGACCGTACAAAATGTTCAGATGTCAGAACGACTTTTGTCAGAATAGTATTGCCAGAACAGTGTTGACAGAACAGCTTGGTCAGAGCACCTTTTTAGATAAAGCAAAGTCAACCCTGCTGTGCACTAATGAGGACAACGTAAACAAGGCCCCAACGTCTATAATCAAACGGTCTTATTGCCTCTCCAACGGTTAGATATTCAGAGGCTGGTATAAAAGGGATGTTCTTCATTTCTGAAGAAGAGGGCTTGAAAAAGAGAGAGAGAACAGAGCTTATTGTCTGAAACACTATTCTACATTCCTCTCATCTTCTACTCTCGGACTTTGATATGTAATATTCTTAGAGAGTGATTCATTTGTACTTAAGTGAGTAACATCATCCACTCTTGAGAGAGTTAGTTTTGAGCTTAAGTGTTTAACAAAATCAGTTCATAGAGTGAACTTAATTGTAAACTTACATTTTGTAAGGGGGAGCATTTAGAGGTTGTCTAAATCTCCATAGGTTGCAAGTTAGCCCGTAAAACTTGCATTTGTAAGGTTTGCAGGTGAACCCGGTGTAAAACCTGTGGGTTGTTAGGTGAACCCGTGCTCGTAAAACCTAAAGTGTAAAGGCTTCTCTTGTGCCCGGTTTAAACAAGAATAGTGGATTGGAAATCTCAGGTGTAGCCTGGGGACTGGATGTAGGTCTGGGTGACCGAACCAGGATAAATTTATGTGCGCATATACTTATACTTGATCATTCTATTTTGCATCACATAGCATACTGACTTGTGCATAGCATTATTTATTATCATCATCACCGAGCACAAGCAGTCTTTCGAAAAGAGTTTAAGTTTTTATTCCCTCACCCAATTCACCCCCCCCTCTTGGGTGACAGCCACGAATTTCATTTGGTATCAGAGCAGGTCACTTGTTTAAAGGATCAAACGATCTCAAGTGCAAAGACCTTGGCTGATTTGGGTTAAAATGTTTTCCAAAGGCTTTGATCATACCATTCCACCTGTGTTAGAAAATATTGATTTTTGTTGGTGGAAAGCAAGAATGGAAAGCTTTATAAAATCCACTAGTTTGAAAATGTGGGATATTTTTGAAAACGATTTCGATTTCAAACCAAGAGGAAACTGGACTGAAAGGGAGAAAAATTTGTTTTCCTTAAACATTAGAGCAATGCAAATTTTATACAAAGGCTTAACTGAAAATGATTTCCAGAAAATCAAACATTGCTCTAATGCTAGAGATATTTGGAATACTCTTGATGTGATATATGCTTCTAACCCATCTCTTGAAAGCACAGCTGTCCAAAGCTCAACTCGTGCTCTTTGTGGATCATCTACTGATGAGCTTCTGGAAGCTGATATTGAGGAAGCAGACTTCAGTGAAGAGAGTATCCATCTCTGCCTAGAAGATTCAGAAAGTGAGGTATCTGGATCTGAAATTGAACTCTCTGATTTGCAAGATGCATACAATGAGTTATATACTGAATATTGTAGACTTGCAAAAGAACTACTAGGCTTAAAAGAAAAAGATAGGAAACTTGAAAAACTAATTTCTTCTTCTACATCTAAAGTTTCCGAGGGTTCTTTTAAAGAACTAGTGGTTCCGATAGCTAGCCCACTATCGGTAGGGAAAACTTCAACATGTCTTGAAAAATGTTTTGATTGTGAACACGTGTTGAAAGAAAAAGAAAAGCTTTCAAAAGAAACTGAAATTTCAAAGGAACAAAAAGCTTTTCTAAAAGAAACTAATCATGATAATGATAGAAAATCTCATTTTGATTATCATTCCATTATCTGTCATTATTGTGGTAGATTAGGACATATTTCTCACACATGCAGCCTTAGAAGAAATTCAAATGTGAGAAATAAGTTTGTATGGATTCCTAAAGGACAAGTAAGGTCCAGTGCTAACCATGTAGGACCCAAGTACAAATGGGTACCAAAACATCCTCCTAGTGTCTTACTTGTGCAGGATAGATCAAGAGTTCCTCTTATCCCAAAGAAGAGAACTCGTGGTGATGCAACTGCTGAAACCCACTGGTACAATCATAAGAAGCTGTCGGCCACCACAAGGGACAATGGTTCTGTCTCAAGGATGAGCTATCACAAAGATCCATTCAACTATCCTGAGAAGAACAAGAGAGAGTGGATTCCTCGATCATCATTGAAAAGGCTCTTGAATCCTACCTCTCAGAAGAAAGTGCTTCGAACCAAGGATAAGTATAGAAGATCTCCTTGGGTAAGCAAGGGATCACTTAGCAACGAAGCATTTGGTAGTAAAATCTCCTATGCTAATGTTAGATGGACTTATTGAGATTTTACATTAAGCATCCTAAGATGTGAACATTATATTCATCATAGAAGAAAGCTTGAAGAAATAAGTAATGTCCATAATCTACATACTGTCCATGACTATCTTGATCAAAAACCTTGTATATCCTTGTGCATATAGTCATGAAAGATTCACCATGCCATACACATAGGACGTAATCTAAATGCATGTGAACTATATATAGCCTACAAACTGACCTTCAGATCCAGACTTGGATACAAAAGGAAGGAACTATCTGGTATTTTGTAGGAAGGGCAATCCGAAGGTTCAGCAAGACAAGGGTGAAGAAGACCCTTGCTAAAAGGAAGATCTCCTCCCCTCACAGTGAGCCATCTGATTCATGTGCCCCCAACAATCTGCTAGCTCAGAGGCAAACTTGAGATAGCGCTGAGTGATCAACCTGCGGAGATACCTTCTGCTGAACCTGTGTCTCCCTCTGCGCCAGCACTCAATCTGAGTGAAGAGCTGTGTATGAAGTATGGGTTCAAGAGGCCAGAGATGCCAGTGGTAGTAATCACAAAGTAAATTCATCCCTCTGCACCAGCTCCAATCCATCCTATTAGCCTCAGCAAGACTCAGGACTGTACCTCATCTGAACAATTAGTCAAGTCTTGATAAGCATTCGTCACGCATAGATTTTGGTACTGCTCTAAATATAGATTCCATGCATTGCCAACCAAAATCAAGCGAGCTACTGCTAGATGCGAATGGAGCTATGGTGATATCATTCTTACCTTCCTCTTTACTTGAATAATCACTTGGCTAGTAAATGCATGATGAGCTCAACAGCTTTTATTTCTCTGAAACTGATATGATTTCTCTTATCTGTGATAACCTTATTTTCTGTAAAAATGATCCTATCATATCAAATTCATTTTCTGATATAATGCATACTGATTTTACAGATTCAAGAAGTCTGACACTTTGAAACTGAACCTTCTTCAAAACCTACTAAATTTGTGCATGCTGAATCATTGTGTTCCAAGATTTCTGACATTGTTAAGAAGATTCAGAACTAGTTTCAGAATTTTGACACAAACAAAAAACCTTCTTCAGAGTTTTTCATATGGTGTCTAAATCGTTTTACTCATATATGCTTAGCAATTTTTTTTTGGGCGCCGCTCAGAAAAGAAAACAGTTTATACATTCACCTTGATTTTTGAAAGATCCTTTTTGAAATGCAAACTTTCAAAACAGATTCCGATCCTCTTTAAACTTACATGACAACCATTCCTCATGATAGCATTCAAAAGTTATTTCTGATTTTCCATTTCATATGGTATCTCTTGCATCAAGTTTTTCAATGCATAAGCAGCTATGGGTTCGAGAACAATACATCCCTCTTAATTACATCTTAAGTTCTCAATCTACTAATGATCTCGATTCAAGTTTGTGGTTTAGGAATGTTGACACAGATTATTGAAGCTTGAACAATGAGAATGACCAAGAGAGAATGGCAACGAAAATGCCTCTTATCAAGATGTGTGGAATGGCTATACTAAACCTGAGAAACTCTCGCCAATACACATGAGCATTTCTATCCCTTACATATTCTGTTGTGAAATTTAATGGATAGTCTCTCTCTTGTCTGACATGCATTAGAAATCTTAGGAAATGCCTTGAATTAAACTCTGCTAGATCTGTAAAACATGGCATAGTATCACAAGCATGCTATAATCTGTATTAATTTCGAGCTTGTTGATATCCTAAGAACAATGAGATCACACTGACCATATCTAGAAGAACTTGAGCTAAAATTTGGAAATTATTCTCGTAATCACATGCTGAAATTTGGCTGTTTTTGTAAACCGGATTTAGTCTTGAAATCAAACTATTTTGTGAGGACGAAGATTTCTCAAAATTTCATTGTGTTAATAATTCACATGTCTTCATGATCTAACATGAACATCCTTGAGGCATATTTATTGAACTATACTTGCTTACGAAACTCTGAAAATATGCCACCTGTTTGATACTCGCTATACTATCACATTGATATTTATCTATGAGAGTATAAATGGAGTTCATATCTTGATAGTGAAACTATGTGAACGTGTAGACAATTTCAAAATTAGTTCTCACATAATCATTGATCATATTTTCTTAAACCAATTAGCAAGCATGATTTCTTAAAATTATTAACTTGTGCTGACTAACACAGATTGACTTGAATGTCCTGAGTATGGTCTCCAATGTTAAATCTTAAGTTCTTTCACTGACCATCAGAAAGCATTTGTTTCCTCAAGCATATGCAGGACCAATCATCAAGTTTGAGCAAGGTTGCTTTCACAACAATCAGCGCCTTCGATAGCAGGCCAACTATTGAACCATGGGAAGAGTAGAGTGACTGCCCAGTCATGTCTGCTTGTGGTTGTAGCTCAGCTTGCCGAAGCGAATCATCAAAGCACTTGCGCTAGGGGTTTCCACTTGAGATAGCACACCTCTTGAAGATGTCAGGAAGCATGCTTATCTGCGTATGATTCAGATTCCTGAGTCTAATAGAGTATGAGTACCCCTCATCTGTGGTAACATCTACACCTTACCATTTCTTACATATGATGCATACATGACATTGGTAAGGGTGTCAACTTAGGATGTTTCTCTCAATCTGCATTGACTTCAAAATCATTCACTGTCTTAGAAAATCATCCTAGCTCACACATCTGTATCCTCTAAATGACATGCTGGAAAGTAATTGATAACATACCTCTCTTATATGCTTCCTTTCTTGATTTAATGATGATTAATCTTAATATAGAAGAAAAGTAAGTGGACATTACCTGTTAATGATCCCTTGAAAATAGAGAGTCACATGCTGTCATCGATAATAAACTCTTAAGATGCTGTGATGCAAGTTGTTTGGAAATTATTTTTGGCACTTTTAAAAACACAAATTTCATTTGATTTCATTAGGTATCAGATTTCATCTCATTTGAATTTAAAATCACATATTTCATTTGATATCATAATCATCATTTTTAAACACATCAAAATTATTTTTGATATCATGTTAATCAATTCGAGAGGATCAAAATTACATTTGGAAAGAATTTTCACCTTCAAAAAGAAAACTGTTTTGTATGTTTTGATCTTAATTTAATTATGATTAGATTTGATGTATCAATATCTCCTTTGAAAAACATGTTTAACTATCCTACATAGGGTTTAGGGAGAATACAATCATTTAGGATCATGAGCCATCATTGCTATTCCTTGTTAATTCTCGTACATTGTATTGAATAGTCTAGAACAAATCTTTATTAGCGATACATAGGGAGAAAAGTAATGTTAGGTAGAAAGCCCATTCCTAGGAGAACGATAAAAGTATCCCCATCCCTAAGGCTAGCTTGCACCTGTTGGATTTTGATGAAGCCAAAAGGGGGAGAGAGATGAGATGTCTAGAGATGAGATATAAGATGTCTAGCGAGAGATGAGACATGAGATGTCTAGAGCTGAGAGATAGATAAGATGCCTAGATTTTTGGGGAGAAAACTGGGGAAAGGAATATAGCTCTAGGATGAGTGATCTAAGTTTAATTATGTTCTCTAGTCATCTATAGGGTTTGTCATCATCAAAAAGGGGGAGAATGTTAGAATCTTAAGTTTTGATGGTGACTAAGGTATGATATGGTCTAGTACTAAAGAGAACATAATTAACACTTAGGAAGGATTAGATTAGGACTCGCGCACGCGGATAAATGTGTCATCCCCCAGCGGCAGCGAGTAACTCACTAGGGATTTAACTTAGTCCATGAGAATTAGGTACACAAAACCTTAAGACTAAGCTATGTTTCAATCGGAAGTGAGTTTGCTTCCTGTTAGACTTAGACTGGCGCAGAGCGACAGAATAGATATTACCCCAAGCGTCAGTGAGTCTACTTTCCCAAGTGAAAGCGCTTCCTGTTAGACTTAGACTGGCGCAGAGCAATAGAATAGTTATTACCCCAAGCGTCAGTAAGTCTACTTCGCCGAGTGAAAGCACTTCCTATTAGATTTAGACTGGCGCAGGTTGATAGACTAGATATAACCCCGAGCGTCAGCGGAAATGCAACATCAAGTGAAGTTGCTTCCTGTTAGATCTTGACTGGCGCAGACTGATAGAATAGATTTCACCCTAAGCGTCAGTGAGTTCACTACGTCAAGTAAAAGTGCTTCCGATAGCTTAGTGACTAGCGCTGAGTGTTGGGATGAAATACACTAAGTGAGAGTGAGTTATAGTGAACCAAGATCCTTCATCTAGTAGTTTTACTTCCGGATGTAAAAATGCTTCCGGATACATCATAGACCAGATCAGAACATAGTCTAAGTAAGACTACTTCCCATAGCAAACTTCCCACAACATGTATAGTTTTACTATATCTGATTATATATATTGCTATGTTGGACTAACCAGTATGTGCAGAACTTAATCACACTTCCGGATGCAACTGAGCTTCCGGATGCAAAGACTCTTGGCATTGGATTTCAGAGATTAACACTTGCAGAGCAAGATTGCCACTTCCGGATGAACGATGATCATCCGTCAGCAAGAGTACAAGAGTAAATGTCACATACTCGGAAGTCAGAATGCTTTGTCAGAGCAGAGGTGTCAGGACTACTTTTCAGAGATAAAGCAAGTCAACCCTGCTGAGCATTTAAGAAGATGTTCCTTCCAACGGTAACAAAAGGATAACAGATATTCAAACAACATTGTTACCTACCAAGCATGAGGAGTATGAGAACATAATCTGAAGATTCACTCAAGGTGTCAAAGCTCATACTACCCACAAGAGTCGGAGTCCATAAGAGAGCGTCTGATAGCAAGAGAGCATCCAATAGCAAAGCACTCTTATCATTCATGGACAAGTGCTTGGAAGACAAAGTTCCTCTATGTGATAGCAAGCAAAATGTTAGAGTCCACGAGCTTCAGATAGCAAGAGAGCTTCCGATAATGAGTCTCTTAACATCCTGGACTTATGCTTGAGGAACGAAGTCCTCTCTGACAGCAAGCAAGAGTCGGACCGTACAAAATGTTCAGATGTCAGAACGACTTTTGTCAGAATAGTATTGCCAGAACAGTGTTGACAGAACAGCTTGGTCAGAGCACCTTTTTAGATAAAGCAAAGTCAACCCTGCTGTGCACTAATGAGGACAACGTAAACAAGGCCCCAACGTCTATAATCAAACGGTCTTATTGCCTCTCCAACGGTTAGATATTCAGAGGCTGGTATAAAAGGGATGTTCTTCATTTCTGAAGAAGAGGGCTTGAAAAAGAGAGAGAGAACAGAGCTTATTGTCTGAAACACTATTCTACATTCCTCTCATCTTCTACTCTCGGACTTTGATATGTAATATTCTTAGAGAGTGATTCATTTGTACTTAAGTGAGTAACATCATCCACTCTTGAGAGAGTTAGTTTTGAGCTTAAGTGTTTAACAAAATCAGTTCATAGAGTGAACTTAATTGTAAACTTACATTTTGTAAGGGGGAGCATTTAGAGGTTGTCTAAATCTCCATAGGTTGCAAGTTAGCCCGTAAAACTTGCATTTGTAAGGTTTGCAGGTGAACCCGGTGTAAAACCTGTGGGTTGTTAGGTGAACCCGTGCTCGTAAAACCTAAAGTGTAAAGGCTTCTCTTGTGCCCGGTTTAAACAAGAATAGTGGATTGGAAATCTCAGGTGTAGCCTGGGGACTGGATGTAGGTCTGGGTGACCGAACCAGGATAAATTTATGTGCGCATATACTTATACTTGATCATTCTATTTTGCATCACATAGCATACTGACTTGTGCATAGCATTATTTATTATCATCATCACCGAGCACAAGCAGTCTTTCGAAAAGAGTTTAAGTTTTTATTCCCTCACCCAATTCACCCCCCCCTCTTGGGTGACAGCCACGAATTTCAACTATGGCTTAGGCATTCACGTGGTGTCCAAAGCTGATGCAGTGCATCTTCTTAAGGATGTAGTTGGTTCTTAGTATTTTTTTTAGTCTTATTTTCTTTTTATATATAAAAAAAAAGAAATAGTCAGTCCAACGGTTAAATTAAAACTGTGATTTACAATGCTCTAGCTTACATAATTGTGAACATCATTTAACTATAAATGCATAAAGAGGATTTACAATGCTCTAGCTTACATAATATTGAACGTCAATTAACTAGAAATGAATAAAAACTTGTCTTAAAAGATTCGGCCAAACCTGATTGATGAATCAAAACACAACCCCGTTAGTAGGGGCAACACAATAGAATCCTCAAATTGGATGTGTTTGGAATGGTGGTGAAGAAGTGATTTTTTTAATTAGAGTTTTTTATAAGATTAGAAAAAAGTCAAATTTTGTAATGTGATTATATATAGGGCGAAGGGGCAAAAATAGCCACCGTAATTTTCAAAATGGACAACTTTGGCACCCGTAATTTCGATGGTGCAAAACCGGACATTATAAACCAAAATGGGACAAATCTAGCATTTTTAAACATAGGTGTTAAGTTTGACCGTTAGTTGACTGGGAATGATGATATGACATAATGACGTGGCACCATGAGGCATTATGTGTCATCCCCATGCTGATATGTATATGACATGGCAAAAATGAAAAAAATTCTCAATTCCCATAATCATCCTTCCTCTCTCATATTCCATCCCATAATCTCTGTACTTCTAAAAATTTTATTCATCACTCTCATCAAAGCCTCCATTGCAGCAACTAAATGGAAGAAGATGAAATTTGGGCAGAAAAAGAAGATGGACTGGTGATGAAGACTGAGGGAAGCAAAACGTGAGTTTCAATATTGAAAATCGGAGAAGAAGCTCTCCAGCTCAGCTTACAAATTTGGTGATAACTGAATATGTTTTTCCCTTTTCATTTTCAGATTCGTTTCCTTTTTTTCAGTTTCTTTTTTCAGTTTCTATCTCTCTCGCTTTTCTTCTTCAATTTCTTTTTTACCCGCTCCTGTAGTATGACTGGATATACATATCAGATTATACATATCATATTAATTTTTTTCATTTTTGCCATGTCATATACATATCAACATGGGGGTGACACATACTGCTTCATTGTGCCACGTCATTGTGCCATATCATCATTCTCAGTCAACTAACGGTCAAACTTAACACATATGTTTAATAGTGCTAGATTTGTCCCATTTTGGTTTATAATGTCCGGTTTTGCACCATCGAAATTACGGGTGCCAAAGTTGTCCATTTTGAAAATTACGGTGACTATTTTTGCCTCTTCGCCCTTATATATATTTGAATTTGTGATGGCAAAAGTTACCTTTTGAAACATGTTTAGATGGTTTTTTTCAGAAGCAATTTTAGAAGAAACTTACATAGAATGACATTATTCTTATTGAATAATACAATTATAAAATTTGCATAAAATTAAAAATGAAAATAATCAAAATTTATTTTTTTGATAAATAATAATAAAAAATTCAATGATAAGTACAAATAATGAAAATGTTATCTTTGATTATTTTAAAGACTAGGTTTTTCCCTTATTTTAAGAACAATAAATATTGTTCGTAAAATTTATTTTGTAAAAGTATTTAATTAATTAGTTTTTTAGTTATTTTGTTTTATTTCTTTTTTATAAAAAACAATAAATTTGATTAGATTATTTTTTGGTTCAAAAGAGGTTGTCATAGGAGAAAATAAGTGAAAAATATTATTATTAACAATTTTTTTGAGAGCAAAAAAAAAATTTAACCCAAAAAATATCCCATTTGAATATTTTTAGGTCCAATTCGTTTATCTTTCCCTTCTTATATTCAATCTCCCTTTTTCCCTTTTCTTCCTCTCCTTTTTATTTATATTTTTCTTTTCTTTCCTTCTTTCCACATTTCCCTCCTCTTACAACGTCACAAGCCAAAAGTAAGAAGTTAGAAATTACTCCTTCCGGTTCTATATATAAGATTTAATTGAATTTTTTGAAAAATTCTAAAAAAGCAAAATATGTTAATTATAAATTGATGATTTATCTAATTTTTCCCTTAGACTAGTATATTTCACCTATAAACTAATGAATAATCTTAAAGTATATCAAATATATCATAATTTAATAACATATTTCGCAACCTTAATCTCTCAAAAAAAAAAAGTCATCTAAGTGACCGGAGGTAGTATAAATTTTTGCTTAACGATAAATCAGTCTTAACAAACACATTTCCCAAACATGTGAAAAAAAAGAACAAAAATAAGTCTGAAGTCAACATATGACTATGGCATCGTGCTTCTGATGCATTCCAAACAAGTCAACATCGTCACATGTGAATATTTATCTTTTTTTTTTCTGTCGAAAAATTTAGGAAGTGAATACAAATGGTAAGTGCATTATAAGAAATGTGAGACTTAATACTACGAGGTAACTTTAGGACCGGAGGGAGTATTTAAAAACAAGTATAAGCATTACGTGATGCATGCATTCATCACTGAGCCATGGCAGCAGAAGACATGAAAGCGCTTTGTAGGAGACTTCGTCAACTTTCTCCCGGAGAAGCCCCTCCCAAGGGCTACACTCTAGTCTTCAATAGGAATATAAAAACGAAACTTAACAAGAAGCCACAAGTTGAACTAGATTCAACTTTCAACCGGAAGATTTTTAAGGCACATGTCGGCAAGAACGTAAATCTTTATTCCCGAAGTGGGAAAAAATACTTAGTGAAGCTGGAAAATGAAAAGGACAGGAGTGTTCTTTCACTGTTGGGTGACTCACCTAAAGATTTTTGGGGAGAGATAAAAAGTGAAGGGGACCTCCATGATGAAGGGGACCCCCATGATGAACGGAACGACCCGCATGAAGAAGAGGAACACCATGATGAAGACAACCCCCAAGATCAAAAGCTTTGTATCTGGTTTTTCACTATTGATGGTGAACCAAATTTTATCATGCCCTGAACAAGAAAGCTAAGCTCCAAGAAAGTGTTTCTTTTTTAAGTTTATTGTTGTTAAAGCGGCCGATAATTGCTTGGCTACTCCCACATGGTTTCTAAATTGTGATGGCCTGGATTTTCAACTAACTTTATGGACCTCTACCTAAACAAGTTATGGTCTTATGGAGTTGAGGAAAAGGAAAGAGAGTGTGGTCTCTACAATAAAGAAGAAATTGAAATACTTGATCTGTGTTGAGAAGATATTTGATGACCTTGATTAGTGTATAGTGAGTTGTGTACATTGAAGAAGACGATGTGAAGAAATGGCCGTCTTTATGTGAAGTGACAATAGGTACGTACACTTGTAACATTCGTGAACTTAAGTTTGTTTGACGTGTCGAATTCATGCTCATTGTATGTTTTTTTTTTGGCCAATAAATTCATGCTCATTATATTGCTACCATATTACATGTGGTATTAATTAATTGGTTAATAGAATAATGCTCATTGCTACCATATTACTTGCTGCTGTCATCTAATATTCATAGCTTCATATGCATATTTGATCCTCAAGCACACAAAATCGATGTGGCATACATAACGATATATATAATGCAAGACAGTAAGGTCATATAGGCATACCCACTGTCATTCAACCCTTAAGCAAACACAAATTGGATGTGTCATTTTTTGCTGCTGTGAAGTGGTTGGTTGGCTGCGGCAAAGTTTAATTTTTTATTGCTGGGAAGTCATTTGTTTTTATGTCATCACTCTCATGTTACTGTGAAATTCAGCAAGATGCTCATAAAAAGAGTCAGTTTAATTTCTCTCGAGTTAAGACATATTTTTGACACCAAGCTGCTTGCCTTATCTATCCTTTTCAATTATAGAAAAACCTTCCATATCAAAATCTCAAGGGAAATTACTAGGGAGACGGTCATGGTGATTCTCTCGTATCCAATGGGGGGTGACTAGCGTTCTCCGATCACTAGGGATTTCACATAAATGGGAAATTGAATAGACGACTGGAATCATAATGAAACAGATCAGATGGTATAGATGAAATTTAAAAGCAATGTGATGTATGTGTGATGAGTTTCATCCTGAATGACTAGTTCAAAGGGACGAACAAGACTTGGAGATTTTGAGAGCCGCTGAAAAAAATGCAGCCAAAGAGATCTGCTTCCCCTGTTGGTCAATCTTTAAATTTAATGACATTTAGGTTCATAGCTTTGCATGGATCGGACAATCTTATCACAGTCTTAAGTTCATGAAGACTTGGGCATTTCTGTTTGCTACATGCCATGTTCTTTCTATGACAATAAAACTAATAATAACACTGGTTGAATTTTTTTATAAAATGCTGAGTTGTTTTCAATTTTAATTGACTCATTGTATTTTTTTGGCAACCATAGTTGACTGATCACTCATCTTAAACAATTCTCATTAAAAAAAAACATATCAACATTGTTTGACTTTACGTGTTACTATTACTAATCAAATCATGAGTCAAAATCATCTCAACGAGAATCGTTCAAGGAACAGAGATAAGAGAGCATTATAATTACTTTTGTGTTTGAACTTTGAAAGAAAAGAAGTTTGTGGGGAGATGAGAAAAGAGGGGTAAAGTTGTGATTTGGTTTAATAAATTGTTAAAAAAATTATTGTTTTTATAAAAGAGTAGTCCATGTCAACATTTGACTACACAAAACGTCAAACCAATCCTCTTGCAAGGTATTTATCCCCTGGCACGGCCAAACTTGAGGGAGAACAGAAGGACAGTCTCTCCCGCCTTCAACATGGATAGACTCAAGGTAACTAGCTATAAATTGGCCTTCACTCGTACGTACTTATAAGTCTAAAAATAATGCTCATGATGATAGAAACCAAACAATCTCAGAACTTGTGATCATATGAACTACAACAAGAAAGAAGGCCTCATCCGGATCCTAATGCACTCATATGAGCCTCTCATTTTCACTCAGCTTTCCAAGTAAATTTTTCTCCTTTCGTCATTAATTAGATTTTAAATAAACTGAGAGGCATTTTGATATTTATAACAAAATATGCAGCCTTTATTTTGTTCTATTTTCTTTAGATTTAACAAAAATATTTATATAGTAGTTAATTTCAAGTTAAAGAATTATTTTTTAAATTAAAAAAATCATACAAGATTGAAAAAAGCATACCATTTTTGGTCTATAAGACATCAAAATATTGCTTATTTTATATGGAATCAAATTACCCAAAGAAATGATAAAAAAACATATTTGGGAGACCGGCCAAAAATGAGGGGCAGCAAAGGGCACGTAAGGGATAGGCCAATAGGGCAACTAAAACTCCCCTTCACAAATCTGCAATACAACTTCATTCACTTTTTTCTTGAAAATTAAAATTTATATTATTGAATGAATTCACTAAACTTTGTTAGTTTAGAAATCTGCGTGATAAAATACTTGAATCTATTATGTATAAGTCGATTGATTAGTGAGATCGTGGCCGGTCTCCTCTGATCTGATCTGCAGCAAGTTAATTCTTTTTATTTTATATTGCACAATTTTGTTAAATATCTCAGTTACTACATACTCAGTTCTTTTATTGATCAAGAACAAAAACATTCGCGTGACTAGGGACTATATATATCTAAACATTAGCTGAATTTTGTGAACATGATGACGTTGAACGCTTTAAGTTTGAAATGATATTTTTGAATTATTGAGAAAGAGAATATCTCTACACACAATCAACCCATCTATTCACCTTAATTATTAATCAAAGTTTGGCACCATGTTTGTTAAGTCTCGCCGAATTATATAAATGTATATCAAGAATTAGAGGGTCACATGCACAAGATATCCCTATTTTTGGGATGCCCGGCCCCTATATATATACACTTGTATACACCTGAACCTGATCTGCAGTAATTGTTGAGTTTTTTTTTTTTTAAAAAAAAGGTTTGTGTCTTTTTGCTACTGGACATGGACATACATGAGTCTTTTATTTTTAGGTTTGAGTTTGCTAATATTTTTCTTAAGATTATAAGTAGCGTGTGATGTGTGATGTCAAATGTGTGATGTGTGATGTGTGATGAAGTTACTTTTCCTCATAAATATGGTACGAGCAATGTTGTAAGTTTAACATAAGTAGCATTGATTAGTAATTAATGGTGAGATTAATTATGTCACATTTTTATACTGTGTAATAATTATATACACTTTCAAAGGGATTTAACATTTTAACTTCTCTGTTTTTTTTTTCCTTTTCCATACATTCCTGCCTATGAATGAATAAATGAGAGTGAAATGGTGAAAATATGAAAGAAAACATGTGAGAGAAATTAATGTATTGGCAAAATTAAAACTACTACATTTGTTACTCAAATAAGATAGTGTGTGTTTTGCTCGACTTATTTTGATAAATAAACCAGCTTATTTTGAGTGTGTGGTTTTTTTTTATATTTGGCTGAACTTATTTTTCACCTAGCTTATTTGAAATAAGACAGCTTATTTTTCTACATGACTTAAAATTAAGTTAGCTTAAAAATAAGCTCTTTTAAACAAAAAAGTCATTCAAACATGTTTATAAGTCAAATGGAAAATAAGACACTTTTTTCAAAGTTTATTCAAACATAAAAATAAGTCAATCTAAAACTTATTTTCTAACTGATTTAAAAATAAGTCACTTTTCTACAAGTCGAGTCAAACACACAATTAACTATGACCTTATGAAAATGGATAAACCATTTTAAGGAAATGGTCCCATATAAAGAGGCACATAGGGAGTATTCACTACATTTTTCATGGATGCCTATTAAATTTTTAAAGTTAGTGATATTAACTATGTCTTTTGTTGATGCGTGAATTAGTTAGAAGGCTCAAATAATAAGAAGACTCCTCTTATCCTATTTATAGGACATATAAAATATTATATGGTAATCTTTATTCGACATTTCATCAAATTTATGATGTGAATGGATCTGATTGTTGGCCAAAAAAAAAGAATTGACAGTTTTGATCGTCATGTATTATAAGATGAATTTAGTTCCATATAGAAAAGCAAAAAGTAAGAAAAATGGAAAATTTTAAACCTACCAATAGCCTAACAGCCCAATTTTAAGGCATCACGTGAAAATGTTAGAAATATGAAAATGAAAAGGGTTAAAGGTCAATCTGCCCACTGAACAATTTTTAAAGTATCAATTTGGCCTACAAACAATAAACGGTCTCATTTTGGCCACTGAACAATAAAAAGGGTCCATTTTGGCCAATAGGCCATTGGAAAATACTAAAATACCCCCTTTAAAATTAAAAATAAAAAACTCCTCCTCCTACCTCCCCTCCTCCTCCGCCATATTCATCGCCCCCAACGTAGCCTCTGCCCCTCTTGCACACTCCTCATCATTCCTATCAAAGAGTCACCCTTCTTCACTCTCTCATTCTCGTCTTCTCCATCAAACCCACATGTTCCCCACTGCTCTGCCTATCTCTCCGACCTCTGCTTCCCATTTGATTAAGCAACAGTACCATTTACTTGATTACTCATCCATATTTCAGATCACTTCTTCCTAATCCTCTCAAAGACACCTTTCTCTCTTATTCATAGATCCCCTCATGTGTATAATCAATCAGTTCTAATGTATTCCAAAGCCATCAAGGTGAGTCAAAAATATCAACTTTCATTCATTAGCTGAATTTCGAAATGGTTGGCGTTGTGAAAAGTAATATTTTAAATGTCAAAAATCAACCCATATGGGGGTGTCTGAACTACTTTTATCTGAACAATGAACTTGGGAAGGGAGAGATGGAGGAATTAGGGCTGAAATTTGCAACGAAAATGGTCCATTGTAATGTGATTGATGTGGGAGGTCAATTCTTATCCATTGTAATGTTAGGTGATTGAGAGGAATCACGACTGAAATTTGCAACGCAATAGTTTGGTTTTTTTTTTTTATCAGAAAATAGTTTGGGTTGATTACAATGAAAATGGTCCATCATAATATTGAGTGAGTGTCGTCAGAGGTGAGGGATATGGCGGACGAGGGAGGGAGTTGATGAGGCAGGGGGAGGTGTTTTTCTTTTAATTTTAAAAAGGGGTATTTTAGTATTTTCTACTGGTTTAGTGGCTAAAATGGACCCTTTTTATTGTTTAGTGGTCAAAATGAAACCGTTTATTGTTGGTAGGCCAAATTGATACTTTAAAAATTGTTCAGTTGTCAAATTGATCTTTAACCCAAATGAAAAATATAAGAAATAACTTCGGGCTGGGGTGCCATCAACTTATAAATCAAGCTCTAGTCTAGCCAACTATAATGATTATAATACTCCGGGTCGCATATACTAGTACAAAAGTACTACTGCTTGTCTGCTTCTAGGAGCATCAGGCTATTTCTTGCAGATAATTATTATATTGCAAAATGCAAACAAAGAGTAATAGCGTATATTTCGGCCATAAAAAAATATTTGGCCATTTGTAGATAATGATTATCTACCTAGTATACTACTCCTAGGGAAGGACGTCTATGAGTCTCATTGTTTCTTCTAAGTTTTCGCAAATCCATTGTTTAAGTTTGAACGTTACATAAACTAAATCAATTTTTATCTTTCACAGAAATTTATTTAAATCATTACATCTTTACAGTATCTTTTTATCACTATATTAGGAACCAGTGAACTTATTTTTCATATGAAGGTTTAAAATTCCCATTCATTGATTATTTAATAATCAATAATCAATAAATCAATAAATTAATACTAACGCTACCAATCATTTCCGAGGAAAACCGGTACTGCATGGCACGCCCAGCTCTGGCCTCTTACATTTTTTCCGCTGCACAATATAATTAACTGCTCACAAAATTATGGCCAAACACAAATTTAAGAAAATTTGTATAAGGAGTTGTTAAAAGCTTTTAATTAATAAAAGTTTCTTTCATTTCCAAATTAAACCTTTTAATATATGTCATATTCATTCATTTTTTATCCTACAAGTAGTGACACTTATCTAAGGTTATAAATATATGATGATCTATTTAATTAGCTTGATTAGAATAAACCTCAGTTATGATAGCTAGTATTCTATCTCGTCCTAAATATAAGATTTATTCACCTAAGTTGGTTAGATTAAGTGTTTAGTTAAGTTAGCTATTATCATATAAAATTATCAATTCAATCTAATTAACCATCTACTTTAATCTCCTCAATCTCCCTCTCATATTTATTAATTATATTATTGTTGTGCATTGTTTGAGTTAATAAGGATATATTAGAAGCAAATCTTATATTTAGGACCAAACTCATCTCCTAAAATTGTGTTATATTTAGGAGTAGCTAGTATAATGAACTTTATCTAAAACACTCAAATAATATTTTCTTTTGCCCTTTCCACATTCATTTTATTATTGTTTGAAGACTGCACTGTGCACGTAATGACTAATAAGTTAGAAGACGATTATACACTTAAGATTAAAATTAACTTAGGCGGTAGCAGCTAGCAGCTAGTAGGAGGGAGTAAGGTAAGAAAAGGCATTGATAAAAGCATTCATAAAATGCATTAATTAATAAGACAGAAATAATACCTTCTATGCTATTTCTAGCACTATGAGTAAATACACATTCAAATGAAAGAAGAAAAATACCGATTTTGTGAAAGGAAATGCGTGAGAAAGGAGGCAAGCATTGGTATCCATACTGAAGCTAAGGCAGGAGAAGGAATTGCCCTATTGGCTATATGTACAACTTTCTTATTGTAGCCATATCAAATCACCTGCACCCCATCTGAGCATAGATACACATGCCATTTTTTACTAAAGCTTTCAACGTATCATGATTCCCTCTCTCAGTCTTTATGCTCCAAGTTAAAACAATCCCATCCGTCCAAATCATCAACGGTCCACAATGTAACATGTGTGTCTCACCCATTTGTATAGGTACGTACTGTGTTTGCAATTGTACCTACCTCCTTCAAAGCCAAGAAATACTTACATACCAAGTTTCAAAATTTCTCTCACTCACTGAGTCACTCAATATATACGTTTGGCTCTCTCAGCTCTTAGCTTGCTTTGCTGCTTCTGTTTCATTCAACATCTCTTGAAAGCTGTTTCTTCTTTTAGGTGAGAAATGAACCATTTTTCTTCATTCTTGACGTTCATTTGTTATCTATATAAAGCTTTAAGCTTTAAGCTTTTTACACTAATTACTATATAAAGCTTTAAGCTTTTTTTGTTCATTGTTCATTTGTTTATGAACAATGCAAAAGCTTTAAGCTTTTTTTTTTGTTTTGGAGTTTGGACTTGTAAGCCATGACTTTATGTTGTTCTTCATTCATGTCTTTTTTTATGTTTTGAAGACCTGATAGAAGGTTTGTATGACTTGTTTCTTCTATATAGGTATGATAGTTGTCATAGTTATTTTTTTCAACTAAAAGGTAAGGCCTTTGTTTCATCTTGAGGGTTTTTGTTAAAAGTTTGTGTCTTTTTGCTGCTGGACATACATGAGGCTTTTTTGTTTTAGGTTTGAGTTTGCTAATATTCTTCAAGATTATAAGTAGCGTGTGATGAAGTTACTTTTCCTCATAAATATGGTATGGACCATGTTATAAGTTTAACACTTTAACATAAGTAGCACTGATTAGTAATTAATGGTGAGATTAAGTATTTACTTTTTTTGGCGGGAATATATTTACTGGAGTGCTTAGGTGGAGGGAAGCCATAAAAGGCAACCTTTGGTGTTGACAAAAGAAGCCATCGCCGCCGTTTTGGTGGCCCAGCTTCTCCTTTTTTGTCTTTTAGTTTCCCTTTCCTTTGTTGTGTTTATTTTTTTTATGATAAATTTTTGTGCTGTAAAATGGTAGTATAGTTCTTTCAGATCAAACAAAAAAAATGGTAGTACTACTAGTTCAAGGACGAGTAAGACATTTAGACAGCTTACTGAATAGATCATTGAAGTGTTGATTCATGGCTGTTAGTTGGCGTTTAATAATTTATTAAAATAAGGCAATATGGATATTCAAATTTTGTAGCGTTTTTTACTTTTTTACGGAATATATATATTTTTTGATGAATTGTAAATTGTAAATCTATATGTATTTTTATTTATATTATATTATATTTAAATTAAATGAAATGAAATCTAATTAATCTAATAGTTTCATTATAACAGAACACGACAAAATATTTAACCATCTCATGTCATAAGATAATCGAAAGTGTGTGCTTAGCCAAGTCTTGATCTTTTTGTTCCTTTAGACCTTTAAGTCTTGATCTTTTTTCAAAAATGTGTTTACATGAAATAAGTGTAAGTGTGATATTTTTACCATGCACGTGTTACGTCTTCTTGTTTTGCCATTGAACCTCTTCTGTTTCTGTTGTATTTTCCAGGCTCCCAAACATTACATTCATCTCTTCCCTGAACACATTTTGGAGCATACTTCATAACTGAAAGGTACATTTTTAATATGCACTCTATAAAAAATTTATGGGTCCCTTTCTAGTCAATCTAAGATGCATGATACAAGTATATATAAAGGTGACACCTTTGTTTTTTGCAGCTATGTATAGAGGCACGACCAGTAAGGCAGGAAGGACTCGGGCTAGGAAAGAAACAGCTAAAAAACAAGACTTTGAGAATAATGATGATGAGAGTTGGAAGCAATATTTGGTTGATGATATTAAATCTGAAGAGGAATCTTCCTCTGGCAACCACACTAACTTCGATGATAATGCTGATGATGATGATGATGTGATGATTGTAGGAGAAGCTAGTGTTAAACAAGAAGAAGTGGAGGTGAAGAAGGAGCCACTAAGAGGAAAAGAACTTAAAAAGAAGTTCTTGGAAGTCAAGGCTCAATATGAAAGTTCCACAAGTGAGTTTTCTGATGGTGGTATTCATAAAGGAAGACCTTCAAGATTGGGAGTTGCCAGCAGGACACGTTCTCATTCTTATTATGTTCCTAAAGGTAGAAACACTGTTAAGGAAGTTAAAGTCAGACCCACTGTAGTAGCTGGAACAATGGATAATCCAATCAGTTTTGATGATGAGGAAGAGGAAGAGGAAGAGAAAGAGAAAGAGTTGAATAAAAAGAAAAAAGCTGTGTTTGTTGAGAGTTCATATGTGTCATCAAGTGATGAGGATGTGAGTAGAAAAGTGAGCCTTAAGAGGAGGGGAAGAAAAAAGGCTGATGTGTTCAAGAATATTGCTAGGCAAATATGTAATGATGAAGAGATGTCTCCTGTGGAAGAAAAGCCCAAACTTACGTGGAAGAGACAAAAAGTGTCACCTATTTCTGCTCCTTCAAAGGCAAAGGTGGAAAATGACATTGTTATTGTGAAGAAAGAAAAGGTGTCACCTATTTCTGCTCCTTCGAATGCAGATAAAGAAAATGACATTGTTGTTGTGAAGAAAGAAAAGGTGTCACCTATTTCTGCTCCTTCAAATGCAGAGGGAGAAAATGACATAGTTATTGTGAAGGAAGAAAATGTGTCACCTATGTCTACAACTTCAAATGCTGAGGAAGGAAATCACAAGCCTGTGGTGAAGAGAGAAAATGTTTCACCTATGCCTGCTCCTTCAAATGGTGAGGAACGAAATCAAAAGCTTGTGGTGAAGAGTGAACATGTGTCACCCATTGCTGCTCCTTTAAATGGTGAGAAAGAAAATGAGAAGGTTTTGGGGAAGAGAAAGGAGGTGTCAAAGGGTTCATTGGAGAATTCAGAAACTTCATCAGATAATTTGGATGACTTGTGGCACCAGATGGAGAGGGCTGATGAAGGGGCAGTGGAAGAAGAAGAGGTGAGTGAAGTGGAGGAAGAAAGATCAGAAGATAGCTCAGACTCATCTCTATACAAACCTCCTGAGGAGGAGGAGGAATCAGAATCTGAGGAGGATGAAAATGAGAAGCTTTTTGCTCTTGTGGAGGAGACCCTTTATAATGAAAGAATTAGAAATGAGCAGGTGGAATTCATCACTCATCTTATTCTGTAATATATTCTTATGCTTAAGAATTTTTATATCATGAAATGCCTTCCCACATATAATCCTAATTATTTGTCTACTGGACTAATGCATATTTTGAAACTTTTTCTTCTTTTGTGTGAACTGTTTTCACTGATTGGAGTGTTTTTATTTAATTTATTGTTTGTCTTTGAACAGGTACAAAATGCTAATTGTGATGAACCACTTCCAGTAGCAGAACTCTGTGTGGCCGCTCGATGTGCACGAGGTGATCATGAGCCTTGGTTGGATGAACAAATTGGGATAATATGTAGACAATGCGGTCATGTTATTCAAGACATCAAGGATATAGATCCCGAATTTGTAAGTTGGTTTGCTTATTTTAATTGTTGTTTTTTCTCTTTTTACATGTGTACTTGTGTGTATAAATTGGACTTTGACATTTTCAGATCCATATTTGTACCAAGAAACCTGAATATGTATTTTTCTTACTTAAAGAATGACTAATAATTTTATTTATGTAGCATTTTGAAATTAATTGAAATACTTAAATTTGAAAACTAAAAGCTGAGTATATGGTTATATGCCTTAGCGGGTGATATTTAGTATGTGTGGGTTTCTAGCTCTTTTTTTTATCGCATCTGTGTTCTTAGTTCTTATTAATATAATATATTTTAGATTGTAGAGACACGTGAGGACAGTTTAGGGCACCTCACTGATTTGTGCATTACTTGACTTAGTTGATTAGATCACTACGTTATTTTGCATGACTTAAAAGTGTGAGTGATTATGATTTATGGTGAGGGCTCTATTCAAGTGTGGTACAACTTAAAGGAAATACTAATCAAAGTAGAAATTAATGAGCTGAGTGTCTATTTTTTGTAATTGACAATTGTCACCAACACTACTGCTAGTTGTAAACTGTACCTAGTACAACTCTTAGTGCTGGTTATGTTATTCAATTGCTTTTGCATGAACAAGAAATATTTACAAATGGTGTTTCATTAAGCCTTTTTCCCAAAAATAATTCTGATGAAAAATGATTTTTTTTCTCCATATGCAGGGCAAATATCCAGCAGGAAGACCAAAGAGGAAGTACTCTTATTATTCTGAGGATTCTGAAGATACTCTTTCAGATGACTCAAATCTTGAAAATCCTGGTCAGCATGATCAATCTTCTGGGCTTATTACATGTGCTTCAGCTGGTACTGTGTGGGACATAATTCCAAGAGCAAGGAAGAGAATGTATCAGCATCAAGTAGAGGCATTTGAATTTCTGTGGACCAACTTGGCTGGTGGAACAGCCCTTGAGCAGTTAGATAAGAAATTAAATTTTGAAAGTGGAGGTGGATGCATTATATCTCATGCTCCAGGAACTGGTAAAACATTCCTGACAATTGTGTTTGTTAAAGCATTCATGAGGAAATATCCTAACTGCAGGCCTATGATCATAGCTCCAACTTCCATTTTAAACACATGGGAGAGAGAGTTAGTGAAATGGAGCAAAGTTGGTGATAATGTTCCATTTCACAATCTGAACAATCCTGATCTCTCTGGAAAGGAGACATTTTCATCCACTAGCCGCCTCCATAAGCGTCGTGGACGCCGTGCCAACAGATCTTCAGTTCGTTGGGCAAAGATTAGCTCATGGAGAGATGCCACCAGCATTCTGGGAATTAGCTACACCTTGTATGATAGACTTGCAAGAAATGAATCAGATTCTGTGAGAAGAGCTTTGTTTGAACTTCCTGGGATGATTGTTCTTGATGAGGGACATACACCTAGGAATGACAAGAGCTACTTATGGGAGACATTGTCCAATGTTAAGACTGAGAGAAGGGTCATACTTTCTGGCACTCCTTTTCAGAATAATTTCAGGGAGCTTTATAACACTCTCCGCTTGGCCAAGCCATCTGCTGTGACCAATGGGAATTTGGAATTCTTGCTCAAATCTTATTACAGAGTGGAGAGTGAAAAGGAAAAGGCTGAGGTGATCTCTGGAATCAAAGATATTATCAAACCATTTGTGCATGTGCACAAGGGTACTGTTCTTCAAGAGAAACTACCTGGATTGAAGGAGGCCATAGTTACATTGAAGCCGTCTGAAAATCATATGTTGGTCTTTGATTACATCCAGAAGTTGAGGAAGAGCACAGCAGGATCCTCTAACTGGTTCAAATTTGAACATTTGATGTCTGTAGCTGCCGTGCATCCCAAGCTTTTTATTTCTGAGCTTCCAGAAGTGGAAAGGCCAGCAGCAAATGGTGTTGTAGAAAAACTAGACTTGTCTGCAGAAGGTGGAATCAAAACCAAGTTTGTGTTGAACTTCATCCAGCAAAGTGAGCGCATGAAGGAAAAAGTACTGATTTTTAGTCAGTATATTGGTCCATTGGAGTTCCTTTCAAAACTGATCCAATCTCGCTTTCGTTGGAGAGAAGGAGAGGAGATAGTGATTATTTATGGAAGGACCCAAGAAAGCATACGCCAAACATCAATAGATGCGTTCAATAATCCAAGAAGCAAAACAAGGGTGATGCTTGCATCAACCAAGACTTGTTATGAAGGGATTAATTTGGTTGGAGCTTCAAGGGTCATTTTGCTGGATACATTATGGAATCCTTCCTCTGAAAGGCAGGCCGTGTCTCGAGCATATAGGATTGGACAGCAGCGAATTGTGTATACATACCGTCTCATAACTGCAGGGACATGGGATGAAGAGAAGCTTTACATTCAAGCTGAGAAGGATCTATTGTCTGAATTGGTCTTTTGTGATCCTAGTGAAGCAGCACCGCGCCAGAATATAACACCGGTTGATTTTGAAGACAAGCTTTTGGAGAGGATGCCTGATTTTGGGAAAACAATAACTGCAAGATCTTTGACATAGTGCTGTAAGTCTTTTATTTCCCGTGAGCTCTGCACTTCCAAATTGCATGTTTCTTTCTGGGAACAAATTACTGGCTAATGATTGATTTGATGTTGAGATGAATCTATAAGAGTTACTTAGCTAATAAAAACTATTTTCAGAATTGAGAAAATTGAATATTATGATGCTTTAATAATGAGAGAATCATACAAGAAGTCTGTTTATTTGAAATATTACAGCCTTTTGTTACTAATGCTTTTTCCCCTATAATTTTTTTCTAGTAGTGTTTATCCTTTGTGACATTTACTGAGATGTTCTTGGTGATGCTTGGCTACTACCACATCAGTACCTCTTTTATGTTCTTAAGTAAATCCACAGTTGATTTCTCTACTGATATTGTTGAAAATTTTGTTGAAGTTTTAATTAATTGTTGAGTGATGCTTGTTTTGTTTAGTTAAATAGTACAGTAGGTCAAGTTCATTATTACTTATTTTCTATTACAACAATCAATCAGTTATATGTTGCTCAGTAACCTGGTAACTCTTGTCTTTTAATGGTGAGGCTGCTGTGGAATAGGATCTGTACTTGCTTGAAGTTTGAATTTGCTTAGTAAATTGCCATTTGATCTAATTAGGACAGCATCATATTGATGAGAATTCATATAAATTTGGAGTAAGAATAGTCACTGTCTAGTCAAACTCTAGAGAAAATCTGAAACCAAGACATTGTATATGAATTCTAAAATATGCTTTTCCTCACTATAAGATAATTCCCAAATTGATGTTCATTATCTATGTTGATACTGTTCAATATTTGCTTTGATTGCTTCTGTCTAATGCAGGAATTGTGATAGCCTGGATTTTCAACTAACTTGATGAACCTCTACCTAAACAAATTATGGAGTTGATGAAAAGGAAAGAGAGTGTGGTCTCTACAATAAAGAAGAAATAGAAATAGTTGATCTGCGTTGTGAAGATATTTGTGACCTTGATTAGTGTATTAGTGAGATTTGTACATTTAAGAAGACAATGTGAAGAAATGGCCGTCTGTATGTGAAGTGACAATAGATACAGTTGCAACATTCGTGAACTTAAGTTTGTTTGCACGTGTCAAAACTCAAATTCATGCTCATTGGCTCATTGCTACCATATTACATGTGGTATTAATTGGTTAATAGAAGAATGCTGCTAGAAAAGTTCCATATGTATACTTGCTGCTGTCATCTAATGTTCTAACTTCATATGCATATTGGATCCTTGAGCACACAAAATTGATGTGGCATTCTTTGCTGTGATAGACGGCTGAGGTTATGGTAATATGTATAGTTGGCTGAGGTTATGGTAATATGTATAGTTGGTGTAGATGTAATTTAAAATGGGGTATTTGCAGTTTAGTCCCTGGTAAGGGAAATTAATACTGGAAGGTACATTCCAAAATAATTATAAAGTCCCAGGAGCCCTTTCCTGCAATTGTTTGCTTATCTTCAATGACCATTTTGCCTTCATTAAAGATGGTTGTCATCTCACTGGTCCCTACAGGGGGACTATGCTTTCATCTTATGAGGGCAAAATGGTCATTAAAAATAAGCAAACAATTGCAGGAAAGGGCTCCTGAGACTTTATAATTATTTTGGAATGTATTGGGACCTTCCAGTATTAATTTCCCTTACCAGGGACTAAACTGCAAATCCCCCATTTAAAATCTATCACGTATTTATAGAGTCCAATTTATGTTGGCATGAGATTACCTCCGACTTGTTCTGCCACTTCATCGTTGTCCTTGTGTTACCGTCTTGCATTTTATTACAATCAGATTGTGAAAGTTAAAAAACAATTTTCCTTTCTTCATTAATAAAATCAATATGAATTTGCGTTTTTAGGCCTCTCAAATAAGGTTATCAATTATGGACCGTTCTCTAACCTGGTTGAGATAGTGAGTTAGATCGGAGTCTAATCATAATCTGATCACTAAGGAATAGAAAAAATAAAAGTTAAATTTTTTTCACCATACATTCATACACTTCTTCCAATTCTAAATATAAGATTAAGTTAATATTTTTGAAAAATCCTAATAAAACAAATTTAAATTGATTTACCTAACTTAATTTAACTTACTTTACCTATCTCTCCAACAAAAGTAAATCTGAATCATATCTTATACCAATTATGAGGGATTAATAATTTAGGATTAAACAACTTAAGTCACAAAAGCAAATCCATCGAGACCCGAGGGATTGTAGATGACTATCAGTAGAGGCACCATTAACCAACTCCAAGAAAGAGACTGACTTGACTATTCCTATACCACGCAAATTGTAGAAAAGATGAAATTTATATAAAAGGGGATCAGGATATTTGAAATAAACCAACGAAGCCCATAAAATATAAAGATGGAATAGAAATCAAGCGCTGATGCAATGAGTCTGCATATTTCTATACAACACAGGCCTAAGACAAAGAAAACAGAGATCTAAATGGAACTCATTATGCTCTGCTGAACGTTGCAAGAAATACTACAATACATAACCCCCCACCCCTTTTCCTGTTAAACTACCAGAAAACAGCAACATACTTTTTCTTCCATGAAAAGCTTGAATTCCAGCTTCATGGCTTATGAATTTTGAACCCGAAGACTCTAGGCACATAGCTCTGCGAGGGCTTTTGTGGCTTCAGCTGACCATAAGTCATAAGGAAGAGGTGTGGAAATGTAGTTCCAAAATAAGCTCCATCAATATCTAGATAGAATTAAGGAAATCAGGAAATTACAGAATTCATGCCCTGCAATCAAATTAAACCTCACGCCAAATATGTGGAATAATATACAATTCAGATCATAGCTAAAATAGAAAAGCTCCTACAATGGGAAGAGGGACAATCACTTCCTTTCCTAGAACAAACTAGCAAAGAATGTTGGTTCACATCAACTGTGTGATTCAGGCTGAAATCCAAATTGACTGAGAGACTAAATCAATAATTTAAAAAGCAAAGGTTGAGAGGCAGATGCTAAAACTGGAATAGAAAAGGTTCAACGATCAACTGTATAAAAGTATATATAAGGATACTGCCTTGATACTTGGACCGCGGATAGTAAATATCTTCACATCTAGGGCAGTATATTTTCACAGTACTTGATCTAGGGATATCCGATTGACCAACTGGAAGGCAGGGTTGTCCGGAGCAGTAAACTCTCGGGCATCTCCCAAAATCATAGTTTTTGTACTTGTCCAGCTGAAAAAACAAAATTCTTATCAATAACAGTTTCTCATCACATCAAACCATCTAAGCAGCAATCAGTGATAGCAGAATCTCACCATAGCAGCCATTCCTCTGCCAGTCAGTATATACCGGGCATGAATAAGACCATAAAGCATTTCAGCTGCTGATTCAATTAACTCATTTTGTTCCTCTGTAAACATGTCACCTAAATATTCCAACCATCCAATATTAGCATTTACTCAAAACAAACAATCGCATAATCTGAAAGGATATAAAAGCCACAGGCATACATATACAACCTAAATTAATCTTAGAATTTTAAAGGCAAACAAACTGTGCAGAAGATCCAGAGCAAAATGTACCAAAATTTAACACCATATATTAATCATGTAAAAAAAAATCCTAAAAACAGCGAATCTATGACTTACCATGGGAGGATTCAACATCCAAAATCAAATCAAGAGCATAATCATAGTAAGGAACTTGACTACTCAATCCACAGAGGTTGAAATCATCTTGGATGTAATCATCATCAACCTCACAAAAGAATTCATTTCCCCTCAAATTGCAGAACCATGAAATCCAAGACGTGTCATCTCCATCCGAACCACTAACATCTGACTCCTCACTGTCTGTTTCAGATTCCTCTGCAACTAATACACACAACATTTTTCTCAGCTCATTATTCACCAATGCCATTACAGTCACCACAATAATTACACATCCATCAATCCATCAGTTCCACCACACATCTTCCTTTTCATCATCCATCTACAAATATAACAATTCTAACTATAAAATAAACTATGTACCACAAGTTCTCTCGTTCTAAATATAAAACCTATACATCAAATTCAATTAGATTGAGCATATTCGTTAAAACAACACATTAACCACCAAACCCTAACAATTTTCCTATAATCCACCCTCACTCTCTTGTTTGTTCAATGAGCATTAATTAATTAGAAAGAGGTCTTATATTTCAGTTCTCCTTCACAAAATGAAACACAGATCAGATACAAAATAATAATAACAATGATAATAATGATAATAATAAGAGAGAAAAAGAAAATGAGTTTTAGTTGTTAAGTTACCATCAGAAACATTATATTTCTTGGTAGATAAGGAGGAAGAGCGAGAATCTTTGTTGTGATCAGCTGGTAGCTTTCCTGTTAAGACGGATTGTACGGACCGATTATCCTTGCCGTTGATTACAGCCCTGGAAGTGGACGGCGAGGATCGCTCGAGCTGCTTATCGAGAACGTCGTTGATTCGCTTCCGATCAACGGAATTCACCTCCGATTTGGATCCGACCACACTTCCTCGCTCTCTGTACATGCCTAACGAACGATTCGATTTCACCAAAACGTAGTCGTCGCCGTCGCCGTCGCCGTCGATTTCATAACGTTAAGAAAAAATCGCCGTGAAGGCTTTGAATGAAGGAAGGAAGCTAGGGTTCTTGAGAAGCTTGGTTTGTTTCTTTAATTTAATTAATTTCTGTTGTTGAGAGCTTTTGAAAATGAGAATGAGAATGATAATGAAATGGGATATTTTTGTGGGATAAAAAAGATGGGAAGGAGATGATTAATTAAATTATAAATAAAATTTAATAATGAAAATGTTTATCAATTAATGGTTTATGCAGGGGTAGTTAAATATGGTTTTTGTTGCACAGATTGGATTTGGATGAAGTATAGGCTATGTTCATCTTTTGAAAATTGTAATAATTCAAATAGTTTTATATTGTTTTTTGGTTAATGAAATGAAATAATGTATAGCAGTTCAGGGTAAAATGAATTTTATTATATGGTAAAAAATGAATTTTATTAAGCTTATGTACCTGAAACTGAAAATAATTTCGATCATACATTCATTATTTATTTGAAAATGAGAGGAAAGGATAAAAATAATTATAGTATTACTACTATTACACACTGCCGATGGGAATTAATTCCCAGAGCGCTTTCAAGGTAGTGGGAATCAAAATTCGAGCACGTGATGTTTTATTTTTGGCAGACTTGTTTGTTGTTAATTTGTTTTTGGTCGAGAACTTGTTTGTTGTTAATGAGAACTAGGTAATTGCCTAATGGCTATTTCTTCATGAAATTTTTTTGATAAAAAAAAATGAAAATTTCGGTTCAGTTCGACTTTACTGAATTTTTTTTGTTTAATTTATGTCCATTTGATTTCTCCAACTATGACTACTGATCGAGCACAATGACGTCGTGTGATCCATATATCTAATCTCAGCTAGTTGGGCTAAGGTTTAGTTGTTGTTGTATATCCATTTGATTCAAAATATAAGAGTTTAACTGTCAAAATACATTTCGAAAAATATGTAAAAATTTATTGGGTGCCTACAATTAATTTTTTTCTAAGTTTGCCTCTATTTGTTAAATACTAGTATTAAAAGAGAAGTATGAAACATATAACTATGAAATAGATTTAGGGGTAAAATATGAAAAAAAAATACATTAAATCATGAGAGAATGTAGAGATGAACTCTTATATTTTGAATTGTAACATTATGTTAAGTTGTAACATTATGTTACTAATTCCCTATTTAACCTACGATATCCTTTTTAAATTCAATTATCTCTTTACTAACTATGATAGCAAAAGAATTTCCATACATCAATGTCTATCATAGTTAGAAAAGGAATTTCCTAATGACTGAATACTATCCATGATAGAAAAGAATAAACTAATACAACCTGAATACTATCATGGATAATTAATAGCTAACCATGTTAGAAAAGAATCACCTAACATGGTTAGAAAAATAAACAACCTAATGTTCAATAATATTAAATATATACAAATATATGCGGAAACGAATGCAGGCCTATACAAATTGGCAATATACAACTCTAAATAATTTATATAACTTCTACTACCTAATTCCCTTTCCTGATGCTTGTGTCTGTGCATGAATACCTGCAAAAATGTCAGTAATCGTGGGATGAGACAATTTGTCCCAGTAATCACCACTTAACTCACTATAACAGTGAGATGTGCGGTAGTAAGGGCGTCTAAAGGGTACCACAGTTCTAAAATCAATAATACATAATATATTTTTCATTTCCTTTCATCCATTACTTAAACTCTTCTGTCACATCTCAAACAACTCAAATTCTTCATCTCTATTTCCCATATATCACTCAACATCCCTCACACTCACCTAAAGATGCATTGTGCCACCACGGTGCATTCAAGCATCTATTCTTCACTATATGATTTGACATTGTGTCCCTCTCCATAATGAGGGGACAATTTCCCTCTCTGGCAATCTCCAGAGAAGGAACCCCAATTCTGTTTTCCATTACAGAACGGGAACGGTTGGGCTCTCCACTGCCAAACAACCGTAGGGGCGGTTGGGCTCTTCAATGCCAAACAACCGTAGGTCACTTCTCTCAATAAGTAGACCTATGAACCCCGATCCAATTAATCTAAAAAGGATCCTCAGTACAAATAACTGTCGATTGGCCTATCGACAGTTATCATCGCGCGACGGTACATAAATTCCAGTGTCATGCAATGCTCACCATATCCCTATCAATATCTCATCCACAATAACATCAATATCATACATTCTCACATCACCTTTCAATCTATTATCCACCATAACTTCCCTCAACATAACTCTCCCAAAATATCAACTCACATCTAAATCCTTTTTCTATACTCAACCTCTCAAATAACTATTATAACACTACACCTGCAACCATGTCACATCATTCCAGAATATTCAATACCACCAGACAGGATACTACATATATAATGTTTCGAAATCTTTTATATGAAAATAATCGTGTTTGAAAGGCACCCGATAGCCTATTTTGTATAAAAATATCTTTTAAAGATAATATATATATAGAGGGTAAAAAGGGATTTTACAAAATCCCTAACTAACGTCACCCTCAATATTATAGCAAGGTTAAGTGTGATTACCTGTCGCCCTTAAGCAATTTACGCGATTTGTCAACCTTTCTTTATTGATGTCATGAAAGCCTACTTGCATCCTTTCCTAAGTAAGAATATAGAGCAAAATGATAAATTAATATCATTTCCACTTTATAGTACTTCAACGTCTCTCTCGTTCTTATATGACTACCCAATCCCATTCTTCTTTTACATTCTCTTATGAATTATTTTCATTATTGTTTAGTCTAAGTAACTTTAACCATCACCATCAAAATTTAGGAGTTATTATAAAACAAACCAACATTCACATCAAACATCCTTTGATTAAAACATACACAATCAAATTATGTACTTACAAATTAACACACCCATACACATAGTATTTGGCTCAAAATATCAAAATTGTCCAACATAATACTAATAAATCACAAAAATAATAAAATCACGAAGAATTTTAATAAGATTTCATTCAAAAACCATCAAATATGACAAATCAATCTATCAATTAAGCCAACAATTTAACAACTAAACTAAACATTCAAGCATGGTCAACCAAACTTATTTCATATCACATTGTTTATCAATTGTTATTTTCCAATTTCCTTAATTCCTTAACCCAATAAGGGATCTCATGATGCCTCGACTATGATTATGGCCGGCACATAACTATACTCGAGACCCCAGAGAAGCATCCTTATTTCGCTATTTTTCCTAAATTCTTATACATATCAACATTATTTCGTTATTCTTTCTATGTTCATCTCAATCTCTCCACAGTACCTATTTAATTTCTCTTATCACTCTCTCCCCACCACGGGATGAGCGATAATCCTCTCAAAAAGGCCAGATATTCATGCACAAAAGGAAGGGAATACTAAGAATGTATATTGCCAATCTATATGCAATGCAGCATAGTCCTAGGTTATCGTATACCAAATACTGATAACCAAGTTGTAATAATCTGTTACTAATTAACTAATTAACCTATGACATCTCTTTTAGTTCAATAATATCTTTACTAACTATGATAGAAAAAGGAATTGCAATAATATCAATATCTCTGATGATTTGTAGCCCAAACTCGCCATAGAGTACTCTTTTTGATTTAAAACCACTTAAACCAGCCTCCAATCTTCTTAAACTTCAAAATATTTTTAGCTTTACCATCCCCTCATATTTCAAACTCTTCATTTCTTTAGTAATTATATGCACATTAATTACTCAAAATTTTCAAAAATATCCCAAAAATTCCTAAAAATTCCAAAATTCCTAATTTCTCCATTTATCATTTCCAAAATACTCTTTAATCCTGTATTAAATTTTCAGGATGTTACATGAATCAAAATAATTCAACTTTTGATTGTTATATTACCAATTGAAGAGATATGGTACACATTATATTAAATGTTTCCTATATTCTTAGTTTGATGGTAAAATTATGTTCCATTTCAATTTTTTTTATTTTATATTTCACATCAACAATATTGATGGTCATTAACGATACAAGATAAATGGTCTTCTTACCATTTTTTTTATAACGATACTAGTGCAACATTACATTAATACATACCTTCAAGTGCCAACCAAAACATGAGTGATAGCTTTGAAAAGTAAAAAAAAAAAAAGAAGAAGAAAAATAAACTATTTGAATGAGAGTGGACAAAATACACCACCTGCATGTGTAGAAAGTGTAGAGTTATATTGAAATATTTATCAAAATGTGGAAATCAATTTCCAAGCATATACTACTTTATAGTACATGTTCTATTCAAATAGTTGAAAAACATGAATAACTTCAATAAGTTTACATTGAAGTAGGTGGAGAGGTAAAAGTTCTGTTCACATTATTGTTTTATCTTTATAATGAAACTTACGAAAAGAAGAAATGGCATAAATGAGGCAGATGTTAGCAATAAAAATCTCAAGTACAATCAAAACAAGTGTTGAGTGAGGTTTGGTATGGGATAATAAATAGAAATACAGCATCAGAAGTTCACAGAAGAAAAAAGATCAATAAATGGACATCTGATCCGATTACCTAGCTTAACAATAACCTAAACAAAGTTTTACAAAAGCTCGCTGTTTTCCTCTTATATAGGATTGAAGCTGACCGGGTTTGAGTCTTAACACAACATGCATGCTGCCTGCTGGACATGCAAGCATGTGTATCTCTACAAAACTGAAAAATACAGAGAATATAAAATGTAGTTGCCATCCAGCTTATAATGGCAGGGTTAAACCCAACATGTACAGACTATATTCTTTTGGTGAAAGCTTGAAATTCCATTCAGCTTCATAGCTTGTAAGCTTTAATCCAGATTCATGGCTTGTGAACTTCAATTCAGCTTCATGGCTTGTGAACTTTGAAACCAAACACTCTTTGCACATAGCTTTGTGATGGTTTTGGTGGCTTCAGATGCCCATAAGTCATCAGGAATAGGTGAGGAAATGTAGTGCCGAAATAAGCTCCATCAACATCTATATGCGTTAAGGATACTTCGAAAGCAGTCATTCCATATACAATATCAAACTGACGGTTTCATCAAAGTAAGAAAAGTTCAGACAGAATGGGAAGCAATGCCTAGCTCAACAAATCAAATAGATGTCTAAATCATGGGGAATATAAAAGATCAAAACATGATTCAAGTTAAAGTTTACTCCTCAGGAGGAAAATTTTTGTAGTTCCAATCTAGTTCTATTTCTGAAAAAAATCAGAAAATCAATGAGTAAATAATAAATCATTTCAAAGAATAATATAGCATATCTTTCTAAGCTCAAATCAGAAGGAATTGGGTGCATATTTCAAACGATATACATAAGGATACTGCCTTGATACTTGGATCGGGGATAGTAGACGTCTTCACACCTGGGGCAGTATATCTTCACAGTACTTGACCTTGGAATGTCTGACTGACCAACAGGTAGGCAAGGTTGTCCAGAGCAGTAAACTCTCGGACACCTGCCAAAGTCATAGGCTTTGTACTTCTCCATCTGCAGATTATTCAACATCATTAGAAGTGACAACTTTTAGTTCAGTAAACCATAGAACATAGATATCTGAAGGAAAACTCACCATAGCAGCCATCCCTTTATTTGTCAAAACATATCGAGCATGAATGAGACCATAAAGCATCTCGGCAGCTGATTCAACCAACTCATTTTGTTCCTCTGTGAACATGTCACCTATACAATCCAATTAAGCTTAAGTTATTGTTACATAAACTACAATGGATGCTGGGTATCAGTATGATGGGGAATTGGGGATGCGAATTCTATACTCTACATTTTATATTGATATAGTCATTGATGATTGTGCGGAAAGATCAGATATGCAGTCATGAAGATCAATGAACAAGTCAAATTCAGCTTTGAGGAGAAATAGTTGAATAAATTTGCTCAAATGACATTGAAGCACGAAAACCTACTAAACATCATTCCAAACTAAGAAGATTAAACACAAGAATGTGACATAAGCTTACCATGAGAGGATTCAACATCCAAAATCAAATCAAGGGCATAATCATAGTAAGGAACTTGACTGCTTAATCCACAGAGGTTGAAATCATCTTGTATGTAATCATCATCAACTTCACAAAAGAATTCATTCCCTCTTAGATTACAAAACCATGAGATCCAAGACGTATCATCCCCATCAGAACCACTAACATCTGACGCCTCACTGTCTGTTTCAGATTCCTCTGCAGCAAATACAAATAAAACAAATGTAAGCTATTAATGTCAATGTAGGCAGTTCCATATCATGCTCATGTAAGCATCACATCTCTCCGATTTCCCCCACATTCTTATCCCCATCTCTCACCTCCCCTTTAGCAATATCTCCAGCTACACTGAGAGCTGACATTGTTTTCTCAGTAATAAAACTTTGTAGATAAAATGAACTATGTCCACACATATTCACCTATAAACGATAGCCGATAGGCCAATAAAGGGTCAAACCATTTCTAGTCCTCACTTAATAAGGGTGTTGGGGAAGAAGGGATATACTAAATAGGCTTATTCGAATCACGACCTCAGACCTCAAACAAGTTTACCGTTGAGCCAAGTCGGTCTTTCTATAGGCGATAGGCCAATACAATATTGAATTCTCAGATATCTCACTAACAAAGAATTTTACTCTTCATTTTCTATGATATGCCTCTCATATATCATTAGTATATCCAATCAGATAAGGTGAACATAAAACACCCAATTCAACAAGCTTACAAATTTTCAAAGTGAGACAAAACATAATAACAATAACATGAAGGATTTTCAATCAGATCTCAATAAAGAAAAAAACTTTAAAAACATAACAACCCCCACATAAAGAAAAAACCTAAAATGAATTCAAACTAACCATCAGAGGCATCAGGATTCTTAAAAACAGAGGCAGAGTTAGAATCCCTATGATCAAAAGGAAGCTTAGAAGCCAAAATAGATTGAGCCGAACTATCCTTCCCTTTGATTACCCTTGAAGTGGAAGGTGAAGATCGTTCAAGCTGCTTATCAAGCACATCATTTATTCTCTTCCGATCAATGGGACCCACCTCAGACCTCGACCCAACGCCGCCTCTCTGTCTATACATGACTCTCAAAGATGATCCAATATTGGATTGTTAAAAAGGTGTCATCTTTTTTGGCGGTTGAGAGATCTGAGGGTTGGGAAGAGAGAAGAAATGGGATTGGAGAAATGGGTAGAGGATGAATCAAGAAGTGAATATAGGGATATATATGGGTGTTTGTGGAGAATTTGGGAAAATGGTTTTACTAGCCATGGACACAAGATGATGAATGATGATGAATTGGCGACACAGGATTACAGGACAACTCACATTGTGTTTTACTCTGTGTGCAGCACGTGATTTTCACGTTTCGTGGGACCCATTTTTATTTTATCTGCTTTTTGGCTAAATTTTTTGTCCCTTAAAATTAAATTTGGAGAAAATCATGATTCAATTCATTAACTTTGAAAGCTGTGTTTTTAGTCCTTTTAAAGTGAGTTAAAGTATGTTTTTGATCCTTTAACTTTGCACAAAGTCATGATGATTTTATCTTTCAGCTTTGAAAAGGGACAAGGACCAAAACATACTTTAGTCTTTTTTTAAATGACTAAAAACATCACTTTATCCAAAATTAAGGGGTTAAAAACACACTTTTCAAAGTTAAGGATTAAAATATGATTTTTCCAAAATTAAGGAAAAAAAAACATTCTCTAGCTGTTTTTTTTTATAATTTAGTCTTCTTTTAAAAACAACCGTTCTTATTTGTTTGGGGTTTTCTCATTTGGTTCTTCCAACCAAGCCTTGGATTTCAAGGTAACCCTCTCTTACAATCTTACCTCCACATAGTAAGTTCAGACACCTCGGAGTACAAATTCAGCAATGTCTCTTTAGTGCTCCAGCACATTTTTTACCTAATTTATTAAATGATTTTCAATGTTTTAATAATTAAAGTGAACAATATGCATTTCATGAGTGACATATTATTATAAATGTTGTCATGCCCATAAGCAAGGCTTCCTACCAAGAATCTTATTATATAATCGAATGAATCCTACCTGTCATCAATGATGTCCGCAAGGAATGAAACGAGCTTGGAAGGGACTAGAATAATAAGATTCCATAGCACTGACACTACAACTACACTAGGGGAAGGGATTAATTGATTCGTTACACAAAAATTGAAATATACTTGTGTTCCCCTGGGCTCGCTAAAGATTAATATGGGCTCGGCCCGATATGAGATGACGGAAGGACGCCGTGACGACTAACCATAACATACAGAAGCTTGAATTTCGAAATGGGTGTTAGTGGAGCACAAATTTCGGGAGGTGGAAACCTGATCTGGTGAAGCTAAGTCAAGTCAACATAACTGTCCGAAATTTCAGGCGAAGGTCTCGGGCTGACGACCCGGCCCTGCTAATGAATTGGGAGAAGATGAAGAGGCACATAAACGGCTAATTGGCAAGGTGGAAGGTTGGACTGTTAGAAGTGCGCCCAGTCAGTGCAACTGCCCGAGATCATAGGCGGAGATCTCGGGCTGAAGACTCGGCCATGCTAGAGACCTGACAGCTCAACGGCTATTCGAGGTGGACACCTGGCATAACGTCAGGGAGAAATAAGTGGAGCTGCTTAGGCTATATAAGATAGGCCAAACTAGGGTTTAGGGTACGGAATATCTGAGAGCAGGAATAGAATCACTTTTTACTTTCTTGTATTGAGAGATTCCTTGTATTTGGCTATTCAACTTGTACTCTGATTATCCTATTCAATAAAGCTCGCCAGGTTCTATCCATTAATTTCTGTTTATGCTTATTATTCCAGTTTATATTTCATAATATCTCAGTTGTTCTTGATTGCTTTTCATAATTTATCTTATCTCAGATTATCTCTATTATCCCTAATTCATAATCCATATTTACTATGTTTAATTCTTAATATTGCTCATATTATCAAATCCAGCCCACAAACTTGATTATTCTAGGCCAGGTTTATACCTCGAAATAGATAATCCATATTTTATTCATATATCATGTTAATCAATCGTTATTAGAATTATAATATGTTTATGTTATTAATGTTATTTAGATTATACGAAATCTAGGTAACACATTTTGGCGCCGACCGTGGGGAAGAAATTAAATTTCTTCTCATCTAACATTCAACCTGAGATTCAACATGTCTGATCATCGAGGCCCTGTTGTTCCAATGGATGAGGATGATCCTCACACCCCGAATGGAGATCCGTTCCAACCCCCTCCTCCAAATGGAAACGATCATGAACAAACAATCCCTGAAGATCACCAGGAGCAAATCCCTGAACCTGAGACACCATCTGAACATCAGGGGGATGAGGGGGAGAACTCGCAAGAGGATCACCAAGATGATCATCAAGAGGATCACCAAGATCATCATCAAGATGATCATGAAGAAGGTCGTGAGGAAGATCATGACCAGCAAAATTTCGATCATGAAAATAACCCAGCACAAAACCTGCGTATGTTGTACGAGAAACAAGCTTATCTCACTCGCTTGATCGAGTCCCTGAACAAAGACATACGAGACTATGTTGTTCACACAGCACAAATCCCAAAACGCAATAATAAAGGCAGCTGTAAAACTCGCCTTTTCCAGAGTCCACGAACAAAAATTCCTCACCAAGCAGGTTTCCAGCACCAGCAAAGAAGGCAAGAAACTATGGGCCACAAGGAAGGAGGATACCAGAAGCACAAAACTAAAATTCCTCGTGACCATCACAGACATTCTCATGCACGACATGAGAAGTTCAGACTAAACCCTGGCGGGAGTCAAAACTCCAGCAGTGCTAGCACATCTAACTCGGGTTCCAAATCTCGAGGTTCAGATGGTGCTCACGACCAGAAAAATCCTGAAATGATCAGAATGGAATGTGAGATCGAGGAGCTGAAAAAGATCATTCAACAAGTCCCAGGAGCACCAAAACCAACTCCTAAGTACGCCCAGACGAGTTATGCTGACTCACCTTTTGCAAGGTGGATCACAGAAACTCAACTACCAAAGAGATTCACCTATCCCTCAATGAATCAATATGACGGGACAGGTGACCCAGATGAGCATATGGCTCACTTCAAACAAAGGATGCTAGCAGCTCCTATATCAGACTCAGCCAGAGAGGCTTGCATGTGCAAAGGATTCGGTATGAGCTTGACAGGCCCAGCCATGAAATGGTTCATCAAACTGCCTGTTAGATCCATATCATCCTTTGCTCAACTGCAAGAGCAATTTACTCAGCAGTTTTCCAGCAGCCGTAGGATGCAGAAGACATCAGCTGACTTATACCAGATGCATATGTATCGGGGGGAAACCACTCGTAATTGGGTTACCCGTTTCAACGCAGAGAGGCTCACTATAGATAAACCTGATGAAGAGACCTTGATCAACGCCTTCCGTAAAGGAATATTTGTAGATTTAGACCTCTACAAAGAACTGACAAAACACCCATGCAATACCTACGCTGGGGTTATGCGCAAAGCTGAAGACCAGATGCGTTGGGAAGAAGATCATGCGGCCAGATATGCCTGCTTTGATCCTGAAGAAGAAGACAAAGATCCTGAATCTCAGGATCACCCTGATCAAGAATCTTCAACATCAGAATCATCCTGATCACAGGTCAATTTACTTGTATTATCTTACATCTTAAATCTACAAATTGTAATCGAATTATTTCAAACAAGACATAATTTATCTAGTTATTTAATTTATACTCTTATTTGATTTATCATGATATATAATTTACCCTGCTATCTAATCTAATTCTGCTATCTAATCTAATCGTGCTATCTAATTTATCATTCTATCTAATATATCCTAATATTTAGCTTATCTTGCTATACAATTTATCCAAATACCAGATAAGTGAATTAGTTCTCAGAAGAGTGTTCCCAAACACTCCTGAATTATTAGAAGGAAAACTCAGCCCTAATTATGAAGGGCCTTACCTGGTAAAAGAAATAGCAGACCCAGATTCTTATCAGCTTCAGGACTCCCAAGGGAATGTTCTACCAAGAAGCTGGAATGCTAAACATCTCAAAAGATACTACCCATAAAGGGTAGGAAAGGGCCAAGTGCCCTAGTCCTTGATAAGACAAATTCTTATCAAGGCAATAAGAGGAAACAACCTCTCCATCCAGTTTCCCAGATTTCTAAAACTTCAAAATTGAGGTTCACCTGGACCGTGAAACCTCACTCAGCATCTCAGTGTGTGCCCTCGTGACGACGAGATCAACACCTCAGTCCAGAGTGATTCTCGAGAATTTCCAGATCTCAGCTCCCTTTCTCAGAAGGTCCTCCAGAATAAGGGAGATAAGTCACAGTTTCTCAGGTACTAATTAATCTAAATCTAATTTCTAAGTTTCAAAATAAATCCAGAAAATTCAAATTCTTATCTGTGACTTTACAAAAATCCAGGAAACACAAAGGTCATAATGGATGACATTTAAGTCCAGGTTGACTCCAGATTGCAAATTAAAAAAGGTAGAAACCTTTACCAATTCAAATTATTCAAAACTAATTACATATTGTATTCAGTCTCTAACCTTTTTAGGGGGAATAAGAATGATGATTCATTCAAAAAAAAAAGAATAAGAATAACATTTTTGTTATTCATTTGTTAACCCCCTTTATGCTAATTACCTCTTTACTTACTTTTATTTCACAGAATTAAAGGCAAAATTACTCCAAAGATTTCAAAGGAAATCCCAGATGATACCCAGATTCAGAATTCAATTACAAAGCCAGAATTTCTAGATATTGTTTTCGGTAACTTCTAACACATATAATCATATTTTCATGACCAAGAAAGTCATTGAGAAGATTACAAATATCAACAAAATTTGGTCTATATACCAACTAATCATATTTCACAAGAAGTCTCAGAAACACCCTATTCATACCTTATTCACAAATTTGGTATTTCAAAAATACCATGTCTACAAATCCTACAATTCAAGATCATATTCGAATATCTTATGTCTCAATAATATTTTCTTCACAAATCCTCTCTTAGAGGAACATCTTGTCCTAGATCCTAAGAATATCCTGTTCACAAATCCTATGTTCCATAAGCATATTATTCGCAGATCTTATGCCCAAAGAACACCTCATAAGAAACCACCTTTGCAGCAATGGGGGAGTACAAAACTTCTCTAAGCATAAGTCCACCGTTTAGAAACTTCCTGCTCTCCTGATCAATTCTCTGATAAAGACCTCAAAATGATATCATAATCTATCGAGTTAGCTCAATCACTACATCCTCATTCAGATCATCAAAGTTTTCTTCAAAACATTCCAGTCAAAGCCCTCAGTTAAAGCATCAAAATCTCAGAAGTCTTACTTTGAGGCTTGATATATCCTTACCATGAATGTTTGAGCATCAAACAAGTGCGACCAATGTTAACTACAGGAACTATTAAAGCTAATCGATCATCTCTTCCAATCGATTTTCTCAAATTCCTGGAAGCTCATTACCTGACTACCTCCCGGAGAATAACATCTTCTCTGATCCCTGAAAACCGCAGATTATTGACTTAGCCCCTGGAGAACGTGCAACACCTGCCCGAAATATCTCAAACCATCGAAGACCGTCCAATAGCCGCTCGCCCAAACCTGAGACACAAAGGAATGCACCTCCCCGAGCCTCACGAAGCTTGACACGTGGAGCTGGGGGAGTAAATGTGTTCCCCTGGGCTCGCTAAAGATTAATATGGGCTCGGCCCGATATGAGATGACGGAAGGACGCCGTGACGACTAACCATAACATACTGAAGCTTGAATTTCGAAATGGGTGTTAGTGGAGCACAAATTTCGGGAGGTGGAAACCTGATCTGGTGAAACTAAGTCAAGTCAACATAACTGTCCGAAATTTCAGGCGAAGGTCTCGGGCTGACGACCCGGCCCTGCTAATGAATTGGGAGAAGATGAAGAGGCACATAAACGGCTAATTGGCAAGGTGGAAGGTTGAACTGTTAGAAGTGCGCCCAGTCAGTGCAACTGCCCGAGATCATAGGCGGAGATCTCGGGCTGAAGACTCGGCCATGCTAGAGACCTGGCAGCTCAACGGCTATTCGAGGTGGACACCTGGCATAACGTCAGGGAGAAATAAGTGGAGCTGCTTAGGCTATATAAGATAGGCCAAACTAGGGTTTAGGGTACGGAATATCTGAGAGCAGGAATAGAATCACTTTTTACTTTCTTGTATTGAGAGATTCCTTGTATTTGGCTATTCAACTTGTACTCTGATTATCCTATTCAATAAAGCTCGCCAGGTTCTATCCATTAATTTCTGTTTATGCTTATTATTCCAGTTTATATTTCATAATATCTCAGTTGTTCTTGATTGCTTTTCATAATTTATCTTATCTCAGATTATCTCTATTATCCCTAATTCATAATCCATATTTACTATGTTTAATTCTTAATATTGCTCATATTATCAAATCCAGCCCACAAACTTGATTATTCTAGGCCAGGTTTATACCTCGAAATAGATAATTTATATTTTATTCATATATCATGTTAATCAATCGTTATTAGAATTATAATATGTTTATGTTATTAATGTTATTTAGATTATACGAAATCTAGGTAACACAATACTATAGTGTTATCTTTTTATAATTACTATTGATAGAAAAATCTTTTCATAATTACTTAATGGCAACAAGTAAAACATGAAAGATGAGCTGGAGGCCACCACGTGACACAAAGGGTCAGCAAGGAAAGGAGGTTGAAACCAAGAGAAAGAGATTTTTGGAAATTAAATTGGGTTCCATAGTTACAAGATGGAAGCCAATTCCACTTATGTTGAAAGAATTGGAATTGGAAAATTCCATTATACTACTGCCAAACAAACATTTTCCCAGATTCTAATTCTTTACCCCCATTTTAGGATACCAAGTAGGACCAGGTTCTCTCCCATGAAGAATTGCAGTGTGACTGATGCAGGGGAGCAACATAAGAGCCACAAACATCAAACTGCTACAGATTACATCCATTTTCTACAGAATAAAACATTTGTACCAATGAATATAAACTGAATTAGAGAATCATGAGATACATGTAATGTCTGCAGTCTGCATATCTGATACCAGTCTAATCATCAGCAAAATACTTCTCCTCTGCATCAACGTTGGCTTCCCTCTGCCAATGATCATCAAGGGTCTCATCATTGTCTATCCTAGAGTAATCTAAATGTTCCTTGTCTTCCCCCAACAAAAACTTCTGCTGCATTATGTAGGTGAATTGATTCAAACGATCCTGGATTTCTTCAGGAGATAAAGATTGCTCTTCATTCTCCCTTGTTTGATCCGATCGAGATAATGATGGTTCCTCATTCTCCCTTGTTTTATCTGATGGATCACCCGGGTGACTTGGGTGCGCCTGCAGGTCACAGGAAATATTACATTCATTAGTTCAACGCACAGTATATAGTTCCAAACTTCCAACGGTCAAATGTAGATGACGATACAACCGATAAGCAAGAGCCAAGATTATGAAAGGAAAGGGAATACAGTTAGCTTGAGCTTAGTAAGGGGTTATGGTATTTTCTTTGCCATAAGGTGCTTCAGAAAACCGAATGTCAAGTATACGGGCTGGCTTTCTAGGGGTTTGACAGCTTTTTTTCTTATGTCTGGTTTAGGCTTATAGATCAGTGCTAAGCCTGATACTAATTCACTGGTTTTTCCAACTGGATTACCAAAACTGATTAATTGTTTACCTAGAAAACAACAATAACTACAAAGATGAAAACCAAAAACCCATGTGTGAATGACTTTACATTTAAACAACTCAATGCTGATTGTCTCTTCAATATCTCCATGGTACGATTGAGATTCAACTTCATAAACATGCGAGAGTTGACATAATATTATTGGAATTCACAACTATGCCACTCCTCACCACAAAGACAGCTTCTTCAGCTAGGACGACAAGAAATCAAAGAATATCCATGGCATTTGATGAAGAAAGATGAAGCGAGATAAAAAAAATAGTTGGATAGTATTTGAACTGTATGACATGCAGAATATTAAATCCACTTCTAGTTAAACCAAATTTGCCAAACACTAAAAAGCATCAATGCAAGAAATCACAAAAGAACAGCAAGATTGAAAGACAAGTAGAAATCACTATCCCCTTCCCCCCTAAATATAGGGCCTATTTGAGGAGATGAGCTTCAAAATTAAGACCCTTTTCTAATTTATCTCACCATGTTCCCACATTATCCCTATTGATGCTCATTAATAACAAATGAACAAGCAGGATGGGTGAGAATAAAGGTATCATGAGACTTAAACATCTAATCAAATTAGGTAAATATGTCCAACGGAACAGAGAGAGTAATGATCTACTAGCCATATATCCCATAAAACCAACAATAGAATGCAAATCTATAGTGTCTTACCACAGTAAGATGTTCATCACTAGAAACTTTTCTCCTTTCTTTCTCCTCACCCTCTTCCTCCTCCTCCTCCTCCTCCTCCTCCTCCTCCTCTTCTTCCTCTTCCTCTTCCTCTTGCTCCTCTTGAATCCTCTCATTGCCAATCCAGTCCCTCTCAGCCACACCCAGCCTCTGCTGCTCCCCCCTAATTTTAGCAACAATGTAAGCTTCCTCTGACCTCCTCATCAAAGTCTCAGACCACCTCTCTCCAGGCCTTGCCATGCCTCTGCCACTCTGATCCTGAAACCTCCCCACATACTCATGATGAAGATAAGGCTCTCTCTCCCTCATTGCATCCTCCGAAAAGTAACTCCCCTCTCTCATCAATCTATCCAAGTAAGCCCGCCTCCTGTTCTTCACAGTCACCGACCTCATCCTTAACTCCTCCGACGTCGGATCCATCACACTCCAAAGCCGCTTCAAATGCCAATTGATCTCATAGTCAGACTTCAACCCATCAAACTCGTGCAGCTCATTGCTTCTAAGTTCAGACCCATACCGTTCTACACAAAATTCAACCAACACAAAAACAAATAACTAACCCTTCCAATTCATTAAACCGCCAGTTCAAAATGCCCCATCATGTTGTAACAAATGTTTTACTTCATCCGTTAATAAAAATGAAACTTTTTTGGAAAATCTTGAGAAAGCTAAATTATAAATTAATTTGCCTATTTTTTTCCCCTGTCATTTCACTTATAAGCTAACAAACTCCCCCTCCAATTCACTCAACTGATTAGATTAAAATGGCAATTAAAATCACGTGAAATTAGCAAAAAACGGCATAATACATACTTTAATTCACTCCCAAATAGGACCTACACGAGGGATGTACACAATTTCACTTCTAAAAAATGACATGCTCCTTACTAATTTTAAATTGAAACTTTTTGGGAAAATGTCGAGAAAGCTAAATTTGAAATTAATTTTACCATTGTTTTTCCCCTGTCATTTCACTCATAAGCTAGCTAACACACTCCCTCCTTCCCTCCAAGTGATTAGATTAAAACCGCAATTAAAGTCACCTGATATGAGCAAAAACACCATAATCACATACATTAATTAATTCACTCCAAAATAGGTAATAGGTGGTACATGAGGGATATATATATATATACACAATTTCACTTTTCTAAAAATGACATACTCCTTACGAATTGGTAATTGGTAATATAATGTGATAATAACTAACTGAACTAACATGCATCCTTAATGTAATGAAATTAGGGAAAAGGATGTGATAGGTAGAATTTAGGAAGGGAGGGAAAGTGTTTAAACAAAATGAATAATTTGAGGTTAGTTGATAATGGAAGTGAGAAAGAAGATGATAAAAAGAGAGACCTAAGAAGAGGGCGACGTCTCGGGAGAGAAGGTCGAGAAAGATGGGCTTGCGCTGAGAAGGAAGGGTGGCGGCAGATTGCAAAGCGCGAGGGAAGTAAAGGTCATCTAACCAAGATAATCTCTCCGAAATTCTCTCAATTGCATCGCCGCTTATTCCTCCCTTCCTCTCCTCCTCCTCCTCCTCCATTCTTCCTCTTCTTTGTCTCTTCTTCTGGTCGGTGACTTTGCTAATGCTAATGCTAATGCTAATGCTATCCTTAATCCTTCCCATCTCCATTTCCTTTTCGACCACCACCTATATATATATATATATATATATATATATATATATATATATATATATATGTTGGCTTCCTCGGGCTCATTTTAATTCACATTATAAGGTTTTCGGACTTCAGACCAGCGAGAGATTAAGTCTCACTTGATACGCGGGTGGGATAACCTTGGGAGACTTAAAAAAACTAATGTTTTATTTTACAAATAATGAAATTTCACCCATAAAAATTGATGATAAAATATGGAAGTGGATTTCAGTAACATTTTTTAAAAGTCCTTCAAAAACGAATATGAATCGTTGATACCAATAAAAGAAGTTCTTATTTGTTTATTAAAGTGCAGCTCCTCAATATTCTATGTTAATATGTCATGTACTCATGTTATCATGTGATTTTAACTAATTTAACTAACATGTTTAAAAAGGGTCAACCCAATTCTAGTTCTCACTTTGTAAGAGTGTTTGGGAAGAGAATATACTAGGCAACTTAACCCTTCTTACAAAGTGGCTTATTTAAATCCACGACCTCAGACCTTATAACAAGCAAGCTTACTGTTGATGAATCAGTCTAACTTTTCAATTTGAGTAACATGTTTAATCCTATCAAATTAGTTAATAGATCTTATATTTAATTAAGAGGGAGTATGTCTATCCATTGTTCACTACTGCTTTTTTTGGCCGCAAGTCGTTTAATACGGTTGAACTAGACATAAGTGATATCATCTCAACATGACTTTACTTTTATAAAGCATTGTCATCTGAAGCATTTTATTCAGCAAGGTTCATAAGTTTACAAAAGTTCATTGATATACAAAAATATTATTATAAACCCCAAAACTTCTTCCACGTGCACGTAGATATCTTACTAGTAATTGAATGTCCGAGAGAACAAGTACCCCGGAGTACAATTTCTTGGTATTATCTGCCCAGCCTTTTCATTACTATGTCTAATCTGTGGGGCATAACAGTCAAAAGAATTACAGACATCTCAGGAGATTTTTCCAGAGGGACTCCCAATCATTTTCTGCCGTGAATCAAAATGGCCAGTAGTTCACCAACATTTTCCATCACATATCATTCAACCCTAAATTAGTAATACTATAAGATTATAACCCAGTGTAATCTCCTCTTCATTTATGAATTATGCTTACTCCTGTTTAAGAATTTCCATCATGTATCAAAACAACCGAGAACCGATTCAAGCCGAGGGACAACATCAAGACTTGGTTTCTGTTTCTCATCAGATGTGAAGTGTATAAACAGCTGAAAAGTCTCCTGATTCTTCACAACAGCTCAATATGACTAGTAATTGCTTCTGGACAAGACTGGCCCTGTAGAAGCTCCAAACGGTTGAAAGGTGGAGCAAACTGCAAAATGTAGTCTTCATCTGAAAAGCCAGGCATGTGCATGTTACTTACTATTAACCACCAAACAAATAGATCTGGGCCTTAAACTTGCATATGCAGGATTTTGTCATATTCCTTTTTTCTCTATGGGCTCCCAAAAAAAAAAAACTTAACAGTTATATAATACTTACTTTCCTTCACTGTTCCATAAAGCCAGCATAATACTTCATCTGCAAACGCCAAGCAGACTCCTCCCTGCCAACAAGTTTTTTTAGCATCAGGAGAAACTCGTGTTGAGGATATTTAAAATGATCCTGAGATTAAGTGGTGATTGAATGGCAGGTATGGACAATTTTTTCCATATATATATGATTCACGTCTTACAACAAAAATGACTAGGCAAACATCTTTTCTTTAGGCTGTCAAGTCTGGATATTTAAAATTCACTATTCCTATGGCCAAGCAAGGTAAATATTAGCAATACGCATCCTGTGATATTTAAAATTACCTGCCAGTAGTTCTTCATTTTTATCCTCTGAGTAATGTCTTTGGTTCTTAGTCTCTCAGTCCGAACAAGTCGACCATGATCATCTCTGCATTACAGCCAAAATATTTTACAAAAACACCAAGTCAAACTGTCAATGGCAATCTTTCACATTTGCAGTGGAAGCTTGATGAAGAATGGCACATATGATGCACATGTTGTCATGCATTCCAAGCTAAAATCTGCTAATATCAATTGATTATATGAAAGCTTGTGCATGGTATGATGATCGCAGTTACCTAAATCCTATGACAATGTATGGAACTCCTGCCAAAAATGACTGAATCTGCAACAATAAAGAATAGGTGTTGTTAAAGAATAAATCCAATCAAATCGTGATTTTTAAAAGGACCGCATTGTATAGAACCAATCTCGTAATAAAATCATAATGAAGACAACAAAAAGCGACAAGAAAATTCTTAAATAAATATAAGCTAATCTCCATAATACAAAGCTCAATTCTCAAATCAATAAAATGAACAAACATCTAACACAAGAAGGACACAATTGAAAATGACACAATAGAAATACTTGAGAAGAAGCCTTATACTTCATAGTATAAGATAGGATAAGACTTACCCAAAACTTCAGCAATTTCTCTCTCTCAAACCTTTCCTCAGTGTGATAGTCCAACTGCATCGTTCAGGATGATATATCGTTAAAAGCATATACCATGACTATAACAAGAAACCAAGAGAAATGGGATGTGAAGTCAGATAAAATAAGATGCAAGGAAGCTGAGACTTTAACCACCTCACGACTCGTCTTTAGTTCAACATAAAATCTCCTTCCATCATCAGTTGAATCACAGCAATCCATCTCAGCACCCATCAAGATGCGGTGAGCCCCTAATTTTGTTTTGATAACAGAACAATATTCAACATTGGCATCAACATGGTGTATCCCCTCACCATCAGACCTTCTAGGATCTTCAGTGGCAAGGCTCTCGAAACAATAGCCCCAATAACATCTGATTTAAAAGAACATTCATTGTGAAGCTTAACTGATCAAAATTTTAAAAATTCTACTAAAGCAATGAGGACAAGCAATTAATGTTAGGCCATTCATATCCCAAATCCCAACTAAGCTCCACAAAGCAAAACTTACTTCTTTGCCCTTTTACTTTTATGAATTACAAATCACTTAGCTACAATTTACCTGACTTGGGTCAATAAATCTTCTATCTACAAACCTAAGTTATATGTAAGTTTCAATATAATTCAAGGCAGAAAGGCATTTGCATCCAACCATTACTGGAGGGATGAATATCATCAAACCAGTGCACACATTTCACATTTCATAATAGTTCAATGTCGATTGTTTGTCCTCACCAGTCCCCTAGCCCACCCACTCATTTTTTGCTTCTTTTTCAGGGGAAGAATTGGTTATGTTAGCATTGCAAATACTTCAGAATTTTCAATCCCCCATCTCCCTGCATTTCTTCTATCCTTTTGGGCTCAGTTCATATTTTAATGCTACTTCCAATGTGTCTCTCTCAATTTCTCCAGGCATCTAGATTAAGAATACATTATGTAAGAATAGTACCTCCGACGATCCAAATCACTTTGAGGTCTTTCAGGAAGTTTATGCACGTCAAGATAAACAACTCCATTCCTTTTATGCACCCCCATTTCCCATGGCTCATGTCGGACATAAGCGGTTGCCATTATCTACAAAAGAGGTCATCAAAAAAAGTATTAGTAACTCAGTATAATGACTATGTATCTAGAAGATCTCATAAGGAACTCTTAGACAAATTTAACAGGCCCGAGGCCATTACAACTTCTTATAAATAATGCAAATGTACTCATATGAAGAAGTTTTGACTCCATTACCTTGTTCAGATTATTACGAAATGTCTGCAAGGGATAAAAAAGAAGGCTAAGGTGAGAGAACCTTCAAAACTTACATCGAAAAAGCATTACATATTTACAAAAACATGAACCATCAAGTTCTTCATACCACAAAATGAATATTTTGGAGGGGAATATTTTTGTCTCTAATGCAAGCAAGAAGATCACCAAAGCCCTCTGAGCCCAAGTCTGTATCAGGAGTTAACCAGAAAAGAAGAAAGTAACATCAGTTTAGATATACATACCCCACAAAGTACCAGTATAAAATAAAAACTCTGCATTTATAATGCATTAATCGAAAGTTATAAATATGTACCTTTTTTAGCAATGAATGTATCAAAACCATCATTCAAGTTAGCTCCGATGTCTTCAGTGATAAGGCGCTTGAAGAGCCTCTAAATAAATGAAATAGAAAGCACTTCAATATGCAAGATATTAGCAAGGTTATCACACACACGAAAGAATAAATGAAAGCAGAGAAATCAAATTATATGGGCTCTATTTAGCTTACCAAGTTGCGGTCATCAAAATAAACCTCTCCACCTTCTGCACGACTATAACATGCAATTTCACATGGCTACCAGAAAAGAAAATAAAACATATGGTCAGAACACATGCTAACAAGTAAATATGTACCCATAAACATACAAAATTACAAATGTGTGATGGGGAAACACGAATTAAATGATCACAATTTAAATCAGTAAAGCACTGTGTGACCATTTATTTCACATACAAGCAGGATGTGATATACCAATACTGTAAATTTGGGGTGAGTGATCCCAAACATCAACATGAGCATAAAACTCCAGCTTCAAAGTACAAAAGAGAAAGGTTTCTTTTGCACTCTCCTAAAATCATGCAAATAGAGTAGAGAAAATGGAATGCCCCAACCTCCTGAATAGCAATACACTTTCTTGACAGAGTCTCCTCACTCTTGGAGAGCTTGAGCTCAGCAACAAACCTCTCATCATGGCGACCATTCGCAAACCTATTTCCATAACCAAAATTTTGCCTCTGAGGATAAGGTCCAGGACGAGGAAGAAGGCCAGCCCCTCTATCATTTTGCCAACGACCACGCCCATATCCCCCCCTACCACCCTGATGATGATGATTACTTGTATTCCGAACAGCAGCAGGCAACACTGCAAGACAAAGGCTCACATCTAGCTAACAAAACAAAAAAAATTGAGAGAGAAAAAAAATCCACAAAGCAGTTCAGTATCAATTCCACCCACTTCATACCTTCATAAACCCCATCACTTCCTTGACATAACAAATGACAAACTATCCAATTGAATATGAAAATTTTCAAACTTCCAGCATGTTCAAAAATAAAAAGGCCATTATACTACTCTCTCCATTCCTTCCTAAATAAAAGCAACTTTCTAATTTTTCTCAACTTATTCCCAAATAAAGCCTAATAACAAGTAAGAGAAAGAATAAAGGTATACGCTTAGGGTAAATTAGTAATATCACGTGCTAATAACTCACTTAACTAGCATCCTTAATCTAATCAAAGTGATCTTATATTTAAAAACGGAGGAGGGAGTTCAAGCATATGCAGTCAAAGTAAGTGAAGTAAAAAATAAAAATTTGGGAGACAGAGAGTACAATATTGATTGTGAGTTAGGGAATTAATTACCAGGAATGGGGAAAGGACTTTGAGGAAGAGTTTTACAATAATCTTCATTATCAGACCCAAAAAGGTCCTTTTCATCCACGTCATCATCATAAGACACCCTACTATTACTATTACTATTATGCTCACCCTCCTCCTCGCCATTCTCTTCATCCTCATCGCTTCCGCTGCCACTGGAGGAATCGCCGCCGCCGCCGCCGGCGGAAGAGGATGCTGCCGATGAAGCTGCAGATGAAGAAGAAGAGGCGGCGGAGGAAGAAGAAGAAGAAGAAGAAGAAGAAGGGGAAGAAGAGTGGGGCCCACCATCACCATGGGTGTCTTTGTTTTCGTCATCATGTTCGCCGAATATATCTGCCTCTGAGAAATCCATGCCCGCGATGATCTTCTTCTTCTTGTAGAGCTTTGAGCTTTATAGTCAGTCTAACACAGAAGAAGAAGAAGAAGAAGAAGAATAAAAATTAATTCTTTTTTTATTTTTGGGGCAAGAAGCAAGATCGAAATCAAATGGAACCAACCCCATGCGTCAATTTGTTTTGGGTCTTTTGTCTTTTTCACGCCATGTCAAGAAATTCTTGCCTCAACCCACTACAACACATAATTATTATTTGTGCTATGACTAATCCCAACTATACATTTTCACATGAACTACCTCCGGTCCTAAATATAGGACCTAATTGACTTTTTTTTGGAGAGATTAAGGTTGCGAAATAGGTTATTAAATGATGACATATTTGATATATTTTTAGATTATCCATTAGTTTATAGGTAAAATAAACTAGTTTAAGGGAAAAAAATTAGGTAAATCAATTTATAATTAACTTACTTTGTTTTTTTAAGGATTTTCTAGAAAAAGTCAATTAGGTCTTATATTTAGGATCAGAGGGAGTAATTTTTAATTTGGTGTGACACCTTAAAATTAAGAAATGACAGATAAAATTTAATTCTCATGTTTTTAGAATTTTTTTATTTTTTATGACCAAAAAAAGATTTTTATTTTAAAATGTAAATGTTTTCAAAGTTAGTTGTGTTACATCAAATTAAAAATTTCATATCAAACCATATGTTGTACTTGTGATTCACACAAAAATTTCTATGTGAAGTGAACTACACTGTTCGTTAATTGTTATTGTCTGTGGTCTAAGCAAGAAATTCTTGAGTGAACCCGGTGCACTAACCCATTGTAGTCTGAGCAATTATAATTTGACACATCATGATGGGACATGATATTGAATTAAATTACTTCTCAATTACTTCCTTCATATTTTGGACTCAACCCGCTTGTCCTTAGTGCTGATTAAATAGCAGGTATTAACAATTATTTTCCCACATATATTCATGTTTCAGAACAAAAATGACTATGCGAACATCTTTGCTTTTGGCTGTGAAGTCTGGAACCCACAGTAGAGAGAAGTTGGATCATACAGTAGTGGTAAATTTATACTGCCAAATGGCAATCACCAAGCAAAGTAAATATCGGCAATATTCATCCTGTGATAGTTAAAATTACATGCCAATAGTTCTTCATTTTTATCCTCTGAGTGATGTTTTTGGTTCCAAGTCTTTCTGTCCGAACAAGTTGACCACGATCTCTGCATTCAAGCCAAAATATTGTAAAAAAAAAAAGCAAATCAAAATGTCAGTAGCGACCTTTCACATTTGCAGTCGAAGCTTAATGGAGAATGGCACATCTGATGCACAAGTTGCTATTCATTTCAAGCAATAATCTGTGCTCATATCAATTGATTATACCAAAGCTTGTGCATGGTATGCTGATCACATTTACCTAAATCCTATGACTTTGTCTGGAAATCCTGCCAAAAAAGATGAATCTGCAACAATGAAGAATATAGGTCTTGTTAAAGAATAAATCCAATCAAGTGGTAATTTTTAAAAAGAGCACTGTGCATTGTATAGCACCGATCTCATGATAAAATCATATCGAAGACACCAAAAGAGGAAGAAACTCTTAAATAAAAATAAGTTTTCTCCAAAATGCAAAGGTCAATTCTCAAACCAGTAAAACGAACAAACATCTGCCTCAAGAAGCACAGAACTGAAAATGATGCAATAGAAAATACTTGAGATGAAAGCATACAAATACATAGCATAAGATAGGATGAGCTTTACCCAAAACTTCAGTAGTTTTTCTCTCTCAAACTTTTCCTCAGTATGATACTTCAATTGCATTGTTAAGGATGCGCCTGTATCATGACTAACAAGAAACCAGGAGAAATGGGGTGTGAAGTCAAAGAAAAATAAGATGCAAGGAAGCTGAGACTTTGTCCACATCACGGCATGTCTTTAGTTCAATGTAAAATCCCCTCCCATCATCAGTTGAATCACAACAATCCATCTCAGCACCCATCAAGATGCGGTGAGCCCCTAATCTTGTTTTGATCACAGAACAATATTCAACATTGGCATCAACATGATGTAAACCCCCTCCATCAGACCTTCTAGGATCTTCAGTGGCAAGGCTCTCGAAACAATATTCCAATAACATCTGATTAAGCAGAACACTCATTATGAAGCTTAGCTGATCAATTTTTTTACTCTGATGTTTAATCAATACCTACCCATTTCTTAAAAGCCTGCACATACTCAAGCCTTTTGCTTTGTGCCTCTGTTCTAGCATCTGACGCTTTTAAACTCCTATATAGATTTCTATGAAGTCTTAGGAACTCACTTTTATACATCCACTTATCAGCATACAGGTTTTGGTCTTTCATATGTCCAATGACCTCCATTACTCTCTCAAAATAACCCCCTTGCAGAAAACTTAGCAATAGTGACTCATACAGATCTCTATTTAGCATTAAACTGCCGTTGCTCATGGATCTCTTGATGTCTCCCCATAAAATTGTGATTTCACGATACAGACCCAGAGATGAATATCCATACAACATATATGCAAAAGTTTGGACTGTGGGCTGAATATTTCTTTCTTTTAATCTTCTATATGCCTTCACCATGTCATCTATCATTCTTGCCTTGCTAAAAAAGTAGATACAAGAATTAAGCTCATAAACTGTAGGGGAGAATGTCTCCTCTTCATCTTTCAATACCTGCTTCAAAGCCACAGCTAAATCAGATAAACCAAATGAATATGACGTTCCTGCCTCAAGAATAAGTCTGTTGATATTGTCATCAGATAAGTTTTCATCCAAACCGGCCTTTTGCATTTGCTTTATCAGAACATTTGCTTCTCTATGCATTTTTCTTTTGTGATATGCTGACAGTAGAGAAATATATGCTTCTAAGCCCAATCTAGACCCATAGGCTTCCATGTCATCCAAAATATCATGAGCAGAATCAAGCCAGCCAAACTGAATGCAAACACCAATCACATCAGAACATAAACTAGATCCTGCTAATGAACATAAATCCTCTTGAATGCCCAACAAAAGCTTTGATAGCTCACTAATCCTCCCATCCTTCTTGTACTGACTGATGAACTTAGCAAGAGCCCTGTTACTAAGGACAAGTTTTCCATCCCTACAAGAAATAAGATGTTGCCTGCCTTCCACTTTAATAACAGAATCCTTCTGCAGCAGGCCAGGGTCAAACTGTATCTTCAATCCATTCTTGATGTGATGGGAACCGATTGCGAAAAGGCAAGGCTTTTGCAAGTGTTTCCTGTCCATTTTGTTAACATGACAATCATGTTTATTCATACCCAAAACAAGCTCAGCAGCAGCATTTATGTCGTTATATTTGAAGTGCAAGCTCAACAAACTATCATAGAACTGACGATAATGAGGAAGGTAAGCAGTTGATACCCTATCAATATGGCTCCTGAATTCCTTCATTTCATCTATCAAACCATTCATCTCTAGTATCTGTGAGATAATGACAATTGAGTGTGCATCAGCCCCAGTGCCTGTCATAGGCATTAAATCCATGATGTACAGACCTTTCAATGATAATTTGAATCTCACACAAGCATCAAGAACAAGGTTAAAGATCATTGTATTTGGCTTGACCAGCGCTGCCTCATGAACCCTTTTGTCATTCAAAGATTTATAACAATCAGAGACTTGAACAAGATAATTGGAAGCAATGTGTGACCCAATTTCTGTCTTCACCATATGCAAAAAAATCAAGGACAATAAATCCATAGGTGGCACACACTTGTTCTTCATCATCAGCCTGAGAATCATAGAAGCAGGGATTGGCATTTGCAGCCTTGCTAGGGAGAGAGCAAGTTTAGTCAAAGTATCAACCCGAAGTAAGTTTGAATTCGACTTATCTTTGACAATTTGCACTGCCAAATCACACGCTTTTCGTAACCAAACATGACTAGACGTGTAAGATAATTGAACAACAAGCTGATTCACTAGACAACTAGGAGGAAAACCATAAAGGGTTTTAAAATCATGAAAGTACCCCCAAGATTCTCTAACTTGATGACTCCTCAAAGAAGTTTCAAGCTTCCTCAACAAAATTTCATTAGAAGAACCTTCCAAAGACAGTCTTTCATTACAAGTGGAAAACTTTTGCAGAGATGCACCAAAGTGTATGCAGTGACCATATGAAATAATAACATTTCTAAGGAAATAGCAGTTAATGCAGTGATTATGTGATAAAATTCGTGTGGTGAAAGCAAGCACCATTCCAGTGTCTCAAAATTTAGATTGAGCATTCAAATGGAGCCAAAAGATGTTCTTTTTCAATCACCAAAAGCAGCTACTTGTGAGAGAGAATATAAGAGCAGAACATACTAAGCACATTGCTTTAATCTCAGTGCTTGTTTTTGAATAAGGGTAAATTAGGGAAATGTGAGAATAAATGAGAGATTTGGATGGGTAGAGAGTAAAACGGGGAAGAAGTTTGTAGGAAAGCTTACAGGCTATCATCATTTGGGCGTTGAAGGATGAAGCAGCCAGCCTCGTAACGTGAATGATGGTGTGGATGATAGAGAAAGAGTGTCGAGGGAAGACAAAAGAGATACTCCCTCCCTTCTGTTGCTAAATACTACCTCCGGTCCTAAATATAGGACCTAGATAACTTTTTTTTGGAGAGGTTAAGATTGCAAAATAGTCTATTAAATGATGACATATTTGATATATTCTTAGATTATCCATTAGTTTATAGGTAAAATAAACTAGTTTAAGAGAAAAAATTAGATAAATCAATTTATAATTAACTTATTTTGCTATTTTTTAGGATTTTTCAAAAAAGTCAATTAGGTCTTATATTTAGGACCGGAGAGAGTATAATACTCTACTCCCTCCGGTCCCTAATGTAAGAGCTAGCAGTAAAAAAAACCCTTCTTAAGAAAACATGTGAATGTTAGTTGAGTGTCTGGAGTTAATGCTTCTTTTCCAAAATTGCCCATATTTATTATGGTAGTTTTAAGAGAGAGAAATACATAAGCATTAATAAATATGAAAGAGAGTTAGGGGTAAAGTAAGAAAAGATGCATTAAATGAGGAGAGAATATGGGGTGAGCTCTTACATTAGGGACCAAAACCATTCAAATTTTGGGCTCTTACATTAGGGACTGGAGGAAGTATCACTTTCTAATTTCATTCAAGTTTTCCCCAAATTACCCCTATACTCCCTTCTCTATACTCCCTTCACCTAAACAATAGTGGTTTGAAGGTGAAATTATACTTTTAAAACTTGGTGAGGGGTATTTTGGAAATTTGTAATCTTAACTCATTGCAATGTCTTCCTTGATCTCTCCAAATTTGCTAAAGTTATCTTATATTTAAGAACGGATGTAGTAGTACTTAGGACAAAATTGACTTTTTTGGAAAATCTTAAAAAATTATAAATTGAATTGTTTAATTTTTCCCTTAAACTAATTTATTTAAACTATAAATTAATGACTAATATAAAAATATATCAAATATGTCATAATTTAATAACATATTTTGTAACTTTAATATCTCTAAAAAAGTCAACTTGATCTTATATTTAGGACTGGAGGGAGTGCATTACTACAAATTCAACATCATTATTATTTTAACTAAGAGTCATGGATTAATTGTGTCCAAAAACCTAATTGTGTCCAAAAACAATGTGTGTGTTTAGCTCAATTTATTTTGCCGAATAAGTTACTTATTTGAAAGAGTAACTTATTTTAACTAGTTTTGCGTTTTTTTTATGTTTAACAGGACTTATTTGAAATAAGTAACTTATTTCATTAGTAGAAAAAAGTAACTTATTTTCAGCTTATAAGTAGTTTGTGATGTGAACCTCGCAAATTCTTACTCATTTTTCACAACTAATTCAAACACACATAATTTGTCTTATGAAAATTAAATTACTTATAAGTCATTTTTTCACGATTGATCCAAACATAAATCTCATTACATAATCTGAGTTATTTTTAAACTCACTTAAAAATAGGTTAGTTTTCTAACTCCACTCAAACACAACTAACTAATATATCTAAAGCAGCTGATTATATAATATGGAATTGATATCCGTGACCCGAAGCCTTTTGCGGCTCGCTTTCCGATCCGGCTTTTACAACATTGGTCAATTAGGTAAAGGTCAAAAAAAATGTCAATTAGGAATTAAGACATAGACTATACTTTGTGGGGACATTTTTTCCCAGGAATTGGTAAGAAGTTTTAAAATGCATCAATTTTGCTACATTCTATCAAAATGTTCACCTTAAATATTAAAAATATTAACATAAATGGATATAACATTTTAATGGTTAAAGACCAAAATTACACCATTTCAATATTCTAAAGAAATTTTGAATTCCAAAATATTTGGTAGCAGCTAATCATGTAAGCTACCGAATTCATATCAGTTGAAGGTTGAAGATATAGGATACAATATGCTAATAAACTGTAGAGAAAATAATATACTACTATAATACTAGTAGATTACTCTAACAATGAGCTAATTCGTCCGAAGTTAATTTCGTTTGTTTTTTTTTTCTTTTTGTTTGGATTGTGAAAAGTTTGGTTTGTTTTATTTTTTGGGGTACGGGGTGTCCTTGCTTTGAACTTTGAACGTGAGGGAGTAAATTGGAACGAAGGAATGAGGGAGAATAGGGAATGTAATTTTGTATTCCTTTTAAAATAGAGATATTTATTTACATATATACTTTCTCTACTCCTAAACATAGAGTCTAATAATCAATTTTTTTAGAGAACTCAAAGAAAACTAAATAAGTTGCTTGTAAATTAATTTTCCTCGATTTTTTTCTCTAAAATAATTTATTTAACTTGTAAGATAACATATAATTTAATAATATATAAATATGCTATAATTATTAGTCGTCTTTTAACTTTCTCAATTTCTAAAAAAAAAAAATACATCTTACTTACATTTAGGAAAGGGAGAACTTATCATTTCAAGACAAAGCACAATTAAAAAAATTTATATCCATAATCTAATAATACACTGATACCTTATGTCCTTAATTTTGTTGACTTTCAGGTTTCAGGACAAAATGAAGTATGTGTTTTCTACTTCACTTAAACATGCTTGGCAATTTTATCTATAGGAAGCATCAATTAGACAGTTTTACAACACACTATACAAGTGGTATTTATCTGGGATTTTTTCCCAAATATACAATGAAAAATTAAAAAGTGCAAAGCAAAATACTCGATCCCCCCTTCAAAATGAATCCGGTGAACACGACAGGAGGTGAACACGACAGGAGAGGGGTTTCAATGCCTCCGAATAATACTATACATTTTAATCACTAGACTATATGCTTCTCCTGGGAAACCAAAAATCAAACCTAATATAGCTCCTAACTGCATAAACTAAATAAACATGTTCTCACTTTGTAATTTCGTCGACCTTGGAGTTAAATACAAAGCTTGGGAAGGTGGTTGTTATGTCCCTGCATTGATTTCACAATATCATTATATGAGCAAAACCGAAGTGGCTTAAGTAAATTACCATATAAATAGAGTTCACATAGGCATACCTCAGGTATGGTAGGGTCATGACTTTTAGTAGCGATGGATTCTTGGTAACCAAGTTTTCCCATTCGGACTTGTCTATTTTCCCATCTTGATTTATATCAGCGTCCAAGAAAGTCTGTTCACAAGTTTTTTATTGTATCAGAACAGAAATGTCAGATTTAAAACCTCTAGTTTTATTATGTTTAGTGCGGGAAGAAAAAGAAGTTAGCAGCAATTTCAAATTTTTTATTTCTAACCATGACATCAACAACCAATACTTTTCATAATATTGCTCAATTTTCAAGCTCTTTGACTTTAAAATATTTGTATTTTATATTATCCAGGTTTTGAACCAGGACAGCTCTCACCTTATCAAGAATTTTTTCTATTGCATCATCGGCCAATTTTGTTCCAGATTCTGAAAGAAGAGCAATTAACATTTGTTTGACCTGGCAAATCAACAAATAAAAATGAAGAAGCTTCGTGAGATTAAGAGGCACACACAAAGACATATATATAGAAAAATAGCTACACTAGATCAAAACAGTGAACGTCCTCATCAGTCTAGAGATTAAGAATGTCATTGCAAAATAAATATATACTTTGATCTTACCTCTTGGCGCTCAATAAAACCAATGTCGTGCAAATCATAAAGCCTAAATGAAACTGCAATAAAATAACAAACATTACCTATCAGTACATCCAAACTACAACATTTGATTATTGATGAATAATTTAGAGAATTAATTTTCAGCTTACAATCTATCTTATCTTGTTGTGATGCTTTAGGGTGGAAGACACTGAGTGATCTAACAAAGTCGCCAAAATCAATGGCTCCTTTCTTCTTAACGTCAAACATATCAAAGATCTGCAAGAAGAATGAGTATAATATTAATATAGGTACAACCGTACAGGTAATAACAATTAACAAGGCAAGTACATGGAGATACAGGAGGTTACATGCCATTTTATCTAATCATGTGAAAATGATGAAATTCACGAAAACCTAACTTCAGATTAGTTCTGGGAACGAGGAAACATGCTATTTTTTGCACTCACAAATACGAATGAATAACAACCTGTATATCTTAATTCAACACCCGCTAGAGCCATCCAACCTAAAGCTGGTTGGTTCATAAAATAATTTCAGGGGCTTGAGGGAGGCATATTATGTAAGAGTGAATTTCTCAATTAACAAGTAGAACTATAGATATCACTGATTCAAAGATTGTAAGTGCTTCTGCCCCCACGGGTATTCACATGCATGCATGCAAGCAACCATTAAATAGCAGGAATGTAACTAAGAATGAGACAGGATCTTATCATACCCGACTGGCAAAGAGGTTATACTTTTGTTTATTGTTGAAGATCGCCAAGTGAAACTCTTCCTGTGGAGAAAGGAGATTGATAGTCACAACATGAAACGATATTGTAATGTTTGAAGAACCAAAGAAAGGTCACCAAAAAGTTAATAGGTAACCATCGATTAAGCTACAGATAAAAAATGTAAAGTACAGCAGAAAACAGAAAGGGCAATATTTTGCACATCGTTCATTCATGCCAATTAATATCACAGGCACATGATATTCAATCTCAACTAATGACTCAGAAACCATAGCGGACTATAGATGACCCCAACGATACTAAGAGGTTATACTGCAAGCTGGTTGATGACCATAATTCTTCTAACAAAATGTGCATGCAAAAGCAATTACCACATTCTCATGATGCTACATAGTACATACAACACAAACTTGAGAAAACAAATAGGGATAAAGCCAGATCTAGTAATACAAACTTAATAAATGATTGCATAAAAATGGGTAGTTATATAGTACCTTGCTGATTAATCCATCATCATCGACTGAACTGCTGATGCTCTTAAAAAGCTCAAACAGTGCTTCAACCTCGCTAACACTGACTGAGAAACCACAAATTGGCACAAAAGTTTAGACTACAAAGTTAACATGTATTTTCCACACCACTCACACACACAGGCATTTTATAACAAATATGCTTCACATGGATGTGGATAAAGTAAACTTTTTCAATAAATATAAATGACCTTCAAGAATTGTTACGAGTATAACATCCTTTAATGAATAAGGAAAGAGGCAAAAACCCAGCAAGTCTCGCTTCTCTTTTTTGGTGACTGGACAGTAAAAGCTTCCTCAAAGAAACTAACGGTGCCTTATGGCAGTCTAATAGTAATCATTATTTTTCTAGTTAAAAGTTCCATAGTGACTGTCATAAGTCCAATATTGAGAGGGCACTTCAAAATGAGGTTTTTGAGTTTAAGAGTTATATCCATCTGGTAGACATTTTTTGGGACAAGTTCTCTCAGTACTCTCACTGAGTGAAGCCAAGACACAGAGGAGGCAACATAAAAACAAAAATTAAGGTAACATGTGATAGGTCAAACTATGTCCCACATTGAGAAGACTTTCCTAAAGATGGGCAAACCAACGCAAGCTTTCCTATCTCTTGAACTAGTCTTTGGGGTGAGCTTTCTCTTTCAAATTATACTTATAACCCAAACAAATCATTAAGTTATCGCAATAATTATCATTATCATGATTTTTAAGATTTACTCAGCTGGAAGAAGAGTATATTCACAAAACACAGCTCAAAAGCGTATCAACTAAAGCCATTGTAACTGAATAAAACAGTATCTCAATGAATCTATCAGAAAAGCTTCATCAACTTACAGGCTGTCTCTGATGCAAGAAGTGAAGGATCCTCTCCCATGGGGAAATTTCTCTTCCTCCCTTCCGTAGAGTGGAAACAGCCCATTTTTTTTAATGACCAGTCGGCTTCACAAAAAAAAAGGAAAGAAAAAAAGCAGCTTAGTCTTGCAATATGAAATTCAAATTCAGAGACAAAAATAACATCAAAACCAAATCTCAATAGGCAAGATCAATTACGTAGTTATCAGGGTGTTAAGAATGTGGGAAAAAATAGCAAATAAATAAATGAATTCATTACAAAAGTCTTATCCCTAATACGTGGACTCATGGATGATATAGCGCCATTAAGTGACAGAATATATGTTAATTAATGATTAAGAAATAGAGAAGACATTAAAGAAGGAGCTTATGATGGAAAGAACAAGGAGAAATATATAGAACATAGAAGGAAAAAGTAAAGGTCAAAAACCAGTTCTACACTAAAGCCAAATAATAATAAATAAATACTCGTATATCAACAGATAAAGACAAAGAAAAACTTCACATGTTAAAGTTTAAAAAACCACACAGCAACAAGAACAGCTCAAAAACAAGAAAAAATAGTTAAAAAATTGATCATATAAAAACGACAACAACAAAAAAAACTCAACAGATACTTTCATTATTCATCTCTCTCTCTCTCTCTCCTTAGAATTCATTCATAATAAACCTGGACACGATAGATATCTAAATCAAACACGAGAAAAATTTCACGAAAAAATAATTAAAATATCAAAAAATGAAAAAATACAGCAATGCGTAACAAACTCACCAGATTTGAGCTGAAATGTTCCGATTCGGTTACTCTGAGAATGACGAAGAAGAAGTCATTGGGCGTAAAAAATTGAAGAAAAAGAACGACGCGCCAAAGTGACGCGCGCACGCGCGCAGGTGAATAAAAAGAGAGGGAAGAAATGTGGAGAGAATAGGAGACGTTGTTTTTTTGGCGAAGGCGCGAGAAAGAAAGAGAAAGCAGAAAATGAAAGAAAGAAAGCGCGAGACGAAGAAACGAGGAGGGAGGTGGTAGAACACGATATATATATTATATGGGGCTTCCTTGGTCCGTGACTGTCACGTGACTTCCTATTTCAATTCAACCGACGAAAATAAAAGCTTTGCAGTTGCAGCAGCTAGCAGAGCAGCCTTGAGATATTCAACCATTTCATTCAAGTATTCAACCAATTGCTGTTACCATTATTATTCACACCTCAATTTTTCTCTCATCTCATCTCCACCAATTATATGCTCATATTATCCTACTCCCTCCGTTCCTAAATATACTCCCTCTTTTCATTGAAAACCCCTCCTCCTTTTAAAGTTAAGTGATTGAAGGGATTTTGGGAAGATCATGTAATTTTATTGTCTTCCTTAATCTCCCCAAATTAACCAAAGTGATCTTATATTTAGGAACGGAGGGAGTATTTATTTATATTATAAGGTATTTTTTTATCACGATTTATAATATAAGGAGTAGTATTTACTACTACCTCCGGTCCTAAATATAAGACCTAGATAACTTTTTTTTGGAAAGATTAAGGTTGCGAATAGGTTATCAAATCATGACATATTTGATATCTTTTTAGATTATCCATTAGCTTATAGGTAAAATAAACTAGTTTAAGAGAAAAAAAATTAGGTAAATCAATTTATAATTAACTTATTTTTTGCTTTTTTAGGATTTTTCAAAAAAGTCATCTAGGTCCTATATTTAAGACCGGAGGGAGTACTATTTAATTAGTATTTACACCCTGCTTTGTATGGACAAAATATTTTTTCCAGCCTCATTAATTATACTGTGAAATTTAACAATTTTTGAACTTATCATGTGTTTATTAATCAATAATGATACACCCATGTAAAGAAACAAATTCAATAGTTTCCGCTGTATCAAAAAAAATGAAACAAATTCAATACATTTATATAAATGTTTGGTAAAATGGTATAGTCATATCTAAATTTAATGAAATGACTTATTAAAAATAGTTGCTTATGAAAAAATAAAGAAACGCTAGACCGGAAAATTTATAATATTTTTTATTAAAATTAACTACTTATAAAAAAAATAAAGATGTCTGGATTTGTTGCAAAAGAGAAATTATTTCAATATTATTCCTATAATACGTTTTATGCGACATAATAAACTTAAAAATTTACTAGGATTATATTTTCATAAAAATGCCATATATACTCACGTATGTACAATTATGCATTTTAAAAAAATATATAAACAAACATATATATATATATATGGGGCATCTTATCCCGAAGATGAATTTTGTCACGTAGTTGGGAAATATAACGGGAAAATGTTGACACCCCTTAATTATTAGAATGTCCAAATAATTGAATTGTGGTTTCATGAAGGATTAGTGAGATTAAATTTAGTTACAAGCAATAATAATTAAATGTTTGTGGAAAAATTATAAGCAATAAATGTAATTAAGAATATCCTCATCCTTTTTAAAGGAGCGCCATTTTGAATGAGCAAATCAGTGTTGTAAGAATCAGACTGGACCGGACGGTTGAACGGGTCCAACTATCGACCGTTTCACATTTCGGATCAACGGTTATCCGGTCCAACCATCGGTTTAAGCGGTTAGACCGTATTGAACCATGAACCGTAGTCTTTTCCGACTCACCTGTCGGTCCGACTTTTACAACATTGGAGCAAATAGAATATGTGTAAAACAGAAGGTAGGTAATCTATGAAATGAATTGAGGGTGACATAATGGGGAAATTATGTTTGCTAATTAGAAAAATTCTAATAAAAAACTTATAGAAGGGAACAGACAATTTAAGATTTAGCAAACACACACACCTACCTTCGCGTCATGGGCAAACTAACAAATTAATTGGCTAGAGATGCTTTTTTATGTTGACTTGATATCTATGACCAAACCATTAACCAGTGACTAATTGACAGGTCGCGCCTAACGTCTATTCCGTTTCTGAGTTTCGGTACATTTGATATGAACTTGCCAGATAAGGCAAAACAGAAGACTAAGAAAATGAATTCCGCTCCGATTTTTGCCTTTTATTGGTCTCGTGGAATATTATGATTTCACCATGTAGATGAGCCTTATCCATCCAATAAATCGTATCAGAATTACAATTTCCCTTGTTCAATAATGTACACACAATTCAATCATTTAGAATTAGAATCTGTTCTATGCATAAATGAGGTTCGCTCCACATGCATGCGCGTGTATATTTTTTTTTATACATGTGTGTGTGTTATACTGTTATATATGGATATTTCTGGCCAAAAAAAAATACTGTTATGGATATAATTTTCTTCTTCCAATAGTAATTAGTATTGGACCCGGCCATTCAAACTTTCTTATAATATCATGTAATGATGTGTGTAATCCAAATAAACTAAAACGATATAAAGAAAAAATATAATAGATTATTTATCAATTTACAAATTAAACAAATAAAAATAAAAAACAATCATTAAAATATAGTTTAAATGTGTTTTATTAATTTTCCTTTAGGAAAAACACGTGGATCTTAATAATTATCATAACTCACACACTTATAATTTAGGACCTCACATCTTTAAAGAAGGTATCCGGTTCTAACTGATTATTTTCACGGGCTTGAGTATGTATATGCATGTATTTAATATTTAAGACATCAGCATATCGAATTTCACAAATTAAATTTTTATACGTAAGTATATATCAAGGGTCGTGAATTTTTATAAAAAAAATTGGTTAGGGGGTATCGTATTAAATAGGAAATATTTGCATGTCACAGTTAAGAAAAAAAAAATGCACCACCGCCAAGTTTGAATACATATCGATAACAATGACCGCTGAAGCAACGTTGTCTTTTAGCCACTGTCATGAGACATTTGATTTCATTGCATGCCTTCAATATAATAAAGTAATTGTGTCAAAATGATTTCAATCATAATTACAGTGTATAAATAATAATTTTAATAAGGCAGTAGGTACATAAATATCGTGTCTATATGAACTTCCATTTTCCAATTGTTATGAAAAAACAAAACCTACACAAATATATAGTAAAGGTTAGACAACTATCAAAGATGTCCATAGGTAGACTCAAAACTTCAATACAGTATAAAAATGTTGAGAAGTCATCATTTCAAATAAGAAACCAATACTAAAATCATGCTCTTAAAAACGTCTGCTAGATTATATTAAAAGTGATATATATATATATATATATATATATATATATATATATATATATATATATATATATTGCGTGCTACTTTTCCGTTAACCAAGGTTCAAAAAATCAGACCGGACATCCAACCGGTCAAACTACTGGTTTAAGGGGTTATTGGTTCAACCGTGGTTGAACCGGGTCAAACCGGAATTAATAAAATAATAATATTAAATTGTCAAATGTAAGAAAATACTCCACAAAATAATATAAATGCTAAATAGTGAAAATAATATAATACTCCCTCTGTTCCTAAATATAAGAGCACTTTGACTTTTTTGGAGAATCCTAAGAAAGCAAAATGAACAATTTAATCATAACATATTTTAAATATTATTAGATCATATGTAAGTTCATAAGTCAAATAAACTAGTATAGTGAAAAAATTTGGGAAAATCAATTTTTAATTAACATATTTTGTTTTCTTAGGATTCTCCAAAAAAGTCAAAGTGCTCTTACATTTAGGAACGGAGGGAGTACTCCCTATTTTTTTATTGTTCTTGTAGTAGTAATGTGAATATGAGGTGAATGATACACAATTTGAGGAACTTTGCATCTTATTTTTGTGCTTGATCTGTAAACTATGTTCTTATTACACTAGTTTCCCAAATCTATGTGCTTTTTTGAAATCAATTCATGGGTTTTTGTAACACCTCTAAATTTTCATTTTTCAAAATAATTAAATAAAATAGAGATGTATAATATAAATTGTAAGTTAAATTTTTGTGAAAAAAATAAATGAGAAAATTGTGGAATAACAATAATATATAAGCAAAAGAGAGTAAGGTGAAAGAGGGATATAAATGTCAAATTATATGATTTTGGGCCACAAATATGATTGGAAATGAATAGATGGGTAGAAGAGTGGAATTTTCTTTAATAAGAATATATATATTCACTCATCCATCAAACCCTAGCTTCCCCAACAATTTCTGCCGTCATTCCCCTCTCTCTTGGCTTATCTTCATTTTCTTTTCTTCCTCAATCCTCCCCTGCCTCTCTGGAACCCAACCACCATGGCAGCCATGTCTCAACTTCGTCTTTCTCCTCTCTCTGGAACCCAACATATCCCTTCCCATGTTCCCTCCAATCTCAAAATCGTTCCTTTCCTATCATGAATCCAAAGGTTTATGAGCCAAATTTGCCTGAAAACTTTAAACTTCGCCGGTGGTGATGGAAAAACGATGGTGGAGACGTCAGAGACTGGGGCGGCCACGAAGTTTGGCAAACCGGCCGGGCTGAAGGGTTTCCGGGTCTGACGGGTTTAGCGGGCCAACCCGGGCTAACGACGGGCCAATGGTGCAGGCGGTCTAACACTCAGATCGGATCGGCTTGGGGAGCGGTTGGCAGTTCAACCGGTTGGACCACCCGGTCCGATCCGGTTTTTCAATCATTGTCGTTAACCATAACACTGTTTGAAAAGAAATATGTGGGAGATAACGCATGAAAATTTATCTCAAAGCAATAATGAAAAATTTAAAGAGATATTAAAGTGAAAATGAAAAGACACTTAAAAGAAACTGGACCTTTATTTTTATTTTTATTTTTTAATTGGACCTTTATTGACCACCCTCAGCGGCGACATAAAAGGCCGCCGCTGAATGTCATAGTTTTGGCAGCAACGTTATTAGGTTGCCACTAAAAAGTTAGGTAATAGTGACAACCTTTGTGTTGCCAATACAAGGGGCAGTATTAGCAAAAGACAATTGTTTCTCGTCGCTAAAAAGGTGGGCATTAGCGAGCAACCTCAATATATTGCCGTTGAAAGTGTTATTATTAGCAGCGACATTTAGAGGTTGTCACTAATAATACCATTATCAGTGGTGACCTTAGTTGCCACAAAAGTTGCTTCATAAAGCATAATGGACTTGTGAAAGCCAAATTTTTATCTCCCCCAATTTTTCCCTCAATATCCAGTGAAAGCCATCTTAAATTATTTCATTCAAAAATTTTGAGGCCTTAAAGCTTCTATTCACCTCCATTATGTGAGAAACTTCAATTAGACAAATTTCAAAGCCCTAAATCTTCCATTCACTTTGACTGTCCCGTTCTTTGACCATCTTCAGTTTCAGTTCGTCATTTTTGTATCCATTATGTGTAATTTGTACAGTTTTGAGTGCCAATGAAAAATTGGAGGTTCCATTGTTTAGTCTGTTCAGGTGAAAAAGAGAGACATCAAAAAATGCCGCTTAAAATTGCATTTATAGCAGCACTTTTTTTATCGCCGCTAACACTTTTAGCGACGGTTGCATATGTGGTGACCTCGCAGCGACTTTTAGACCTTTGGCAATGACTTTTATCGCTGTCAAAACTTAGTTTTTTGTAGTGAGATAAGTTTAGATATCTTAAAAAAGTTGGCGTTTATGATTTAGAAGTTAGAACCACCCATATGAAAGACATGATTGTTCCTTATGTTCCTTCTCAAAAGGACATGAAAGAGTAGTTATATATTTCAATAATTATTCGTGAAATATAATTAATTTCTTGGGACTGTTTTGAGTTGATCGCTGCATCGCTCTAGCTCACGAGTTTGATATTTCACTCCACACAGGGTACTACTAGAAATTTGGATGAGCTGATGGGGGGTGAACAAGTGGCATTATGGGAGAAAGAGTATTTTAAGGCAAATAATTAAATACGGAGGGTCGAGACAATAAGTCAACCAATGCACTCGGTGTGAGATGTACATACGGGTGGAAATATTGCAAATAAATGAAACCTGCCATCCTCTGATGATACCTTCAATAATGGGAAAGAGCCATATTGGAGTCACATGGCTTTGGGACCAAACAAAGAAAATGACACAAAATAAGTCCCCTTCAATTTTTGAAACATTATGTTAACTAAAAGGAAAATCTTTTAATCAATGGGTAATTGACTGAGCTGGTAAGTGGGTTACAACTCCGTAAGTATAAGAACACATGTTCGAATCCCGATAAATGTTCTCACTGGGAGAGGGTGGTGCCTTGTCTATACCGGGAGATGTTTAACCCAAAAAAAGAAGACCTTTTAATTAAACCTAGAAGATTACAAAAAGTAACCCTCTTTAAGTTTAAAATGGAATAGTCTCGCTTTGAGAAGACCTTCTTATAAAAAAATCTAATTAATTAAACCTTCTAAAATCGTCTTTTTTTGGCCAACCCTCTAAGCAAATCTTCACATACGTGAACAATGGCAAGTTTAATATGTCATGCATTGAAATGTCAAATGTCTGTTTTTTTCATTGGATTTCAATTTGTCATTTTTCTAGATCCCAAGTATTCATTCATGCAGAGAGTAAAAGGAAGGCCACCACTGGAGCAGGTTTTAACTAAATCACGTGCTCAGACCTCCGCTTTCACACTCTTGCCTGCTCAGATGCAACAAAACGTCGATTATTAATGCTCTCTATGTGATTGTTTTTCTACGCTCGTCGTTTCTCAAAAATAATTATATTACGATTCTTTATTCTCGATATAAAGTTGTCAAGATATTTACATAATATATTTTAAAAATTTGTGTCCATCTTAAAATTATTTATTGACTTGTAAATTACATATACTAGTTTTTTTAAAAGAAACAAATATAAGTTACATAGTATATTTATTAGTATAAAATATAGTCAATTCAAGCAATATTTATGAACCAATGTAGGTAATGCCATTTTTTTACCATAATAATGTTTTTTTAAAATACTAAACTTTTAGGGAAGATGTTTGACTCACTTACGATTTAAATGCATGACTCAAATCTCATAATTGGTAATATGTTAGGGTTTGTGGGATTAGAGTATGATTAGCAAACCGTTCATTTATGTCGGCACAGTAGATCTCGCCAGCTTGATTCATGATCCATCGTCAAGTTGGATTTGTTTCAAACTACTACTAAAAGATCTTTCAAAACAAACATAATTTTTTGAGCATACAAAAATAAAGTAGCAGTCCTTCCAGTAATTAAGCCCCGTATTGTAATCAAACTACAGTCATTAGACTTAAGTTGATTATATAATTCAAGACATGGGCGGGAGGACAGAAGTGAACTAGTCCGAGTTGAATACTGAATACGGACAATATATATACATTACTGCTAATCTGTAATCAATAGTAATCCTCGAAATGGGACCAACGACAACGAGCGAGCAGGAACAAAATACAAAACAGAAGACAGAGAAAACAGTGTGGCTGTGTGGGTGCATACAAGATATTTTGAAGTGGGGTTCAAGTTAGGTGTAGAGGGTCATGAGCAGTAATGTGACATGTTAGGTTTGATTCATAACTACAACACTTCAGGAGGCATTCTCGGAGAGGGACCTATTTGTACTACGTTGAAAAGTAATACAAGACGTGATTGGTTATTAGATACTTAGATTGTTTTGTTTTTTATTTTTCTCTTTCGATGTATACAGGTCCTTTCATTTTCTAACTAGCCTTACGCATGTGCATTGCTCTTCTAATTTGGTGGCCCATTATTCCAAGCTGTGACCTTCTAACTGCCCATTTTGACATAACTAATTAACCTCCTCTCTTCTTCGTGCGTCATCTATGTTGCTCCCTCTCCCTTATTATACTCCATTAATTAATTAACTAACTAATCTGACTTTATCTTTGACAGTAACGCAATAAACAAAACACATGGCATGCAGTAAAGCATCTAACCCGTATACCTAATAGCTAGACTATGTAGAGTTGTAGACCATTCAAGCTTCATCTAGATGACATGTATTTGATTCAATAAAAAAATATTTTAATAGATACACAATAAAAGTTAAATTTATAACATTTTTTTTGGTATTTGATTCAATAAAAAAATATTTTAATAGATACACAATAAAAGTTAAATTTATAACATTTTTTTTGGTTACCTAAGGTATCTCACCCGCGTGTCAAGTGAGAATAATCCCTCGCTGTTCTGAAGTCCCATATAGGGGGTAGACAGCTGGCCTGTGAATTTGCTCCATCCGCAAGAGTCAGAGATCGAACCCCAACCACTTGTTTAAGGGGCGAGAGTACTTACTACTCACGCCAACCCATCAGGTTAATTTATAACATTTTTTGACCAAAAAATTATATCAATTATGCTGTACAGATCAAATCTACAATTTCTGGAACTTCTATATCACTATGTACATATAATTCTTCTTGCATAAATATATTTGATGACTAGGAAAAAGGTTCCGTAAAGCATTGAAATAGCTTATGTCTCCATTTGTTGGCAATTAATTGTGTTCCTAATGTCTATTATAATAAACCGAACAGAGCCTATTTCATTAGGCGCGAAATAGGCATATCCTAAACAGAGGAAATGGCGCGCCTGCAATGGAATGGTGTAAGGCAAAATATGTTATGAACTTATGATGGCGCGTGTCCCTTGTTATTTAGAGCGTTATCAATATTTGTGAGCTAATTTTGTTCAAGTAATACTTAATGTGTTTAGAGTTTTTTCTCTCTCATTTAAAACATATACTAATTATGTAATCTTAAAGGTTTTTTTTTTATCGATTTACGACAATATTCAATGAATAGATTGTATTATTATTAAGTGAAAATCAGATAAAATAAATTTATAGTGATACCAATATGAATATATTTCAAATTGATATAATTCTTAATTATACATATTTTCAAGAAAAGATTAGTTTTAAAAAAGTTTCCATTCATCTATAAATTATTCTCGAACTTTCCAACCAAATCATTAATGAAAAGAACTGAAATACAACTATACTAGCCTTTGAAATGGACTTATTCAATAGCCATTTGAGTGATGTATAATACTTCCTCTAGTCCTACTAGTCCTAATTGAGACATTATCTTGACTTTTTGTAAAAAAAAATTAAGGATTCAAATTAACAACATTGATATGTTTTGTTTTTTTTTTCCACAAACTAACCCAATTAAGCTTACTTATTAACTAATATAAATATAATTATACTTAACACATGTTGAAATTAAATGATCTATTTGACTTTACCAACTCCCCGTTGAAAAAAAAAAATTATCTTAATCTTATACGCTTAGGAGTGGATGGAGGAAGTATACAATGGATAGAGTCTGAGCAGAATATTCCATGGGATGAACCAAAGTTCAAACTAATCATTATACCTTCACGCGAAAACCGAGTTCAGTTAAAAATAAATAAATATTCCTTCAAAAAATCACGCGAGAACCGATGATTGAATTGGGATTTGGGATATTAAGATATTTTGGGCATACCCCTCACAGGCTCACATCCCACGCCTCGAGGGTCAAGCCTATGTCCCCTATTTGGTCAACTTTGGCAAAGGAACAAATGTTACATTTCCTGATCATTTCCATAATCTTTTTTTGGCCGAATTTTCCTGATTTCCATAATCTATTCCGTAGTTTGAGTCTTGTCTTAAATCTAACTTAATCCCGACAATATGTTAATATTCATAATTTTAATTATCATTATTATTATAAAAGTTTTGATATCCAAATTCATGATTTTATATGAAATTATCATTCGATCTCAACAATACCTCTAACGACACTAGCATGATAAATATAAAGCAATACTTTTAAACTATTAAATTTATAAAGTGTTCCAAGGTAAAATAATTATTTAATGTACAAAAAAGAACCCAAATGCTCCAGTAATTTTCAAAATTGGTTTTCAATAGTAAGGATGTAAGGAGACCACGTCAGGTTGCAAATCACCATAAATTCAAAATGATGGGCCAAAACAAAAGTTGTGGATGATTTTTGGTGCCCAATATGAGATTTAAGACCAAGAGTTAAGCCCATAGAGAACATAATTTAAAAAGAAACTATCAGAGTCATGATTCATTTCTTCAAAATTTATTCATATAAGCCCGAGGCCATGTGGTGATTACGTTTTTTGGAACATATTTTTCAAAACCAATAAGCCTGTGGTTTGGTAGTATAAAGTTTGTCAGATTATTGATTCATTCGTTTTCTTCCTTTTTTTTTTTTCTCAAGACCATTTCATTCCCAAATCCCACCTTTCTTCTTCAATGGTCGAACCAAAATCCAAGTACATTTCCCTCCAAGACCTCCTAACCACAAGAGAGGATATCTCTGGATCTCCATACAGGGAAAGATCAATTGAAATGGAACTGGAGGCTCAATTTAGATTTTTTCTTGAAGTGTGTATAGAAAAAGAGATTTCTTGAAGTGATTTAACTTGGTGTGAATGATTATGGATGAAATCTAGATATCTCAATTTCTATTACTGTTCACTAGGGAGTTTTTCCGGATTTTGACCCAAACTGTAGCTAATTGGTGTTTACATGTTAGACATAGTTTAGAGTAGAGTTTGCAGTTTCGTGTGCGCTTTCTGGTTAATTAGTTTAGATATTGGGCATGAACTACTATTGCTCTGAATCTGATTTTAATTTCTGAATTTGCTGAAGATGTAATCTGAGAATTTTTAGTTTTTTTTTTTTGCTCAGGAAGAATCTTTAGTTTTTTTTTTTTTGCTCAGGAAAAATTTTTAGTATTAATGTTAATGTGTTTGTGATTTAAGTTCAAGCTGGAAGTAGAGTGACACTGTTTTTCATGGCAGAAGTTTAGATTCTTTATGGGAAGTAGAAAACCTCATATCTACTATACCTTTTGATTTATTTGAGTTCAAAAATAGAAACTTTGTTGAGAATTCTTGATAGGAAGTAGAAAACCTCGGATATATTCTTCTTGCCTTTAACTTTTTAATTTAATAAAGAGGGCATCCAAGTCTTTTATGTTGTAACATAATTAAACTAAGATTCCTTGGGACCTACTTTAATTTGGCCAATTGGTGGGCCTTTCCAAAACGTGTCTTGATTAGGACCTGAAATTAGTTTTCCCGAATAGAAAAATGCAATAACTAGTTAGACAATCATAAAATGAAGCTTATGACAAATTCACTGGCAAATATAAAGAAAAAATGGCTAACCCAATTCTAGTCCCGACTTTGATGAGGTTGCTGGCTTGTTGGGGAAGAAAATATACTAGACTACCTTACCCCTACTTTATGTAAAAAGACTGTTCCAAACCACAACCTCACATCACATATCAAGTGAACTTACTATTGAGTCAAACCTACCATTCGAACTTGTCTACAAATATAAAATTTATATTTGGCAACTGTGGGAGTAACATTTAATTAAAATGAGAATAACAAAAACAAAATTACATCACAAATAGAAAGCCGCCATTGGGCGGGAAGAGGGGCCACAAGCCCGGAAGACTTTATTTTTGCCTAATAAAGCCCAGAAAGAAGACTTTAAAGGCGCCGACCTTTAGAATCATAAACAGCGCATGGGCATCGCCATCGAACGGTCAAGATAATATATTAAATGTTTAATCCAAATAAATTAATACTTCGATGATTAAAAAAATAATGCTTCGAGATAATGTTAAATGTTCATACTTGTGGGGTTTAATGGTACTTTCTGCTTCAAATTATTTTCAATTTCAAATATATCTACATCATATTTATTTTCTTAGATTCAAAGAAAGCATTAAGTGGTCATATCATAAAAAACTTCAAAGACTTTTCTTTTTCACCTTGATTTGTTGATTGACTCAACTCAAATTATATTTCCGTGACAATTTTTAAAAATTGAAGAAATGATGTTACAATACTTAAATAATATATATGATAAAATAGTAAGAAAAATCATATAAACACTTTTAACCAAGTTTCTTTAAATTCTATAAAATTTTCCTCCCCTTCTCTCATGCCACACAAGCTCGGAAGAATCTTGCAACCTTATCGCTCAAGACCAATTAAAGATTTAATTGTTATAAACCAATTTCAATGACCTAAACATCAATCAAAAAGAGTGAAAATTAAATTAAATAATTAAAATACAATAGTACTTATATAAAAGCCGTACATTATTTCCCATTATTTTAATAAATAAATCCAAAATCGATACCGACGGACCAAATGAATATAATAATGAGAAAGACGTCAAAGTAGTAATAAATAATATTCGGACAACGAAAACGACCATAAAGCCGCCGTAGATAGACACCCACGGAGTACATCATAGTATCATACTATCATACTAATAAATAATACTCCTTTCTGTCCTAAATATAAGATTCAATTGACTTTTTTTTGGAGATGTTAAAGTTACAAAGTATTGTATTAAATTATGACATATTTGATATATTTTTAGATTAGTCATTAGTTTATAGGTTAAATAAACTAGTTTAAGTGGAAAAATTAGGTAAATCAATTTATAATTGACTTATATTTTATTTTTTTAGGATTTTTCAAAAAAGTAAACTAAGTCTTATATTTAAGACCGCATGGAGTACTTCTTCATGGTTAAAAGTTTGTTCTTAAAATCTATTTCTAATTCTTTACAATTTTTCCTCATATTATCCTTATCAATGCTTTTTAATAAAAGACAAGAAAAGATGAAGGGTGAGGAAAAAGTAGATGATTAAGATATATTGGTTATATCATGTTATTTTAACTTACTAGTACTTCTTTAATCTAATTAAATTAGTTAAATAGGTCTTATATTTAGAATTACAAGGAGTAATACTCTACGTCGTACCAATACCTTATCATCATTTAATGATTAAATTAAATTCTTAATGCGCGTGTCTCCTACGTCTTCCATCCAAATCCTCATTTTTCTCATTCATTCACTGGCAGTGTCCCCACTACTACCAAGCTTCCTTTAGAAGACACTCTTTCCAAGTCCATACCTTTATTTGTACCAAACAAAGGAATAACTTCATTCCTCTCTGAAGTTGAGATTTTTTTTTGTAATTTTTTATATTATTTTTGTGTGATTCATATGTATATAATTCATGTGTAACAAATTTTGATTAGCTAGCTAGCTAGCTCCCTCTTGTGCAACAGACTAAATCATTGCAAGTAACAAACGCTGTACAATTGGTTGGAATATCATAACTTGTTCTTTACGCTCAAAGGGTGTTCATTGATTTGCTTAAAGTTGAGTTTGGTGGTACGTACCTGTATTTTCAGACAACTTTACCTGCTCTATTATAATCATTTTATATTTTTTTATTTTTGGCTTGCTCTCTTATGATTGGTGGGAGCTTTTTTACTTTGATCTTTTCTGGGGCTTGCGTATGTTAGTTATTAAATTAGCCTTCTTGTCTTTTTCTAAGCTAAGCTTTTTATTCTCTTGGTATTTATTGGGTGGTTTGTGTGTGTGTGTGTTTTCTGGTTTGTTGTTCAGTGTGTGATCATGGAGGAAAGGTATGAGCCTTTGAAAGAACTTGGTTCTGGGAATTTTGGGGTGGCTAGATTGGTGAGAGATAAGATCACCAAGGAGCTTGTTGCTGTTAAGTACATAGAAAGAGGAAAAAAGGTGAAGTCTTTTGCTATTTGTTGATTTTGTTTCATTTGTTTTGTTATTAATGGAGATCAAGTTCATTTCTTCATGTTATGATGTTATCTTCTGGTTTTTGGTTTATCATATTGTTAGAGCTTCTTGTTGTAATCTTTGAAAGATGTGAATTCTGAATGATTCTCAATAGCGTCAACTTTGCTTTTATGTAACTCATTTTGAGATTAGAAGGTAATTATGACTAGATTGTATTGGATGTTGGAACTCTTTTTCTTTCTTTTAATATTATTTCTGCATTTATGTTATGTTTTCAATGCAGTAGTGGCTTTGTTTTACTTGCTTTTTGGTAATGGCGATTTCATATTTAATTGTATATTAGAATTTTTCATTCTGCTTGAGCCCTTCGTGCCTCTTTTTTTTTTGGTCAACAGAGCCCTTCGAGCCTCTAAAAAGCCACGTTGTATTTTTTGCTAGGAGGCCAATCATTTTCTTAAAAACTGATTTTTTTTTTTTTTTGCTTCTGATGATGAAACCTTGGCGGTGGTTGCAAATGCTGATGTCTGATGGTTTCCCTTTTGTTTTATTTTTTGTTTTTGATAAAATGGGGAAAGAAAGTTTATATTATTTGTTGCTTTCTTCCATTCACTTGTCTTATTACTCATCACAATATACATTCTGGATATGGGTAGCGGAAGTGATTTCATAAATTATTTTCTTAATGTTCCTTCATATTGCTTTGCTAATCCTGCATAATTTTTCTAAATTTCTACTGTTAATACTTTCAGATTGACGAGAAAGTTCAGAGGGAGATCATTAACCATCGATCTTTAAGGCATCCAAATATTATCAAATTTAAAGAGGTTATGGTTTTGCTTTTTATTTTTATATTTTCTTAATCTTTCCTTAGGACTATATACTTCTAAAGTTTCAATATATGGAATTGGACACATTGGAGTTAGTGAAGCATACAAGTCTCAAATTACACTCACTGATTGAACCAAACTTGAGCAGTTTATTAAAAGTGTGAATGATACTCAGCAGCATTCTCTTATTGTTAGACGTAATATGCAGAAAAGCCTAAATCTGCTTTGGTTCTAGAGTTTTGTGCAGATAATGAATGATGAATTTTCTGTGCAGGTCTTGCTAACCCCTACTCATTTAGCTATTGTCATGGAGTATGCTGCAGGTGGTGAACTCTTCGAGAGAATATGCAGTGCTGGCCGATTCAGTGAAGATGAGGTCTTAGAATTTATCATACCTAAAACTAGTAAATTGATTTACTATTTTTGCAAGTTTTCTTTTCTAGCATTTTCTTCTTTCTAGCTATTTTACTCATTCTTTTATCTCTAGTTAATCATAACATTGGCTTTTATCTCGCAGGCAAGATTTTTCTTCCAACAACTGATATCTGGTGTTAGCTACTGTCACTCAATGGTAGGTCTCTGCACCTTCCTGCTTGTTTTCCATTACAAACACTTGTACGTGTTTCTTATAATCTTGTCTGGTTTCTTCTGTAGCAAATCTGTCACAGAGATTTGAAATTGGAAAACACTCTCTTGGATGGAAGTCCAACACCTCGGCTCAAAATATGTGACTTTGGTTACTCCAAGGTTGGTGGTGCATAGTAGCTTGTCACTGAAGTCAACCTTCTTTGTTCTGAATTTTAATTCTTTAAATCACAAATTGTTTATTCTTAGTCTGCTATACTACACTCTCAACCAAAATCTACTGTTGGAACACCTGCTTACATTGCTCCTGAGGTTCTGTCACGAAAGGAGTATGATGGAAAGGTATTTCTTGTTTAGTTTGCCTTTGAAATTTTTATTCTTAGTCCTAATTATGGAAGCTTTAGCTTGATTTTTCTTTTGTGTTTAGATTGCAGACGTTTGGTCATGCGGCGTAACGCTCTATGTCATGTTAGTGGGAGGATACCCTTTTGAAGATCCTGAAGATCCTAGGAATTTCCGAAAGACCATTGGAGTGAGATCCTAATGCTACAATCAGCATGATCAAAGTTTTAAAAATGATTCATATTCATGTCAACAAGAAGCTAAAACTCTTGTTTTCTCTTATTGGCAGAGAATAATGAGTGTTCAATACTCCATTCCAGACTATGTGCGCGTCTCTGCAGACTGCAGACATCTTCTTTCTCGCATCTTTGTCGCCAATCCTGCCAAAGTATGTACTTTTTTCATTGTTCTCAAAATAATTGAAGTTGTATGCTAACTAGTTACTAACTAGCTAACTAACTATTGTTGTGATTTTTTATATTTTGGTTATTGAAGAGGATAACGATCCCAGAGATAAAACAACACCCTTGGTTTTTGAAGAACTTGCCTAAAGAGATAAATGAGGCTGAGAAAAATGTCAATAATGAGGAAGCTGCAGAGAAAGATCATCCAGGGCAGAGTGTTGAAGAAATAATGAGAATAGTACAAGAGGCAAGGACACCGGGGAAAAATTCCAAGGGTGTAGGGCAAGCTGGTGGTGGAGGAGGATCATTGAATGGTGAAGATGATGATGATGAAGATGAAGAACCTGAACTTGATGTTAGTGGTGACTATACTACAACAACGACAACAACATAAGTTAAGAAAATTGGATTGTGCAGTATATCATGTTGGAGTACATATCAAACCTTGCTTGTAGATTTGGTTGTGTTTTTGAGTTGAATTATGTGTTACATTCCTTATTTGTAAGATGGCTTGGTTGCTTGTTATTTCTCAAAAACCACAAAGCTGCGAAGGTTGGAATTTTTTTGAAGTCTGATTTGTTACATGTTTCATATGGTGTTTTACTACAGTTACAAAAATGAATGAAAAAAACCAGCTTCAATCGTCTTTTGTGATTACTTTTCTATTCCAAGATTTATTTTAGAGGATTGAGTGCAAGCGGCAAATGTTGTGAATTGTTCTTTTTTTTTTGAAAAAAAAATACATAAGAAATACTCCCACATAAAAAATCAATCTCATTTCTTTTGGAAATTAAAGAAGTAAAACATGCTACTTAATTTTAATGTATCTTACATATAATTGGAGTAATATTATAGATAAGATAAATTTATTTTGTGACAAAGATAATTATAGATATTTTAAAGTAATCAATTTTGTAACATAAAATTTCTCCAAAACAGTTAAATAATCTTTTAACTAAAAAAGGAGGAACTAGCAGCTTGGTCATGTTAATGTTGAGATGATTTTTCATTTAAAAATATAGCTCTAATGCGTTAAGCTGAGCTCAAAATGATAGCAAAAGAAAAATAACCTCAGCTCAAATGAAAAGTAATACTCCCTCCAGTCATAATTATAAGACTTATTTCTAATCCTTACCAATTCCCTCCAAATTATCTTTATTAATGTTCCTCAATAATAGACAAATAAGAGGGGTAGGGTGAGATAGGGGTAGATGGTTAGATTATATTACTAATATCATTATATTTCAATTAACTCAACTAATATTCTTAATGTAATCAAAATAAGTAAATAGGTGCTAATCTAATATTTTGTTGCATTGCTGGTATCATGGCCGGAGGTAATATAATTTGAGAAAAAAATGCCATAAATACATTTGAACCACACCTTTTACAGTCCAAGTCCAAGTAAAACTGCCGGCCCACAAAAAGAAAAAGAAATGATATGAGGGAATAAAGAAAAGGAAATAAAGAAGTCAAAAAGTGTGATCCATTAGGGGATTGAACCCGACGTGAATCGAACACGCAACCTTCTGATCTGGAGTCAGACGCGCTACCATTGCGCCACGGATCCTCTGATGAATTCTTTCCTATAAAATAATATTGTGGCGGATTACATTTGAAGGGTAATGTTTTTTGATAAATAATTTGAAGGGTAATTTTGATGCCTTAAAAAGCTCAATGATGATTAAGTTATAAGGAGTTTATTTCTTTTATAAATCTGTTCGTGAAAACAAAAAACACCTGTAATCGCTCATTTAAGTACTCAGTGGATTGTTTATTGTCTAAATTCACGATTTAAATAATGTGAAACTTATTTCGTCAAACAAAAATACACGTGTGGAACAAAATATTAACTTATGGTAAACAAAACAACGAAATATCAACTATTCATTTAAACATTCCGCACATAGAAAAAAAAAAGTGAATTGACTACTCCTTCCTTTAAGTGAAATTGATAAGATTTTGGTAAAAAAAAAATAGATAAGATAGCACTTACTTTTTTTTCAATTCCTCTTAAATACTAGAATAGAATAGCTAAGTTAATTATTATTTTATTTATCTAAATATTACTTCTAACCGAGTTGATTTTGAGTGGGGTGGAAATAAGTCAGGTCGTAAACATATGGCCTATGACCCGACCTATTTAGGGTCTGGCCTGACATGACCTTTTTAATGAAAAGACCAGACTCAGGCCTAATTAAAACTTTTTTACCAAAAAATGACAGACTTATTTCAGTAAAGTCTGGCTCGAAAGCCTTCAGGTCTGACCTATTTAATATTAGTACTACTAATAAAATAATATTATTAATAAAACCAACGAGTCTTATTTATGACCCTTTTAAATTTGATATGTAGGCCTTTGATAGACTTAAAATCTTTTCAATGCCTAAATTTAAAGTATGTTTTTAAAGACCTACATTGTAAGTATGCTTTTAAAAAGGTTTTCAGACTTTCACAATTTTTCACAGACCTAGTTTATTTTTCAGAAAAAAATCCTACAACCAGGCTCAAACCCAGACCTATGTTTTCTTATTGCATTATAGGCCTAAGCCTATTTAAGCAAAGTTTGACTCGTCCGGGCTCATTTTCACCCTAGATTTGAGTTATAAGTTAAAATGTAATATGATAATACTTATTTTTTGCCGGACATAATATGATAATAAACCATACTATACATGTTATATTTAAAGATTTTATTTAACTTCCTTTGTTACAAAAAGAAAGCCAATTAGCGCTAAAGTACGAGATTACAAGTATTAAGAATTTAACCTCGGTCACTCCCGCTTTTTTCTTCCCTACCCAAAAAAATAAAGAAATTACCAGAAATTCAGCTTCTAAAGCAGTAAAGTGCAACGACATGCATAGGAAAATGACAAACATTAACATATTTACTTTTCATTGTCAGAACTCAGAAGGGAAAAAATCCACAGTTCCTAAACAGCTCACATCCCAAAGAAGTCTGTACTTTGAATCACTAACTATGACCACCATCTGTCCCATTCATATTTATCCTCGCATCACCAAAGAGACACTGTTATATTGGATCCTTAAAGTACCTATCTTTTTAGTCAACGGTCACCATTTTCCACAAATCACCTAATCACCAATAAAATCCACTTCTGGGTTTTCTTCTTCTTCCTTAATTCTCTAATGGGTCGTAAATCTCTCCACCCAGAATCCACTTTTCTTAATAGCTTGACCATCCTTTTCATATGTTTGGTTTCAAGTGTTTTGGTGTATGCCTTTGTCTCAATAGTGATCACAAACACTAAGACATCTTCTGTTGTTGAAGATGATGGACTGAAAATGGAGAATTCTGTGGGAGGATGTTGTAGAGGAATTGAAAATCTGGAACTTTGGGGAGCTGCTGTGAAGTGGGGTTCTGAGTTTAAGTTCAATAGTTCTGTAGATTGTTGTAATGCTTGTAAATCCATGTGTACTGGGAATGATGGACCGTGTCTATGTGATTCTTGGGTGTTTTGTGGGAATCGTGAGAATTGCGGATCTAAGTTTGGTGAGGTGAGTTATTTATTTAATATTGAATTTGTTTGATGATCTGATACATTTTCATGTGGCTCGATCTAAATGATTATGTTGGAAAGTATGCATGCAGTGTGTCAATGATTATATTTATCTTTGTTTCTGAAGACATGATCTATTATATTCACTGTATTGCCCCTGGAAAATTGTACATTCCTTTTTGTGATTTATGTTTTGATCAGTATTGGAGGTTTTCTTGATTTGATATCTTTTTTAGATTTTGTATGGCCTTGGTGGTGAATTATAGTTGATGAACTAAATGACTGTGTCAGATTCTTGTTATACTGGAATTATGACTTCAGTGTGTCAAGTAATTCATATTTGATTATTTGTCTTTGCATTTGAATAAACGATGTATCATACTGGTAGTATGAAAAATTGTACATTATTCTGTGTGGTTGATGTTAAGATCACTTTTGGAGTTTTTGTTGATTTGATCTCTTTTTTAGATTTTGCTTTAGTCTTATCCTGTGACTTCTTTTTCCAGTGCTGGTTGAAGAAACAAAGGGACAGTTTGGCCCCTGAACGACAAGATGCTGGTGTGGAAGTTAGGTGGACTTCCGGTCTCATCTTTGGAAAAGGAGAAGTAAGACAAGAATAATATTTACCTTTTCTGTATCTTACTGAGAATACATTCATTTATAGAAGTAATTTTCCCTTGCTAAAAGTTTAACCCAATTGTAACTTTTAAAATATCGTTGGAACTGACAATAGCTCTAATTTTCTCCATCTTATCACATGCACTAAGGTCTTGTTTTTTGCTTGATGGATGGCTTCTAATTTGTTGCTCAATATTCTATAACTTTGATTACTTTATTGACCCTTATAACTAGGTGTGAGATGGTTTTTCACGCTGCTAGCTGGTAACATAATTAAGATTAAGATAAAGCGGGGAAAAGAAAGAAAGAAAATTAAAGGGGTGGGTGGTGAGAGGTTTAAATTTCAAATTGAATGATGTTCTTTCTCACAACTTGGGAATTTCGAATACGCCCTCTTTTGAACAGTTTATTGAGAATATTTAACAAATTGATCTATCATACGCCCTCTTTTAAAGAAGAATTGATGAGATTATGTGGACCTTAGTCTTTTTTTTAATCGTTCTGTTATTATAGGTCCCATGTGATACTTGAGATGCCAAGACATCTATACCATAATTTAATGGGTCTGATATTTTATTGATCTGAGTAAGACACCACATTTTTATTTTTGCAGGGTATCATTGAATTGGCTACAGAACATGGGGCTCTTCGCATCAAAGTAAGTGCTCAAGCTTGAGGCAGTTCCAAAATGTTATACTCCCTCTGGTCCTAAATATAGGACCTAGTTGACTTTTTTGAAAAATCATAAAAAAAGGCAAAATAAGTTAATTATAAATTGTTTTACCTAATTTTTTCTCTTACACTAGTTTATTCTACCTATAAGCTAATGGATAAACTAAAAAGATATCAAATATGTCATGATTTAATAACCTATTTTGCAACTTTAATCTCTCTAAAAAAAGACAATTAGGTCTTATATTTAGGACCGGAGGAGGTAGTACTATATTTTTATGGAGTTTTGAACCTTTTCCCTTGAAGTTTGTGTGATGAATTCATTTTGTTTGATGTTGATAAGTTGTTGTTTATAAAACCTCTAAATTCTTAACTTCCTCCTTTTGATAAGTCTACATCAAACAGTATCATACTTATGTAGTTTTGTGAATAACTTAGTAGCGTCAATTTTTTATGTGGTGCAGCTCTTCCCTGACTGTGCTCCACACTCAGTTGCCTACATTCTAGAGTTGTTGGCTTTGCGCCATTGTGCAGGCTGCCAATTTTTCCGTGCAGAAGGCCTAAGCCAGTCATGGGATTCAGAAGGAAACCACTTTAATAATGTAAGACCAAGACAAATCATAGATTGTTTTGTATCACTTCTGCTATTGTCTTGTCTGATTTTTTCACTGAAGCAAATACATTGTTTTCAACAGTCTCCTTTTGGCCCCCCATCTGCATTACTTCAAGGAAGCTTAGAAGCACAAGGAAATCCATTTAATGAAATATCATTAGAAGACTGTCCAACAATAAGAAGGGGTTCAGTTGCTTGGGTTAATTCAGGACCAGAATTCTTTATAAGCCTTGCTAACCATGGGGAGTGGAAAAAATCATACACAGTTTTTGGTTATGTTCTTCCAGAAGACATGAGTATAGCCGAGAAAATTGCTGCACTCCCCACAGTTTCTGATGTTTGGAACAATATTAATGTTTCTATCTTGGAAAAACCAGTTCCATTGTTTCTACGAAGAATCCAGACAACCCTTGCAGATATAAACATCAATGCAAATTCAGATTAGAAATATGTTATTGCAAATATGGATGTGAAAATTTTGGCTTGTAAGATCATACGGGTTCCGCTAACTTAATTTATAAATTGTCTAGAGCTTATGAGAAAGGGAATTTAGAGCTCTTCCTTATTCTTTGAGCTTACAATGGTAGTTCTTCAAATAAATCAGCATGCATGTGGGACAGGTGCACCGGCAACAATTAATGAATGAGATATGGACTGTTTCTTTCCTAGCGGGGAAGCATAAGCACGAAAATACAAAGCAAATAAATGAAAATTTATTTTGTGATTGTTCCCAGTGGTTTAAAGGTGTCATTTTATGTTTTTGCGGCATGGAATATTTGCACTGTATACACTTATTCCTTAGCACATGAAAGGTTTGGTTTAGGTCTTTCAATGTGTAGGAGGGCAGGGAAAAACAAAAGAATTTGAAAACAGTACACAAAAGAGATGCTATTTTGCTTGTTATATAAGCTCAGATTAAAGATAGAATTTAAAGGAAGAGAAGAGATCCATATGAATAACAATCCAATTTCACAACACAATAAGCTTACAGCAAGTTCGTATAGACAAAGAGCAAGCGTATCTGAAATAACAGAACTACAACCTTGTGACTCACCAGAAAATCCTACACAATGTGAACTTCTATGCTCTCTCAGTTTGAAAACAGAGACAAGGGCAACAGACAATTGATCCAAAACTTGAAATCCCTATGAAACTTCTAAACATAATACATATTACAACTAGGACTACTCACTTGTTAAATCTCTATCAAAAGGCCTATCAGAACTGAGGTTACTTATATGACAAATTGTTACAAAAGGAGCCCTCTTTCATCCTTAATAACTTCACATATAAGATAGATAGTTGCAACTACGCTCATCAGACCGTCAGATATGAGTCGGCTTTGCAGCCAATTCGAGCCATGCCGTAGATTTGGTTGGCTTATTCGGATCAGCGATGGGGCTGCTTGTTTGATACGGTGATCTAGAAGCAATCCTGCAAAGACAATAAATGTTCATTATTAACAATAATCAATTCTACAAAGGGACTAAGGGGAATATAAGCAAAACAGATACACAATGCAATATGGACTATGGATAGAGAAACAGTTTCTTATTTTGAATATCCTTGAATTGTTACAGTGAGCTCACCTATCCTTTCTTTTCTCCAAGAACCGATGTAGTGACGCTTTCCGAGCAATCGGAATGTCTGTAACTGCAATGACAATAAGTCATGAGTAAAAAACACATTTACATAAACAGTGACACAAATCACCCATCCAATTAAATAGGAGTAGTGTAGTTATATAAAGAAAATTACCAGCAACCACAGGTGCAGATGGTGACTGAGGAGAAACTGGCCTTTGGGAATCAGAAGAAAATCTAGTTGCATCATGAGGGAAAGCATAACCAAAGTTGTTCTGTGCATAGGAAGTTCCTTTATTACTGGCAAAGGCCAAAATCTCCATGACTTTTTCAGCAGGAAAATCATCAAACACAACAACTTGCCCTCCATAAAAGACTGTCATCTGTGCATTTCTAGTCTCCTTAGTGAAAGACTTAGATACACTGCACATCATGATAATTAAAGCCACCAGAGTCATAAACTAGTGTATAATCATCAGGCTTCTAAAGTAATTAATTGTATGAATGAGTTTAATACTTAGAATTGACATAATAACTAACACACCTGGAAGTTTCCATCTTTGGAAATAAGTTCACTGTAGAAAAGCTTTGTGGTGTCATATTATTGTTGTAGTTCTCCTTTGTAGGAAACAAGTTCATTGTTGTCACAGATTCACAAGATACCTCAGCTAAATCTGTCAAAGATTTTAAATTTAGACAATTCAGGAATTTATTTTGACTACACACAGGCCAATTTTTCTCAACTGAAAAATCATAAATCTATATGTTTTCCTTCCAATTTAATCTAATAAAGTCAAAAATAATAAAGGCTAAAGTATGTTTTTGGTCCTTTAAGTTTGCACAAAGTCATGTTTTGGTCCCTTAACTTTGAAAAGTGTGTTTTTGGTCCCTCAATTTTGGAGAAAGTGTGTTTTTGGTCCCTTAGTTTTGAAAACTGTGTTTTTTGTCCTTTAACTTTGGATAAAGTAATGTTTTTAGTCCGTTGAAAAAAGGATAAAATGTTTTTAGTCCCTTCCTTTTCAAAATTAAGGGATTAAAACATGACTTTTTGCAAACTTAAGGGACCGAAAACATACTAAAACCGAATTTAAAATGACTAAAAACACACTTTTCAAAATTAAAGGACTAAAAAGATGACTTTGTCCAAAATTAAGGGACCAAAAACACACTTTTCAAAGTTAAGGGACCAAAACATGATTTTCTCCAAAGTTAAGGGACCAAAAACATACTTTAGCCAATAATAAATTTCCAGAAAAGGCCCAAGATCTTTCCTTTACTACAAAATCGGTGATTTGTAATTCAAATAACTCCGTCTAACCGTTTTTCAGGATTAAAAAAAGAAAAAGAAGCTGCATGCAATATTTTCAAGCAAAAAATAAAAAATAAAAATCAAATGACGAAATAAATAGATGCATACCACTGCCTTCTACGGTGGACGTCATGTCAGAAAATGCAATGAATGAATAGAAGAGGAAGAAAGGATGGTTATTATTGATTTAGAGTAAGGTCGGCTAGGTTAAATAGTGTATAGCACTATAGCTGAAGAAGAAAGAAAGAGACTTGAAATGCACTCAATGAATGAATGAACGAATGGGACTAGGATTTTACTTTTATATGATAAGATTGGGAGGTTGTGTTGTGGTGTCACCTATGTGGTGAGGTGGCAAAATAAAGAAGCACGAGGAATATGTGACGTCCTAGGAATGGAGCATGTTTTTTTGTTTGAATTGGCAATTGGCATGGTTGGCCAAAAAAAAAAAAAAAAAAAAGAATTGGCAATTGGCATGGCGCTCTATTATTCACGTGATTCCACCACGTGATCTTTGTGCCGCATTAACGGAGACGTCACGTCCAGGAGGAGGAACTAACGTTAGCGGCGTCAACTTGCAGCAATAGGCCGTAGATGAGGTACTAGGAGTGGAGCACAAGTGGGTTATATACGCACGTTCTAATTGTTTCTCTTCCTTAAACATGTCACAAAAATCTAGAAACAACTCTTCAACTCTTCCTCTTCCTCTACTTATGGGAAGCTTGAAAATTTTTATAGTCTTAATATAAGCAGCTTCCATTTTAAATTTAATAATATATGAGTTTACCTTTTATTCATTATAATGTTAAAGTGAAAAAATGACTACATAATTGTCATGAAATTGCAAAAATGACCATGTAAAATTTTTTAAGCAAAACTATCCATTGAATTTCAAAATTAGGGCAAAAATCGTCATCACAGTTTTTTTTTCCTTTTTCACTCACCATCTTCTGTCTCTGCCACATATTTTAGTGAGAGAAAAATCGGCAGAAGCTAATGCTGTAAAAAAGTTAAAAGACTAATTATGTTGGTCATTTTTCCCTAGTTTTGAAATTCGATGAGCAGTTTTGCTATAAAAAATTTTACATGGTCACCTTTACACCTTTGTGACAAATTACATTTCCATTTTTGCACTTTAGCCCTTTATTTTATATATTATATGTGACTTGTTTCATGTTATATACTAAATATTAATATTTTTTTTGATGAAATACTAAATATTAATATTAATATTAGTAAAATAAAAAATTTATTACCATTAAAACAAGGGTTAAATATCATTCTCGCCAATAAACAATTTTGAAAGTGTCAAATTGACCAATAAACAATAAAAAGATTATTCTGGCCAATGAACAATAAAAATGGTTCATTTTGGCCAATGAGCTACTTGAAAATACTAAAATAACCCTTGGGACGTAATTAAAATAATTTTGAAAATGTGGGTATGAAGGGTTATTTTGATATTTTCAAGTAGCTCATTGGCCAAAGTGAACCATTTTAATTGTTCTTTGGCCAGAATGAGCCCTTTTATTGTTGTTTGGCCAATTTAACCATTTTAAAATTGTTTATTGGTCATAATGTATTTAACCCTTAAAACAAAGCTAACCCACAAGGATTACAAAACAAGTTTACAAATCATTCCCACATTTAACATGATTAAAATGTAGGAAAAATTTGTGATACATGTACAAATCTTTCTCATACTATAGTATTGTCATACATTTACAAAATTATAAATCGTTTTCACATTTGTCACTTTCACTTCCCTTATATCGTGTAACTTTTCTTTCTCATGCCCTACTAATATTTTCCAACACCATCACATACGACACACATTTTATTTCCATTAAAGCAAAACTAATCAACAATGATTACAAAACAAGATTACAAATATTTCCCAGAAAACGCAACAGATTTCAGAAAACCTAACATGCAATTAGTTCCTTTAAATTGGTTAAATTAAAATAAATTTTAGAAAAGAACACAACAAATAAAATTTCAGAAGCAATCAGAACCCAACATGCAATATTTACAATTGTGGTCTAATCCAATCGGTGATCTGATATCGTGTGAGTAACTGGTCAAGTTCGTCGTCAAACTAGATACGCTTGAAATCATATAGTGGTATCAGAAGCTATTCTTGAGCCTATAATCAATTATATATTTTTGTTTCACTCTTAAGAATTTTTTGTTATGGAGGAGGATCAGACGTGCCTAGATGAATTTCGATTTCCCTTTACTTAGATTAATAGGAGGGGAGGAGATGAGAGAGATTTACACCTTTGTTTAGTTTGAGAGGGAAAGGAAAATATTTTTGTTTGGTCAATTTTGACCCACCTCATTTGACTTTTTTTACTATTTAAAATATTAAAAGAAAATATATATTCATAATTCTATAAAATTTAAATATTATTTATAATTATTTTTTTATCGACCTAGCGTGAAAATATGGTATAGAGGGGAAAATATTGAGGGCATGGAAAATATGGCCTAGAGGGGAGGGTAAATATTTTTGTTGTCATTTTTTGCAAATTTTACTTAATTCATGTGAAACATGATATAAGTTCCTTATAAATTATAAAAGTGGCCTTTTGACTAATAAGATCATGCTTGTACTATTTGAGTTGGTTACGGAGAAAAATATTGAATGAGAAAAGTAGCAAGATGATTTTTGATGATTTTTCTTCTACTTCATTTGGGAGAGAAACTAATGGAAGAGAAGGGTGGTAAGAAAAATTATTTTCCTATTACGTTAGCTCTCCCATACATTCTCAAATTACTTAATTTAATTTAATGTGTTTTCCTATTTTACTAACTAACTTTGATATTTAATCTTTATATAAAAAACTTTAACATTTAATAATGCTCACACATTTCACTAGTATTATCATAGTAAATGAGGAAAAAGTTGAAAAAAAATCAATTTCATATAACAACTAACTTTCACATGTTTTCTTAATCAATAAGCGTGTTTTGGGAAGATGGTCTTTTATATTGTAAATCGGAAAGAGTACTTTGGTATGTTTATTTTTAATCTTTAATTTTACGACCAATGTCCAATTAAACAAGTGTTCAATGTGAATTTTGGTTATTGAGTTTAGCTTCGTGTAAATTGTTTTATTTAATCGCCACTTTCTACAATTGAGTTTGATAGTAATTGAGTTCAACAGTAGCTATCAATGACTCATTGAATGGTTTTACTATTTACTCTTTCCATGACTCTTGTCCCCTAAGATAAGGTTTTGGTTATTTAAGGAACAATATATTTTCTTGACTACTTGGTTGTTAAATTATGTGTACATCTTAATTGATTATTGGATAAAACTGTAAATATTACACTAAATTTGTCCATAAGAGTAGTTTTAATATCAAAGTCTTGCCACGCGCCCCAATGATACACATATTTAATATGTGCATTTTTTATATTACCATTAATTTTGGGTAACTTTTGTGAATGACTCGTGGAAATAAAAATCTAGATGTGAAAAGACTTTTATACCCTTTCTTAAATATGCTCAAAAATAAATGTGAAAAGGCTCTAAAACTTCAAAACCATCCATTTTCTACAAAAGCAATCCTGCATTCCTGCCTATTCATCTCTAATCAACCTATTACTCTTCTTACTCGAAAGCTTCATCACATCCTTCATCGTCCTAATTTATGTATGTCCTTTGATAGTTTGATCTCTCAAGTTTAAATTTATCTCCAATCCAAAAAAAAAAAGTTTAAATTTATATTTGGGAAAATGACAAAAAAAGTACACTTGATTTTAGTTGGACAAAATGAGGTCTCCAATTTTAACTTGGATAAATAAGGGATAGTCCCCAATTTGTCCTAAACGAAGTTTGTGAATTTGTGTCAAAAAGTAGTTAATAGCGATACAAATGTAGTTAACTGTGATACATATAGCTACCCGGTAACTACTAATGTATCGCAGTTAACTACCATTGGATCGCTATTAACTATCCTTCTCAGTAACTACTCATGTATCGCAGTTAATTACCATTGTATCAGTATTAACTACTTTTTTGGTACAGTCACAAACTTCATTTAGGACAAATTAAAGACTATCCATTATTTGTCAAGTTAGAATTGGAGACCCACCACTCAAATTCAAATGTCATTTTTTTTTTCATTTCCCAGAAAAAAAAAGAACATTTCAGGTTTTGGCGCGCAGGTCAAGGCATAATACACATAACTGCACAAACCCTTGTTCATCTCTTCCCTCTCCACTCCATCAACAAACCCCAAAATCAAAATCCCTCCTTTATCTACAAATCTCTCAAATTCAATCCAATCTACACAATCACATCATAAAACCAATGGTTCAATTTCACCAACACATAATCACAGACCTTATAGATGATTCTAATGGCGGTCTTGTTATTCTATCCTCTGGTCTCTGCTTACCCAAACTCATTTCCTCTCTTCTTCTTTTACACTCTTCTTCTCAAGGAACCCTCCTTATCATCTCTCCCTCTTCATCTTCTCTTAAAAATCAAATCTTTTTCCACCTCAAAGCTCAAAATCCTCAATTTCAACAAATCCCATCTGAAATAACTGCTGATCTTAATGCCCATCATCGTAATTCTCTTTATTCTTCTGGATTAGCCTTTTTTATCACACCCAGAATTCTGATTGTTGATCTTTTGACTAATAAATTGCCTACTTCTAGTATTGCTGGCCTTATTGTATTGAATGCACATTCATTGTCTGAAACTTCTACTGAGGCTTTTATTGTTAGGATTATTAGGTGTTTTAATAGAAATGCTTATGTTTGGGCTTTTTCTGATAAGCCTCATGTTATGGTATCTGGGTTTGCTAAGGTGGAGAGGACTATGAAGTGTTTGTATATTAGGAAGTTGCATTTGTGGCCTAGGTTTCAGGTTTATGTTTCACAGGAATTGGAGAAGGATCCTCCTAATGTGGTGGATATAAGGGTGCCTATGAGTAAGTATATGATGGGGATTCAGAAAGCTATTATTGAGGTTATGGATGCTTGTTTGAAGGAGATGAGGAAGACTAATAAGGTTGATGTTGAGGATTTGACTGTGGAGAATGGGTTGTTTAAGTCGTTTGATGAGATTGTGAGGAGGCAGTTGGATCCAATTTGGCATACTTTAGGGAAGAAGACTAAGCAGCTGGTGGCAGACCTCAAGACCTTGAGGAAATTGTTAGATTATCTTGTTAGGTACGTGCATTATTTGTGCTTACAGTCTAAATACGTTATTAGTAATTGTAAAGTCTTGTGCTATATGTTATTGTGATGGTTTGGAATGATTTCAGTAATTAATCATTAACAAACATGTGTGACCCTCTTTAATTATGTGGGAATGCTGTATGTTTATCAACTCATGGTATTCTTGTTAGTTTATGCTTCTGAGTAGTATTTTACGGATAGGGATTGATTGAGTGGCTTTCTATGGATAGGTATGATGCAATAACTTTCTTGAGGTATTTGGACACATTGAGAGTTTCAGAAAGTTTTCGATCAGTTTGGATATTTGCAGAGGGGAGCTATAAGATATTTGACTATGCCAAGAAACGTGTTTATCGCCTGGAGAGGTCAGATGGTGTGAAATTAAATGAGTCAAACAAGAGTGTAAAAACTAAAAAGAGAAAACGGAAGGGGGATGACAATGACAGTGGAGAAGGTAAGAACACATACTGTTTTCTTATTGACACTGTGTGACATGACTTTATGGATGCCATTTCTTTTTATCTTATGCTTGTAATTTGCATGTGAAGCAGTTGATGGTAGTTTGTCAAAGAGTTCAAATACTGGGTTAGTCTTGGAGGAGGTTTTGGAAGAAGCGCCAAAGTGGAAAGTATTACGTGTGAGTCAGTGAGTTCCAATTCTGCAAGTCTCAATGTTATGATTTATTTTTCAGTGAATAAAATTTAATTAGTGTGCAAGAGAAAGAATATGGCGTGGAATGAGATTGAGAATAACTAGTCCTTATAGGAAGGGAAGTTAAAAAATCCTTTCAAACACACTATTGAGATCTGCTTGAAGGTTGATGGACAAGCTTTCTATTTCCTAAAACAAGAAGTGATTTTATAGAAAATATGTGTGCTACAATACAGGAACATATAGGCACATCTTTTTTGGGTTCTATTTGATACAGAATTTGGCTATAATTTGTGGCACCTTTCATTGTTCTTCTTCCTCTTCCCTAATATAGATTCTGACAATTTGGATGGCTTGACTTGATGGCAGTTTTTTGTTGACAGCTGCTGATTATGGTGAAATTTTTATTGTTTGAGCTGAGTTTGACATGTTTATGCCATATCAGGAGGTTCTTGAGGAGATAGAAGAGGAAAGACAAAAACAAGATGTGTCAGGGGAAGAGGTTTTGGTTGACGGTGGAGGTACTGACAATGGAATTGTACTAGTGGCATGTAAAGATGAACGTTCGTGCTTACAGCTTGAAGAATGCATTGTCAACGGCCCAAAGAAGGTTTTTCTCTCTCTGCATTTGATCTTGTTAAATTTATTCCATGTGACATTTCCTTCCTCATTTTCACGTCTTCACTTGGTTGAAAGTTAATCTTTAGGGGTGTAATTTCTATGGCTTTTCGACTCACTAGCTGTATCCTGCGGATCCAAAATTGGCCAGATTGATGCTCTTATGGAACACTGATATGTAGAAAGGGTAGGAATGAGAGAGATAGACGGAGGATGTGGTAGAAACAGAAGGAAATTGGGAGGGATAGATGGATAGACACCCCCAGGGGTTAGAGAAACTCAATTCATTAATCTCATGAGCCTGCTTACTATTAGTCGTAAGCCATCTATTTATAGCCCTTACCTACTAACAATAATTTTTACTACTTACCCCCAACTGACCCCTAACTAACCTCTCATTTATTATATTTACGTATCGAACCTGTACCTAAGACAAATATCTTTTGGTTGACGTTGCAATCTATTCTCAATGACTATTTCATTTTGAAAGCCTAAAGCTGTTAAGTGAAGCCTTGTGTTTAGTTATATATTTACTTCTTGTCCTTTTGCAAGAGTCTATGGGACAAAGCTGCCAGCAACTAATCAAGATGCCTATTCCTAGGAAAATCATTTGTTAGTTGTGAAGGGCTGTTTGGAATAATGTGAAGTGCTGTTTTGAATAATGAGTCACTATTGCATTTGGTTCATCTGCACTGTGATTGCTTATTTGTTCTGATAGTTGATGCTACGTTTGTCTTAGAATAATGTTGAAAATGGATCGGTATTCTATTGTATGTAGCTTACTGCCTAATTCTTTGTTTTTATGATGTAAGATGGTGTGCTCAATCTTAATTTTTCAATTTCTTTTACTTTGGTCCTTTTCTTTGTTGGTTGGTAGTGAATAAATTCGTACTAAAACTGACTTGTGTCCTGTCTCTGGGGTTTGTGTGTGAGTGTTTGAAGGTCATGTCTGAAGAATGGAAGAAGTACTTGCTAAGCAAATTACAGCTGCGGGATGTGGTGCGCCAGAAAAAGAAGTCAAAGGATCCCAAAGGTTTTGGTGTTCTTGATGGAGTTACTCCAATGGCACCTGTACAAAATGCTGAAGCCACTATTAGCAAGCAGGAGCATGATGCTCTCTTGGCAGCAGCATCTGGAATAAAAGATCTAGCTGAAAAGGGTTGTATGATTGAAGATCTTCCGGGACTTGATTCTGGTGGACAGAAACGTGGAAAAGGAAAGGGTAAAGTAGGCAGTAAAAATAGACCAGTTACCAATGATAGATCTGGAGTTCATAGCAGTAAAAAATCATCAACAAGTGGTAAATTAAGGATTTCTGACTCAAACAATAATGGCGAAATGGAGGAAACTAATCCAGTTGGTGCTGGTGGGACAACTGTGAAAAACTTAGTTCTCCGAAGGCATACTAATGCTGATGCTACAGGATCCAATGCAAAACCATTACCACCTGTTCATTTTTATGCATTAGAAAGTGATCAGCCTATACTTGATGCATTGCAACCTTCAACAATTATTGTATACCATCCAGACATGACCTTTGTCAGGGAAATTGAAGTCTACAAATCTGAAAACCCTTCAAAAAAGTTGAAAGTCTATTTTCTTTTCTACGAAGATTCTACGGAGGTGCAGAAGTTTGAGGCAAGTATTCGCCGGGAGAATGGGGCATTTGAATCTCTAATCAGGCAGAAATCTATGATGGTGATTCCTGTTGACCAGGATGGTCGCTGTTTGGGATTGAATTCTTCTGTAGAGGGAGACTTAATTACCTCCCAAAACTCAATAACGAGGAAAGCAGGTGGGAGAAAGGAGGTTGATAAAGAAACACAGGTTTGTAAATGTTATCATTATAGTTTTCACCCATGATTTGTTAATGGTGCATTTGAATCTTTAACATATATTCTGGGAATCAAACTTTTCAGGTCATAGTGGACATGAGAGAGTTCATGAGCAGCCTTCCTAATGTTCTTCATCAAAAGGGAATGCGCATTATACCAGTGACCCTAGAAGTTGGTGATTATATACTCTCACCGTCTATTTGTGTGGAAAGAAAAAGTATACAAGATCTCTTTATGAGCTTCACATCAGGACGTCTTTACCACCAGGTGGAGACAATGGTGCGATATTATAGAATACCTGTACTGTTAATTGAGTTCTCACAGGATAAGAGCTTCTCATTCCAGGTTTGCCAATCATAATTCAACTCTATCTGAGCTGGAATTTAGTGTGTTATGTTAAAAGATTAAAATGGAAAATGTGACGCCATGCTGATATCTGTGCAAGCCTAATTAAATATTAGAATTTTTTACCCGGCTTGATTGAGTTGATTGGGAGCATATTTTGTTTGTTAGCCTTCATTTTTATAAATGTTTAAACAGCATCTCCCTTTCATATAGTACATCCTTTTTGTTTTGTTTAATTATGGATGACCCTAAGTTGTATTTATCTACTTTCCAGTCTGCAAGTGACATTGGTGATGATGTGACGCCAAATAGTATTATATCAAAGTTATCACTGCTTGCTTTACACTTTCCTCGACTACGGATTATTTGGTCACGGAGTTTGCATGCTACTGCTGAAATATTCGCTTCTCTGAAGGCAAATCAAGATGAACCGGATGAAACAAAAGCAGTGAGAGTGGGTGTCCCCTCAGAAGATGGAATTGTGGAAAATGATGTGAGGTAAGTGATCACTCCCTTTAAGTTGAGAGGTTAAATATTGCTTCCACGCGCAGGTGTTAAAATAGGAATTATTGGAACTGCAGCACATGCATTTCAGCACTTGAAATCTTTGTTAGCACCAAATTTTGTTGCTTCATGCCAGGAATCAAAAGATTTTTGGTTACTTATATTTTGGAAATTGTATAGGATCCTAGCAAGGGACTTAGAAAAGGGCATCTCCTTTGGTTTCTAGTATTGAATGTTGCATGTAGTCAATGACTTTGTGTGAAGTGGTTCATCTTATGCCTGGAAAACCAAGTTTAAGGGGTTAATTACTGTGTGATAGGGCTGAAAATTACAACACATCTGCTGTGGAGTTTCTGAGAAGACTTCCAGGTGTAACAGATTCCAACTACAGGACCATAATGGAGGGATGTAAGAGCTTGGCTGAGCTTGCTCTTCTTCCAGTGGAGAAACTGTCTGAACTAATGGGTGGTCAAAAGGCTGCTCGCACTCTTAGAGAGTTTTTAGATGCTAAATATCCAACCTTGTTGTGAGCTTTATGGATACTGTAATTCTTTTATGATGTTATTCATTCATGAGGGCTATTCCCTTTGGTCTTGTATCTCATGTATCATTGTTCCATTCATTTTTCAGATTCATGGTAACATTTTTATTTTAGAAATGTATTCCTATTGTCTTGCGTGTAAATTTTCAGATTAAATACCCTTCATGTTTTTCTCATAGAAAAGATTTGATTCAATTGCATTCCTTCTAATTGATTGCACTTCTGTTTTGGAAAAACAATGAGGATCCAGGGAGCTTTGTACCTAAGGTAAGAAAACATTATTGATGACATCACTTTGAAAAATACTGCACGATTTTCTTAATATGCGTTATGCAAGCCATGGTAAGAAAAAATTAAACTTGGCCAAGTGTAATTATATAATTAATAATTGGCTGAGTTCATTTATGGTTTAATGAGAAAAGACAAAATTCTGTATGGCCTTTCAATAAAATGGGCCCAAGCCGACAGCTCCACGACAACATATTGATTTTGATTCGGGCATTGGATTTCGTCTCCTTCCACCTTATTTAATGTGTTATTTTTATAAGTTTTCACTTGGTTTAGGATATCTTTTGAAACTTTCTTTTGGACATGGTACGAATCCTATATGAAGTAAAAAAGCGCAAAAAAGAAAAAAAGGATGCACTTCTTTCTTCTACACTTGTTTAGTAAATGTTGATTTTCATCTTTTTCAATCATATGCGAATTTACTATTATAAAATTTAAATCATTTATTATTGCACATTTTTTAAATTAATAATATCTCATAACTTAATATATATCGGATGACTCTAATTTATCTGGCATGTTTATGCTAGTAAATTGCAGTGTTTTCATAGTTTGAAAGATCCTCCTGCCTATTTTTAGTCCCCATTATATTTTTCAGCTTGCCCTATTCATTTCTTCACCTATTATTCCCATCCCCAATATAATCAACAATTCTTGCAGACAATCAAAACCCAAAATTTGTCCCTATCTTATCCCAATTTAACCCCAATCATATGAAGTTTTCCTTGCTTAATGGTAGGGATGCCACTATAAGTCAGATAAAAATCCACTCTTTTTACATTTTTTGCTTTAAGTCAAACTAATTTACATACACTTCTGTTTTATTTACTTATTTTTTTCAGTTAAAGCACTTGCAATTCTACCTTTGATGGTAAACTGTTAGTGCCTTGTTCATTAACATTTATCTCATTTTCTTCTGCTTGGTAAGTAGAGTGAACCCCATAAAGCACATAGAAGATTGTAATGAGGCAAGACCATATAGCAAACCGCTGAAAGGATAGTACTTTGAGAGTTGTCATGAGGAATATGTTAAGGAAAATGGAGATAGAAGCAGGCCAAGGCATGAAAGGCACAGACCAGTCAGGCTGAGGAAGATAAGGCACTGTGTATTGGAAGAAACCTGTGATGGTAATCATGAAGCCACCAAATAGAGGAAGACTCCACCATTGTTGATTGAACTTCCAAGAAATGGAGAAGCCAAGTGAAGTTGCAGAGAGGAGGAAGAGGAACAAAAGAGTTGTAAATGGTGGTGCATGGCTAGTGATTACATATCTTCTATATATAAGAGCATTGGCCACCAAGTAGAACACCATCAAAGTCCCTATGCTCACCATTTCAACTATTATGTCCAGCTCTGTGAATAGTGCTATAGATGCTGTGCATAGTCCTAGAGACAATCATCACAGTACAAAGAGGTTTCAAATTCCAATGAATGAAGTGTTGTAAAAGCCAGACCAGAAGGTGAACCAGACAGGGCTTCAGATCATGGTTCAACATGGTTGGATCGCTTAGACCGAAGGTTGAACCGACAGTCAAACTGATAACCGTTGAGCCAGAATATGAAGTGGTCGACGGTTGGAACGGTCTGACCGTCTGGTCCGGTTCTTACAACACTAATGAACTTTCACTATGTGAAGATTTTATTTATTTGGGCCAATTATGAAAAGCCATTTAATCACCCAAAAGTTTGATAACAAGTTATAAGCAAGCAATGACAAGTTCTGGTGTAGTTGAGGAAATGATGACAGGTTTATGCTGCTCACTTGTCATTGATACTTTTTGGTAATTAAATGCCTTCTTTGGGGCCTCATAGTAATTTTCCCTTTATTTTTCTTTTGGTGGATTTTGCTTACCAAGAAAGAGTGTGGCATTCAATGGAGTTCCAGTTGAAGGGTGTACTTTAGCTAGCCAGGATGGGACCAACCTGGCCCTTCCAAGAACACAAAGATATCTGGCTTGACCTAACATAGCTACCAGTAGAGAAGCCACTATTCCTAGACTAGCTCCTCCCCCTACAAGGTTGCTTGCCCATTTCCAACCAATATTAAGGAAAGCCACAGAAAATGATGCTTTCTCTGAAATCTGTCAGATCACAGAAGCAAATTGCCTCATCAGCTGCAGAATCAACATCATGCTTAATAGGTGACTTATGGATGATGGTTATATTAATATATACCTGGTTGTAAGGAACCATGACACACAGTGACAAAGCCATTAGGCAATAAATCACTGTTGTTATAAGAACTGAGCCAATGATGCCTATTGGAAGGCTTTTAGAAGGATTTTTTATCTCTTCGGCCATGGTTGAAGCTGAGTCATAGCCTATGTAGCTAAAGTAGACTATAGCTGCTCCATCAAGAACACCTCGAGCACCAAAAGGAGCTAGTCCTTTTGGACTTACCAAGTTCTTTGCACTTCCATTGTAGAAACCAGCTACTATGATGAATGCAAAGAAAATAATGTGAAAGACTGTCATAATAAGGTTCAATATGGAGCTTTCTTTGGTGCTGCAGCCATCCAAAAAAGGAGAAAAACTGTCACTTTCAAAATCCATAGATACCAGTTTGAGGAATAATGGGCAGTAACATCATTGATGTGCTGGCTTTTCATGCTCATAAATAGAGAAGAAAAAACAAAACCAATAAGCACAAAAAAGGATAATATACTAAACTTTAATTCTTTATTCAAAACGATATGTAAAAACATAAAGAAAAAAACAAGAGGGTGAGAAAAATATCAAACCTGTGACACAAGCAAAGAGTGAGAAGAAGAACAATAGCCACAGCTGGAAAATCCAGCATGTTATAGTCCTTTGGCAGTCCATGAACTTCCACTCTCCACAAATTTGGATCATTTTTCCCAAATGCATAGCTCAAATACTCTGTAAAATTCCTTGCCACCGCGGCGTTGGACAATACATACTCCATCAGTATATTTGCCCCAGCAAAATACCCCACAAATTCTCCTGTGTCATCATCAGTCAAGCAAAGACTTGCGTCATAAGAATGAAGTTAAATTCAAAAGTGGTGGTAGAAAGAGGAGAACATGAAAAATAATCAATAAGTTTCATACCAAATGTTAATCTTAAATAACTGAAAGCTCCTCCTGCAACTGGAACTTGAACAGAAAACTCAGTATAGCAAAAAGAGGAGAGAAGTGCTGATATTCCAGCTATGATATATGATATGAAGACTGAGGCACCAGAGTGATGCAGTGCCACAGGACCAGTTGTAACAAAGACACCAACACCAAGCATTCCTCCTACACCAAGTGCTACCAGATCATACCACTTGAGCTTCCTCATCATGTCTGAACCAGACCTGAGCCTCACTTGGTTCAGCTCTTGGTCTGGGGTCCAAGTGGCAAGCATTCTTTTTCTGAGCCTGTGAGGAGTTTGAGAGAGGGAATGGAAATAGCTTGACAAGATTCTCATGTTGTTGCTTGCAGTGTGGATATCATCATCCATTTTTTCTAGTTATGTCTTTAGAACTGAGTTACTTGTGTTGAGTAAGTAATGCAGTGGAGGGTATTTAAATACGAAAATGAGAGAGGGAATATTGTTCTATTCCTTTCCTAGGAGTTGATTGGTGAGCCTAGAAATTGTCCAAAATCTCCCTAGCCTTTTTGAGAATACCTGCATGCCCTTTTGTGTTTGTATATAAGCAGTCATGTACAGTTAGACAAACCACAGCTTTGGAGAGCCCAATACATTTTCTTGCCACAAAAAACAAAACCATTAAAAGAGAGGAAGAAGAGAAAGAATAATTGCAATGACTTGTGGCATGACAAAGAACTACATATTTTATATATATAAAAAGCTTTATTAGAGGAATCAGGTTTGGAAGAGGGACTTCGACATAATCTTTTGGAAATTTTCCTCATATGAAACTCTGACAAGATGTCACAAGCATCTTGGAAAGCCCCACAAGATTACTTCACTAAGACTCAGGAATAGTTTGACTTGATTCTTGTGCAGAACATCATGTTGTGATTGTACGGTTGCCATTAAACAGTTGAAAGTTCATGTTAATATATACTCCCTCCGTTCCTAAATATAAGAGCACTTTGACTTTTTTTGGAGAATCCTAAGAAAGCAAAATATGGTAATTAAAAATTGATTTTCCCAAATTTTTCACTAAACTAGTTTATTTGACTTATGAACTTACATATGATATAATAATATTCAAAATATGTTATTATTAAATTGTTTATTTTGCTTTCTTAGGATTCTCCAAAAAAGTCAAAGTGCTCTTACATTTAGGAACGGAGGGAGTAATATCAATTAGACAAAGGAATCGGATTTCAGTCCTTCAATGGGATGGAACAAATCTACCCTTCTCGTCCTAAATATTGGACTTGTTTAGAGAGTGAGTTTTGATCTTAAATATAATGCCTAATTATATTTTTTTGTTGAATTCTTCCTAATTTGTTCCTATCTTCAATAATTATTAAGATATATAGGAAGGAATGAGGGAAGTTGATTTGTGTGTTATAGAAAAAGCACAACATACTAACTAAACTAGAATGGACCCGCGCTTTGCGCGGGACATTCATCAATTGGTTGTTTTGCATCTTAGTTATAAATACATTAGTTTGTGTTATATATTGAAAGAGATATCCACCATTCTTAATGTATTTGTGAAGATTAAAAAAGACAAACGACTTAATTATTATATAACATTAAATTATGTTATAGTATATCAATTAATAAGTCAAGTTAGTTTGTATACAAACAAACATAAAATTTGTAGAGTGATTTTTAAATTGATCGAAAATCAAAATAGCCCATGCATGGAAACAGAATAAAGTCAAACTTTATTTCTAACTTCCCCTGTCCAAACCCCCATCTCCCCCATGAAAAATAAAAGGAAGTTAGACTTTATTCCTAATCTACCCATCCAAACCCCCTCCCCCCCAAAAAAAAAAAATATATATAACTACTTTTTTAAAGATATTTTATTTGAAACGAAAGATATTTAAGTTATTGTTTTCGATAAATTAAAAAAGATAATTCATGTTTTTTGATAATTAAAAGAGATGATAAAATAAAAGGATTAAATTATCTTCAACCCTCTTTCAATCTCGTGCCCCTCCCCTATAAAAAAACAGAGAACTAAATCCTTCTGCTATTAGTATGAAGGTAGTTTGATGAAATTATTTGAGTAAGACGATGTTTAAGAAGATAAAAGAGAATCTAAGCTATATGTAATATTTTTTTTTTTTTTGATAGCGAAGCTATATGTAATATTTAAACTACTACCAATGGATTGTTTTAAAAAATAAAAATTTAGATTACATATAATATTTACAACTTATTAGCCGAGAATTAAAGTCACTCGGAATAAAAAAATAAATGAAGAGTCAAACTCCATCTCCAATCTCCCCATCCAAACACCCCCCCCCCCAAAAAAACAAGTTTCCCTTAATGAATTTAATTCTCTTAAAAAATGTAGTCACGATATAGGTGGAAATGAAATAATAAAACATGCAATATATATAACAAAGTCCAACTGTTTTCCTATAATATCGGACTACTTCGTCCAAATTTAAATAACAAAGTGATGAACATGCAATCCAATACTTGTGAAACAATAAAATCATAAATCGAATAAAAGTTTTTTTTTAAAAAAAATTAATCCACTTGTAAGAATTGAGAGGGATATTCTCTTATTCCTTGGTTCATGATTGAATTGAAAGTAAAAGACAATTAATGATTTCTTTTATTTGCTCTTTGTACATTAACTTGTGTATATCTTCAAATGTGGAAGAACACGCTACAAATGGAAGCATTCACAATTGAACTTAAATTGGAAAATTTTATATATTTCCTTACACACGGCACACTTGATTCAAAATGGGAAGGGGAGGGAATTTTGATTATTGATTGACATGTGTGTTTCTATAGATGGATTGAAACATGAAATAAACATGAATTTTATTTATTTCCAATGTATGAGAAATGATAATTGAGATTTTTAATTTATTTCAAATTGGTTTTTGGAAATTAGAATTGAATATGATTGAAAAAGGATGATTTTTGCAATCTCACATTAAAATTGTAATGATCCCAAATTAATTTCAAAATTATATAGGATGATTTTCGCAATCCTTGCACATTTGATGTGTGAACATATTCAATTTGTAATGATCTCAAATTGATCTTGAAATTATACTATTAGAAGAGAGAATACGTGTAAATAGTTGTTAAAAATGCATAATTTTTAAACTTTTACAATACAAAATTATGTAATAAATTATGGGATTTAGAATTTTGGAATTACGAATTATATCATTGTTTACCTAAAAATGCAACTTCTAATTTTAATTGGTGTAAATGTATAAAAATTAGGAATTACAAATGAACAATTAATATGTCATATCAAATTATGGTGAAAACAAATTAAACCATGTGATTTACTTAGATCAAATATTTAAGTGCCTTTGATTTAAACAAATAACTAAATTGGATGACAAAATTGGATTTCCAGACATAAACCATCCTTTTTTTAATCTGGCATTAATTTGTTTCGATGGTTTAATTCGAATTCAAGGTCATCGAAAAAATAGGAATAACAAATGCATAGAAAATGATCATCAAACATATGATATTTAAATGCCAATACATTAGTTAAAATTTTCGGATATGGATTTTCTAAGCCCCCATTTTCTAAGCCTCCCTTTATCTTCACCCTCTATTTCATCTAATGACTCACAAGTTGACACATACAACATTAAAATAAAAGATAGAAAAAAAAAGGAAATGCATTTGATCTTTCCTCCTATGTTATACCCACTTCACTTCTACATTCCCATTTTCTTCCGTCTCCCTCAACCTTCACATCTCCATAGCTACAACGCTTTCACTCGCCACCGTCATCAATCACCAGCCACCAACCCCTCCGCACGCCCCACCGTGGTCGGCGTCATCTTCCTTGCCCTGCCACTGACGCCTTGCTTCTAGAGGTCGACGTCTTACAACCCGTTGCCTGCTCCTCCGCCGCCGACCGCCCAGGTTCCGACGTCCTCCACACCGACCTCCATACAGTGCATACCCCACCGTCGCAACCCTCTCACTCCCTCTCCGCCGCCTGTAACATCCCGTTATTCAAAACACAATTTTCCTCTCAAAAACAAGAAAAATAAGACGCTGCCCAGGGCACAAACACACAATAGGACAAATCCCAACCCACAGGCCCGTCACAGGTTTCATAAATAGAGACGAAATTCAATTTTAAAAAAATATTTTAAACAAATGAAATAAATTTCATAGTCTCAATAACAATATCAAAATAAATCAATTCCCAAACGGAAAATAATCAATCCAAAAACTTGACGAAAACATCATTTAAAAATCCTCATAACAAAAATAAAATCAAAATAATAAATAAGTAATCAAACTAGGAATGAAAAAAAAAATGAAATGCAACTAATGTGGCAACATAATTAATCCTGCGACATAACACCGTTTGGAGAACTATAGCTCTAGCTCCTTCCCTTCGCGATCACCTCTACAGTAATACTCACTTAAAACAAATAGTAATACAACAAAGAAAAGTATACTTGGGGTCAGTAACCCCCTGTAACCAATATCACTTTACAAAATATACAGGTATGAGATATAAGCCAATGAAGCAGTGCTTTATAAATTTAATAGAGAAATTTTCAAACCAAAACAATTCAAAACAATTTCTTTCCAAACCAAAGCAATTCCAAACAATTTCATAACCCCACCGATCTTCTCCGTATAACTCCCAGACGTGGATCCGAACCATTCATGCTGTATAACCCCACTTAGGTTATACCACTCACTTCAGGTGTCAGTCCCCTCTCTTACCTCCCACCTGGGTCTAGGTTCAAGAGGTGTCTTACCCAAACGCCTATTTCCAAACCCTGATCAGGGGTAAAAAATAGAGAATGGGCCTGACAATGTGCCAACTACTAGGATCAGTAGTAGAGACGTGCTGCGCGGGCTTCCATACAAAATTCTCCACAACCCACCCAAATCTTCATCACAACAATAGTCATAACAAATCATCGTATACAATAGTCATAACAAATCATCGTATTTATAAACGTAACAAATACACATGTACATGCGAGTTTTATAATAAAGAAAATATATTAACATACTTCCCACTTCATCAGAATTTTATACAATCAAAATAACATTTCATAAATCAAATTTATAAGATAAAAATACAATTTAAAACACTTATGTTCCATAACAGGCATATGAAGTAAATTAACATCGGTTACCTCAAGTCCACGTTTTACTCCGAAGAAGCTACGAAAAATAGAAAACCCTAATCCTCTCTAATTCTAATTTTGCTTTCTGTTAGGAACGCCCTCTAATATATTTATATATAGATGAGTCTAAACCCTAAAAAAATATATCTTTTGACTAATTCAATTTTATATTATTCAAATGTTTTTCTTATAATATTTGTAAAAATACCTATTTTATAATCAATCCTACCATCATGCATTTAGTTAATCTAACCCCCCTTTTTTTGTTGACCGAATCTAACTCTGCATATCTATTTAAATATTAACAATAACAATATTCCTACAAAATCTCAACTATTCAAAAACACTAAAATTTTCTATATTTTATATTCTATACCATAAATATTATATATTAATTATTTAATGATTAGAAATTTCAGGATGTTACACCGCCGCTGCCTTCAATGGAGTGTTTGACGTCCTCGACACCGACTGGAGGCTTAAGATCAGCTGCCACCGACCACCTGGTCAGCGGTGGTTAATCTCGTCGTCGTCGTCTTTGCCGTCATGGTTGGTGGTGGCAGATCTGTGGAAGGATGAAATGGAGGATGATGATGTGTCAGCGGAGGAAGAGGATGTGGCGGCGGAGAGAGAGCAAGAGGGAGCGACATTTTATTTGGGATAGAGAATGGGGAAGAAGAGAGAGAGAGGGTAAGGGGTGAGAGAATCAGATGCATTTCTTTCTTTTCGGTGGGAGGACATTGTTTCTTGACTACATACAAAACATTGGTGTATGTCCATTGCAAATGATGACATTAGATATTTATAGGGAGGACATTGTTTCTTGACTACATACAAAACATTGGTGTATGTCCATTGCAAATGATGACATTAGATATTTATAGACATTTGAAATAGCTGAGAAATGATGACTCTTCCTACAATTGCAACCAAACTTAATGTAGACAATTGAATTTCAAAATGGAATATATTAATGATGATTAGGTAATTACAAATCAAACTTAATGTCAAATCAATTATTGATATGTCAAATTAATCAATTATATTAATGATGATTAGCTAATTGCAAATCAAACTTAATGTCAAATCAATTATTGATATGTCAAATTAATCACAAATTTGAATTATTGATATTATTTCCGAATTACAAATTTAAAATTAATTTCAAATCAATTATATTAATGATGATTAGCTAATTGCAAATCTAATTTAATGTCAAATCAATTATTGATATGTCAAATTAATTTGATTTTATTAATGTCAAATCAATTATGTGTGGAAATAAAATTAATTATTTGATTTTATTATTGATTTTATTAATTTATTCAACTGAGACACTTGTCAGACAACCATGATGCCAAGTGGACCAATGACGTCGAAGCTACAAGCTTCTAAGATATATAATTGATATGTCATTATATACTTACAAACGGAGGAAATATTTGATAATTAGGCCATCCATGGATTCTATTTCCTATTCAATACTCCTTATGGACCAAAATAAATATTCTCACATTGCCTATAAATTAGAAAATATGTGTATTTTTCAAGAATGTATGTTATTCCAGGTGATGGAACTTTATCTTTGGCGTTAATCTTTTCTCACCTTCTCCTCCAGGAAGGAAAGATGATTAAATAAGATTGGCAAATGCCCTCTATTTTATTTTCTCTAAACGCAAAATTTCAGCATGTAAGCATGATGAAATTTGTGATCCATAATCATCATAGGTATTAATTTACAAAGGTCTTTAATCATGACACATGACACATGACACTGACATTGTGTATATACTGATGGTCCATTTTTCCATATGACAAAACTGTAGAAGGCGGCCCATAATTCCAAAAGGGAACATTTGTTACTGTTCTATACGAATGAAATTGCTGATATTTTATACTGATAACTCTAGCATATGGAATCTACCCACGCCCGTCACCAATAACTGCAACTTTACCAAGATTTGATTTGATTTGCATGAATGTACCTCCACTTCCTAGTAAACCTATGGATGATAAGGCATATACCTAAGTTATTTACTTGTCACATGAAATTCTGATATAACTCTCAGATTTGAAGGAGCATTACAGCATAAAAGAATGATGCTACTCTTCAAGCGGGTCAGTTCAACCGGGCATCTATCCTAAATTCCTAATATATAGATTGCAAATACTTTATGTAACTTTCGGTGAAAAAAAACTTTTAAATTCAGTGAGGATCTGTTATGGCAGTTAGCAGTTAGGCAAAAGCAGAATTTGTTATTACTTGCAAGTCAAACAATTTTATCTTGTGACTTTTTCTTCTTTAATTTTAACTAAATAAAACTTGGTCATTTAATTAATTGTTTCACAATGAAATTATGAGGGTCACAATGTTTTCTACGTATGCCGTAACCATACAAAATAATGGATAAAGTCAATCTCGTTGCTATGTACAATTAAAAAGAAAATATTTCAACGGTATATAGTACTTGATACGGAAGATGACATATAGGTTGGTTGATTATGTATGGAACGTGACCTCGAAAAATAAAGGTTCAACATCCCAATAAATTATATCTCTCTTCTGAATATATATGGGAAAATCCCAAATAAATTCCTCCCAATATTAAAAAGGATAAATGAGGAACTTAAACTTTCAAAAGGATTATGAAGGAAGCAGCACCTACCTGTCATTTTAAAATTTACAAAAAGACAAAAGTACTCCCATCCTAAAACACAAATTACTACCTCACCCTAACACTCATCCTCTTCTCACAATTTGTGTTTTAGGATGAGGACAATTTTGTCTTTTCGCAAAATTTTAAAATGACAGATAAGTGCTGATTCCTTTATAGTCCTTTTGGAAGTTTAGGTTCCTCACTTGTCCTTTTGAGTATTGTGAGGGATTTATTTGGGATTTTCCCATATATATAAATGTATATATAAAAGAGAACCTTTCAACAGTTAATGCTACTTGATAGCTTAGGTAACTTAAAATACTGCTTCCTTAGCTCTTACGTGTATTATTTATTTATATCTATATGCTTAAATTAAGGATTTTAATTATATTTGTTAAAATTACTCATGTCACTACAAAAAAAACTTACTAACAGAAATTTCGTAGGAATATCGATGGAAATTACATAACGACAGAATTTCTATAGCAGTAAATTTTTTTACCGACATAAATTTTGTCACTTATTTTCGTTGGTAATAATTAACGTGTTTTTTTAGCAATATATTTTTTTTCTAAAATGACATAATCATCTTCCTTTATCTTTTCACCCCCCTCTCTTATTATTGTTGAGAGAACATCAATAGGGGCAATATTGAGAAAATAGAAAAAACTTAGAGGTTAGTGAAATTTTTATAACTAAAATTGACTTCCTAAATATGTCATACTAATAAGAACAAGAGTGTGAGTGTGTAACATCCAATCATTCAAAACTTATATATGACAAAACCTCTTCTCATAGTTCATTACTGGCCGACAATAATGGCTATTAATTTCACAGCAAAGATAGATAATTCTATGTCATGCTTGTGATGCCATGATCTCAGCTAATTATACTACTCTAAAACAAAATGGATAGATTGAGTCGATTTTATTTCATACATTCATAGAAACGTCGGGGTAAATTAGGAAAAAATGCATTAAATGAGGAGAGAATATGGGGTGAGCTCTTATTACATTAGGGACCAAAACCATTCAAATTTTGGGCTCTTACATTGGGGACCAGAGGGAGTATTAATTTCGAAAGTTAATAGCATTATGATGGGCATATCTAAATGTGTCTCTGTGTATTATTGTGTGTGTGTCGTTGACTTCTAACACTTACAATTCTGCAACTTGCTGCAATATGTGATACAATCATTTGACTCTAGCTCATGCTTGGCCCCATTCAATTTTCCTAAAAGCCTACGTAACAGTTAAACTATTAGCTTCAAACACAAGCACTGATTAGACTTTTAGGCCATGCATATACGTATATGCATATATAGACAATAGAGATATACAAAACGTTATACATAAGTCTAACTGAGAGACAGAGAGAGCAAGTGGTAAGCATAATCACTAGATTATATTTAAGCAATATATATATATATATATATATATATATATATATATATATATATATATATATATATATATATAATTCAACAGCACATAGTGGAATTTCTGTTGTCTTTTGTTATATGATTGGTGGTGAAGCTTTGCACTGACAAGGGCGGCAAGAAGCAGTGGAAGCCTTTGTTTTATTCTATTAAAAAAAAAATAAAATTCCAAAGTGGGTCATCCAAATTTTGTTGAACTCATCCCTCACCTCTCCCTCTAGCTAGTGGTTGTGTTGGCCACACTGCTGCCACCTTATGCATATAATATTATTATATAATTAAAAAGCCTAATTCTTTTTTTTTATTCAAAAAAAAAGCCTAGTTCTTTTGTAATTAAGAAACTTTCGTTTGGTCGTATCAACTATCAAGTGTGAACGAAAGGTGTTTTGTTCTTATATATACACTTGTATATATAATATGAGTGAACACAGGGGAAAACAGATATCGTTAAATATTTGAAACAAGAGACAGACAATAGCTAGTGAGAGAGAATCACATGCCTAAAGAAACAGGGATAAAAACGAGTAATTATAAAAATAACAGGAATACATATACCAATCGGCATTATATTGTATGTCATGAAAAATCTGCATTTTGGTTTCTCCAAAGAGCGACTTTCTAAAAACGCATAAATTTTGTGGATGGTAGGCAGGCTTGGATTTTTATTTTCTTAAATTGTCAAATATCTCTGTTTCTTAGACCAAAACAGAAAACATCTTTGTTTTCGTTAGTCCTACATAAGTTTTCATGAATGAATATATATGGGCAACATAAATAGACATTATGCTATACATACCATTCATTGTCTTCATTTTCTTTCTAGCTTGCACGTCCCTGCAAAACGTGCAAATCTGAAACAGTCCGTTAACTCAAGCATAGAAAGGTTTACATGCACCGGTACGGTGAGAAATGGTTGATCAACAAATTAGAGTCCTATGAATAGAAGCATAAAATATAGAAAAGAACACTTGATAAATTCATTGCTCTTGATTAACAATTATTTATCTAAACTTTTGTTTTTTTATAATGGCTGACAGCGTGGTGCAAACCATATATAGTTGACTCCATCGAGTGGGAAAATGTTAATTGTTGTTGTATATCGATTGCTAACAATAGATTCTAGGCATAGAAGACTGCGTTGGATGCATTGTACGTGTGAAGGGTGGATGATCAAGCAATTTGAGCCATGTTAAAAAGTCAAGAAACTGAAGAACATTAATAAGTTATATATTCATTGAACAGAAGAATTAGCTAACAATTTATACATTGAACAATAATTAATAAGTTATTCATTGAGCAGACTTTGCTAACAATTTATACTAAGTTTTGGTTTTTGATTGAGTATAATGATGGCGTCTTGTGATCTATATGTATCTAACCATACCTAATAATAATGTGATAAGAATATTGCTATTGTTGTATATCCATTCATAATGATTAAGTTCACATCACCAACAAGGCATGGAAAGAACACGCTCTTTATATCGTTATCGCATATAAAGATTTTGCAAGATTACTCTAGCAAAACCTATTGGCTCTAATGGTTTCCAGCTCTACGTGGCTTTCTCATTATCTAACGAATATATAAGCGTGTGTCTGTGGTGTGTGAGGACACTATCCGATATTATATAAGTAGTGAAAATGAAAAGCATTTCTATTCGGAAATGATTATGATTACTTTACCACTAAATATATTATAAAGGAAAGCCAAAGTTCAAGGATGAGGAATTGATGATGAGAAAAAGAATGGGGAGAGACCTACGAAATTAAAGCCAATTATACGGGCCCCTTAATAAATTCTGTTGATCCTCTTCATTAAAAAATAGTATAGCAGTGGTTCCATTATATATCAAGTTCAAGCATAATAGCTAGCTTACCTTGTATTATAATAACGGCATATTACAGAGGTTTTGATGTGAGAAGATCGAATTAGCTAGAATTGGTTTTCAAACTACTGACCCTCCTTCTCCGTCGAGAAAAATACCATTGTTTGGGTAAATCTCTTAATTTATTAATATTTATACATCATGGAAGCAGATAACTTTTTTTTATTAATTCATGCTTGAGAGTGGTTTTGATTTGCAACGTGAGTGGAGCTTCGACGAAGTCGTCGCTTGCAGGAGATATCCTTTTATTATTTTGGTTCATAGCTCAACATACAAGAAATGTACCTTGACATCGTAGTAGATCTGTACCACATACATACATACATACATACATACATACATACATACATACATACATACATACATACATACATACATACATACATACATACATACATACATACATACATACATGTATGTATATATGTATGTATATATCCTCTTATAATGTAAATCTAGCCAAGCTAGCTAGTAGAGCCTTGGATTAGTTAATTTTTTTCCCTTTAATTTATTCCTTGTAGCGAAAATTAATCAACCATTACACACATAATCAGTATTAAATTAAAAATCTACATCAAATTTTAGATTTTTAAGATCAATATAATTACAAAATTATGTCTGATGATTATATAAAATAACTAATTCAAATTTTTTTTTATCAAATTAACACATTTGTAGTCATGGTTTTGTAGCATGATATGATACTATACTAAACATATAATTTAAGTGAGAAGTTGTGAGTCAAATCACATATAGATATAATAGGTGTGAGTTGTTTTTTTTATAAAAAGCAAAATGACATTAAATAAAATCTAGCTATTACAAATGTTTAATAATATCCAGAGCATAAAAAGACATATACTTAGAATATGTGTGTGAGTTGTTGTCATTGGACCAAGTATCACAAAACTCGCTTCTTTTATTTTTTTCAAACTTAATCTACCTTATCTAGTATTACATTCACATGTGATACTAGGTGGGTTTTGTTAAAAAAAACTACGAAGCTAGATTTATATATGCTGTCACATAATAGGATAAAGGAATCTGTCTTTGTTTCAACTAGGGAAAAAGCAAAGGTAAAATGTAACATCCTTATCAATATATACAATCATGGCATTGTCAAGATCCACGAGTTCCACTACATTTAACATCCCACTCTTCGTATCTCAAATTCTCAATTAAATGGGTTGACTTTGTGGAGAAAAATCTAATGCTTTTACATTTGTAAAACCCCATTTAATTTTAAGCTCTCAATGTCACGAAAGATTTCCCCCCCAAAACATCCTTGTCATCGCTTTTGTTTCATAGATAATTTCTACGCAGTTTGGCAGAGAATGACACTCACAAGTTCCTAGGAGAAAGATGTGTTTGTTAATCAACAATGTTAATGAATTAAGTGAACTTCGTTCAAGTTGCATTGAGGTTCAATCAAATTTCTATATCAAATAGTACATAAGTGAAGGTGCCCCTCCCCAAGAAGATTTGGTTCTATTTAGTGCTAGTGATAAGCTTCACGAAACTGACCAAAAAAGTGGTCCTTTCGAAAAGATTGGAGTGTAATTATGGCCATTTATAGTGACCTACGGAGAGGAACACAAAAAGTTGTACCCAATTACTTGTAGTGTTGGAATTTCTACCAATAATGACTACTTCTAAGTTTTGCAACACATATCACTCTACAGTCTTATTGTTTCCATCTACATTCTCCTAAACTAGAATAGGTCTGGTGAACCCTTCTCAAAATATGAATGAATTAACCTGTTCATGATTGATAAACGATGCGATTTTTATTTGTAAGTTACAAACACACATATTGTTTATATCATTTTGGTGGCCAATGACAATCATCCCAATTAACAATAAAAACATCTATATATGATGTGAATAATTAAAAAGTATCATTTTAGCCACCATCATCCGATTTGTCTAACTGCCGTAAGATTGACAAGTGACATAACCAATGATTTGTACACACAAGACACCTATCTAACTGCAGTGAGACAAAAAATTGATGGTATTGGCCAAAATGATACTTTTTAATTGTCTGTTGGTATTGTAGATTTTTTTTTTATTTATTGTGTCAATTGATTGATTATTTATTGGCCAAAATTATATTTGACCCTATATATTGATGATTTTATACCAGATATAAATTAAAATTGTGTAAGTAATTGTTCTATTTGTTGGCCAAAAGAAAGTAATTGTTCTATTTTAAAAATAATTGATAAAATTATGAAGTAAAAAATCAAGAATAATTTTAGTATCAATGAACTCTCTCTCTCTCTCACACACACACCGCACAATTGGAAAATTTAGAGGAAATTCCACCGATAGATGTTTTATTTTACCTCTTACGTGAAGCTCTCATGAGTCATGACACATGCATTGACACTAAATACACGATATTTTACTCAAGAAAATAATTCTAAATGAAATGAAGCAGAAGAAGACAATTCATCACGGCCTCACAGGATCAATTTTTTTTAAGGCAGCTTAAATTTATGTTTATTCAACATGCTGTTAAAAACAAGATTATGAAAATCAGAGATATTAGAGGAAGGCAAGGCATATAACTCGAGATAATTAAAGAGAAAAGCAATGGTCATTGGGAAGAGAATCAATGAGAAGGAATTCATTGAAACCGAATTCAGTTACAATAAAGAACCAAAATGGAACGAAATTATAATATTAGTTAAAACTCAGAGGATAACTTCAGAACTTGGTGCAAGTCATTCACAGTAGAAAACCAAAAGCTGAACAACTTTTGTGGCACCTATGTACTACTACTACTACTACTAGTAGATAATGTTTATCCCAAAATACCCATCTGAGTAGGCTAGGCATCACAATTTTGAAGAAGTGTAGGGAATTGGTCATTTGAGTATCTTTCTATTCTTTCTGTTGCTCTAAGCACTCAAAATTACAGGAGGGGCCACCATTGATTCATTCACTCACATGAATTTTTCTTAATGAGACACGCGTAAGTTTTTGAACCATATGTTTGGTGATCTATATTCCAGTGGTTTTATTTGGCTACCTTTTATGTTGGCTACAAGGAGATTAGCATTCTTCTTAGGATAATTTTGATTATCATTAGCTCAAAGTATGTTGTTAAAGGGATTCCAAATTCCGTGTTACCACAACCACAGCGCAATTATGCGTGACATTAGTGGGTCTTGGCCTATTTGGAGTCTATAGTCCACACCATAGGATCCTAAATTATAATGGGGAATATCCATTAGAGCTTTTTGACAAGGAACAACTTATGCTTTTCTTGACAACCAATGTTTCCCATACCTTTACCTTGAAACTTGATAAAATTTTCACCGAATATGCCCCATCATTTTCTTTCGCAGAATATGAGAAAACCAAGTTATTATATTGAAACAAATAATTCACTTTTTTTTTGAAATATTTAATGTGAAATTAACAGACTTTTTTTATATTGGGATGACTTTCAAAAATCATCTTTCTTCCGAATCAATGTCACGTTTCATAAGTAGCCAAACATCCCAAAATCCAAGAGATTTTAACCCCCAAATTATGGCTTTGAAAGTTGAGGGAGAACAACTTCTAACAGCCTATTTCATCAATCAGTTTTTGTTGGGCGAAAGCCTAAAAATGATACATAACTATTGGCTGAAGAACAAAAATAGTACATAACTATTTCAAGGTACATTCTCAACTATTGACATGAGATCAAAAATGATATCTTCACTAGTATGACAATAAGATTAAACATGAAATATCCAAAATACCCTTATAAATTAAATAAACTTTCACCCGGAGACGATTAATTTATAAGGACATTTTAGACTTTTCATGTATACTTTTATTGTCATATTAGTGAAAATATCATTCTTAATCACATGATAAAAGTTGGGTATCATTTTTTTACCTCAGAATAGTTATGTATTTTTTTTGTTCGTTAGCCAATAGTTATGTATCATTTTTGGGCCTTCGCGCATTTTTATTTTCCACAACTTATTCTTAAGAGTCAATCCATAAGTAGAAGAGAAAACTAAAGAAATACTACTAGTCACGTTTAAAAATGGCAGTCGTTTACGATTACGCATATATCATAAGTAGACTGATAACATAATTATCAGGCAAACACTGGTTCCATCCACTTTTATTTTTATCAATGAAGGACAGAATGACCTTAAAATAGTTAATGCTTCATCAGAATTCTAAAATGAAAGATATCATGAAACAAAATCAAAATTACAATGTGAGAAATATTTAAAACTGATCAAGTAATCTTGAAGAACATATTCATGATGATTATCTATGCATAGGCATAAACTCTTCATGTAAAAGTAACTGTTTTTTTCAGCAGAGAATCCAACACTTCTGGACCACAAAAGAATAATCACTAATAGCCAGAATATTTTATTTGATTTAATCAAGATCACAATATTTTAATAATCATGAGTGGTACCCGGGAACTTCTAATAGATATAGCAGGGCAATTTTAAAACAGGTAGCTAGTATGATACATCTGATATTCATCAATATAATTTACAATGGGTTTCTATTAGTATCCTTGTATAGAAGGTACCGTGTCCGAGTCTTTCCAAGGGCAGCATACCTGAATAGGTGCCAAATTATCAGTATTTACTAAAATGTTCACGTTGAGGGCTGACATGAAATGTGCACATACACCTCTCATGTGATATACAGTGAAGAATGTTGGTGTATGTTTATATACGAAATGAAAGAGAGAGTAAAGTAAAATGCATACCATTGTGGCACAAATGGGGCCATCCAAATGACATCACCTGCTTGAACTGGGTACCTGTTTACAGGAAAAATGAACCGTAAATAGGATTATGGTAGGTGACAATTTCAGTAAGAACATAACATAAAAAAACTGACTTTCAAAAAATAAAATAATGATACGTATTGGTAGGCCATGAACAAGATATTACATTGTAAGATTCGAAAAAAGAAAAGAAAAATCGTAAATCAATCTAAAAGTTTGGTATAGTTGTCCTGGCACTTTTACAGGGATTACGTAACTTTCTCTGCAAAGGATCCATATTTCTAATGCCATTAGAATCTAGTAGACAACAGAAGTACAAGATCCATATTTCTAATGGCACATTTCCTAGGATTTCATGCAACAACATATGGGCTAATTCTTGGAATGTCCGGTATATTTTCTCACCAATAATCACCCAAGCGATAAATGCCCTGTCCTTCTAATAGCAATAAGCCATGTTGGTTATAATGCACCTCCTGCAAATGCCAACAGTATGGTACATAAGAAGTCTTGCAATTTGACATCACATAATACAAACAGAATTTTGATTCAGCAATGAAAAATGTGATACTTCATATGCTAATTAGATAAAAAGTTTGAAGAGAACCCTGAAGGAGTCACATGCATATGTTATTTCTGTTCAGTTAAGATAATCTTTAGTCCATTAAGATATAAATTAATATCTAAGCAAAATAATCCTTGTTGCCTTAGTTATCAATACAACAGAAGATTGAAGATTTAACGGCAAGCATAACCGCTCATATCTAGGATGCACCGTCATGGTTTTTCACTGATGGCACCAAAGACATATATCATTTTCTCAGAAGTTCAATATGTGAGAATGTGGGAATATAACTTAGCAGCATATCACTACCATAAGATGTCTCACATTGCTTATGCAGTGGTAAGGTATAAACAGAAATTATCCACATCAATGCTTCATCATAGAATGAAGAGAGTAGAATAATCACCTTCACATTGAGGAATTCTCCAGGTTGAAAATCCATAATCTACAGGTATAAAAGAAATAACTACGTTTAGCCATGCATGAAAAAAATAATTTAATGACAAGGAAATTATATTTTCAAGATGTTGTTGTGAGAAGCTTCTGCAGTTCAAAAGACAATCTAGAACTTGAACCTAAATTTACAGCAGAGTACAAAAGAGATAGGTTATAGCTTACATGGATATTGAAGTCATATGCCAAAGATGTTGGAAGAAGCTTCCGCAGTTCAAAAACCTGGTAAAAGGCAGAGAGAAGAGAGGTAGGGCAACGGATGGATCATCATGGGAAGTAGAGGGAATGGAAGAGAGGAAAGAAGGGAGTATCTCTCTACAGTCCAAAGGCTTCAACGAAGGGAGATGGAGTCATCAACTTACCTCACCTGGAGTATCAAGGAGTGGCTGCAAATCTGTTGAATTAACAATCAGCTCAGGGACATGGTTTTCCAGAACGGCATACCTAATATGGAGACAATTTTGGTAATTGCAGTTATTAGAGTGTCATCATGGCTGCTAGAATTTGAGTGTAAGAAAAAGAATAAACATGGGATTTAAGAATACTAGACCGCTCATATTTGACCATTTAAGGGCACAGATGACAAGTAAATTGGGCTCTTTATTCCAGCTCCAGTGATTGGTCACTCTCAAGTGCTTTTTCAAAATAATCAACTAGAAATCAGATAAACGGTGAAGTACAAAAAACAAACCTTCTCTCAAATACTACAATAGTTGCAGAGACATCACATTCAATGCTATGATCGTAGTTTGGTGGTAAATAGGCATATGTATCCACCTGAAGTTCAAAAAATAGGGCATCAAACTTTTCATATCTTAAATAGACTAAATAAATCGTGATTATCAAATTGTTCATGTTAAGTGACAAATTAACCAAAACAGTCACCAAAACTAGCGAGTTTAAAAGAACACACATGTGTGTGTCATTTAGACCAATATAAACATGTCACTCATTCTGCAATTATGAATGCACAACAAATAGCATGAGACACGAATGATTGTGAGTTCTTAAATTAACCGACCACATCTAAAATAAATATAGCAACATCAATCATGTGAGCTTTATCAAAGCTAGTGAACATATGTACCAAATATCTTAATCTACAAAACAACTTAAAACCTCTGACCTCCAGTGTGTGGCCCCTGTGAGTATCTGTAATGAGTATCACTGTCCCCCGAAGCACAAAAAAAAATCTGGTACGATAAAATGCGCAAGAGTCTCATAAATAAATCAGACACATGCTTTTATTAAAAAACAAATAACAACTGATGATTGGTCCAATATGGCATGGATAAGGTACAGCTTAAAACTAAACTAAGGGGGAGAAAACACCTTTCCACACCAACTGGGGGTAATCCTGACTTTGACTTATCTGAAAAAGTGTAAAGCATAAATCAGCACACAAACATGCCCATGTTAAAGCTACATATAAATTGCACGAACTCTGATGTAATTGAACCTTGCAACTTTGCTAAATACATTACAAAGTGTGAGCCCATTTGTGGTGCAATTAAATATGCTGCAGATGTATCAATCCTGTAAAAGCAATTGTTGGACATGAAGACCAGGCTCAATATTTCAAACATAATAAAGGGGAAAAAGTCATGCAAATACCAATCAGGTAATGGTCCATATACATGACTCTCCGGTGATATCAAAGCATGATCTTTTCTATACACGCTGCGAGTGAAACCAGGCAAATCTGGCAAATGATGGAACATTTTAAAGATCAGCACACTTTCTTCTACATTTCTCTCCAAATTTCTCTCTTTTTATATCCCTCCATTCCTAAATATAAGACACATAAGCGACTTTTTTGGAGAATTCTAATAAATCTAAATAAGACACTAATAAATGGAGTATTTTCCTGAATTTTTCTTTTTGAACTAGTTTATTTGACTAATCCAATAACACATACGATTAAACGGGTCATTTCACTTCCTTGATTCTAAAAAAAATAAAGTCAACGGGGTCTTATTTTTAGCAACGGAGTGATCTCATTTAACTAAGTACAAACAAGCTACCACATAAAGATTTCAAATAAACTAGCCAATAATTTGCAGCTCCACAAGTCAACTAAACTAATGTGAGTCAACCCAACAAAAGTCAAGTACAATTTTTTATAACAAATTATAGTTAGCAGACCTGTAAGATGCATAGGGGAGAGAGTTGGATTATGAACTTTGGAATACAAAGGATTTGAGTTTAATTGTACAGAGGGAGCAAAGCAAAAGTCTTCACCAGCCACTACATATTCAACCAAGCCTGAAAAGCAACAAACTTAAACTAAGAAATTCAGTATTTTTCATCAATGAGCAAAATGGGTGAGAAAAAAGGAAACTTTTTATCCATGTGGGAAACACAAGTGGGAAATACTAACAACAGTAGAGTTAGACTACCAATGATAAGGAGATAGAAGAATGCAGTGCTCATCATGTTCAGAAGATGGATTTGAAGATATGGGCGATGATTGTATTGGAAGGTGAAAGTGAAGAACAGAGTGATTAACGATGATGATGGCTGCTGCGAGAGAGAATGGCCACTGTCCACTGAGGATGCAGAGTGTGAATGGATGCCAGTGCCACTACACCATCCACAAAAAATAAAAACATTATTACATCTTCCTCATATTCTTTTATTAAGGAAATGATATGAGAAATTTTCTAGTGAGTGATCGACCAATTATGGTAGGAAATATTGATTTGACAAGACAAACTTTAAATATTTTTTTAACTATTAGATATAAGATCTAGTTGACTTTTTAAAGAATTTTAAGTAAGAAAATTAAGTAAGGTAATTAAAATTGATTTTCTTAAACTCTTCATCTAAACTAGTTTAACTTATAGACTAACGTATGATTTATTAATATGTTATGATTAAATGGTTCTTTTTGCTTTCTTAGAATTCTAAAAAGTTAACTAGGTCTTATATTTAGGACCAAATGTAGCGATTTAGATGATTGTTTTGAACATATTTACATGCAATAAGAGTCTAATTTAGATTATATTATCAGGTATATAAGCAACTGATTACTCTAGTTGTATTGTATGATCGAGGAGGATGTATTATTTTGAGGGAGAAGAACATTTGAGTCTTCGTTCAACATTTTATAATTACAATTCAGTCCCTAATACCTAACTTGTTCTTTTCCAAATTTAGATACCTTCATTCATTGTCCTTTTGCATATTCACATTACTTTTTTTATCTATTTAAAATTAAAATGATCACATTTATTAAAATATTTCTAATTTCTAATTTTTTTTTTGAATGAGAAGGGTATATTTTTTAAAATATTCCTAATTTTAATAAATTAGGGTGATGCCCTAATTTATAAAAAAATATTCCGACCCCTACACTACTTGCATATGAAAAAAATAGGGCGCCAAAGGAGCGGGAACGTTGCAGCCGACTTACGCGGGTTAACACCAGCAAGCCAATTAGGGTTCATTTTTCTCTTCTTTAGCTTCCATCTCATCAAAAACCTCTCAACTTTAGCTCAACAATCCTATCATTTCTTCAAATTACTCTGGATTCAGATTGAAACAATCCTACGAATTGGTCACTGAAATTTGAAATCTCACTCTGGATTCAGTGATATAATGGCTACACTAGAAGTAGCAGATTCTATGGCCACTCTCGTTGATTCGTTATCTAAAAGCCTCATTCAAGTACCTCCTTCAGCTATTCCTGTAACCTTGGATTCTATTCTTTTCTCCACTGCCTTGTCCCCGTCTCTGCTTTTTTCTTCTCTTTCACATCAATTCCCTCGTCTTCTTAAGGTATCTATCTATCTTCTCCATATCAACTCATCATTCTTGTTACTCCATTTTTTATTATTTATACAACATTCATGAGTGCAAGAATTTTTTTATGGACAAGGATATAAATGCAATTAAATGATTGTTCATACTTCCTTCGCTACTAAATAATCTAGTTGACTTTTTTTGGAAAATACTAAGAAAGAAAAATAAGTCACTTGTAAATTGATTCACCTCATTTTCCCCCTTAAACTAGTTTATTTGACCTTAAACTAATAGGTAATTTAAAAATATCAAATATGTCATAGTTAACAAACTTATTTTGCTTCCTTAATCTCTCCAAAAAAAGTCAACTAGATCGTATATTTAGGACCGGAGGGAGTGTGTATGTATGTGTTCATTGTTGATTTTATATTTGGTGAGTTGATCAGGATATTATCAAAGAGGATGAGAAGTTGGAGTCTGATAGTTGCCTCCATCTTACGTCATTGATTGGTGCATTTTGTCACCTTATGAAGAGAATAGGTGAGTTGTTTTTTTTTTGTGTTTGGTGCTTGTTGGAATGCTTAGCCATGATGGTTTCGAATACAACTTATCATATATGCATAGGATGTACATTGGTAGGATAGGTTATGTGTTTTGATTTCACTGATCCTCGCCTTACAGCGTAGGATGCATGAGTGAGCTTATAAGTTTGGAGGTGTTGCCTTCCTCATTGGTTGGTCTTTTGGGAGAAGATCCCTTCCAGGTTGTTACATAATGATTGATCAACATACTGTTGCAGGGTCTAATCGTGATGCTGTACTGTCATTTACATGGAGATGCTTTCTCCCCCTAGCTAAGGCGCTCCAAGCAGTTCACCGTAATCTCCTTAATCAGGTATAATGCATGTTAAATAGGAAGCCTACTACAGTATTATTTATAGGTAGCTTTTTATTTTTATGCATCTAATTGTTTCTTTTATGTCTATATGATTGGTATAAACGTCATAACTTTTTGTCAGATCATGGAACTTTTCATTAATGTGGTATTGGAAACTCACACCTGGGTAGTTCTTGAGGAAACTTTGGTACCTGTTGTTTTAAGATCTGTTTATCTTTCCATGGATGTGTGTCAAAATGAAGACTCGGTTTTCTATGGCTGGAGTAGTGGATCATGTCCTCAGGTTTCATTTGATGTTTTAACTGATTCTCCAGTGGACAAGGAACTCTTATTGTCTTCGTCGAGCTGTTTTACATTGCCAACATCATGCCAACTTTTGTGTGTGATTCTGGAAGCTGCTATTCAGTTTCAACACGCAGCTACAGTCTCTGAACCAGTTGAAGAAAATGGGCGTTTTGCAGTTAACTTTGTTTCTAGACTACTATGGGAACTATTTAGCATGATTGAAAGAATGCTGTTATATGGCCCAGAGCATAGATCTTGTGCAGTTGGCTTTCTTCTTCCCATCTTAGGCAAATCACTGTCATCCAATTCCATATTCAGAGTTACCGTCTCTGGGAAGGAACAAGCTATTTCATGGTAAATTAGTTAACTTCATTATTGGCAGGAACAAGCTATCTCTGGTCAGGAACACGAATTCACGCACACACTCACTTACACTTTCTATTTACAAATTCATGAATATGCATGATAATATTTTTGGTTTTTGATAGGCATTTCTGTATGAAATTGCAATTCACAAATTCATTAATATGTATGATATATTTTTTATTTTAGGGGGCATTTCTATATGAAATTGTGGAACTGCTGCCGTACACTTTTTTCCATGGGACCTTTAGAAAGAAGAGAGGCATATAATGTTCTCTCTTTGTATTTCTCTTTTATCCCTTATACAGAAGAACATGAAGATGCTGACACAATCAGTAGAATGGAACTATTTGACATAATAACAGAAAAAGAATTCTGGGATGAAATCAAGAGGGGCCTGGTACTTAAACTTGATATAATTTACTGTCATCCTGCTAGGTTGATGATTTGTTCCTTCATTGCTTACTTCAGAATTGAATCTAACCTTTTCAGGTGAACAAGGAGAGTTTAGTGAGGAAGCAAAGTCTACAGATATTGAAGACAGTGTTGAACATACACAAAAGGACCACCCATTCTACTTCTAATGTTTCAAAAAAGAACTTAAGTGGAAAGAATTCCATGCCTCGTGGTGTGACAAAGAGGGAAATGTGGGCTTACAAGGAAGCAAAATCACTTGGTGTTGGCAACTTTTTGGCTTTAGAGGACCTGATTTTCAACGGCAAGCAATATTGGGAAGCATTTTTCCTCCTGTATGAAATGCTTGAAGAGTACGGCACTCATTTAGTTGAAGCCGCTTGGAACCATCAGGTGTATAATCATGCCTTCTCTGTTTCGTCTAATCTATCTTTTGAGCATCAATATTGTATAACTTAATCTTGATATTTTGGATTGATAAAGTGGTTCGTCATATTTTTTTTGGTAAGCGAATGATTTGGAAGAACTTGATATGCAATGGTTGTCCTTTCATAACTCATAAACCATTTTTTGGCCTATCACTTATAGATGAGACTTCTTTCATAGCCTATCTCCAATGCCCCCCCCTCTCAAGTATAGTTGGATCGTGTTCATTGATTTCATTCTATTTATCATTTGCCTTAACAATTTGGTTTGGTTCTTCATTCTCAATTCTTTTTTGTATCTAGGAGTTTGATTGATGAGCCCATGATTTTTTTGGTGGGTCTAGCCTTCATATATCCAGCTCAATTATGTGTGTTTTGGTTTGTTTTCTGAGTTCAGGGGTCTACCCCACAGTTTCTTAAGGTTCCATATATTAGAGGAGTCAGGTCTTTTGCTCCAATTCAATGTTAATTTTCTAATTTTGTTATGGCCTGAAGGAAGTAAAGCCTGACTTGTCATGAGCTTCTATACCGTTAATTTTTCTATTACTTATAGGTGTGGAATTTTTTTTCCAGGCTTATCCCCAGTTCTTCCCTGTCTTAAATAATATTGGTAAATAATTTGTAAAAAACAATATTGGTGAAGGTTATCCTTTTTACCACCCTTCTGCCCTCAGGTCTTCCCTTTTCTTGCTCTGTTGGCTTTTCAGTTCAACACTATGTGCATAAATTTTTATCCTTGTCAGATCCTTTATAATAAATGTTTAGCTAATAAAAAAGTTATTTCCCTGAAGTCTTCTATTGGTTTCCTACTTTCGTTCTCTCAATCTAACGAGCCTAATTTTCAAAAGTAATTGTTTGTACAGGTATCATTGTTGCTTCAGTTCTCTTTGTCATATCTGAAGTCAGGAAATAATACCAGTGAAGTTCATCAATCTCAAATTGAAAATTATGGGGAAATCTTTGATTGGTTGTCAATTTTGTGGGAACGAGGCCTTCATCATGACAATCCTCAAGGTTAGTGTTGTTATTCTAAACAATTGGGGAACTGTTTTAGCTATTGCTGGAAAAAATTGAAATTCAGTGTGGCATCACCTAAATTGTTCAATTTCCAGCTCATTAAATTAACTGTTCCATTGTTTCTCATTATTGTGTCTCTTCTGTGTCCATCAAATGATGCAGTGAGGAACTTGATCATGCAGTCTTTTCTAGATATCAATTGGGAGAATTATGGGAACTATCTGAGATCAGTGCCTGAAGCTTTTATTCTTGGTCCATTCATGCAAGGATTGAATGACCCTATACAACACAGAGAGTTTGGTTTGTCCATAGCTATTTTAGACAATCGCCAGTGCTTAACATGTTTTGCAATCATATCAAGTATTACTGTGTACTTGTTCTCTTGGTCAATTGATGCATTTTAATTATGCTTAACTGATTTCTTAGTCCAAATAGAATTTTGTTGTATTTGTGTGACAAACAGCTTCTATTTCATCTGCATATGTGATAGGGTACAGAATGGGTAGATAGAAAAAACGAAGGAAAGTCTTTAATAAAATATGAAATCAGAATCAAGCTTCATAAATTGATAGAGATGAAGAAAAATCTTTGTCTGAGTATGAGTAAGAAATATAAATTTATACAACGGGATTACATTGTGGAAACTTTTATTCTACCTTGATCTTATTCTTGTTTGACTTTATATTTTAGGTGTAAAAGGAGTTTACATGTCGAGGACAATTGAAGGTGCTGCTCATTTTCTGCATCAATACACAAGTTCTCTAGCTATGAGGTATGCGTTGAAACCTTCTGGGTAGAAATCTAAGGTCTTGGTTTTAGTGGATAGATATATATCCCTGTTTAGTTCACCCTCCTCTTTGTACCTTGTAGTCTTCATATCAGCTGGACTAACGAGTTCTTTGAGACACTTCCGTGTCTTAATGTGTTTCCATGTTTGAGAAAATTAATCATTAAGGTTTATCTTTAGATTTGCAGATTGTTTATTTTGATAGAAGGTCTACATAGGATGCAAAGTTGTTAGATAACTTATTTCATATTTTTGTTGTGGGCTTAGTATGGAAGGATGTCACGTAAAATACTGAATATAGAATAGGTTAGTTAAATTAGGGTAGGAAAGAAATCTTGAGTGTGAAATTTGACATTGATTATTTTATATTCTCCAAGAATTCTAAGCAAGCAACAATCTTGGAGATGTGGAATTGTGGGAACAAAAGGAGGATGGGTAAAAGTCTGATGCATTTCTCTTACTATCATCTCTCATTATATAGTACAAGAGACTCAACCTATCCCATGATTATAGGGATTTGCTTGATACATAAAATAAAAAGGATTTGATCTTGATTCTCTATAACATTTATTTTCCCTAATTCTTATAATTCCTAATTATGACTAAGATCAAGATTCTACTAATAGAAAATTAAAAAACATAATTCCAACACTCCCCCTCAAGTTGGACTATGGATAGTCCAACTTGGTTACAACACTTTATTCTTCAAATAGAGACATTTTTTTTTTCGATTACGTGGGGAATGACCGTCCCATCGTAAACAACATGTGAGGAATGACCATCTCACTAACAAAACACTTATGCGTGGGGAATGACCATCTCATCGCAATTTACATACGCATGTACGTGGGGAATGACCATCCCATCATACTATGCTCTTCAACAATGCCTAAGTCGTAATCCTTCTTCCGAGTTAGTCCTTCAGGTCTGCCTGAGCCGTACTCCTTACTGGGTCGATCCTTCAGGTTTGCCTGGATCATACTCCTATTTGGGGAGGAAACAGGGAAAAGAGGAGAGGAACCCTTTTAGGGTTTTTAATTACAAAGGCAACTTAGTTGCCTAGGGATCAGACTAAACCTAAACATCTTCAACCTAGCTCTGATGCCATGTGGATAATCATGGACAGATTTGTGAAGAAGATAGAGAGAAAATATATTTTCTTATATCAAAGTTGATGTACAAGAGCCTTCTTATAGGCTAGAAGAAAGACAAGATAATAATCTCTAATCAATGCTAATGATAACTCATAAAGCTAATAAGAGCCTACATAATCAGCAAGAATATTTACAATAATTACAGAATATTCTCACACTCCCCCTCAAGTTGGATCATATATGTTGATCATGTCCAACTTGCTTACACAATTATCAAATGCGGGTTTGAGTAGCGCCTTCGTTAGTACATCAGCAGCTTGAAGGTGTGTCGGAAGAAAGATCAAACATATGGTCCCTTCTTCAACTTTTTCTCTGATGAAATGTCTGTCTATCTCCACATGCTTTGACCTCTCATGCTGAACAGGATTTAAGGCCATGCTTATAGCTGTCTTATTGTCACAATAGAGCTTGAGTGGCAAATCCACTTGGACTTGTATCTCACAAAGAACACGTTTTAACCACATTTCCTCCATTATTCCTTGAGCCAACGCCCTTAATTCAGCTTCAGCACTGCTTTTAGACACAACCCTCTGTTTCTGACTCTTCCAAGTTACTAAATTTCCCCATACAAATGAGCAATAACCAGAAGTAGATCTTCGGTCAGGATGTGTCCCTCCCCAACTTGCATCAGTGTAAACTTCAATCGATCTTCATTCTTGTTTCCGGAAAAACAAACCTTTTCCGGGAGTACCTTTTAGATACCTCAAGATCCTACACGCAGCATCCATATGCTTCTTCCTTGGATCACTCATATATTGACTAGCAACACTTACTGCAAATGCTATATCAGGTCTTGTGTGAGAAAGATAAATTAGTTTCCCAACAAGTCTTTGATATCTTTCTTTATCTACTGGCTCTTCTAGCTCTTTATCTTCCTCTTCAGCTTCAGTATCATCATCAAGATCATCCTCTTCTGAATCCCCCTCTTTTCTAGGCTTCTTTTTCTTAGGAGGTACAATAGGAGTTGGTTCAGGACTACACCCCAACATGCCTGTTTCTTCGAGGAGATCCAGTATATACTTCCTTTGGGACACATAAACTCCTTTCCGTGATCTTGCAACTTCCATTCCAAGAAAGTACTTCAAATTCCCTAGGTCTTTGACTTCAAATTCCTTGCCAAGCGCAAGTTTTATCCTAGACATTTCATCAATATGATCACCTGTAAGAATTATATCATCAACATACACAATAAGGATACATCTTCTTCCTCCATCTGTTTTGACAAACATAGTATGATCTGATAAACACTGTTTGTAGCCTTCAACTTTCAGGACCTTTGAAAACCTGTCAAACCAAGCCCTAGGAGACTGTTTCAAGCCATAGAGAGACTTCTTCAACTTGCAAACTTTATCACCTCTTCCCTCCTCAAAACCAGGAGGTAAAGTCATGTAAACCTCTTCTTTAAGTTCTCCGTTCAAGAAGGCATTCTTGATGTCCATCTGATGAAGTGGCCATTCCAAGTTAGCTGCTACAGACAATAAAACTCGGATAGTGTTCAATTTTGCCACTGGTGCAAACGTCTCTTGATAGTCTAGACCATAAGTCTGAGTGAAACCTCTTGCCACAAGTCGTGCTTTTAACTTGTCAAGAGTACCATCAGCCCTATACTTAGGAGTAAATACCCATTTGCAACTAACAAGTTTCTTGCCTCTCGGTTTTTCCACAACAGCCCATGTCTCATTCTTCTCAAGAGCTCTCATCTCCTCCATAACTGCTGCTCTCCATTCAGGTACCTTAAGTGCCTCCTGAATGTCTTTAGGAATATGGACTTTATCCAAACCGGTAACAAATGCCCTATAACCTGAGGAAAGAGCATTATAGGACATATACTTTTGAATTGGATGAAGAGTACACGATCGAGGCTGTTTCCTGTGAGCAATAGGCAAATCAAGGTCATTATATTCATTAACATTTACATGAATTTCCTGAGATACCTCTGGAACAGTCTCTTCAGCAGTCACCACCACTTCTGACTCCTTTGGTTCTTCAGGAGCTATCACTGGTTCTGAATGCTTGAGTGCTTCAGATGCAAGTTTCTTTCCTCCCTTAGATTTTTGCCTTCGTGAGTACACCATCATATCTTTGTTCCCTGCATTCAAATTTTGCACAAAAGATGGTTGGGTTAAGGGAGGTTCGATTTGTGGTGGTGGTGATGGCTCTGTCTGTGGTATAGATGGAGGTGATAACTCTATTTGTGGTAAAGGTGAAGGTGATGACTCTATCTGTGGTAGGGTTATCCATTGTTCAAGAGTGTTATATTCTTGTACAGGTTCAGGCACCCAAGTCTGAGATTCACTCGTTCTCTCCCCCTGAATTGAAGATTTGGGATAGAAAGGTGTATCTTCATGAAAAGTAACATCAAAGCTTACAAATAGGTGTTTAGAGACAGGATCAAAACATTTGTACCCTTTTTGAGTTGGAGAATACCCAAGAAAAATACATTTCACTGCACGAGGATCAAATTTGTTATTTGGGTGAGCTTGAACAAAGGCAGTACAACCAAAAACACGAAATGGAAGATTTGGTTCAAGGTGAGTGGTAGGAAAGATACTTTGTAACATTTTGAGTGGAGTTTCAAAAGATATCACCTTATTTGGCATTCGATTGATGAGGTGGGTGACAGTTAAAATAGCATCTCCCCAATAAAACTTTGGTACATTTGAAGTGATCATAAGAGCCCTAGTGACTTCCAAGATGTGTCTATTTTTCCTTTCAGCAATCCCATTTTGTTGAGGGGTATGAACACACGAACTTCTATGAATAATACCATGAGTTTGGAGAAAATCACTCAAAGTTCGGTTAAAATACTCAGTGCCATTGTCAGAATGTAAAACTTTGATACTTGTATTAAACTGATTTTTTATCATAGCATAGAAACTCATGAAAGCATTTGGTGCCTCAGACTTGTCCTTCAACAGATAAACCCAACAAACACGAGTGTGATCATCTATGAATGTAATAAACCCCCTTGCTTTAGTACGATTTGGATTGCGGGAAGGTCCCCATAAATCACTATGAATGGTAGTGAATGGCTTGGTAGGAATATATGGAGCTCTAGGGTATGATGACCGGTGGTGTTTGGCCAATTCACAGACTTCACATTTCATATCAAGGTTTGATGGTGGGCAAATAGTTGGAAACATACGTGATAAATAATGGAAATTAGGGTGACCCATTCTCTTGTGCAACAACATAATATCTTCATTTTTAGAGATTGTGTTACATACCTTTCTGATAGGTTGGTGACTCACTCTGGCGTTGTCAAGGAAGTAAAGTCCCTCACATTCCTTAGCATGACCAAACACCATCCCCGATGATAGATCCTGAAACACACAATGAGTAGGCAAAAAATTAGCAGAACAATTCGATTGCTTTGTCAATTGACTGACAGATAGTAAGCTGCACGCTAATTTCGGCACATGTAAAACAGATTCCAGAGTGATACTCTCTGAAATTTTAATACTCCCTTTCCCAGCAATAGTAGCGAGTGAGCCATCAGCAATTTTCACTTTCATGTTGCCAGCACTTGGGATGTAACTAGTGAACAATTTGTGATTGTCGGTCATGTGATCAGAGGCTCCAGAATCAACAATCCATACCTGTCGATCCTGTGAGGTTTTTAGAGCTTGGAGAAAGTTACCGCGCTTTGCTACAAACGTTAAGGATACCGTCTCCATAGCAACGGTTGTTTCAGTTGATGAATGAGTCGCCTCCCTTACTACCAATCTTAGAAAATAAGTGGCAGCGTTGACTAAAAGACTTAAAGTCATCATCTTCTCCACTAACAAATCTGTAACTAACCAAAAACATGTCTCAATGCCTCGACACATCATTTTAGTGACATTGAACGGCAACCCACAACCTTCAAAGGTAAACACACAAACAAACAGTGCCCAAATAAAACTGCCCAATCTGGAAAGTTCAGCACCCGACCTCGGATCCAACATCTGAGACCGGAATATGGCCGGAAATGGAGTGGCGAACGCAGCGGTGGAAGTCGCCTCCGAAACCGCCCTCTCACGCGCCCTCACGCGCCGCCCCGGCGCGTCTGCCGGCGAACTGTACGGCGGCGCGTGGGTCCCACGCGCGCCTCCGTTGACGGTGGTTTTCTGGGATCTGGCCGATCTTGGCCTCCTCTCTTTGATGGTGCCGGCGGTGAGAGTCCAGAGTGTCTCCATCATCACGCACATGAACACCCAGATGTTTATAAGAGAGGGTTTCACCATTTTGATCTATGCCTATGCTCCCTGACTACAATTTTGAGCCCTTTGCTCTGATACCACGCACAGGAATGTAACTTAGAATTGTTGATCAGATTTTTCTTAAGCTTAAATTTGTATAAGTTTTGAGATGTGTCCTAGTAGTAGTTATTGGACATCAACTTTGTGGAGCGACTGAAACATGGATTAGTCTTACATTAGCTGTTGTCTCATTTGAGTGCTGTGGGCTATGCCTCTGGTTGTGGTGGAATTGATGTGTTTTTGGGGAAGAAGAATGCACACGAAAGGGTTACATTTACCTGGTTGGGAATTCCTCATTGAATATCGAATGTGGCCCTTTATTAACTTATCTAGACTATTTTTAGTCCGGAAGAGCCTGAAGGCTGAACTTTGCCTTTTCTGTTCACTTTGACATTATTATGGGGAGATTTATTTGTTTATCTGCTATGATGGGATTTGTTACATTGCAATTGTGGTACTTGGATTTCAAAATGCAACTCTTCACTGTTACCTCAAATGATCACAGAATGTGATTACTCATAGTTTAATTTACATAGAAGATTATCGTAAGATACTTTAGATGATTCAATATGATAGAAATACAATGTATCTACTATTTTGAGGCTATCTTAACCAAATTGTTATATGTATACTGTAACTTTTAATAGTCTTGTAATATTTTTGGCTTTGCTTTATTTATGCCTGAAAAGTTAGTTGCAGGAAATGCATGGGATTTTTATGCAATCTAGCATCTACTGCCAAGCATCACTCTTTTGGACGAGCTGGACTGATGGGCCTTGCTGAATGCATTAGTTTAGCAGCTAATGGCATCAGAACACTGCTTTATGCAAGGAAAGAGTCATTTGGAGGAACTTCTCTTGTGGAATTGGCTTCTGAAACGGCAACTGAAAATGATAAAACAGAATTGCTGAATGCTTTTCGATACATTATTGAGAGCAGTAAACAGCATTTCAATCCCAATTACCGTCTCCAAGGTTTTTAATTTAATATTAATTTCATTATTTTAATTCTATGTTTAATTATTTGCACATTAAATAGCTGATAGCAAAATATGACTTACACCTATATTATGGTTACCAGTTTGTGAAAAAATCATGGAGGCTGCTGCTTCTGTGGTGTGTGCCTTTGATGTTCCCCTCGAGATTCTGTTGATTTTCATATCAGCATTGCCGCAAGAATTTACTGATTTGGGTGGTAAGTCAAATATCTAATATTACATCTTCTACTCTTGCATACTAGTTACTACCTCTACTCTGGGCTATTTTCCTTTTCTTTTCTTTTTTGTTTTTTTTTTGGGTGGGTGGGTTGGGATGGTGAGGAATTGAAGGAATGAAAGTCCAAAATGCCCTAAGCACATTATATTTTCTCTATTATTCAAAGAAATTATACATGAAGCACGCATATTGATTTATTTAGATGCATGAATTAGCTTAGATCTAATATTGTTACAAATTCTAAAAGTTATCCTAGTTTTTATCAAAATAAAGGAGAAAAAGCTTCACCTAGTAAGAGAATACTGAGGAATAATATTGACATGTGTACTAGAAAATCCATTTCGGTGGAGTGTGTTCTTGCACAAGTCCCTGATACTTTGTGATGATATAGATAAACATGTAATATATTGGATTGTTTTGTAGATTATATCCTGTATGGTTGTGTTGGAAGAATTTGTACATTCTTGGTTTTTTTGAATAACTAATACAAATGTATTTCACCAATGCAGTGCAGCGTTTGGCCAATTTTTTTAACAAATTCCTAAGGATATATTATCAATATTTTGGATAATGCTAACAAAAATAAGTCAGTATATCTATAACTTTATGCTGGAGAAGTTTAGATTTTATGCTTTTCTTTTAAGAATAAGTTATGCTTCTTTTCAAGAATAGTTTTTTGTGTTGGCCATATACATAGAAGAAATTGCTCATGGAGCCTTCTAACGGTTAAATTGAGGAATTTAAATATGTTAGGTTTGATTGATTATGCTTTGTTTTATGTGATTGAAAGGAATCAGATAAATTTGTCAGACTCATTGCTTACAAGCATCTTTCATTTTCTAGAGTTCTACTCAATTTTTAGTTAGTATGTTATGATAATGTCTTGCTCTCCACAATAGGTCCGTTAAGAGCGGTTGTGCAAAAATGGCTTTTGGGTTGTGGTCACATGGATTATTGTGCCAAATGTTGCAGTAATGTGGGGAAACTTTGGAAAATTCTATATAACTTTCCCCAGAGCTTTGTGAGCCACCTTGCCAATGATGTTTCTCTTAATTACAATGAAGAATTGAGTGCATGGGAAGTTGAAGCAAATCGATGGGCGAGAGTGCTTTTTCTTGCACTTCAGGAGGAACATCTTTTGGAACCAATTTTAATGGTTTGTTTTTCCTCGTCCTTTAATTATTGTTACTGTATATTTACCAACTATGGATTTTCGGTAATTAATTTCTTCTGGGGAGGAATGGGAATCTCATGATTGAGTTTTTTCAGGATTGATACCACTGCACTGGAAGCCTACTATTTCTTACCTGATGTAAAGCCTATAATTTTATGTTGCAGTTCATTCAAAGCATGGGTGCTACTATTTTGAAACAGAACCATGCTACAAAATACGCGCCTGTCAAATTCCTGACTCTTGCCATGAGCATAATTTTGGAGCTGGAAAGAACAAAGGAAAGAGCACATGAAAATGGCACTAAATCCAGAACACTCGATCTCAGTTTTATAGAAGGCATATATGAGAAGTTTGTTGACAAGTTTCTTTTAATATTGGTATCATTTGTTATTGGACGTTCATAATTTTTTCTGAATGGATTGTGGTTTTTTTGTTATTAGTGATCTTTCAATGTTAACAAAGAGTTGTTGGCATGCAGGAGGACTTGGTTCAGTTTGCAGATCAATCGTGTTCCATTTTCTGGTCTGACTTTGTTGTGGAGGACAAAATGCTTCCTGGTGCAGTGAAAGGAAAGCTTGGGGGCCCTAGTCAACGACGGTTATCCATATCTACCACAACATTTGTATTGCAGGCAGTGAGTTTTTCAGCACTCTAGTTATCATCAGCTGGCTGATTTTTCCACTACAAAAATATCTTCTGTCAAAAATCTTGTTGAAGATGGTTTTTAATCTCTAATCCCCTAGATTTTATATATTATGTGTTCTGGATTTATGCTTGAAAGTGGTTTATTGTTTGTTCTGCCATTCTGGAAAATGATTTAGTATTGATAGAGTACAATGATGTCTTGTGATCCATGTAGTCGACGCCATATAGTGATAAGGCTTGGTTGTTTTTGTTGTTGTAACTGGTGCCCTTTTTTAATGTTAGATGTCCTTTTCGAATTTTCAATTTCTGGAATAATTTAACAAAATTCAATGAATAGCTTTAATTTTGGCGGACTCTAACATGCCTCCTCATGTGAATCATTTTTGGGGTCAAAAGAGGACGAGCAAATTACCACCACTACTATTGTGAAATCTACATGCACCCATTTCAGTGTTGAGGCCCATAATTTGGTTTTCATTGTGTTAATGCTCTCTATAGTACTTAATTGTTCTTTATTTTAGCCATGAATGATTCTTTAAGCTTTATGCTATCTATAGTTAATTAGTTCTTGTTCCTTGTTAAGTTCTATGATAATGCTTTGATAGTGGTACTCCTTTGTCTTCATACTTCTTTTATATGACCAATCAGATTATGTCAGTGAAGGCATTATCGCTGATCTTGGCCTGGTGTGTACGGATTAAAAGTGATGATTCTGTTGGCTATGCTTTTACTTTTATGTGGCAATTCTTCTGTAGGACTGCTAAAATCCCACCTTCATGTTCTGAGGTATCTTCTCGGGTTGCTTTATCCACTGAAAATGTTATGCATATTTTGTGCCATTTGAAGTTTATATTGGTGTCGTTTTGATTGTTGGCTTGGATATTGTAATGCAGATTGAAGCAGAAATTTGTCTGGCAGCATATGAAGCATTAGTTTTTGTTTTGAGAGTGCTAGCATCCACATATTTTTCTCAATCTTTGTTTCTCATCATGGAAAATGAGAAATTGTTTTTGGAGACTGAAGGCAGAACTCAGTTAGATTATATGATTTTGTCTTTTAGTCGAAACATTAATGATCTCCTTGAAGTAGGATTTTTGGCAAGAAGTCGGAGAGCTGTTTTGTTGGACTGTAAGGTACTAATCTCTCTCTTTGTCTTAAGTGACAGTTCTGCTTAGCATCGTGAAATTAGGGCCCCTGATTACTTGATTGGGAGCATGTCTTGTCTGTGATTAATCATGTTTTTATTGATCATTTCTAATTTTTAATTTTCTGTTATAATTATTTATCACGTGCTTTTGCTTGTCAAGCGATAAACTGAATTACTTTAACAAATTTGTCTGAGACAGTGGATGTGCACAGAATCGTTGTTATCAATTCCTTCCCATGCCCTCAAGAATGGTATATGTATGGAGGAAAGCCGCGCATTTTTCTCGGAAGGCATTCTTAGATGCGTTTTCAGCGATCTCATAGAGAGGTAACAAAGTAAAGTGATTTGGTTATGTTTGTGGTCATGAGGGTTGCTTAATATTCAGAATTGATGCATTGCTGATGAGTAAAGACTGTTTTTAGAAACATAAATGTGAATGTGGTATTTTTGTATCATCATCATAAGATGAGTCGGATTGATACTTTTATTCAAACTAGGATATTTTATTCGGAGGTCAAGATGACGTTAGATTTAATTCAATAAAGTAGGATTTATCATTTTTTCTTTAGGCTTATAGTAAGTAGGACTAGGAATAGGTTTCTATAGATAAGTCCTGGGACTATTTGTTTATATAGACTTTCGCCATTCATCAAAATTTAGATTTGTTGCAGTATCTATATCTCCTGCAATTTCTGTCTATTTTCTCACTCTTTCATCCTCTCAAAGTCTTCCTCCTCCATCCTTTTCTTTTCCGCTTCCCTCGGTATTACATCAAATTTAGCTGATATCTTATACAAGGTTGTGTATTTTGTAGCTTAGAAAATGCTGGGGAAGGTTCTGTTTTAACTATGCTGAGATCAGTGAGAATATTGTTTGAGCTAGTTGCCAAAGGGAAGTCAAGTGCTGGTGTTTCCCCTGATGTGATTGATGCACAGGTTCAATTAATAGCTTTCGGTTAAATTTGTATCTTTCTCATGTTTGATTCAGTAAGGTGCTTTATATTATATGAATTTTCCATGAGTGTGCTGTGTGTGCTCCTGTGGTAAACTTTAGACATGTGATTTTAGGTGATCAATCAGCATTTGCGCTGGCTGATAGGTATGGCAGGTTTGCTGACTGCTAATTTGCATAGATTTGTGTGTTGGTTGATTTTATAATCTAAAACTAATGAAATAGTAAGAACTATTTGGGTGTATCTTGCTTCTTTAATGAGCCTTTATGATTTAGATATTTTGTGCAACACTTGAAATGGATTGACATGTGATGATATTATTTGCATTCGTTTTTAGATGATGTGGCAATTGGTCCATTCCTCTTGGATTTTGCATGTGAACTGCAACAAGCGCAGAGTTGCTTCAATCGCTGCTCTTCTTTCATCTGTTTTGCACCCTTCTGTTTTTGATGACGAGAGCATGCATGAAGTAGACAATGCCCCTGGACCTTTGAAATGGGTAATTTTCTCTCTTCCCCCGACAGCCCAATCTTTCTGCTTTCTTGTGTCTTTCCTCTGCTGGTATCTTGCAAATATTTATGGTTGTTTTGCATATCTTGATTTCAGTTTGTTGCAAATCTTCTTGAGGAAGGTACAAAGAGTCCTCGAACGATTCGTCTTGCGGCATTGCACTTAACAGGGTTATGGCTCACAAATCCTAGGATCATAAAATTCTACATAAAGGAACTGAAACTACTAACTCTCTATGGTTCAGGTAGTAAACATGTTCTTCTTTAGTTTGTATACAAAATTTATGGCTGTCAGTTGCTTTACTTTGGAAATATCGTCATGGATATGTGATTTCTTGTTTTAGTTGCATTTGATGAGGATTTTGAAGCTGAACTGGCGGACAACAATGATGCAAGAGTGGAAGTCTCCTTATTGTCCAGAGGCTCTGATCCTGAGCTGACTGAAGTGAGCTACCTGCCATGGTTATATCCATATCTGGTTGCTTTATAATGCTTAGTTTTCAACATATTCTTATTTCCTTTTTCTGCCCTCATGTAAGTTTACATTTCATAATGGGAATAGGATATGCTAATCGCCGATCATTGCAAATTATTTAAGTGCATTTTGTTTAATTCCCAGAAACTGCTAACTTTTGTGCCTGTTTGCTACTTCCTTATCAGGCATATATTAATACAGAATTGTATGCTCGAGTTTCTGTTGCTGTTCTGTTTCACAAGTTGGCTTCTATGGTGCAATCGTCGTCTCTTAATCCTGGCGGCACTGCAGCTCTAGCATCTGGCAAATTGTTTCTTCTAGAGCTTCTTGATTCTGCGGTAGTGGACTACTGTCTTTATATGATAAGAAATATTCTGTGTTAAAGAAAACAGACATGCTTTCCACTATCATAGCATTTTAGTTAAAAAAAAGCTACCATAGCATTGAGATGGCTTGTATTCTTTTAGTGTATTGCTTTACATATTTCTGCTGTTGTGAGATTCTTTTCCTGCTGGTATTATATGAACCAGGTTTACTTTGTTGGCATTGCCTCTACAAATTTTGTGTTTTCAAATTTAAAAATTGCTTTTCCTTGATTTGAAGTGATGACTAGGTTTACAGATGGTTGTGCATTGGCCTTTGGCCTCGGAAAATATTGTTTTTTCATAAAAATGGAAAGTATGGCCCTCTAATTTCACGCATGAAATTGACTTGGAAAATGAAGAAATGTGTCAAAGATTTGTAAGTAGGGCAAAGGTGCACCCAACAACATGGTAATTTCTAAAAGGTGCACCCAGTAACATGGTAATAATTTTAAGGGTGTAAATTTGGCACTTGTTATTTAAAATGGGGCACTCAGCAGCATAGTAATTTCTTAAAGGTGCACCCAACATCGTGGTCAAACTTTACTTCAATAGATGGAAAAACAAGTTTATCCCGTTTGAAGTTACAAATGCCAATTTTGCACGCTCAAAATTATCATGCTATTAGGTGCACCTTTTAAAAATTATCATGCTATTGGGTGCACCTTTACCCTTTGTAAGTAATAGGCGATATGATATAATCCTCATTGATATGGAGACTAAAATCTCGAGAACTCATGAACACCCTTTCTTGTCACATTGCAGTATTTGAAGTTTCAATTTTCAAAATGTTTTTTTATCACACCCCATTTTATTGTTCAAAAACTGTCTCATCGCATAAACTTCAAGTTGGCATATTGGGATAGTCATGTTGCTTATGATGAGCCTTGGATGTAGGTGAATGATAAAGATCTTGCGAAGGAGTTGTACAAAAAATACAGTGCTGTAAGTTTCTTTTATTTCTCGTACTCTTTAAAATAGCTAAATTAGCCTGGTTTCTTCTCTCTATAATGGTGAGATAAACAGAATCTTTTCGTGAAAAGATTCTACTTTTTCATATCTACTGCTCACTGAATACCTTTTATCGCTCCAATTCCTCTACCAAATTGCATCACAATTCTAGGGTATCCCAGAACCAAATCGTGCAGGTGCATCTTGCACTCGCATGTACCGCGAGTAATCAAGTGTTTTATTAGATTGAACTGTTTTTTATTGTAGTATTTGATTTACCTTCTTTTTTAATCTTTTCTACCTTCTGGATTCAGATTTCATGAATGTTACAAGCTACGTAAATGGCTGGTCATGGCACTTTGGTCACGTTCTTGTAATAAAACAACAAAAATGAGTTGCATGGATGATACCCATATGCATTGTAACTTTGTATTATGGAATAAACACTTTCTTTAGCCAATAGGAACAAGTTCTTAAATAACTCACACATGAGAGGTTTATTAATGACTGTAAAATATGAAGAAGAAAATTTTGTGAGCTTTGACTTACATAAGGATTCTCATTTTTTGGGAAGATATAAGACCAGACCATTAAGGCTCATTAGTTTAGAATTAGCTACATAAGAATATCCAATAAATACCTAACTTTACTAATTATAGAACAAGTCAATCTTTTTAAGACAACCTATCTACTACAATCCAACAATGAATTAAATGTATGCTCTGACAACTTGGCATTTTTACTCAGATCAGTCTTTTGTGGCTTCATTTTGATCATTTTGTTATGTTGATAATACAGATTCATAGGCGCAAAATACGTGTTTGGCAAACAATTTGTGTCTTGTCATCATTTGTTGAGCAAGATATAGTTGGAAAAGTTTCCGACCACTTGTGCTTATCACTCAATGTAAGTAGATTGTGCTGCATATTGCTTGTTTTTTTTTCGGTTCCCCAATTTATTTTTTTTAATATGCATTTATAATTATTGAGGCATCTCTTGTGATATTTGGTAACCCTTTGTCTTCTCTTTCTATTTGTTTTCTTTAAGTGGCTGATCAAATGGGTCCCCCCCCTCCCCCAAAAAAAAATAATAATCACATCTTTGCACTGATCTTTTTGGGAGACTTATCCAGTATTTGGTACTGTTTGTTAATTCAATTCAATTATTATGTCAGGTCTAAATGGTCATAACTTTCCCCAATGTGACATTTTACATCCATTTTCAACCTTTATTAAGGGCATCAAATAACCTCCAAACGTGTATTCACTGAGTTTTTATGAGCCATCAAGGTCAATCTATGCAATGAGATTTTAGACAGCTATGAATGAAAATTATGTACTTTTTGTCTCTGTTTTAATAGATGTGAGGCCTTAGGATATTATATGTTTGACTGAATTTACAAAGCCAGATCCATATTTTTCCTGCTGAAGCAACACTTCTCAGACATGTGTGCCATATATTGCAACCACTTTAGACAACTTCACTTTCTCATTTTAGGAAGGTTACTTTTTTGCAATGGCTTTGATGTGAATCTTTTTTTGTTTTCAACTTGGATTTATTATCTTTTTAGAACTACGTAAAGGTTTTATCTTTTGGCAGAGAAATAACTTACCTGCTGTTCGTCAATATTTAGAGACATTTGCGATCAACATTTACTTGAAGTTTCCCTCACTTGTAAGACCTTCTTTTTCCCTTTTCTCTCACTTCTATTGCTCTCAAATTTTAATTATTGTCATTTTGGTAAATGGTTTTCTTGAAATATATAACTGGCTGGAGTGGAAATGAAATCATTAGTCAAGACTGAAAAGTGACTTTCTCCTAAGTAAAAACCATGTTAATGATTTCTTTTGTTTACTATTTATGGTATGCAACTTTATGACATAATCCCGGGTATTTTATAAATATTTCGTGCATCTAGAATTGTATAAACACATTTTATTTGATTTCATTATAGGCCTAGAAAATCTAATCATTCCACCATATGATATAATGATAAGCTTGGTTACATGAATTTCAGTTTGCTTTGACTTCTTAACTTAGGAATTGGAATTCTGGTTCCTATCTTGCTTCTTTGTTAGAATTCATACTTTGTATAAAAAAATAATTCATACTTCAGTCAGATCAGAAAAAGCTGTTTAGTTTTTGAGATAAATTGTTATCATCAGATGTTAATTATTTGCTGATTCAATGTGCAACTTACAATGCAAATCAAGATCATTATATGAAATATCTAGCAAATCTCACGATCATAAGTTATGAATCTAGCAGTTCATTTCTCATACTCTATGCATTTGCGTAGGAATATGTCCAATTTGTTTTTCAATCGTTACCTGATTGACCTTTTCAAAACACTTCTAATACTTACACTTTCAGGTTAGAGATCAATTGGTTCCTATCTTGAGGAATTATGACACTAGGCCTCAGGTAAATACTGTTTTCTATTGATTATTTTCTTTTTCATTTTCTGTGTAAGTTTTCCATGTTATATTCATAATTACTTGCTGCTGACTGCATTATGTGTCCATATTTAATTTGTAAACAAATAAACTAAGGCAGTGAGTAGTATGATTAAGTTTGGTTCAGGCATAGAGATGGAGGAAGATAAAAACATGAGACAGTTATAACTGATGATAGATGTTGAACGTGTGCTAATAGCTGTCCTAGATTGTTTTATTATTATTATTGTTAGTCTTTTCTATTGGTACTCTATTCATTTCAATATCGCTCTATATTTACCATGGACTGGCAATTACTCCTCTGTTGTCAACGTAACATGCAAACAACTAAATACATGGTATACAATTTGCTGTTTTAGTTGAATATATCTGGTGATGTTCAGATGTCTTTATAACCTGTCCTTCATTGCATGATATGTTACCAAGTGTATATGAAGTATTAGCCCTTAATGCTACACTATGCTAAAACATAATCATTCAATTTGTTTGGCTCTGTATGCAGGCACTCTCTTCATATGTATTTATAGCAGCCAATGTCATTCTTCATTCATCTGAAGATGTTCAGTCTAGACACTTGGATGAATTATTTCCTCCTCTAGTTCCATTATTAACCTCGCATCATCACAGCTTACGTGGTTTTACTCAGGTTTGTTTGAGGATTGTTTGTCTTTAAGCCTTCTGATTCTGGATAATCATCAGGTCATGACACGCTTTACTGTTTTGCAGTTACTGCTGTACCAAATTCTGCATAAATTATTTCCATTGTTAAATGCTGGCTCCTCTGAGGGTTTTCCTTTAGAGAAGAGGTGCTTTGTGGATTTGAAAATGTACCTAACAAAGAACTCAGACTGTGCACGGTAATCTGATTTTTTTCCTACTTTCTTGAACTGTATGACATTGTTGTGGTATGGGATGGCAATACTTTTCTTTCTCCTTCTTTTTGGATAAAGGAATACCTCATTATATATTTGCATTGCTCAAATGAAATATACTATGCTGAATGGAAGGATATGTGTTATTGGAATGTATGTGATGCATGAGCGTATTAGTATACAATAAAATTGATCTTGTAGGTCTATGTCTTTGATTTTCCCATTCAGAAGTGAGGGAAACTGATGCTGCCATAACAAGTGTATGCTTTACTTGCTTTTGTGTTTGTCAAGGTGTGGAAATTTTATCATAGGTGTGCCTTTTGAACGAATGAATTATTTTTAATATCATGGTGCCATCTAGATGGCCATTTTTATCCCAATTCTCTATGTTGCTATTTTAGAGTAAGCATCATTAATTTCCTTGGCAGTGTCTACGCTGTCTTCTACCTTGTGAGTTCGTAGAATTTAGGTCTTGTCTGTTGCGATGTCAGTTCTTTTTCTCTTTTTATTTTTACTATGGAAATTGCCATGGTTCTAGGTGCACCATTTTAAGTAACAAGTGTCAATTTTGCATCCTTGAAATTACCATGGTTCCAAATGCTCCTTTTAGAAATTATCACGTGTAATTTTGTACCTTTGCCCTATATTATCACGTGTAGTTTTGTATTCCCTGCTTTTGGGTGCTGCCTCTACCAATGGTGTTCTCTCAGGACTTACAATAGAAGCTTCAAGAATACCAACACTGAATAATATCGCCAATGAGCCTTTATATTACCCTAGTGAATCATTAATTTCATGTTTGATACAAATGGATTAAGTTTTCAGATGATGTAATGTCACATTTTAGCACTCGTGTGTGGGATATAATTTCAACTGACCTGTATAACTTGTTTCGCCATACTGGATTGAACTTAATTAATTATATATCTTGCAGCTTACGGGCATCAATGGAAGAATACCTTGATGCTTATAACCCAATTAGCTCTGCCACTCCTGCAGGGATTTTCATCAATCGAGTTGAGGTGAGGGCCTGGGTGGTGTTAATCGTATCCTTTCTTTGGCAATAAAAATATATCTATAGTATTCAAAAGCCATATCAAAACATCAAGAACTCTTACTGGTTGAGAACTTGTGATTATTTTCTTCATAATTGATATGAATTTCAGAAGTATTGTTAATGACCTAATGTATACTTTTCTTTGAGAAAAATAATGTTACTGATTTGGGTTGGATTTTTTTTTACGTATTCTGTATTTGATGTGTCTGCTTGAGCCTTCAAATCCATCCTAACATTTGAAATAATTAATCTTGTAACTGATGGTTTGCTAATTCCTTTTTCCTCTTTTATGCATAAAGGAAGTGGAATTCGAATGTGTCCCAACATCTTTAATGGACCAAATTATCACATTTTTAAATGTAAGTACTCGACATGCTTTTCTATTCAGATGAGAGACCATATTTATTATTTCTTGGCGTAAATTTATTGTATCCTATTTACGGTTTCACTGTGTGGCCTTACTTTTTTTTTTGTTCAGGATGTTAGAGAAGATCTAAGGTATGCAATGGCAAAGGATGTGGTCACTATCAGAAATGAGAGTTTAAGAATAGATGGAGATATAAATGGCATGGAAAACATGCCTATTAGTGAAGGAGCCCAAGTTAAGGACATGTCATCAGATTTTCAGAAAAAGATTACTCTGGCCAAACATGATGTGGGAGACGTAGAGGCTGATTCCTTTTATGGGAATGGAAAAGCATACAAAAAAATTGCTGGTATGTTCAAATGGGGTATTATTAAATTGAGATGCCTGCCCTAGAAGTTTAGCAGAAATAGCATTGCTATGCATGCTTTTTATTTCCTACTTTATATGTACTTCTGTTAGATGCTAAATTATAGATATAATTACTTGTTTTAATAGGCAGGGACTTAGATTTAAAATTCTGGCTTTATGAAAATAGCTCTAGGCCTTTACTCTCCCTCCTGTTGTAGACTTGAATATTATTTTATAAAAATGATCCAAGCCATATTGAATCACTATATGCATGCTCCTCATAAAAGCTGAAAGGCTAATTGCCCCAAAAGATGTGACTAGTCTCTGAAGTTTGAAACACAGCTCTTAAGATGTCATCATCGCCTCTCTCTTGTCCATTAGTTCATGAATAGACTTCTGTGCTCTATTAGCATTAACCTTTATTTGTTTAATCACACAACTAAGGGTTATGATAGGGCTGAATGTTCACAGAAGATTTACAGATTATTTTCCTAGGACCTACAGCAGATTTTATTAGTGGGAAATGACGTAGGAAAGAGTAACATTAAGATACCTGTATTTATGAAGAGGCCTTGGTGCACTGCTGCTATATCCCCTTTAAACCTGCTGTTTTGTGCGCCCAAAGAGCTGGATTATTTACCTGAAATTTAAGAGTTTGTGTCCACTTTAATTTAATCTGATATAAATTTGCAGAAATGGAAGAGGATGATCTCCTTCTCCATCAGTTATTGCAATCAAGAAGATTATCTCTGGAATGGGTTAAGGCAAGTTCTCAAAGTTTCATCCTTGTAGCATCGCTACTGGACCGCATACCTAATCTTGCGGGTTTGGCGCGAACGTGTGAGGTTAGTTACTTGTTATGCGTCATTCTGTGTCTTTTCCAAGTCTTATATGGCCATCATTATGTATTATTTTCTCTCCCTTTCTGATTTTTAGATAACTACTTCACTTTATTTATTTTAACTATTCCTTAGAGCAGGTATTTAGAGCATCAGGGCTGGCCATTGCTGATAAAAGCATCTTAAAGGACAAACAGTTTCAACTTATCAGGTTTTGATAATAGGTTAATTGTGTTGTTTCTGTATGAACATGTTGCATACTTCTTTTATGATAATGCCTTTACTATATGTTACAACATATATATCATAACCTAGCTTGGCTTTGCATACTTCTTTTAGCACTATGTCAATTGGGTTTTTTTTTTTTTAAATCTCTCTATGAATTATTGAATATATCATAATTGTATGAGAAATCATGTATCGTTTTGAAGATATGTCTGCTGGTTATTCCTTTCCTGTGCAACTTGGATATTTTTATCTTTTTGGCACATGTTTCTCAATAAGGTTATTACTGGGCACATTTTCTATTCAAGAGGGAAGTGATACCTCACTTTATATTCTATAGATTCGTTCAATTAGATAATGCCCAAATTAGTTTCTTAATTTGGCGTGCTGGAGCCATTCGTAGTAGTACTTGTTTTTGTGGTTTTTTTTGGTCATTAAGTATTTTTTTTTGCGTTGTCGTACCTTACCAGTGATTCACAAGAATTGCTTTATGCAGTGTGACAGCTGAAAAGTGGGTTCCTATAGTAGAAGTCCCCGTCAACAGTGTGAAGGCATATTTGGAGAAAAAGAAGAGAGAAGGATTCTCCATCTTAGGATTAGAACAAACTGCAAATAGCGTACCCCTTGATCAGTTTAAGTTTCCTAAGAAGACGGTAAGTTGTCTTTAGGATTATGGCCTTCAGTTTTTTGATGACTTAGCAATATCTGGAAATGCATCATAAATAACAACGAAATTCACCTTTTTAGACACTTATTCTTATGTAACAGTCTACTGTGTTCCAGTGGGTTTTCTTCCCTACAGTTACAAATGATTTTTGCAATATTGTGCATTAGCACGTGATGTTTAGTTGAATTACTGTCCAATATTTTTTTTTTTTGATAAAAAGGAAGGAAAATACAAACAAAAAATTAACCTACATCCTTAAATTGGGTAAGATAGATTTCGCCCTATGCATACATCTAATAATGTCTTTGATCTCTGCTATGGCTTCATACACACTTGAACATTCATTATTATGGGTCACTTCATTCCTTCTTCTCCAAATCAACCAGCAAGACACACAAAAAACTTCATTCCAGTTATCCATCTCATACCCTCTACGCATCTTCACATTCTTCCTTAACCAATCATGTAAATTACTTTCCCAAAATTCTTTATTTGCAAAAGAGATTCCCAAGTTAAGCCAAACCTCTTTAGCATTACCACATTCTCTTAACACATGTACCGTTGATTCCAACTGCGAATGACATGACGCCCAAGAACCATCTGGATGAATTCTCCATTCAAGCAACCTCTCATTAGTAGGAAGTCTATCATGCCTAAAAAACCACATCTGCATTTTACATCTCTGAGGGACCTTGAGCCTCCAAATGTTCCTCCAACATTGATCCTCTTGAGCATTAAAATCAGCAACTTTCGTATATGCTGATCTGACAGAGAACATCTCACTCCTCTCAAGCTTCCATCTAATTTTAATGTCCAATATTACCTAGCCATAATTAAACCTTTTGTCTAGATTGGATGGATTACCCCATAGTGCCCCTTCAGGATGGCTTTTCAGAAAGATATTTTAGTTCGGAGCGTATTTCTTTTTGCATGTATGTACATGTGTTACTGTTAGCAAAATAACTATTTTGCTAATGATGATTAAGTAGGAACATTAAAGAAGAATGATTTTAAAGGGTTGAAGACAAGAAATAGAGAATAGAGGGTCAAAGAGAGAAGAGGCCGTCGGCCATAAGAAACAAAGAGAGACACCGGCCGTCGGCCGTCAAATACAAACTCAATTCATAATTCAAAGACAAGACTAGACAAGACTCTCACAATAAACCCTAGTTATATAATCTTGACCTAATTAGAATTGGGCCTCACTAAACCCTAAGCCCAACATATACTAGCAATAATAATTAAATTAACAAAACATAATAATAATCCCAAACCCTAATTACCCAATCAATCTAATTAATCGACTCAATCAATTAATTAATAATTGACCAAATCAATCAACTAAATTAACTATTTTATTCTAAATATTAATGACATAACAATACTCCCCCTCTTAAAAGATCCTTGCCCTCAAGGATCTATAAGAACAAAAATACTAAAATTTTGAAAATTAAAACTTTATGCTGATCATATCTTGTGCACAACTTGCTTCTTCTCTTTTATGCTTAGACAGCAAAATCTTCCGACAAGCATAAATGTTAATTTTCCCGTATACCATATTTGCAATAGGTTTCTTGTAGGAGATGAATTAATAAGTAAAACCCATGTTGAAAATCCACTGTTAAGCCCATCAGAAATATTCCATGACAACACTTTTGGACTTGATTCATGAAAGACAAAGCCCATGGATTCATGCGTATTATGCTCTTGCAGCCTGTAGTAAGTGTCATATAGCTGTGATACAATACCCTGTTGCTTCAAACAAAAATATGGCAGCTGGCTCCTGTGTGAAGGAAAGTTTGACTTTTCAGATTGAACAGTACCTAGACACGTGAGAGTTGAAACTTTCATAGCTTGCTGCAATGCAACTTCCACATCCTTATTTGCAAGAGATTCACTCATATCCATCCGTGGTAATTGATCAAAGGAAAAAACATTTGGAGGTGCACCCTCCAAAGACACCTTCATGGGACTCGATTGGTTCTTTAGAGGAAGGGAGGACACCATACAATTGTGATCAGTTTCATCCTCTTCATCCTCAGGTGTTAAGAACTTTGTCTCTTTTCCCTGTTTCTTGGTCCCAATAAAGGAATTATTGGAGTGACCCAACACTAATTCCTCCCTAGCCAAAGGTGTCTCTGCCATGAAAGCTTCCATTGGTGAATTTGTCGTTGAGGAATAGGCTTCAAAAGATGTAGAAGTAGGACTTGTTGGCTGCCCACATGAAATAATGGTGTTTTGGTAATTGACCAAAGGTTTTGACTTAGTGAACAGAGAAGACAAAGGAGAATAACATGTTTTTAAATGGCCCCTTTGTTTTTCTAAAACATTCTCTTGCATGTGTGCTAATCTCCTCGCCTCCGTTAGCGTCATTGGATTGAATATACGGACGACCCTTTCAATCTCACTCTTTAGGGCAGAGAGATACACATCCACCATATAATCCTCAGATAAATCCACTTGTGCAGTAAGTAAATCCCATGTAAAGTGAAAATCTTCTAGCGAGCCTGTTTGGCGGATATGGGTAAAATCATACCCATGCCTTTTTTTTCTATTCTCAAGCCGATCAAAGATGGCATCAAGTTTACCATATGACATTTTTCCCCTAAACATGCAGCGGGGGACCAAGGAAAGAAAGGCTCTGATACCACTGTTAGCAAAATAACTATTTTGCTAATGATGATTAAGTAGGAACATTAAAGAAGAATGATTTTAGAGGGTTGAAGACAAGAAATAGAGAATAGAGGGTCAAAGAGAGAAGAGGCCGTCGGCCATAAGAGACAAAGAGAGACACCGGCCGTCGGCCGTCAAATACAAACTCAATTCATAATTCAAAGACAAGACTAGACAAGACTCTCACAATAAACCCTAGTTATATAATCTTGACCTAATTAGAATTGGGCCTCACTAAACCCTAAGCCCAACATATACTAGCAATAATAATTAAATTAACAAAACATAATAATAATAATAATCCCAAACCCTAATTACCCAATCAATCTAATTAATCGACTCAATCAATTAATTAATAATTGACCAAATCAATCAACTAAATTAACTATTTTATTCTAAATATTAATGACATAACAGTTACACTCTTGGATAGTCACTTATATAAGCACGGGATCAAATTGTGGCTTCTTGACTAAATTTTTCAAATGTAAAGCAGCCCACAAAGTCTTCGTTTTCCCCCCTTTTTTTGTTTAATGATTAAGAAAATTGAAATTAAAGTGCAAGTTAACCAAAGATTTTATATTTTAGTTCAAAGAATCTACCTAGCTAACTATTTGAATAAGCAAGGTGGAAAATAAAACAGATTGGGATAACTGTTGTTTACTCTTCTGTAGGGGGTGGGCAGTGGAAAGAAAATCCTAGCTAGTTGGAATGTTTTCCTTCTTGAATTTGCAATTTCTTCTATTGATTGGATTTATTTGTAGTTTGGTACATATATCCGTGACATTTTCTTAATCATACATGAATTTGGGTGTTTGCTCAGGTACTGGTTCTTGGCCGAGAGAAAGAAGGCATACCCGCTGATGTAATTCATATTTTGGATGCATGCATCGAGATACCCCAATTGGGAGTTGTTAGATCTCTAAACGTTCATGTCAGTGGTGCTATTGCTACGTGGGAGTATACTCGACAACAGAGATCTCAATAGATTGTGGTTTCACACTTGTTAGCTCTACCATTATATATTTGCGTGTGTCTGTGCATAGATATATAGGTTGAGAATGGCAAGAGGTGTTATAGTTAGCAGCAGCATTTCATCACATAGCTGTTGGAGAGAAAGTAATGAGCACAAAATTTTTGGCGGATTGCCTGAAAGGAGATGTAGTGACTAGTGAGGAATATGATTATTGAGACTGCAAAGATAAGTTATATTATGGGGTTTAGATGTATTTTATGTTGATATGGTACTTGATTTTACTGATGCTGAAGCTGAACCCCGACAAATTTTGCCGATAATTATTCAATCCATTTTTCCCCCATAGGTATTCATTCGTGATGATTATAATATTGCTTCTTGCACTTTCCAATATTGTAAGATACAAGTCAATGGCATCTCGTGTTGAAGTTGAACCCCATTTCCAACAAGTAGTGGGACACTTCTTCCGTGATCTTTGTGATTCTCAAGTTTTTTTTCCTAGTGAATTGTGATTCTCAAGTTTAACATTATTGATATTGTCGTCACCCTCGATGTCACTTGTGAATCCTGTATTTTTGGTTTGTTATGTGGTTATTTAAACCGATGATAAATTGTTAGATTGTATTTTAATATAAAGAGCAACATATTGTGCTATTCAGAGGTCATATAGTGTATGTTTCATTTTTCATATCCACTGTATACATTACATAGGATCTACTTGTCTAATTAGATAATCTGACTATTGGATGGCGTGGAAACTTAAATGGTACTAGTATTTTTTTGTTGAAAAAGCTTGTTTGATGATGATTGAGATTTTTTTATAAATAATTTATTGTAAGTTTATTCAAGTAGTAAAGTATTTACATGTACCAGGATTCCAGGAAAAAAATCAGAATTCTCTAACAACAGTAAATTACTGGAAAAGGAAGAGAAAGACTTCAATTTAAGATGATGAGTCCGATTTATAGTAACATATCAAGTAGAGAAGAAACGTCTTCAAAACTGAAACCTCAACAATGCTTGTGCGTTGATGAAAACATTCTGGTAAAAAAACCTTTTCTTCTTTTCACCTGCGAGTAAAAATATCATACATAAATCATATTGCCTCAGTGTAATTATGAAATTTTTAATTGAAGGGGAAAAGCTCCGGGAAAATTTGCCCACCTTTAATATTTTCATGACGTTTGCTAGCTGACTGTGGTATGATCCTTTCTGCATCTCTTTTTTCTTCTTTCTGTTGTTAGGCTTGGAACTTGTCCTTGATCTTAAACAGCTCGGAATCAATAGTTTCCAATTGCCAAAGCAACCGTACAAGTTCCCTTCATGCATTTGATTTCTTTTGGAGGGGACAACCTTCAAAAACAAGGGGCAAAAACATCAAAACTTAAGAATATCTCTATAAATGAATCTTTCACAATCTTGTAAGATCATCAAACAAACAAACACTGTGACATGCCTAGTTATATCTAGCCATCTACAATCTTACCTGGGTGGAAGGTTTCCCTTCAACGTTGTCTGAAGTCTGCTTGGAAGGTATTAAGGTGGTGGACTGTTCTTTTCGTACCGAGTTCCTCAGGAACTGTGAGTACCTAAGAAGTTCTGCTTTCCTATCATATCCTTGCCTGAGAGAGCCGTTATGGTGAATTACATGATGATAATGGTGATGGTGGTGGTGAAGATGATGATTCTTGGACGGCGCAGTTTTCTTCCTTGGCTTCTCTACATAGACCTTCACCATTACTGCCTTCCCTTTCTTGCATATCACCTGCAAATCAATAAGACCATGTCAATATATGTACCCACCATAGTTCATAGAAAAAACACAACATATAGTGAACAAGTAATTAGTTTACCTGTTGGCTTGGCATTTTTGAGGTAAGCAAGTTTTAAGGATCTGTGAGAATAAAGTTGTTATAACTTATATGTTTGATTCTTCATTGGTTGGTGTCCTGTGTGTGTGAAAGCATCATGCAGGCCTATGAGGCTCAAGTGTAATAAGCTTATCAATGTGGAAAGAGTCTAATGGAGACAGAGAAAGGGTCAATCCATATTCTTTGGGTGGAACTTAATGAAAAAAGCCATACACATACACATGCTTTGAGTTCAAGAATTATAAATAAAACTCTGATCATATGATTGTCTACAATCTTGTGGGCCCTGATAAGTGCCTCGGCAATATCATCAATAACTCCGTTTCTTTTCTTAATTCTCCTTTTTTATTGTAAAAAAAGGCTTTGTTAATGTGAACATCTTGCCTTAATGTGGTTGTATGTAGCTACACGTTCGTTGGTTGATGATCCCAAACTTACCTTACTCGTAGAATATTTCTACCATGATAGCAACTACGATGCATAAACTTTATCTATCAGTAAATATATAGATATTATATTCTTATGTGACTATATTATTAAGTTAAGATCAAGTTTATTTTTTTGATCGAGTTATGTTCAAGTATTGTCATACTATATTATGCATGCTGGTTATTTTGAATGTTTCTACGTGTATCTGAGTTTGTTTATATATGTGTAGTGCATCTATCCTCCTTGGGACATTTACGCTTTGTTTGGTACTTCTTTTAGCAAAAGAATTCATTGTTATTTAATATTCTTAAGGAAAATTATCCTACAATTGAATCTTACATATTCTGGTTGAATTTTTTTTTTGACCTTTCATATTCTGGTTGAATTGAGTAAGACGATAAGGACTCTCCCATCCATATTTAATTTTATTGTTGCATATGTGAAACGAATGCATAGGACTCTCGTATTGTATTCATTATTTGATTTATGATGGTGGATTTAGTCAGCTATTTGCTATCCTAAAAACATACGAAAACACCTTAGAAACTGTAAAATAAGAAGGAAGTGGTAATATCATTCTTATAAAAACTATACAGGTTCAAATAGGGTCCGGGTTCTCTCCTTTTCTTTCTCTCCTTTTCTCTCCTTTTCCCTTTCATAAATCATTGGATAAAATATGTAGTGGTTCAAATTCAATGTTTTTACAACAATAATGTAATTATGATAATATTTTAAAATTTAATAAATACATTTAATCTGTCAAAATTGTATGTAAACTGTTCAAAACTGTAATAAACTGTTCTGAACTGTAGATTATTATTATGAGTTTAAATTTATTTTTTAATACTGTCATGAATTATTCACACCAAATTTTGACTGATTAAATTTATTTATTATATTTTTAAATATATTTTAGTATTGAGAAAACATTAAAAATATGAACCATTGGATCTGTATCAAAAGGAAAATGAGGGAAAAGGAGAGAGAGGATGAGGAGAAAACCCTCTCCCTGGCTCCTCAGTCATCACCAAGATTTAGAAATGATTAATATAAAGTCGTGAAAACGACCAAAACCAAAGGGAAGTATTTACTAATTTAACACACACGCACACATGCACACATTATTGAAAATAAAGAGGTTGTTGTGGATTAATTGGGCACATAAATGGCAAACAAAAGGGCACATAAACGTATTAATTTTTCTTGTGACATTGTTATATAGTTTTTGGATGTAACGAAGGGCCAATGACTTCTTGTTTTAATTATTCACAGGGAGACTAATATAAATTAATCATAGCATATACTTATAATACATTATGCATTCATCATATTATAAATCAAACATAACTCCTATTCAAATAATATATGGCTTATTCAAACCTTAAGAGGTGTATAATTAATTGGGCTTCGATTAGATTTTGATAAATGTTTTACATTTACACCCTGCTTAACCCCGTTGTCATATAGAAAAGCATGGAAAATTTTTGGAGTTCTCTTATCTCATTCATTATATCATTGGAAAGCGACAACAGAAAAGGAAAGATAGATTGCGAAGACCATCCCAGCTAAATTCTAAGATGAGTTTGTGTGTGGCTATAATTTATTTCTGAGATACCCCAAGATAGGACCCCAATTTCATTCTCTAGCTCACTCTTTGAAATAACTTTAAGCTATACTACTAGATAGTGAACTTATTTGACACAAAGAATGCTATTTTTTTCAGTGAATATAAATAATGCCATTTGGCATTATTGTAAGTAACATAAACCAAACAATTTGGAGTTCGGTGCAATATATTGCTAAAGAGAAGTTTGAATGACCATACTTAATGAGATAACATTGTCTTCCAATAATATTGCTATCAATCCTCATGTGAACCGGTTCGATTATTCGTCCAAAGAACTTGGAAAGTAGTAATACTTACTGAGGATAAAAACTTTGTAACATACATAACCAGTTAACAACTCAAGCAACACACTTTGAGAGATTCACACAGACATAGAATGACTATCTGAAAGAGGATTTGGATAATTCATCTACTCTAAAATGACACACAAAGAATTGAGATAGAATGTCCAATTCATATTCTCAAGATAAATATATTTTGCTACTTTAAAAAGATAGGAGTGGGAGGGGAACTACAAAACAGCAATCCCACTATTCGATTTTGGAAGTGCTTGAGTTCTCATCCTGCCAGGTTGCTTGCCATTGTTTGTCATAAAATGTTGTCTCTTCCAATAGCTTCTTGAGATTATCCAAGTCCTCATTCTTTCGGATCAGAAGTACTCCAGCCACTGCTACAAATAGAAGAGTTTTGCAAAAGAAATTGCCCATTTGATCAACTAGGCCTACTCCTGTCAAGCTATCCACCAGATATGCCATAAAGAATCCTACCATTGCAGCACGGCCTGATCGAAGACGAGTAGAAAACGAAAGTTACAGGTATGGATAAGAAACTGAGATTTCTATTTATTAGTGGTGTGAAATATCCTTCACTTTCGGATTTCATATGAGAGTTTGAATTGGAACTCACCATTAAGCAGTTCAGCTTCAGGGAGATGGAATCTTTTCATCCATGCCCACCAAGGTATTATGGAGGTGTCAAAAACTATAGGGCTCTCATTACTGGATGATTCTGGATTTTCCTCAAGCCATTTTCTCCTCCTAGCCTCTGGAACAAGAATAAAAAAAAATCCTTTGGTGTGTTTGGAAACTACAAAAGCAAATAGTTGGAACTAGATAGAGATTAAATAAAAGAAACTCAATTCTGTATCAAATCTTACTCCAATAGTTCATGCATAAAGCATTTCTCATCTCTCAAAGACATAAAAAAAAAAGAAAAAAGACAATGAAAACAAGAACTAGACTGTCTAAAAAAATGTACATATGGCACTTCTTAATAGGTGTAATCACTCACAAATTAGATTTATTGGGTTACTGGAAACCCCAGATGATGAAAGACCACAATGTTCTATCTTAAACATAACTATAGTATCAAAGTGCTTAATCTTGCATTACTTGAGCAGCCTTGCTAAATTTCTGTAAGATCTTTGTGAACATAAGCTGAGCAGACCTTCCAATTCACAAATCCCTATATTTCAGACTAACAATTTACAAGCTAAGCAAAGAGTTAAAAAAAACAAAGGCCACTACACATGACAATAATCAGAAATACCCAATTAATGAAACATAGCATCCATTGTGTCAAAATCTTTCACATAGCCTACTAAATGACACAAAGCTTGTTAAGTAAAAAAAGATTAAAATTTAGAAGCTCACCAGCATCAATAACAGCATCCCAATTAGTGATTCCATTTTTGTGAAACTGCTTCAAATCCCAAGTCCCTCCAACCCATTTAGGATCCTCAAAAGTAGGAACCACCTTCACTTCCTCAGGCACAGAAACAGCAACAGCAACAGCAGAGCCATTATCATTTCCACCACCACCACTAACTTTCTCTACTTGGGGTTCCACTTCCACAGCTGAAACTGAAGCTCCTCCAATGCCATTTTCAGCAACAAAAGCTCTAAAGTTTCGATTTTTGAGGGTGAAAGGTGTGTATGTGAGAAGGGATTTGGTGAGTGATGAAGGAGTGGCTGAGAATGGAGTTGGAGGGGAAAAGGAAGCCATGGAAATGGACATGTTAGCTTGATTGAAGAAGAAGAGTATGGTTATCAGAACATGGTACTGTTTTACAGGCTGGGTAAGATTGCTTTTGGGGCTATCCTTAGCCTTAGAATAAGCCAACAAAGTGTGAGAGTGTTCCTGGCTAAATACTATTCACGGCTTGTTTTGTTGCCGTGTGGGACCCACAGGTTGGATGGATGAATAAATATAAGTACTTTCTTGGACTTGTGGTCTATAGTCAGCAAGCTGAGGCCTTTAGTTTCACTTATGGCTGCAAAAAAAGCTTCTTCCACTGTTTCCAACTAATCCAGTTTGATCACCACGAGTACCTGTACTTCTACTAATGTACTTCTTGCTCTTGTTCTAATTATAGTCACTTTAACTTTTTTTTTTTTAAGAAATTAAATAGGAGTATGTAAAATTAACTATTTTAAAATGTTAATAATTATCCTTTTTCTGAAAAATAATTTATTCTACTCATAAATGAATCTATTCCAATTACGGGCCTATTTGGATACTCCTAGAAAAGCAATTCTGATGACTAAACCTAAGTTTTAGAAAAAAAATTGTCAAGCACTCATTTTTTCTGAATAAGCTAATTTGAAAATAAAACATAGGTTTGGGGTTCCAAACCTAGGTTTGGGAAAAAGATAACATTTTCTACTTTTCTCACACTCTCCCTGCACTCTTAAATTGAGCATTTAAATTTAATAGCTATTAAATTCATCATTCTTAGTAATACTTTATCATTGTTAGTAAAGTGTTAGGAAAAATGTTCTTTTTGGTAATTTGACATTCAAAAAGCTATTCTACTAACACTTACATGTGTCATATGTTATATTTTAGAAGTCTAATTTCCTTCTTTAACATCCACCAAAAAGGTCAAATGAGTCTTACATTTTAGGATAAGAGGAGTAACTGTCATCCTGTCTTCTGTCTTCTTTGAGACTAACTCAAGTTACAATAGAATTTAAGGGGCATTATGTTGTTAAATAACTCTATATTGGTTCATACTTCAGTTTATGTCATCAAGTTCTAAAGGTAAATCACCACCATCATCTATAATTCTGGAAAGTGAAAACTAAAGCAAATTTTCTTCCAACTATTAACAAATATATTTTCTTCTTTTAGTAAACATGCATGATTTTTGGAGTTGGAATTTAGTCAAGTTTTCACCACCACGTTCTAGTGTATCACAATTATTTCACTTGAAAGAAAGTATACTGGTGAATTGATTGATTCAGAGGTCAGAAACAGCCAAAAATACACTCAATTTTCTGTTGACCTATGGTTCTTTAAGTTTGGAGGTTTGAATGATAACCAAGGGTTCTGAAATGCATATCAAAGAATCAAAGAAGATTGATAAGATCTCACGACCAAACGCATCAAATGGAAGATGGAAAATTAGAAGACTGGGGGAGATTTCATAGACAAAATGAGCTTATATACTCCCATGTGTGTTTCACGGGTAGCATGTGCTTACGTGCATAAAATAAGATTTGTTACATAATACGGATTATAACATATGCAATTGAATGAAATGAAACGTATGGAAACCATTACAATACATATGATCAAAAAATAATCAATGCTTATAGTAACAAAATGTGCAAATGAAAAAGTATCATAAACGCAATCGTAACATGAACATGATCATAATTCCTAAAGGTTTAGGTACCTGAGAATTTCCCTATAAACAACATTAGTGGTGTTGTTGACAATTCCATTTGCATAATTTGAAATAATAACTATTCTCAAACTATCCATGCTCTTGACTCTGGACATAGCTCTTGACTCCATTTACTGAAATGCTTAGAGAGAAAGATACTAACGTGCCCAAGTACCATGCGACATGTCTTTTTAAGCAAATTAGAATTAATGGACTAACATTATTCAATGTTTCTAAAGGACATGCAGAGAGGTACATAGCTAAAAGAAGTCTTAGAAGTGTTTGATAAGAGAAGCCTTAAAAGTGTTAATTAAGTTTATCTCAACATGATAGTCCTAAAAGTGAAGCAAATGTAAATTTTCTGCCAAGAAGCTATCAAAATATATCTTCTTGATGTGGGTTTTATGCTTTAATTAAGAAAATCACACTCTTACACTATAATTTACCGTTTTACTTCCCAGTTCTTAAATATAAATACATCTTTAAATAATAGAAAGTGAAGTGGGCCTCATTCTGTAAAAAATTATCTGATGTGACACATTTCAAACAGGGGACAAGCACACCATTACCCTCACCTTAAAATTGTCCGATTTTCATGGCTTAAAATTGATTTTTATTGCTTAAAATCGATTTTTAAGGTGAATATTAACTCTTATCATTTTCAGTCATATCAATTGTAATTACAATTTGTTTGCTAACCTTATTAGTCAATGAAATCGTAGTACTATATGACTCGTCCAAACAATCACATTAAAACCGATTTTAGGCGAGAGTAGTTGTATACTTGTCCCTTGTCATAAATGTGTCAAATTAGACAACTTTTGACAGAATGGGAACTCACTTCACTTTTCATTTCTAATTCTTTGCTCAACATTCCAACACCGTTTGCTTGGGTGCAAATTTAGAAATAGAATTGGAAATGATAATTTACATATATCCTGGTCCACAAGATTTCTCTTCATCTCACACTTTTCGTAGCCCTACAAACTTTACTTTAATCATTTCTTCTATTTTCCATATTTAACCCTCACACTCATTTTCAATTCCAATTACATTTAATTTCTCAATTTCCGCCCAACCAAACCGGCCCTAATAAAAAGTGACAGTGTATTACAAAACGGCAGCGTATTAGCATTCACTCGAGTCTAGAAGATCTGCACGCAAGAAGATTCTTTTCATGGTTGAAGCCTGAGATGGAATCACTTGTCAATCCCCAAATTTCCTCTCCCACCTACCTAAGCTAAGCTTCTCCTGGGTCTGAATCACTGAACAATCCCCTCAAACCCCAATTCCCAATTCCCAATTTCCAAACCCTAAAAATCCCAATTCCCAATTCCCAAACCCTAAAAATCCAATCTTTCCCTCTCCCATGGCGAACCCACCTCCCTCCTCCTCCTCCAATTCCCAATTCACCTACTCCGCCGCCGCCTCCTCCTCCTACTTCCCCCCTCCCTTCATCCCTCCTCCTGCCTCCGCCGCCGTCACCGCCGCCGCCTACACCTACCCTCCCCAACAATACCAACAAGCCCAGCAACTCTTCCAGCGCGACGCCCAAACCATCACCCCGGAGGCCCTACAGCACGTAAAAGCCGCGATCGCCAGCAGCGACATCGAACACAAGGCCCAATCCAAGAAAAAAGCCCTCCCTCGCCGCGCCGCCGGCCTCTCCTGGGAGGACCCCTCCCTCGCCGACTGGCCCGAAAACGACCACCGCCTCTTCTGCGGCGACCTCGGCAACGAGGTCAACGATGACGTCCTCTCCAAGGCATTCGCAAGGTTCCCGTCGTTCAACATGGCTAGGGTTGTGAGGGACAAGCGTAGTGGGAAGACCAAAGGGTATGGATTTGTTAGCTTTGCTGATCCTGCTGACCTGGCAGTTGCCTTGAAAGAGATGAATGGGAAGTATGTTGGGAATCGGCCTATTAAGCTGTGTAAGAGTAAGTGGAAGGAGAGGACTGATTATGAGGCTTTGGATAAACATAAGAAACAGTTTAGGAAAAAGCCTAAGCCTTCCAAAGTTGGTGTTTTGCATTATTGAATGTGATGTCTGGATTTGTGAGATTTCATAAGGTGTATTATTTATTGTATGGATTATTTTGATGTTTACAAGTTATGTGTTTTTTTTTTAGTTTCTTTATATTTTTGAGTTATGTGGGATGTTGTCAATTTGACTGCCCTATTGTCACACTGTTATATTAGATCACACTGATGGGGTGAATATTGGGAATACAATTTGCATTGCCTGCTCTAATTGACTGATTTCTTGTCTTGGTGTGGGAGACTGATGAATTAGTTTTGCCCACTGTTAAGCTGTTTAATTTTAAGATAGTCTCTTCTTGCTGGTGGGGTATGATTTCTATTTCTTTTTTTGTCACCAAAAAGAACTCTTAACGCAATTATTCAACAAAATTAAATTTTTTGATAAATGATTTATCTCTAAGCACAACTATTGATCGAATATAATAGTGTCATGTGATTGATGTAGTCAAATCTATCTAGTTGAGATAAGACTTTGTTGTTGTATCTGTCCCTTACTTTGATATGTGCTATTGGATCAACAAAGAGCGTAATTTTGTTTCCTGATGTTGTCTTTTGAATAGGATTCGCAGAAAATTTCCTGTTTCAATTTTTATTTGAGGCAGAAAAGTTGTTGACTTAGTTCACATAATAAAAGCTAGCAGGTTACTTGTGCAGATATTTCACCAAAGCATACATAAGCCATAGGTTTGGGAGATTGCTTATATAGATTTGCCCTATGTTGAGCTGTCCAATTTTAAGGCAGTATCTCCTTGCTGGCGGAGTGTGATTTCTGTTTCTTTTTGTCTATTTTCTGCCCCTCACTTTTACATGTTCTATTTGTGCAACAAATAGCGTAAGTTTCATCTCCTGATGACCTCTTTTGAATGAGAATCACATGGAATTGCCTATTTCAATTTTTGGTTTAAGGCAGAAGAGTTGTAGGGTTAGTTTCACATAGAGAAAGTTAGCTGCGTGCTTGTGCAGATCTTTCATCAAATCATACGTAAGCCATCATTTTGATTAAATTGCACATTTACTGTTATCTCTCAACATGTAAGCAACTTATAAGGCTGACATCATAGTAACACCTTAGGAGTAAAAGCTCTCACGTTAACTCATGATATCTATTTTAGCCTTCAAAGTTCATAGTTCTAACTTTTGAAATGGCACTGATCCAGTTTATCCTACATTGATGAACAAGGTGTTTGATATTCTGTGTGAATGGTTGGTTCAATCTCAAATCTGGAGGCAAATCGATTGTCATCGCCCACTCTAATTTGTGTCTTGGTTTGGGAAATAGAGCATAATGACACCGAGTGATCAATGTAGCCAACCCACGTAGTAGGATATTGTTGTTGTTGTTTGGAAGATTGTTGATTTGGATTTGCCCACTGTTAAGCTGTTCATTTTTAAGGCAGTATCTTCTTGCTGGCAGGGTATGATTTCTGTTTTATTTTGTCTATTTTCTGTGTCTTACTTTAACGAGCGTGAGTTTCATCTCTTGATGTTGTCTTTTGAATGAGAATTTCATTTAATTGCTCATCTTAATGTTTTTGAAGGCAGAAAAGTTGTTGAGTTAGTTTCACACAATGAAAACTAGCATGGTTCTTGTGCAGAGATTTCATCAAATTATATATAAGTCCTAGTTTTGAGTAGGTTGCACTTTTACTGTGATCTCTCACATGCCGGCAACTTACTTGGTTGATCTCTCGTAGAAATGCATGGGAATAGCAGCCCTCACGTTGACTTTTGCTATTTATCTGTTTTCGAAGTTCATAGCTCTAACTGTAGAAATAGCACTGTTCCAATTGAACTCCATTGATAAGCAGCATGGTGCTTGAGATTCCGTGTAGAGATTCTGAAGGCTAATCGATTGTCATTGCCCACTTGAAGCTGCAATTGGAGAAGTCAATACATAAAATTCACATAATTTGGTTTAAAAGTTCAGGATCATCTTGAATTAAAAGTTTAAATGTATTCATGCGTAAATCTCTGCTTGAGCGGCTTCCCTATTCTGTCTACACATTAAATGGGGGCAGATGTGGAAGCCACCTGTTTTATGCATATGCTTGGCTGAATATGTCCATGAGACCATGACTATGCGCTTTGAGGACATAGAGAAATTACTTTACATTTTGTTAACTTAATACATGTTGATTTTTTTTAGGTAAGGAATACATGATTTTATTTCACTTAGAATTTGGTCTCATACCAGGTTTCATGCTGCATGTTGCTTGACGGGTATTCACATTTGGCTTTGTGTGCGCGTGTTCTTGGAGATAATTCCATGCTAGGATATTTTTTATCTTTGGGCATGGTTATCTCAGATCTTCACCTGCTCAAATTTGTAATTTCCCCATGTTCTCTACAAATTGTAATCGTTTTTGCTTGTGTTTTCACCAAGTCAGATTAAAGTTTGATCCCTATGCGCTTTATTACTTTTGATCCATATGCGCTTTATTACTTTAAGCCCGGTAGATTTAAAGTCAACTTCCAGGATTTTAATAAGTTCAATTTGACAATGACCAACCGAACTAAAAATATGAGAATTTGATTGGTAAATAAATATTGTAAAATTTGACATAGTAGACATGCAAGTTACCCTCATCAATTTTTTTAGAACCTCTTTATTTATTTATTTTTAACAAATCTATGGATAATTTTCCTTCTCGACAATTTTTAATACTTTCTCTAATCCTTATTATAAGAGACCAAAATTTGAATGATTTAAATCAAAATATATTTCTACATATGCACCTAACATATTTCTTGCAGAAAATGAAAGCATATTAGAAAGCATATTAACCTTTCTAGTTAGCTATTAGAAAGCACATTAACCTTTCTAGTTAGCTAACCTCCTTTCCAGAACACTACTAGTCTACTACTACTACTCCCTCAATATTAATAATTGCTTCTTAAAATATTAGAACAATCTCATTTTTAGTCTTGTTTTTTTATTATATACTTTTTTTGTCAAAGTTTTTTTATTATATACTCAGGATAAGCAAATATCGCTTGAATGAGGTCCAGCTTTAATTATATTATATTCTTTTCATTCACATACATAAGATTAAGTTGATTTCTTATAAAGATTAAAGAAATTAAGTGAACTACTAAATTTGTAATACCATGTAATTAGATCACGCTACCAAAAAAAAACGTCAATAAGGCAAATTAATTTTGAGGAAAAGTTAATATATATATATATATATATATATATATAAACAATTTAAAGTGTACTTCATAATATCCTTAATTTCTAAATTAATTGGCTATTGAAATTGAAATTGCCATCTTTGAGACTAAAAATAAGTTTGTTGCAACCTGGGGTGTGTAGTTGAGTGACAACTTGTTTATTCACCCTTGAGCAAATTGTATGGGTTTGGTCCTTGGCATTGGGTATGGAGAAACATTAAATCTGGCAGACATTGAGTGAAATGCGTGGCTGTCACCCAAGAGGGGGGGGTGAATTGGGTGAGGGAATAAAAACTTTATTTCTTTGCCGAAAGACTGCTTGTGCTTGGTGATGATGTTAATAAGTAATGGTATGCACAAGTCAGTATGTTATGTGATGCAAAATAGATTGTTTAAATGTAAATTTATGCACACATAAATTTATCCTGGTTCGGTCACCCAGACCTACATCCAGTCCCCAAGCTACACTTGAGATTTCCAATCCACTATTCTTGTTTAAACCGGGCACAAGAGAAGCCTTTACACTTTAGGTTTTACGAGCACGGGTTCACCTAACAACCCACAGGTTTTATCACGGGCTAACCTGCAAACCTTACCGCAAGTTTTACGGGATTACTTGCAACCTTTACAACCACAAGTTTTGCGGGCTCACTTGCAACCTATGGAGATTTAGACAACCTCTAAATGCTCCCCCTTACAAATGTAAGATAACAACTATGTTCACTCTATGAACTGATTGTGCTAAACACTTAAGCTCAACTAAGTGGGTTCACTCAATGAACAGATTATGTTACTCACTTAAGTACAATGATTGCTCTCCACCAATTTTCTCTAAGAGTATTACAAGTTCATAATCAGAGAGTAGGAGATGAGAAGGATATTTCAGATAGTAGGCTTGAGCTTCTTCATTCTATTTCTCTTGCTTATCAAACTCATGAAGCTCTCTCTCTCGCATCATCTTCAGAAATGAAGAATATCTCCTTTTATACCAGCCTCTGATTATCCAACCGTTGGAGAGGCAATAAGGCCGTTTGAATATAGCCGTTGGGGCCTTGTTTACGTTGTCCTCATCAATGCACATCAGAGTTGACTTTGCTTTATCTGAAAAGGTGCTTTGATCAGCTGTTCTGTCAACACTGTTCTGACAAAAGTCGTTCTGACATCTATACACTGTACGGTCTGACTCTTGCTTGTTGTCAGATGAGGACTTCGTTCCTCAAGCATAAGTCCAGGATGCTAAGAGACTTACTATCGGAAGCTCTCTTGCTATCTGAAGTGAAGCTCGTGGACTCTAACATTCTGCTTGCTATCACATAGAGGAACTTTGTCTTCCAAGCACTTGTCCATGAATGATAAGAGCGCTTTGCTATTGGATGCTCTCTTGCTATCAGAAGCTCTCTTATGGACTCTGATTCCTGTGGGTAGTATGAGCTTTGACATCTTGAATGAATCTTCAGATTATGTTCTCCTTATCTCTCATACTCCTCATGCTTGGTAGGTAACAATGTTGTTTGAATATCTGTTAACCTCTTGTTACCGTTGGGAAGTTCATCTTCTTAAACGCTCCATTAAAGCTTAGCAGGGTTGACTTGCTTTAACTCTGAAAATTAGTCCTGACACCTCTGCTTGGACATAAGCATTCTGACACTGCATCTCTGAACGTTCTGACATTCTGATTGCTTGCGGAAGCAACTTCTCATCCGGAAGTAACCTTACTTAGTGTGCTGTATTTGAACGTTTGTTTATCAATCTAAACACATTGTCTCATGCAGTGGGTGTTCTCTTGGTCTATGAAGCATCCGGAAGCACTCCTTCATCCGGAAGTGCCAAACTTGCTCTGCAAGTGTTAATCTCTGAAATCCAATGCCAAGAGTCTTTGCATCCGGAAGCTCATTTGCATCCGGAGGTGTGACTAAATTCTGCACATAATGGTTAGTCCCACATAGCAATATATATATATATATATATAATCAAATATCAAATATAGTAAGAACTATACATGCTGTGGGAAGCTTGTTGGCTATGGGGAGTTGTCTTACATAGACTATGTTCTGACTTAGTGTATTATACACTTTGATCGTTAGTCCTCTTAGTCTATGATGTATTCGGAAGCACTTCTACATCCGGAAGTGAAACCACTGGATGAAGGATTTTGTTCACTACTGCTCACTCTCGCTCAGTGTCCCTCAATCCAACAGTCAGCGCTAGTCACTAAGCTATCGGAAGCACTTTCACTTGACGTTGCTTTTTCACTGACGCTTAGGGTTATATTTCTTCTATCAGCCTGCGTCAGTCTAACTCTAACAGGAGGCAATTTCACTAGACGAGGCTGATTCACTGACGCTTGGGGTTATTCTATTCTATCAGTCTGCGCCAGTCAAAATCTAACAGGAAGTAACTTCACTTGACGTTGCATTTTCACTGACGCTCGGGGTTACATCTAGTTTATTAACCTGCGCTAGTCTAAATTTAACAGGAAGCAATTTTACTTCCGATTGAAACATAGCTTAATCTTAAGGTTTTGTGTACTTAATACTCATGGACTAAGTTATGACTAAGTGAAGTGCTTGCTGTCGCTGGGGGATGAGACATTCATCCGCGTGCGCGAGTCCTTGTCTATCCGGAAGTGATTCCGTATCCGGTTGTGGCTTAACTTAGGATTCAGTGTTGGCAATCTAGACTGGGTTCTAACCAAGTGTCTCACTTGCTTTCGTTTGCGTCCCCTATGGGATGTGTACTCCATCCGCGAGCTCTAGTGCTAATACTTCCGGAAGTGATCTTGCATTCGCACGTGATCTAACTCAGGATTCTAACCATATCATCTAATCCTTCCTAAGTGTTGATTATGTTCTCTTAAGTACTAGACCATATCACATCTTAGTCACCATCAAAACTTAAGATTCTAACATTCTCCCCCTTTTTGATGATGACAAACCCATAGATGACTAGAGAACATAATTAAACTTAGATCACTCCTAGAGCTATATTTCTTTCCCCAGCTCCCCGGATATCTTATCTTATCTTATCTCTCAGCTCTAGACATCTCATGTCTCATCTCTAGCTAGACATCTTATATCTCATCTAATGTCTTATCTCTAGACATCTCATGTCTCATCTCTCTCCCCCTTTTGGCTTCATCAAAATTCAACAAGTGCAAGCTAGCCTTAGGGATGGGGACACTTCTATCGTTCTCCTAGGAATGAGCTTTCTACCTAATATTTTTCCCTATGTACCGTTAATAAAGATTTGTTCTAGACTATGCAATACAACATACGAGAATTAACAAGGGATAACAATAATGATTCATGATCTTAAATGATTGTATTCTCCCTAAACATTATGTAGGATAGCTAATCATGATATCAAAATAATTTTGGTGCGTTTAAAATTATGATTATGATATCAATTGAAAATTTGTGATTTCAAATTCGTGATACCAAATGAAATCAAATGAAATATGTGAGTTTGAACTTGTGATATCAAATGAAATGGTTGAATGCCAAGTGAAATTTGTGAAACCCTATGAAATGAAACCAAATCAATGAAATTTGTGAGATTAAAATGCCAAAAGTAATTTCCAAACAAATTGCATCACAGCATCTCGAGAGTTTATTATCGATGACAGCATGTAACTCTCTATTTTCAAGGGATCATTATCAAGTAATGTCCATCTGCTTCTCTTCTATATTAAGATTAATCATCATAAAATCAAGCAAGGAAGCATATAAGAGAGGTATGTTATCAATTACTTTCCAGCGTGTCATATAAAGAATACAGATGTGTGAGCTAGGATGATTTTCTAAGACAGTGAATGATTTTGAAATCAATGCAGATTGAGAAAAAAAATCTTAAATTGACACCCTTACCAATGCCATGTATGCATCATATATAAGCGATGGTAAGGTGTAGATGTTACCACAGATGAGGAATCCTCATACTCTATTAGACTTAGGATTTTGAATCATACGCAGATAAGCGCTTCCTGACATCTTCAAGAGGTGTGCTATCTCAAGTGGAAACCTCTAGCGCAAGTGCTTTGATGATTCGCTTCGGCAAGCTGAGCTACAACCACAAGCAGACATGACTGAGCAGTCACTCTACTCTTCCCATGGTTCAATAGTTGGCCTGCTATCGAAGACGCTGATTGTTGCGAAAGCAACCTTGCTCAAACTTGATGATTGGTCCTGCATGTGCTTGAGGAAACAAGTGCTTCCTGATGGTCAGTGAAAGAACTTAAGATTTAACATTGGAGACCATCCACAGGACATACAAGTCAATCTGCGTTAATCAGCACAAGTTAATAATTTTAAGAAATCATGCTTGCTAATTGGTTTAAGAAAATATGAGCAATGATTATGTGAAAGCTACTTTTGAAATTGTCTATACGTTCACATAGTTTCACTATCAAGACATGAACTCTATTTATACTCTCATAGATAAATATCAATGTGATAGTACAGGGAGTATCAAACAGGTGGCATATTTTAAGAGTTTCATAAGCAAGTATAGTTCAATAAATATGCCTCAAGGATGTTCATGTTAGATCATGAAGACATGTGAATTATTAACATAATGAAATTTTGAAAAATCTTCATCCTCACAAAAATGAAATACTGGAAATCTTCATGCTCACAGAATAGTTTGATTTTAAAACTAAATCCGATTTACAAAGACAACCAAATTTCAGCATATGATTACGAGAATAATTTCCAAATTTTAGCTCAAGTTCTTCTAGATATGCTCAGTGTGATCTCATTGTTCTTAGGATATCAACAAGCTTGAAATTAATACAGATTATAGCATGCTTGGATACTATGCCATGTTTTACAGATCCAGCAGAGTTTAATTCAAGGCATTTCCTAAGATTTCTAATGCATGTCAGACAAGAGAGAGACTATCCATTAAATTTCACAACAGAATGTGTAAGGGATAGAAATGCTCATGTGTATTGGCGAGAGTTTCTCCGGTTTAGTATAGTCATTCCACACATCTTGATAAGGGGCATTTTCGTTGTCATTCTCTCTTGGTTATTCTCATTGTTCAAGCTTCAATAATCTGTGTCGACATTCTTAAACCACAGACTTGAACCGAGATCATTAGTAGGTTGAGAACTTAAAGATCTAATTAAGAGGGATGTATTGTTCTCGAAGCCATAGCTGCTTATGCATTGAAAAGCTTGATGCAAGGGATACCACATGAAATGGAAAATCAGAAATAACTTTTGAATGCTATCATGAGGTATGGTTGTTATGTAAGTTTTTAAAAAAAAGATCGGAATCTGTTTTGAAAGTTTGCATTTCAAAAATGATCTTTCAAAAATCAAGGTGAATGCATAAACTATTTTCTTTCATGAAAGGCGCTCTTAAAAAGATTCGCTAAGCATATATGAGTAAAACTGTTAAGCCTATCATGCATTTACTACCCAAGTGATTATTCAAGTAAAGAGGAAGGTAGGAATGATATCACCATAGCTCCATTCGCATCAAGTAGTAGCTCGCTTGATTTTGGTTGGCAATGCAAGGATTATATTTTCAGAGCAGCACCAAAATCTATGTGTGACGAATGCTTATCAAGACTTGACTGATTGTTCAGATGAGGTACAGTCCTGAGTCTTGCTGAACCTCGAAATTGCCTTTCCCAAGGAGATCTTCTATACTTATCCTTGGTTCGAAGCACTTTCTTCTGAGATGTAGGATTCAAGTGCCTTTCCAATGTTGATCGAGGAATCCACTCTCTCTTGTTCTTCTCAGGATAGTTGAATGGAACTTTGTGATAGCTCATCCTTGAGACAGAACCATTGTTCCTGGTGGTTGCGCATTGCTTCTTATGATTGTACCAGGGGTTTTCAGCAGTTGCATCGCCACGAGTTCTTTCCATTGGGGTAAGAGGAACTCTTGATCTTTCCTGCACAAGTAAGGCACTAGGAGGATGTTTTGGTACCCATTTGTACTTGGGTCCTACTTGGTTAGCACTGGACCTTACTTGTCCTTTAGGAATCCATACAAACTTATTTCTCACATTTGAATTTCTTCTAAGACTGCATGTGTGAGAAATATGTCCTAATCTACCACAATAATGACAGATAATGGAATGATAATCAAAATGGGGTTTTCTATCATTATCATGATTAGTTTTCTTTAGAAAAGTTTTTTGTTCCTTTGAAATCTCAGTTTCTTTTGAAAGCTTTTCTTTTTCCTTCAACAAGTGTTTACAATCAAAACATTTTTCAAGACATGTTGAAGTTTTCCCTGCCGATCGTGGGCTAACTATCGGAACCTCTAGTTCTTTAAAAGAAACCTCGGAAACTTTGGACGTAGAAGAAGAAATTAGTTTTTCAAGTTTTCTATCTTTTTCTTTTAAGCCTAGAAGTTCTTTTGCAAGTTTACAGTATTCGGTATATAACTCATTGTATGCATCTTGCAATTCAGAAGGTTCAAGTTCAGATCCAGATACCTCACTTTCTGAATCTTCTAGGCAGAAATGGATACTCTCTTCACTGAAGCCTGCTCCCTCAATATCAGCTTCCAGAAGCTCATCAGTAGATGATCCACAAAGAGCACGAGTTGAGCTTTGGACAGTTAAGCTTTCAAGAGATGGGTTAGAAGCATATATCACATCAAGAGTATTCCAAATATCTTTAGCACTAGAGCAATGTTTGATTTTCTGGAAATCATTTTCAGTTAAGCTTTTGTATAAGATTTGCATTGCTCTAATGTTTAAGGAAAACAAATTTTTCTCCGTTTCAGTCCAGTTTCCTCTGGGTTTGAAATCAAAATCATTTTCAAAAATATCCCACATTTTCAAACTAGTGGATTGTATAAAACTTTCCATTCTTGCTTTCCACAAACAAAAATCAATATTTTCTAACACAGGTGGAATGGTATGATCAAAGCCTTTGGAAAACATTTTAACCCAAATCAGCCAAGGTCTTTACATTTGAGATCGTTGGATCCTTTAAACAAGTGACCTGCTTTGATACCAAATGAAATGCGTGGCTGTCACCCAAGAGGGGGGGTGAATTGGGTGAGGGAATAAAAACTTTATTTCTTTTCCGAAAGACTGCTTGTGCTTGGTGATGATGTTAATAAGTAATGGTATGCACAAGTCAGTATGTTATGTGATGCAAAATAGATTGTTTAAATGTAAATTTATGCACACATAAATTTATCCTGGTTCGGTCACCCAGACCTACATCAAGTCCCCAAGCTACACTTGAGATTTCCAATCCACTATTCTTGTTTAAACCGGGCACAAGAGAAGCCTTTACACTTTAGGTTTTACGAGCACGGGTTCACCTAACAACCCACAGGTTTTATCACGGGCTAACCTGCAAACCTTACCGCAAGTTTTACGGGATTACTTGCAACCTTTACAGGTAAATAAATATTGTAAAATTTGACATAGTAGACATGCAAGTTACCCTCATCAATTTTTTTAGAACCTCTTTATTTATTTATTTTTAACAAATCTATGGATAATTTTCCTTCTCGACAATTTTTAATACTTTCTCTAATCCTTATTATAAGAGACCAAAATTTGAATGATTTAAATCAAAATATATTTCTACATATGCACCTAACATATTTCTTGCAGAAAATGAAAGCATATTAGAAAGCATATTAACCTTTCTAGTTAGCTATTAGAAAGCACATTAACCTTTCTAGTTAGCTAACCTCCTTTCCAGAACACTACTAGTCTACTACTACTACTCCCTCAATATTAATAATTGCTTCTTAAAATATTAGAACAATCTCATTTTTAGTCTTGTTTTTTTATTATATACTTTTTTTGTCAAAGTTTTTTTATTATATACTCAGGATAAGCAAATATCGCTTGAATGAGGTCCAGCTTTAATTATATTATATTCTTTTCATTCACATACATAAGATTAAGTTGATTTCTTATAAAGATTAAAGAAATTAAGTGAACTACTAAATTTGTAATACCATGTAATTAGATCACGCTACCAAAAAAAAACGTCAATAAGGCAAATTAATTTTGAGGAAAAGTTAATATATATATATATATATATATATATATATAAACAATTTAAAGTGTACTTCATAATATCCTTAATTTCTAAATTAATTGGCTATTGAAATTGAAATTGCCATCTTTGAGACTAAAAATAAGTTTGTTGCAACCTGGGGTGTGTAGTTGAGTGACAACTTGTTTATTCACCCTTGAGCAAATTGTATGGGTTTGGTCCTTGGCATTGGGTATGGAGAAACATTAAATCTGGCAGACATTGAGTGAAATGCGTGGCTGTCACCCAAGAGGGGGGGGTGAATTGGGTGAGGGAATAAAAACTTTATTTCTTTGCCGAAAGACTGCTTGTGCTTGGTGATGATGTTAATAAGTAATGGTATGCACAAGTCAGTATGTTATGTGATGCAAAATAGATTGTTTAAATGTAAATTTATGCACACATAAATTTATCCTGGTTCGGTCACCCAGACCTACATCCAGTCCCCAAGCTACACTTGAGATTTCCAATCCACTATTCTTGTTTAAACCGGGCACAAGAGAAGCCTTTACACTTTAGGTTTTACGAGCACGGGTTCACCTAACAACCCACAGGTTTTATCACGGGCTAACCTGCAAACCTTACCGCAAGTTTTACGGGATTACTTGCAACCTTTACAACCACAAGTTTTGCGGGCTCACTTGCAACCTATGGAGATTTAGACAACCTCTAAATGCTCCCCCTTACAAATGTAAGATAACAACTATGTTCACTCTATGAACTGATTGTGCTAAACACTTAAGCTCAACTAAGTGGGTTCACTCAATGAACAGATTATGTTACTCACTTAAGTACAATGATTGCTCTCCACCAATTTTCTCTAAGAGTATTACAAGTTCATAATCAGAGAGTAGGAGATGAGAAGGATATTTCAGATAGTAGGCTTGAGCTTCTTCATTCTATTTCTCTTGCTTATCAAACTCATGAAGCTCTCTCTCTCGCATCATCTTCAGAAATGAAGAATATCTCCTTTTATACCAGCCTCTGATTATCCAACCGTTGGAGAGGCAATAAGGCCGTTTGAATATAGCCGTTGGGGCCTTGTTTACGTTGTCCTCATCAATGCACATCAGAGTTGACTTTGCTTTATCTGAAAAGGTGCTTTGATCAGCTGTTCTGTCAACACTGTTCTGACAAAAGTCGTTCTGACATCTATACACTGTACGGTCTGACTCTTGCTTGTTGTCAGATGAGGACTTCGTTCCTCAAGCATAAGTCCAGGATGCTAAGAGACTTACTATCGGAAGCTCTCTTGCTATCTGAAGTGAAGCTCGTGGACTCTAACATTCTGCTTGCTATCACATAGAGGAACTTTGTCTTCCAAGCACTTGTCCATGAATGATAAGAGCGCTTTGCTATTGGATGCTCTCTTGCTATCAGAAGCTCTCTTATGGACTCTGATTCCTGTGGGTAGTATGAGCTTTGACATCTTGAATGAATCTTCAGATTATGTTCTCCTTATCTCTCATACTCCTCATGCTTGGTAGGTAACAATGTTGTTTGAATATCTGTTAACCTCTTGTTACCGTTGGGAAGTTCATCTTCTTAAACGCTCCATTAAAGCTTAGCAGGGTTGACTTGCTTTAACTCTGAAAATTAGTCCTGACACCTCTGCTTGGACATAAGCATTCTGACACTGCATCTCTGAACGTTCTGACATTCTGATTGCTTGCGGAAGCAACTTCTCATCCGGAAGCAACCTTACTTAGTGTGTTGTATTTGAACGTTTGTTTATCAATCTAAACACATTGTCTCATGCAGTGGGTGTTCTCTTGGTCTATGAAGCATCCGGAAGCACTCCTTCATCCGGAAGTGCCAAACTTGCTCTGCAAGTGTTAATCTCTGAAATCCAATGCCAAGAGTCTTTGCATCCGGAAGCTCATTTGCATCCGGAGGTGTGACTAAATTCTGCACATAATGGTTAGTCCCACATAGCAATATATATATATATATATATAATCAAATATCAAATATAGTAAGAACTATACATGCTGTGGGAAGCTTGTTGGCTATGGGGAGTTGTCTTACATAGACTATGTTCTGACTTAGTGTATTATACACTTTGATCGTTAGTCCTCTTAGTCTATGATGTATTCGGAAGCACTTCTACATCCGGAAGTGAAACCACTGGATGAAGGATTTTGTTCACTACTGCTCACTCTCGCTCAGTGTCCCTCAATCCAACAGTCAGCGCTAGTCACTAAGCTATCGGAAGCACTTTCACTTGACGTTGCTTTTTCACTGACGCTTAGGGTTATATTTCTTCTATCAGCCTGCGTCAGTCTAACTCTAACAGGAGGCAATTTCACTAGACGAGGCTGATTCACTGACGCTTGGGGTTATTCTATTCTATCAGTCTGCGCCAGTCAAAATCTAACAGGAAGTAACTTCACTTGACGTTGCATTTTCACTGACGCTCGGGGTTACATCTAGTTTATTAACCTGCGCTAGTCTAAATCTAACAGGAAGCAATTTTACTTCCGATTGAAACATAGCTTAATCTTAAGGTTTTGTGTACTTAATACTCATGGACTAAGTTATGACTAAGTGAAGTGCTTGCTGTCGCTGGGGGATGAGACATTCATCCGCGTGCGCGAGTCCTTGTCTATCCGGAAGTGATTCCGTATCCGGTTGTGGCTTAACTTAGGATTCAGTGTTGGCAATCTAGACTGGGTTCTAACCAAGTGTCTCACTTGCTTTCGTTTGCGTCCCCTATGGGATGTGTACTCCATCCGCGAGCTCTAGTGCTAATACTTCCGGAAGTGATCTTGCATTCGCACGTGATCTAACTCAGGATTCTAACCATATCATCTAATCCTTCCTAAGTGTTGATTATGTTCTCTTAAGTACTAGACCATATCACATCTTAGTCACCATCAAAACTTAAGATTCTAACAATTGAGGTGCCTACAAATGAGCGTAGAATTAGTCCCGATGCCTTACCTTGATCATGGTTGATAAAAAAAGAAGAAGTTTGTTGGAAGAAAGAAAGAGGGAGCAAAGACAAAAATGAATGGATGAGTGTTATTAAAAAGCCCAATAAGAATAAGAAGAGCAGAGTGGAGTGTAGACGCAGCTAATTCTATGGCGGTGGCCACTCCTTCCTCAACCTTGGCTCTCAACACAACCGCCATCTTCTCATCCTCTCAATCTCAATCTAGAGTCCCCGTCCGTGTCCGTACAGTATACAACAGTTCTTCTCCTTCTGCCTCCCTAAAAACCTCTCTCTCCACCACCTTCTTTGCCCCTTTTGCCGGCGCCACCCTTCCGCCTCCTTCCTTCAATCCTCCTTCTAAGCCCAACAGGGATGTCGTTACTATGGTCAATTTCTCACCTTTTTTACTTTTCTTAATGCATCATCCATCCCTCACATTGTTTAACTCCCCATTTCCACCATTTCTTTTTTATTTTTTGAAATGGAGTCGTATTTGTTGTTAATGGAGGTTCTCAAACAAGTTGAGGATTTAAGGATACGTATGGGCTAGGTACGAAATGGCTGGGTTGTCTCAGTATATGTAACACCATTCTGCTATTTGTTTTTCTCAACATGATTCAATAAATAATTTTTACTATCGTTTTTAGATGTTTTGATTATTATTATTATTATTATTATTTACTTTACAAAATTAGTTAAACTCAATAGGAACCAACATCTAGTCTTGAATTCTGCGCTTTTGTTAATATACGCTGATTTACAACTTGAAAACAAAGTAGATACTCAATCATCTTTTCAATGAAAATTGAAATACACCTATATATACATACATATTTGGTAAATCAAGGGCAAGTCTGGATTCCGCAGTGTTTGAAGCCTCCACTGATTTCACATGAATGATTTTAGATGTTCTGACTAATGTAATGAGGGTAAATACATTGCAATACATGACATATGTGGTCTGTGATCCATTGGTGTCTTGAATATCATGAGAGGATGATGGTTGTCTTGATATTGTAATGGTATAGGACTAAGGACTGTTCTTCTGGCCTTTGCTTTGTTTTTAGCACTAAGTTTGTTTAGTAATGTCCACATTGTTTCTGTTTGTTTTTCTTGTGTTCCTTGGTTGAGAAGGATATTTTACTTCCCCTTTTAATTTGTAATCCCTCCCCCTTTCTTGTAAATTTTCTTTTGCCATGCCCACTCATGGTGATGATTGCTGCATCCAAAATAATATTGCATATTTTATATGATTTCTGTGAGTTTTGATCTTGTGCACACATAACTTTTGTGAGAGGAAAGTAACAGATAAAACATTTGGCATGTTACAGTGCCGTATATGCTTTTAATGTTACTCATGCTGGTTTTATGTTCTTGTGTGTGTATGGATAGGTTATTCCTTTTTCAAGAGGAAGTGCATGGGAGCAACCTCCACCAGACTTAGCTTCTTACCTGTACAAAAATCGTATTGTCTATCTGGGAATGTCTCTTGTTCCTTCTGTTACAGAGTTAATTCTGGCGGAATTTCTTTACCTTCAATTTGAAGATGATAAAAAGCCTATTTACCTGTACATAAACTCCACTGGAACAACCAAGGTAAATGGTCTTTATATATGTTCAGCTTGGTATTGTGTTTCAAACCCATGCAACATCTCTCTTATAGTTTGATGAACAAAGTTTCCTTTTTAAGGAAAATGTAAACAAATTAATATTATTCTGTCTGCTTTTAACTTGCCGTAATTAGATTTCAAGCCTTTACTTAGGCATTTTTATTTAAGTAATTGTTGTTGTTGTTGTTTGTTACTTGTTTTCCATGACACGAGAAATCAAAAGTTATGTTTGAACATGAAGAGTTGCATTACTAAAGTTTATCCTTAAGTAATGGTTGCAATTTCTCATTGTGATGCCAAATTTCTCTCTCGTTCTTTATTTAATCTAGGGCATTTCAGTAAACAAACATTCAATGACCTAAAGAGTGCTTATATTTGTAGACCAGTAAAACATCCTAACAAGTGTCTTATATTTGAGACCAGAGGAAGTATAAGGGACGACATTTAAGCATATTTGTATTATTAATACTTACCTTCATCGTGGCTCTTTTTCCTTAAAAATGATTCCCATAAGGTTCTAGGATAATTTACCTTTATTTCCTGTGACAGAATTATGTTGCATTAGTTTCCATGAAATGTGTTTTTTCAATATAATCCTTGTTCCTTCTTTCAGGGTGATGTGAAGTTGGGTTATGAGAATGAAGCGCTTGGAATTTATGATACTATGAGGTTATCATTCCCTTATTTTATCTATGACCATGCATTTTATATTTTTCAGTGCTCTTTGAAATGGTATTATAGTTTTTTTAGAACACCTTGCTGATAATAGTGGGTTTCGAAGTGAATTTTAGTTGGGGTCAATTGTTTTAAGGCAGCACTTTTGTAAATTTTAAATTTATAGTAGCCCGTTGCCTGAGTTTTTAATGATTCACTAATCCTATATGTTTAGCTTAACCACCCAACATTGGAGGTGTTTATGAAATGATTAATTGTGGTTTGTCATGATCTCTCTAAATAAAGCTGCAATAAAGTCATGTCCATGGAATTTTCATTTCATTGTTCAATACTTTCCCTTCACTTCCTCAAGTAAATGGTCCAATTGACCATGTCTATCACCAAGTTTTGCCTATCAAAGTCCTGATGTATATTACATAGATGCTTTTGACTGCTAATTTATCTGGATTATTATGTCTACACTCAAATGCTGCGAATTGTGATCAATCATTTTTTTCTTTGTATGATGCAATATTTTGATGGTAAAAGTGCAATGAGTACACTAAAGTATCTTAGGATGCAATCAGCACCTGAAACTATATCTGGGGGTCCAATTAGCACCCTAAAGTATTTTGAGATGCGATTAGCACCACAAACTTATCTAAAATATTTTTAGGGGTTGTCAATTTTTACTGTCCTGTCTCTTTTCTTACATGTCAAAATAATGATGACGAATGTTAAAGATAGATGACAACATTTGTGATTATGCTATTGGGGTTTTAATTGCTCCACTTTTAGAACTTTAGGGTGCTAATTACGCACAAAAATATTTAAGGGTGCAATTTGCACTCCAAAAATCAGTTCAAAGTGTTGACTGCGCACCACTAAAATACTGTATGGTGCCTCATTGCACCATGTAAAATCGTCCAGGGTGCTAATTGCACCTTAACCCTATTATTTGTTAATGCACAAATTATATTTTTTTTTTTCCCCTACACCCTAGCCCGCACTTTAGTGAATTAAATTGTCTTTTTCCTGTCTTGTTTTGGCCCTATCTTGAAGATTTGCCTGTAGAAAGTTTGTGCTTATGCATTTAAGTGGCTTCTGTTACAGTTATATCGAACCTCCTATTTTTACTCTCTGTGTTGGTAATGCTTGGGGAGAAGCTGCCTTACTTTTGTCTGCTGGTGCTAAGGGAAACCGTTCCGCTTTGCCATCATCAACAATAATGATCAGAGAGGTTCACATTTTTCTTGTTCTTCGAAAAATTTAAGATATTGATTGTCTAATCTTTTACCCAAACAACATAAATGTGTTTACCTTGATAATGTGCAGCCAATAGCAAGGTTTCAAGGTCAGGCAACTGATGTTAACATTGCAAGGAACGAAGCAAACATTATAAAGAAAGAACTGGTTAGGACCACAATATTTCGTTATATTAACTTATTAAGACTAGAGTGGGCCCATTGCATTTGCAAAGATGAGCTGCATAGCTCTTGGCTGTTGGATAGTATAGTTTCATGTACTTTTTTATGTTATTTGGATATATGTCTGCGTTTTGGGTTATTGTGTGTTATGATGGTTAACGCTTTAAATAACTGTCTGTGTGCATGTGTGGCTGGTGGGTGGGTCGACCCATTACATGCATGGGTGGGTGTGGGGATGAGAGTGCGATGATGGCATCGGAATGTGTCCATGCACATGTGCACGTATCGAATAAAAATCTATTAAATCTATTACCTATTAAATATACTAACAATTTGTAATCACACCTTAATTCCATTTTGAAGGTGAAGTTATATGCTTTGAATATGGGAAAATCGGTTGAGCAGATAGAAGCTGATATTCAGCGTCCAAAGTATTTTAGTCCCAGTGAAGCGGTTGAGTACGGAATCATAGATAAGGTTCGTACTATCTAAACGTTAGCTTTTTTTTGTATTTCATTAGTTTGTCTTGAAAAATGGATATATCATCTTCTGCAGGTACTGTACACTGATAAGAGCCCTGATGACCGCGGAGTTGTTTCTGACCTTAAAAAGGCAAAACTTATATGACTCATGGAGAGTATGAATTGTTTTTTCTTGGAATTGATAGGTAAAGCACACATGTTATCATTATTATATCAACTGCTTGTTTTAACTTCCTAGATTGAATTACTTTTGTAAATAAGAACTGTATTATCAGAAAAGACCAAATGTATCACTATAACTGACAACTCTTTGGTATTTTGGGGATTTTCATTATTCCATTGCCTTTTTACTATTGTTTTGTTAAGAAAGGAAACTTTCTAGAACTAAGATCGGTCAATGAGGTGGTCACATAATTTCACATTACACTAACTGGCATTGATAAATGATAACCTATGGGATAGTTATTATTTGGTTATTTCTTCCCTATGATTACGGCAGCTATGAGTTGATGTTATATAGTCATACTTAGGAGATATTCCAATTTAATAATTTATTATGGTTTTCCTAATGTCATGGGCTTGATAAATTTTCCTCAATTTATCATCTGAATATTAAGATTCTGATGGGGATATTCATAATCTCTCTTGGTTTCCATTATTTTCTATTCCATTACTAGGTGCAAGCTTTGGTAGATTCTCGAATAGGAAGAGAGAAATTGCTAGTTCTTTTCATGACCATTAATTAAATTCATGCAATTATTTCTCCCCAACAAGCTATAAGGGACACGTAGACAAGGGTGTAAGCTAAAGTTCTTGATGGGTCTGTTTTGGCGCTCTGGCTTACACCTTGCATTTGCTTTTCCAGATAGTTCAGCTATGGGCACTACAGTTCCGATCAAGAATGATTGTATTTTGTAGGTAGGCCTTTTCTATTGTTATTGTTGGTTTGATTTACTTTTGTGTAGCAACTCCACTGATTGTTTTAAATGCTTGTTGAAGACAGATGTGAGGAGGTGAGACATTACAATTTTGAACCTTTCATATATATTTGCACTTTAGCCTGTTCTAGTGCCCTTTTGCATTATGTAATATATTAGTGGTATGACCTCATGGATGGAGGGTGATGTCTTTATTCTTGCTCATTGTATCTTTTTTTCAATTTCTGAGCAATTAATGTGAGTTTTCCAATTTTTTCCCTATTAAATGTGTTGGAAATAATGAAGATAAGAGAGAATGTTGATAAATGTAAAATAAGTGTTGAATACTATTTTAATGTTCACTTTGACATAAAGGTAAAATTGCAAAGATTGATCAAGAAAAGACCAAATGTATCACTATAACTGACAACTCTTTGGTATTTTGGTACATGAAAATTAGTCAAAAAAGACTTGTAATAGAAAAATGAGCTGTTTATAATAACATCAAAACAAATACGGAAGGCACCTCTTCAAATGAGAGTTAAAGAGGTGGATCGAACGCAAAGAGTTACATTTAAATTTTTAGCATTAATCATAGGGGTAATATTGACTAAGAAGTACAGATTATGATTCAAATAAATTATCATGGATATTGAAAAAAAGAATAAAAGTTAATTATGAGTAAAAATGTAAAATATATTGTTTGAGATGCTTTAAATTTAGCAATTTAAATTATTCAAAATGAAAAGTTGCAACATTGGTATCATTACGTCAAGTGACATATATGAGCACTGTTATATTACCATCATTCACACAGTCAGAACATGATCTATACGTGGTTGAAAGCTATATATATATTTCCTAATTCCTAATCAAGTACATATTATTATGATTACCAACCACTTAAAAGTAACAAATATGGTAAAATTTTAATTTGATGAGCACTGAATATTCACCTTTAGTTAGTGGGAAATACTTGAGAATTAATATCAAATATGCAACACATAACATGTGTCCTTAACCCCTTATTTATGATGCTTGAAGGACCCTACTATTAATTTAGTAAAGTAATCTAGCAGATGTCGACATTCCTCTTGTGTTTTATAAATATAACAAAACATTTTTAAGGGTAAAAAATGCATCTCTTAAGTTAGAGTCATACATAATCATGCCATACTGTATAATGTTACAGTTCTATCATTAATTTAAGAGAATGTAAATAATTCGATTGAGAAATTAGGTAGATTTATTGTATTTGTAATTCCATTAGTAAAATGCATGAAAATACTACTTCATACTTAAAATATTTAATTTTTTTTCTTCTTAAAAAAATGAAAATGTATAGTGTCTTGATAGGAACAAGGTATGTGAGTGTGATTGTACTGTTTGCATCAACAAGGGCAATCTCTTGTGAGGAGGTTCCAAGTGGGCGGCCTCCATTTACAATCACCTACCACCTCCTTTCCAATGCCTGCTCTTAGCTTGTTTCTCTTATCCCCAGAACACTTTATACTTATTGTTCCCTAAATATTTTCTAGATAAATTTTATTGAAAAATTACAATATTTTATATATTTGAAAGAAAATATCTTTTTAAGAGATTATATCAATACTGAATGGAAAAAATATATATTTGATGTAAATGGTAGTCAAGTGATGGACAAAATTCAAGTGAACGGTGTGTATACATTACATTTTCTTATTTCGTTTGAATATTATCACTACATTTAACTTGATGTAGAGATACTAGTCATAGTAGAGTAACACTCCGTCCATCTCATTTTTTGTTCCATTTTAGTTTATTGTGTGCACATTAAGGTAATTTTTCAATAGATTCGATTGTAAGCAAAATATATATATATATATATACACACACACACACACACACACACACACACACACACACACACACACAAATATATTGACTAAATGTTCTTATTTTTTTTGTTTTATTTTCTTAGAAAGTACTTGAATTCTGACATCGAACAAAAATTAATTAAGTACATTCTATTATATATAGTTACAACCTAGTCTCCAATTAAATGATCAAGTAGAAGAAGAAAAACCTCTAGATTATATGTATTGAAATTTGATCTTAGTGGAGAATTCATTGTAATGCATGCAAGAAAATTGGCATAAGATTGCATTTAGGTTAAACATAGCAGAACGCACGGTAGTTAAACATAAAATGATTGCAATAATGTGCAAGTCACTTGAGATTAGCTCGCACATAAAACACCAAATAATAAGAAAGTACACAGGTATATATGAACCTAAAAGCTTTTGTTGCACACTCTAACTACCAGTGCAGTATAATTAAAAGGATACATAAACCTACAACGAGCAGCAAATGAAAACCATGTCAAAACACAATTACAAAAGTGATTATACATGTTCAAGGAACACTTTCCGAAAATTCCTTGTACTGAAACACCACATAATGAAGATTCATCAATAAGAAATTGATGAAGAAGCTTATTATGTGCCGCCAACTACACTTTAGAAGATATAGCTTATAAAAAGACTTGTTTTGGAATAACTTTTTTCATTGTTGTTCTGTAAGTTAAGCAAAAATCCTCTCATATACTTGCTTTGTGGTAAAGCATATAATTACTTTCAAAAAGCTAATTCAAGCAGGCACTAATCTGGATTAGCAAACATGGTTTTGTAAAATTATTTTCCAAATATCAAAACAATTTGGAGTACAGTTTTGCTCCGACAAATCAGTGAGTGCTGAAGAGCCAGTTGCATGAATTTGTTAATTAGAATTTGACACGAGGAGGGCCAATACATATCCTTTTCAGATAGTGCGTTACAACCAACCTTGGCTGCTAGCTAGCTAGGAGATATTTCTCATAAGCTTGTCAATAATCTCCTTTTTTATACCTTAATGGCTTAATCAACGCCTTTGTTTGACTTAACCATCCAATGATCATCTTACCAGTACAAACACATGTCCTGGCTTCACACTCTCATAACAATTAATGGCTTTGGCCTGATGATGACTTGGTTATATCTCCTTTCGTTCTCACCTGTTTAACTTGTGGTTTTGACCCAACGAATATTTCTGATATTGACAAGAATATATCCAAAAGGTATCATCAAATTAAAACTATTTACATTATTAATGGGTTGGTTCAGAAGATATCCATTTCTCTTTTCGAAAATTTGATGAGTAAAGAGTGTGTGCGTGTGTGTAGAGGATTTATACACTGAGATCTAATGAAATATATTACTTGTGGTTTAAGATTAGAAATACTTTCCAGGATTTCTTTTTCTCTTGTTTAGAGTTTCTGTTCTATATATCTGAATATTATACATTTTATTCTAAATTATAATACCCAAAAGAGATGGGGGATATGGGCATATGCATAATAAGTGACTATAAGGAAATATTAACAGTCAAGCTTGTAATGAAATTAAATATAAAATCTTTGACAGGAGAGCGAGTAAAATTTTGTAATTTCTAGCTAATTCCAAAGTGAGGCTTAAGGGGAAAAATTTCCTCTTAATGACTATATATATATATTTCGCTTTTGACTTATATATGTCACAGAATAAAGATCCCAATGAGTACAAGAAAAGGTATGTAAAGGTTGAGAACTTTAGGTTTGTTGCCTATTATTTGTTGATTAAGTAATTAAATACTGAGCATCTCTTTGAAGTGTCTTCCACCACATGAACAATTCCTACCATTTATGAGAGCCAGAGTATATGCCTGAACTTCCTTTTTCTTTGATGGAAATATCCCCATCAGTATTTTATTTATATATCTTTTGAGTTTGTGGGTTCATGAATATTGCAGGAAAAATCTGCAATAGTATAGTACAATTTAAGTTAGGCGATTTAGCATTATATAATAATGTCTCATCCACATGTAGAAATTAAAGACCAAATCTTGAGCACTAAAAATAGCAGATAGAAGGCGTATGTAACTGATCGATGAGCAAGTTGTATTTTGCTTGTAAAAATAATGCGATCACTTGCATGTATATTATAATGGATAAGAGAGCTCGACGTATGTTAATTAGAGTCTATAATATTCCAAATATCTTATAATAGTCTATTAATTAATTAAGAAAGCTAACTAATTACTGTACTATGTTAATTAGTGTGTACATGCATGTACCCATCATTATTGTTCCAATAATCCAATCCAGAGCTAAGAGTGCGAGAGTGGAAGAAAAAGTTGAATACCACTTCTTCAGTGGCCTGTACGCATAATAACTCCTCCAGGCCCTCTACTATAAATACCACCCTACATCTTTGCTTTCTACACAAAATCATTTCTTGTTCTCATTCTTACATATCTTGCTTAGAATTCTTGATACAAATTTGAGGGATTTGAATTCGGCATATAGAAATGGAACTTCATTCTAAATACCAAGTAGGACTTGTTTGTGTGATGTTGCTCTTACCTGCACTATGTACCTCTCAAGATTTTACATATTCCAGAGCTACCTATTATGGTAGCCCTGATTGCTATGGAACTCCAAGTAAATCACCCTCCTATTATCTACCTAAATCCATGACCACTTTGCCTTGTTCTACACGTAGCTAGCTATACACACGTGCACACACATGTATGTATAGATCATATAGCTTGCATGAGTTTGGTTTAGTGTTTTTTGAACCCAAAACCAAATATAAATCCTCCGTGTGTTTATGCAAGGAAATAGGAACTTTTTAAGTTGGCCGGGGAACATGGGTTTTTTAGTTTTTACTTTTGTTAGGAGAAGAGCTCACTTTTTTGCAATTAATATAATGCCACTTGTAAACTAGTAGGGGTCCACTTTTCACTAATCAAATACGTGCTTATTGCCTTCATGAAAACATTACACTAACGGTTTTAATTTCTAGTTTCTCACGCACACATTCGTGACGTTATTAATGATGAAAATTTTGATATTTTTATTGTATATGTGATCAGGGGGAGCTTGTGGATATGGCGAATATGGAAGAACTGTGAACGATGGGAGTGTTGCAGGCATTTCTGGCCTCTGGAAGAACGGCTCTGGATGTGGTGCTTGTTACCAAGTATGTGTGTAACAATATTTCTTTTTTTTTTGGTGAAAACAATATTTCTTTTCTATTATTTCAAACTCACGATATCAAAGTAAAAGGGCCTTCAAAATAGATTTTTCTAGTTAAAAGACCCCGCCATACATGTGTGTTACAGCAGATCCTTGATATAAAGCTAAATTGACTAATTTAATTAGGTTTAAAAACTATTTAATACAAATGATATATAGTATTTTTAAAAAATATTATATATGCAAACTATTATATATTATATATTAAGACTTTTATGGTAGCAAATAAATTTAGAGGGGATTAGAGGATAAGAAACTAAAAGGTACTAGTTCGATCCTAATTATAAGACCATTTTAATTTTTTTGGAGAAATTAAGATACATATCAATCACTTTAAATTGTTTATAGTTATATATTTTTTCCTCAAAACTAATTTATTATACTTATTCACTAATATATATTATGTTTAAGTTATATTATGTTTAAGTTATAATTCGGTAGTCTAATTTGTTTTATTAACTTTGAAAAAAGTTAAATTAAAGAGGCTCTTATATTTATGATTGGAGGAATAATAATTTCAACTAGCATTTAGAATAAATTTAACGGTCTTTCTCACGAGCCTGAAAGTGCTTGTGTAAGTGATTATGTAGCATATCATATCACACTTCCATATAGAGAAATTAATCATGTTTAGATAGATTACAAATTCCTTAGCGAATTCACATCATACATAGAATAAGGAATAATATATGGCAATAATATTTATTGGGTGCAGGTGAGGTGTAAGAACCCACAAGTATGCGACGAATATGGAACATACGTGGTGGTGACAGACTATGGAGAAGGGGACAGAACAGACTTTGTGATGAGTCCACGTGCCTACGCACGAATGGCCAGAAATCCTGACGCATCAGAGGAACTTTTCAAATACGGCGTCGTAGATGTAGAATACAGAAGAATTCCCTGCAGATATGGGGGCTACAATATAGTGTTCAAGGTACACGAACACAGCTCATACCCAAGTTACATCGCCATCCTTGTTATGTTCGTGGGTGGCCAAAACGACATCACAGCCGTTCAAGTTTGGCAAGAAGATTGCAAAGAGTGGAGGCCCATGAGAAGGGCTTATGGTGTGGTGTTTGATGCTGAGAACCCGCCACGTGGCGACCTCATGCTTAGGTTCCAGGTTAGTGGGAGTGCTGGCGTGTACTGGGTTCAGTCAAAGAATGCTATTCCTAGTGATTGGAAGGCTGGAGAGGCTTATGACTCTCAAGTTCAGCTAGATTAGACCCCATCTTTGTTATCCTGCACCACCATCATCATCGCCATCGATGTCCTCTGTGTAGTGTCTAGTAATTTTAGTCTTGAACTTGTTGGAGTTCATATAATTGTGCCTCCTGCATTAATATGATTGGTGGCCTTCTAGCTACTACTGTTATGATGATTAGTGTTAAATTTATGTATGAATAAAAAAGGACCTCTTTGTTATCCTTTATTTGTCTGTGAGGGGTCTAAGTATTGTACTTGCAATTTGCAAAGGTTGCTCAAATTAATTAATGAATGAGGCGGATTGATAAACGTGTAAAACTCATAAGTGTTTTTTATTTGTTCTCAATCTCACCTAACGATTCTGACACGAACATTTGAAACAAATATAAAAGAATCCATTAATGAACATTGGTAGAAAATAGAAATGACGCAAGGGTGAAATGGAAGCAACTTCCATTTCACCATTAAAAGAAACACACACACACGTATATATCACCATTAAGAGAAACACACACACGTATATATCATGTCATTATTTTATTTTATTTTTAATTTTAAACATATACTTAAAACCCAGATCTATTGTTTCATGTGTGTGTGTCTTATGTTTCTTTCCATTATTTTCTATACTCTTGTTCTTTAAAAACGATTCTGGATGAATAACATAGGGCTCACGGAAAGAAGTCGATGAGGCAATATGTCAACACAGGCTTATCCATTTAAATTGGAGTTGGGTATAAGCTGATAAGATGAGCTCAATGTATGAATTACTTATTGGGCCGTTTGGTACAAAAATGGGCCTACGGATAAGGCCACAGTGGGTAGTTTTTTTAGCATTTGATTATCTGGATGCAAGTCTTGTTAATTTTCTGGACTGAAACTCTTGGTTTTTTTTTTTTGATTTCAAACTCTTGGTTTTTTTGAACTGAGACTGAAACTCTTGGTTCACTGTATATATTTTCCAGCATAAAAAATATCAAAATCCTCCTTTTATCCAAAAAAATTAAATTATGTTTTTTTCGTTAGAAAAACTCACTTCATTTGACTCAATAGTTACCTTCATATTGAAAAAGTAACCCTAAGTCTAAAAACAAAAACCCGATGTTATTCTGAAATTGTTTGCTTATGAAAAGGGATAGGGATATATTGCGCTGATGATGACGCTATTACTGCATGGCAAGATTTGAATATTACATAAGTAGTATTCGTGAAGTTTGAAGATCTGTTAAATAATTAAGACGGTGGAATAGCTATTATTATCTATACAATACCTTGAATTATGTTTTTCTATTTTTTTCTAATGTCATGATCATTTCTATGTATTAAAGGGGTCGGCTAACAAAATTAAGGATAGGAATGAAGAGTTGGATATTGCGATTGGCACCTATTTTCTCAGCTTCTCGATCACTCTTGAAACCTCCCATCAATTCATATGTACTACTTTTGTTCTAATATATACGAACTTCTTATGAAGTTCACCTTAATTTCCTATATCGTGTTCTTAAGTTTAGACTTTTTTTTTAATAAAAAACCACTCATCTCAGGTGGCCATCAAATATCAAATATTGACAACTAAAACAATAAACAAAAGAATAATGAAGCAACCAATATTGATATAAATATAGAGAGGGTCATAAACTACGTGCACGTCAGGATGAAGGTAGCGTAGAAACAGAGAATTCGCAGGCAAAGTCCAATATGTTATTAATATTTGCACAAATTTATATATTCAAGAATGCCAGCTCCCGTATTGAAATTTTCTGCAATACGAACTTCCTGTTCTTGTCAACTTTATATAGGATAAGCTTTGCATACGAGGCGACTAGTCTATTCTCGTTCTCAGTAAGTTAAAAAGTCTTACTCTTGCGCTGCTTTAACATGGCGTAAGAATATTTAAAATCCCACAATACAAACAAGGAAGAGGGAATTAGACGAAGAATGTAAATGTAAACATCGACATCGGGCTACCTAACACTTCTTAGGATTTCTTTTTTTTTCTTTTGCCTTGCCTTGAGATTTCGAATACACTTCAATATTGCTTTTAATTATAACCGCATGTAAGTCCCTAGTAAAATTTTTAATTATTACCATATTTTCTAATGAGATTTGGGTTCAACATGAGTTTGATGGCCAAGCTTCTAAACCAGGGAACTCATTTTTCTACTCATAAAAATATGAGGACGGAGAACTTAACATGTCTAGACCTACCTTCTAGAGCCCATGCATCTCGACAATCTATAATCAAACTGTTTCATTGATATAGATCATCCACGTCTCAACAATCTATAATCAAATATAGACTGTTTTAGTTTTTTAATTCTAGTATATATTAGTTTGATTATTGCTCCTCTGAAAACTGAAATTATTGTAATTCTTGAACTTTTATTGTAATTAACACTTTAATTACCAGGCCATGTAATTGTCATCATTAAACTATAATAAAAAAATATGGGATATAACATCATGACAACAAGTTGCTATACGGATAGTCTGCTTATAGTAACCATGGGCTGGACCGTTTTCAAAACAATATACTCTAAATTAAAGGATTAAACTTAGTTAACTGATTAGGAGCTTGCTAGAATTGAGAAGTGAAACTACTCGTTAACTTATTTAGAATTCATGAAAAAAATGTTGAGCTTATCATCTCATATAACTTTATATATTTACTGTATAAAAAAAATAACTATATATATTTACAACTTCTCTGCATACAAAAAAATTAAAATAGTATTAATTAAAACTTATTATTTACAAAGATATTCCGCGAAATGCAGTCCAACCCCGTAAAAGTATAATTGTAATAAGAATCTCTCTGGCCAGTAAATTCGAAAGTCAAATTACATGTTCAATGATTGCAACTAAAAAAGTTTTCAAGTTCAATTTCAATCAGCCCTGAAAATGAGAAATATTAGCTGGGAAGTATTCTTTTGACAAGTTTCATATCGGAAAGTAAAATGAATGATTTTATTCGAAGTGATTTAATAAATTTTTCTTCTAATATTTCTTCAATTGTAAATATTAAGCTCTTCATTAACAACCTTCCAATGTTAGCTGTTAATTTAAGGTCTCTATTAGTGTCTTCCCAAAATTGCAATCAATTTCGATTACACGTCATAATGAATCAGTAAGATTACTTTAATGTAGAATTTAAAAAAATATGGAAATTTAATTATTTGATCCCTATATTTTCACCGAGTTTGTAACTCATTCCCTATACTTGAATGGTGTTAGTTGTTGTTGGGCCTCATGGGACGAGTCTTAGAGGACTGGGTTGTTTCATAAAAGATAAGGGTGGATGGAGGGAAAACGGAGATAAGTATAAGGACTGAATTGGGATGAATTGAAGTATAGAGACTGAATTATAAATTAGGTGAAGGGACTAAATAACTGATTTTCCCAAAGTTTTATTATATAATATTCATATGTTTTGTAACCGCTAGGCAAATAGAATTTGATCCGATGGTTTTTTTCATTTCAATTTCAGATATATGAGAAACCAATTAATTTATATCAGGGTTTTACAACTAACTTAGGATGACTCTTTTTATGAGTCTTTTTTAATAGAGTAGCCAGGATTTTTAAAATTACAATTAGTTTAAAATGGGTAAATTAGAGCCGATATAATACTATACCAAACATTTTTTTTAACTTTATAATATACTGTAGGAATATTTAGGGAAATACCAGAATTCAAATTTCTTGAAGTTTATGTCTTTCACGGTGAAAATCAAAAGTGTGGACTCTCAACAAGCAGATAGAGGAGTCTGTGTTTTGCTTCTGATGATTTGATAGTTCGTGCCCACATCTTTTTTATTTAAATTTAGGGTTAAAGTGCAAATATACCATGTAATTGTCACGAATGTGCAAAAATGCCTATATAAAATTTTTTGGAGTAAAAGTGTTCATCACCATTAATTTTTTTACTTTTTCACTTATCATCTTTTCTTGCGTCATGAATCACCAAAACACGTAGTAAACTTATGTATTTATTTTCCGATAAAACAACAAAGGATAATGAGTGAAAAAGTAAAAAAAAAATTACTGGTGATGGACACTTTTCCCAAGTTTTGAAATTTAATCGATAGTTTTGTTTCAAAAAAAATTTCATTAGTATATTTACACCTTCGTAACAATTACATGGATATTTTTGCACTTTAACCTTTAAATTTTAAATCAAACATAATGAGTATATTACATTTAATAACTCAACATTTCTGAATAATTATATTCAGCCTTCAAACACTCATTTGAGCTTAATTTACCAAGGTTGGATTGAGCCTAACATTTTCTTATAACAACTTATGACATTATAATAATTAACATAAATCATTTTATCTATTGCTCTATCTTTATTTGGTACAACTATTAAAACTCATTATTATTTTATCTAAATTTTGGCGTCTTGGAATATAATGTAAATTTAATGAATGGCCTTTTATAATATATTTTCATATTCATAAATTTGAAAACGCGATTAATGCCTGATTAGGCAATCGAAACTCTTACTACAACCAATGCAATCATTGTTGGTAATAAAAGCTGCATTATCTTAGCAAGTTTCTTAACTTCTGCAGATATCCGATGCCGTACGTGTTTCTATTATTATTATTTTCAAGTCTCAACGTGTTCTTCTTCCTAAGTATAAAAAATGTTGCGATAATTGATGCACACAGATAATCAATTTGGCAGGGTATTCATAAATAGATAATTAATAAGCATGAGATCATAAATATTGATATCATATAGACACACGCAAAAGATTGAGATAATGTGTTCTTTTTTCCCCTTGACTACATCAAAGATATCTAGATTGGTAGGGCCTACCTGAAAATGCAATCCGGAGGAGAAGTTTGAAACAATGTCCCTTACAATGCATGCAAAAGCCTCCATTAGGACCTATAAATACCCCCCGCGTCTCTTTGTATGCCACACCAGTAAACCCAAAAACTTCTATACATCTAGATTAATTACATAGTAGTTTTGCTCTTTTTTGCAAATCTGCCATTCATTTAGAAATGGGGCTTCATTCAAAATACCAAGTGGTCCTTGTTTGTGTGCTGCTCTTGCCTGCACTATGCCTCTCCCAATTTATTGACTCCAGAGCCACCTTTACTGTAACCTCCGATGGCAACGGAAGCCCAAGTACGTGAAAACTCTTCTCTCTACTATATCACTTCATTTTGTATTCAAAATCTAAACCGTGTTTATAATAAAAGCATGCAAAGCCATGTTCATGAGTCTCATGTTGGACAATCTTATAAGGGAATTATTATATTGTTTATATATGCTATGTTTATATCACCTTCTTTGTTTTCAAAATCAAAGGGATTATGGTTCATCATATTATCACCAACCAATCCTTATATTTTGCATGCTAGCTTGCAATTCGACGGGTTCTAATTTTACGATGCTATGGTTTCGCGAATGAAAGTCTTATAGGTGAAACATGGTTATATTATATATATATATATATATATATATATATATATATATATATATATATAAGTTTAAAGGACTAACATGTAGGTTTTTCTTTTGAAATTGAGCTCTTTAGACTTATGCTAGTGATATTATAGTACTCTCATTGAGAGCTCACTCTTTACTTACGTAAGGCTATCATACTCTCCATTTAAAGTTAAATCTAATTAATTTTATATATTGTTGATCAAATGATATATTTACATCTTATTAGCCGGAGCTTGTGGATTTGGCCAATATGGCAGCACTGAAAACTCTGGGAGGGTGGCCGCTGTGTCTGGGTTATATAGAAATGGTGCTGGATGTGGCGCTTGCTACCAGGTAAATTGTGTTGTATTTAAGACTAATAATAAAGGGTTAACTTAGTTTTGATTCCCATTTTAAGATTAATAATAAACTAAATAATAAAGACAGTAAAATATCAACACACATGTTCAATATACACTATAAAAATGGTAAATTAACCGCAATATCTATCTTAAAATAGACCATTTGTCAAATAATTAGCCATATAATTTTGTTTTTATTGACGGCATTCACATGACTAATTTATTATTTTTTTTATTTTCCTTTTGGTAGTATATACATACTCTCTCGAGTATTTAATTTAATAAAAGCTATTTGAAGTATTCATTCTATATATGTATGAACATATATGTTACTTTTATAAATTATTGTCAATTTCTTCTCATATCACCTCCTCAATATTTTCTCAACAACGCGTAATTAATTGAGATGAAATAAATCAAGGATCACAATCATGATGCTTTAAGATAAATTAGAAACACTAAATGTTAACTAATGTAATTAATTCTGTTAATCTAATCAAATCAGGTGAAGTGTAAGGATACAAATCTATGCAGCACCAACGGTGTGGTAGTAGCTGCAACAAATCAAGGTTCAGGAGACAGGACAGACTTCGTAATGAGTCTGAATGGTTTCGTGAGGCTGGGTGTGAATTCTTCTGCTGCACAACAACTCCAGAAATTGGGAACCGTTGATGTCCAATACATGAGGGTCCCATGCACATTCGACGGCTATAACGTTAAGATCCAGATCAACGATAACAGCAGATTCAATTCTTACCTGGCTGTTGCCGTTATCTACATCCCAGGATTAAACGACGTCGTTGCCGTTGAGATATCCAACAATGGTCAAAATTGGATTGGATTGGGAAGAGTGTTTGGAGGAGTATTTGCCACATCAAATCCTCCAAGTGGACCATTTAAGGTGAGAGTGAAATTCAATGGAAGTCAGACTTGGGCGGTGTCTCCCAACAACGTTATTCCTGCTAACTGGAATGTTGGAGCTATTTATGACACTGGAATTCGTGCCTAGATCATTTCATTTCCTGGATTCAACAATAATAAGAGATACGTGCGTACGTACATATGATACGACGACGTAACCTGTGTGGCTGTTGATGGTCTTGTTTGTTCTCATCATAAAATGAATATGGCATGACTAAATACAAAAAAAAAAAAAATACATGCTTTTGTGTGAATAATGTCAATATTCAAATTTACATGTGTCTGCTGTCGAGTGGAGTGTATGTAACAATTGTTGGTGTGATTTTCATCATTTGTGTTGGAATTATTCATGTATACGAATAAATTAAAGAGTCCTCTCTATTCATGTAACCGTATCATAACTCTCCAGTTACTATGTATGCATATACATTAGTATGTATTATTTTGGGTCAAACAAATAGGTAAAAAATAACATCATTAACTTTATCACATAGAATTTTAAAACTATCCAATTTTATCAATATTTAATATATATGACACCACTATTACATGAGATTACAATCAACACATAATAAATAAATGATATAGTTGTTTATCTGCATGAAAAAAATCAACGACATGACATGGCAAAATAAAATATTGTGTCTCTACTCTTTATAAAATAGGATCATAGAAGTTTATACATATAGATTTAGAGGGAAGGATGCTTTTTTACGTTGTTTATGCACCTCTTTAATTGACCACTTTAATTTTAAAACTTAGTTATTATTAACAGCTCACAAAGTTGTTATTGACAAAAGGTGTCAATAACAAGCTATTTAATATCATTTAGGTCCCTAATGACTTAAGTGTAATTTGATTATTGTTTGAAACTTACTAATGATTAATTTTTTTTTTGCAAGAGACTTGATTTTGATTATTTTCCCTTTATTTCATCCGTACTTATTCCATTTGGGAGATATATGGCCTCATATGTATATATAGATATCAACAATATATAGAATACTTACAATTCTCAATAAAAAAAATATTAAGATCTATATAGATTATAGGATTTAGAATATCTTGTGGCCTGTTTGACTAATAAAAGGTAGTAATTGACTGTAATAAAAAAAGGTAGTAGTTGATTAGATTGGGAGCTGTTGATTAGATTGGGAGCTGGTTTCAGAAGGAAAAAAAGGTGCATAAATTAGGACACCGGTGCTAAAATTTGAAGATCATCAATTGTACTCGAATTGTGATGCAAATCATTTTATGAAACGAGAAGCTATATATAAAAACACGCATAACTTAGTATTCACATAAAAGGTATTCTTTGACAAAAAAATCAAAAAACAATGACTGCACATGTTTAATCGCAAAAATAAACATAATGCAGAAATTGTAAAATGGCGAAACAAAGTATAGTATTGATTAGTCCCTAAGACTCCTTAAGATTTTCAAACAATTTTTGATATTGCTTTTCCTTTGTTTTTATTTATTCTAACCATCCATCATCCACAAGCGGAGATCAGATACATCTAGAGAATATAAAAAGAGATAATAAGAAAGGTTAGCTAGCTAGATATTAGTCAGGTCAGCAAAAGAAAAAAAAGATAAAGAGTTCGACTTTGATTTAATAAGTAAACTAGATACACACATGCATGTCATAATCTGCAAAAACATTGTTAAGGGGAAATGAAAGTTTTGACTTTTGATCTGGAATCAATGTGATTAAGATTCAAGAACTAAAAGTCACATAGGAATTGTGGCCGGTTAGTTGGAGGCAATGATGTTATAAATTTGTTATCTATAAAAACATTTATGATCAATATATATCATAGAAAATTTAAGTAGTAGTAAAATATATATCACTGATTTTCTGGTATTTTAATTACATGAAAGACAATGTCAATATCATCCCTTTAGTTTCTTAAATCTAAATTCCTAAATTTCTAATGATTAGGGTCTGTTTGGTTGTAGGAAAGAAAGTATAAAAATGGAAAGGGAAATGGTGAAGATAGAAACTAGAGAAAATTATGAAAGTAAAATTTGTGGGACCTAGAAAAAGTGTGAGATAGAGAGAGAGAGTTTGTGGGCCCCGAGATAATGTAAATGACCAAAAAATCCCTAACTTTCCCTACCTTCCATTTACTACTCACTTTCCCTTGTCAACTAAATAGGCCCTAAAGCCGCAAGTCTCAATTCGCGAGAGAGAGAAAGGGAGGACTTAATGCCTTACCACGAGGTGGGATTAATTCAGGGAAATTTAATTTGAAACTGAAAAATACCAAATTATACCTTCTTCCTCTAATTTTGTTAGGTTAAATATCGCATTTACCCCGGATGATTTAGGCAATGATCAATTTTGTTTTGAAAGTTTTATTATCAAATTTACCTTAAGTATATAAAATCAAGGTATTAAAACCCGGACCGGGGGTTGACCCGGCTAAGGCAGAGGGTCAAGGGTTAAAGGTTCAACCGAGGGTCAACCAATGGTTCAACCGGTTACATTAACATATTAAAATAATAAAAAAATATATTAATTAATAACATCAAACCAGCATTAATATTAAATTATAAGAGTATTCAACAAAAATCTAAATGTTTTAAAAATATAATACATTAAAATAGAGAGTGTTCATCAATAATTCCTGACAAATTCTTCAATCAATACAATCAAAATCATTCAGAATATTAAAATTAACTAATTAAGTATATGGTGAAATTACAAGTTCCACAAATAATTTTAACATAAGACTCCAATATTAAATATTCAAATATACAGTTATTTCAATTATTTTTTGGCCAAACAAATATAAAACAATTGGAGTAATGTATAAAAGAAGTGATTTGTAACAATGCATAAGGCTTTACGGGCAAACAAGAACAAGGACAAACTTGTAATAAAAAAATGGAACAAGGGCAAAGCAAGTGGGAAGGAATTGAGAGAGTCCCACATCGGGCAGGACCAAAAGCATGAGAGGAAAGAGCATCTATAAAAAGGCCTACTTTGCTTCCTTTCTTTAAAACATGCCGGGTTGCTGTTACGGGTCACGGGTTGTGGTTAAACCGGGCGGGTCTACCCTGGAATATTCCGGTTGGATCCCTTGCCGGGCTAAACACCCTCCGGACCAGTCTTTCTTCCGGTTCCCGGTTTTCCAGGTTGAACCGACCGGGCCGGTCTGGGTTTCAAAACATTGTATAAAATGATCAATTTTACCCTCATATCCTACATGTATTGTCACCTCATCATCCATTTCAAAGCTCACACCACCTCATAAAGCTCACACACTTCATATACATGAGGTGACATGAACTTTGAAATGGATGATGAGGTGACAATAAATGTAAGGTGTAAGCTAAAACATAGCTAAAACTTGCTTTGGAAAATCATAAATTGAAGTCTCAAGCTTCCCAAATCATTCCCAAGAGCAAATTAGGTGTTTTGGCTACTCATATAGAGAAGAGTTTAGGAGATCCCAGCTCTAATTTATGAGTAACCATCAAGGGTGGGTTGAGAGATTGGCGGGTAAAAATGGTGAGGAAATACTTATGAAAGAAGAGGAGGAAATTAAGAAAGGAAGGGTGTTTTTCTTCCTTTCTTCTCACCTCAGCCTTCCTCCTTGTCAGATCGGCCTCCCTTTTTCCCCTGGGCCATTTCTTTTTTTTTTCCCCTATTCTTTTCTTTTAGCAGTCCAGCTCCCATGCGTTCTCTCCTCTGTTTTTTTTTCATTTCTATTATTTTCCTTTCTTGCTTCAGCCCAAGTGCATCATGGGCTTTAATTAATTGAAAGCCAACTCATCCTGTAGCTCATGTTGCTTGTTCTTTGTCATCTATCTTCAAATATAAATAAATAAATATTATTTTCAAAATCAAATCCCTTTCAATTTTCTATCAACGATTTCTCAAATATAACCAAAATATTTTTCAAATATAATTAATAATGGAGTAATCACACATAACAATCTTAGATATTAATTAAGCATAGTCAGATAAAAATTATATCTCTATTATCTTAATTGTCTCAGATTCAACATATAAAAACCATATAAATCTAAGGATTTGTCAGATAAAAGATAGACTTTCCAAATTATGATGACGACATGTATATGGTGACAGTGCTATGTCAGCAATTCAGTCGATTAAAAATGTAGAATATAATAGTCAAAGTTAAAGCTCTAAAATGGTGGGGATAGAGTTTCTAGAATTTGGAAACTTCTAAGGCATATATGCTCCTGGATCAAGTTACTTCCAGATATTTAGTATTCTTATACAGTTACTTTGGAGTAAAAATGATGCTTACCAAACAAAAGATACTAAGGGTGTTATACACCGTTACACCTTAATGGGCCTGGGCCTTATCAGAGGCCCAATAACGAGATAGACGCCCCAAAGGCGTCAAGGACAACATCACCCACAACAGCAAAGGACCAATAACGAGGTAGACGCCCCAAAGGCGTCGAGGCCAACAACAATAGAGGACCAATAAAGAAATAGACGCCTCAAAGGCGTCGAGGACAATGTCACCAATGGCAGTAGAGCGGATTGGCTTGGTCGCCCCCCCTTTTCGGAGTAGTCGCCCACCTTTTTCGGAGCACGTGCAACGTCTCTTACCCATAACGGCCGCCTATGATTTCGCAACCACCAGGACTGAGCTTCAACTATAAAAAGGTCACGAACTCATTCAGAAGGATACAAGCAATTCTCTGCAATCATTCTCTCTCTCTCTCTTTCTCTGTATTCTTCTCTCTGATTATCATTGTACTCTGAGTTAAGTCTTTGTGATCAAGGCATTTACGCCCAAATTTGTAACCACCATTGCCGGTGACCCCGTTTATTGTACTCAATCATATTATTAATAAAGAGTTTCGATTATTCATTCATATTCAATAGTTCCCCTATATTGTGCATCAACATTTTGGCGCCGACCGTGGGGACTCCGGCAACATTATTTCTAAAAGCTTCACGTTCTCTGAATGAGCGAATTGAACTCTAAGATGGAACAGCAACCAAAGCCTGTTTCCAAGCCAACTAGCTCTTCCACTGACCTTCAAAAGGTCCTAGAAGCCTTGACCTCTCAGTCTGAACAAATGAAGCGTCTCGAACAATCTGCAGGAATTCAATCTGAGAGGATGAAACGTTTGGAGGAAGAAAACAATGAATTGAAATTGCACTTAGCAGGCTTAGAGTCCAGGAAAAACAAAAGAAGGCAGAGCGGACCTGAAAGGGAGATTCGCCAAGTGCCAAACCCAAATGATCATGAGCGCTATCATAACGGTGATAAAGGTAATAAAGGTAAGAATACTGACAATAATGATATTCCTAATGATGAAACAGGTAGAGACGACGAAGAGAGATATGATGATTCTCAGTCTTATGATAGTCGAGAACAAGGTGAGCAGTCCACTCAGAAGTCACAGGCAAGGATCCCTCAAAATCATCCACCAGGAGGACAAAAGAGGGAAGACGAAATTCTCTCTTTTGCCCTTCGAATGGAGAAGGAGGTCGCTGAGATAAAGAAAAAGATGTACTCGATTCCAGGTGTTCAAAAGCCACTTGATGCAGCCCGTCTAGGGAGTTATTCAGAATCACCCTTCATAGACGACATCGCGTTTGCTGATTTACCTGAAAGATTTGCTTTTCCTACTATGCCAAAGTATGATGGCAAGTCGGATCCAGACCAACACTTAGCCCAATACAGGCAGATTATGCTAGCAGCAGTCCTCCCAGCCGACAAACGACATGCTGCTATGTGTCGTGGATTTGGTATAAGTTTGATTGGCCCAGCCCTGATGTGGTGGACCAATCTCCCTCAAGGTAAAATAACTTCATTTAGTCATTTAACTGACATTTTTGTTGAACAATTTGCAAGCAGCAGAGTCATGGTTAAGACGTCAGACGACTTATATCGAATTGTCATGAGGCCAGACGAGTCATACAGAGATCTTCTGAAAAGGTTTACAGTAGAGATGGTAAGTATCCCAAATTGTGATCCTAACATCGCTGTGCAGGCGTTTAAGAGAGCATTGCCACCCACTTGCGGCCTCTATCAAGAATTGGTTTTGAAACGGGTGACAACTTGGCCAGAAGTCCAATCATACGTGTGGTCTCATATTAATCTTCAAGAGGACGACGCCAGTAGAAATCATGCCCTTAAAATGAATCAAGGACTAGCGACAACCAGTCTCTCCGCTAATTCAGTGATTGCCACAAACGCGGAAAAGACAGCTAATCAACAACAAAATAATTTGGGATCCACAGACCGCCGTTCTAAACGGCAACGAGGTAGAAATTTTCGTTTTCACCCTTATACTAACAATAATGAGCAGGGCGACAAGCAGAAGAGGGACCCACCCCCTCCTAGATATGAAGAGTTCAACATGTCCATTGGACCAGTTGAAATGGTAAGTGCATTTGAAAAGATGGATAGGGTGAAATGGCCTAAACCTATGACGACGCTTGTCAATGAGAGAGACACCACAAGATACTGTGACTACCACAAAGACGTCGGCCATCGAACAGAGGATTGTTGGAGGTTCAGAAAAGAAGTAGCCTTCCAACTTAAGCACGGTAACTTACAACATCTCCTTAAGAATAATACTACTAACAATGCAGGTAGAGATCAAAGGCAGAACGCCCTAGCTCAACCCCCGCAGGTCGTCAGAACGATTAACACAATCATTGGGGGGTCGGCAATAAGTGAGATGTCTTACTCTGCGGCAAAGCGACATGCGAGATCTTTGCCAAAAGAATTGGAGTGGGTTAATGGTAATGTGAGTAATGATCAGGTGGTTGAAGGTCCAATAACCTTCAACGACGCTGATATTCAGAACGTCCAGATGCACGACGACGCCCTGGTAATATCTTTACTAATAGCTAATTGTTTGACTAAAAGAATATTAGTAGATGCAGGTAGTTCCGTTAATATTATTTATTTGCAAACTGTCAAAGAATTACAATTAGAATCCCAAATAATTAAGGCTCCAACCGTCTTGGTATTTGGAAATGGAACGCCAGATAGGACGATTGGAGAAATATCCTTGATGACTTTTGCTGCTGGAATTAATGCTTTAGTCAAGTTTCAGGTAATGGACTGCCCGTCCACTTACAATGCTTTGTTAGGACGTCCTTGGATTCATCAGATGAAGGCAGTCCCTTCGACGTTACACCAATCAATCAAGTTCTCTACACCTTGGGGTGTGAAAGAGATCAAAGGCGATCAGAGGATGGCAAGAGAATGTTACCAAGCAGCATTGAAAGGCTTGGAACAATCCCCTCCATCGGCATAGCAACTACAGGCGTTCATTCCTATGGACAGGGCGACAAAGGAGGAAGATGATAACTTAGAAAAAATTATTTTAGATCCTGAAAACCCTGAAAAGTTTTTGTCCATAGGAATGGACCTTGTTCCTGAGGTAAGAAGGGAACTAATTTCTTTTCTAACAAATAACTTAGATTGTTTTGCTTGGTCCTATGATGAGATGACAGGAATAAGCCCGGACGTCATTGAACACCAATTGAATGTCGACCCCACATTCAAGCCGGTCAGACAGAAAAGACGGAAATTTGCACCAGAGCGGAATAGAATTGTTAATGAGGAGGTTCAGAAATTATTGAAAATCGGGTCTATTAGAGAAGTGAATTATCCAGATTAGTTAGCTAATGTTGTAGTTGTCCCAAAGAAAAACGGTAAGCATAGAGTATGTATTGACTTCACAGACTTGAACAAAGCTTGCCCAAAAGATTCCTTTCCACTGCCACACATTGATAGCCTAGTAGACGCAACATCAGGGCATGAACTGTTAAGTTTTATGGATGCCTTTTCCGGGTACAATCAGATATTGATGCATCCAAACGACCAGGAGAAGACTTCGTTTATCACAGATCGTGGAACTTATTGTTACAAGGTAATGCCTTTTGGTTTGAAAAACGCTGGTGCAACATACCAAAGGTTAGTCAATCGCATGTTCGCCGCCCAACTTGGGAAGACGATGGAAGTTTACATAGACGACATGCTAGTCAAATCTTTGAAAGCGGAAGATCATATTAACCATTTGCAGCAGACGTTCGGTCTTCTGAGGAAATATAACATGAAACTCAACCCTGAAAAATGCACTTTTGGGGTGCAGTCTGGTAAGTTTTTAGGATATTTGGTGTCAAAGAGAGGGATAGAAGCAAACCCATCACAAATCAAAGCTGTGTTGGACATCCCATCGCCCAAATGTGTGAAGGACGTCCAGCGTTTGACGGGCAAGATAGCTGCTCTAACCAGATTTATATCTAAATCTTCTGAAAGGTGCCAACCATTCTTTGATATATTGAAGAAGAATAAGGAGTTTGTATGGAACGACGCCGCTGAAAAGGCGCTTCAGGATTTGAAAGAGTATCTCACGAGCCCCCCTTTACTTTCTAAGCCAAGTCCAGGTGAAACCTTATATCTATACTTGTCTGTCGCCTCTAACGCTGTGAGTTCAGTGTTTGTTAGGGAAGAAGATAGGCGACAGAACCCAGTATATTATGTTAGCAGAGCCTTGCTAGATACGGAGACGCGATATTCAATGATGGAAAAACTTGCTTTGGCTTTAGTAGCGTCTTCCAAGAAGTTGAGGCCGTATTTTCAGTGCCACCCAATTGTGGTCGTCTCAACCTACCCTTTACGGAACGTCCTCCACAAGCCTGATTTATCTGGGAGATTGGTGAAATGGGCGATTGAGCTGAGCGAATTTGATATCTCTTATGCCCCAAGAACAGCTATCAAATCACAAATCCTAGCCGACTTTTTGGCGGAATTTAGCCCCAACCTTCAGGTAACAGCTAACAATGAATCTTTTTCTGTTAAGAGACAGGTGAACTTGTCGCCCTGGACCCTCCATGTAGACGGATCTTCCAATGTGAAAGGAAGTGGACTAGGTATCGCGCTTGAAACCCCCGAAGGCGAACAAATTGTCCAGGCGATAAGATGTGGTTTCAAGGCGACGAATAATGAAGCTGAATATGAAGCTCTCATAGCTGGACTTAAGTTAGCATCAGAATTGGGCGCGAAAGTTCTGGAAGTGAAAAGTGATTCGCAGTTAGTTTCGAAACAAATCAATGGTTCTTATCAGGCAAAAGACCAAAGAATGAAGAAATATCTAGATATAGTGTCTGATTTGACCACACGGTTTGACGCTATGAAGATCACCCAAATAGGTATGGAAGACAACCGGAAGGCCGACGCCCTTGCCAACATTGGGTCGTCCATAGAAGTTGTGGAGACAAAACAAATCCCACTATTTTACCTGAAAACACCGGCGATCGAGGTAAATAACAGAATTGTATTGAATAACAGTTTGACGTGGGATTGGCGATCCCCTTTGCTTTCATATCTGTTGCAGGGTAAATTGCCTTCAGATAAGAATGAAGCGCGACGAATAGTTGTTAGAGCCGCCAGATTCACTACCATAGGCGATGATCTTTATAGACGTACTTTCACTGGTGGACCTTTGCTGAAATGTGTCTCTCCGTCTGAGGCAAATTATGTGTTAAGAGAAATTCATGAAGGTGAATGTGGAGACCATAGTGGAAGTCGATCATTGATAAGAAAGGTGACTAGAGCAGGTTATTTTTGGCCGACTTTGCAGAAAGATGCAGTAAGTTTGGTGACTAAATGTGAACGTTGCCAAAAATTTTGCACCTTGGCGAGACAACCCCCTGAACAGTTGCATGCAATAGTGCCTTCATGGCCTTTCCTTAAATGGGGAATGGATATTGTAGGCAAGTTTACCCCAGCACCTGGACGATTAATCTTCTTGTTGGTCGCCACAGATTACTTCACCAAATGGGTAGAGGCCGTCGCCCTGAGCCAGGTACAAGAACCCGAGGTAATTGATTTTGTTTGGAAGAATATAGTATGTAGATTTGGTTTGCCCCAGGAAATTGTATGTGATAATGGATCTCAATTTATAGGAAGAAAATTTAGAAAATTTTGTGATAAGTGGCATATTAAACTTAAGTTTTCCACCCCTAGAAATCCACAATCAAACGGGCAGGCTGAAGCTAGTAACAAAACTATAGTGACGTCTTTGAAAAAGAGGTTAGATAAAGCTAAAGGCAGGTGGGCTGAAGAGCTGCCCGCCATCCTATGGGCGTACCGAACGACGTCCCGGACGTCGACTGGTGAAACGCCTTTCTCTCTAGTTTACGGATCTGAAGCTATGACACCAGTAGAGGTAGGAATACCATCTTTAAGAAGACAATGGACTAGAGAAGAATCTAACAATGAACATTTAGCCCAAGATTTAGATCTATTAGATGAACGTAGGGAACAAGCTCTTATTAGAGTTGCCGCCTATCAGCAAAGGGCGACAAAGTTTTGGAACAAAAGTGTTAAGGAGCGCCATTTCCAAGTAGGAGATTGGGTTCTTCGAAAAAATTTTCCTAATACACCTGAGCATAAAGATGGGAAGTTGAATGCTTCATATGAAGGCCCCTATAAAGTGGTAGAAATCGCTGGCCCTGGAGCTTATAAGTTGGTTGACGTACATGGTAAAGACGTCCCAAGGAGTTGGAACGCAATCCATCTTAAGAGGTATTATTTCTAAATTATTTGATTATTTGATTTTAAGAATGATGATACTGACACGATTATTCGAGAAAGAATGCAAATGATGAGAAACGCCTGTAGGCGACGAACCCAGCTAGAAGACTTAGTGTCTGATGATATATTCGACTGTGGTCGTAATAGTCTGATGCTACTTAACCCTATTTTTTGAGATGTCATCAACCAGATAATGTGATGAACTGACATCAAAATAACTTGATGGTAAGACGACGCCTTGATAGCATAATGATGTGATGCCCTGGGAGGCCGATTTGGGAGAGGTATATATTACCCGAGTTATATTGAGTGATTTTTATTCGATTGATTGATAGTCGACGTTTAGACTAATGATTGATAACTCCTTGGCAGGGTCACCAACGTTTGATTAAGGTACGAGTGACCATGTTGTGAATTGATATTTGATGAATATAATTTAAGAGATTCCTTTATTAATGGATGGATTCTTTTTATCTTGGTAGGATGTCACCCACACCTGTTGGAAGTGTTGGTGTTTAACGAAGAAAATAAATGAAGAGGCGCAAAGAGTATCGATTGTGAAGACGGAAAACAAGTCTAACATTAAAAGAATACAGGTGAGAGGTATATTGTGAATATTTAAAGTTAAAGTTACAAAATATGAAATTTAAGTATAAGTAAGATTAAGCCTTGTCGCCGCCAGGGTTGCCATCCCCTTGATCGTCGCCCCTATGTTCGTCGCCTCCTTGACTATCGCCCCTTTGATTGTCGCCCTGAGCCCTCATTTCATTGATAGTCTGGTTGTCCTCTTGAGAAGGATTGGACTCAGATTCTTCTTCAGGGAAGAGCTGGAAATAGTCGTCGATTACATGGTCGGGCTTCCAGTTTACATGCTCGCCGCTCTTGTATTCCTTCATGAGCTCCATTCGAGCGCGAGCATCGACCTCCAGGATATGAGTCTCATAGTTTTCAGCCATTTGACCCATGTCCTTTTCAAGTTTGCGATTGGCAGCTTCTGATTTTTCCAAGGCTGACTGGAGAGCTTTCATCTTTTCATCTTTAGCCGATGACTCAGCTCTGGCCATGTTGACGTAATCCTTAAGATTCTCAACATCCTTGAAGTGCTCAGCCTTTAACTTTTCTATAGTGGCTTTTAGCTCTTCTTGTTTGGCGTCAGAGCGTTTCATTATGTCCTCAGCCTTCCTCCTATCTTCATGAGCTTGTTTTTTAAAGGCGAGGGCCGACTTTAAATCGGCTACCAACTGCTCTCTGTCAGCTAAAGCGGCGTCCCTCTGGGCGACGAGCGTCGCCTTATCATCGTCGTTCTCCTCAGCATGATGGAGAAGGACTTGTAGGGACTGAAAATTAAAGGAACAGGAATAGTCAGAGATGCCTAGTGTTAAAAAGATAAAATAGACTAAGTAAAAGGTTAAGTGATGATACCTTCATTTGGGCACGAACGGCCCTTCTGAAAGCCTCTTTCCTCCCTAGAGATTCTAGGGCGGCCTTGTCGTACTCGAATTCCAATTTGCTTAATTCAGAGTAGACGTCGTCCCAACCTTCTTTATTTCGGACAGATGAGTTGGGAGGAAAGGATAAAGTGACCTCGCCGGAGTCCTCTTTGTCGCCCTTGACCTTGGCAGATTTGGAGGACTTAAAAGCCCTTGATTTCTTGGCGACTGGCTCTTTGGCGGGCAAATCCGCTGGTCTCTTCCCCAATGAGACGTCTTCTTTATTTGCTGGGGATGCAGGCTTGTTGTTTTTTGGTGGATGAGGAGGTCGTGGAGAAGGAGTCGTAGTCGACTCAGGATTTGGAGGAGGGGCGCCATGAGGATCGTGACCTTCTTTCCTTGCTTCAGTATCATACTCGCCCCTCCTGGCCTTTAACTTCTCCAACCGTGCAGCCCTTGCTCTCATCAGAGCTTCTTTATCAATCTTTTGCTCAGACGCCTTAGGGATGAATTTCTTTCCTGGTTGATAAAAAGAAATTTAGAGTAAGATAATGGAGATGAAAATATTTGAATGAAATGTAGAGTATAGGCAACAAGAAACTTACTATCCATCATGGTTTTGAATTTCCGCTGGTCTGCCGGAATTTGAAGGATTTTCTTGATTTTCTTTTTTGTGTCGCTGTTGGAGCGTGGCGAGATCCTTAACTCGTACGCACCTACAAAAAATGTAAAACATTATAAATCAGATAACAAGTGCAATAAGAAAGATGTTATTGAGACGACAACTTACTTAAGCGACGCCAGATTGGAGACACAAAATCCTCCTGGGCGACAGCTCGGAAAGGCACCATCACAAAACGGGCGTCCCATTGACGATCATTGGGTAGAGACCCATGAGTCCAGGATGGTAACCCTTCTCTGGGATGGATGAAAGAATAGACGCCCGTTCGAATTTCTTGAAGTTTATAGGAGCCGAATAGATCGAACATATCTAATTCGACCCCTATCTCTTCTTGCATCAACTCAGCCACGACGATGAGACGCCAGGTATGGGGAGAAAGTTGGGAAGGAGAAAGTTCATAGAAGACACATAACTCTAAGGCTATGTTTGGAAGAGGGAAAGGATTGACGTAACGAAAGCTCTCAAAACTCAAAGCGATAGTGTCGCTAGACCAAGAGTCGAGAGCTTCCCTGAGTTCTGGCAACCTAAAAGGTACCCTAGGGTCGAAATAGTAAATAGAAGGCATTTCAGAGATTTCCAGGAATCTCAAAACTGGCTCTCTAACATCATTAAGAATGTTAGCCCTAGTCGTCTCTAAGCCCCCTGTTTCACATGCATAGGGAGCGTTTACAATTTGGGGATTTGGGTTGGTTTTCCTCCCAGAACTTGTAGAGGGTGATGAACCAGCATCGACCCACTCTTGATAGCGACTATCATAGACTTTTAAATATCTCCTAGAAATTCTGGGTTTCCTAAATTTCCTAATTTCTTTCCCTTTTTCCGATTTATCTACGATATCTACAGGATTTTCTCTAGAAGTTTCAGTAGTCTCTAAATCAATAACAGTATTAGAATTACTAGGGGAAGACGAAGAACTAGATTGGGCATTTTCACTAGCACGAAATTGATTGGAAGTAGTTTTCTCAGAATCAGACGACGACATAACTACGAACTTACTCATGATAATAGTAAAAAGATAAGGTTTTTGATAAGAAGATACCTTCGAGGAAAATGAGATGACCAGTAGATGTGAGTGAAAGAACCAAGTCTTGATTTTTTGAAGTATTGAAAGAACGGAGAAGAAGGAGCGTTGGCAAAGGAAGTGGGAAAATGAACAGTCGAAATCGAGTATATGCAAACCGTTCGACGTCGTTAAGTTACGGTGTTAATTTAGTAAAACCATCCAGGTCGTTGGTTTAAGAGGGAAAAAATAAGCGAAGATCTGAACCGTTGGACGTGGGATAACAGCTACTTCCCAATACTTGATGACATCAGCATTGAGAAGTGGGGGACTAATGTTATACACCGTTACACCTTAATGGGCCTGGGCCTTATCAGAGGCCCAATAACGAGATAGACGCCCCATAGGCGTCGAGGACAACATCACCCACAACAGCAAAGGACCAATAACGAGGTAGACGCCCCAAAGGCGTCGAGGCCAACAACAATAGAATACCAATAAAGAAATAGACGCCCCAAAGGCGTCGAGGACAATGTCACCAACGGCAGTAGAGCGGATTGACTTGGTCGCCCCCCCTTTTCGGAGTAGTCGCCCACCTTTTTCGGAGCACGTGCAACGTCTCTTACCCATAACGGCCACCTATGATTTCGCAACCACCAGGACTGAGCTTCAACTATAAGAAGGCCACGAACTCATTCAGAAGGATACAAGCAATTCTCTGCAATCATTCTCTCTCTCTCTTTCTCTGTATTCTTCTCTCTGATTATCATTGTACTCTGAGTTAAGTCTTTGTGATCAAGGCATTTACGCCCAAATTTGTAACCACCGTTGCCGGTGACCCCGTTTATTGTACTCAATCATATTATTAATAAAGAGCTTCGATTATTCATTCATATTCAATAGTTCCCCTATATTGTGCATCAACAAAGGGTACGTTTGGTTGCACTAAAGTTGGGAAAGTGTGTTGTAAATAAATTAATAAGTTAAGAGTAATATGGTCATTTACATATATCTCGGGCCCACAAGTTTTCTCTCTCCATCTCACACTTATCGTGGGGCCCACAAACTTTACTCTCTCATCATTACCCCACTTTCCATCTTACCCTTTTCATTTCTAATTCTTTAACAAACTTTCCTACAACCAAACAAGCTCTAAAGTAGCTTATGCAAGTAATTTGCTCCAACACATTAATAAATAAACAATGGATACACACACTCTTAACTCTTGCCCATGACTTGACGCGAATCACAAAGCAACTTTTTAACAGCAGCATGGATCACAATATTTTATACACACACACTCTCATCACATCACTGAAAATATCACAAAGACCGTTTCAAAAAGAGGAAAAGTAAATAGGCAAAGGTAAATTATTCATTTGCCCATCAACAACCACCAGTTCACCACTAACGTTCCCCATAATATTATACATACCCACCCACAGAGCAGAATGCAACATCATAATTCAACTGATCGCCCAACCCAGGGCCGAATGATCAATAATAAAAAAGTATACACACATATGTATGAGAAACTTTGTTGAAAGTAGTTTGGACGATCATGTTAGATCAATGAATCAAAAAGTTGCTTCATTTCAAGAGTTGGTATGTAACATTATGTTTTCTATTATATAATGTAATATCACGCGAGATGCAACAAATATGGTACGTTTTTAATACAGCTACACAAAATTTAAGGTGAGTTGTTTATTAATTACGATAAAAATATATTAATTAATGTGGTTCGTTATAAGTTTTATTGCCATAATATTAATGATAATGAGTTTAGTATTCCAGGTGAGAAAAAGTACGAGGGGGAAATCGTCATGCAATGGCGTCCATTGAAATGCATGCGAGCGCACAGTAAGTTGCTAATAACACGGCTTAGGATTTAATTACAAATATTTTTCAACTAATTGATCAAATAGATATATAATTAAAAGGGGGAAATCATGCCGCGTGATTTTAGTCAACCTATACACATAGCTTCGCCAAAAAGAAAAAATGAAGAAATCAATGAAAATGCAAGACACAAAGCCTTGATACTGAACTTAATAATTATAATTGTATGTTTAATGAAGAATGTATAAAAATATCGACGATACGGGAAAAAGTGAAAAAAGAGATGGCACCTCTCTTGAAAAGACGCTTAAAAGTAAAACGTCGAGGTTGTGGATCATAAATCACCATAATTATATATAGATTAAAATAATTGTATACTATACATATCATTTTACTATACACTAAAAGTTTATTGTTTCAATCAGAACAATGCTTACTATCTGTCCTATTTTTCTTTTGCGTCAAAACCTCAAGTTATTCCATATCCGGCCCCCAATCTTTGAATCAAGTTCGCGTGTTGGGGGAATCTTGCTATATAAAAAATGTAGCAGTTAGAACACAGAGAGGCAATTTGGCAATATATATATATATATATATATATATATATATATATATATATATATATATATATATAGACACACACACACACAAGCACACAGATCTAGATGCTAGGGAGTGCTAAGTTGGTACTTAATTATTGCAATCCACTCGAATCCACGTTCTTCAAAGGGGAAGAAATCGAAGCTCCATTTCAATGCCCTAGGCCTCTACTATAATCTATAAATACCCACCCTCATCATCTTTACCCCTCAAAACATTAAAACCCAAAGTACTTACATATACATTGATCTTATAGTTTCTTCTTGTTATTGCGTTTGAATATTTGGCATTTAGTAAATGGAGCTTCATAAATACCAAGTGGTCTTTGTTTGTGCGATGATGCTCTTACCTGCTGCACTATGCTACTCCCAAGGCTTCATTCCCTCCCGAGCTGCCTATTATACCACCTCTGATGGCTATGGAACTCCAAGTAATTGAAACTCCTCTCACATTATTAGTTAATACACACACGCGCACACACATATCTCACGTTCTTTTTGTATTCTGAAGCCAACCTTGCATAATGAGTTCTAAGTTTATACTTTGAACTTTGAAACATATAACCTCCATTTTTGTCCGCTAATAACATACTTATATGATGCAAACGTATTATGCTACTTTTAACTTAATTACATATATAACCCTTGTCTAGGTGGAGCTTGTGGATATGGCTATTACGGCAGAGGCGTGAACTATGGAAAGGTGGCAGCTGTAGCTGGGCTGTGGAGGAACGGCGCTGGATGTGGTGCTTGCTACCAAGTGAGTGTCGTCTAATCAACCTATCACCGACACATTTCATTTTTATTCCGTGTAAAAATGTTATAATTAATAAAAAAATTTATTTGCATGCAATGATGTACAGGTCGCTAGGAAAGAGTGACTTTAATTTTGAATTTCAGTATTTATCCAATATAAGACATACATTACATTATTTTCATATTGTTAGGTGAGGTGTAAGAATTCAAGATTATGTGATGACTATGGAACGATGGTGGTGACTACAGACTATGGTGCAGGAGATAACACAGATTTCATAATGAGTCCCAATGCTTTCAAAAGTCTAGGAAGGAACCCAAGTGCATCTGCTGAGCTCAAGAAATACGGCGTCGTAGATATTGAATACAAGAGAGTACCATGCACATATGCAGGTTACAACGTGCGTATCAAGATCCATAACTCAAGCAATTACCCATATTACCTTGCTCTCGTCCTTCAATACGTCCCTGGCACGAACGATGTCACTGCCGTTGAGATTTATGACGTACGTATAACACTTAGCCTTTTCAACTTTCCTGTTTGGTGCAGCTTAATTATTTATTAAGCCATGGATTGAAAATATTATAGCCTGTTAAAACCATGATTCTATAAGCTATATCAAACACATGAAATTAATGGCTAAATAAAAAAATTTTCAAAACTGACGTATTAAGTTTAAATTTTTAAAATAACAATGATTGTTAAAAAAATTACCTTTTGAAACTAACAATATTAAGGGCGTGATTTGTATATTTTGTAGTAGAGATAATTAAGTGCATGTGCTTGATGATGGTTTTGATGATACTTGGAAATGATAATGAAACAGAACGATAGCCATGAATGGAAGCCAATGAGGAGAGCGTATGGGGCAGTGTTTGATATAGTTGGAGCACCAAGTGGACCATTGACTCTGAGGTTGAAATTCAGTGGAAGAAATGGTTGGGTTCAATCCTCCAAAAGTGTCATTCCAAAGGATTGGAAGCTTGGTGCTTCTTATGACTCTCAAGTTCATCTCTAAGTATGAACCATGATGAAGAGAGGGCCACGTATTACCTGTGTGGCTCGAAAGAATAATGCAACCCTGTCGTTGTTCCTTGTTTCTTATATTAAAAAACTAGTGTATTGAAATAAAATAAAATGTCAGTTGGAATGGTAATAAATGAATAATGGTGGTATGTGTATGTAATTTCCATTTATGATGGAAGAATTTATGCGAATGAATAAAAAACCGCCTCGTTTATGCATAGTGGTTTGGTTCTCTGCAGTTATATTAGTGCATATGCACATATATATATGGGTGTTTATAGAGATCCGTTAACGTCAATTGTATATATATGTTGAACATTGATGTAATCGATGGATTTGAAGGGTGAATTGAATGAAGGAAAATCGAAGGCCAGGGTAGAACAGAGAAGATGATTTGGTGTTTCTTGAATCGACGACGTACTTGACCCTTAATTATGTACACGCACTGAATCCTTATCCATCAATATAATACTATTGCTCCCTAATAGACGCCACCAATATTAATTAGTTCGTTCCTATATCAAATTATCACATATACTCCCTCCGGTCCCTAATGTAAGAGTTAGCCGCCAAAAAAACGCTTCTTAAGAAAACATGTGAATGTTAGTTGGATGTCTGGAGTTAATGCTTCTTTTCCAAAATTGTCCATATTTATTATGGTACTTGTAAGAGAGAGGAGTACATAAACATTAATAAATATGAAAGAGAGTTAGGGGTAAAGTAGGAAAAAATGCATTAAATAAGGAGAGAATGTAGGGTGAGCTCTTACATTAGGGACCAAAACCATTCAAATTTTGGGCTCTTACATTAGGGAGCGGAGGGAGTATTTACTTAGACCTAGGGGTGGAAATGAGCCAGGCCGTAAACAGGCAGCCTATGACTCGGCCTATTTAGGGCCTGGCTCGGCTCGGCCTTTTTAATAAAAAGGTCAGGCTCAGGCCTTTTTCAAAGCCTTTTTACCTAAAAAGGGCAGGCCTATTTTTGTGAAGCCTGGCTCGAAAGCCTACAGGCTTGGCCCGTTTAATATTATATTATAAAAAAATAATTATATTAATAAATCCTATATCATTCATTTACACAATCTCTTATACAGTCATACCCTAGTCTCACCCTAGTCTCTTGTTGTCTTGCCTCTCAATCTCTCATACCTAGCCGCTCTCATCACTCTTAGTCACACTCTCTGCCTCACTCTCCCAATCTCGATTTCTCTTCACTCTCTACCTCACTCTTAGTCACACTCTCTGCCTCACTCTCCCAATCTCGATTTCTCTTCACTCTCTACCTCACTCTCTCTCGATTTCTCTTCTTCATCCGGCGACTTGGGACGGCAAAGCACGGTGGCAAATAGGTGAGCTTCTTCTCTTTGATTTTTACTCTTTTCAAGCTTGTTTTTTTCATGTTCATTTGATTATGTTGATGGAATCTAATGGGTTTGGAACAAACTTGCTCTCAATATTTTTCAAACATGTTGGTCTAGTATTTTTTTTTTTGAACGAAAATGTTGGTTTGGTATTTGGGGTTTTATAATTTAGATGTATGTTAATTCAAAGGCTGGACCCAACTTATGATTTAAATTCATAATTGTCCTGTGTAATATCTTAAGTTCATGATTGAGAACCTTAATTAACCTTATAGGCATATTATTACTTATTGTGGATTTGTGGTTAGTATTTGTGTGTCTACTCTACCTTGGTGATTCGAGAAGTATGTTTTCCTCCCCCAAATTTTTTTACTGGAGCTGTCAGTTGAATAATTTACAGAGTTAAAGTCTTGCCAAAGAAAACATGAAATAGTTGTTGTATTAGGGTCATTTGTTTCCTAAATTGAAGCTAAAGGATTTGAAGTTCTTGATCTTTCTCTTCCCTTTTCTTCACTGTTTAAGTTCTTGTTGTATTAGGGTCATTTGTTTCCAAAAAAAAATAATGATTGGGTTTAAATTAATTAGTAAGAAGATAAAATTATATGGGTACATACTTGCGCTGTTCCAAAAAAAAAAACAATACTGTGATGTTGTAGCTTTTGGCGTAGCTTCATGACCTTGAAGATTAATGGAAGGTGCTGCATGTGATTTATTATTTATGAACCAAATAGGTTTCTCAATTAATCTATGTGGGTTTTCTTTGATGGACTCAAAAGTCATATGATATTATGTTGATCTTATTAGTTATATTATTTAATATATAGGTCAAGTTTTTGTAATGGATATTATGTTGATCTGATAAGTTATATTATTTTATATATAGGTCAAGTTTTTGTAATGGATATTATGTTGATCTGATTAGTTATATTATTTTATATATAGGTCAAGTTTTTGTAATGGATATTATGTTGATCTGATTAGTTATATTATTTTATATATAGGTCAAGTTTTTGTAATGGAGAGCAACAAAAACATATCTGAATCTGCTCCATCTCAACGTGATGTACTTCAAACTGAGCAATTACAAGTTAGTGCGCATGCTACATCTACTCTCTCAAATGGTGGAGCAGAAATTAACCATGATGCCTCTCAACAAGAAGTAATTAGAACAGAAGGAGATGGTGTTATCACCAACAAGCGACGGAAAACTTCCGTTGTTTGGAAAGAGTTTGAAGAAGTTAAACTTGCTGATGGCACGAAGAAAGCTCAATGTGCATATTGTAAAAAAGACCTATCTCATGGTGCTAAAGGATCAAGCACTAGTCATCTCAGGAGGCATTTATTGAGATGTGAAAAACGTAATTCGGCTATCAAACTCCGAGAAAAGCAAAGTACCATTCAATTTCCCCGATTAAGTGAATCGGGGTGTAATCCTTTTATTATTCCTGGTACTAAATACTCAAATGAAAAGATGAGAGAGATCCTAGCCACTGCTCTTATGGTGCATGAGCGTCATTTTAGCATGGCTGAAGATGAAGTTTTGATGTGGGCCTTTGAATATGCAAATCCAGATTTTAAAAGGGTTTCAAGGAAGACAGCAAGAAGTGATTGTCTCAAACTGTATGAAGCCGAAAAAAGTGCATTAAAAAAGTTATTGACACAAGTGAGCAAGGTTAGTATTACAACAGATATGTGGAAGTCAACTGATCAAGTAGCTGAGTATATGGTTGTTACTGGCCACTTTGTTGATACTACTTGGAAGCTTCAAAAGAGAGTTCTAAACTTTGTCAAAGTGCCTGCTCCAAGACGAGGAGTAGATATAGCAAATGCAATCTTCAAGTGTTTGAGATCATGGGGTATTGAAAATAAAGTGTTCTCAGTTTCTGTTGATAATGCTAGTTACAATGACACTTGCTTAAAATCTTTGAAGGAGAATCTATCCTTGAGCAACAAGTTGATACTGAACGGGCAGTTATTTCATGTTCGATGTTGTGCTCATATTCTAAATTTGTTGGTGCAAGATGGACTAAGCACCATTAAAGACATCATTCACAAAGTCCGTGAAAGTGTCAAATTTATCAATGCCTCAGATGCAAGACTGAAATCTTTTGGTGAAGTTGTGGCATTAAAGGGTTTGAAGGAAAGAAAATTGATTCTTGATTGTCCTACAAGGTGGAACTCTACATTCTTGATGCTGACAACTGCACTTAAATTTAAACATGCATTTTCAGCATATAATGAAAAAGAGCCACACTATACTTATGCACCTGATCAAGAGAATTGGAGTAAGATTGAGAATGTTTGTAGTCTCTTGGATGTTTTCAATGATGTTACTCATGTTATCTCAGGTTCTGAATATCCTACTGCTAATTTATATCTTGCTGAAGTTTATAGAGTAAAGCAGAATTGTAACATCCTAAAAATTTAATACAGGATCAAGGAGTGTTTTGGGAAATAATAAATGGAGAAAGTGAGAATTTTGGAATTTTTAGGAATTTTTGGGATATTTTTGGAAATTTTGAGTAATTAATGTGCATATAATTAATTAAGAAATGAAGAGTTTGAAATATGAGGGAGTGGTAAAGCTAAAAATATTTTGAAGTTTAAGAAGATTGGAGGCTGATTTAAGTGGTTTTAAATTAAAAGAGTACACTATGGTAAGTTTGAGCTACAAATCATCAGAGAACCTCCCTTATTTCACCTAACCAAACACTCCCTTCCTTCTTTTCCCTTCCTTATGATTCGGCCGACACTCCCTCCTCCCTTATCACTTCCATTTTCTCTCAAACTAAACACACCCACACACCACATCAATTCTCATCTCTCCAAATCCTCTCCATTCCGTTCAAGTCTTCATTTTTCCTCCTCAAACTTGTTGAAACCGAGCAGATGCGGTCCTCCATTTGCCTAGCCACATGTCTCGTCGGCCTCTGCAGTTTTCCAGCGAGTTTTCTCCGGTTTCCGGCGATTGACGGAGGCGGGTGGTGGTTAGAAGGTGGGTTGTAGTTTTTTTTGGTTTTTCCAAGCCATTCTTTCTCTTTTCAACTCCATTTTCGTCACTCCTCAATTTCTTTCCCTCTCAGCTGCGGCCAGCCACTGTTGTGGCCATTCTCCGGCGAATCTCCGGCTCCATATAGTGTGTGTAAGCTCCTTTAAATTTTCCCTCTATATTATGCTTGATTTCTAGGGTTTTCATTGTGAAAGTTGGGGGCTTTTGGTGTAAATCGATTCCTATGTCTTTTGAGCTTGATTTTGCCGTTTTAAAACCAAATTAGGTTGGTTTCTAACTAGTCTATGGATTAGAATTACTTGAATTGGGGTTAGAATGAAGCTTGGTCAAATTAAAGTGCTAGAAAACTAGGGTTTAATGGGATTTTCGAAAATCCAGCAAGCTTCTAGGAATTGATGATCCTAATTTGTTAAATTAAGTTATATGATGATGAATATTGATTTACATTAGCTATTGACAATCCTACTTGAGAGTTTACTCGCTTAAAGTTGATTTACGTCCAAGAGCTATAATTAAATCCTTTAAACATGATCTTTTAAACATGATTTATGGTTGTTATATAGTAAGAGAAGTTAAAATATAATTCTTTTAGGTTTTAATGGGTTAGATTCCAGTTTTGGGCGGAGACCAACACCATTTAAGGTGATTCAGGATATTAAAGGTTATGGGCAAATTTATATGAAGTAAAATATAGGTTTTTGAGTTAAGTTTGTGGTTTAATTTAACCCCAAATAAGTTAATTATATATTGGTGAATCACTAGGACTAAGGTGCAGAAGGATGAATAAATTATGCTTAATTGTTTTAATAAGCTCGTTGGTGTTTACTAATGGCCCTGAATGGTTCAATTGGTTGAGGTAATTGTGGAATTGCTTTTGAATGGTTAGAGCTAGGAAATCAAAGTGGATTTTGGCTTTGAGATATGGTATGAAGGCATTTAGTTATACTTGAATGTTATTGAATGAGAGTTTTGTGGAATGAAATTTATGTTTTGTGGTGTAACATTGACTATAAATCAGTTGTTTGCTTGCATGTCAAAGCTCTAGGTGGTTTGATATTGTTATGGAATTCTTGTTTATTTCCATGTGTTAATAGATTCATTTTTTGTGTTATGATGTGGCATTGAAAGGGATATAAAAATGATGTAATTCAGATTTGGGAAGGATAAGCAGCGAGAAATTGTTATGTTAGTCTTATGTTATATTTTGAATTTTGACATTAAAGATGTGTGATAAAGTTTCTGCTTGTTTAGTGTAGGATAGAGTATGCAGCTTAAATTTTCTCCATTCCTGTTATGTTTTGAGTTCCTAAATGAAGGGACTAAAGATTTAATGATGAAAGTCAGCATAAGAGCGTTTATAGAAAATGAGGTGAAACCATAAAATAATCCATGAAAAATGGAACTAATTTTTGTGTTGCTGTTATAAATAAAAGGAATATCTCTTGAGACTTAAATTATACTATTATGATTGTTTTATTTTGATGGGTGTTTGAGAAGCTTGAGTAGGAGAATATGAAGCATTATTGAATAATATTGAAAATTTCTTGGGACTTAGCTTACTGAAGCATACAAATCTTTTTCTCTAAATTGAGTGCTATGTATATCAACACAATTGAACATTGTTTGAGTTTGAGTTGTCTTTCCAATTTGGTTAATGAAATGATTGTGTTTTATGACTGGTTAATGGTTATGATGGTAATGTGTAATGGCGGTGTCTTCAATTCTTAGCTGCTGGTTTCAAATTTGAATTAAACTATGAGGACTTGGTTTCTTTTGAGTAAATGGGATGAATGATATTGATGAAGAGGAAGTAATTGAAATCGTTGTGATTACTTTTGAGATCATATACAAATGTTTAATTGTAATGGTTTGTTTATATGTTTGATGTGGCTCATTAAGATAAAATATATAAATGGGGAAGATTGGGTAGTAATGTATGACATGAGAGAGATGTTAAACATGAAGTAGAATGATACTAATTTATCATTCTGCAATACATTATAGGATTGATTGCGATATGGCTTTCGTGACATCAATAAGGAAAAGTTGAGAAATCGCGTATATTGCTAAGGGCGACAGGTAATCACACTTAACCTTGCTATAACATTGAGGGTGACGTTAGTTAGGGATTTTGTAAAATCCCTTTTCACCCTATATATATATATTATCTTTAAAATGGTATTTTTATACAAAACAGGCTATCGGGTGCCTTTCAAACACGATTATTTTCATATAAAAGGAATTTGAAATATTATACATATTATCCTGGCTGGTGTTTATTCTGGTATGATGTGAGAGGTTCAGATGGTATTATGTGAGAGATGTTGATAGTTAGGTTGAGGAAAAAAGTTAAATAGTTGAGATTGAGATAGTGAAGGGAATGATAATGGTTCATGATATTGATGATGAGATTTGATTTGATGGATATTGTAAGGTTTGCATGACACTGATATATATATGTACCATCGCGCGATGATAACTGTCGATAGGCCAATCGACAGTTATTTGTACTGAGGATCCTTTTTAGATTGATTGGATCGGGGTTCATAGGTCTACTTATTGAGAGAAGTGACCTACGGTTGTTTGGCATTGAAGAGCCCAACCGCCCCTACGGTTGTTTGGCAGTGGAGAGCCCAACCGTTCCCATTCTGTAATGGAAAACAGAATCGGGGTTCTCTCTCTGGAGATTGCCAGAGAGGGAAATTTGCCCCCTCATCATAGAGAGGGGCACAGTGTCAAATCATATAGAGAAGATTAGATGCTTGAATGCCCCAGGATGGCACAATGCATCTATAGGTGAGTGTGAGAGTTATGGTAGAATCATTAGATTGGAGACTGGGAGATGATATTTAGTTAATATAGATTTGACTGAGGGATTTGAGTGATACGTGGAAAGTAGAGATGGTGAATTTGAGTGGACTTGGATGTGACAGAAGAATTTAAGTGATGGATGAAAGGAAATGAGAATTATATATATGTATTATTGATTTTTAAAACTGTGGTACCCTTTAGACGCCCTCACTACTGCACATCTCACTGTTATAGTGAGTTAAGCGGTGATTACTGGGACAAATTGTCTCATCCCACGATTACTGACATTTTTGCAGGTATTCATGCACAGGGGCAAGCTTCAGGAAGGGAATTAGGTAGTAGAGTTGGTATAGTTTATTTAGAATTGTGTATTGCCAATTTGTATAGGTCTGCATTCGTTTCCGCATGTATATAGCTATTTATTGTTAAATATCAACTAGTTTTGTTTAATAACCATGTTAGGCAAATCTTTTCTAACATGGTTAGCAATAAATTATCCATGATAGCAGCTGTGCTGTATTAGTTTATTCTTTTCTATCATGGATAGTATTTAATCATTAGGAAATTCTTTTTCTAACTATGATAGGACATTGATATCATGGAAATCCTTTTTCTATCATAGTTAGTAAAGAGATTATTGGATTAAAAGAGATGTCACGGATTAATTAGGGAATTAGTAACACTATGTTACAACTTGGTATCAGAGCCAGGTTTCGATCCTGGGACCTGTGGGTTATGGGCCCACCACGCTTCCGCTGATTGATGAGGCGATAGAGTCTCCTGATTTATTTATGCGTGAGATGGCGATGCCTATGAAAGATAAATTTGATAAATACTGGGGGGAATGCAACTTATTGATGGCTATTGCAAGTGTTCTCGATCCAAGCCTCAAATTTGATACAATTGAAATATGTTTCCCATTGATATATAAATCAGAAAGTAAAGCAAATCTACATGTGGAGAAGGTGAAAAAGGCACTAGAGGAATTGTATCTTGAATATGTTGAGTTATGTAAAGATGACTCATCATCTTCTAGTGACATGAGTGGTGGTGACAATACTATAGTAAATACCAATGGACAACAAAAGGATAGAGGAATGCAACGGATGTTGAACATGGTTCGCCAAAGGCACTCAGTTCCTCCTACCAAATCAGAGTTGGAAACTTATCTGCATGATGATCCTTACATTCCTGATTCTTTCTCATTTTGTGCCTTGGAGTGGTGGAAGAGCAATGGTGCAAAGTTCAAAGTTTTATCTAGAATGGCATCTGATATATTAGCTGTTCCTATATCAACTGTGGCATCAGAGTCTACATTTAGTGTAGGTGGAAGAGTAATTGATGAATACCGTGCCAAATTGAATGAACAGTCTATCGAAATTCTTTTATGTGGTGGTGACTGGCTTCGTCATAAATATGGAGTGACTAAAAAGCAAAAAGTAAGTAAACCTTGTGCATTCTTCTTTATTTTCATTTTTTTTTTGCATTTTGCTTGAACTTGTGCATGACTCTTATTTATTTAAAACTATTTCTTCTATTATGTAGGAGTCATCCGAGCAAGAGGAGGTCATATTGAAGCTTTGATGATGATGATATTGGATTTAATTGAATGAGAATATTGTTATTTAGTTTGCTAAGTTGACTTCTGAGAGACTTTTTAGTTGAAGTTTAATTTTTACTTTGTTACTTATTATGTATGACTTTCAAGGACATGTTTTTGGGTTTTATTATTGTTTGTTTGTGACCAATGTGTCATATTTTTTACCCTTTTAAATTTGATATGTAGGCCTTAAATAGGCTTAAAGCCTTTTAAAGGCCTAAATTCGAAGTAGGCCTTTAAAAGGCCTGAAGCCTTTTAAAGGCCTACATTGCAAGTAGGCTTTTAAAAAGGCTTTCAGGCCTTAACAATTTGTCGCAGGCCTAGGCTTTTTTCTGAAAAAAAGCCTACATGCAGGCTCAGGCCTAGACCTATTTTTTCTTATTGTATTTCAGGCCTAGGCCTATTTAAGCAAAGCCTGGCTCGGCCCGGCTCATTTCCACCCCTACTTAGACCCATTAATTAGTCTCTGCATCATAATCTAATCCAGAAGCGCATCCACAACAAATTAAATAAAACCCATCTTCCTCGATTAATTTCGGCAGGAGGTATAGTGTGTTCATTGGCTCCTGCACTAGTGCCAATAAGACATTTCTCTCTCACTCCCTCCAAAAAAGACTGACTCGATATTTTACAGAGGACAAACTCTCATAACAGAAGTGTGTGAATATCCACGCCCACACAAAAATCACTTGGAAAAAAATTCTGAATACAACATCTTCTATTTATATCGGAGAGAAAGAATGTTTCGCTTGGACATATTTATAAGTCATCCCATTAATTTTTTTTATATATAAATGTACAATGTTATCCTTCATTTATTAGAGGTTGACTTTATTTTCACGTAGTGTAGTAAATGTTAAATAAGGGGTAAAATTGAAAAGTTATAAGTTCCAATACATTAATCTTTTTAATGAAGTTTAAAGTTTTCCTTTATTTATGTGAAATATGTTAAAATAATATCCATTATAACTTGGATATACACACAAAGTCTTACATCTTAACTTAAAAATGAGAAATACTTACATATAAAATGTCGTCTAAATTATGTCTAAAGAAAATACTACTAGATGACTAATTAAAATAATTCACATTTAATGTTGTTTTTAAGGACATATTAGCTTATTATCCTGGTTTATGTTTTTTTTAATTGAGTTGATTATTTTGTTTTTAAAAATTGAGCTGCTTCTTTTTATGAAAAAAACGAAACTTGAATTACTTTAAATGAATTATAAGCCATGAAATGATTTGCATTGTCTATTTTTTGTTACACATAGTTTTTTTTTTGGCCAGTAGTTACATATAGTTTGAGCAACATGGCATTATCACAGAATATAAGTATACATTTTTTGTCAAAAGTTTTAACTTCGAGTTTGTTACTTGTTTGTATTCCAATCAATTATACATTATTTATTAATCTAATTTAATTTGTGGTTTCTTTTACAGGGGAATTATAATGAGTATCCGGAAAACTAGATTTATTTACCCAAAGAAATCCTATCAAAGGACATGCAACAAGTATCTTACTTGTTATGGAGATTTTTGGTAGTTAAGTCCTTTTTATGAGACCTAATTACTCTTGAATATCTTAGCAATCTATTACTCTTATGTCGTTTACGTCGGAAGTATATATTTAAATGCGAGTGCACATATGGAACCTTCATCACTGCTATTTTCATTCTTTTTTTTATAACACCTATTTTCACTCTTAAAATAAGATTTAGTTTAATTTTTTGGAGAAATTAATAAATATGAAGAAAATATTTATTAATCATAACTTTAAATAATATATATTATTAAAAAACCGAGGGAATACTTTATTACTAGCATAGTTGGTTATAATGCAGTAAAATTATATATATTTGTCTATTGCATTAATAATACTGTACTATATTTCCTCTCAAAATCTGAAATCTAATTTTAAACTTTACAATGGGCTCCGAAGGTGAAAAACTAATTCAAAACAGCCTTCATCAGAGACATGGTGGAAGATTTTATTAATGACCAAGCCGCATTGGAGAATTTATATTGATGATGAACGAGTCTTGTACTATTTATTCGTTATTGTACTATTAGGTGAATGACTATGACTAAGTCGGTAAAGAATTTAGGCAATTCATAATCGTTGACATTTTATGTTTGATAGCTAGACTAATTTCTCTTTATGAACATATGGCCAAAAAAATAGTTCTCTTGATGAACAAGTCTTGTTCATCATTAAGACTAGTATTAGTACGTATAGAAAAGGATTTTTGTTAAAAAAAATCATGCGTCCCATCTTTGATTTAAATTTTTTTTTGTATATGGTATAATATTGAAATTGGACGCAGAATTTTATTAAATATAAGAAATCAATTCATTTTGTCCCCATTTTTAAATTATCAATTTCTCAAATTATCCTTTTCTTATCTTATGTAGAGTTTAATTTGCATCAATTGATAGTTTCAATATCTATGATTTAATATGATACTCCCTCCGGTCCCTAATGTAAGAGCCCAAAATTTGAATGGTTTTGGTCCCTAATGTAAGAGCTCACCCCATATTCTCTCCTCATTTAATGCATTTTTTCCTACTTTACCCCTAACTCTCTTTCATATTTATTAATGCTTATGTATTTCTCTCTCTTAAAAGCACTATAATAAATATGGGCAATTTTGGAAAAGAAGCATTAACTCCAGACACCCAACTAACATTCACATGTTTTCTTAAGAAGCGTTTTTTTGACGGTTAGCTCTTACATTAGGGACCGGAGGGAGTAATATTTAGGAAAGTCAGCACAATTTTTTAAAGAATAAATTCAACTCAAGTTGATAATTCATTCTTATATTAAAAGCTTGAAGCTATATTAATTGTGGATAGAGGTGCCTACAGTTCCACCAACCACCGCAAAAGGTCTACAAAATATTTTATCATCTTTTACAAATGTTTTATTTTATTTTTTTGGGCTAACAACTGTTTCTGACTTCAGATAAGCGCATTTGAATAATGTGTAGTTGTGTACTACCTGTGTACGTCCAGCATCCGCTTTTACCATTTCCTTCGGCTCTAGCCGCCCTTGTTCTCATCCAGCACCTAATAATAATCTTTGAATTAAATTTGTGTATTCCTCTATCTTCCTACATTCAAAAAATTGTTGCGACAGTACACATAGGAAAGTTGGCATTATAATCATATATGGACTAGCTTTGAATATATAGACGCGCGCTCACAGATTTGGATGCTAGGTCTACGTATACGTGCGCTTAATCATTCAAATCAATGGGATATTAAGTATGGGAAATAAAAGCTGGACCCCATCTAATTAGCTGCCTTTGAATTATGCACAAGCTAAGCTAATTACGCGTTCTTCCCAATGATCTATAAATACCCTCCTAATCTTTGCCTCCAAAATCACTTAACTCCAACAATTTACATTTAACGTACACAGAAGATCTTATTGTCTTTGTCGATCATCGGTTTGAATTATATTAGGCATTTGGCAATGGAACTCCATCCTAAATACCAAGTTGGCCTTGCTTTCATGCTTTTGCTCTTACCTGCACTAAGTTTAGCCCAAGGTTTCACATACTCTAGAGCCACCTTTTATGGTACCGCCGATGGCTATGGAACTCCAAGTATGTGCAACTTCTCATATATATTATTTCTATTCTGCACCCAGCATGCATAGTGAGCATTATATTAATTAAGTTTCTTGCACAGTTTGCCCCTAAAAATTTCATGCGATGAATACACTGAGTAGAGAAAGACTAGGATTAGCAAGGACGACACTTTTGGGCAAGAGCTAAGCACAATTTTAATTTGGCCCATGGCATGCACGCATATTCTCTCGTCAAAACTCTTAAATTCTTTAGGTTAATTCACCTTTAATAATGATTCATGTTTATTGCTTTAAGATATAGGGTACATACCATTAGGTTCCTTCTTGACGCTATTGTTGATTTTAACTATTACGACTCTTAGGCAGTAGTAAAAGGCCATTTTTACCAGTGATGACTATATATGTATGTAATGTATGTATGTATTTTGCACTAGATAGTGTTATTAGTAGTTAGTACTCAAGCACACAGAACATATGATTATTGACATTCATGTGTATATATATGTTACTAGCTGGAGCTTGTGGATATGGAGATTACGGCAGAACCGTGAACTATGGGAGGGTTGCTGGCGTGGCTGGCTTATGGAGAGGCGGCGCTGGATGTGGTGCTTGTTACCAAGTAAGCTTCTTAATTAACCCATTAATTAAGTACTCAACAAACACATTCGTTCCATATATATTAGTTAACATATGCTACTCAATTTCAAAGTATCTTACATTTAATTGTGTTTTATGATAGTTCATAAGGGTCAATTAGTTTTAGTTTGTTTGAAAAATAATTATATACATTTTAAAATGATTACTTTTGCATCCTCATAATTTAAAAAAATAAAAGTGATCTGAAATTAGGACAAAGAGGGCGTATACAATTGAATCAATCATTTAATTATTGTACGTACGTTGTTTAATTAACGATGTTGATCTTATATTTATTTCACATTATTAGGTAAGGTGTAAGAACTCAAGATTGTGCGATGACTATGGAACTATGGTAGTGGCAACAGACTATGGTGCAGGAGACAGAACAGACTTCATTATGAGCCCAAATGCTTTCTCAAAGCTGGGAAGAAACCCAAGTGCATCGGCTGAATTGAAGAAAAACGGCGTCGTAGACATCGAATACAAGAGAGTACCCTGCACATACAATGGTTACAACGTGCGTATCAAGATCCATGAGTCTAGCAAATACCCAGATTACCTTGCTCTTGTCATCCAATACGTCCCTGGACTGAATGACGTCACTGCCGTTGAGATTTATGATGTACGTATCACGCTCTTCTATTTATTACTACAAATTACTGCTCCCGTCTTTAACATTAGAAGAACTAGTTGGAATAGACTTTTATCCTAAATTTTAAGTTTTTTTTATTAATTTTTCTCTATATACTTATCACTTTAACAAAACAAATTAGTCTGGTTTATAAGACTATATATTTATAATAGGGCAAGGACCCTATTTTGCCCTTCAAGTAACCACATTTTGGACACCCTAAACTAATATCGGGTACAATTTTACCCTAAACTAATATCTGACGAATGTAATGTTGACACGTGTCGTCGTCCACATGTCAACATTACATTACACATGTCAACATCACATTCGCTAGAGGGTAAAATTGGACCACTTTGATTACTTTAAAGGTAAAATTGTACCTAGTGTTAGTTTCAGGTGTTCGTTCTGTGCTCTAGGGTGGTTACTTGTAGGGTAAAATAGGGTTATTGCCCTTTATAATATAATGATATATACACAAATTTTTTTTTATAAATATTACTAATTAACTTAATCTATGCTATAATTAAGTTGTTTATTTAGCTTTTTCAATGTTTTTTTTTTTGCCAAAAGCTTTTTCAATAAGTTTATTTGGCTTATTCAATGTCTTTAAATTAGTTAACTAATATATTAAAGACAAGATGTAATCAATGCCGCCCTTCTTGTATTATGAGGAACTTATTAAATATAATAAGCTTATCAACTAAAAATGACGGTGATGATTATGATACAGAATGATAGCTATGCATGGAAGCCGATGAGGAGGGTGTATGGGGCAGTGTTTGATATAGTTGGAGCCCCGAGTGGACCATTGAAGCTGAGGCTGCAATTCAGTGGCAAAAAAGGTTGGGTGCAGGCCACCAAGAATGCAATCCCTGCGGATTGGAAGGTTGGTTCTTCTTATGACTCCCAAGTTCATGCCTAAACAAGATGCGGATCATCACAATGAAGAGGATGCCACGTAGCCTGTGTGGCTCTAAGCATGCAAGCTGTTTAATTTCTTGTTGTTGACTTTTTTCTTTCGAAATAATAATTAATTTGTCTGATGGAATAAATAAATAAATAATAGGGGTTTGTATTGATATTATTATTATAATATGAAAAAAACCTCTCCGTTTACTGCTTTACGCATCATATAAATTCATCATTCTGCTTAGCTAGATAGATATAGAGTCCCTCTCTCTACAAGATCCTTTAGCGAAAGATGCCTTGATTTACAGTTGAGTGATAAGGACGCTAGAGCCATATATAGAATTGTTGTTTTAATTATAACACATCATTACCTTACGCTCGCAATCATACGCTATGAAAAATAGCAGTTAAATTAATTAGTTGCTCATGTTTAATTTGTTAAAAAATTGCCATACATTTCTTAAAATATTCCTCTGTTTAACCAGAGACTTTCTTTAATGAGAGATGAAGCAAACTTAATTCAGTCCATTTATTATTTCAGTCAATTTATTATTTCTCAGTATATTTCCATAAAGTAGAATTCAGAATATAATGAACAAAATTAAGGGCCCAATTAATCATTGTAAAGGATAAAGCATGATTATTTTAATTTTTTCCTTCTCACATGCATCGTGATCTCTATCAACCTACTCTACCTTGTTTTCTTTTTTCCTTTTCAACACATGAAAATTAGAATTTCACAAGAGAAAGAAGAGTGCATGGGGAGGGAAACCACCTACATTAAAGTGATATATTTTGTTTCCTTAATTTTTTAAAAAGAGCCAACAAACTCTTATATAATCAAGAACAGGAAAATATTTTCTATTACCTTCATTCTATCGATCTAAACTTGCTCAAATGTAAGAATTGAATTAAGAGAGAGTCGTGGGAGCAATCATAGCCTCGATAAGGGGCATCAACTGCTCCACAACCTCATTAATTTGGGGCACTTCTTATATATTATACCCCTTCTAAATATAAGACATAATTGACTTTTTTTTTTGAGATGTTAAGGTTACAAAATATGTTATTAAATTATGACATATTTGATATATTTTTAGATAAGTCATTAGTTTATAGTTTAAATAAACTAGCTAGTTTAAGAGAAAAAAATTAAGTAATTCAATTTATAATTGACTTATTTTGCTTTTTTAGGATTTTCCAAAAAAGTCAACTAGGTCTTATATTTAGGACTGGAGGAGTATATTTTTGTGTTTTCTATACATTGATTTCTACATTTAAGAATTAACATTTTGATATAAAATTTAACATTTTCAACTTGTATGTTTTTCAAATATTGATAATCTTAATACATAAAATAAAGCACAATTTTAGACTAATAAATCTTTGATAAATTAGTAGGTTTTTTGGCCAACATTTTTTTGCCCAACAAAAATTAGAAGTAGGTTGGCCCATATTACCAACTACACATCAATGAATGGTGTAGTATCCAAATGAGTGACGAAGATGGTGAAAGACAATAATCTCACCAAAGAAATAATAAGTCCTAGATTTCCATCAAGTTCAAATTAATTATATAATATATAAAACCAACCGGGGAAAAACTGACGGTACAAAATAAGAAAAAGAAATTTGAGTTTGTTGCCACATTCATATAAACTTTAATTTGCAAAAACAATAACTGTAATTTTGAGGGGGTATCAAGGACAATCTAAGATGTCAGATAAATATAATAGAATTGCGGAGATATTAGACGAAAAGTAAGAGAAAACAAAGGTGCAAACCAACTATCCCCTTCCTCCCTAATAAACGTCCAAAAAAAAATTGATTATTTAAAGTGAGAATTGAGTTGAGATTGTAGGTACAATCGGCATTTATCGATATATCATCTATCACAGTAAAATAATTTTGTACTACATCATTTCAGACAGTAACGTTTCGTATTTAAGAAGCATTTGAATAATATAATTTGTCTGAACTCTTAGGAGTACCTCTGTAGCTCTTCTTTTTCCATAGACCGCCCCTATTTCCATCCTGCACTGCTTAATCATTCAATCCACTCGATTTTGCCAATTCCTCCACCAGCCTACAACAAAAAAACTAAAAAAGTGTTGAAATAGCATACTGATGGCCAAATTGTCATCATTAACATAAATAACCAGCTCATGCATGCAAACATACATAAAAGTACAACACACTACACACATATCGCGACACAGAGAGAGATTTGGATGCCAGGTCTAGGCATGAGGGCATAATCATTCCATTCCAATATATAATCAATCCCGTGTTCCAAGGGCAATTAAGAAAAGTTTAACTGGAGCCTATCTCCCTTCGAGTACACAAGGACTCCCTTATGATCTATAAATATACCCTCCTCATCTTAGCTTCTAAACTAGTAAATACAAACCTCTTTGTTATTCTTTGTGAGCGTTTGAGTTAGGCATTTAGAAATGGAGTTTCATTCAAAATACCAAGTGGCTCTTGTTTGTGTGATGCTCTTGCCTGCACTTTGTCTCTCCCAATTCAAAGACTCTAGAGCCACCTTTTATTATACCCCTGATGGCTATGGAACTTCAAGTAAGTATATAACTTTTACATGCTATATACCCAAAGCACCCTTCTAAAATAGTACTCCCTCCGGTCCTAAATATAGGACCTAGATGACTTTTTTGAAAAATTCTAAAAAAAGCAAAAAATAAGTTACTTATGAATTGATTTACCTAATTTTTTCTCTTAAACTAGTTTATTTTACCTATAAGCTAATGGATAATCTAAAAAGATATCAAATATGTCATGATTTAATAACCTATTTCACAACCTTAATCTTTCAAAAAAAAAGTTATCTAGGTCTTATATTTAGGACCGGAGGTAGTATTAATTATATACACACTTACAATTATTGAAGAACAATAATGTATATGTTATCAGGTGGAGCTTGTGGATATGGAGACTACGGCAGAAGTGTAAACCATGGGAGGGTGGCAGACGTGGCTGGCTTATGGAGAGATGGCGCTGGATGCGGTGCTTGCTACCAAGTAATAAGCCTCTTAATTAGACACATTAATAATCACTCAACCAACATTTGTTTTATTTTCATTTAGACATACTCCGTTCCTAAATGCGGCTCCTGATTAATATTCATAGTCAAATGGTTCTGATAACATAACATTTTCAAATATGAATTATTATTTATATATGTGTGTGTGTGTTATGTTAGTTTTTGTATCATATTATCGTACGTTAATACTACATTTGTCCCTAAATATAAGATCATTCTGCCTAATTTGATTATATTAATTAAGGATAGATGCTAATTAAGTTAGTATTTATCACATGATATTACCAATTCATTCTTACCATATACCTTGATCCCAACTCTCCATCTCCTGTTTATTATTGATAAGTATTATAAGGTTAATTTGAGAAAAAGTTGGGAAAAATTAGAAAGGGATCTTATATTTAGGAACAAATTGAAATGTGAAAGTGATCTTATATTTAAGAACGGATTGGAGGGACTAAAAGAAATTATCACCTCAACGTTATATACATACATTTGATTAATTCCTAAATAATTTGAGGTGGGACTTGTGTAATCTAAGGTGAGGTGCAAGATTTCAAGATTGTGCCATAACTCTGGAATGATGGTGGTGGCAACAGACTACGGTGCAGGAGACAACACGGACTTTATAATGAGTCCAAACGCTTTCTCAAAACTTGGACGAAATCCTAGGGCATCGGCCGAGCTCGAGAAATATGGTGTTGTAGACGTTGAATATATGAGGGTACCATGCACATATGGGGGTTCCAACGTACGTATCAAGATCCATGACTCTAGCAATTATCCATATTACCTTGCTATTATCATTCTCTATGTCCCTGGAATGAACGACGTGATTGCCGTTGGGATCTATGATGTATGTATGACACTCTCAACTTAATTACTTCTCATTAATTATTTAATTTTCCTTATTTTTTAGGAGTTTAAATGATTATTGTGTTTAATTATGAAATTGAAATGATCATGGTGAAACAGAAAGATGCGCGTGAGTGGAAGGCAATGAGGAGAGTGTACGGGGCAGTATTTGATATTGTTGCTGCTCCAAGTGGACCGTTGACTCTGAGGCTGCAATTTAGTGATACAACTGGTTGGGTTCAGTCATCCTACGCTGCAATTCCTAGTTATTGGAAGATTGGAGATTCATATGACTCTCAACTTCATCTCTAAATTACATATTACATGCATGCTGGAAACTATTACTCCCACCAGTTTTTTTATACAAGATAAAATGATTTTCTTGGATAGATTAGGGAAGATAAATAGATTATATTAAAGTATTTATATTTATGATTTTTCTACAAACTAATTTATCTGACTTATAATAATAAACTAATAGCATATAACATTTATATTGTAATTTGGTAATTCATTTGACTTCTATAATTTCAACAAAAGTCAATCATGTGTCTTCTATTAAAGACTGAAGGGAGTATTTAATTTGTATTCCAGAAATTAAATGAAAAATTAAGGTTTATGTATTTCCCAGTTATTTAGATTAATAAAGAAACCTCTTTATTATTTCATGCACTTGGGCGATATAGTCGTTTTATGCTGTATGAAAAGATGATCATTACATACTACATTATTATATAGTATGTATCATTGTGTCAACCAAATAACTTGGCTTCTGTGAGAAGACGAGCTTTTTATTTAATTTTTTTAGTGAAAAAGAAGACAAGAGCTTTAAATGATGACTACACTTGATCGAGAGGTAAAACACGCTTTACTTCGAAGGCTGACCTTAATGATTAAATGTCTTAAAACAAACAACAAAAACATTTCATCATTAGCCCATACATAATGAGTTGAGTAGAGCAGAGGTAACAGGGGACATGGTACATATATAATGCTACCTTACGAACTAATTACAATCCGCACTCGTCACTGTTAGGATTGAAGCCTAGGAACGTTTTACGTAGAGAATTCACCGTAGAAGTCCAAATTCAAATACTTAAATTTTCAGAACTGCTTTTTCCTATCTTTATTATATTCTATCTGCATACCATCAAGTTGAAATTTTTCAAAAAAATAGTTAAATACTTCCTCCAGTCCTAAATATAAGACCTAGATAATTTTTTTTTGGGAGATTAAGGAAGGCTTAATTTTAGATGTTTTTCCAATAATACTCTTCCTTAATTAGTTTAATTCCTTAAGGTGTTGGTGAGAGGAAGATTGTGGTTAAGGAGTTGTTAAGAAGAAGGGTAATTTAGGAAAAAGGTGACCAAAAATATAATTAGGGCTTATATTTAGGACCAAAATGAAGTCTCTATCTAGGTCCTATATTTAGGACCGGAGGGAGTATATATTAGCTATAACAAAATAATTATATGAAAGTTTTTTCCCTAATGGCTAGGAGGCAAAACCAGCACTGTGGACATTGAATTCACTATCTTCACCATGCAAGCTGACGACTTTGCCACAAGTACAATACACCAAATGTTAAAACGCTGATTGTTAGATTCATTATAGAGAAGGTGAACTGCCCTCCTTTTAAAACATATACTCCATCTAGTATTTAAAAATGTTACATTGACTCAATTGTAAGCTCACTTACCGTAAGGTCTGAGGTCATGAGTTCGGATAAGTCTTTCTGCATAAAGAGTAAGAGTAAGAGTGCCTAGCATACTCATTTCCTCGGCACCAACACCAAGTGGGGATTAGAGTTAGGTTAAACTTTTTTTACTCCATCTAGTCCTAAATAAGACCCTTTTAACTTTTTTGTGGAAGTTAAGGAAACAAGTTAGACAATAAAATTATAACAAATGACACAATAAATTAGATATGTTAGTTTATAGGTAGAATAAATAATTTTTGAAGAAAAAAAAAATCATTATAGACATTTTAATATGGTTAGTTTTATATCCATAAATTCTCTAAAAAAGTCAAAATGATCTTATAATTGAGACAAGAAAGGAGTAACTTACAAGGATGACCCCTAAAAAATGGCTGTTGTCCAGTATATTACTTGAAAAACAATATAAATTAAATTAATATAACTCTTGCTGATATCATATATCAGAAGCTCAAATTTGAATATGCAGGTGTACATGGGATTTAATTTTAGTCGTTCAGGTACAATTCAACTTAGCTTAATGGGCTCGCAAAACTAATTCCCGTCAGTCTGCATTGATCATTAATGACCCGGAGAAAGATTTCAAGTTTCCTAGGGGTATTGAGAGAATACTAGGATTTCTGTACATTCCACTTGTGACCAAGAGGCCTCTCCTTGGTTGACTTACAAATTACTTCATGGAGAACTGAGCAAACTAGAGGAGGCCAAAGAAAAATCAACCCAAAGGTGACTACAGAAGAGACAACAAAATCCAATTGCATGAAAGCTTTGTGTTTTTTTTTTTTTAAAAAAAGACTAAACAACACAACGCTTTTTCACCAAAGTAGATCAAAAAGAGTATAGGTAATGCTTAGCTCATTGCTTATAGATGAAAAGATGAATATGTCACGCTGAAGCAAATACTAGATACTAATAGCGCAAATATAAAACCACTTCCAAATCCGAGGCAGTGGATCTGCTGAGCTCTGGTAAGTGTTTGCCAACTAGATTCCAACTAGTATTTTATGATCTACCTATATTCCTTGTCCATTTGCTGCTACCTACACATATATTCTCATCTCAACATACCTCTATTTTCTCAGTCAAGTTTGCCGCTTTTCTGCAACAAAATTATTGTCTAAGTGGCACCAAGTTAGGTATTCTGGCATTGTATCACTTTATTACTTAAGACCTCCACTACTGCCATCTATAAGTACCACTCCATCAATCCTTTGCTGTAAAACCAGTGAACCCATTTTAGGGTGACTATACTTCCTATACAATTTTTTCATCGAAATTTTCAAGCTTGGGCATTTAGCTATGGAACCTAATTCTAAATACACAGTAGGGCTTGTATGTGTGATGCTTTTCTTACCTGTGTTATGCACCTCACAAGACTCCACATCCTCCAGAGCTACCTATTATGGTAGTCCTGATAGCTATGGAAATCCAAGTATACTTAGCTCCTGTGTAACTTTTTTTTTTAATACAAACCCATTCAACTCCGCTATATATTAATGAAATGATAAATATGTGATCAGGAGGAGCTTGTGGGTATGGCGATTATGGTAGGACTGTGAATGATGGCAGTGTTGCAGGTGTCTCTGGACTCTGGAACAAAGGCTCTGGATGTGGTGCTTGCTACCAAGTATCTCTCAATAAACATCTTTAATTATTCAATCCAATTTCTCAAACTTTATATAATTCGAATGATGACCAAATGGAATGATTGGGTGCAGGTGAGGTGCACAAATGCAGAATACTGCGATGAATACGGATCATTGGTAGTGGCAACAGACTATGGAGAAGGAGACAGAACAGACTTTATAATGAGCCCACGTGCTTACTCAAGAATGGGACGCAATCCAGAAGCATCAGTGGAACTGCTCAAATACGGCGTCGTTGATGTGCAGTACAAGAGGGTTTCCTGCCCATTTGCCGGCACCAGGACGCTCATCAGAATACATGAGTCCAGCAGGTACCCAGACTACCTTGCTCTCGCTGTTCTCTACATGCCTGGACAATTAGACGTAGCTTCTATCGAAATATATCAGGTCTGAAAGCTTTCACCAAGTAATCCTGTTTCATTGCAAATATCAAATTAGAAGATAATGATGATACTGATTTACTGATACAGGCTGATAGAAATGAATGGAGAACAATGAGAAGAGCGTTTGGAGCAGTGTTTGACATACTTGAGGCGCCACGTCAACCAATCATTTTGAGGCTGCAACTCAATGGGAGGGCAGGGCTTAATTGGGTACAATCAAAGAGTGCCATTCCTAGTGATTGGAAGATTGGGGCTTCTTATGACACCCAACTCAACATTGAGAATTAATACTTGATTGCTCTAAGAATGCAAACTTAGTTCTTCTGTATGTTAGAATATGAATAAAGAAACCTTTTTTTTACCAGTGAATAAAGAAACTTGATACATTATAGTTGAGTAATCGTGTATATAAAAGTAACATCATATGAAGTATATGACAAACTTCTCGTGATCCAATATATAAAAAATCATTAACAAATATAATTGGATGATAATAATGATGATGATGATGATGATGATGATGATGATGAAGATAATAATGGAAACAATAACATTGAAATGAAAATTATTACAAATACAAATTATGTCCATTAAAGAAACATTACATCTATCTTTCTTTCTCCCTTGTGTGTACCATAATAGGTATGATAAGACCCAAATAGAAATATAGGAAAACAGCTAACAAAGTTGAAATGGAAGAATTTTGAGCACTTTATTGAAGTGATTCTCCAAACCAGCAAGCCATTCTGTTTGACATAAGAAAAGTCACATAAGTGGGTGAACATGGTCTGTGCAAACTACCATCAAATAAAATCATGACAGACTTTCATAAAGGGCCAACCCAGTTTGATCCTCACTTGGTGAGATTGTTATGGATGGGAATATACTAGGCAGCTTACCTCTACTTTTATGCAGAGAAACTGATTCAAACCCAAGACCTCAGACTCCATGCAAACGAGCTTACCACTAGCTCATGACAGTCTTTCATACAAGACAATGATAGGCAATACAATAACTCTTTATGCTATTCTATCAAATGAGAGGAAAGAACTTACCTATTTGCAAGCCTCAATACATTCTGCCAGTACACTCCGCAGAACCACAATAACAGTCCTTTCTCTTTATATTGCCATCAGAATCACGAACTTGATCTATTGTATAATTGTAATCATAACACAACTCTTGCAGAGGAGGAATATTTTCAGCAGCAAAGAACATTATGTGAGGTATTCTCTTGTCATCATGATCGTAGAGAACATTTTGAGCATAAAGATTAGGGGAGCAACTATGATTGAAAAATCTACCAACATTGCCATACCGGGCAGCATCAATGGTGAAGCCATGATTTTCTACAATTTCACAAGAGCTTGACTGTGCCTCAGGCATTAGGCTTGAAAGTTCATCCCGAAGAGTTGTACTGTTGGTGCCATTCCCAATATCAAACAAATATTCATCATTACCAGTTCTTTGTTCTGCTTCCTTCTCTTCAAGAAGCTCTCCTACATATTCACAGATAAAACTTCCTGAAGGGATAGAATTTAGGGATCTCACACCCCATCCTCTTGTCTCGGTCTTAAAAACTTCAAGTTGAAATTTTATGCCATGCTGGCTGGCTCTGTTATGACATAAGGGAGGACAACTACAAGAAATACCACACTCAAACACAAGAGGCTTTATTTCTACAATGGCCCCATTATGGTTGTATGGGATCTCTCCCCCATTTTTGACTGCACAAGCACACTTGACAGAGTCGGAGCATCCATATTTACAACTACAACCCTCTAGAGGAATGGGATTGCACCAATTAGGATACATCGTTCTGGTTATGTATTCAAACAATGGGGGTTTTTCATCATCTATGGTGTTGACAGCACATATTGGAATTGGCTCTTTCCCATTAGAAATGTCATCAACACATACACCCTCTCTCTTTTTGAATTTTTTGCATTCCTTCACTTCTTTCCAAGCAAGTTCTGGTTGACCAGGAATTCTTCGCATCTGAAACCTAAAAACCAACTTACCATGTGGCCCCTTTTCCTGCCAATATTTCTCAACTTTATAAAGCCCATCATAAACATATCTCCTGCTTTTTCCATCAGTTGATTCACAGCCACGTATTACCCTGACAGAATTCTGTTCTACAACACTATTCTTCAAAGCCAGATTGCCCCTCTCAAGCTTCTGATCTTCAGGTTCTTTACCATTCTTCAAAATACCTCCTCCCTGCCCTGTATAAGTCAAGACATCTGAACTGCCTGACTCATCAGCATAGCCCTTAGATGACACCACACTAGATGCTAGAATCCTATCATCACGCTTTACATAATCTATGCCTGACTGAGTTGGGCGGTGAAGACCAATGATATTAAGTTCCACCCAGTACTGAAATTCATCACCGACTTCAACCCCAGGGACAACTCCCAAGATTGCCTTCCCCGTGTTAACATATTTCTCTTTATCCTTAAGGATCCTAGCTGCCATCATATCAATCCTCCTTCTACTAGTGCTTGCTTTGTCTCTTGGCTTGGCTTCTTCCTCCTGCAATAGCTTTCTAGTAACAACTTGGAAGAGGCGCAATGTCTCCCTCACTTTATTTCGAGTTACAGTTGAGTCCATATCATTGCCAGTTAGATGCCTGTGACCAAGAGGAGGAACATTAACATCAAAAGCTTGGGATATTGGGACAACAGCCTTTTCTTCCATGTTCTTATCAGAGCCAAGTGTATCTTTATTCTCCCAAACTACTAGTTGACCCATACCTTCAGCATCACAGTTTCCTTTTTTCTTTACTACAAGCTTCTTCGCAGAGCAACTTGGCAAGTTTTTAGACTTAGTAGCAACTTTAGACTTGTCAAACCGTGCAAAAAAGTCATTCTTCTTTACCTTTCTTCCATTTTTATCTCCAACGATACTAGATTTGGGAGTAGCTATATTTTTCCTCCAAGGACAATCAGATGCAGACATCAAGCCAAGTACCACAACCCTGTTAGATGGAGCCTGCAATTCATTGAAATCTCCTGGTGACTCAACTATACTTATAGGCACTGCCTCCAGGCTTTGAGCTCCTGAATAAACTACCATCTCTTTACCTAGAATTTCCTCCACCTGCCTAGCATTTCTGCTTTCTTCAACTACTATCTCCTTTCCTCGTGTTCCCTCATCCTGTATAGCATATCTGCTTTCTTCTTCAATTTTGGGTGGGGGCCTTGTTAATTCCTGATTGTGATTGCTACCATCAGGAAGTGCAGTGTCTTTATCTCCTGGATTTTTTGGTAACAATTTCATCTCAGAAGATGCTCCAAATCCATCCACCTCATTCAGCTTCTGCATTGCCTTCTCTTCAAAATCACCTTGAACCATATTCATTGGATTGTAAGCATCTCCACATTCAACAATCTTTTCCACTTCTTTCACATCAGAGGCCGTGACCTTTTTCAATTCCTCATCATCCACAGCCAGGGCCGGTTGACCCACGATTTTGTTATCCTTTGAAGATAACTCCTCTAACTTATCCTTACTAAGGCGCGGAGCATTTCGTCCACAAAACGGAGGAAAGTGTCTAGTGGCTGAAACTCGTCTTTTGGGAAAATTCCTTCTCTTTACAGTCTTATCATCAGCCCTACTTACAATCCGTGACAGTAGATTACTAGCTAACAAAACCGCCTCATCTACTGGAGAAGAAGGGCCATTTTTATGCAAGTCTTTCGACATCTTAGAAGAATCACATTTTACAGTTTCTGCATTTCTACAAGATTCCAAATCTTCCAAGCCCACCAACCCCGCTTTTGAAGACCCATCATTTGCCAAAGGAGGCTCATCCACAGTACTAACAAATTTATCCTTTAAATCTTCAACACTCTTACCCTCCACTAATGTACCATCATGAGCACCAGAGTTAGCAATATTTACATTTGCCGGTGAACCAATTCTGGCCGCAGAGCGCCCACAACCTTTAGGAAAATCGCGAACAGCAGACACTTTTCTTCGTTTAAAATTGAGCTGAGGTCGAGCATTGTCATGCCCATTTTCCTTCCATGACTTCCCAGATCTTTCACCATCATCACCATTATTAATTGATGCAACCCTTGTTGGTGACTTTGAATGTAGCATATTGTCCATAACCCCCATCACCAATTCAAAACCAAAATAACCAATGCACACTGAGCTTTCACAACCAATATTCTTATCTGAATAAAAATCAAACCGTTCAATAACTTACTAGAAACCCCATGACAAGAAAAATGGAAAATCAAAGCCCTAAATTCAGAAAAGGGAAAAACACACATAACATACACTTCTAAAAGGCCAAAACTCCATTCATAAAAAAACGAACTTTATGGAATGGTGAGACATATAAATAGATAGTATAAACATTGAAAGAATTTAAAGATTAATGAAATAAAAAAGGGTTACCTGAGAACCATGAATTGGCGAGTGGGAAAGAAAAGAATTAGGGTGAGGGAAGGTTTTCAATCGCTAAGCCACCTCGAAACTTCCAAATTCACTATAAAGAAGGAAGAGGAGTTAGGAGGAGAGAGACATGAACATGAGTTTAGTACTTGAACAGTTGAAGTTCTTGGACATCAACAAAAAACATCAATCTTGTCCCAAAGAATCAACTTTCTTTTTTCTTTGGTCCAAATGAGCGTGTTTGGCGGTAAGAAGGGAAAGTGAAAAAATTGAAAGTGAGGGGTAAAGATGGAAAGTTAGAAGAAATGAAAAGTGAATGGTAAAGATGGAAAGTAGAGATAATGATGAAAGTAAGGTTTGTGGGCCCAGAAAAAAGATGGAGAGAGAAAACTTATGGGATAGAGATATAAGCAAATTACCAAAAAGATGTTACTTAACCAAAATGTATTTGATCGAGCTGGTAAGTGAGCTATAATCCCGTAAGGATGAGAACGAACATTTGAATCTTGGGAAACTCTTTCATTGGGAAAGGGGACAACCTTACTTAAGTGGACAACACTCCTACCCATTGAGTCCGGATTAAACCGGAGGATGATTAACAAAAAGTTACTTTCCCACATTTCACTTTATTTAACTCTTCGCGTTTGGAGTCAAGAATTGGAAAGTGAAGAATTGAAAGTAAAGGTTTTTTCACATATATCTACGTGCCTATAATTTTTTTCTCTTCATCTCACACTTTTTCTAGGGCTATAAACTTTACTTTCTCATCATTAACTCTACTTTTCATCTTCACTATTTCTCCATTTTCCTTTATAACACCAAACACATATATCAAAATTAGGTGTATCTCCATCCAAAAAAAGAGAGAATTTTTTTTTTCTTGATGGAAGATCAACCACTTTAGTCAAAAATAAAAAAAAGATCAACTACAAATAAAGACTAGAGGGATAAGTGCACACATCGTTAACCTCATAATTAGCTTTGACGGGAATTTGATTCCACGAGGGACTTAATACCTTGGAAGGACTACAAGAATCAAGATTACAGAAGAAAATTCATGATAGTGTAATGTAAAGCGATATTGAAGAAAATAAAATGGGTGAATTTGGATGACTTTGGGTGGATCATGATGACACTAAACCCATGTCTTTGTCTTTTTTTTTTTTAATCAAAGTCTTGACTTTCAAAACAAAATATGCTGGTTAAATATGATGAAGTTGTAGGCTTTCATTTTAAATGAATTTCAATTATAATTATAATGACACTTTATTAAGAACAATAAATAGGCTTTCGGAGAATTGATTGAACACTTTGGTCCTTATTGGCATTTAAGGCAATCAAGTGACACAAATACTCTTATAATCTTGTTCATGCATAACTTGTAGATTTTGGGAACATTTATTGAAAATAATATGGTAGTTCAATAAGTTTAAAATCTTGGATTATGGCAAAAAAAAGTTTAGAATCTTGGAGGGATGGTCAATTCTTTTAAGACAATACTTTTTTTTGTAAGAAGCAAAATTGGAGAACAATTATATAAATTGAAAATATTGAAAGATATTAAGCTTTTTCCTTTTTCCTTGATTGAAAATGATTCTAACGAGTTTTTAGAAGATTTCCAACTTTTATGTGAATAGGGGTATTTTGGTTACATGGATTTTGTTTAATGTCAATCAATAAAGGACCAAGGTTAACTTGACAACCTGGTATCCTATGGAATTGATATTCTCCCTATCCCAAAATATAAGCTTTAATTAATACTGTACTTTAGAGTTATACTCCCTAAGACATCCCTTGGTCGGATTGCTAGTACTGTTTTCACCCAGGCTTGATTGGGAGCCTGTGCTCTTTTATTCCAACAAACGACTTGAATTGGTTAAAATAATTCATTAGGTGAGAAATCTAATTTATTTTTCTAATTGATCCTCATTATTAAAAACAAAAGAGAATTTCAAATAAAAATAATAAGGATGAAAGAGGGCACCGTTGTGAAACTTGCACGTTGACTTTTTGATTTTACTGTTTTTAGGGCTCAACATAACCAAAAAGTGTCAACGAGCACCTCTACATTAAATAAAAACTCATGAGTTTACATGTTGAGCTTACATTTTTTTTTTGCGTTTTCACATTATGAAAAATCGCGTTAACTAACTCATCTGTAACATCCCGGCGTCTCGTTCTCGAAATTGTCCGCTTTGGGGAATCCTCACCCCTCACGGCTTTAAAACGCGTCAAGAGGGGGAGGTATCCAGACCTATATATAGCACCTTTCATTCTCCTCCCCAGCCGATATGGGACTTTACAATCCACCCCCTTGGGGCCCAGCGCCCTCACTGGCACATCGACCCGAGTCTGGCTCTGATACCATCTATAACATCCCAGCGCCTCGCTCTCAAAATTGTCCGCTTTGAGGAATCCTCACCCCTCATGGCTTTAAAACGCGTCAAGAGAGGGAGGTATCCAGGCCTATATATAGCACCTTTCGTTCTCCTCCCCAGCCGATGTGTGACTTTACAATCAAAGTTTACTTCAATTATTTTTATTTGACAATATTTAATGAATTTAAATATGAATTTAATATAAATTTCTTTTTTGAAGTTGATAAACTATAGATGCTGATATATTTTTGGAACAATTTCACCTAGGTCCCATATAAAAGACTTAATTTCAAAGAGGTCTCAATGACTTGTTACCAATGGAGACTATTGTACTTGTTAATGGAGCCTATTTTCCCTAAAAAATCAGCAACTTCAATCCATCATACAACTAGGGATGGCCATAATGGCAGTGACGTGTGTAGTTCCCAACAAGAAACAAGGTTTTGGCTCTCACTTCCATGGCGTGAACGTAATGAATATTGCTACAAAGACAAATCTTCATCAAGGATTTTGAGTGTCCTATATGGACCAAGGGATGGATACAAGTTCAATAGTTTGGAATGGCTGCAGCCTGCGGCATAATGAAACTAGGCTACAGATAAGATAGTTAGGAGTTAGGACCCCGAATGGGCAGGCATGTACCACTATCACCAATCACCCCACTTCCTCATAATAAGGACCAACTCCTGTAAAGAGCTATAGAGATTATTCACAAAAGCATAAACTACCATTTCATACAAAACTCTGCGAATGGTGAATCAGCATTTCATGTTTATATGTTACAGTGTGGTTACTAAGCTATACAAAAAGGCCCTCCCATACTTTCTTTCCTTTCTTTGCCCTTCCAAGCTCAACATGGAAACAAAGTGGCAACCAACATCCATATCGTGTCCAAAACATGCAAACCTTAATCACTACACAAGAGAGTCTGGCCATAGCCATCTATGTAACCCGGTAATGTTCATCAGGGATGGCCCGTATTATGGTATTTTGAGCTACTACTGGTGCTGGCTTGAGTACCGAGGCTTAAATTTGGGTGCAGAAGCTCTGCCTCGGGGAAAGAACCATTAGATGGCACATCTAGCAGCAGGTCCTGATCACCACTTTCCCCAACAAAATTGAAAGAGTCTAGCATGAGGGAATCACCATCAGAAGGCAATGTAAACAAGTTTTTTGGACTGAAACCAGAACCATATTCTTCAGCTTCCTTGCCCTTACAACCAACCTTCATCATCACCCTCTCAGGACTCCTCATTGTTGTCTTCAAATCTATGATTTGCAAGATCAAAGTTGAAAGGGGTCAATAAAGATATGAAGTTAGACCACAAGTTGCTGGGGACATTTATTAATGCTTTTATTTTTAACTTGTATCAGTCCTTTCAGTATTTGCAAGGTCTTAGCATTTCTAAGGTTTTTGAGACTAACAAAAATTGAAGCTAACCTGATAAACTTTTACTTTTGCTGTCATGATATCTCTTGGGATTTGCAGCACTACTAAATGCAGTGCCCGAAGAACCCACAGCAATAGATTTTCCAGCCCTGTTCTTATGTTTCTGCATCATAGAAGGATGTGAAGGCCTATGAGCGTCAATAATAAAAATGTATCAACAAAACTAATGATTCCAAATAATATAAAAAACTTGGTAAGAACCTTAAGTGAGTTATAATATTCAACCCATTGTGATTTCGACAGATTGGATACTACAAGTTGTTGCAAAGTCTTGCGGTCTTCAGGTCTTATCCCTGATAAGGAGAGATCAAAGACACCTTCCGCAAGAAGCTGCTGAAAATAATTTAAGTTCTCCCTGAATTGAGAGCTACTAAACATGCTTTCAAGGCTACACAAACAAAAATACAGGTATCAATTTGGATCATTCTAAATGTTATGTAGTCCCAAAGAAGTCACATTTGACACATTGTAATCAAATTTTATGAAATGAATCTTTATATGACATGATATAGAATCTAAATATGGATCTTTTTACAAAGTTTGACGCGCTATGTATTGAACCAAATGACTTTACTTCTCTGAGAAGTCAGAAGAGCATTTATAATGTTGTAGCACTTTGACCAGATATTTACACCAAAAAAATCACTAGAAGCTTTTATCAGAGGAGTTTGACATACAAACAGCGTCAAAACAGTTTGATCAACACATATATTAAACATAGATGGGCGAAGACCCAAAAATGATACATAACTGTTGGTCAAGGAACAAAAATAGTACATAACTATTCCAAGGTACAAAAATGATACTCAACTTTCACCATGTGATCAAAAATGATATTTTCACTAATATGACAATAATATTAGACATGAAATGTCCAAAATGCCCTTATAATTAAATAAACTTTTACCGGGCTTTTCATGTCTAATATTATTGTCATATTAGTGAAAATATCATTTTTGATCACATGGTGAAAGTTGAGTATCATTTTTATACCTTGGAATAGTTATGCACTATTTTTGTTCCTTGACCAATAATTGTGTATCATTTTTGGGTTTTCGCCCAACATAGATTAAATAGATTCTCACCTATCAGGAAGTTTAATAGTATCAACCGCAGTGAGATATTGAAGTAACTGTCGTTGCTCTTCATTTGTGAAGGTCCTCGTAAATTCATTATAGTTGATGACATCCTGTACCAATCGTAGAAAGCAATTGCGTTATAGTTGAATGAATATGCTCATCTACGAACAATACATATAATTGGAAATTTCAAAGTCTCAATGGATACATTGAAAAAGACGAGTAGATTGTACATGGAAAAGTGAGCTAATGCCCATTCTCCAATGAAATTGACATCACAAGTGCAAGTTCTATCCTGGAAGTTGTTGTAGCCTTGTAGGCTTGTAGCTATTTCATAAATGAAGAAACTAATAAAAGTTCATAAAATGCTTATATATCAGGCGAGCATATCAAGACAAGTTCTGTCTATATACATGCCTATTAGCATATTTTTTTCTCTAAGGCTTTACATGGTGCAATGAAGAGACAGAATGGGATGTGACTTACATTTAAATCCACCGAGCAAAGTGGTGACTTCTTTCCAAGAGCATGAATCTTATCATGTTGAGTCTTGTTCCTGAAATTCCAAAATAAATTAATAATAAGATAAGAAACATAATACACTTTGTCCCCCGAAAATAATGTTTTTTTGGGGGGGACAATTTTCGTTAACAAAACAAATAGACTGTTTAGGGGAGGACCGCATAAATGAAATGTTCTATCTAAACACACACACACACACAATAAATTATGCAGGGATGTAAGCTAGTGTCCAAATAACTTGCCTCTTAAATTGATCTTGCAGCATTCCTTGGCCAGCAGAGTTCCTGATCTTTTGAACCCCCTGAGATGGAAAGTTGGCACTGCTGTAACTATTATGCCCATTAGCAGTGCCAGAACATGAATATACCTCACATGTCAGACACTGTTTATTATCAACTGAAAAAGAGCTGGCTTCAGACTCTTCTTCACGAGCTATCCAGCTTGGGTGCTTCATAAGAATACTTCCATGTCCTATCTCAACAGAGACCATTGGCGTTTCACTTTCAAAAATTAGATCATCTTCAGAGGATGTTGAAAAATAAGACGGGTGTTCTTGAAGAATAGAGTGCAATTCTTTTGTAAGTTTCTCAACAGCAGATTGCTTTGGACGAACCATACATGTCCTCTTCTTTGAAGGCACCGTGCCATCCCAGATAACTGACTGAGCAGGACCTAAATAACACCATAAATACTATTCATATCAGAATTCACTATCCTTATTCAGAGAAAAAGGCATGATATGAAAGCCACTGACACTGATGAAAACCCAAGTCAATCTTATACCATTCGAATTTTAAAATTTGTACATGATGATTGATGAGTCTCTCATAAACCTAGTATTGGACATAAGCTTAAATCATGATACCATGCTCACAAAATTTACATAAATACATTGTTTTCCGCTCCATCAATATCTTATAATCATCACAAACTATCTATTTAAACATATTTGATTATATATCTACCATTGGCTAAAATTTCTAAAGCTGATTAGAAAATATCAGTGTTTTGAATTCTTCTTCCTCTTTAGTCTACAGATAACAGGCAATCCATATCAGAGTGAACTTGACTGTATTGAGATATTGAGAGCTTTAAGCTGGAGATATACTAAGTCACCTCATGGAACCTTTTCATCAATAGAAAAGATACTCTCAAGGAAGCAAACTCCGCTTGTCTCCTTACATATTAACCATGGCATATAAAGTACACAAATCTGCAATTCTTTCCCTTTTTCTCTCCTCCCCTTGTTTCTTGTGATTAATGCTGACCCATAATATATCTGAATTGAAGGTTCTATTATTTACACTTTCTACAATTGAATGCCTAGTTCTACAACAATCAATAGTGAACAAATCATTTTCCTATATAATTAGTGCATAATAAACACTCAACCTGTCAAATCACTAGCATCAGTGCCACCAAATTGAGCACAACTCTCTGAGTTAGAGATTGCCGATCCAGAACTTGATCTATTGCTTATATCCTCATCAGTAGCCTTTCGGCATCCTTGGTTGTAATCGAGGCTAGCCACCCCAGTAAATAAATTATCTTCATTCAGCTTTCTTTTTTTCACTTCTTTGTTCTTATTTAGCGATATGCACTTTACCCTTGAAAACCTTTTATCGTCAATATCATCAGTTTCAGTCCGAGCATGTATTGGAGTATAATTTGCAAGTGTTCCCTTTGTCCTCCACCGAGAACCACATGCATTGCATAATACTGGTTTCTCTGGCGGGCCATTGCGCCAAAGCGGTGTGCCTGTTATTAATTCTCAATTGTAAGAAATCTCACAAAATTAACAACTCTGCAAACAGAATTAGACATGCATCATGGATGGCTTGGGTAATTTACAAGGAGCCATAGATTCTTGATGCATGGAATAAAGCATAGAGGGAGTTTTCTCATAGGCAAGACAAAGCTTGAACCTTTTACAGGAAAAGAGTACAAGTCACTGCCAGTGGCATAAAAAATAACTGTTAAGTGGAAGCGTCTTAAATTAGAACTCTGAGCTTTTCATGGTCCAAGCTTTGATACATCAGCAAAAAGCTACTAGCCACTTAGAAGTTCAAGCCTGACAATGTAAATCCTAATTATGACCCTCAGAAAATGGAATCAATTCTTGTGGAATAAATGGGCTATCTTAAAAAACTGAGACAATAGATTTTACAAACTCTATCATATCTTCTTCTTTTGTTTATTTTCTTTTTTATTCTTTTATGCTTTTCATTATCACCGGAATGTCTGGAATCAAATTTATTTCAGCAACCCCCCTTAACTAGGCCAACAATGAGGTCGTGACAGTGGTAAACTCAATTTTATGAGGACATTGCTACAATAATCAAAAGATACATCATACATCCTTTGTATAAGTTCCAACAACAAACTAGGACTCACACAGGACAGACACTACTCTCAACGAATAACGACTCATCTTTGACATGCTACTAAGCTGAACTCGACAAACAATTTAAGGTTGGACTAGCATCATCTTTAAGCATTCATTAGATCAGGAACTTCCAACTTTCAAAGTGTTCAATATTTTATCGCTATGGAATGATGTGCTCAAATGTTTATGATAATCAAAAGCATCATCTTCTTTGAGAGAAAAGCAAGACAAACGGTCAACGGACCTCAAGCTGATGCAGAATGACTGCAATTTAACCGAAAAATGAATGGCAAACAAGTACTGAGCCCCCTCAAGAAGAAAAGGGAATCTAAATGAAACAATCACTCTGCCTTTCATTGAAAGCAAAAAACAATAGCCTGAGGCTGGGAAAACTTTGATGGTATAATAATGAAGAGACATACTGATGGTTATCTCTTGACAAAATTAAGAATATAGCATTGAAAAGTATGAAGGATACACACAATGCTTGGACATAGACCCTCTGATAAAGAAAACTCAATAACTTTGTAAATGTGAAAGCCTTTCAGAATACAGAATATGATTTAACAATGGCCATTTTCCAAAGAATAAATTACTCCTTTTAAGAAGAGAACAATGGCTTGGTTAATTTTAATAAACACCTTAAAAAGCAATGTTTTGTCTAATAAATAGTAAGTCCAATTTGACATTTCCAATCTGAGCTAAAACTAGCTTAGTTATGTAGGTATGTTCAAATTGCTTAAAGCCATATACAAAGTAAATGAATGATGACTCCCAGTAATTTCAACTCAAAGAATTCAAAGTAACAAAAAGACTAATAATCCCAGAAACATTCCATCAAGAATACAACAAAGAACACAACTTTTTTCATTCAATTATATTGGCCAGCATAAAACTTCACTTCAGACACAAATATTTTAGCTCATATCAAAATCATTGAGTGAGGAAATAGTTCTTGACTTCTTGTTTGAATATAAGAAAAATCAATAAAGTCAAAGCTTCATTGGAAAACTATAGGCAATAAAAATATGCATATTGGAGAAACAAGAACTCACTTGTAACTCCACAGTGATAGCAAGGACCTTGCTTTACCATGTCTCAATGTTTTCCTCAAAAGAACAAGCAAGAAAATTTACAAAGAGCAATAATTTATTGTAGGAAAAAAAAAGAAACAATTTTTTTTCAGAAAAAAATATATACTTTCTTTTCTCTACAAGACTTTAGCAGAGACTAATATTCGGTATTAAAGGCTATTTTTTTTCTGCAGAAATCCCAGATTGAATTATAGTTTGCAGAATAGAGCAAAAGCCTATAGACCCAGAAGAGTTTTGTTGTATAATTTTTTTTAAAAAAAATAATAATTCAGAAATAAACTGGAAATTGAGATATTGATGAAAATATTGTAGCTAGGAATCTGTACAATCCAATGGAAGAGAAAAGGGCATTGAAGGAATCTGTGAAAAGAGGAAAGGAAGGTGGAAATGGTAATGAAGAGAGAGGGAGAGAAGAGAAGAGAAGGTCTCTCTCTGTATGTGACCTCTTTGTTGTATTGTATGTTAAGTAAATGTTCACCTTTTTCTTTTTCTTTGTTTATAAATTATAATTACTCTCTCACTTCTTAAATACAAGATTATTTTTTAATTTATATTTAAATTTATTCCTAAATATAAGCAAAATATTATAGGTTAATAACTAACTTAAATTGTATATTTAATCTAATCAAATTAGAAAAAGTGATCGTAACGGAGGAGTGAGTTGAATAGTAGATGTTAAGGTTTTTAAATTTTCTTTGTTGAAAATTGAAGAGCAAGATTTTAAAATTGAGACACTTGATCTTAAAAAGAAATAAAAATGAGAAGTTTCATTTGTGTTTCATTTTACCCAATGAGGTGAATGGGGGAGGGGGAGAGGAATATTATTGCACATATCCTGTTGACTATGGACTTTTCTGCCATGATGATCACAAATCTTCACCAAATAAAAATCCAATTAGCATTCATCTTCACCATCCATTTTTGGGTCCAAACAATTTATTTTTTTTCCCTTTTAATAATTGATAAAAACAAACAAGTCATTAATAGTGAAAAACTTTTTTTAAAATAAAGGAAGGAAAACGGAAACCCACATTTCAAGCATAACAAAAAGAAAAAGGGGGGAGAACGAAACAATGGGAGTTCTTTGGACTTTCCCGTGTGTTTTGTGATTTCATTTCTCTCTCATTTTTCTTATATGATAAGGATACCAAATTCCACGATATTATTATATTCCCATCTACCTTTGCTGATATGAATAATAAATATTTTAGGGGTTGCATTGGCGTCATAGACTCGGTAATCACCGTTGGATTAGGTCAGTGATAGTTGATGATGTGGGACCCACCAAAACTGACAGACTTTAGGCATCAAAGTTAAGTTTTTAACTTTCACCTTAATTCATTCTTCAATGGTGGCCAAGGGTGTTGTGACTCAGCCACATGAATCTCGCAGGCAATCACTCAAAGCAAACCCCATGACATGCCTCCCCATAATTTCTTTTTAATATCTGTATCAGAATAGAAACACTTGTATTTAAAATCATGAGGATGGTAAAGAATTTATTCTAGGGATGATAAGATTAGAAACAGTGTGGCCATGATCTTGATGCATGGTGAGTATTCGATGAATTTGACTAATTTAGTGCCTAATGATTTTTGGTTTGCTCTTTAATCTTTCTTTATCATTATTTTCTCTATATGTTGATAACACAAAAAGGAAAGAGATATTAGGATTGGAGAATGGAAATGTAAGTGGGTGTGTTGGTGTTACTTTCTGTAAAGAAATAGAGAAATTGGTCCAACCCATCACACACAAAACATCATGATCATGAAATGTAACGTTGTGTTAGGAGAACCATAACATAATACTAATATCTTTAATATAAAAGGTCATTCGATTAATCGAATGGGATTGAGAATAATATCACATAAGTTGCTCCTTCAGTAAAAAAAATAAGTTACTCCTTATAGCTATAAATATGTGACCTACTTAGTATATGAGTTTTACCATTAATATAAGATCTTTTTCTAATTATTCACATTATTTCCCCCAAACTATCACTAAGAATGCTCATCAATACTGAATAAGTTGGATGAGTGTAGAGATGAAGATAGATAATTATGATTTATGACGCATTTGCAATATAAAGTTAATTTAATTAAGCTAACTATAATTTTTAATCTAATTAAATAGGTAGATATATTTAGAATCGGGGAGTACTAAATAATAGAATATAATAGATAAATGTTTTGAAAAAAATTTGATTTGCTTTTATGTCTTGTATCAATTTATAAGTTATACAATTAATTGGGAGAAAAACGTTACATATATACGATAAAGTAGGAGAACTAAAAAGTCTTTAAATTTTAGAGAAAAATTAACATAAACCTTTTTTATCAAAAAAATTAACATAAACTGATTCTTATATTATTAATATCAATAAAATAGTACTCGCCTCGTCCTACAACATAAACTAATGTTATAGAAATAATTTGTCTCATAATATCAGCTAATGTTTTTTATCTGAACATTTATTGTTTTTTTTTTCCACATTTACCTTTTGTCATAACACTCTCTCATCTTCCCATGTATACTCTCTCATTTGTTTGTCATCTAATCAACATCGCACTTATCCTCTTCATAAATAGGGGTAAAGTTAGAGGAAATATATATATTCCTAACATATTAATTGTTTTGAACAACTTTTAATAGTTTTTTTTTAAAATATTACTATTTAGTAAACATTAGTTTATATGATGGATACATAGGAATATTTAGAGGAAATATATATATTCCTAACATATTGATTATTTTGAATAACTTTTAATAGTTTTTTTTTAAAATATTACTATTTAGTAAACATTAGTTTATATGATGGATACATAGGAATATGGGGGCTAAACACAGGGTGCTGGGATCACGTGTGGGATCCGTTGGATTGGTCTACATGCTTTCATCAAGAGATGGTGATTTATGACCCCCCAAAGAGCCTCCTGCACAATCATCCTTCCCAAAAGTTGTTCCAAGAAACATGTCCGAAATTATTAATATTATTTTTATTTTATTATTGTATAATTATTATCATTATTAAATTTCATTCCTTGAGGTGTACTGTGCCTTTTAGAATTAGAAATTCATTTATTAAACTAAAGCATAAAAAAGAAACTAATCAGATCTCGCATCAACGCCATTCCTTTCCCCACTCTAATTGCCAACCCAACTTTCTATTGTTTTCCTCTTTAAACTTCCATTTCATCCTCAGGTTCTGTTCCCTTTTTATTTACTCCTTCTAGTAGTTTGTAATATAAAAATAAAGGGTAAGGGACCTAATCTGCCTCCGAAGTAACCACCAAGGAGCGCTGAGCACCCTGAACTAATAACAGGCCCGTATCTGCACTCCAAGTAACCAAGGTGTTTAAAAACTACCCCGATTTGACGGTCAACAACGTTTGACCGTTAGTATGCATATGTGGACGCCACGTGGAGACCTGTTTTGTCACCCGGCGCCTTGTCATCGCCACGTAAGATAAGTTAATGTGGGTCCCACATTAAATAAAAAAAAAATTCTCCCTTCCTCTTCACCTCCCACCCACCGCCCCCACCCCCCCTTCACCTCCCTTCCCAGCCCCCCCACCACCAGCCCCACCCCCCTTCACCTCCCTCTCTCACTTCACCACCTGCCCCACCTCCCCCCCACCACCCGCCCCACCCCCCTTCACCTCCCTCCCTCCCTTCACCACACGCCCCACCTCCCTTCACCACACGCCCCACCTCCCGCCCCACCCGTTCTGTTAGGATTTTTCTCGTGAAGGAAGAGGCGATTTGGAAGCAGTAGAAGGCTCTGGCTTTGGAGACTTGGACTTCCTTCATGAAGCGGTCGGCGAGATTCTCGAGAATGATGCCGTCGGAGGCGGCGAAGAAGGCGAGGACATGGGTGATGAAGTGTTTCTTGCCGGCGGCGAGGGAGTCCCAGTCGCGGAGGTCTTGTGAGAGGTCGACTTCCTCGACGGTCCAGAATGAGGCTTCGGCTTTTTTGTACATTTCCCAGATTTGGGGGTATTGGATTGGGAACATGCAGAATCTGTCTGGGTTTGGCGGGAGGTAGGGCGTGTGGTGAAGGGAGGTGGGGCGTGTGGTGAAGGGAGGGAGGGAGGTGAAGGGGGGGTGGGGCGGGTGGTGGGGGGGAGGTGGGGCGAGTGGTGAAGTTAGGGAGGGAGGTGAAAGGGGGGGTGGGGCTGGTGGTGGGGGAGGTGGGGCGGGTGGTGAAGTGAGGGAGGGAGGTGAAGGGGGGGTGGGGCTGGTGGTGGGGGGGCTGGGAAGGGAGGTGAAGGGGGTGGGGGGCGGTGGGTGGGAGGTGAAGAGCTAGGGAGAATTTTTTTTTATTTAATGTGGGACCCACATTAACTTATCCTATGTGGCGATGACAAGGCGCCGGGTGGCAAAACAAGTCTCCACGTGGCGTCCACATATGCATACTAACGGTCAAACGTTGTTGACCGTCAAACCGGGGTAGTTTTTAAACACCTTGGTTACTTGGAGTGCAGATACGGGCCTGTTGTTAGTTCAGGGTGTTCAGCGCTCCTTGGTGGTTACTTCGGGGGCAGATTAGGTCCCTTACCCAAAAATAAAAAATTTGAATGTTTTTAATTTAAAATATAATAGCTCATTATTACATTATCTCCTTATTTAATACAATGTTTTTTTCATAAATTGCACATAATTTTCTTTCATATTTAACAGTGTTTCTGCTTTTATCTCCCTTAACGTTATTATAATAAACAAGGGTAACATTATTTGAAAATATGAGTTAACTTAGACATCCTACAAACTTTTATGTTTTTTTAATAAGTGTATTTTAATAGTTTAACTCTTATATGATAAACCAAAGGGAGTGCTATTCCCTGGCAAAAAAAAGGGAGTGCTATTCATGTAACCAAAAAAAGGGAGTACTACTCAATATATTAATATTGATAGTTGATACTCCATCTGTTGCATAATATAATATCCAAAATTTGAATGATTGTTGTCCAAAATTTAAGAGTTTGCCTTAATTATTACATTCTCTCTTTGTTTAATATTTTTTCTTACTTTGTCCCTATCTCTCTTTCAGATTTATTAATACTTTTATATTTCTCTCTTTTAATAGTATCATAATAAATATGGGAGAAATTCTTAGGTTCACCTAAGAATTTGTGGTCTGACCAATTATTATTTGACACGTCAATTAAAATTAATCATAATTATCCTGCTGATGTGGCATAATATTAAATTAAAAATACTTCCCAATTAATTTACAATCATTTCCCCCTTGTTTGCCCTAATCTCTCCCTTCCCTTCATCAAAACCATCAACCAAATTAAAACTCATCTTCGAAGCCGAGAAACTTCTTCATTCATCTGAGACTTTTTTGGGCTTTCATATGATATCCATGAGAGATCTAAGAACTTCAACGCCATCGATTTTCTGGGTTTTCGTATTAATCAATTGCTCAATAAGTCTCTTCTTTTTTTCAATCGGAATTTTACTATCAATATAATGGACGACCCCACCATATGCGAAGAAATGGGAGCAACAATATCAAGCATGTGGTGAAATCAGAAGAAGGAAAACGCATAACAGGCTATAGCGGTGCAAGCGGTTATTTTTTTTTTGATGGAAGTGCAAGCGGTTATTGACAAAAGGGATAAAAAATGCAAATTTGCTAACACAAATTCATGATTATGGTCAGCAATCATGAATTTGTGGTCACCTTATTAAAATCTCTGATGATGAATTAGTTTCTCCGCCGATTGATCTGGGATTTGGGGTGAGGATATGGGGTGAATCCATTCTTTCCGACAAAGGCAATGAAGAGATTAGGGTAGAGAAGGAGGAAGAGATTATAAATTAATTGGGAAGTATTTTTAATTTAATATTATGCCACATTAGCAGGATGATTAGGATTAATTTTAATTGACGTGTCAAATAATAATTGGTTAGACCACAAATGAGGTGGTGCACCGGGTTCACACAAGAATTTCTCTAAATATGAGTAATATTGAGAGAGAAAAAACATTAATTTCAGACACCTAACTAACAATTACATGTTTTCTTAAGAAACGTATTTTGACATTTGAGATCTTATATTGCCGTTTGAAACGATTAGTACAATCTAGCATTCATCACAATTTAACTTAACTACACCTCTTGTTTCGAAAACAATGCATAGAAACTTGCGGTACGTTTAATTTCATGTCTTGAAAACAGTTTTTCTATAAAGTTTAAAACATGAGGTTCGAAATTTTAGATATTATTTCAAGTTCGAAAATGTGGTTTAGGCTATCTGGAATTGTCCTTAATAAAAAAAAAACGAGACAACAAAAACTGAATCTGATATATATATATGACGATTAGCTTCTGGAAACCTAAGGTTTTACTCTTTACTGTTAAAATGCTCCCATTTAGTGCATACCGAACTAGTGTTTGTATTATGGTAAAAAAAAACTAGTGTTTGTATAGTAGTATCTTTTAAAAGATGAGCATATTAAAGTTAGGTTCTATGTGATGAACCACCGTCAAAACGGAATTCATGCTTTGAAACGAAGGATTAATTTAAATAAAATAGGAGTACTTTCTCACGTTTTTTGACAATCTTTTAAATTACTACTGGTGATATTCTCTCTATATTGACCAAGTAATTTTTTTTTACCTGTTAGTAAACGAAATATAAGGAAGTAAGATATATAATCAAATTATTTTTTTAAAAAAACACATTATATTAGTTTATTTAACTAATACATTTAATCTAATTAAATTAAATTAAAGAAATAGATTATCTAGTTAAGAAATATAATCAAATTATTAAAAACCTGGGGTGTGTGGTTGAGTGACAATGACTCATTCACCCTTAACCAATTGTTTGGGGTTCAATCCTTGGCGTTGGGTGTGGAGAAACATTAAATCTCCCATACCAGTTGTCTCACCCTTTGAGGTGCCTACAAATCAGCGGAGGATTAGTCTCTCACTTATCGAGTGGAGGATACCTTGATCGTCGATAAAAAAAATATAATCAAATTATTTTTACAAATATTTAATACCACAAAATGTTGTGATTTTTTAAGTTACAACATTAACTGTTTCAAAAATCATATAAAATCAAAATTGAAAAAAAAAATTCATAAGAAATCAAAATGTTACTAATTTTTTGTAAAATATGGTGACATAAACAGACATGAAGAATTTTTTAATCTCAAAATGAAGTAATTTAAGATGAAGGATAAGAGATAACGGGAACAAAAAGAAGTCAGATCCTTTATATAGGCTTGCAAGTCTATATGAAGAATTTATATAGGCATGCAAGTCAGATCCTTTAAAAAATAACCGTAAATCAAGATTTGGTATAGAGGTCGATGGAAAAAAGGACTTATAAATATAGGCATAGGGGTAACCAAGCGTGGTTGGTGTAGTAGTTACCTCACTTCACAACTTAACCAGAGGTCTCGAGTTCGAGCTCTGAGAATGCAGCATGCCTCTTGGCCAGCACTTTACCCTTAAGTGGAGGCCCCAGTGCGGATCTAGATTAGTCTGAGCCCGTTGAGTTCCCCGTGACATTAGGGCTGGCCCAAGACACCGGATTAAAAACTCAAAAAAAATATAGGCATAGGGGTGTTCAAGGGTAGGACTAGGCAGAGCACGATTTTTACCCATGCCTGGCTCAAACACTGAATAGGTCTCATTTTTCATTCTGTTGCCTTGCCATGGAAAGCCAATGTCATTTTCGATAGGGCAGGGCGAGTTGCCATGTTCAAATAGTAACACGCCAACACCTTAATTACCATGATATCATATATAAATTAAAAGAAAAGTTCACATGAATGTAATATTTTAATTATCAAATATATTATATTATTTCTCAACTTACAGTATTTGAAAAGAATAAATATTAATATCAACTATAGACACAATTCTACAATAATTTCATAGACAGAGACATAACAACACGTCTTAACACAATACATCTTAATAATAAGAGACAGATGAGATCCAATTATTCATAATCTATCTATATAATTTTTGAAATGAAATTTTATATAATTTATCAGTATGGTTGAATGGATGGACAGTATACTATGCTTATGCTCTATTTAATTTGCTCGTGAAGTCCCTTTTTTCTTTGATCAGCCACTTAATTTTTCCGGTTATGGTAGAGCATTTTTTTCACCGCTTATTAGAGTTAACCAATAATATGCCGGATAAACACCCCTAATATGTTACATATATTCATTCTAAGCTATACTGTCATATAAATTATTTGAATATACAAAAACGATTTTAAAGTGTAATTTAAATAACAATTTAAAATCGTTTTTTATTTAAACTTCAAATTTGAAGTTTGGATAATAAAGTGTTATTTATAGTTGACTCAAAATTATAAAATTAGAACGCCTTATATGTGTGTGTATATCAACAAGCATTCAAGCAATCACACAATTTTTTAGATTCTACTATATATCAAGTATTTGAGCACGTGACTCTCCAAGTTTTGAGGTTACTGATTTCATCTCTTGATACAAATGTTTTCTCTAAAATTTAAACTAAAAAAACTTAGTGTTTAACTTAAACTGAAAAAAAACTTAGTGTGATCTTAAACACTGTTCGATTATCTATGCATTAGGATGTTAATAGAGATTAAGAGGTAAATTTAACAAGCTCAACAACATGATATTACTATTAATTACTAATACTGTTAATATTAATAATTTAATGTTATGATGTAAACATATATGCCACGAGTACGTAAAAAATAAGATGCAGATAGAAATCATGAACTTCGTCCTAAAAAACAAGGAGATCATGAGCAGAGACGTGGCAAATTCTGTCACTTCAGTGTCGTTTTATTCAGTGGAACATTTTAAAATGGGAAGCCGCGTATATTGGGAGAATTATTTTTTATTTTTGTTACAGGTCACAGTATTACTAATGTAACCAAAAAATATATATAATTTATTTGAACTATAGTACGCAATTATCCTAGCTAGTTCTTGTAGACTTCGCATGTCATCCTTCTCACACGATTTAACTGACAAAAGAAATAAATAAATATGAGACTCAAGTGTATATAATAATTACTAATATGAGTAAAAAAGTAGCGCAATAATATGACATTTTTAAGAAAATTATGAATTATCATATCTTTTTCCTTGAAACCCACTTACCTAAACATTAACGTTAGTGTTGTTCTCCATTGGTTTTTTGGTTGTTTATAGCAGACAAATTATTGAATCAAACAGTAAAAGAGACCACAGTTATAAGTTTTATGTTTAGTTGGCTTTTATATATATTTGGTCATATTTTGTAATGTTCCAATGAAACAGGGAGTGGGAATTTATCTTTGTGAAGCGATTAATTAACTGGATAAGTATTGAGTACAATGAGGGGAGGCGTGCGTCATAGAGTGAATAATGGTGAGACGGATTAGATTATAATTAACGATAAGGATAAATTAAAAAGAAAGAACTTGATCGGGTATCTGATCGAGTTTTAGGATGAGATTTTTTTGGCACAAGTGAATGCTTTGTAATTAAGAAGCATTTGTGTTGATGCTCGGATTAGGGAGACTTTATAATATAAAGTAAAAAAGCAAATAAACTTTATTGATGATGAATTTGAGCACAATAATAGGGGTCACCGGCAACGGTAGTTATAAGGTAGGCGTTTGAGGCCTAGTTACAAAACTTAGATCTCAAGGCTAAAGAATTACAATGATTAGAGATTTTCAGAGAGAGAGAGATAGAGAGGTTGCAGATGATTGTAAGTATCGTTCTTCAAGATCAGTGCTTCTTTTTATATCTTGGACGTCCATGGAGTAGTTGCGAAATACCAGGGGTCAGTTGTGGATTGTGGGCGACGCTCGTGCTCCGAAATATGTAGGCGACTGGTGCGAAATAGGTGGGCGACTGGTTCCTTTCATCTTAATCCAAGTTATGACCGTTGGAGATGATAGTCTTGGGCTTCAAACGTGCCTGCTTCTTCAATTGGGTTGCTATAAAGGACCCAGGCCCAATAAGGCCTAACGGGGTCCAACAATTTGTTAAAGTTTTAAATTATGTTAACGCTATGAAATTGAAAGAATGTGAATATTTTATTTTGTCAGAAAGAATGTGAATATATTAAAAGGAAAGAAACAATTTAATTGTGTTATGTGATTTCATGCATCCTCGACCGGTTCATAAACGAGATTAATGTGATTTACTCATAGCATTTAGTTTTCTTGATTCTGGCTTCACTCTCCATTAATTTACTTTTTTAAAAATGATATAAATGGCTATATATAATCTCTTAAATGAGACCAATCATATTACATTCGAATATATAAATGAGCTTTGATTTTTTTGGAATATGTAATGGAGATTTTTCTCTCTGTTTTTTTTTTTGGAGGAAGGGAGGGGGGGGGGGTTACATGGACTAATTATAGGTCACAGGGTGATCCTTTACTTGTTAATATCTGTCATCAAATGTATGTTTGCTTAATTAACTAATTGGTTGACTGATTGTATGTAAAATTAGAGTGTAATTTTGAAGATGTATAAAAAAGTGTAATTTTGAAGTTTATGCATTGACTAGATATAAAATTTAATATAGAAATAGTCATGTCAAACATACAGTCAACTTTTCTGATAAAAAAACCACCATACAACTTTCACTTTTATCCTATTTATAGAGATGGAAAGAAAAATCATAACAGGTTGGATTTAAAATAATTAACAAGAAATATGGCTAACAATTTTAATCAATCTTTCTCACTTTTACATTTTACATCTTGGCTAACAATTTTAATCAATCTTTCTCACTTTTAAATTTTACATCTTATTTTTATTAAAACTTCATGACGTTACATCTCCATATCTTTCGAATTAAACCATTACAATACATTTTCCTAGGATGAAACATATCAAGGTTTACTGGTAAAAAAAAATCACTATATTGCAACTTCAGATACTGCATATTGGCCAAAAAAAACTTCAGATACTGCATATACACGGTTTCCGTTTTCTTATATATTAGATCAATGTATGAGTAAAAGCGATAAAAATGATAATTGGCAATACTAACATGTATATAATTAGGCACAGATGAATTAGTAAATATTTCTCCTGGTCCTAATATACTTTTGGTTTTTTTTTTGTTGCAAAAGTTAAGAAAATAAACTAGATAACTAGATTATAACACATATAACATGTAATTAGATTATAGGTTAATTTATAAGTATAATAAATTAATTTTTTTAAAAAATTAACTATATACAATCTAAAATAATTAATTTTATATCATGTTAATTAGTGTAGCTAATTTGATTATGGTGTTGGTAATAAGAGGTGGGCTCGTGACTCAGTAATCACAAAGCACATGGCTTTTAGGTTGGAAGTCTAAACAGGTTAATAAAGTGTTAATAAACAAGAATGATCCAATAGAATCGTGACACGCGGTAGGAATTGATTGGTTAGTAGGTCAATGGATTCAACCCAACTCGGCCCAATTACAGGACTTCCTCGTCAGCCACATAACACGATGCCATAATCCATTCAGGCATAAACTACACTTCTCGGCTGCAAATTCAATGCCTGGTTGGGCATTTAAAAAATATTTGTATTTTTTTGGGACGAAACTCAATTTATTTTAGAAAAGGATAAAACTATCCATATAAAATCGCCAGTTGACTATTACAAAAAAAATCACCAGCTAATCATTACATCATGATCCAATTAAAGGCATAGAGTGTAGAAATTAACTGAAACAAACACATGAATTCAACAATAGCTAATGGAAATAAAACAACAAGCTAGCAGCATTCATAAGACAATCGACACTTCAAAGACTAATCAAGAAAGGGTCTTATCTTGAAACAACTACACCACCACCAAAACAAATATTGCTAAAAGTCATGAAAAGTTGGAGTGCAAACTATTCATGATCAGCGCGCGCGGTATTGATAAAACAAGGGACATGAGAAGATGAAGCTGACATGGATAACGAATTTACACTGGTGACCCACGGATATGCATGCTCTCAATAAAAAGGGTATATATCGATATGACATATAAATCTAATTTGTTTTGAAGCCAACAATCTATTTTGAGAGAATGGGAACTGAGTGGCCAACCTAAAATTGTTCTGACTTGCAAGAACCAGCGGAATGGGAACTGAGTGGTCAACCTAATTTCTTATCTTGAACCCTCTGAATTTCTCATTCTTTATTGTTTTTGATTAATCATTAACAAAATAAGCAAAATAGTTATTTTGCTAACAGTGGTATCAGAGCGAGTGATCCTTTGGAACTTTTATATGTTTCTTTCCTCATTATTGTAATTATTGTATGGTAACTACACGTCTTTCCCTTTCTGGGCCGAGATAGATAATGAAGATTCGCCTCCTGATGAAGAATTGGTCTAGTCTCCTGTGAAAAAAGTGGTCTCGCCTCCTATTGAAGAGGTACAACGTGTCAAGAAATTGTCTATTTGGTTCCTCATCGATAAAGATGGTGAGACAAAATTTGTCATGACCTGAGTTCTAAAATATTTTCATGCAATAAAGGCTTGTTAATTCGTAACCATTCTTTATTCTTTTTTTTATCATAAAGACCATTCTTTATTTTTTGAACATGACAACTTGTGAAGAGGGATTAATCGAGTATGAATGTGATCTTAACCGTGATGAGTTACAATGTATTTTTGACCTAAGTACATTTGCATATTTCTATGTTTCTCTCTTCCCAATAACTAATTAATCTCGTAAAATCATATCGTTGGAATTTGATACCTTGGTAAGTTTCATGAATATTCCACGAGTGTAAATTTTGAGCTATTAGTGTCTTGGCAGGTTCAATCTGAGTATCTGTGTGACCTTATAATCATCATCGATCTTCTTATGTTTGGTATTTTCAAAATGTTTTTTTATCCCGGTGCGTTTGATTTGAAAGTTAAATTTCGAGTGTGAGTAATAATTATATTAGTGAAGTTTTTTTGAAACGAAAAAGAAAACTAGATAGAAGATCTTGAATGTGGTTGTTAGTTCATATCCATGATAGAGTATAACAATGTTGTTCGAATAAGTTCAATATCTAAGAATTTTGATGTCTCTAAGAAGTGCTTCGTGAGGTTCTTATCGTAGAACAAGTGTGTGGCCTTGAGTGCCAACTCTGGTATTGTGAAAGATCCTAACAGTATAGGGTCTATAAGGATAATGTTTTAGAGCATGCAAGTCTTTTTTTGTTAAAGTTCTTGTTGTACAAAACTTATAAAGATTACGATAGGTTAATGTTGTAAAACCATTAAGGAAGCATATGATTGAGGCTCTTACTATAGGGCCTATTTACACAAAGGAATATGAGTGAACAGTTATTGATGTACGAGGAGCTTAAATGTTCCCATTTCAGTCATATTAGTTCTTTGAAATGTTTTTGTAACAAGTTTACGAGACTTTTCTACTATTAAGTCTCTTGTGAGGGATTGCAAATTAATTTTGCCTTCTTATTAACTCCATCAAACACAAAGTTGACATGTTACTTTTATTTGTTCGGTAGAAACAAACTGCTACACCCTTTAGTCTACTTTCAGGTTATAGGTCATATTTACTCAAGATGCGTGCACACTCATGGTAAAATATAACTTTTAACCCTTATTTGTTTCTATAATATATATTTATTTATGTGTAGTGATTGTATAGTGATAAATACATCTAAGCACAAAATAAAAGAATATTAGGTGAGCAACACATGGATCTGCACTCTATTGTCATACAATAGATTAGGTCACTTCACCAAATAAAAATGAAGTGCATGTATCTAGGGGTGGAAATAGCCTTAACCAACCTATTAGGGCCTATAAAGTGACCTATTAAAGGCCTAGACTATTTTGTATTCTAATTGGTCAGACTCCGTCATAGACTTTTTTTCCCTATTTATTTAACATTTCAGACCAAGGTTAAAATAAAAAGTCAATAAAGCCTACCAAGTTGGACTATTAAATATAAATTTAGGGCTAATATTCATTGGACTAATATTATTAAACCCATTTCTTAATGACTTGAAGGTTATAGTTGTTTGACTTGTTTCAATGCTTTGGCAAAACATATGTAATTAAGACGAGTTTGAGTTTTTAATTAATTTTATTTTGTTATTATGTTTTCGACTAATTTATAGTTTGTTTAAATATTGACCTATTATTTTATGGCCTATTACAATGTTATCGTTTATGCCTAATAATTTGTGGCCTATTAAATCTATCAGCTTATGGCCTATTTCCCTAAATAAATTATCAGTCCTCTTAATAGACTTATAACCAATCTAGGCTTTTTATAAGCCAGACTCAGACTTGAAAATGAGGTCTATGATAGGCCACAGGTCAGACTCAGACTTTACTACATCACATGTCTGACTTATTAAGGTAGTGTGGCCCAAGCTGGCCTAGACTATTTCCACCCCTTTATGTATCCAATAAAATAAAGCCATTTTAAGGTGTGGAAATAATATATGGTTATTGCAAAAATGACAAAAGCAAAATTAACCACTCTATTGAACTTAATAGAACTTTGATTTGGTCATAATGGAAATGGCATTTTCCCACCCACAGTTAATCATATGTCAATACGTGTTTGGGATTTTAATCACATGATTAAAAAAATACCATTAATTGGGGATAATTTTCAGTTTCGGATATATAAATAATCTAACAATTTTTTAATAAGCTCATATCTCATGTGCATGATAATGATGATAAGTTTATTACCTTTTTCTGTGGGTTATAAAAAAGTATGATATAAATTTGTGGGAATCAGGTATCATATAAAGATGTGGGCGGGGTATGATATAAATTTGTGGGAATCAGGTATCATATAAAGATGTGGGCGGGGATCTAAATTTGCAACTGATGAAAAGCATGTCCCTTAAAAAAGGAGCCACAAGAATATCGGTTAGGACTAAGTGACTAAAATACCGTAAACTTACAATTGCCAAGAATATTCCAATCATTTTCTTTTTGCATATATTTTGAACAATAATAGGTGAATAAAAAGTCACCGAAAGTTAATAGAAAATGACTATTGCAACTTGTCTTTTTCTCTATATTTTGTCGTTTCAGTTTTGTCTATTTTGATTTCACCAATATTTAAGTTTGTGTCTTTGTGTGCGTCCAAAAAAAAATGTCTCTATGACGACAGTTTTGGCATTTTTGAAGTCGATCTCATTAACACAAAAATGCTTTTAAAAGCATGGCAAATAATAAATGGGTTAACAAAAAGATAACATCTCAAGATTATAGATTAAAAAACTGGTCTTTCATTTTAAATGGATTGGCAAATGGCTAAAAAAGTCAAAAACCTAACCCTACACCAGTGAGATACCTTCAAGATAAAGCAGAGGAACTCCAATCACAAAAGTGATAGAAATACTAAAACTGAATTAACCCACAATGTGCTTTCTACATCTCTCTAACCCTCTTCTTTTGATGTTAGGAGAAATGCCTTGTGGGTAGGGCTGAGCAAACAAGTCTATATCTATTGAGCCCACCCATTAAGAGATTGCCACAGATAGGCACATGCTCATATTTTAAGCCTATGCCGATACTCGTTTAGCTTAAACAAATACGGACAGTCAGACATACCCACATACTTGCCCCTTTAAGCAAACTTTATCATTTTGTTAAAAAAATAATTTTTTTTTCTATTTTCTTTTATTCCTCTTTCATCTCTTAGTACTTGGATGCTAGAAGTTGAAATTTAGAACTTGACATTATTATTATTCTACCATGTCACAAATAACTAGACTTGAAACATTTAAATATGATTTATGTTATTGGATTATGAATGCTAGTTAGTGAATGTTGGATGGTTGATGTTGGGACGAAGTTAAAAGACTTGAAGATGGTGAATTATGTGTGTTGTTTATCTTTTATGTATGTTAGAAATTATTTGTTATCTTATCATGTTATCATGCCGACAAATTTTATCTTATATGAAGGCAACATAACACTTGATCATATTTTTTTAGGTAATGCTAAAGGGCCGCCTAAATACTTTTTTAGCCTGCCCACCAAACGTAAACCTTCTTTAAATGGGTTGCTAGTGCGTTTGGGTAGCCTCAAGGAAAATATTGGAACTTTCTATGCGTAAGAACATACGCAAAACCTTTTTCTTTTTGCCAACGATGAAAAACTGTTCAATAGCAATTTATATTTTTTTGGAAAATTTCCAATGACTATGAAAAGAAACGTTGAATGCCTTAAAAACAATAGAAAAAGGTGCGACCATTGCTTCCAGTTGACATGGATTAGTTAATTACATTGGAGGTCAGCAAGGAAACATAACTACAGAAAAAGGCTAATAAAAAATAAAAAAGTGCGTTCAACAAAATATGCAACTTTACATTACAGTGAAAATGGTAAGTTGTGGGGGCAAAGGTCCCAACAAAATCAGTCTGCAGAGGGTTCAGATAAGGAGAGCTTCAAAAGTAAGCCAAGCAAAGTTCCAATAAGACCCACAAATACAGCAAATCTGAATGAAAAACCCTGATTCCTTCCACGAATTTTTCGCCTCTTCACCACCTCCTGTAAGCACATCAACAAAAATCATGCATTATTTTAAAGTCAGTACACTTCCATTCTATCAGCATGCATAATATGAGCACATAACTTCTAATATTATTAAACTCTAAACAATAGTCAAATGAGTCCTGGGTCCTCCGGGCTGTTCTTATAACAACAGGTTTAGATTTTCCATATTTATTTTTTTTAGACTTTATTAATTTATGAAGTCAATATCCAACTTCATAAATCAACAAACCAAGGGGAATCTCAAAAGGAAATTTCTAAATAACTCGTAACAATATCATCATAATATTGAACCAACATATTCTTCCACATCAAACAGAATAATTCGATACATAAACTAGTAACTGCATTCTAAGTAATAAGAACATATTCTAAGATGCATAAATGCTTGAGGTTTATACAATGGACAAACAACTACTTGCATCAAGACATAACTTACAGCAACAAACGGCTGTGTGTTCGTTGTATATTTTATCCTAGCATTTTGAGCTTCATATATTAAGTGTGGATAATAGGAGGAATTATATCAGTGTCCCTCCAGTAGATTTCTCTGTCCTTTACTTCCCTTTGCTCAAATTTTACTCAAGTAATAAGGAGAGCACAATGAATCCTTGGAATCGCATGATTTATATTTATAACTACATGTTCAGTCAAATTAAATACATGTTGGAACTTGGAAGTATATTTCTGAGTCTAACCTAAACCAAAACCCTTAACATAGAGGAGTAAAATATGAGATAACATTCTGCATAATTACCAGTTCCTGTCGCAGTAACATTGTTTGTCTATTAGCAGCATCTCTTTCCTCTTTGAGGCGATGTAAAGCCTGACTCTTCATTCAAAGAAAATTGGAATGTAAGAAATAATTTAAGAAAATAATTGGCATATATAAAAAATTGATAAGCCATCCAAGAATTTGGACAATGATAAGTCCTTTTACCACGATGTAACATCTAGGTAAATGCACGGAATGACTAAATAAATGGAGCATAAAACACAAAGCAGAGAAGGTTCCTTAAAAAGATGAGGCTCACAGAATTGGAATCAAGATCTTGTATGGAGTTCTTCAATACTTCATCTTCTGAATTGCCTTTAGCTAAATTAGGGTAGAGATATACAACTTTTAGTTTGCACTCCTCTATTGTTGACTTTCCACTAGCTTTATCAAACTGCATGTCAAACTAATGCGTTAATGACAGTTTCTTTAAAATACTGATCTTTTGAGGCAAAAACTGTTGTCTTTCTTACCGTATCTGATGACAGCTCATCAACCTTGGTATTAGAACTCACTACTGTACTCTGTATGAGGAACTTGTCTTTCATTTGCGACTTAGGATATTCATGTTGAGCTTGGAGAGTGACTGTAAAATCCAAAATAAAACGATAGATATAAATACCACAACATGTTAGGAATTCATGAGCAAATTGTATGCATGACATGTTTTAAAAGCCAAATTGAAACAAAAAAAGAGAAAAACATCCACTTATATGGAAAAGTTCATGTCTACATGCATGAACACTATATAACCAAATGGACTCACCTCTGATGATACATGAGTCCTGCGGTTTTATGATACCGGTGTTTGGTCGCACGAAGTACTTCTTAGGTGAAGTGGTTTTGACCTACAATGAGATGAAAATACACTGAGCATCAGCAAAAGAGAAGTGTATATCAAGCAGAAAGAGGTTTGTTCAAGCATATTCTATCAAAGAGGACCTTAAAAGCAACGTAGTGTCCTGTCTTGTTGGAAACTCTCATATCACAAGATGTTTGCTTCTCCAACTCAACTGATCACAAAAATGTCATAGAAACAACTGAATCAGAATCATACACTCATATTAAGAAAACGACAAATGAAAAAGTATCAGACTTTAAGAGAGACACATAACCATCTATGCACTTCTAAAAGATATTATGCTTTCCATAGCCTCATTTCCTGGGACTCAACAGAGAGAACCAACATACAATGTTGAAAACAAAAATAGTTCGTTTAATTTCCTCACCCATAATTGCTAATTAGATCCAAACTAATCTATCCAATGGATGTAAAGTCCATTAATAATCGCATGTGAAAGACATATCTATAACCCCAGAGGAATAACATCAAATCCTTGTTTTTGTTCCCGAAAATGGAAGAAAAAGGAATTACACATAAAAAATTAATGGCTGATTAAACAAGACCCATAACAAAAAGTTCTATTCTTTCACCCCAAATGTTTCTTGTGGATGACGTAATATTCAAGTAGAGTTTTTGAATCACGACCATTGTATTTCTTAACATGATCACCATTACCCGTAAAACAAAACTTATTGTCATGACGATCCATGAACAAAAAAGAACGTGTACAATTTGATATATCGATGCAGAAAGCGATGGATATATGTATATATAGAAGAGAAAGTATACAGAATACATACCGTTGAATGTGAGTTCATGGGGAGTAACAGAAATGAGTGAATTTGAAGCAGAAATAGTTGTCATGGCGAAGGATGAAGACAAAATGAATCAAAGGAAGGAAGGAAGAATGGGGACATAAAAATGGGAGAGTGGTGTAGGATGGGAAGAGGGAAGAGAGAAGAGAGAAATGAATGAATGGATGAAGGAAGGATGGTTAGGAGAGAGAGAAGGAGAAGGAGAAAGAGAGGGGACCACCTACGGCTTCTATTATGAGCGGTTTCTTCGGTTTTGGCGGCTCCTTTGTTGTGTAAACGACAACATCCGAAGTATGCGTTTCATATATATAACTAACTCTTAACCGATACATGCATTGTTTGGTACAGATAGAAGAGAAGAGGGAGAAAAGTCAAAATCTCGTCCGCTTTACTTGTTTTGTTTTAACCGCCTTAGACAGTTAGTTTATAACATATAGACAAAATCTTATATAAATCCGGTGAACCATATCATTTATGGTCTGACCAATCATAAATTGACACATACATTTTAACGTGAAATTTTTAATATATGTGGCACCCTAAAATTAGGAAACAACCAATAAAAAATTTTCAATATTATGTTTCCAATGTTTTTTATTTATCAATGTAAATAAAAATAATTTTCAAAGTTAGTTGAGTTTATACAAAAATAATTTTAATATATGTGGCCCGTACCCTTCTCTATTCGATTTTTTACATTCTCTTTTTCGATTTTGAGTGAAGACTCAAATTGGCGTTTGAGATTTTCAAGGAAGCTTATACATGTATATTCTTGGTTGGGTTAAATATCAAATTCACCCTGGAAGTTTCTCCAAAAGCTTATCCCCACACTGGAAGTTTTTGGAGGAGCAGTTAAGCCCCTAAAGTTTTAAAAAGGAACAATGTCACCCAAAACTAACATCCCTAACAGTCAAACGTTGGTTGACCAAAAACTGATTATGTGGCATGTCCACGTGTCACTATTTTTTCCAACTGGACCATATAACTTATATTATTTTTTTAAAATTAAAACTAAACTCAATGTCGTTTCCTCCCTCTCCCCTGAACCTCAAGCTTTAAACCCACTTTCATGGCTTCCCAGCACAACGCCGCCGTAAACTAATCACTCAGGCCACCGTAAGTCTGATCAAGATCTTTGGAAAACTTCGTCCTCTAGTTGGCGGACTCCGCTCTTTTGCTTTTCCTTCGAACTTGACTACATTGATTCCAAAAACAGCAACAAAGCCTCAAATCTTTGAAAAGATTAATTTTGTCCCCGTTTCGAAATCGAGATCTGGAAAATCACGATTCGCCGGCTGTTGGCAGTTTGTATGTACTCCCTCCGGTCCCTAATATAAGAGCTAGCCGTCAAAAAAAACGCTTCCTAAGAAAACATGTGAATGTTAGTTGAGTGTCTGGAGTTAATGCTTCTTTTTCAATATTGCCCATATTTATTATGATACTTTCAAGAGAGAGAAATACATAAGCATTAATAAATATGAAAGATAATTAGGGGTAAAGTAGGAAAAATGTATTAAATGAGGAGAGAATGTGAGGTGAGCTCTAATAGCCACCGGAGAAACCAAAACCATTCAAACTTTGGGCTCTTACATTAGGGACCGGAGGGAGTACCTAATAGTGTGTATGTTTCAAAATTTTAAAATAAATGTTACTTTTAATTATTATTCAAGATTTAACAGAATGATCAGATAAAACTCTAATAGCCGCCAACAACAGTTCTCCTTGATCCAAGAAGCAAAGGCATGGCTCACGAATGATTAGTCAGTAGATCTCACTCTGATTGCGAGAGTTCAAAATGTTGAAGCTAATTATTTTGCGAGGCAAGCGATGGTTCTTCAGCCTGGATTTCATCTGGCAGATCTTATGGCTTGTTTGGTTGCCAATGTAAAGTGGTAAAGAATTAGAAAGTGTGGAAATTAATGAGTTTTGTGTAATTTACATATATCCCGGGACCCACAAGTTTTCTCTCTCTATCTCACATTTTTCTTGGGCCCCCCCACAAACTTTACTTTCTCATCATTACCTAATTTTCCTCTACTTTCCATCTTTACCCTTTCACTTTCCAATTCTCCAGTTTCTTTTCCACAACCAAACTGACCCTTAGTTCTTTAGAGTTCCGGAGCTTGATTCAACGTGATTGTTATGAGTGCTCTAATACTAGTTAATTACTAGTTTAGACTCTCTTTGTATAAACAAAGAACGATGATGATTATTATGAGGATGAGATAGAAAGGGGAGCAGGATGCATTAGTCCAAATTAAAAAAATTAGATGAGGTGGATAATGATATGGCATGCCACATAGGATTCCAAAGTCAAACCATTTTATTTAACAGTCAAAATTAACTTTGTTGACACTCAAGGGTGATATTGCTACATTTTATTACTTACGGGGTGACATTGCTCCATTTTAAAACTTCAAGGGTTTAATTGCTCCTCTAAAAACTTTCAAGGTGGGAATGAGCCTTTGAAGAAACTTCCAGGGTAGATTTGGTATTTAACCCTTCTTGGTTTTCCTAAAGTATTTTTAGTGTTGATTAGGGTTTTGTTCAGAAGCACAAATATGAATATGGGTGCCTCTATTTTCGACAGGTTTAGGGGAAATCAGGATCGAGATTTTCAGTTGACTTATATGGGAACTCATTTGTGTTAGATTTTATCAATACATGTTTAATAAGTTAAGTTTTGGAGGTTTTACAAATATAGTATTCTCCATTGTTTCAACCGTTTCTTTGGCATGTGTGAGTGTGCTGTTGATTGGGGTTTTGTAGATAGAGAGCGTTAAATGAAAGGTTTTATATTTGTGAGATTTTAGTCGCTTTTGTGTTTGCATGTAAAGTGTCTGAGTAACCTGAAGATTGTATTGATTTACTTCTTCCACTGTTTTCTCGATGAATTACTCTGATTGGTTAATTATAATCGTTCTCATGTAGTGTTTAATTTATGTTGGATAAAGGTTGCATGTTAAATTTTGTTTGGTGTTGGCATTTCCAGAATTTTGACTTCTCTTCTTGGTCTGATTTCTTGGAAGAGAATTTTGAATGGTAATGGAAGTGAATATATACAATTGGATGATTGTACTTGTATTAGATATTTTGTTTGATTCGTTCCCTTCTTCCAAATTGATGCTCTTTTCAGATTGTTGTTGTGATATTCTGTCTGATATTATCGTAAATATTTTTTGCTTGGTAAAGGTACTCACCAAATATCAAAGAAATCAAAGTAGTAAGCCACCGAAAGGTCAGGAGGGCCAGGTTGTATTATCTGAGAGACAAGCTTCCCAGACTGTCCACTTTCAAGTGATCCCCTAGGGTTGATCACTTCTGGCCCCTTGTTTCTTCTTTAAAACTAGTACAGGACCCGCACATATGCGCGGGTTCACTTAATTATCATTTAATTTATACTCCATTAACTATGACTCTCAAATCACTTGTTTAAGGGACAATAGTACTTACCACTAACGTCAACCCGCTAGCTTTCTTTATTAGAGTTTTTTAAAGCAAATATGTGATCATCTAATTATTGAACATATTATACAATCAAAATGTAACAAATACTAATGAATGAATACATTGCACAATGTTTTTTAATCAGGTTCTCATAGATTTTTTTCATATGTTTTGTTTTTTTGATCAAATTCATATGTTTTGTTGAGAGTAAGATTTTACTCCATAATCAGAATATTTTGATAGAAAATGTACATTCCACTTTATTTATATAAGTATTTATTATATGTTAATTGGAAAAAATACTGAGTAACAAAATGTAGAGGTGGTGTTAGTTGGTAGTTATTTTTGGACAAAATATTAGTGGATGTGTAAGTAGTTTCATAAGTTACCTTCAGTTGCTGAAAAAAAAAAGTAGGGATAGTAAGAGAAATAGTAGGTTATCCAAATATTTATGATTAAAAATAAATAAGCAAAACCATGAGAAGTAAGATAGAAAAACAATTTAAAAGGTCATGAAAAAAAAGATTAATTTTGATTATTTTTAAAGGAAATAAAGGAGATAATTTATAGGAGAAATTATAAATTAGAGAGAAAAATCAAATGTCAGTTTTTTATTTTAAAATATATAAGCACATTTTTTTGTAAAAGAAATTTATAGGAGATAATTAAGGGATTATAATTTAGAGAAAAATCAGAAAGAATTTAATAAATAATTATATGTCGGTTTGTTTTTGCTAAAAATAGATGGAGAGAGAATGTGGTTATGAGCAGTTTTTTTCTAAAAATAGATGGAATTAGTGGGTGGTTACGTAAATGTTAATAGATGGAGAGTGAGAGAGAGTGCTTACGTGGCTTCTTAGAATTCCTGCTTTTAGCCCTCCCTTTATATATAAGATAGATGATATGGTCAATTGGAGGAAGTATGTATTTCAGGACGTACTTTAGTTTTTCCATCCGTTTGGTGTAAGTAAATTATGCCATTTTTTCGTTGGTAAGAGAAACCTGATTTAGCCGTTTGTCGTCCTTGGCTTATCAAAATAAAATCAATACTCAAACTCACTTTAGGTAAAGTGATGAGTAAGGGTCAAATCCACAATCTAGGTCAATTTCTTGCAATTCAAAGGATGAGATGCCACGCAAATTAAGCTAGGTTTTAAGGTTGAGTTTATGATTAACAAACTACAATTAACAACTAAAAATCTAAAGATTACCGAAAACGTAGGTGTGAAAATCAAGTGATGGATACTCCTCTTTCAAGCCTTAATGTGTGTAATCTCAATTGATAGGCCTTATGTGAAAATTTCATCTTAATATAACTAGGTTAAATTGGCCAAAACCTCTTAAATCTAAGAACCTTTGGCTAATTTAAACTAGTTAATCAAGAAGCTCTAGCCTTAACCTTGATGCATTTCCATAGGTGAGATGGAAATTAAAGCTAACTTCTATATAAAATTCACTTCAAGTATCTACCAAAATGTAAGCACATATGATAAATCTCATGAAGTTACAACAAAAATAAATCTATCACACATGAAGATCTAAAACTAGAAGCTAGGTTTACAAGTTTGAAGTTTAAATGAACTTTACATGGAAAGCTCCATACAAAATCCTAGATCTAACATACCTAAAAAGATTTAGACATGAAAGATCTAAATGATTACAAACTTGAAAACCTAGAAAGTGAAGTTCTCACACAAGGCCGAGAATCATGAAGCTTGAGCACATACACATCTTGACTTGAAAGAAGGAGAGGAGATCTAGCCGAAGCTCATGGAGGAAAGGAGGAGAAGATTGCGTGAGATTGCCATGGAAGGAGGTGGATTTGCGAAATGGAGAAGGGAAGAAGATGAAGATGGAGTTGAGAGAATTTGGGAGTAGAGAGAGAAAGTGAAAGTGAAAGTTATGTCACAAATGAGGTTAGGGTTTTCTTTAATGAAGTGAGGTTTGGGTTAATGATAAGGATTAGGAGTTAATGAGGTGTCAAGTAAAGTAAATGAGTTGTCAAGAAGATATTTTGGTGGGTAATGGAGGGTATTTGGCCGTGAGGGAAGGTGAGTGAAAGCCTGAAAGAGAAAGAAGGGTATTTTAGGGATTAAGGGAAAAGGTGAGTGAATGTGGCCTAAATGTGGGGTAGGTTCATCCTCCAAAGGTTCCTCCTTTTTCTCCTCATAATTGTGCTTCCAACTTTGCCCTTAATGATGCATCACAACTCCAAATTTGAATTTTTGAATGTGGAGCCAAAATTACCCCATTTAGTAACATGCAAATCCCTTTTTTTTGACAAATGAAGTAATTTTTGTCTTATGTCTTTGCCTTTGCCACCTAGCCTCCTCCTTGCCACCTAAGCTCATCCAAGGGTGTGTGGGACCCACGTGGGACCCCCTACAAATAAAATATCATCAAATAGTCAAAATGACGAAAATACCCTTGATTTCTTAAAATGCAAGTAATAAGACTAATATTTCCCAATTAAGTCCAATAAGCATGCGCAAATTTAATATACCAATAATGATCAAATATAGCAAATAAACCACACTAATTAAGCTCAATTGCACATGCTTAAACATATAAAAATAGGTCCAATCATATTTATTCTTCTTTTTGTTTCTAAATGGACAATTCTATTCGTATTTCTTCTTTTTGTTTCCAAATGGACAATTCTATTCGAGGTGAAACCCAGGGATTGGCGATTTCGATCACGATATCTAGCGTCACGGTGAATACGGTAGTAGTGAAAATTGGGGATTGGTTTGAGGGGAGGGTCAAGGGTGAAGGAGTTTATTTAGGTAATGAAGAGTTGGGGGTGTGGGGATTGATACAAGGAGAACAGAGTTTTTTATGACTAAGGTTTTGTATAATGTGAGGCTTTGGAGTAGGAATACTGGGACTTTGAGGAAGATGATGAGGAGGAGGAAGATGTTTGATTATTTTTTTATTCAATGGAATTCATCCAAGGTTAAAGGAAGTTTAAAGGAAATCTCATTGTTGATCTAGGGTAATAGCTAGATATCATGGTTAAACTTCGAAATAGTTACGTATTATGGTTGCTCCTCTGACGATGATTGAGTATTAGAATGTATCTTTACATAAAATACAACAACAAAGTTTTATCTCAACTAATTGGGGTCAACTGAGTTTGATAAATAAAAATATTTAAAAATAATTATTTACCTAAATGTTTTCAGAATAATAAACGTGATTTAGAACGTGGTCTTAGAATGCCAATGAATGAATAGATTATTGATTAATTGATTAATTAAATAAAACGAGGGAGAGAGTTAATTGAAAAAACAAAGACATTGGACCAAGATACTTATAATTATAAATAAGGAATTTCTTCGTTAGAGAAGCAAAACTTGAACAATCATTTCTTAGGAAGGAAAAGTTGCAATTGGAGATATTTACTCTATTTCGCTATAAAAAAAAATATTTATTCTATTTCGCTATAAAAAAAAGATATTTACTCTATTTGTTAGTTGAGGAAAATATGGAGATCAATAGGTAATATAGATAAGGTCAAACAGATTTAGCTATATATTATTATAATTTTTTATATATAATATTATAATTAAAGAAAATTAAGTAGTAATAAAATATTAGGAGAACAAATTCTCCGAAAGAAAAGAAAAATACATGGGTAATAAGTGAGTGAGGATCATGCCATTTTTTTATTAGAAAGGATCGTGGCATTTGGTGAATAGAAGAATAAAAAAAAACCAATGGGTAATTGTTTGAGCTAATAAGTGGGGCTCTGATACCATCTGTAACATCTCAGCTCCTCGCTCTCGAAATTGTCCACTTTGGGGAATCCTCACATCTCACGGCTTTAAAACGCGTCGAGAGGGGGAGGTATCCAGACTTATATATAGCACCTTTCGTTCTCCTCCCAAGCCGATGTGGGACTTTACAATCAAATTGTAACAACCACAATTTCTATGATCTATTTTATGCCATTTTTAACACAATTTTTTTCTCACATATACATACTAACACAATTTTTTTTTCTTGTTGACCTTTACAAGAAACTCTCTCCCATTTCAGGAGTAGAGTGGTAACTTTACCAACATATCTCTTTAGTATTTGTGGGTTAAATTGGGCAGTTAGATTAATAAGAGGCGTTTTCTCCAATCCATGATGAGTAATCCTTTGATATACAAGTGTGTGGCCGACCGAGGCATTTTCCTGAGAGAGAAACCTGAGTCTTCTGGACAAGGCTTCTATTTCTTGTGACATAATTGAAGAATGTGGTCAATGGCGAAGAGGAAGAAGAGAGTTTGGGTACATCAGTTGTTTCTTTCTTCTTGTAGAAGATGTGGTTTGGGTAAAGAAAGTGAAGTAGAAATATGTTTAAATAGGCTATTGTTTCTTTCTTCTTGTAGAAGATGTGGTTTGGGTAAAGAAAGTGAAGTAGAAATATGTTTAAATAGGCTAGGGGGCGGGGGAGAGAATGGGGTAGAAAAAGTATTAGTAATTGTTTCGTGTGTGTGTTTATGTGATGCACATGCTAGAATCTCATTGTCATCCTGTCACATGTTAACAGGTTACTCAGTCTATTTCGCAGTCTAGGATTTCTATCACTATTCTATGCACTCTTGACTTTTCAAATACCATGAAGGCAAAGAATTAATGTCTATGTATCTGAGTTATCTAGAAAATATTCATGTAACTTTTTGGTCTAACCAATTATAACTTTACAAATCAATTGAAATTAATCCTATTTGTCCTACTGAAACAGCATACATATCAATTTTAAAATATTTCAAAATTAATTTATAATCTTTTCTCTCCCTTCTCCTGTTTTCATGACCAATCCCTAGGCTTCACCTCGAATAGAATGGTCCATTTAGAAAGAAAAAGAAGAAATACGAATAGAATTGCTCATTTAGAAAAAAAAAAGAATAAATATGATTGGATTTCTCTTACCAACGGAAAAATGACATAATTTACTTACACCAAACGGATGGAAAAACTAATAAAGTATGTCCTGAAATACATACTTCCTCCAATTGACCAAATCATTTTAAAGAAGAAACAAGGGGGAAGTGATCAACCCTAGGGGATCACTTGAAAGTGGACAGTCTGGGAAGCTTGTCTCTCAGATAATATAACCTGGCCCTCCTGACCTTTCGGTGGCTTACTACTTTGATTTCTTTGATATTTGGTGAGTACCTGTACCAAGCAAAAAATATTTACGATAATATCAGACAGAATATCACAACAACAATCTGAAAAGAGCATCAAAATAAATACCACGGAAACAAGAAGTTACTTCAAACATGACTTTTATCTGGCAACCTCGACTAAAACATTTGGCTTCACTGTATGGATGGATTACTTAAATTGTAAATTGGGGACTTTTCACTAGTCATAGTGAGTGCTCTCTCTATACATAAGCAAAAAGATTATGTCTACCACCAAAGCATAAAATTTAAATAATGGGTAGCATATCTATATCAATCAACAATGATCAAGAATGTAAAGTCAAAAGGCCATATATTTCTCCTTTGGATAAGATATTCAACGATAGATATAAACGCCACATTACCCATCGTTCTTTCTTGAGGGGAGAGATATCAGACAATGTATCCAGGCAAATGTCTATTGTAAGCAGCATATTCAAAAAGAAACGGCAGCTATGATGATTATGATTTTCTAGATTTTGAGCATAATGTGAAGGGCCAGTTTAGCTTAGCAGTAAGCTTGTTTGTCATGTGGTCTGACGTCGTAGGCTCAAATTAGCCTCTCTGCATAAAATCAGAAGTAAGAATACCTGGTATATTCCCTTCCTCAGCATTCTCACTATTAAAGATATATTAAGTCCCACATCGAAAGAATTGGATATGGATCAATGACATATAATGATGGGTTGAATCTCATCACATTGGCTTAAGCTTTTGTGATGGATTAAGCTTTTGTGATTGTTCAAAGTCAGTGTTTCAAAATCAATTTCCTAACAGCCTACAATATTACCTATCAATGTAGTAGATAGTTTGATGAGAGGAATTTTCTATTTCACCATAAATACTGTATATTCTGATAGAAACAACAATTAATACAAAGATTTCTGTCACGGTGAGGAAGATAGTTGTCTATTAATGTAAGGGGAGGCACTTACACTGGGAATACTATCTCAACCCCCACACCAGCTATAATTCTTCGGATTCGAATTGTTGTGTGAATGCCTGCATTTTGTTTTGATATAACAATACCTTTATAAACAGACAGCCTACGTCTGTTTTCAGGAACCTCCTAAAATCAGGATACAAGAACACCACAATAAATTTCTTCTCAACTCAGAAATCTTCAGAACATAAAAGATAACAATAAATTACCAATTTAATTTCCACAATATCACCAGTCCTTAGGTCCGGAGTTGGCCTCTCCTTATCAGATGATTCAATAGCTTTCTGATTCAATAACTGCAAAAACAAAAGCAACGAATCTCTTGACTTTGTTGTACTATTTACAACACCCTCATTGGTTCAAATCACAACAGAACCAAATGTTAAATCAACGATCATGGCATCCAAAAATTTAAAATGAAAGGAGCATCTTATTAGATAGTCTACTTAAAAATCCTTCGTGATGCAAATCAAGTGACGCTATGTATTTCAACAGCACAGCCAACAAGTTTTTTGCATTTTAAGATTATTCTCAAACAAAGATATCTCCATCTCACAACCTTCTGCCAGGCGCTGAAATAACTGAGCAGAACACGAGGGTGAAAATTCAAAATTAAGTTGCCTAAAGCAACTCAATATCAAGGAAGAATCATACTAGTCAAGGTTCTCATTCATCAAGTGATATGTAGCCACAAAAATATTATAACGATGGATAGTTATAATCAGCTCTTAGAGTTAGAATAGTTATAAGCAGTAGTTGTTAGAGTTCGTCATGAGGCAAGTGCAACTAGCCTGTAAATTGTCTGTCACAAGTCCCACATTGAAGGGGTTTCCTCACAATGGAGACCTTGTAAGTCCTTGACTCCCCAACCTCAACGGCTAGCTTTTGAGGTAGGCTAGCTTTTGAGGTATGATTATCCCAAGGATGACATGCTTATTTCATTGTCAATTGATGAGTTTTCAATTATACTCCCTCCGGTCCTAAATATAAGATCTATTTACCTAAAATGATTAGATTAAGAATGTTAGTTAAATTAGTTAAAATGACATGATATCACCAATATACCCTAACTATCCACATTCACCCCACATTCTCTCATCTTGTCTACCATTGGGGAGCATTAACTCCATCTCCCTCTCCTCTTGTCTACCATTAGGGAGCAATGTGCCCACCCTCCTTCTCTTCTTGTCTATTATTAGGGGGCATTGATAAGGATATTTTGGGGAAAAATTGGTAAAAGTTAAAAAATAGGTCTTATATTTAGGGCCAAACTCATCCACTCAAATAGGTCTTATATTTAGGACTGGAGGTAGTATATGCATAATATGATGGATTAGTAAATACTCCTAACTCAGTTTCTCTCCTCTCCTTCTCCCTCTCTATCTGTTCCTCTTATCCTTATATTCTCTCTTATTTTGCTATAATCTTCCCTCCCTCCCTCCCTCCCTCCCTCCTACACTATCCTTGTCATGAAGCCTGTAAACAGTTCATGGTTGAAGCATGGCACAAACACCACCAGTTCATTTTCACAAAGCTAAACAAACCCATGTCGTGACAAACTTTATTACATTAAGATAAGCTCACATTATGTCCTCACATATTTGCAGGGGTTTCTGATAAGCAATGTAATACTCCCTCCGTTTGACTTTTTTTGGAAAATCCTAAGAAAACTAAATAGGGGAATTAAAAATTGATTTTCCCAATTTTTTTCACTAAACTAGTTTATATGAGTTATGAAGTTACATATGATCTAATAATATTTAAAATATGTAATGATTAAATTGTTCATTTTGCTTTCTTAGGATTATCCAAAAAAGTCAAAGTGGTGTCTTATATTTAGGAAGGGAGGGAGTAGTAACTGATGTAAGGGAAAAGATGAATTACCCCCATAATATCTCCGAGCTTGACTCTTGGTTTCCTGGGAGGCTTTTGCTCCTCTGATATAGAATCAGCTTCCACAACTTGTTCTTCAGCTTCAGCTTGGAGAAGTTGAGGGTCTGCAACAACATTGTCATCGCCAGCTTCTTCTAATTCTTCAGCTGCGCCTTCAGAAGCTCTCACAAGAAAGGAAGGCTTAGGTGGTTGGGGAGTGGAAACCCATGAAAGTGAGGAGGAGGAGGAGGAGGAGGAGGAGGAGGAGGAGGAGGCGGAGAGCTTAGAAAAGGAAGGGAGAGCACGAGATGAGAGCGCAGAAGAAAAAGGTAATCTTGATAGATGGGGGCTTTGTGGGAGAGCCAACAGCGCCTGCAAATAGCAAGATTGTGACGAAACAAGTGTGGAATGAAATGTTGGAAGACAAAAAGGAGAGAGAGAGAGAGAGAGAGAGAGAACCTGATTGAGAATATGGGAGGCCATGAGAGCCCAAGGAAGGTCTGAGACTGAGAGCAACAAACAGGACACCTTATCTCATTTTATCTTCCCAGTTCCCACCCCCATCTTCTTTCTTCCCGCTAAATAAAATGTATTTCTATATTACATTGGGGAGATTAAGGAAGCAGAACTAAAACTAGGTTGATTAATCATAATAACTCGTATTTTCAGTTAAAAAAAAAATTCACTTCAAAAAATCATAATAACTCGTATTTGATACTATATACTCCCTCCTGTTCTTAATATAAGACCTATTTGAGGGATGAATTTGGTCTTAAATATATGACATATTTCTAATTTTTACTAACTTTTTCTCAAAATATCTCCCTAATAATAGACAAGAAAAGAGGGAAGGTGAAGTTAATACTCCCTAATGCTACACAAGAAGAGAAGGAGGGGGGAGTCAATGCTCCTAATGGTAGACAAGAGGAGAAGGATGGTGAAGTCAATACTTCCTAATGGCAGATAAGATGAGAATGAGGGTAAAGTCAATGTTCCCAAATGGTAGACAAGAAGAGAGGGAGTGTGGGGTGAAAGTGAATAATTAGGGTAAATTGGTAATATCATGTCATTTTAACTAACTTAATTAACATCCTTAATATAATCAAATTAGGTAAATAGGTCTTACATTTAGGACCAGAGGGAGTATATTGTTAGATTATGTATCACTAGTTTATGAGTGTGTTTGGTTGGGGCTTATTATTCAAAATAAGCTGGCTTATTTTGAATAAGCCAGCTTATTTTGAGTGGGTGGCTTTTTTTCATGTTTGGTTGGGCTTATTTTTCACCCAGCTTATTTGAAATAAGCCAGCTTATTTATAAGCTACACAAGGTAGCTTATTTCTGAAAATAAGCCAGCTTATTTTTCTATATGACATAAAAATAAGCTAGCTTAAAAATAAGCCCCTTTTAAACAAAAAGTCATCCAAACATGTTTATAAGTCAAATGGGAAAATAAGCCACTTTTTTCAAAGTTCATCCAAACATAAAAATAAGCCAACTTAGAGTTTATTTTCCAACTGACTTAAAAATAAGCCACCTTAAAAATAAGCCACTTTTCCATAAGCTGAACCAAACACACCCTATAAGTCAAGTGGCTTATTTAATTTTTTTAGAATTATCAAAAAAGTTAACATGGTCTTAGATTTAGATTTAGAGGAAAAGATGAACTTCTAAGGATGCAATTAAAAGCAATATAAATAAAAATAGCAGTTAAAATAAGTTAATGATAATATGTAGGAAAGAACTAACCAAGAAGTATGCAATGCTTTGAATGAGGTAATGATTATAAAAATGAGAGAGTTGTGTGTAATTTTTTTTGGTCGGAAAGAGTTGTGTGTAATTGAAGTAAGGGAAAAGTGAATTTTTTTAAGGACAAATACGCAGTGCAACTTAAGAAAATTAGCACTTAAAAACAAAATTCTAACTTATATTTTACTATCGTTTTAAACAAAAAATCTAAGTAATTAGTTAAAACTTCGATCTTAATTATAAGATGTAGTTGCTTTTTTTTATAAATTATCGATGCAAATAAATAATTTAAATTATTTATATTTTCCTCTCAAAACTACTACTTTATTTTGCTTATAACTAATATATAATTTGTATGCATACATGTAAGTGCTAAAATTTAATGGCCCCAATTTTACTTCTTTTACCTAAAAAACTTAATCTTCTTATATTCTACAAAAAAGAGCTTCAACACCTAACATACTGAAGAAAACAGTGAGAAAACTCAAATGTACAACTCAACTCAACCATGGAAGGTACTCGCAGCACATACAATAGGTACGAATAAGAACCAAAGGCACAAAAGCCCAACAAACATAAGAGAACTCTAACAAATGGTTATGAGAGTCAGACACAAGCACAAGACCCTGCTTACCCCAATCGTCGCTCCTCCATACATACACTTTAAAAGCTCTAGTGCTCTTCAAAATGTATCATACAAACAAAATCACATACTCATTACAATTTCCGACACAAATATGAGGTATCGAGCATACCTAATGTCTCATGAAATTAACACCTTTGATGTGTTCGAACTTTAGAAAGTACCTTAGTTGTGGTGAAGTATAACTAAGTAAAGTTGAGCGAAACCTAACTATATAGATGAAGAGTTTGATTGTTATGCGTTAGAGTTAGAGCCAAACAAACTATTTTGCTTAGACCATGATTTTGGTGTCAAACCATACCACATGGAAAATGAGTTAATTTTGCATGCTCAATTTATGTGATTTGAAGAATTACTTCTAGAACTAGGACAGCATAACCAAGAGTTATGTGTATGTACCTTCTCTTCTAGATCTCATTTTTTATTGTTCAAGTGAATGACGACATATGCCAAAGAATTTACTAGTTTTGAGGAATGACGTCATGATCGTCAAGAAAAACGCCAAATGCAGCCGCAAAAAAAAAAAGACCGTACAAGACCAATCCGTCACGAACCGCCAACTCTGTCACTCACTACACTCCTCTCATACACGTGTGACCCTTCCACGTCATCCCCATTCAAAAGTTCCCACCTTTCGCCACGTGTCCCCCTTACTAATCATCCTCCAATGCCCCCATCCTTCTCTCCCTTACAATTCTCTCTCCTACTTCTCACTGTCTCTCTTATTTTTCACTTATTATTATCATTACTATGAGTATGCTATGATTATATGATGATTCCTAGCTTCATCTAAAGTTCTAGCTTTGAGTGTTCAATTCTTCAGGATGTGTGAACCTTCTGTAGCAGCCACAAGGACCCCACCTGGGATTCTTCTCTTTAGTACCATCAGAGGCAAGGACTGTACCCTCCAAACATACAGATATATAGTTCTGATCATCACATTCATAGCATATGCTTGTTACCATGCTTCCAGAAAACCTCCTGGGATTGTTAAAAGCGTGTTACACCCTCACCCAAATCCTAAGCTCACACATGACACTAAGTTCATTGGCGGTGGGTGGGCCCCATTTGAAGGACATGATGGTACTTCTAAGCTGGGGGAGATTGATGTTGCTTTTCTTGCTTGTTACTCTTTGGGAATGTATGTTGCTGGCCATTTGGGGGATACCCTTGACCTTAGATTGTTCTTAACTGTGGGGATGATTGGGAGTGGGATTTTTGTTGGGGTTTTTGGGATGGGGTATTTTTGGAATGTTCACTCTTTTTGGTTCTATCTAGTGATGCAGATGATTGCAGGGTTGTTTCAGGCAACAGGTTGGCCTTGTGTTGTGGCTGTGGTGGGAAATTGGTTTGGGAAAAGGAAGAGGGGATTGATAATGGGTGTTTGGAATGCTCATACTTCTGTTGGTAACATAAGTGGATCACTTTTAGCTGCTAGTGTTTTGGAATTTGGGTGGGGTTGGTCTTTTATTCTTCCTGCTGCTTTGATGGTATTTGGAGGCTTGATTGTTTACTTGTTCTTGCCTGCTTATCCTGAGGATGTGCATTATGATGAAGAGGCTCAACCTCAGACTACTAAAGGTGTTATTGTCACATCAGAAGGGGAGGCTAATTTGGCTTCTGTGGAGGGATCAGTGAGTAGAAGGAGTGTGGGGATAATTGAAGCGTGTATGATACCTGGAGTAATTACCTTTGCACTTTGCCTTTTCTTCGCCAAACTTGTTGCCTATACCTTTCTGTACTGGTTGCCATTTTACTTGAGTCGCACAGGTGAACATGAATCTTCTTTATGTTTTTCAATTGGTTATTTTCTATCATTAGGCTGCATGGTTGTTGATAGTTGGAGGACAGAAGAGCCTGTATTACTACTTTTAGTAGTGGAGACACCTAGGTCCCCTGAAAAAAATAATACTTGATGACATTTAGGAGACTTGTTCAGTTCTTCAGTTAGGATTACTTCTATAATTATTCACTGGTAGAAATCACAATTTCACTTAAAAAGTATATTTGATTTCAGTTCAGGGTGTGTATTTAAAGTTGACCACAATCTCCTGCATACGATTTTCTTAACCTGGCAAATCAATCTATTTTTGCATTGAATAGGCCGTGCATTATATTCCACTTGAAAGTGGTGTGCTCAATAATTAGACTGTTTTTCCTTTTTGACTTCCTAGCTGCAGAGTTGTAGTGCTCTACTTTTAAGTTTACTATACTCAAAATTGTATGCTACACAGAATTTCCATATGATGATGCGGCCAACTTTATGGATACTATAAGTCCAAGATTTATCTGACAATATATGACCCCTTGAAATGGGATGTCCCTTGCAATTTTCTTGTTTGTTTTCTTTTTCGCTTCATGAGTAATTCTGAAATCAGCATCCACTGCAGTAGTTAATCGTCTTGTTATTTTTGATGATGTTGCAGAAATTGGTGGGGAGTATGTCTCAGTAAAATCTGCTGGCAACCTTTCAGCTTTATTCGATGTAGGGGGGATTTTTGGGGGCATTCTTGCTGGCTACATATCAGATAGACTGCGTGCTCGAGCTATAACAGCAGCTAGCTTTATGTATGCTGCGATTCTATCTATGCTTTTGTACCGATCATATGGAGGTCTTTCCATGAATCTCAACATTATACTTATGGTGGTGACTGGACTATTTGTGAATGGACCATATGCACTGATCACCACTGCAGTTTCTGCTGACTTGGGCACTCACAGTTCTCTTAGAGGTAATTCTCGTGCTCTAGCTACTGTGACTGCCATAATAGATGGTACTGGATCAGTTGGTGCGGCTCTCGGCCCTCTTCTTACCGGATTCATTTCAAGAAAAGGATGGGATGAAGTGTTTATTATGCTCATGTTGGGTGCTTTTGTTGCTGGGCTTCTTTTATCGCGTTTGGTCATAGCTGAAATCGCTGAGAAAACTGGCAAATCAATACCTTTTTCCGGTGCAAGGCACCACCCTGGAGGTAATATGTCCCAACTTTAAAACCCCTAATGGATTTGTGGTAATGAGATATTTAGTCAGGCAGTTCTAATCAGATGATGTGATGATGGCCCAGAAACATCTATTTAAGTGAATGTTGACAAATTCAAAATATAGTTTCTTAGAAATTTAGTGGTCCTTGAACTGATTTCGTTGATTAACTGAAGAAAAATTTGTGAAGTCGCCACAAGAGTCCTGGTCTCAAATTCTTTCTTTGCATTTTTAAGTACAGTACATCTACCGTTTATCACATGGATAAATCAGTGAGCTTTTAATGAACTTTGTTGAAATTCTAGAGAAATGAACCAAACTCTGTGCTTGGTTAGATGTGATCCTTCTCAAAAATTAAGAAACGAATTAACAGCACTCTCAATGTGTGACGGATTATACAGTTGTGGCAGCATAAGTGAAACTCACATGCTCGAATATTTATGCATATGTTTATCATGGTTGCAATGTTTCTGACTTGCTGATGATGTTTTGCAGCCCCTGCATCTCGGCCCCTCCTTAATGAGGAAAACTGACCTACAGCTTTGAAGTCATGAACTTTCATGATCTTCACCCTCGAGTTTAGTGAGAGAATTGACTTGCAAGGCATGGTATAGTGGTTCTGGCAGTAGCTTGTATATGAATTATGATTTCTCACTTTGTTGTGATGTAATATTATGATGTATAAGTGATAAGCTTAGACATGTCACAATTGAAGTACTACCTCGAGCCCATAATATAAGGTGCAGATGCCAATTGTAAGATTAAGGAAGTTGAACAAACTTATTTGTATCATTAAATTGTATATCATTTTACAAGTTAAACAAATTAATTTAGAACAAATTGATAATAGCAATAGATAAGGCTTCATAAAAATTCAGTATGAACTGACTGTTTTATTTAGGATCGGAGCTAGTATATATATTGCACATATAAAAAAGGGGAGGAGTCTTGATGGTGTGATTATTTACAAACGTGCCATCCCAAGATGCCGTGCATGGGGTGAAGACAAGAAGATACAACTAGATATGACATGGCAAAGTAAGATAAAGAGAGGTGTGAATTGGAATATTCTCTCTTCTTTATTTACCTAGAGGGGAAGTGTAAGGCTTGTGACTTGAAAGTAGATGAAGCGTGGTGTATGGTTTTGGTTAATTGGCGTGGTAATGAAACAATACTACTAGTGCCTAAGTGGAATGATAATGTAGAGAATGTGGAATTATAGGAGAAACTTCCAAGAGGACACGGGGAATGACCTAGTGAGTGTGTGACAGGCTGGTATGATATGATATTTGTGCTGACGTAGAATATGGGAAGACATTGGAATACGAGGTTGTGCCAAAGGCACGGCTGTTTACTACTGCAACTGTTGGAATTGTGAGAAACATGTAGGGATGGGCTTGTCTATTTGGTAAGCTCCATTTTATCAATGAACACTACTTCATCTTCCATCTTGATAGGTTAGATTGTACTCCCTCCATTCCTAAATATAAGATCACTTTGGACAGATTAAGGAAGACAATAAAATTACATGATCTTTCCAAAATCCCCTCAATTACTTAACTTTAAAAGGAGGAGGGGTTTTCAATTAAAAGAGGGAGTATAAGGGTAGTTTGGGCAAAACTTGAAATAAAATAGGAAGTGATCTTATATTTAGGAACTTATCCACTTCCTCAAAGTAATCTTATATTTAGGAATGGAGGGAGTAATTCGCAACTTCCAAGAAGCTGTCAAACTCCAACCTCATGATATAATACCATTAATTTTTGGAGATTAAAGATTAAAAGCCAAATAAATTTAATTCTAATATATCTTACATTATTTCTTTAATTATCGATTGGTTTAACATCTAGTAAATTAATTTGGAGAAAAATAGAAATATAAATATTTTGAAGTAACTTGATTAACTTTCTTGATCTTCTTAAGTTGTTCAATTGAAAATTATGTTTTGACGGGAGTTTAGTTTGTAATATCATAAATGTCTTCTTAATTTTTTTTATTTAATTTGATTACATCTAGAATAGCTTTAAATTGTGATTTGAGAATGTGAAAGAAGAATTTATGAATTTTTTTTTTTTGTTAGAAACTGCCTGGTAGTTCGGTGCCAATTGACAATTGACTAATTCAGTCTAGGGTAGAAGAGCTTCCCACATAGGTAAGGTTATCCCTTCTCCGATGAAAGCGCTTATCAGGATTCGCGCACACATTCACATGCGATAATGATATAAGATTTTTGTTTTGCATTTTTAATAGGCCATTGGAAAATAAGAGATCCACCGGTACTGGTTATTGATCTATAGTAGTATTAGCTGCTTAAGGACTAGATAACAAGCTCATGTGAATGTACAAGACATTTTTGATTAAGTGATTCCCAATTGGTATGACAATACTTATTTTTGATACATTGGTATGACAATATTTTAACTTGACTTAATCAGAGCTGAAAAATGGAAAGACTTGGAGTTGTGAGCTACGAAAAGGTCCACTCCTTGTATCAGCATTTCTTCGCCAACCCCACTCCAGCTCACCTCATGAGACTGAAATGACACGACCATTCAACTCTATTAATTGCATATTGTTTGTTTCTCAACTTTGTGCCCGATTCTTTTGACCCCCATAACACAAACAAAGAAAGAAATTCCAATTTTCTGGAGTGTAATTGGGTTTAGATAGTTGTTGTAGGGGGTTACGTATGTCATTTCGTGCATGAGATTGAACAAGGCTGAGGAATTGACTTAGTTGACTGACTTGTTATCCCAAGAAACAAGCAATTGAACTTTTGATTGTGGTCCATAACGCGTTTAACAATTCATAAAAACAGCATCAAACAATGACTGACCATGCCAGTAACGGAATTAGCGCTTAGGATGGAAAAGTATACTAGCAGTAAATAGTTACGTAATTGTTATACAATGCAGAGTAAAAAACTAAACTAAACTTGATGTAGAAAACGAAATGGAATGCTAGTCTGTGACTTAAGTATGAGCATTTTGTAATGGCCTGGTTGGGTTCCCATTATTATCTATAGACTTCTATCAGGTCATCATGCCTGATCATAAATGTCACTTTTTTTGGTTAAAGAAAAGAAAAAAAAGAAAAGTGAGACATGAGAATCGGGATAGATGGTTGGATGATAGGATTTTATGACTATTTGATTGAATTAAATTTGAGTATTGTCGGTTCTAATTGAAATAACTTTCTCAAAGATATTTCCTTTTCCAAGAGCAGCACTACTCTTTGCTTAGCAGCGTTGCGATCAGTTGTGGTGGCTTTACCACCTCCAGCTCTCACTTTTTTATGTTCCTGTTGTTTTATCCTTCAATCACATTCTCTTCATTACACAATATTGCTTTGATGTTGCAGTATCACACATCCTTGTTTTGGGGCTGCTTCTTTTTGTCTATGGTCATTTAGCTTTTGATAAAGTGCCTTTTCCCTATTGCTTTCTTCTTTTCTCTCTCTCACTTTAGTTTTTAGACACAACTCAAAAAAATATTGCTTCTTAATCTTGTGCCCTCCATCTTCAATTCTTCATCCAATTCCCTCACAAAAGCAGTCTAGTATTCTCCCACAAACTCTACTCATCATCACACACCAATCTCCTTCAAACACCCCTCATCAGTCATCACTAGTTTCCACTTTCCATTGTAATGATTCCGTCATCCACAACAGTAACACTCTCGTTTAAATCACAAGTAAACCAATCTCTTCAGCTCTTGATTATCTAAAATCAAAGAAACATAAACCAAAAACTCAATTAACTTGTTAATGGTAATTCACCATGTTAGATTAATGTTAGACCACAAGACGGGCCACTCCATAAAGTCAAGTCCACCTCTCTCCTTACACATGTCAACTTTCCATCACTAGAAGCATTGAACATTGATGCATCATGGTGTGACACACGTAAGAATTCATTGACCTCTCACTATATATCAATCTCACAACTCCAGTACTCTCTTCTTCACACAAACCCATCTCTCAACCTCTCTCTCTCTCTCTCTCTCTCTCTCTCTCTCTCTGAAACTCCAAAGTTCTCTCCTTTTTCACCATCCATGGCGCTCACACGTGCCATGCTCGTGACAGCCATATCCTTAGCTCTCATCTCACTATCCATTGCTCAAGCCCCCTCCCCTTCACCCACAAAATCTCCATCTCCAACCATGTCACCACACGCCGCCACCCCATCTCATTCTCCGGCGACTTCTCCGTCGCCGTCTTCTTCTCCGGCGACCTCTCCGGCGCCATCTTCTCCCCCAACTTCACCATCGCCGTCACCCAGTGCCGGAAGCCCTGGCCCTTCACCAAGCTCACCGTCTTCACCACCTTCTTCTCCGCCGTCATCGCAGCCGTCACCATCGCCGGCGACCTCGCCGGAGCCGTCATCTTCACCGCCACCTAGTCCACCATCTCCCACTGGACCTTCGTCGTCGCCGTCGCAGGCTCCGCCGCCGTCGCAGGCTCCGCCGCCGTCACCGACGCCGTCCGACAGTCAAGCACCGCCGCCTCCTAACAGCACCGCCGTTGTTCATGGAAGTAGTTTGGCTGTTTTGGCTTTGTGTGGAGGAGCTGCTCTGTTGCTTGCTTAAATTTCATGAATTTACGTGTAGATTTAATATTTATATATGCATCTGCCGTAATTTAATTTTTTTTTACTCTTATGTTTTGAGTTAGCCCCCTCTTTGTTGTGTTGTGTTAGATTTCGTGGATGATTATTCTTGAGGTAAGGTGATTCAGATTCTCTAGTGATTTGTTTTGGGAGGGTGGGAATTATCTTATATAATAATTATATATCATTTGTCACATTGTATCGTTTGGTAGCTGAAATAAGAAAGATTTATTTTCTAGTATAACAGATCACCCTCTTGCTTAGCTTCACAATTTCAATTGTGGGGTGTTATTTTTTAACACAAGAATATCATAGGTTATTTTCAATAATGCAAAAAAAAAAAAAAGATCATGCAAACATGCACTGATTCTGAAAACATACTAGCTGAGATCTGTTAATGGAGACACACAAGTCCCTGATAACATAATTCTAGTTTTTTTTAAAAAAAAGGGGTGATGAGTTTTTAAGTTGGCTGAGAAAGAAAGTGGCATGCTTAATGGGATGATGATCAATTATAGGTAGTGGTATGGGTTCGGATTCACCATGTTACTTATTACCTTTTTATCACTAAAAATACACATAAATACCTAAGTATATTGTGGACTCCAAAATATCTCACTTATTAGGTCCCACCACATGCTTATATATTGTGTGTATTTATGGTGATGAGAATGTGATGAGCACCGAATTAAAATCCGTGGCGGTGAGTTCGAAAGTGGAATAAAGAAGAGTGGTGATTGGTTGAGAGTGGAGAAATGTTGAAAGAGTCACCACTTTAGGACTTTTAGGGTTTTGGTGGTGAAGAAGAAAGGGAGAGAGTAAACAAAGACTTTGAGTCAACCTTTTGAGTCAACTTTCCAAGTAAGTATGATGGCAAAGAGAAAAGTAAAAAAAGAAAAAACAACAACCAAAATGGTCATAATTAAGCAAAGTTGGTATCATGCAAAAACGTGTTTGAGATGAATAGATGACAATTATGTACAACCTCCTCACTTATTATTATTGTTAGGACTAGTGACTACTGTTGTTGTTCAAGAGTTGAGTGATTCTCCTTACATGAGCTTACAAGTTTCGGTGTGTGTGGCTGTTGTTTTCTGTTTATTAAATTGGGGTAGTGGGGAGAAGAGTCTCGAAAGATGGGGTGGCACTTGAGGATGCAATCATATGAACAGAGCATATAATGATATAATCATGAACAAGCATTTTCCGAAATTCTCTGAACTTATTCTCACAGATATCGATTCATTTTGAGATTGTAAGACATGTATAGAATTTACCAAGATTGTAAGGAGATTAGATTCCACCTGAAACGTTTTGTAAGGTGAAACTTGTCATGCACTAATTTTCATGCCCCACATTAATCGTCAGTCGTCATCAATCACTATGTTGCCCGTGACCTGTGCGGGACCAAAGCTATCACTAACCCATTAATCATAATTAGACTATGATGTTAAAAAGTAAATCCACATTATACGATAATAAAACTTTTTCCAATCACATCGAAAGGTTGCTCTCAAACACAAGGAGTAGATCATAGTATGTTTAAATTCTACTGAGTTACTCCCTCCTCCTCTGCCCCTGAATATTAAACTTATTTGGTGAGGTGATCTTGGTCTTAAATAATTGGCCTAATTTTAATTATTACAAGTTTTTTCAATTTTTCTATTATTATTCTTACAACAATAATTAAGTAAGAGATGAGGATAATAAGAGAAGGTATTTGGGATGTTTTAGGGAAAAAACATACTGAGTAGGGAGAACTAATTACATGTCCGATGAAAGAAACAATGTTAGTAAATTATATGCTAAATTAGGATGTTATAATCCAATTTATCTCGAGGATTTTTTCCCCATTCCTTTCAACTATATACTTATTTATTTTGTTCCTATTTTTACAAATTTTGAAATATCAAAATATAAAAATAATTATTGCATATATTAATATTAAACTTCGAGAAAAATTTATTTTGAAGTAATATTTTTCTCATTAAAATTTTATATAAAAATAACTCAGTTCTACAATTCTAGTCCCTACTTGTTGAGGATGCTGGGGAAGGAATATATTAGGCAGCCTAACATCTTTTGTAAAGTGGTTGATTCGAACCCACAACTTCATACCCATACGGCAAGCGAACTAACCGTTGAGCCAAACCGGCCCTTAACAATTAAAATTTTATATATTAATAAAGATATTTTAATTTCAAGTGTTTAGATGCTCCATATGATCCTCTAGCAAATTAAATATATGATCAACATTTCATTGATTGGCTTGTGGATGTTTAACGAAAAAAATTACCTCTCCTGCCGTCCATGTTCAAAAGATTGTGTTTCTTTCTCTTTTACAGTGCCTTAGCATATTTACTTCGCAATTAATTTTAAACTCCACCTAGTTAGGATAAGGCTTTATTGTTGTTGTATTTGACACTATACTCACTTCTACCATAAATAACACTGATGAGTCATTTGTCCTCATAAGGGATGATAGGCAACAATGATTGAACTTATACAGCCTCCTATAGTTTAAAACGAATAAGCAATAAACATTGATCACAAATCCTTGCATTGTCTGCACACAAAAAAAGAAAAAGAAAAAGAAAGAAACCCTTGCATGGGCGTTAGGGAATATAAAAGTACACACCAAGGCCAAACCATGAAAGGCTATATCACCCAAGAGTAGTTAGTAAGGTAAACACTTCATAATAAGGTCATTTTATTTTTTCTGTTAATAAGTTAACCTACTTTTTTCTTTGTTTTCTTCTGCACTCAATACAATCAGTACAGGGCAACTTATTTCTAACTGATGAACTTGCATCAAGCTTGTTAGATGGTATATTCAGGTCTTCCAGTAGTATCTGGCGAAGCTTCTCATTTTCCTCCACCAGTTCTTCAATAATTTTCTGGTGCTTCAAAACCTAAATCCCCCAACAAATTTAATAAATTTAAACTTTCAAAGTTAACAAGCAAATAGAAAAACTACCACAGTAAGAATGAAAAAGTTACCATCTTGAGCATGTTATTCTCAGACTGTAATCGGCTAGCCTACAATGTACCAATCAATCAGAACATATAATGAGTCAACTAAGGGGAAAAGCTCAAAGGAAGGGGACATGATAGAACAAAAAAGAGACAATAACATTCAAGCAGAAAAATGCACATATCACATGGTGACTGACACTGACTTTGTCTGCTTCAGATTTCATGTTTTACATAGGATGTCAGACATAAATACAAAACTCGCATGACAACCACAACCACTCTCTGAACTTACATTTAAACGCATAAAATTTAAGAAACTCAATTACCTTATCCTTATTAGTTGCTCCAAAAATTTTTAGGCTGTCATGTAATACTAGAGGCACTCATTTTAAAATGCTATGGCTGATAATCAATAACATCTAGCCTTAACAAGAAGTTAGACCTATAAGTTGCTATTAGCCTATTACTGAGGTCCAATCAGCCACAAGATTAGTTCGGATGAAGGGAATATCTCATTATTTGACATCACTATTCTGAAAGAATGTTCTTGAAAGAGTCTGTACAGATCAGGAAAGCAAACTCTTCCATTTCATCCTCTCCTGAAGCATAAATGACATCTTAAAATTTCAACTTAGAAGAAACTGTAAAATGTTTTAGCCCGCAAATAAAATGTTGATGAACTTTGATAGATAGAATAAAAAAGCATACATCTAGTTACAATATTTGGTGAATTATTCCTATAGTTTTCCTTTCTCATGTCATCAAGTAAGCTTGCAAATAGGTTGTGATTAAACATTGATTGCATTGTGCGTACCCCTTCATCATTTGCATTTCCTTCATTCTTCACTAATGGATTTTGGAGAAAGTCATTGAGAACCTTCTCAGTTCGACTGCCATATGCAGAGTCAACTGTTTTGCCTACGAACGGGACGTTTTCAGAAACTGAACTCGTTTGCATAGGTTGAGACCCTGTTGGACTTTGAGATGTCTGGTCGAGTGCTTTTGTCGCCATGTGCATTGCGTTTCCCATAGATGATTGGTTTGATGCTGCATTGATCATGCCAAGGCTACCTTGCAGGGAAGATGGCAAGGCACCCTGACCAAAGGGCAGTTTGGGGCCAATTCCAAGCTTTATCATCATCTTAGTCATTGCTATCTGAAAAATTGAATTTTTAAACGTCACAGAAAAAATACCAGTTAATAAAAGGAGACCCTAAAAGATGAGAGAAAATTTGACATACCATGAGATTGGCTTGAATTTGCTGCAACACCCCGGGTTTCACAGCAAGGCCTATCACAGAAGGGGGGAACTTACAATTGATTGAAAATTTTAAATAAAATATAAAGTATCACCTCAAAGTAAAGTAATCGGATGAATTTTAGCCAAGTCAAGGAGCAATGAGAAATAAGCTAAGAAAATATGATCTATTCCTTGACAAGCTAAAGGTTTCAGTTTAACGATTAATGTGCACTCTGGAAGCTTAGAAAAATAGTGGTAAATCAGATCAAAAAGAAAATTTATAGAGGCAGCTCCCAGTTATAATACCTTTCCACATTTTTATGCCCCAATATACACAGAAATACAAAGTTCATGGTTTAGGATCAAATTATCATCCATCTTCTACAATGAATGTGATAAATTATAGTTCAAGGTCCACTGCATCTTTATTTATATGATAAAACACAGATATATGATCATTGGAATACTTGAAAGATGCCTCTAGGACCATTTTCAAGAATTATTCTCGTCACACTGAAACTGAAATGCTTTTCTGAATACCAAGCCTACAGCAATTACAGCATAAAAAACATTGACTAATGAGAGTAGTGATATGAATATCCAACTTAAACGATAGACCACATATGCATCACAAGATCAACTAAAAAGGAATTATATAATTTTACTATTTCAATACAAAAAATATTAGCCTGCTTTCCAAAGAATACAGAAACCATGACTCTCCAAAAGTAGTGCATAAGAATCATCAGATAGATATTAGAAAGTGAATGCTCATGACATACCAACTCCAAAGCCATGACCAAAACCAACTCCACATCCGATGCCCACTTCAACATTTTTAGCTCCAATCTTCCTCAACTGAATAAATCACGAGAATGAAACTTTGAATAGAACATGAGAAACCAAACATAGATTAAAATCTATATTTTTTTATCCAGAATTATAGAAGTAAAAAAGGAACGAAAATTATGTTGCATTGTGACATCAACACTACAACTTCAAATATGAAGACAACAAATTTGACTTACAGAATTGTTCACATGTCTGCTAACACCAGAAAATGCATCAGTTGCTCCTCTGGTGGCACTCATTACTTGATTTAACATAGGTATAGCACCTACATGGAATTAATTTGTCCTAGAATTCGTTAAAAACTAAAACAAACAGAATATACAAAAATGCATGATAATCATCAAAAATTTCATAGGATTGGCATATGAAACAAAGCATATACAAGGTTTGTTATTGCTAGCAGAAGTTGGTGAACGAGTGTCTCCATTTTTTGGTTTAAAAAAGCCACCCAAATCCATATTTTTCCACACCAATCCCAAAGCACAAAGTGAGTGAAAAATAATAAAGGAGAAGAAAGTACCTAAATTAATAGGACGGCCAACACCGATTCCTGCACCACATCCAATGCCAAAACCTGTAAATACTTGACCCACTTTCAAAGTAAATGGATTCTCCATTCTCATTAACTCAAAAGACCTTCCCTCATTACTATCTATGCTACTAACACCACTAACACTATTCCCACTCTCCATTTCCTCACAAGCTTCTAGCTTTTCTACACAACTATGTATATTCCAAGTATAAAGACTCTATCTTTTAACTACTATGACTTCACCCTTCAAAATTCCACAAGCAAAAACCTTTCTTTCTTACTCATGATTACCCACATGACTGAAACAACATGGGATTACAAAGGCAAGGAATGAGTTGGGTACCATGGTGAAAGCAAAGTGGGAAAGTCAAGGTTGGATTTTGATGAGTTGAAACAAACATATGTTAAGGATGTTTCTCTGGACATGTTTTTCATGAAATATCACTGGCAAGAGAGAAGAGAACAAGGTTAATAGTACTTAATATCGAATCCTACTATCTTCTCTTCAAAGGCATGCCAAAATTGTTTGTATTGTGTCGCTAGTTGTACCTAAGTTCTGAAGACTGATATCGGATTGTCAAACTTTACAATATTACCGTATATTTTTACAAAAGTTTGATGTAAAGCTTAAGTCAGAAAATAAATAATGATTGGGCTCAATAGTTCAGGCCCATGTACGAATAAGGGTTCATCAAACTTGAACAATTGGTGAAGCTTCATTAGGGTCTAGGGAAAAAAGATCAAAGGTCATTTCTAAGAGATACTCTCTCCGTTCCTAAATATAAGATCACTTTAACAAATTTGGAGAGATTAAGGAAGACATTCTAATGAGTTAGGATTACATGAAATTTCCAAAATACTCCTCACCTAAGTTTTAAAAATATCCCCTCACCTTTAAACCACTATTTTTTGGGTGAAGGGAGTATAGGGGTAATTTGGGAAAACTTGAGTCAAATTAGAAAGTGATCTTATATTTAGGAACAAGCTCTTCTCCTAAAGTGATCTTATATTTAGGAAGTACTTAAAATTTCCAACAAAAAAATGAATTAGTCTAAAGTGATATTGTAATCTTACATAGCTTGCTTGACATCTCATAAATACTTTGATTTTATTTGGATGATTCTAGAATGGTGTAATTCTATCTACATTTATAGTCAATCACTCAATCTCAAGCTCTTGAAAACTAGAATTTAAAGTTAAGATAATGTTGTTAGAACGTAATGCCAGCATAAAATCACGTTGAATCACAATGTTATTAATATAAATCTATGAGCTGACCACACCTAAAGAGATAATATTTTTTTACCATTGTTGTTGATGATGTTGTTTTTAATATGGTGTGATATTTATGTGATTGGTTAGATCATAAATAATGTGATAATATCATGTTCACTCACGAATTTCTTTTGGTTTACATTTGTGAAATTATACCATCATTTACATATAATGTAATTTAATTTTTTTAGTGAAATATCATGAGCGCATAGTTCTTAAAATGACCACGGAAATTTTATGTATCTCTTACGAAGATAATATTATTCTAAATTCTAAGTAGTCTCTGCGTGAATATGTTGCGAATTTATAACATGACTTCAAGAACAAAAAAGTACGAGTACAACTTAGCCCAACTTCAAATACTGAGTGACACATGTATATTCAACACGAACCTGAACTTTTATTATCAGTACAAATTATATTTTATAGTATTAAAGAACGGTAATATTAAAATGATTGCTATGGATCATATATGAGAGCTAACCAGAATTGCCACAGGGGAACCATCTTTGGGGTATGTGACAGCTAAAAATTTCATATCATAAGCCGATCCAATCCAACGAGACACATGCAGAGGCATGTGGCCTTCCTCAAAATCTACATCGTAATCTCCAATCTCATCCCATGTCGTACTTCTCATCTGATTCTTGAGCCCCAAAACTTGTCCATCTTGTTCACCCTCTAAGCAAGTCTCCATCATTATGATCTCACTGGATTTCTTCACAAAAAAACAAACCTCAGAGCCCAAATTTTTGGGTAGATTTTTCTTAGCCTCCTTTAGAATACAAAGCCGAGCTAACTCACTCTCAAACACTGAATCTTCTTCAGCCGTTATCTTGAATAATAAGTTTTGGCCTCCATTTTTGTACGGCGTACGACTAGTTATATAAGTGGAAAGAAATGTAGGATATTGCAAACGAGGATGGTAAAATATGGGTGTCTCTATTTCTCCACAACGGGGTGATTGGTTCTTGTGTATGTCTACCCATTTCTTCAGGAAATTATCAACTATAAGATAATCTGCCACCAACATGCTGCAGCCAATGCCGATAGAATAACCTCCACACTCAAATTTGGTTATCTGAGAAAAGACACGCAAATTTAGTAGTTTGATTGTATATACTATCGTTCTTAGTCCTTATAACAGTTTGTGAGAATTTAACTTTTAACTTTGGTAGCTTCATACCTTAATTTTTAGTCTTTATAACTTCATAAGCACTACTTGTAATAATAAGTGTAATTGTATAGAACAAAAATAACCAAAATCAAAACTTGTTACAAATATTTAGATTTAATTTAAGTTCTAGTTCAACGATTTTAGATTTTCATTTTTGTAACTTCATAAGGTTTAATAATGAGTTTAACCGCGTTCAAGAGGAAATCAAAATCAAATAAATCCCATTATTAGTATAATTTTTGTCCCTTGCACTTTCAACAAGTTCTGAAAATTTAATTGTACCTGGTTTTATTGTTACTTAATTATTTGAACTTGAAATCCTCATAAAATTCTAAAATCTAAAAGCCATGATCTCAAACTATTTGGAATAAAACCAAAAATCTCTCATGTACTTTATACTTTATAGATTCAAACACACGTTCTCATCATTATATGACTACTCACCTGCTAATTCAATCAATTCTACTCACCTAATTCAAGGGAAAATTAATTTATAACCCCTCACAAGGTACTTAATAGTACAAAAGTCCCATAAACTTCACATATTAAAGTAGGGTCCCTAAGGACCTTACTTTAATATACTTCAAATAAAAAATGATCAGATTGCCCCTTCTTCCCTGCCCAAGAACTTGTTATATGTGCACATGACCTTGTCAGTCCTGCTCATGACCTTGTCAATGCTTGCCCATTAACTTGTCACATGGTGGCCATGACCTTGTTAGAGCGGCCCATGATCTTGTTATACGTGCGCATTACCTTGTCATTCCTTGCCCATAACCTTGTGACAAGGAGGGGCAATCTAATATTTTTATATTTGAAGTATATTAAAGTAAGGTCCCTAGGGACCCTACTTTAACATGTGAAGTTTATGAAACTTTTCTACTATTAAGTCTCTTGTATGGACTACAAATTAATTTTCCCCTAATTCAATCAGTTGTTTGTTGTCAACTTTCAACATTCGATATTAACTGATTATGTATGCGCGCTGCTGACCAATATGAACTCATTATATATGCGTGGTGATAACTGATAACTAAAATTAAAAATAAAAATGAATGCACAAGTGCAACTTGCCTGAACATAAAACAGAGGAGAGAACTCGGGATACTTCTCATCAATATCTCTCCAGAAGACAAGCTCATGCTCAAGATTATCTTTTTCACCACCTTCAAGTAAGTGAGAGAGAGAAATGGAAATTTTTGCTTCCACCATTCGAATACCACTGTCATTGGACACAATCTCCATTATTATTTCACCACCTTCTTCGTCCTTTCTCTTAAGCCGGCCAGCGAGTAATGGATACTCTGATAAAGCTTCAGTGAGTGACTCTACCATCCACCCTGCCAAAACCCATGCATGATGATCTCCATCGTTATCATACTCCTTCATGTTTTCATAATACATGACCACATGGTAACACCCACCAAAACTTCCCGAGTGCATGCTCGCCGTGACTCGGCGAACTTGCCGTGGCTCTGTCACTTGCGGTGGCCGGACACTCGTCACAGCCACAAATTGCAATACGGGCGCAACCATTTTTGCTTCTTGGAACTTTTTTAAAGTGTATTTTTGTATGGTTTTGTCTGTTAGGCGTTGAGGCATGATGTGTTTAAATAGAAGGAGGACTTAAATTAGATGCTACATTTCTAAAATATGGATATAATTATTAATGCTTGAGAAGGAAAATTTTGTTGTACTGTACGTTTTGTTTTGGGCTTATTTGCCTAAGCAAGCAAGATATAAGCTTAGCTTGGCCCACGTGATTAATAATTATGAATAAATGCAGCATTTATGTTTCGGGAAAATATTGATATTTCATCAAGATCCGGAAATATTAAATATTCAAATCTCAAAATCTAATCTATGTACTTCAAATTAATATTGATATGTTGTAGACAAAAATAATAACAACAATAATAATATGGGTTAATACAGTTTTTAATCTTTGAATAATTTTAGTTCCTTAGCTTGAATATTCAGTCAATTTTTGTCGCGGTCCTTGACCTTTAAAATAAATAGTTTAATTTCTTGAACTTTCATTCAATCTTTGTTTTGATTCCTAAATTTTAAGGAAAACTTGGAAAATCAAGGGCTAATTGTTATAAGTGTACATGGTAGTTAAGAGACTAAAATCACCAATATAAAAGGTTCAAGAATCATGACTGAAATTGATTTAAAATTCAAGGACTAAAATCACCAATTGTAATGTTAAGGGATTAAAATCAAGATTGATTGAAAATTTAATAACAAAAAATTGTGTTAACCCTAATAATATCAATGAGACTTGAGTTGTTTACTCTTTTCTTTGGCACGAGTGTTCTATGGCAACGTCAATGAAGGAAAACTGGGAAAACATCAAGTTTCTGAATCTCTGTTTTATCCTTTAGTTACCAATGTTACTTTGTTTTTCTTTTTTATATATTCATGTAAAAATTTTTACCTTGATGAAATTAGTCATTTTATCAAAAAAGAAAAAACAAATTGTTGAGAAATATGCAAACATTTGGTGTATATAATAGTGTCTCAAACCGGCCAATAAGAGAAAATACACGTGTTAACACTTAACAGGATAGCAAAGCGGTCCAATGTTGAAGGCTTAATATGCAATGTATATTTATATAAATACAAAGGACATAAAATACTAAGAAGGGAAAAAATTTATGTGGTAGCTTCACTGTAGGTGTGGGAAAATTGGAGAGAGAAATGGGCATAGAGCCATAGGTGTGGGAATTCAGCTTATGAACAGTGATATAAGTCTGGAGCCGTCCCTAATTTGATGACTCCTCTAACAAAAAGGAATATTTCCAGAAGATGTTAGGAGATTTTGTTTTTATATACACACACGAGACATTAAATACTAATAAGGGAAAAAATTTATGTGGCAGCTGCACCACTTGTTTTGAACCTGCTTGATAGTGAATAAGATGGGTTGGCACTGGATGCTACATTATTCCCCTTTGAATTGGAATACACTTGAAGGCTCCAAACTAAAACCAAAACCAAAAGGGGAAAAGCGGGATATAGTGATGGAAATAATTGGATGCAACCCATCATCCATGGGTTTAGTGGCGAGGGAGTTGAACAATGAGTAATGGGTTGCCACAACATCACGAATTCGATTTCTAGGAGTGACACTTAGTTGTGTCTCTATCGCAGCGCTTGGGGAGACATCTCCGTAACCAAGGGGGAACCGGTTGGGGAGTTAATAGTTGGCTCTATTCTCACGCAGTCCGTGTAGCCTTGGCTAGGTGCCCTGCCCTTGGATTGGGTTGAGCTCAAACCCCTTACTAAAATCTTGTAACAAAAAAAAAATTGGATGCAGCTATCTCGTGGATATAATAAATAGTTGCACATGTTTCTTGAATTGAAATGTTGCTTAGAGGTGGTGAGGGCCAACTTTTAATTGCTAGTACCTTAAAAGGCAGTACAGCAACTGGACAATTGGATGGGGAATTACAAACTTCACGTAATTTCTGTTGACCGGGTCCTCTCTATAAATCTTTTATTTCTTGGCTTAGACCTGCATGACCCAATAAAAAAATAATTAGAGAAACTACTTTCTTAAAAAAGTTGAATGGAAGCAGATTTGTAGACAATAGGAAATACTGAATTGATTAAAATCTGTGGGTTGGTGGAGGCCAACATCTTTGGCATGTATGATTTAGCACTACGTAATTACGTTAACCAAAAAGAAGAAAAACCAAACGTTAGATTGTTAAATTGTTGGTAAATAGTCTCTTGTATTGTTGGTAAATAGTCCCTTGTACGCATCATCACTTTATTTACTTCAAGGGTGAAGGCCCAAAAATGATACATAACTATTGGCCAAGGAACAGAAATAGTACATAACTATTTCGAGGTACAAAAATGATACCCAACTTTTCCATGTAATCAAAAATGATATTTTCAATAATATGACAATAATATTATACATGAAATGTCCAAAATGCCCTTATAATTAAATGAACTTTTACCGGCCGGCGATTAATTTAGGGCGAAGGCCCAAAAATGATACATAACTATTGGCCAAGGAACAAAAATGATACATAACTATTGTAACGTACACTAATGGTACCCAACTTTTAACATGAGATCAAAAATGATATTTTCACTTTAATCTTGCAACCTATGTCGCAACTTTAATCTTTCCAAAAAAAGTTATCTAGGTCTTATATTTAGGAACGGAGGGAGTATCATTTTTGGGTCTTCACTCTTACATCAATCGTGTTCACCTAATTTTACTCACTCACATGAATATTCATGGCCCACATCACAGCTAAGCACTACATATAAATTCAGACACTCAACGTTACCCACACCTCGTATCAGTTATTACAATATTTTTTGATCAGAAAATCAGTGATTACAATATAGAAGTAACGTTATATATCGAATAATCACTTTTGGCCTTCAAGTTAATTTTCATGCTCCCCTCTCATAATTCGAAAAATAAGTTTCTCCTTCTTCTTGTCTTAACTTGTTGCGAATTCGAGAAGACAAGTGTTAAATCTCACCAGGAGATAAATAAGAAATGTAACTAGTACGATTGAGGTGTACATATTTCAAGTTACTTAACTTTTAACGTATTATTTGGTCATTGTCAATGCCCCAAAAGAGTGAGGACAATCCATGTGGCCGGGATATGACGTTGCATCATTGTTACATTAAAAACTCAGACGAACATGTTTTCAAACAGTCTATATGAGTATATGACAATGTATGCACTGTTCATTTCAACCCCATCTCACCTCTCGCAAGTGTGTTTGGTTGTAAGAAGGGAAAGTGAAGAATTAGAAAGTGAAAGGGAAAGTGAAAGGGTAAAGATGGAAAGAGAGGTAATGATGAGAAAGTAAAGTTTGTGGGTCCCATGAAAAAATGTGAGATAGAGAGAGAAAGTTTGTGGACCCGGTGATATATTAAAATTACTTAAAAACCTCTCACTTGCACTCTCCTCACCCGAATTGCAGCACACTCAGATTTTCCGCCAATGCCATTGGCGTCAACACATAATTTAGATTGCGCATCGATAACACATAACTGAACTTTGTTAAGTGAAGTAAAATTTCTACAAATTAAATCACATTTTGAATATTGAAATACAATAAGTTTACAAGACGGCAACAAATGAAATTCATTGAGCACCATTTTCAGTTCACACAGGTAAATGTTACATATATATATCATATATGCATTATTAATCGAGAGTTACTAAAATCACAGCAGAGACACCGTCCTTAGGACATTTGACTGCATAAACATTTCCTTCAGAAGCCGATCCAATCCATCGAGAAACTTCCACAGGCTTCTTCTCTTCATGAAATGATATGTCGTACACTCCAAACTCATCCCATGTCGTAATCTTCATTTCATTTTTCACTCCTATCCCTTGTCCCTTCCTACTATATTCACATCTTTCCACTTTCACAATCTCATGTGCTTCCTTCACAATCAAAGAAAACTCTGACCCCATTTTTCTTTCAAGCTTTTTCTCTGCTTCCTGAACACATATTAGAACTGATTCTCTCTCAAATTCAGAGTCTTCTTCAGAAGTGATCATGAACATTAAGGTTTGACCATTGTTTTTGTATGGAGTACGATGAATTATGTTAGTAGGAGGAGCATCTGGATTTTTGAGACGAGGATGGTAAAATAAAGGTGTTCTTGTCTCTCCATTAATTAGTAGTTTGTTCTTGTGTATGTCTGCCCATTTCTTTAGGAAATCATCAACCACCACAAAATCTGCCAGCAGAAGACTGCAGCTAATCCCAATGGAATACCCCCCACAATTGAAGTTGGTCACCTGATAATTAACAAAAGCCATCATATTCACAAATTAAATCAAAGTTTTTGAACAAAACTATATATTATTGCTAAATAGCCCCTCGTGTTCTTAAAATCACCTTGACTTTACGGAGAAATTAAGGTTAGAAAATTAATAACTTTATAATGTACATGATTATTTTTTCAAAACAAATTTATCTTATTGATAAACTATTTCATTATGCAATTAGATAAAGGTTAAATTATATATAATGCAATTAGATGTAAGATACAATGGTCTATTTGACTTCCTTAATCTCCACAAAAAAGTCAAAGAGATGTTATATTTTTATATTTAAGATCAAAGATAAGATAGGATTTGACTTTTGTTGGAAACAAGTCACTTAGTTATACTTATTTTATATATTTTTAGACCATATATGAGCTTAATTAAATAAACTAATTACAAAAATCAGATAAATCAACTTATATGCGAAAGCAACTTCTATCTTACTTGAACATAAAACAGAGGTGAAAACTCAGGACTCTGATCATCAATGTCCTTCCAGAAAACAAGTTCATGCTCAAGATTACACCTTTCACTTGATTCAAGAAACTCTGATAAACCAATGGAGATTTTAGCCTCCGCCATTCGTATCCCACAATCATTAGAAACTATCACCATTTGGGTGTCACCATCTGCAGCCTCAGTTTCAGGCTTCTTTTGAAGGCGGCCAGCGAGAAGTGGGTTTTCAGATAAAGCTATGCCCAAAGACTCATTGATCCAACCAGCTAGAATCCACCCAAAGCCTTCTTGGTTGACACTTTCATAGTACATGACCACATGGTAACACCCACCAAAGTTTGTGGGATTTTTCACTGGAACTTGGCGAGCTCTTCGAGGGACTGTTATTTTGAGTGGAGGAACGGTGATGACAGCTTCGTATTGGAGTTTGGGAGCTTCCATTATTGGATTCTCTAGTCTCTGTCTCTCTGGTAAGCTTTGGGTTTGTGTTGTACTTTGTGAAGGTGAAGATTGCATTTATAAGAAAAAAATGAGTCACTCGGTCAAACTTGGAGTAAGTGAATTACCAATACACCCATGAAAAGGCCTCATTAATTTAATACAACTACTCCTCTAGTTCTATTTAATATTTAATATAGCAAGAGATTTGTCCAAAAAAAAATCAAGCAAGTGGAAGAATATTTCATTTGGACTTATTTATTAGTTCACCTCGTTAAATTTTTCAATTTTTCATATGTATGTTTAATTTTATCCTTAATTTGTTTTTCTATTTTTGCTTAAAAAAATACTCCCTCCGGTCCCTAATGTAAGAGCTAGCCGTAAAAAATACGCTTCTTAAGAAAACATGTGAATGTTAGTTGGGTGTCTGGAGTTAATGCTTCTTTTCCAAAATTGCCCATATTTATTATGGTACTTTTAAGAGAGAGAAATATATAAGCATTAATAAATATGAAAGAGAGTTAGGGGTAAAGTAGGAAAAAATGCATTAAATGAGGAGAGAATATTGGGTGAGCTCTTACATTAGGGACCAAAACCATTCAAATTTTGGGTTCTTACATTAGGGACCGGAGGTAGTAGTAGTTTAGAAAAGGGGTTTGACTTTACTCACTAATCAAAGACATGACTCTTAATAAACCATTCACTTGGGTATGTTCTTGTGGACTCTAAAGTATGACAAGCAAGACATTTTTTTATCCACATAGATAGGTTTCTTCCTGTTTTATTTAGCTATGGAGATGTCTCCCCAAACGTTGCAACCCAAAACACAACTAAGTGTTGTAAAGTATATAGTATGGGTAAATATAAAAATTTGTTAAATATATAGGGCATAGTAAATACATCTTGGACTTCTTTCTTAGAAATATTTTAAAAATAGACCATGTAGGCACATCATGCCATGAAGCGCTGGTCATGATAAGCAAACGCATGTACTCAGTGGAAAATTGAGGCAACGTCTGATTTATATGATTTTACGTTAAATGTATAAAATTCAGTAAAACCTTAGTTGACACTTCCTCATGACTGATATCAGAAGAAATTTTCTAAAAGGTAATTTGATATATAGTACTCCATAAAAGGTTACAATATAATGTATATTTATTTTCCATTTTGACACTTTATTCCAAGAGTAAAGATTATTAAATGCAAAGGGAAGAGACAGTACTCCCTTTGGCATATATATATATATATATATATATATATATATATATATATATATATATATAAAGACAACTTTAACTTCTTTAAGAAATTAAGTTTGCTAAATCGATCACTTTAATCTGTCTATAATTATTTTTCTTTTAAAATTATTTATTTTACTATAAACTAACATAGTAACATACACTTTAATAATATGTGACAGATTATAATTTAATAATCTAATTTGTTTTATTAACTTCAACAAATAGGTTAAAGAGATGTTACATTTAAGAATGGTAAGACTTATAAAGAGTAATATATAATAAACGAAACGTGAGTAAAATAAAATATATCCTAGCAATTTTCCATGCATTAATGATGATTTAGCTATTATCTCTTTTTTCTAATGTGAAATGGCTATAAATCCTTATTACTCCCTCCGTTCCTAAATATAAGATCACTTTGGGAAGTGGATAAGTTCCTAAATATAAGATCACTTCCTATTTTATCTCAAGTTTTACCCAAACTATCTTTTTACTCCCTCCTTTCATTGAAACCCCTCCTCCTTTGAAAGTTAAGTAATTGAGGGGATTTTGGGAAGATCATGTAATTTTATTGTCTTCCTTAATCTCCCCAAATTAGGCAAAGTGATCTTATATTTAGGAACGGAGAGAGTACTATAATGGATAGAATGAGTACATTACGGTTGTGAGCTCATGTATGAGCCATGTTACCCAGATTATATTATATTAAAAAATTGAGTAGATTATGATATGAAATTGAAAACTTTATCAGTTTTTTTTTGTCAAATAAACTTAATCAATTTTTCAAGACACCTATTTTTCTCTTATAAAATTCATTCGAAGATTTAGTTCTGGAGATTTGGCAGTTAATTTATGGGAATGAATGTGGGTAGCTGCTAATTCATTAATAGTTTGAATCGTTTAAAGTTAGCCGGTTGCTTTCTTAGTTAATGCTTGGTATAGGCTACTATTATTAGTGTATCGTGTAAAATAATTCAACTTCCCCCAACGCTTACCCACCACACCATAAATGAAAGATTTCGCAATAATCTTGTGTTTTACACTTTTGTCCTCCATACCATATTAAGCTCTACGAGTATCAGTTTTACAAAATTCAATGAGATTAACAGATAGGCTATGATATAGATTACATACATAGTCTTCAAACAGATAGGCTATATTTAATTTGTATAGATGAATATATCGCATATCAGTTCGAAGTTTTCCAATCAGTACCCCCGGGCACCATTATCTCACACCCAAAATAGTAGAATATTTCCTCATGGCCTAATTATAAGATCATTTACCCTTTTCTAAAGGTTAAGAAACCTAATTAAACGGCTAAATTATAATATATTTTACATATAATTAAATTATACTTTTGTTTATAAGTAGAATGAAATAGATCTGAGGAACAAGAAAATTATATTTATTTTAAGTGATTAATTTTGTATCTTTATTTATAATCAATACTCCCTACCTTTTTTTTATTTTTTGCCAGAATCAATACTCCCTCCTACGCTCATTCTAAGATTAGCATAGGAGGGAGTATTGATTAGATTAGGGATCACAATAATAAATTTGCCGTAGGGAGCACTACTATGCTCTCACCTAATTTATTTTGGGGAATTTGCACTGTAGTCCCTGGAAAGGGAAATTAATACTGGAAGGTCCCAACACATTCCAAAATAATTATCAAGTCCCAAGGGCATTTCCTGCAATTATTTGTTTATCTTCAATGACCATTTTGCCCTCATAAGTTGAAAGCATAGTCCCCCTGTAGTCCCCTGTAGGGACCAGTGAGATGACAACCATCTTTAATAAGGGTAAAATGGTCATTAAAGATAAGCAAAAAATTGTAGGAAAGAGCCCCTGGAACTTGATAATTATTTTGGAATGTGTTGGGACCTTCCAGTATTAATTTCCCTTACCTGGACTACAATGCAAATTCCCCATTTATTTTCCCTATATTCAACCCCACATATAAACAATTCCACGAGATTAAAGGGTTTCTCCCCTATAAATAGATAAATACTATGGCGTTATCCCCCTAGCCATTCATTCCCCAAAATATAAATTGCATTTAATGTTGTATATGTGTACGTAGTCGTCTAATTATCTGAAATTCTGGATAATACTCCCTCCGGTCCCTAATGTAAGAGCCCAAAATTTGAATAGTTTTGGTCCCTAATGTAAGAGCTCACCCCACATTCTCTCCTCATTTAATGCATTTTTTCCTACTTTACCCATAACTCTCTTTCATATTTATTAATGTTTATGTATTTCTCTCTCTTAAAAGTACCATAATAAATATGGGTAATTTTGGAAAAGAAGCATTAACTCCAGACATCCAACTAACATTCACATGTTTTCTTAAGAAACGTTTTTTTGGCGGCTAGCTCTTACATTAGAGACCGGAGGGAGTATAATCTATGGATATCGTGGCTGAGACTTAAGGGACATCGTGGCTTGTCCAGTTCTCCATTGAATTTCATCATCACACTGACAAATTTTAATAAAATTGATTTATGATGAAATGCAGCATGCGATGTGCATCAATGGGATCAGAATAGTTCCTTATGCATTGAAATTACTACATCAGCTGCCATACACAATTCCTGTTTCGGTGGTCCAACGAAAATATGTACTACTCCATAATTTTCATGACCATACAAATGCTTTGTGGTTTCATACTGTTCATTCATACAATCATGAAAAATATTGACGTTCTCGACCAAACAGAATGGTTGGCAGCGATTTTTCCAATCAATTAGGACCACTTGAACTTCATTCACTTCGACTGCCTGACTAATGAATGATCTCAGATCTCAATTTAATTGCCATCTATATGTACAGATACATATTCCAACCCCCCTCCACCCAAAAAAAAGACAATCCATGAAAATAATTTTTAGGTGGGATGAGGCATGCAATTGTGAACATTTCCTCATGTTTTTAAGCACTGTGAAAATCATATCTCATAAAAAGCCACAATGTTTTTAGGTCCAGCAGCCCTGTGAATCATACCACTCAAGTAGTCCCACACATGTCTACAAATACATCAACATCATGTTTGTTGGCATCAACCGTATCGAAGCAGTAATAGCGCAGTGATCAACTGTTGCACACAATGTCACAAACACACACACAAAAAGAACATATATGATGAGGGGAACCAAAAAGCTCAGCAATGAAAAATATAGATCAGCAATACATGCTGGAATATTGATCAGCAAATTTTAAGCCAGGAATGACTCTTTCTTAATGCAGAAAACCCCCTTCTGCTAGCAATATAGATCAGCAATCATTTAGATCAACACCATCAAAATGAAAAGGCATTATTGCAAATACAATCATTTAGATCAACACCATCAAAATGAAAAGGCATTATTGCATATACTGAATTCTACTAGATATTCATTCTAGTGTAATCACAAGTATAGCTACATCATTTTCCCTGTGCCTCATGGACACACAATTCAAAACATGCTGGCTCTCATCATGAGATACAATTAATAGTGAAACACCAGTAATCAGACCAAATGGATATCCAATTTCATGAATTTCCTCATATTCTCAGTGGTCCACTTCTAAAGCAGTGGATATTTCAGGCGATGTTTACAAGGCTGCACTAACCCCTCAAATTCTTTCATCTGTCAAAATAAAGAGTGGATTAATTTCAGTAATTTAAGCAGAAACAAAAAATAAGCCAAATCCATAAAAAAGTATACCTACTTTCTACATTATTAGATATTAAGGAAACTAAATCAATAACTTAGTTTAATCACTCCATTCCTAAATATCAGAACTAGTTAACCTTATAAGTATGAAAGCTACTTAAAAATTGTTTTTCCTTAATTATTTTCTCTAAATTAACTTATTTGACTTGTAAGCTAACATATCATCTACCATTATACTCCCTCGTTCCTAAATACTATCTCCGGTCCTAAATATAGGACCTAATTGACTTTTTTTTGGAGAGATTAAGGTTGTGAAATAGGTTATTAAATGATGACATAGTTGATATATTTTAGATTATCCATTAGTTTATAGGTAAAATAAACTAGTTTAAGGGAAAAAATTACGTAAATCAATTTATAATTAACTTATTTTGTTTTTTTAAGGATTTTCTAATAAAAGTCAATTAGGTCTTATTAGGACTGGAGGGAGTATAAGAGATAATTAACTTTTTAAAGAATTCTAAGAAAGCTTAAGGTGATTAAAAATTGATTTTCGCAAATTCCTTCTCTAAATTAGTTGATTTGACTTATAAACTAACATATGGTCTAAGAATATACAAAATATGAGATGATTAAGTGCGTTCACTTCGCATTATTAGGTTTCCAAAAAAGTCAACTAAATTATGATTAAGTGGTTCATTTTCTTCCTTAATTACTCGAAAAAGAAGTGAAATAAATATAGAGAAAGGAGTAAGGAGAGAGACCTGAGGGAGAAGAGGAGAAAAACCAGAGGATGAGAGCGGAGAGAAGGAGAAGAAAGGGGATGACGTGGATGGCGTTCTGAGCAAATCTCAGATGAGCAAGTTTCTTCTGAGCAATATGAGAGCGAGGATCGTATGTGGGAAGCTCTTCGTCGGAATCAACGGTGGCTCTCAGCTTTGACGGCGGCGGACGCCCAAATCTGTTCATCTTTTTCGGTGACGGCGGCGTTCCCAATTTTTCAGTATTCAATGCTTTCCTTTTCAGTCCCACTTTGATTTTTGTTTTTTATTTACTGCTTTATCTATTTTTTGTAAATAAGAGAGTGAGAGAAGTCCAACTTTTTAGCAGTTAACTCGTCTTTTTCGGTCAATTTTAAACTTTACTCTAAATTAATGGAAAAAAATATATATGAAATAATAGGGATAGTCAGAAATTAGAATATTACTCCATTTTTTTTTGGCCAATAGAATATTACTCCAATTGCTTCGTCTAAATTAGAACTAAGAAATATATTTCGTGCACTATATGAAGAATTTTTTTGTTAGGTGTTATAAAAAAAAAAGAATTTTTTTGTTAGGGCGTGTTAACCACCTACAACATAAATGTTAAACTTGAATCCAATCTAGGCCTTTGATAAAAAAAAAAAATCCCATCTATGCCTGCCTACATAGATCTTTGTCTTTTTCCACCTTACAATAGTATTATGAGCATTTAAAAGGCATGCCTAATAAGGTTTCTTTAAGAAGGTTTCTTTAAGATGTATGGCTTTCAATAAATTTAAGAGTCTATAAATTGGATTCCGTATAGTATACCTCAAAAAAAATTATGCTGATTAGATTTTTTTACTCTTCTTTTTTACAATTACAATTCCTTGTGTGCCTTGAACTTATACCAAATGTGATTAGTATGAATTTAGTAGGTTTTCTTATTTTTTTAAGTAGACAATTGAAAAGGAAATGTTTTTCAACAAATCATAAGTGTCTCTCCAATAAAGTAATTAATTACAATCAATCCTTTCAAAATCATTCAATCATGGTGAAATTCTCACAGAAACCTAATGATATTAGATGACATTTAATTCACGATACAACTCCATGAGTTGTCAATGACAACTAAAGAGTTGTCAATTTCAGCTCAATATTGACAACTCAAGGAGCTACATTAAAACTCATGGAATAATCAATAACAAGCTATTAAATAACATAATTTGATAATCCTTTAGAATCTTATTGTGATTAATTCTCTTATTAAGAATTTATCTGTGATTCTCCTAAAATTTTTCTATTTTTACTCTAAGCTGCAATCTAATAGTTTGTGTTGATATTATAACATTGCATTTAGTCACAACCAAAATAAATGTGTAAGTTGTAACAATAATTTTTCCACAACAAATCACTCTAATTAGAGAAATGTAAGCTAGAAGTTAAGTGATTGAAATTGAAGATAATATAAAAAAAAGAAGGGAACAAATTACTGAATGAAAGGGTTCAACTTTGTACATAAATAATTAAATTTCAGACTGAAAAAAATAAGGCATGCTTTTTTTAATTAAATGTGTCTTGCTGAGATGAAAACCACCTTTCTGTTTATTGATGACGGCATGCCACGATGTATGGATTATGATGCTCCATGGTGTTCTTGTCCTAGCCTTTTTCTTCTTCGTACCCAACGAATAACCTGGTTTTCCTCTTTAGATCGAAATATCATTGCTACGCTTATTATCTAAATTTTATAAATAATTGAGAAAATTAAATACAAGTCCCTGGTAAGGGACATAATACTAGAAAAGTCCCAAAAATTGAAAAAATTAAAGTAGAGTCCCTTGGGACCTCACTTTAATTATTTATGATTGTGTGGACCCCACATTTAATAATAAAAAAATTCACACATTATTAGAGGAGAGAAGAAGAGAGGAGAGAGAAAAGGTTGGTGAATTTTTTTATTATTAAATGTGGGGCCCACACATTCATAAATAATTAAAGTGAGGTCCCAAGGGACTTTACTTTAATTTTTTCAATTTTTGGGACTTTTCCAGTATTATGTCCCTTACCAGGGACTTGTATTTAATTTCTCTAAATAATTTTACCATTACTACGCTGAACACTTAAATTCTATAAATAAATTTACTAAATATAAAACTTACTTTGAGATGTGAATATGTTATTAAACATAAAATTCTCTGTGTTTTCTCTAAATTAACTCTATAAATGCTGATCAATAATAAACAAATTAAGTAAGAAGGGGAAACAATAAATGCAATAATTTTACTTTATTTGATTTAACAAACATATTTAATATAATCAAAATTAGGTAATACGTCTGAATTTAGTAAGGGTGGGATACTATTTTATCATAAAGAATAATGTGCATGGAATAATCAAGCGAGATAAATTGATTAGCCAACTAATTAGTTTGGTTTTAGCATTGAATTATAAATCATTTTACAGGATAGCTAAGTAAATTTAAAAAGAATGGCACGAGTAAATAAGTATATGAGATGGAACAGGTTAAGATCTTAGATTTTTAAGGTCAAATTTGATTGATTTAATAGATTTGAGATATTTGGCCAATAAAAAAATAAATTTGAGATTAATAATTTAAGAAGTGTAATTATGTTGTTTTGACATAAAAATAAATAAATAAACTTGTTAAACAATAATGTTATGCGTTGTCCACAATGTGTCGGTGTTGTCCATTATTGGAAGTGGAAGCAACGTGGAAAAACAAGTGCTCTTATTTGTATCCACGGATTTGCCACGAGGCTTAACGCCTAAGTAACTGATTATATTCCCACTTGTGATGTGAGAAAAATTGAATCTGCCACCTCATACTCCAACATTGAAGGAGATTTGTTTTTTATCAGCAAGGAGATCATGATTAATAGTACGGAGTAGTAGTTAAGTTCTGTTTGTGTAATCACTTTTGTTGTTAATTATAGGATATTTGTTTTTGGAAGTAATGAGCTTGTCACTAAATATATATTATCTATATAAATTTTCTTTATTTTCCCTAATACATCCATTTTGATTCTCCTCAACAAGAAAACAAGAGAGGGATGGTCAAAATAATGGAAGTTGTTTGAGGTGTTTGGGTAGGTTTTTCTACCAATATGCTATAGGACAAAAAAAAATTTACCAATATACTACACCAAAAAACTTATTTACCAATATGCTACATCTATGGAAGTCGTTCTTGGCAAGAACGACTTCTAAAGTCGTTCTTAGCAAGAACGACTTTAGAAGTCGTTCTTCCCTAGAACGACTTCCTTATATCCCGCACGCATTCCCATGCATGGACAAAAAATGTTACTCCCTCCGGCCCTTATTATAAGTCACCAGCTAATTTTTCTCACATACCAATAAAATTGGTTGAATGCATTTAGTTTGTCCTAAAATTTAATTAATTTCCAATACTACCCCCAATTATTACACTTGTTTCTAAAACTATTAACTATTATTACTCTCTCCTGTTACTTCTATTAAATATGGGTATATGGAAAAAAATTAATGCAAACTAGAAGCTACTCCTTCCGATCCCTAGTGTAAGAGTCAGCCGCTAAAAACCCGCTTCTTAAGAAAACATCTGATTATTAATTGGATGATTGTAATTAATATGTTTTTTCCATTTCTACCCTTATTTATGAGTAGTTGTATTAGGAGAGAGAGAGATCTTATAGGGTACACTTATTTATTTTTTGTAAATTTGGTTATTAGTTTTTATTTATATGCTCTTTAAATTTAAACTAATATACACTTTATTAAATTTTTGCGTCATTATTTTTGTTTTTTATGACATTAATTTTTCTAAAGATAGTAATGAAAATGGAGAAAACTAAAAAAGATATATGTTTAATATGATTAATTCTAATTAAGTTACATAAATATGATGAGATAGTTTGAGGTTAAATAATACTCCCTCAGGTCCTAAATATAAGTCACCTATTACTCATTTTTCTTGGTTTTTTTATAAATCACTTCATGGTTTCCAGTGTGCATTAATTTATTTTTTTCCATATATACCCATATTTAATAGAAGTAACAGGAGAGAGTAATAATAGTTAAAAGTTTTGGAAATAAGTGTAATAATTGGGGGTAATATTGAAAATTACTTGAATTTTAGGACAAATTAAATGCATTTAACCAATTTTATTGGTATGTGAGAAAAATTAGTTGGTGACTTATAATAAGGGCCGGAGGGAGTAACATTTTTTGCCTATACATGGGGATGAGTGCGGGATATAAGGAAGTCGTTCTTGGGAAGAACGACTTCTAAAGTCGTTCTTGCCAAGAACGACTTTAGAAGTCATATATGTAGTATATTAGTAAATAAGTTTTTGGGTGTAGCATATTGGTAAATTTTTTTTTGTCCTATAGTATATTGGTAGAAAAACCTGTTTGGGTAATATCATTAATGTCAATTAACTTACCTTATATCATTAATCTAATTAGATTAGTTAAATAAATTTTATATTTAAGAAAATGGAGTAATTAATATAAAAAATCACCGCATAAGTAATTACAAGCTAAATGTATCGTGACAAGAAAATACAGTATATGTAGTTTATATTTCATTTTCAATATGCATGGAAACATCGACTTTCAACCTAGTGGAATGATATAGTCTACTACTCCCTCTGATCCCTAATGTAAGAGCTAGCAGTCAAAAAAACGCTTCTTAAGAAAACATGTGAATGTTAGTTGGGTGTGTGAAGTTAATGCTTCTTTTCCAAAATTGTCCATATTTATTATGGTACTTTTAAGAGAGAGAAATGCATAAGCATTAATAAAAATGAAAGAGAGTTAGGGGTAAAGTAGGAAAAAATGCATTAAATGAGGAGAGAATATGGGGTGAACTCTTACATTAGGGACCAAAACCATTCAAATTTTGGGCTCTTACATTAGGGACCAGAGGGAGTATAATATTATGACAAATTAAGGCTCAAATTCTCACAAAAAGAAACATGCACACCCACATTCGCTGCTCACCAATAATACTTTATTAGAATTGCTTCCAAATATTGAGAGTACGTATGTTAAGAGAGAGAAAATTGCAATGTAAAATCCATTTTTGACAATAATGGATCATGGATGTATGTTTACATTTGTCTCATTAGATTTAGTGGAAGTACACACATTCATGGATAAAATAAGACAGATCAATGGCATTACCTCACCAGCTATAATACGTGTAAATATGTGGTAGTACTACATATAGTTGTGGCACACTAGCCAGGAATGGATGTACCACTATCGATGAATCTTGTACACGAATGGATGTACCACTATCGATGAATCTTGTACACATGATTGATTAGGATTTAGTGTAAAGGCTTCAAGATTTTGGTCGGTACTAACCCGTCTTTTGTTTCCCCTAGTGAATCAGCCTTTAGCACAGGGTTACGAGTTCTTACATAATGCCAAAGTAGTCTTCTTCCAAAAAATGTTGAAGCACTCGTAATTGGATGATGTGTTTCCCTTGTAATAGTAGTATTTGTCCACTTATCTCTATCTTCTATATATTAATTTACTTTATTTGACTTTGCATAATTTTATTTTTTTGTGACAAATGGAGTTGGGGAGGAGGAAGTTATTGAAGTTTCGATTGCTTAATGATGAAGTTTTAGTTTGTTTTATTTGACCTTTATATTTTGTATTTTTGGTGTACTAGACTTGTATTATTTGATTGAATTTGGTTAGACTTGTTTTATTTATTATATTATTAGAATGATGAAACTCTTAATTTTTAGTCGGTGTTGATATTATTAGAATTTAGAATGTTAATATTTTTATGTGCATTGCATCGCACTATCGTATGGGCAGTGAGTGACTAGGCCGCTCATATATTTTTGGTCAATGTTTTAAAAAAAGTAATGGGTTGGGTGGGTTGACCCTGTAACCCTGCAGGCCAGGTTAGGGTTGGCCAAATTTCAGCCCATTTAAAATGGGTCGTTCTGACCCTGCCCATCTGACCCTTGGGTTGGGACAGGCCAACCCATAACCCGCGGGCCAACCCATATTACCGGCTCTACCACTGGGCACCATAAACTAACACTGGGTGCAATTTTATCCTTGAAGTAACCAAATTGGTCTAATTTTACCCTCTGACCAATGTAATGTTGATACGTGGAATGTAATGTTTACATGTGGACAATACATGTCAACATTACATTGGTTAGAGGGTAAAATTGGATCACTTTGCTTACTTTAAGGGGCTGCTTGGATGAGAGGAAAATGAGAGAGGAAGGAAAATGGGGAGGGAAAAGGGGGCAAGGGATAACATTTTCCCCTGCTTGTTAGGAGAGAAAATGAGAAGGAAAGAAAATGGGGAGGGAAAATAGTGTGGGCCTCATGCCCCATTTCCCCCCCCCCCCCCCAAACTTTTTCCTCCCAAAATGGGGGGATTTTGGGACAAATTTTTTGTTCCCATCTACTGCCCTTCTTTATGCCATGCTTTTCTCGCGCCTCTCTTCTATGCTCTCTTCTTCTCTTTCACATCACCCATCTCTTATCAGTTTCTACTCTTCCTTTTTGTGCTTGCTTGCTATCTTCTCTGTTCCTTGTTTGTCATTGGAAATTCATTGTCATCATGTTTGTGCTTGCTTTCTATCTATATAAAACCCCACCAAGCAAAAAATCAAAATCGATACATGAAACTTTGTAGATTGAATGAGATTTGTTGTTCTCAACTTCGGAAGTATTATTTGGATTTAAGATTTGCAAATAGATGAATCTTTAGAGATGACTTTGAATTTTTTTTGTTTTTCCAGTACTGACTTTGGTTTCAGGAAAAATCAAAACTTTTGGACTGTAGATGTGTGGCTTATAATGTTGTGAGCAAATCTTTTTTCCCTTCTTTCAGCGTGTGGAGAGAATCCCAAATTTGTTCTCTAGATCTACCTTGTGTGAGCTCACTCCAGTATTTACAAATAGAAATAAAACACAATTAATACTCATTCTTTGTTAAAATATGTAGTTTTCTTTTTAAAGAGTATTTTAGTTATTTTAATATTTACCCATTTTCTTTTCCCTTTAGGTCATTGCCCTAAAATAAATTAGGTCCATTTAACGATCTCAGCTAAGAAATTGTTGGAAGCATAGGTGAGGAGGACACGTGGGAAGGAGTGGGTCCAGCTGACACGTCATCCCACAGGAAGCGTTGATTAGTTGAGGTTGTAAGGCTCATATTTAAAAGCCTGCGTTCTCACACGTTTCCTCGATTTCTCCTCCCATCAATATATCATCGTTTGTTGTTTCTTCTTCTCCGGCGACGATCTCTCCTTCCCTCCATTTTTCCCCGCCGGCCGACACCTCAATTCTCCTCCCTTTCCTTTTCATCACATCACCATGAATCCTGAGTAGTACGTTCTCTTTCCCTTTCTCTATTCCTCTGTTTCCATTTCTACACCTTCATTATCTCAATTACATGATTGCATCCACACTTTGTTGTTGTTTTCTTCGTCTCTTTTAGATCTATGATTGTTTTTTTAGGAAGGGAATTCGAAATTTTGCTTCTTTATTCATTGGTTGTTTGATTTTTTCTTTTTTATTTTTTACCTCTGTATGGTGACGACGCGTGTGATTGATTATATCATAAATTTTTTTGGTGGACCGTGTTCTGAAATTTTCTTTCTCTTTTAGATCTGTTTGTTTTTATGATAGATCCACTACATGGTCAATTGTTTTTTTTTTTTTGCTTCTCTGGATTTTTTTTGTTTTTTTATCTGATTGATTTGTGAATTCTTCGATCACCTATATTGTCTGAGCTGCTGAGGTTATAGCATCGCCAAAAGGGTTGCTTGTTTTTCAAGATAAACCTATTGTAGAATTAGGGTATAATTATTTAGGGAAAAGAAGTGAACTTTTTGTATCAGCAAATTCAACAATAGGTTCATCTTATCTAGTATTAGATGCCATGCTTTCCTTTAAGCAAAACATAAAATTTATAACACCTGAATTGAATTATGATTGTAAATTTCACAAAACCTACGTTTCCTGATGTTAAGAACGCTAGCATAAATAGATTTGTTGGAAAAACCTAACAAGGGGGTTAGCTTGACATTTTCTGTTTGATTCCTTGGCAAGGAGTAATAATATCATATTGTAATTAGAAACTATAGCTGGGTGATACTGTTGTGTTATTAGCTCAATAAACTGTCTACCCAGGGTTATATTTGCACATATTCTCTGTTTATATTACATAACAGATCCATCTGAAATGCCTGTGGAACTACACTCATGTTTTTTCTAATTTGCTCCAACATGCTTCTGGCTGTCATTTATACATAGCCGAAAGTTCTGAGTACATTGTCTGTTCTATATATAGCGTTGATGCAAATTTGCTCCAAATTAATGTAGTTGGAGCAAAGTATGTTGGAGGTGATCTGAATACATAGACCACTTTGCATGTTGGAGCATGTATTCCTTAACAAGTATGGATGCAAATTCGCTCCAAAATTAATGTAGTTTAGCTTAAATTTGCATCATTGTCTGTTCTTATGTAGCTGAAGGTGATCTGATCTGGAAGTATTTGTTGAGGAACCTATCATGGTCTATTCTTATTCATATATTCTTGATTCTTGACTGGAAGCATACTATTTTTTTTTGCAGCGATTATTTGTTTAAGCTTTTGCTTATTGGAGATTCTGGTGTCGGCAAATCATGTCTCCTTTTGAGGTTTGCTGTAAGTTCTGGGCTTCTATCTCTTCTTTCTCTACATGATTTGTTTCATGTTAAGCATTTTCTGTTTGAAATTTTAGTGTGTTTGGGACAACAGCATTTGCGCGTTATCAAACAACAGGGTTAGGGTGTGATGTGCTAAATTAAACATGCCTCTAGTTTTTAGAAAGGCTGAACTCTGTAAACAGCATGAGTGACAACCATGGTTATTTTTAAGCCCATCTGTTACATTATTATATGGGTATTGAAATTTGTTTCAGTTCATTAGTAATGGTGGTTTGTGTCATGTGTAACAATATTATTTCTGTTCTGTATTTTTCAAAGGAAAATAAAATGAAGCCTGCTGATTGTTTTTTTCTTTCATTGCAAACCAGGATGATTCATACTTGGACAGCTATATCAGTACAATCGGAGTTGACTTTGTAAGAATATATATTACCCGTTGAAGGTTAAGTTCCAGTTATTGAAAATTTGAAATATTGCTATATGACTAATTATTTGCTACGCTCTCTTCTGCAGAAAATTCGAACGGTGGAACAAGATGGGAAGACTATCAAACTTCAAATAGTAAGTCCATGATAATTTATAGGTTAATTAGATGCTTAAATTTGTTTTGGTGGAAACATTTTTTTTTCTTCTTTTAGCGTTGACCATTGTGCTGTCTAGGAGTTGTCTGAATTTTATTTATGAAATTTAGTTTCAATCAAAACTTAATTTTTAATGTTACAAGAAACCTTCATGTTTTAAAGCTATGCAATCAATCTCCAGTGGTGTATCTCGTTTATTTAGTGCTCGTTCAATGCTACCAAAATTGCAAAAACTAGGATAAGTGGATTATGATTAATAACCATGTATAAATGGCCATGCTGACAACGTCCATTTCTTTGGATATATAGTGGGACACTGCTGGTCAAGAACGTTTCCGCACCATCACTAGCAGCTACTATCGTGGTGCTCATGGCATTATTGTGAGTATTAAATTGGTTGTTCTTTTGCATTCATTCTAGGCTGTGAGACAGTTGTCTGATGTTGTTGCTCTTTTTTACACAGGTTGTTTATGATGTGACTGACCAAGAGAGCTTTAACAATGTCAAGCAGTGGTTGAATGAGATTGACCGTTATGCTAGTGAAAATGTTAACAAGCTTCTAGTTGGTAACAAGAGTGATCTCACAGCAAATAAAGTTGTATCGTACGAGACAGCAAAGGTAAATTGTACATTGATGGATTTACATCATACAATGTTATAGCAATAACTGTTGTATATAACTGTTGTATCCTTCTTTAGCCTAACGGTATAGCTTTATTTTTCTTTTTCAGGCATTTGCAGATGAAATTGGCATCCCCTTCATGGAAACCAGTGCTAAAAATGCCAGCAACGTTGAGCAGGCTTTCATGGCCATGGCTGCAGAAATTAAGACCAGGTACTTTAATATCATCATGCAATGCCATCTCGTTTGCAATGAGACTATTACGGTGTTACCAACTTTTTTCTTGTTTTTGTTAACAAGAAAAAAACTAATTTTTCTTTTAATTTTATAGTTGGTGGCTTTTGAAGTCACATTTTTAGTAGCTACTGATCTATTGACCGTCTTTAATGTTGACCTTTTTGACTGTCCCTGTTTCTTTTGCACAGAATGGCTAGCCAACCAATGAACAATGCCAGGCCTCCTACAGTTCAGATTAGAGGACAGCCCGTGAATCAGAAATCTGGTTGCTGCTCATCCTAGAGAGTACAAGTATTTGTGGTTTGGACATTGATGTGTCTACTTGGCATGTAAAACTAGTTTTTTGTTTCTTCACATAATGCTTAAGATTTTTAATCTTTATTTGCTTCTTGTTGCCATATTGTTGAAACCTCCATTCTTTTCAATGTATTTCATTTTAAAGGAAAAACATTTGTACAAAATTAGCAATATTGGTGATAACAGTATTTGCCTTGCTCTTGATCACATTTACATTGGCCAATATGAAAGGTACCTGCCATTCATTTCATTGTAAGCACACAATGTCATGCCTCAAAGTCCTTAGGCGGTAAAACGGCATGTTGAATCATGTGCTCACAAAAAAAGAGAGATGCAGATTAGGCAATGTATCCACTGTTTTCTGTTATTGGTTGGTCAATTGGGATTGATTCGTAGAATATAAGTTGTAAAAGATGGACATATACATGAAATAGAAATAGGTCCTACTTAAAAGGTTTAAAATCAACTCCTTATTTAGTTCTTACGCCAAGAATTAGAGCTACCTCGTTATCTTGATTCTTGTGTTTTGTTTTGTTCCAAAAAGCTGGGACTTCACTCTCCTCCAGTTTCTCTTTGGACCGACAAGATCTTTTGATTATCCTCATCTCTATTCTCTAATGGTGTGAACTTCTGCGTTGTAACTTGTAAGTGGGAAAAAAAAAACGTCTGCATGGTAAGTGGATTAGACGTTTCTTCGTTGTTTGCCTTTGCCCATTCACTTCTTCCTTTTTCCCAAAAAAAAAAAGGCTAAAGTATATTTTTGGTCCCTTATGTTTGCTTCAAGTTTCAATGTAGTCCTTTATATTTGGAAAGTACATTTTTAGTCCTTTTTTAACACCGTTAGTTTAAATTAACGGAAAATGCTAATTTAACAATTTCAAATGATCATTTTATAATGAAATTGAACAAAAAATGATAAATTTTGAAAATATAAGAATATTTACACTCAAATATTTTAAGATGAACATTTTTTCAGTATTTAATAATTATTTCAAATTGTTAAGTTATCATTTTCCGTTAAGTTAAACTAACGGTGTTAACAAAAAAGGACTGAAAGTGTACTTTTTAAACATAAAGGACTAAATTGAAACTTGATGCAAACATAAGGGACCAAAAGTATACTTTAACCCAAAAAAAAAAGATTTTGCTTTTACTATTGAGAGGAGAGGAAGGCAGAAAATAAGACTAATAATGAATAAAGTTCTGTGATGACATACATACATACATACATACATATATATATATATATATATATAGTAAAAATGAGACAGGTAGATTGTTTAAGTTAATTTGGATTTTCCTAAAAATAAATATAGAAGGCTAAATATAATAATAAATTTATGGAATGAAATATTTTGATTAACTCTATATATCTTGATTATTAACAGAACACAGTGAAGTAGATCGGGACAAACGGAAGAAGTGCTAGGAGAAAGAATTAAAAAAGGTGGGATTACAGAAAAAAATGATCATTTTTTCATAACTAAAACATTCTTTTTTTTTTAACTGAAATAACTAAAACAGTCTTGGAAGTATCATAAGTCATAACAACCAAAATCTGTTCCTTTTCCCCTACATTCTAATTCTTTTCCATCAACTTTTCCTTTCTAAGTTCTAACAAGTAACAGCCAAGAGGACTAAAATTGTGGCCCATGGATTTGAAGTGGGCGGTGGTGGTGAAAGTCTTTTTGGTTAAGTGGGCTCTAACTAAATGCGAACCAACCGACAAAAGTAAGCAGCCATAAGCATGCAGATTTTAGGAAAAATTTAAAGCTCATGAAAGTTACTCTGTGCAAGACCAGTCAAATCTTTTATGCTTTTAGTTTTTTTCCTCTGCAATCGTAGGATTGGGTGCTATTTATAGAAATATAATACAGAAGCTAACCAAAGTGGGGAGTAGGTCATCAAGCAGGTTAAGTATCTTCCAGAGAATTTATGGTAAGGGCTTGCTGGATGATTTGAAAGAATAGATGCTGTATAGTTTTAATGGAGACAATTTCAAAGAAAGGGATAATGTGTTTTTATCCACACAAGCAGCTATAGCTAATGAGAACTGAAGATGTTAGCCCTCAGGAAAAACATTGTGTCGGTTAAACATCAAGGTTATATAAGAAACAAGGGTGTTTTCGAAATTTCATGAAATCGTTTGTGAATATTTCTCAACTCCACATAAAATAATGCGCGTCCGTGCACAGCCTTTTGTTTTACAGAAGATATTAATAGAGGGGTTAGAAAATTTTTTATATAGACATGACTTTAGAATACTAATAATGCAGGGTAAATATGCCTATATATGCCTGTCTACCATGTGGGAAGTCAGGGCAAGTTGGAGTTTAAAAACTGAATCGCTACGTACCCAGTGGTTTCCTTCCATATTACTGTATTCAATCATAATCACTACATATCTGCTTTAACAATTGATCTATGTCAAAGTTGACTATTGCCCTTGCTGCGTAAGAATATACCCCGTTGACTTTGAATATAAAATTTGAGTGCCCTCCACACCACAACAAAAACAAAACCATATGGTCCCGGCCATTTGAACTTATTATCTGAATAAACGTTACAGTAGTACTTAACCATTATTGGAAGATATGTTAATTGTACATCGCTCTGTCAGAAATTTTAATTAGGTTCAAACTTTAATGATTATACCGTTTATACTTTATACTGATTAATGATGACTCATTCATGCTGATTTTTAGTTTTTTATCATAGGTACGTACGCATGATGAGTGCATAGCAGCTGCATTAGGATTTAACTAAACTTAATTAAACACCAGATTAAGAGTGTGTCCTTGTCTATCAAGAGCACGCACGTCAGCTACTTACGAAAGTTGCATATTTAATTATATTGATGAAATTCTGATAATGAGTTAAACTCTATTTTGTTGATAAAGATATTATTGATAGATGACTTGGGAATTTAATTAAATTAAGTTAATGCTACTGAAATTTCAAAACTGTCCCTAATGAGTTCCATTGGTTAGATGAGATTGTTTAGTTAGTTAGAGTATAACTAAACCAAAAGGATATTCAGCGGAGGAAAGAATAAATGTTTGACAAATGATGTTATATTAAAAACTTATGGGGCAAACGCCGGTCTCCATTGAATGGTGCAATAACTATGGAAAGGTTTCAATAAAAAGTGGTAATATGGACATAACACTAGAATTTTTCATTTTCTTGATGCCCACTTATAAAATTTTCTAGTGATGATACTTCATTAGAAGGCCATAGCATGTTCCTTGAAATTAACTTAGCAACTGCATGAAGCTAAGGAATTACTTGTACCCCCGTTAAAGACATATATATATATATATATATATATATATATATATATATATGAAATTGTCACGAAACTATTGGTGTATGTCGCGTGTGACAGTTGTATAATTGGAGTAGTATACGATAGAAGTTGAACATAAAAAAAAGTATACATAGGATAGGAGATGGACGGAGGAACAGGAAAAGGATTTTAAATAAGGAAATGGTATACGAACTGAATGGCATCAAAAAGACCTAGTCATCAGTCGGTACTTCTTCCATGTTCAACAATCGCTCCTTAAATGTCAGGGTTTTACACTTGAAAAGAAGAGTTCTAGCCACCTGGCTAGTTGAATTTAATCTTATTAGTTTCTTGGCCAGGGAGAGTGACATATTATTTAATTGGAGCTTCACCCCCATTGTCAATATATATGTCCCCAACCTACCTTATCCAACTTATTTGACTGCTAAGTGTGAACCATGCATTCTATTTATTATAGTCTCTATTAAAATACAGGCTCCCTCCCTCCAGTGTACGTTATAAGAGGTAATCAATTATTTTGTACAAATTAAAGTAAACCTAGTGAAGTCCTTTGTAATGGTAAAATTGATAAGGTTTCTATAGTTATTTTTTCCCTCAAAATATTTCACTTACAGATTAGCCTTTATTCTAATTATAGTTACATGTAAAATACGTATATAATTTAGTGATCTAGTTGGTTTCCCTTTAACTTCTACAAAAAAAGTCAAATTACTTTTATTAATTAATAAGATTGGGGAATATTTATTGTTTTAATGTTTACATATCTTAAAAATGTATATAGAAAAACCTTTCATGGCACCTCTTTTTTTAAATGGAATAACATATATTCGTTCAAAAAGGATTATATACAAGACTTTCTAGCATCTCATTGATGAGAGGTAACTAATTAAAGAGAAACTCTTTTGAGTATTGTAAACTAAATACCTAATATGTAAAACAATGCTCTCAGTATTGAATTGAGCATGCATTGCCAAAAATCCTACAATTTCTAACCTGCCACAATTTCCAAAAAGTGATAAAAATGTCTATCTTCCTCAACTTGCATGGTACCTCTTAGTATATAGTTATGGACATGATAGAGTATATTGATTATTGAGTTATAACAACAACTCATCTTGATAACCCCAACAACCATATCGTATGTGTATCTACATATTGACCGACACATAACTCCTATCATCCCTGATATCTGAACACTAAGTTTTTAAATTTGTTGTTCAGTATACTGCTGGAATCCATATAAATAACCAAGAAATCTAGTGTACATGTTTGTTTGCACCAACAAAATCCCAAAATATGAGAGGCAAACAGTATGAGACAGCAAGGTGTATTTATATATGTGCAAAACTTTTTTTTTTCCTTTTGGAATGAATGGATATTCACATCTAAGAAGGACTTGGACAACAAGTAGACATAGAGAATGATGTCTGTCTCTCAATCCTCACACTCATAGCCTTTGCTTTTTTAGTATACAACTGTTTTATATTAGAACCCTGATCCTTCAACAACCTCACCAAACTCCTCTTAGCATTACTCCTAAACGGACTATTCGACGCCATAAACCCATCCACCAAATGCAAATACGCCTCCAAATCATGACAACAAGCCATGTCAGCATCTGGTTTCAAATATGGCGACATCTTAGTATCCACACGTAGCTCTGTTCCCACATGTGTATACCCCAATGACACATTCTTCTCCAAAATGTCAAAAACCCCTCCTACATTTGAACTCCTCAACTTTTGTTCAACCTCTTCACTCACAAACATCCCCGGAACTCTAGTAATCACATCTTGATTATTCACTATCCTCAACACTTTCACATTCTTATTTGTTATTCTATCTCCAAACTTTTTGTTCCCAACCCTGGGCCCACCAAACGAGAAAACCGCCACCGGCGCCACGTCACCAACAATGCTGCTGACGTCATCCGCCACCAGCAATGCCAGCGCGGCACCCAAACTATGCCCCGTCACCGTTATGCTAATCTCCTCACCCTTGTACATTTCCACAAGCCTCCTCACCTCCTCCTTCACCGACTCCGCCAGGCTGGCGATGTGGGCCCCACTAGTCCTATACAGGCTCTGAAAACCACACTCCACCTGGGCCCCATCTTCGGCCACTTCGTCCCCCATGTCACTCAAGTGGGCCCGCATGTTTTCGGCCCATTCCATACACGTGGCAGTCCCTCTCAAAGAAATCACAACATCTCTCCTACCCATCCTAGCAATCTCCCTCCGGTCCTCGCAGACCGCCACGAAACCGACCCAGCTGGACCGCTGAGTCATCCACCCGAGATCCGGCGCCACGTCATCGACCCAGCTCGGCAGCCCAACCGATGACGTGGCATACAAACTCTTGGTCACTCGATACGCCCTGTCCGGGAGGGCCACGTGGCGTTGCGCGGGCGTCTCCTCCGATGACGTGGCAGGATTCGAGTGGAAGCACTGATACGCCGCCTGCACAAACTCGCCGTACCTGACCACCTCTCGCCGGAGATTCTCATCCAAAGGATCTAACATACCTTTCCAATCATCACAACCATGATATTGTCTCCATTTCTTGCCTAGAGTATTCCTCGGAGATCGTTCTTGCGTCATGGAGAGTAATCTCTGTAACCGATTCAAATGTCGCGGCGACATTTCCTCGCCAGCCTTGATTTCCGGCCAGACTCTCGCTAAATTAAGTCCTTCAAGTATAGTTTTGGATTTCTTTACATTGTTTGATGATTCTTTCTTGATGATCTCAGTTTGTGGCGGTGTTTGCTGTGGTTGTTGCTTGGTTTGGAGGAGCTTGTCGAGATTTGTGAGGTGGAGGCGAGTTGACTCAGTGGAGGTGACGAGTTTGAGAGGCTCGACGGCGGAGGCGGCGGAGGTGGCGGCGGCCATGACGGCGGAGTGACACTTTTTGAAGCTGGAACTTCTTGCTTGAAGCATTCGAAGGCTGCTAGATTGTACTGCTGAGTTGATATGCATGGTCATCATCATGGTGTATGTGGAAGTTAATATTTATAATCAAATGCTTAGAGCAAGGAACTTCTCTAACTTCTAAATCTCTCATGAGGATGTTGCTTGAGAAGCTATATATAATGGAGAGAGGCTGATCACATATCACTCCTCCAACTCGGGTGGAATTTACTGATATGCCCCTGTAGGACGGATATTTAAAAATTGGAGTAATTGTGAGTCATGACGCGGACTATGTTTCTTTCTCAATACAAGGACGAAACACGATCACTCGGTTTTGGGATTTGGAATTGACTGGATTGCCCCTCTCAATTGTCAACGTCGTTAGTTTACGTGGGTTACTGTTATTTTTTTTATTATTATATTTGGAATTGTAAGATTTGATTTGACTCCTATGTATGTGAAGGCGAGAAGCGTTTGCTTTCCTAGTTTTATAGTAGTATTGTCAACGTATGTTGTTGTTATTCCTGTGGTTGTTTTTTTTTTCATTTCATTTTTTAAATGTTGCTGTTAATATACTGGAAGCATGGTAGATATAATATAATAGTATTATTAAAAAAAGATATAATATAATAGTATATATATATGTTGTTGGGGTGGGTTTGGATAAATTATATGTGTACACACAAACAGACTAGTGCGTTATGGATAAATTTTTCAAATTTGTTTTCCAAGTCAGACAATGTTGCTTCTGCTTTCCAAACATTTTGGGATCGAAGGACAACGAACTCTCTTATTTTACTCACCATATATAGTTATAGATTTTGAAGTTGTAAATTACGAAACAGGAGGAGGCCTCGCTTGCACCATTTATTGGATGGATTCGCTCGTCACACACATGTATATATTGTTATGAAAAGTCCGAATTTCTGCCTTTTAGAACTTTGAACATTGAATTATGAATAACGTTGGAGCGGTTCAAGTCAAATTACTTGAGCATCAGGCTTTTACCTTCATAACTCTCAACGATTTACACTTCTGCTACGTGTTACTTTGGTCATCCGCTGAGCTCAGGGATTACACTAACACAAACCCATGTTATTGAGTGATATAACGTAGGGGTGAGTGTGAGTGTGTGTGTGTATTAACTTAATTAAACTACGAGTTGTAATCCACTTTTAAAATTGAAAATGTTCCTTTCATAAAGAACTCGAAAAAGTTGACGTCTATTGTACACAAACAATAAAGTATAGTCATATTCTGCTTGCAAAAGCAGCATTGTATGTATTGCCTATGCCTATTTTATGGCAATTTATTATATATAATTATATATGATCCCGCAGCTTTAGTTCTCTCTCTTGACTTATATATATACGTGCAACATTTTTTTGGAGAACGTAATACATATCAAGATTTTTCATATGATAAGTAGATTCGATGAGGATTCACACACGCAACTAATGATGAGTGTAAACATATATTAACAATCAAAACAGATTTATGTGTCGAGGGCGCGTATGGAATATTGTATAGTGAAAATGAGGAGCACGCCTAACATAAGAATATAATATTATACCGCTGCAGTTATGATTAGTACCATATTTTTTATTAACTAGTACTATTATCATCAGTTAAAAAGGGATATAAGTATGTATAAACGAGAAGGGGCAAAAAAGGAAAATGAAAAACAAGTATTTGAATTTTGGTTGAACAAAAGGTAAAGAGATGAGGGCGTGAGGTGATTGCCTGATTGGAGACACAAGACATTGGGTGGGACATGAATCAATATGAACAAAAAATAAAGAACATTAAGAAATCACGATCAAGTGAACACTTTTGAGCCTCAAGCGAGTGATTAATTCAGAAGCATGCGAGTGAAATGAAACTTTATTCTTCAGTGAATAAAAAAAGTTGCAGCAATACGTGTTGATCCACAAAAAAAGAAGCATGTGATAAATTTGGAATCTCTGTTACGTCCAATCCCACCAAAATAAAGCAATAATATAATGGAATCGGTAGGGCTCTCCAATTATCTTATTCTCCTGCACACACTCTGCTCTGTTTTATCCCCTTTAGGCCTTTACAAGTCAGTTTTATTTTGCCATGTTCCCTTCGGAACACTGTTTACACCATCACTTTAGTTAGTTGTTGAAGCCTTATTAATGTATCATTTTATTTAATTATTGATAAAATTTTCTTGAGAAATTAACATGTGAATACTGTTTAAATTTCATAGATATAGGATATTTCATCACTTGAATGATGATAGTCATCATTATTTTTATCAATATTTACAATTGCATATCGCTTATTTGGAGTTATAAAATTTAGAAGGGAAAATTACACTTAGGTCCCAAATAAGAGTTTTAATTTCAAATATGTCACAATAAGAGTCTTAATTTCAAATATGTTCCCATATAAGACCTAATTGATTTTTTTGGAAAATCCTAAAAAGGCAAAATAAGTTAATTATAAATTGATTTCCCTAATTTTTTTTCTCTTAGACTAGTTTATTTTACCTATAAACTAATGGATAATTTAAAAAGATATCGAATATGTCATTATTTTATAACATATTTCACAACTTTAATCTCTCCAAAAAAAAGTCAATTAGGTGTTATATTTAGGACTGAAGGTAGTACTATTAACAATTGTAATAACCTTTATTAATAAGTGGCATAACAACTCCTTTGAATTTTTTTGAAATTAAGTCTTTTATAAGGAATTTAGTGCAATTCTCCCATTTTTCAATTGCCTTTTATAAAAAAAGTTGTACATAATATGCATATGTTCAATTATTCTGTTTTGTGTGTCATTATATTATACATATATGCCGCATTTAAATGAAAAAGGTTATGCATGTTAAAAGTAGGCTGTGTTAACTATTGTTTTGCCTATCCTATATCACTCTATTACTTGATCAAAAAAAAAAAATCACTCTATTACTGGCCCCATTTACCTTTTCGAGTCACATTGTTTATTATCGGCCCTATTTACCTTTTTAAGCAACAATGCTTAAAAAATTAATTTGGCAGAAATTAGAAAAGCGACTACATACCAACGAAATAAGTTTTTTCTTTGTTTTGATTAAAACTGCATATCATTACTCAAAACATGGTTTTAATAGTATGGATTGATTTTAAATTATAAAATTGTGGTCCACGTGCTTTTCAAAATCCTTGGTGCTTGTTCATAAAAAAAAATTTCTTGGTGCTTGAGATCTTCATCACGTCTCTAAATATTATAATAATTAATAAATCTTCATGCCTAAATCGTGACCGTGTTGTAGCCCAAAAACAGACAAAAAATAACCTGAAAAAAAAGTACTCCATGAAAAACATCATTCATATAAATTATACTCCCTCTGTTCCTAAATATAAGACCACTTTGGGGAAGAGGATAAGTTCTTAAATATAAGATCACTTCCTATTTTATCTCACGTTTTGACTAAACTACCCTCTTACTCTCTCTTTTCATTGAAAATCTCTCCTCCTTTTAAAGTTAAGTAATTGAGGAGATTTTGGGAAGATCATGTAATTTTATTGTCTTCCTTAATCTCCCCGAATTAACCAAAATGATCTTATATTTAGGAATGGAGGGAGTAATAATGTTGCAGCAACTAAACTTGAAATAGTTTCGCAATCACGGCTGCAATATTTAACGCTAAGAGAGAGAGTAGTAATATGGCCAGACGGTAGCTATCAGTCATATATATACTTAATTCATAACGGCTTATAAAAGGTTAATTAACTATCTTTTTTAATTAAAAGACAAACACTAATACCTTAAGGTTACAAATAGGATTAAACCCACAACCTCCCACTAAAAATGAGATATCATACTATTAGCTAGGGCTCTTAATTAAATCAATTACCATTATCTTTTACTCATGTAGTTGTGTATAAAAAAATTGTGATTCCTTTTCAAAAACAACTCTATTGTTTGATTAGACTAATGACTTTTAATGATTTAACTTTGGTTAATTATTTTTACAAATAAAATATTTAACATATATAATAGATAAAAGTGGGGTAGGCATATGCCTTGCATAATTAATTAATTATTATCAAACTAGCTAGTAGATTATTATACAAAACTAGCTAGTAGATTATTTTACGGGGGTTGAGGGGAGGAGAGGAAAGGGGAGTTGGTATTTTTTGAATATGAAAATATTTAAGAGGATAAAATGATTTTGGAGTGAATAAATTTAAAATTTGATAAAGGGTGGGGGTAAAATTTAGAAGGCTCCACCTCCACTTTACAAAAATAACCCCACCCATCCCCAAAGACCACCAATGTCATACACGCATGGATCACTATCCTCCCCTGCGGTCAACCATTATCCTCTCTCTGTGGTTGACTGACCATTGTCTTTCTCCATTGAACTATTGAAAGCCATCAATATCCGAATTACAAACCACCGCTTTCCTTTATCACCGACCATATATGGTTATGTTGTACACCACCTCTAGCTAGCCACTATCATATGCGTTTGGCCACCATCATTTTCCGCACATTATATTCTCTTTTCCCATTAACTACTACGTTGGGTTTGTTGATCCGGTCAGTAGGCTAACCAGGCCCCTGGTAACCAGTTTCACCAAGAGAAAATCGGTTCAATTTGAAATGTTTTATTCTCATTTCCTTATTAACCTGAAACAATATCATTGAGTTTTAAAAAATACTCCTATATATATCCATCGTAATGTGGTTCAGTAATCCTAGGTCGTTGAATTTTATGTGATTTATACGTACATAAATGATTTTTTATTTACCTGAGTATAAATGTATTTTATTGAAATATCATTTAAGTTTATCATGACTGATCTGACTGCTCCTAATTAATTGTAATTGGAACCACACATTTTAGGACCACTTTTTTTTACCGGTTGGATGGCAGCTCTAATTTTTAGTATCTTGCTCCATTGTCATCAATATGAGCCATCGAGGTCCGCTTCAACATTTTTGATATTTTTTAAATTAATTTAGGAAAAAGTTGTATTTTTTATGGTATGCTTACTAAACTAAATTAAATAACAGTCATTCTTCTCGCACCGCATTGCCCTTCTTTTAGATCATTTTCGTCCCTTGTCAAATAAAAAACATGTTGATTATTTCTGTCCAGCTGTTTAATTAAGGCATGAATGAACCTTGACGATCTATTAGAGTTGAGATTGAAAATATATATATAAACATGATGAGTGCTAATTGGTAGGGGTGAGCAAATCAAACCGAACACCGAAAACCGAACACCGAACAGAACCGAATTGAATTCGATTATTTCGGTTCGGTTAATTCGGTTTTTGGTTCTTATTTGGTTTTATAATTCGATTATTTCGGTTTTTGTTCGGTTATTTCGGTTCTTCGCTTTTTTGAAAAAATAATTTGGTTAACCGAATTAATAAAAAATAATAAAAAAAAATTTTTTATCATATTTTTCTTTAGATAAGTTAAAATTTAGAGTTTAAATCTATAGTTTTTGTATTTCTTCTTTTAAATTAAAAATGATATGCAACATATCAATATAAAATGTCGAGTTTTATATATTGAAAATGAAAAAAGAGCAAATCTATTATAAAATAAATAAATTTCTGTTTTTTGGTTAAAACCGAAATCGAACCGAATTATTTCGGTTAATTCGGTTCGGTTTTCGTGATATACACAATTCGGTTTTCGGTTTTTACCGAATAACCTGACCGAAAACCGATTGTTCACCCCTACTAATTGGTCAGATTCCACAGGCATTTACAGAGGGTTTGGGCATCTTAGATTGAATGCGCTTGCGCACGTTACGTTGGAACAAAAGCTACAGTAATTTAATGTTATCACTAAACCAAAAGAGTCGAATATAAACCATTCACTTAATTTTGCGTGAATGTGAATGTGAATGTGAATGTGAGCATCGCTTTATAGAAATCAATATATAATGAGACTAGCTAGGAAGTTTATCTGCAAGGAAAGGATATATATAATTATTTAGGGCAAAAGCCAAAAAATGATACATAATTATTGGTCAAGGAACAAAAATAGTAAATAACTATTCCAAGGTACACAAATGATATCCAACTTTTATCATGTGATCAAGAATAATATTTTCACTGATACTACAATAAAATTAATTAGACATGAAAAGTTCAAAATACCTTTATAAATTAATCGCCGCCCATTAAAAGTATTTAATTTATAAAGGCATTTTGGACATTTCCTGTATAATCTTATTGTCATATTCATGAAAATATCATCTTTGATCTCATGCCTAATAGTTGAGTATCATTTGTGTTGCTTGAAATAGTTATTACTATTTTTGTTCCTTAGTCAATAATTATGTATTATTTTTGGGTTTTCGCCCAATTATTTATTATCATAGAGATATAGAGGAGGGCCGTCGTTATTCTAATTTGCTATCAACATGTGTGTGTGTGTGTGATATTTATGATTCAGAGTTTTCTTATAATTGATCTACATACTTTAATTTTAGCAATAAGTGAATAGGTTCTGGGAGAGATAAAGGTGTTTAGGTGATTCTTCTTAATCTTGTAACCACTGAATTTGGAATGTATTCATTATTCATGAAATAAACGAAAATATTGTTGGATGTATTGAGCATAAACAATGAGCTAACAATTTCGTTCTTATATAGGAAACAACAAAAAGGGAAGAAGTTCAGACAAAAAATAAAAAGGGAAGAAGGAAGGTGTGAGTGACGGTAAGATATTATGATAAAAAAAAAAAAGTGACGGTAAGATAGTAACTCAGTGTATCATAGAAAACGCCTTCTGTGGACGGTATTCTGGGGGTCCTATATGCACGCAAAGTCAAGCAAGCAAGAGGAAAGATATGTAGATTCCCCACGAATCAAAACTTGAATGGAAAACGCAACACCATATATAGAGTTATTTTTGTACAGAAAAATCTTAATGGATTTATTACCAAGAATATTCAGATGAAACACGCACTCTCTAATCCATTCATTATGATTGCGATGTTTCTCTAATTTCAAAAATTTGATTATTGCACACTCAAATCACTCATCATTCTCCTCCGCCATGTCTTCATGCTCTCCCTCGCACCTAATTATCTAGCTCAGTGGAGTACTATATGTTTTGACAATATTTTTCCAAGGTAATGTTACACTAACTCAACTAGTAGATTCGCCGTTGATATAAGATTAATACTATTTTCTAAAAACATAAGTGAGCTGAATAAGCCATTAAAGCATGATGTATTTTATGTTTGATCAGATTATTATATGTATATTATCTTAAAAATTTAATAGATCGATTTAAAAAATTTAGACAAATCAATTTATTATAGTCAGACTACAACTTTCTTATTATTTTTCAAAAGAGGGAAATACTCGCAAAAGAATAAGTATTATATTAGCAATAGAGTAACAGTTATCTCATGCTACATAAAAATTTAGTTAAAACCATTAAATTCTACTACCTCCGGCCCTAAATATAGGACCTAATTGACTTTTTTGGAGAGATTAAGGTTGCAAAATAGGTTATTAAACGATGACATATTTAAAATATTTTTAGATTATCCATTAGTTTATAGGTAAAACAAACTAGTTTAAGGGAAAAAAATAGTAAATCAATTTATAATTAACTTATTTTTCTTTTTTAAGGATTTTCCAGAAAAAGTCAATTAAGTCTTATATTTAGGACCGAAGGGAGTATTTTCAAATTCAAGCAGTCTCTAGTATCGCATATCTAACTACACTAAACTCAAAACCACATTATCGAGTATCACTTCCATATTATGGAAAAAAATTAATTAATGGTTCTTGTAAATTAACAAGTGGTTACAAATAAAAAAAAACTCGTTAGTTAGTAATTATAAATTATAATAAAGATCGATAAAGGCCAGACACGGCCTAGTACTCTATGATAGTAGGATAAGTAAATTTAGCTTTGCTCTGTATAAGCGAATAATAAAAGATTCTGCAAACAAAAAGACCCAATAACACAATTTTGTCAAGCTAATTTCTTCAAAAATGTCCTCAGATATAACTTTAAATTCTTGTATTGGTTCATCTACCACACATTTGACCCTTGTCACGTGAAGGCCTTGTGCTTTAAGCCTTTAACCCACCCATGACCTACACATCTCCCTCACTTCGCGTCCTTTCTATTAATTTAGACTCCACACAATCCACATGCACTTAATTGACTCCCACCAATTTTAAATATCTCATACTTTCCCTAATTCATTCACACAAAAACTCCTCTTTTTTTTTTCTCATTCTCGCCAAAAGTAACTACTACACCTGATGTAATTATATATATGGCCATATAATTCAGTACTTTTCTGTATCCTTTTTTAAAAGGAAGAAAAAGGTTAGCCTCTTTAATTTAAAGATAAGATATTGAAACCCGAAAAAGAGCTTTTTTAAAAAAAATAAAACAAAAGAATGTTTCGTTTAAATACAAATGCCCTGGAACACGGGTGATGAGTTGACTGATTTTAGTTATTTTAAATTTATAATAGTCTACATCGCAGCAATTCTGATTTTGGTTTCACAACGATGAGCTCCAATCTCAGCCGAAAATAAAACAGAGTGGCAATAACAAGAGAGACATGCAGTATTATTATAATTTCATTAACACGTTATACATGAACACGTAAACATTAAATTACACAAGCACATGATATGTCTTGAGACTTGGGAATACTATTTCAAAACAAAGTACTACGTACCAGTAGTAATTAATTACAGTTTGCGAAAATAATTAATTAGTGAATATAAGGTATATATTATGATATTTTATCTCACAAGATGAAGGGGAATCAACTCTTTTATTCGTGAAAGAATGAAGCGGAATATATATATTTGTTTCAGATGCTCCCGATAATAAGTACAATAAAAGAGAACAAGTCCATTGAAGATTGAAGGAGACCACCGACCGTACACATGGTCGTGGAAAACGCAGAGGTGAGAGTGCAGACACGCTGGAGCCATTTTCCAGCTTAGACTGCTAAGTCTTTCATTATTTATGTTTAATAGTATAATCACACACAGTACACACATATACACTTATTTCATGGTCTAATAATGGTGACTATAAGCTGACTAAAAAAAATAATGGTGACTATAACGTCGTGTTATTATATCCATTAAGTGGAGAGATAAACAGGGGAGAGGGCTGAAAACTGAATATCTATGAAGATTTTTTAAAAAATGGTACCAAAAAACTACTATTTTTTGAGAATTTTGCCTCATAATATACCATTTTACACCCAATTTCTTCCAACCCACAATAGAAAAATGTTTACAGCATTAATATAATATTTGGTTAAACGAGTTTCCCTTGTTTTAATTTTAGTCCTCGAAAATTTAATCAGACAAATCATACCATTTTGTTCTCTAAAAATGATCTAGACATTTATTAATTAAATTATACAGGGAGTGTTTAGGAATGAAAAGAACCGTAAAGAAATAAAGCGTCTGTTGAAATTTACTAGCTCAATATTCTACCAACTTCACTGCGTTCATAAATATAAAATTAGTCAATTTTCTATTTTTTTAAAGTTAAATGAATTATTTATAAAATAATTTACCTGAATATTTTTTCTAAACTAATTTATTTAATATTAAGTTAACATATAGTCCAATAAGAATATCACTGTCATAATTGTCTCTTATAAATGTCTTCAACAAGCCATTACGATGGATTTTCTCTCATTTCCCTAAAACGGAAAAATAAATTTTGATTGATCAATTGTTAATTATTCTTAGACCATTTCTAATTCATCGAGTGGACCTGAGCAAATAGTATATTACCTCTCACATCTCTTTACTTGATTATTAGGAGGAGCACCAATAATAATAATTTCAAAATAAGTTATAAAAAGTTAGGTTTAAATACTATATTTAGGATCAAAGCCAACTTCACAAGTGAGTCCTGTATATATTTGGGCCAGGAGGAAGTAATGCATAAATATATTATGATTAAGTGGTTTACTTAGTTTCCTAAATCTTTTAAAAAATCTCAATTATATCTTATATTCATCTTGACGTTTTGTGGTTTCGATTGTAGCGTTTGAGGAGACATCTTCACAAGTAAGTGAAGTTGAACAAAATTAAACCTACATCTGTAGATAGGAAGAAAGAGTTTGCTTGTGAATCCCTACAACCACATGAAGAGGCCCCGTGGCTCACAAGTTAGGAGCTCTGCTTTAAATTGTGAGCGAGTCAAACACGTTTTTTTAAAAAACTTTTTTTATATGAAAAAAAGAAAGAAGGGGAAGAAATAAATGAGTATATATTAGGGAAAATGCCATTTAAATCCCTCCGAATATATAAAAGGACAATTCAGGAACTCAAACTTCCAAAAGGACCATGAAGGAACTAGGACCTAGTTGACATTTTAAAATTGTGTGAAAAGACAAAATTGCCCTAATCATAAAACAGAAATTACTAACCACCCTTAAGTCCTTTATTCGGAGGGATTTAAATGACATTTTCCCTATATATTAACCCATGTTTATAATACCAACACGCGCATACATGTATGTGGCCTTTTTCACAATAGGTGAGAGAAAAAGAGAGGATAATTGAATAAAGCATGGATCACATGAGAGGGAATTAGGAGTGGAAAGTTTGGTGGCAGCAGAGGAAAAACGGACCCGCCAGCAGAAATGAGTTTGGAACGTACCACACATCGACCGAAGTAATCTGAGTCCTTGGATTTGAATCGATCAGTGTGTGATGAAAAATTTGCTCTCAATTGATATTTCCTGATAAAAAAGTTGTACAACTTCACGCAATTATGGTGTAATTTCAAGCTCCCGCATAATAAGCAGAGTATACAAGTAGCTATTAAAATTAAGAAATAATATTAATATTTGATCTTTTGGCCTTGTGTTGTAGTCTTTTTTTTTTGTTTCCAAGGGTATCCCTACCCGCGTATAAAGTGAGATTAATCTCTCACTGTTCAGTCTCATATAGAGTGTAGACAGCTGACATGTGAATTTACTTTATTCACAAGGGTGAAAGTACTTACCATTTACACCAACACGTTAGATTTATGTTGTAGTCTTTAATCTCTTAAGTTTATTGATAATGAAAAACATATAAATGTAGGTACTGGGTTTTGCATATAGACAGCCATTCCCATCATATCTTCACATGAAAACATAACATGACACTTTACAGTGTTGTTTTCCTTGAATTTTGATGGAAATATTTAGTGGGTGTGTCATGGAACAAGTCTCCTATTGTGTGGTCTAAACTCTAAACTGCAATTAAATTTAGATTATTATATGAACAAGTCTCCACCTTTTCTATGCAAGTTAAATTAGGACTAAACATTTTTATGAGAGGAATTTTGCAAATAATTAAATTGATTGAGATATTTAAATATGCTATCATTTGAATCATGCACTTATGAATTTCATAAAAAGCATTATTATGAGTTTTAATGCTATTTAAGTTTCATTAACGGCATTGACATTATCATAAACGGCATTATTATATGAATTCAATGGTTTTTATCTTGGGCAATGAGCTTGCCAATTTAAGTTATGCAAACTGATTCTTTATTTCTTTTCCACAATTAAATAGTTTTAAAGACTATATTATTACCTTCCATTTCATTCAATACCCAACGTCTATATACCATTGAATTCAAACATTTTAACGGCAATTTATGTTGATCAAAAGCTGATTATTCAGCATGATTTATTGAGGTCGTGATATACTAGCTTTGTGCGGACCAATAAAGGTTGGTCCAGTTGATAAATGAGTTTGATTCATAACTAAGTGGTTGTGGGTTTAAATCTCGCCGATGTGAGGATAGGAACTTCTTAGTGAGCGATCTGTAAGTACCTCTGTAAGCACTCTTTGAACTTGGAGGCCTACCTTGACCCTTTTGAGGCCCCGAGATCCAACTTACCTAAACTTTACTGTGTCAAAAAAAGCTTTGCGCTGCAATGATATAAAAGTGTTTAGTCTATATGGTGAAATATATATGAGCACCATATCTCCTTCTCTTACATATTTTTGCCTTACTGAGTAAATAATCTTATGTAGTTCGATTTCCCTATATATTTTCAGAAGAGTCTGTTTAATCCTGGGATTGTCATGTTCTTTCTTACCGGTGATCGCGAAATAACTCTATAGCACAATGTCTCTGACGACGCGACTCAAATTATTCATATTAATTGTAAAATTTGCGAACAAATTTCATGTTTTTAATAAGGGCGAAAGTGCAAAAGTGATATTAAACTTTACCCAAATTACGTTTCTAATAATAAAGTTTTGCGAGGTGCAATAAGAGTACCCAACTTAGGGTACAAGTGCAAATATAGTATTTTTACTTGAGTGGAATAAAATTTAGATATGAAAAGACTCTTATGCTTGAGTCTCAGACTCACAGATCATACGGATTGGGTAAAATTAAATTGGTGTGTCATAAGGAATAAATCTCATATTGTGTAGTCCAATTTACAATTAAATTTGGATTATTATATGAGCAAGAGGAGGAATGAACTTGCATGAGAAAAGACTACTAGGGTGAAATCCAGCTAATATTCTCCACATTTTCTATGCAAGTTAAATTAGGACTAAACATTTTTAAGATATGCATTTTGCAAATAATCAAATTGATTGAGATATTCAAATATGCTATCATTTGAATCACGCACTTTTCGATAAAAAAATTGAATTATGCACTTATGAATTTCATAAAAAGCATTATTATGAGTTTTAATGCTATTTAAGTTTCATTAACGTCATTGACATTATCATAAACGGCATAATTATGAATTCAATGGCTTTTATCTTGGGCGATGAGCTTGCCAATTTAAGTTATGCAAACTGATTCTTTATTTCTTTTCTAAATTTAAATAGTTTTAAAGACTATATTATTACCTTCCATTTTTTCAATACCCAACGTCTATATACCATTGAATTCAAACATTTTAATGGCAATTTATGTTGATCAAAAGTTGATTATTCAGCATGATTTATTGAGGTTTTCGTGATGGAGCTTTGTGCTGCAATATAAAAGTGTTTAGTCTATATGGTGAAATATATATGAGGACCTTATCTCCTTCTCTTACTTATTTCTGTCTTACTGATCGAGTAAATAATCTTCTGTAATTGTTTCCCTATCTATTTACAGAAAGAGTCTGTTTAATCCTGAGGAGTGTCATGTTCTTTCTTACCGGTGATCGCAGAATAACTCTATATAGGACAATGTCTCTGAGGAAGCGACTCAGATTATTTATATAATTATTTATACCATTTGCCAACAAATTTCATATTTTTAATAAGGGCGAAAGTGCAAAAATAATACTAAACTTTACCCAAAATTGCGTTTCTAATAGTAAAGTTTCGTGAGGTGCAAAAAGTGTACCTAACTTAAGGTCCAGATGCAAATATAACACTTTCACTTAAGGAAAATAAAATATAGATATAAAAATACTCTTATGTCCGGCTCAATAACAGCCACAAACTCACAGATCATACGGGATTGGGTAAAATTAGTTGGGTGTGTCATAAGGAGCAAGTCTCATATTATTATGTGGTCCAAATTACAATTAACTTTGGATTATTATATGAGAAAGAGGAGGAATGAACTTGCACGAGAAAAGGCCACTAGGGTGAAATCTGGCTAATATTCTCCATGTTTTCTAGTTAAATTAGGACTAAACATTTTTATGAGAGGCATTTTTTAATAATTAAATTGATTGAGATATTCAAATATGCTATCATTTGAATCATGCACTTATAAATTTCATAAAAATTATTATTATGAGTTTTAATGCTATTTAATTTCCATTAACGGCATTGACATTATCTAAACGGCATTATTATGAATTTAATGGCTTTTATCTTGGGCAATGATGTTGACAATTTAAGTTGTGCAAACTGATTCTTTATTTCTTTTCTACAATTAAATAATTTTAAAAACTATATTAGTACCTTCCATTTTTTTCAATACCCAAAGTCCACATATCTTAACTCAAAATCTTAAACTTATGGATCTTTTACTTTATAAATACTTTCTTCTGTACAGAATACAATGCTTAGTTTAGTGGTAAATTCAGACCCTAAATATATTAAACACATTTTTCTATTTAAGTTTGTATATATATTTATTATCCAGTTAGTCTTCAAATAAATTTGTATGGGTTATGAAGTGATATTATAATTTAATATTGTAAAAGAGTTTTAAGAAATTTTATGTCACGTATTCTAGAATTTAATTACCTTTTTAATCTTCTTTTTTTATCGAAACCTTTTTAATCTTCTGAAATCATGCATTATCTTTTATATGGGCCGGGGTATATCATATCTGATACACTACAACTTAAATCCACTTATATTATGCTTAAATACCTTGACGTTAATCTTTTTTCTATTTCTAACCTTGATAAAGAATTGAAGTATTACTCTGATATGCATCATCTACTTAACTTTATCTATATTTTAATAAAAAACTTCAAAATCATATTCTTCTAAAAGGGATGTGCGGATAAGCTTGTTTTAATCGAACATGTGCCATGGAATTTTGCGATTATTTGGGAGTTGAATTGGATAAATTTTTCTAATCATGCATAATGAAAATTTTGAAAACTTAAAAGGAGGAAATGATATTTTTTGGTTACACACTTACACACACAAATATATACATGTGTATTGTTTTCTCTTTAATCAGAATTCTCAGCAACAAGTTCTTCAATTAATTCTTAATATGAGTAGTATATATATCAGTTAAAGTTTCCTATTAAATTATTGTCTCCATTGGGTGATTTTTTCTTTGTCGGGGGCATGTGTTTTAATTTGGGTAAGCATATCGGTAGTGATAGATGGAATTTGAATTGGAAAAAATTAAGGAAATGGCATGTGATTAAGGTGGAGGGTTGGAGACTTGGAGTACCACTTGACTTCTTTTGCCTCTTAATATAATTGATTCGTGTCCTCGTCTTGTTAATTGTAATTTGGATGCATATCCGTCCCGACCATCACACACCACGCACACGTCACACTACTACACCGAAGGTCTTTCACGACCACAAAAGGAGGCTTTTCACGACCACTTTTGTGTGGTCGTAAAATCCGCCGTCGTTAAAAGTATGGTTTTCACGACCAAAGTTGTGTGGTCGTGGAAAATAGCTTATTCACGACCCACATTTAGACATGTGGGTCGTGGAAACTAGTTTTTTTTTTAATAGCTTATTCACGACCCACATGTTTTAGAGTGTGGTCGTGAATTAAGCTACTTTTCACGACCCACTTGTGCTAAAGGTTGGTCGTGAATACTTTTCACGACCACACTTTAACAAAAGTGGGTCGTGAAAAGTAGTTTTTTTTTTTTTTAATTTCTACTTTTTTTGTGGTTCAGTATGCCATTTCCTGCGCCTATTAAGCCAACATCAAACAGAAGCCAATTACTACTCAGAGAGCTACCAGAAGCGCATACATCAATTACTACTCATGACCAAAATAGATCCAAAAAGACATCATTTTCAAGTAACCACAAAATGAAACATTCTACAAAGTCAACTACTCTAAGTGGGATCCAACAGAAGCAGTTATGCGCAAAAAAAAGATCCAAACAGAAGTGCACATTATACAACCACAACATGTACAAAGTCAATCACTACCCTGATTGAGATTAGGCAAAGAAAAAAAATATTCAGCAAGTTCATTACGTATCATGTCTATTTCCTCATCCTTGCTAAACGGATCATTGCTAAAACCATATATGCTCCCCAGAGTCTGCAATAACCATAATGAAAATGTGATTCTTTATTATAGAGGCATTGAATATTGTAACATTGGGTAAAGAATACGTACAGTAGCGAATTTCCCTTGTGTGAATTGTTGATGAACTATGTCAAACATAAATTTGATGACGTAATAACCACACTCGGTATGACCTGTCTGTTTTGGGCACTATAAAAACAAATAACATCATTAATTAAGGAATTAATAATAATCTCACATACAATTTAATTGCAGCTAAATTTAGTTAAATATTATAAAGAATGTTACACCTTAATATTGTGAGTCCGAATAGGGTTACGCTCGAGCGTCAGAGCGTCAGTATTTTGTGCATCATGCCATCTTAGAATGCCCCTGAAACCATGAAAAATGATAGCATTTAATCTAAAGTTTAGTGTAATGTTATCACAATTCAAAGATTGGAAGATATAAAACTAACTAACAATTCAAAGACTTTTTTGTGATCTTGGTCAATACTTCCTCCCTTTATAGAGTCAAACCAAAAAATTCTAAACTCTCTGGGACAAATGACAGCCAAAGTCCAATGACGCCTGCAACAAATAAAACAAAATACAAACGTTAAAGCTAATAAATAAAGTTAGAAGTTGTTAAGTCAAATTCTAATTACCCATTGAGGACAGGCGCGAGATACAGAGTGCCACGGTTTATTGACATTTGTAATTCCACATAACTCCGCATTCTTAAAAGATAATCAGACTTGTTCTCAGTTGCCAGAATGGTGTCAGTGATAGCCAGGTGAATAGGACTTAAAAAGCGGATCATCTTTTTCTTTGCACTGTGTTGTTCACACTTCTCATGTAAGTACCTGATACACATAATGGGCAGATAAGAATAATAATCCAAATAACCGGTTATATTGAAAAGAACTAAGAATATAATTGTTCTTTACCTGATAGACAAATCAAGCCAGCAACTTTCAAGCTCTTCCAATTTTAAGAACTCCTTCACATCTGAGTCACCTCTAAGCCAAATATCATACTCTGTAATTGGATGGACAATCCCAGCAGCCATTTTGAATCTATAACTAGTCATAGTCGGCTGCACAATCCAGAGCATGCTAAGTTGAGGGTACTTCTCATCATCAAATGTCTGCAAATGAAGAACACATTAATCATTCTGTATATACATGAACAAATAGCAGTGTATAAAGACAAGTAATGGACAATTTAATCACCTTTTCAACTGGAGAACTGGGTTCATGAGGAGTATCAAGCACAAGCTGTTTAGGCCAAGCTATAAATGTACCAATTGCATTGGCTATATGTGTTACCTCTGGATCACTGATGGGAACAGGTGTCATATGCTTGTCATTCAACACTTCAGTAACCTGCACCTTCACTTGACCCTTTTGAATGGGCCTCCCATGAAGTATTTCAACGTCTGGGAATTTATAAGCTTTTGCAACAGCACGCATGTGAGGCACATCCAGATGTAGATAACACAGCTCCTTGTTGGCATCATCAGGTGTATAACTTGGCTCACCTCCTGGAATTGTTTCACCCTGATGCAATACATTTGAATTGAGTTGAATGAGTTAAAAAGTTGAATGAGACAAGTAAATTGAAGAGTTGACAAATAAATATGCTCATACCCTTTGCTGGGACAAATCTCTAGATCCCTGTGCAGCCTCCAACTGAGATGTGAGTAATTCAAATTTTGAATTGAAGTCCTTTGAAAGTCTAGCATAAACCCGTGCCTCAATCTCCTCTATTGTCTCTGCTCTCTGGGGCTCTGCTTTCTGAGCCTTTGTTCGGCGTTTTTTCCCAAAAAACTTTCCCAGAAACCCCCTTCACTCTACCAGGATTGTCAAGTTTCCCCATTGCTGTTGCTAAAACGTCCATTCTGGGGTCCGCTGGTGTGAATGAGCCTTGAGAGGCCTGCTCGTGTAGATCTTCCTGAAAAATAGTGAAAATATTGTGTAAGGTTCAATACACTGTTAATCACTACACACTGGCACCAAATCAGTATATATGAATATACTACTTACAATTCTATGAGCAACTTCTTCAACTTTCTCGTTGACATATTCTCCAGATCTTTTCTTCCGACCCTCGCACCACTGTATATGACGTTCGAAGGGCTCAGGATTCGAAACAACTGAACCCTCAGATTCTTCCTCCATCCTTGCTTGGCGCTCCGCCTCCAATCTTTCTCTCAACCAGTCATATCCCCCACGGGACATTGTATGGTTGTATTCATTTTTTGCGCGGCATGCTTGTTGTTCTTCTCTTTGTTCCTACAAAAGCAGCAAAAGGACTTAATGAAACTATTGCAATTTAAAACCAACAAATTCTAACATATCCACTCATTATAGATATACCTGAAATTCCTTCGACAGTCGATATCTCTTAAACTTCTCCCAAGTTGCTGGATCAATATTTTGATATTTGTCACATGGAGTTTGCCTCATTCTCGCACCCTCAAAGATGTACTCCTGGCCTAACCGATGCTTAAAGTCTTTCCACCTATCTTGAACTCGATGCAAGCAATATTCCCTGAAAGCCTCAGTATCAGGCACATCCCAGTATAACTGCAATGGAAACAAACACAAATAAGACTTACTAACATAATACATATCATGAATATTTAACTGTAATGGAAACATAAATAAGGATTACCAATATATCTCTCCAACATTGTTTCTTATCCTTGTCGTCCACGTCTTTCCACTCATTTATCGCTATATTTATTCTATTCCTCGCCAGTGTACCAATGAAGCTAGCGAATGGCTTTGCAGTTGGCCGCGTAGGCCTACCAAATTCATCAAGATGCAGATGATTTCTTTGATGATGCTCAGCTGGTTGAGAAAGTACTTGAGCAAGTTTTGTTGGACCTCTACCCCTTCTCCGCGGAGGGGGTGGAGGAGGGGGCTCCTGATGCTCCTCATCATCATGATCTGAGCTGCTTTCTGCCATTAACCTGTGAAAAAGAAACAATTAGGCATGTCATCAAAAAATCAAAAAATTAAAATAGTGTCAGAAATTAGTAATACAATAACAAAAAATAGGCATGTATCAAAAAATCAAAAAATTACATTATGTGTTGTCATCCCATATCCCCTCATTATGATCATTTCTAACAGCACAAAGGTCGTTGTCATCTAACTGATCACTCTCAGCTTGTGGAGTAGAATTCGTGCATAACAATTGTGTTTCAACATGATTATCTTCCATTGTGATAGCAAGATCGAGTTGCTTCCTATTTTGCAAGACTATGGAAAGCTTGACATTTGTAGGATCTGTTACATAAAAAACTTGTTTCGCATGACTTGCAAGAATAAATGGTTCATCCTTGTAACCAACCTTGTTTAGATCAACAGAGATCATTCCAGTGTGGCGCTCAATAATAACTGCAGTACTAGTGACCCAGTTACATTTAAATATAGGAACTTTGAACTGTGGTGTATAGATTATTTCCCAAATATCTTCAATAACCCCATAATATGGCATTGAAGCCAATTTTGGGTTTTTATCTCTACAACTAGAAAAGTGGGTTGCCTCAGCTTCAACCATCACACCGCTGTTTTGTGTGGTGCGTTTGCTGTCAATGCCTTGAGTAGAGAAAGAATACCCATTTATTTCATAACCACCCCATGAAAAAACAAGGTACTGAGGCTTCACAGCTAACAATCTTATTGTATCAGATGCACAATCTTCTTTTGCTACATACTCCTCAAACCACGTAATGAATGTGTTGTTGTGTTCATTAGAAATCTGCATATCACTCCTTTTTGGGTTTCTCTCCTTCAATACCCGCTTATGCTCGATCAAATAAGGCTGCACTTCTTTCATGTTATTCAATATATATAGATGTGCTTGTAACAAATCTTCTCTCGATACACCCTTAACTTTCATGCCTCGCACCCCCTTACCAGATATCTCATCTTCACCCAACAAGTTTTCCTTATCATCATCACCCTTCTTTAGGTATGGTTTGCAAAAGTCTATTGCTTCTTCGACAAGATATCTCTTAACTATTGAAGCCTCCGGCCGATACGGGTTCTTAGAATACCCTTTTAAAACCTTCATGAATTGCTCAAAAGGGTACATCCACCTTAGAGAAATAGGACCACAAATTCTTATCTCACGTACCAAATGAGCAATCAAATGGACTGATATATCGAAAAAAGCAGGAGCAAAATGCATCTCTAGTTGCGACAAAATAATGTAACCTTCATTTTCTAGCTCATCCAGCTTCTGATTATCAATGACCTTGCTGCAAATGGCATTGAGAAACATACACAATCTTGTTATAGTCTTTCGTGCATCATTTTCCAAAACACCTCTTATAGCTACCGGTAACAGTTGTTGCATCAAAACATGGTAATCATGAGACTTCATTCCCCCCAACTTTAAATCATCCATTGACACAAGTTTACTAATGTTAGATGAATAACCCTGGGGCACCTTCACGCGATGTAGACACTCACATAAACGTGTTTTCTCAAGTTTGGAAAGTGTGTGAGCAGCAGGTTCCATATATGCTTTCTTGCCATCATCACTAATTATCGGATGCAACCGATGTCTTATACCCATGTCAACTAAGTCTTTCCGTGCATTGAGCCCATCTTTAGTCTTTCCTTGTATGTGCAAGAGTGTTCCAATAAGACTTTCAGCAAGATTTTTCTCCACATGCATTACATCAATGCTATGTCTCACATCAAGATACCGCCAATATGGAAGATCGAAAAAGATTGACCTCTTCTTCCAAATGTTAGTCTTCTTCTTCTTCTTCTTTTCCTTACCAAATTCCACCTTAAGATTCTCAACACGACGATAAACTTCTTCACCGGTTAACGGAATTGCAGCAGATGCATACTCAGGTGAGCCATTAAACCGCTTCCTCAATCGACGGTACGGATGGTGACGATCAAGAAATCTCCTATGACCGAGGTAAACAGTCTTCCTTCCATGCTTGAGTTGGACAAAATGAGTATCATCCTCACAGATAGGGCATGCCTTATGTCCCTTCACACTATATCCTGACAGGTTTCCATATGCAGGCAAGTCATTTATTGTGGTAAACAACAAAGCCCGCAACTTAAAGGTCTCCTTCTTGTATGCATCAAACACATCAACACCTTCGTTCCACAACATCTTCAAGTCTTCAATCAACGGTGCGAGGTAAACATCAATATCATTCCCAGGTTGTTTCGGCCCTGAAATCATTGTGCACATTATAACATACTTCCGTTTTGTGCACAACCAAGGCGGTAGGTTGTAAATGACAAGCAACACTGGACAAGCACTATGTTTACTAGAGACACTCCCGAATGGGTTGAATCCATCCGTACAGAGTCCTAAACGGAGGTTTCTAGGATCACTACCAAACGCTGGAAACATGGAATCAAGCTTCTTCCATTGAGGCGAATCAGCAGGGTGCCGGAGATATCTATCATCAAACATTCTCTCATCACAATGCCACCTTAGATTTTCTGCTCCCGTAGCACTAGCAAACAATCGTTTAAACCTTGGGACTACTGGAAGGTACCACATTACCTTCGCAGGTTCGCCTTTTTTTGGATTGTCTGTCTCATCATCATCTTCATCACCATCAACATCCTTCCTCTGTTTATACCTCGGCTCTTGACATTTTGGATACTTCTGTAATCCCTCATACTCATTTCTGTATAGAACACAATCATTAGGGCAAGCATGTATCTTTTGGTAGTCCATTCCCATATTTCTAAGGATTTTTTTAGCCTCATACATTGTCTTTGGAACCGCATTATTGTCCGGAAACATATCACTCAAAGCTGCAAGCATCCTCGAGAAACCTGCGTCAGCCCACCCACTTTCTGTCTTTATTTCTAACAATGTTAGAATAAAGGTCAACCGGCTATATTTTTTACACCCCGGGAACAAAGGTGTCTCTGCATCACCCCGAACTTTATCAAACTGATCATTTGGCACAAGTGACTCTGCTCTGATATCATTTATCATATTGTTCATGCCAACATCGCAGACATATTCATTATCACTTTCATCCGCTTCCGCCGCTGCTTTTGTATCTTGCATTGTAGTTCCCAATTCCCCATGCCAAAGCCACGTCTTGTATCGTCGATTGATCCCGTGACAAATAAGATCATCCCTTATGTCTTTGAGGCTTTTACGATCAACATTTACACACTTCACACAGGGGCAAGGGTACCTTCCATTCTTGCTAGGTGCGTTTCTTTTGGAAAATTCAATGAACTCCTCTACCCCCTTTTGATACTCTCCACTAGTCCGCAACGCATCCATCCAAGCACGATTCATTCTGAAACCTAACCCATTTCCAACAACTTATTGAATTTTCCAAAAGTGTGTGCATGCTGCACACACTTGTCCTCTTTAAAAAGAATAGAAGACAATAAAACCTAGAAAGTGGATACACACTAACAATACATTTCCAACAACATATTCCTTTTCTTTCTCTCTAATGCATTAGCAATATTGCACCAAAACCTACTACATTAGCAATATTGCACCAAAACCTACTACATCTTTATTATTGATACCTATATTTATTTATCTTATTTTTTTTCTAGAATCAGACCACACCAAAACAACAAGCAGAATTGCACCAAAAAGTAAATCCATATACTCATTTCCAATAACAGGATCAAAGGCACCACATGCATACAAACATACAATACCATGATCATACCAATACATGCAAAAACAGAGGAAGCAAGAAGAAAAAGTTTAAAATTAGTAAAACATATAATCTCAAGCAAAAACAAAAATGAAATGCTCAGTATAAACTCCAAAATCTAATCGGCCAAACATGTTTGTACCCTAAGTCTTGATAGGAATAATGCCAATGAAGGGCAAAACAGAAACATAACAACTATAGGAACGAAAAGCAAAGTCACTGTTACATTAGCAAAGTTACCGTTACACACCGTGAGCGTGAAAACCTTGTGTGTCACTTGTTTCAAAATCTTCTTTGAAAAAGACGAAACCTAAGAGTTCATAAAGAAAGTGTGAGCGCGGATGGTGAATAAAAAAAAAGAAGGAAACATAAAAAAAGAGCAACCTTTACCTTCCAACGGCGAGAGGTACGGCGAGGACGGTGGGAGCGCGAGGCGGTGGATTGAGAGAGAGATTGAGAGAGAGAGACGGTGGGGGACAGTGGGGGACGGTGGGGGACGGTGGGGAAGGGTGGGAGACAGTGGGGAAGAAGGGTGGGAGCGAGAGAGAGTGAGAAGACGGCGAGGACGGTGGGAGCGCGAGGCGGTGGGTTGAGAGAGAGATTGAGAGAGAGAGACGGTGGGGGACAGTGGGGGACGGTGGGGGACGGTGGGCGACAGTGGGGAAGGGTGGGAGACAATTTAATGGCTTTTATCTTGGGCAATGATGTTGACAATTTAAGTTGTGCAAACTGATTCTTTATTTCTTTTCTACAATTAAATAATTTTAAAAACTATATTAGTACCTTCCATTTTTTTCAATACCCAAAGTCCACATATCTTAACTCAAAATCTTAAACTTATGGATCTTTTACTTTATAAATACTTTCTTCTGTACAGAATACAATGCTTAGTTTAGTGGTAAATTCAGACCCTAAATATATTAAACACATTTTTCTATTTAAGTTTGTATATATATTTATTATCCAGTTAGTCTTCAAATAAATTTGTATGGGTTATGAAGTGATATTATAATTTAATATTGTAAAAGAGTTTTAAGAAATTTTATGTCACGTATTCTAGAATTTAATTACCTTTTTAATCTTCTTTTTTTATCGAAACCTTTTTAATCTTCTGAAATCATGCATTATCTTTTATATGGGCCGGGGTATATCATATCTGATACACTACAACTTAAATCCACTTATATTATGCTTAAATACCTTGACGTTAATCTTTTTTCTATTTCTAACCTTGATAAAGAATTGAAGTATTACTCTGATATGCATCATCTACTTAACTTTATCTATATTTTAATAAAAAACTTCAAAATCATATTCTTCTAAAAGGGATGTGCGGATAAGCTTGTTTTAATCGAACATGTGCCATGGAATTTTGCGATTATTTGGGAGTTGAATTGGATAAATTTTTCTAATCATGCATAATGAAAATTTTGAAAACTTAAAAGGAGGAAATGATATTTTTTGGTTACACACTTACACACACAAATATATACATGTGTATTGTTTTCTCTTTAATCAGAATTCTCAGCAACAAGTTCTTCAATTAATTCTTAATATGAGTAGTATATATATCAGTTAAAGTTTCCTATTAAATTATTGTCTCCATTGGGTGATTTTTTCTTTGTCGGGGGCATGTGTTTTAATTTGGGTAAGCATATCGGTAGTGATAGATGGAATTTGAATTGGAAAAAATTAAGGAAATGGCATGTGATTAAGGTGGAGGGTTGGAGACTTGGAGTACCACTTGACTTCTTTTGCCTCTTAATATAATTGATTCGTGTCCTCGTCTTGTTAATTGTAATTTGGATGCATATCCGTCCCGACCATCACACACCACGCACACGTTGATCACTGCCTTTATACATGCATTTCTGCTTTTCGTTTGTCTTGACTTACTTACCCCCCTCTCCTTAATTTGACTTCCCTTTCTCCTTAATTCCTCTAATTATTTCTCCTCCCAAATAAACTATCATATCACTAACGAGTAGTTGGTTGAACGAGCTAGTAAATAGATTATAATGCGTGTTTAAACCCTGAACTTATTCTCGATTGCTAATATACACCTAATTACTTGATGATGTTAAAAAACTACCATATCCACACACCATATGTACGAGTATGGGGGGTTAGACACTAATTGCTAGTAGTTGTTTTGTTCATTATCATAAACTAGTTGCGGGAGGCAAGTACGAATTCATGTGGAGTTAGGCTGTTTGTTGTAGGGAAAAGAAATTAACCGAAACAGGAATGTAATCTTGGTGCTACAGTAATTATTCCACATGTTAACTCGCTCCATGCGCATGCAATCTTTAATTTATAAGATATGATGTTTTTCAAATTAAAAAGCTAAACACACCATTTTTTTTTTGATAATATAAGCTAAACACACCATTTAATCATTACACACACACACACACACATATCATTAATTTGACAATATAAGAGTAGTTTTATGAGGTGGTATATTAATTAGGGGGAAATTACACACACACACAATATTATATTATATTAAATTGATCTATTTATCCCTCATAAGTGAAAACAATCAATTATGTTTTGATAGGAGGGAATATGCTAATTTTATTAGGGATGCATGAGTTTCAGGCGTTGAGGTGTTGCCCATGTTGATCGCCAACTCACCACCTAACAAGTTCCACTCTGGATTTAGCTACCAAAAGCAGATAGGAAAAAAGAGAGAACAAGTTTTAGTGAGTTCCACCTAATAAGTGACCCCTGCCAGATCCTTATCTTTTTCTCATTTTACCTGTACTTCTAGGTTACACACACACGTGTGTGTGTGTGTGTTTTTTTTTGTGTGTGTATTGAACACACAACAGCAAGTCCTTCATTTGATGAATGCCTTGCCGCTGTGGACAACCCCTATATAGCTTAATCTCTTTGTGAACAGCAGCAATAATTTCCACTGACTTTTCGTAAAAGGTCTTGGTCACCGACGTTTTAAAATTCAATGTCAAAACTTCTTGTCACAATGTCTAACGTTATTATAATGTCAAAACTAGATAATGTGTCTGTCAATCGATGTTATATGCTCCTGCCATCTCAAAATATAAGATTTATTTTAGTGAAACTATGTGTACCTATGTATAAGTTATGTTTTGTTTTTTGAGTAAAATGGGGCTTTATTGATGTATATTTACAATTTTACAGCTTTGGCATGGAATTACACCAGATAGCAGTACATGGAAATAAACCAGATATAGCAGTACATTAACAAATATACAATGAGAAGCTACGTTGATTTAACCTTTATGTCGCCTTAAAGATTTAATCAATACAATTCAACACTCAAATCCATTAAGAGAATAGCGGTGAGTATAGGTCTTCTCACAATCTAGGTGAATTCTTGCAAGTAAAAGACAATTTAAGTCACGCAATTTAACAAACAGTTAGAGAGTGATTTTTATGTTTACAACTAATTAAACCTAACTAAAAAGAAACTACTAGCCTAATGTAAAAGAGTGGAGAAATGAATTGCGAATTACCTCCCTCTCCAAAGTACTTTGTGCTTTTGGTTAATCGGACCTCATATATTTGTTACACTTGATATAATCTAACTAAATTCTCAAGATCTCTTAAATCTAAGAAATCTAAAAGAGTTTAATTAGGTTAACCAAGCCTAATGCTCTTTCAAGTTGAACTCATACCTTAAGCAACATTAGATACTAATCATGCACCTAAGAAAAACATTCATTCCACAAACACACATATAAGCTAATCGCACACATATATGTCATGAAATTACAAATGTATAGCTTTAGGTTTTCATGAGCTAAACACAAAAGAGAGATTTCAAGCCACAATTAAGTAGAACACCTAAATCAAGGTATTCTAACCTATACAAGCCTAAATCAAGGTCATACATAGGCAAAAACTTACATCTAGCTTGAAACCTAAAAGAGTATATCACAAATACATGAGACCAAATGTTGAATTTCTACAAGCACATTCCTTTGGAGAGAGAGGAGAGGACGTCTAGCCGCTCATGGAGATGGAGGATGGAGGAAGGCGTGAGGTTATGGTGGCCATGAAGGTGAAGAACGAAGTGGAGAAGGTGAAGAAGATGAAGATGGAGTTGAGAGCATTTGGAGAAGAGAGAGAAAGTGAAAGTGGAAGGATGTGTCAAAATGAAGTTAGTTGAGATTAAGTAAGTGTGAGATTAGTTGATGAGTTGGATTAGGAAGTTAATGAGCTGTCAAATGGTGTGAATGAGTTGTCAAGAATATATTTTGATGGGTAAGAAGGGAGGTTAGGCCGTGAGTTATGTTTATGAAGGGAGGAGGGGTATTTTTGGTATTTGGTGAAAAGTGAGGATGAATGTAGTCTTGATTTTGGCTCCATGCATTTGTAAAGGTCCCTCCTTTTTCTCCAACTGATTGTGCTTCCAAAATTGCCCTTAATGAGGCATTCAACAACTCCAAATTTGAATTTGAACTTGGAGCCATTTTTTCCTCTTTTAGTAAGATGCTCCAAAAGTGCCTTGTCCTTTTACCAAAAATGGTAATTGTTGCTTTATGTCATATGTCTTGTCATCTAGCCTCCTCCTTGCCACATAAGCTCCACCAAGGGTGTGTAGGGTCCACGTGGGACCCCTACAATAAAATATCATCAAATAGTCAAAATGACCAAAATACCCTTGGTTTCTTAAAAATGCAAGTAAAAAAGGCTAATATTCACCAATTAATTCCAATAAGCATGCGCAATAATATATGCCAATAATGATCAAATATATCAATTAAATCACACTAATTAAGCTCAAATGCATATGCTTAAACATATAAATTTTGGTCCAATCATATGTATAAGTTTTGTTTTAGGTTTGTCTAACCATTAATTACTTCTTCCAATTTCACTCATTATTTATCTATCCCCATTCACTTTATTTATTTTCTCTCTCGTTTTCTGCAGGGAAACCATTTTCTTTTATCTTTATTACTCCCATTTTCTAAATATAAGATCATTTTCCCTAATTTTATTAGATTAAAGATGCTAGTTAAGTTAGTTATTAATATATGATATTAGTAATCTACCCCGACCATATACCTTTATTCTCACTTTTCATCTCTTGTTTGTTATTATAGATAAGTATTATGTAGGGTTTATTTGAAAAAAAGTTGGGAAAATTAAAAGGTTTGCTAATATTTAGAAACAAATTAAAATTTAAAAGTGATCTTATATTTAAGAATGGAGAAAATATATCTTGTTTTTCACATTCTCATTTTCATTTCCTCGTACATTCTCTTTCAAATTTTTTAGAAGGGCATATAACTATATATAATTGAAAACAAATCGTATTTCTAAGATAATTATTACTTTTAACTAATTTTAGTAGTTTATTTGATATAAACTTAAGTTAGTTATTTGAAGTTAATTATACTTTGGGATGGAGGGAGTATTAGGAAACGCAGCGCACCTAAACTTGGTTCAGTATAATTCCAAGTCAATTACAATCGTTAACGAGCACTATAATTTCCCAATTACACTCGCCTGCAGTAGCTGTATTATTACTTACCTATTCAGGGTTGTTTAGGCTATGTTTAGATTTAGGAAAAGGGGGATATGAAGGAGGGTTATAAAGAAAATTAAAAATAAAAATCATATCATTTTTTATGGTTATGTCTTATAATATTGGTTCCACCATGCATAATTATTTTGCACACACAAAATAACCCCATGCTTGGAAGCGGAAAAAGAAACGAGTTAAGAATACCTTTGAACATGTATAAAAAAGAATACCTTTGAACAAAAACTCAAGAATAGGTAAGGGATTAGTTTGTACAGGGGTATTTATTGTGAATTCATTATTTCTCAGCTTATCAAAAAAATTCATTATTTCTCATCGATATTGTTTTCTTCCCCTCGTTAATTATACAGAGGTTGGCGAAACACACAGGTAGTCAAATTTATCACTTTCCCTGGTCCAGAAAGCGGAGTTCTACCTTTTTATTGTTGTAACTTGTAACAATTATAACCTCCTCCTTAAAAATAGGAATTATTCCATTTAGGAAGACGAGCTTGTTCTTATTATTAAGTGTAGAGTATAAGATACTCCTATCTTTTTAAAATTTCTCAATTACTTTTGAAATTACTCCATTTCTATATATTAGACCCAGTTGAGATTTTTAAGAAAATTTTAAGAAAAATAAATTAGTTACATAAATTGATTTGACTAAATTTTTATTCGAAGCACTTTAATTTATTCTGCTCAATCTACAAAATATAATTAATCGATCTGTGTCCTCGTCCTGTTAGTTATCTACTTATTATCTTCGTTTGGATGCATATCCGATCGACCGATCCCCACTACCACACACAACACACGCATCACTACTTATTGCATTTGTGTTTTTTTTATATACAATTTGCATTTGTGTTTTCCGTTTCTCATAACTTTTAATACTTCTCCCCCCTAATTCCTCTAGTTCCTTCTCCTCCCATTAACTACCACAGATATATATTATATATCTATCAAGATATTGGGGCACGAAATTAGTAGTTGTTCTGTCCATTATTACCAACTCGTCTGGGAAGGTAAGTATGAGTGCGTTTTGAGTTAGACTTTTTCTTGTAGCTGTAGCCTGTAGGGAAAAGAAATTGACAAAAATAAGGTCGGCGTACCATATCTAAACCCATAATCAGTGTCGAGATCAGAGTTTTTGCCTAATTCATACAGTAATGTCCAAAATGTAAAATCATTAGATTATACTCCCTCCGGTCCTAAATATAAGACCTAATTCACTTTCTCTCGAAAATCCTTAAAAAAACAATTTAAGTTAATTATAAATTGATTTACCTAATTTTTCCCCTTAAACTAGTTTATTTTACCTATAAATTAATGGATAATATAAAAATATATCAAATATGTCAATCTCTGAAAAAAAAGTCAATTGAGTCCTATATTTAGGACCGGAGGTAGTATATTCATTAATGATGTGTGTGAATGTGTTTGGAGAAAAATGATGTAGTCTGCTTATTTTAAATTGATTTATCTTAAACAAATCAATTACTAGTATTTTTTTACAAGGAATGCCTCGAGTCTCAACTCTCAAGCATTGATCATGACCTTTATTGGTCATTTATTTGCCGGTGTTACGTGCTGCCCACCTCGCCCTCCACACATATCGAACCCCACGAATGTGGAATATTCATATTCCTTCACATTTCCCTCTAGTTTCAACTTTCTCCATGCTCATACTAAACAACCAAAAAAAAGGGAACACTTGCTTTTGTGAGTTCCACCTAATATGTGAACCCTGCCAGATTCCTATCTTTTTCTCACTTTATTGTATGTACTATGTACTTTTAAGTGACTTGCATAATTTTATATTGAGAATATAAATAAAGTCTTTCATAATTCCTATGAGCGCCTTACCGCTGTGTACAACCTGTACGATAAGTTTCTTTGTGAACAAAATAAGTATCCATTGACATTTTGTAACAAGTCTTGGTCACCATTGTTTTAAATCTTTTGTAACAAGTCTTGGTCACCATCGTTTTAAATCTCAATGTCAAAACTAGATAACGTGTCGGTCATTCGATTTCTTGTCACAATGAATGACATATTACTACTTTTCCCACTTCTCAACTTACAGACATTTTTTATAAAACCCTGCCGCGATATTTTATTAGACAGTTTTTACTAAAACTTGTTTGGTATAATTCCAATTCAATTACATGCTTTGTGTTCTTCGGCAAAGAGCACTTTAATTCCCATAATTTATATCCATCTGTGGCTGTATTAATTACCTCTCCAGGAATGTTCATGCTATGTATAGATTTAGAAAAAATGATGGGTAAATAGGAGAGAGTGCTATATATATATATATATATATATATATATATATATATATATATAGAAAAATTCCTAAAAAATAATAATTAGAAATTATGTCATTTTTAATAGCTATCTCTTTTAGTATTAGTTCCTCCATAATTTTCTTCACGCCCAAAATAACCCCAGGCATGGAGGAGAAGAAAAATAATTGAGTAAAAAATATTGTGAACATAAAATCTCATGAAAAGGTAATGTGGGTTTGTTCTGTACTAGGTGTATTCCTTTATTTAACTTCATTTCACGTAGACCTTGTTTTCTTCCTCTCATTAATTATACAGGGGTTTGTACAACACACAGTCTGATAATAATATGTAGTCATATTTGTCACTTTCCCTGGTCCATGAAACCGAGTGAAGTAGATGAGATTATTAATTAACTACTACCTTTTAATTGTTCGTTACAATTATAGTGCTAGTACTTTTCATGAACTATATGAACTGTGGTATGAATGAATTCTATAGGCGAGTTTCTGACCATACAACAACTTTTTAAAATGCGGACTAGACTAATGTAATCAGACGTGACCACAAAACTTAATCGATACATATTCCTTTTCTTTTCTGTTCGGAGTATTCGTTGAATGCACCGGTTTTATTATAAAATATCCACATTTTTTAGTGTATTACTAAAAAATTACCAGCGGTGATTATTTCCTTGTTTTCTTAACATTGCGTTCGATATTTAAAAAATAAAGATTGACAATTGAAGCTGGCGTGATGCGTTCTATTATGCAGGACTGGGGTAAAGATATAGAATATATTTCTAATTAAAAAATTAAATAAATTTGTCAACTCTCTGTTTTAGACTTCTCACTCACATTTCATCAGTAGGTCTAACAAGCTAAGTTAACGATTGTACAAGACTGCAAACCTTAATTTCAACCCATTAACTTACTTAGCTTGGCATCCATTGTGTCAGTATCTCCAGATTTTCACTAAAGAAAAGAGGTAGAAAAATTCATCATATAAATGTCTCCACTACTCATCATATAAATGTCTCCACTACTCAGCTTCATTGTAAGGCTTGGAAATACATTTAGAATTGAATGGAATTGTTCTGATTTTTTCATTTATATGCTAGTTAGCGTGATCTCTTCTTTCACGTCAATTGGGTCAAACTTATAATTCGAGCCAATGAAGTAGTATTGTCTGTGATGGAACTTGTTCTGAAATCGATTAATTTGTATAAACTTATGTCTCCACTACTCATCATATAAATGTCTCCACTACTCAGCTTCATTGTTAGGCTTGGAAATACATTTAGAATTGAATGGAATTGTTCTGATTTTTTCATTTATATGCTAGTTAGCGTGATCTCTTCTTTCACGTCAATTGGGTCAAACTTATAATTCGAGCCAATGAAGTAGTATTGTCTGTGATGGAACTTGTTCTGAAATCGATTAATTTGTATAAACTTAAAATTCCAGCCATCTCCGTCTCTCTCGTACTCATCTCTTCAAAATCCTAATGATGCATCAACAACTTGGCCACCTGCACTGCAACAATTATCCATTTCAACATATTGAATAGTGAATACACACAAGTACATATTATTGTCCTTTTTACTCTCACCCAACTCAGGTAATCTTTTAGGCTGTCTCGAATATGAGTTGATTTTATCTTTTATTTATCCTCACACATACAACTTGTTTTTCTAAAATTTAAATTTGAAAAAGATTAATTAAAGTTGATAAAGAAAGTATAATACTCAAACAGAGTATATAAAAAAAATTTAAATTAATCTTTTTATTAGTCTTCCCCAAAGTGATCTTATACTTTTATCAAACATTTATCTAACAAAACATTTTTTATCAAACATTTAACTAAAATCTTTTGGAGTATATAAAAAAATTCAAAACTAATAAAAGTTTACTCAAACATTTATCTAACAGGAAATTTGAAAAAGAAAGGGCCAAACAAAACAACAGCTTAACCTGAATTATTTTTCAAGCTTATGGCCCTCTCAAGTCTAAACAAACATTTCTTTTGAATTACTGCAACAAAGTACGTAAAAAAAAAAGACAGTTGCATATTTAACTTGCAAGGCAATCTAGATTGTAATGAATGGGAAGAGCTAGATCATGCAATGGTTGGACTTGTAGAAGAGAAAGGCCCATTGTGAGGGGCTTCATCAGGCAATCTACGTCTTACTGTTGTGATATGGGCCTTTAACCACGGCGTTGTATCTCTCATAACTATTGGGCCTCAATTGGTTTTATTTTCAGATGTCTTCTTTCTTACTCCTTCCGGTTCAAAATATAAGACCTATTTGATGGAATGAACTTGATCCTTAATATATGACCTCTTTGTGATTTGTTTCATCTTTCCCCAATTTATCCCTATTAATGTTCCTCAATAAACAAATAAGAGAAGGTGAGTGGAAAAAAAGTAAAGATGAGGGTCTACTTCTCACTGATACAGTGAAAAGAGAAACAGTGAAATTGAGGGACAAACGAAATCCTCAATACATGTGTAATTTTTTTTGATAACACGTGTGTAATTTTTTTTAACATATGGTATAAATATAATATTACTAAAAATTAAAAATAATACTCCTATTTATTTTAATAGGCTTTTCTTTTCTAAAAGGCCTGTTAAACAAAAAAAGCACATAGGCATGGGCCGGTGGCCTGTTAAGCTTGGGCTTACACGGGCTTGTAAATGGTAATAGACCGAACTCTCGTCGGCCGAAAGATAAATGGCGCCAAAATTTGTGCGCGAAGTTAAAAAATTTGACAAACTGTGTCATTCATTCACACATGAAAGAATCATGACATTTTCATTTTACGCTGCTTCGTCTTTCTCCAGAGCTGAATCAATTTCATGGATTCATTCCCAAATTTTTCACATCTCAATTCCCAGGTAAAATTACCAACTTCAAATTCCCCATTCTTTCTTTTTGGCCCAAATCCATTGTAACAATACTTCTCACTTTATTTCATTTTTCATTGTTCTAGGATCACATTACTTCCTTCTACATTTCGTCCCCTTCTGGTTTGAATCGTCTTTTCCAATTCAAATTCACCTAATATTGTTTACTTAATCACTTTTTTTTTGCTGTACAATATTTAGGGATTCTTTAACTTTTTGGATTCAATTTCATTCAGTGCCCTAATTGTTTTTATTTTTTTTGGTGCGTCAGAGCCTCCTGATGTTGGGAATTGGTTCTCGAGTTATGAGTATAAATCTCCCCATCCCGATTCAAATCTTAATTTTCAAGATTCCGCTTTTGAAACAAACAAAACCGAAAGCGAAGGAAAGATAGAGAAGAAAGAAGTAAATGCTAGTTTTGAAGATGATAAGAATAACGAGGAGGTAGGGTTTCTTTTCTTCTCGCTTTTCTGAATTTTGGAAAAGTAATTAATACCTTTATGTGCTATAATTAATCTAAAAAAATTGAATTTTTTATTTTCCCTTTTAAGCCAAAGCATGTAGTGGACACCTTCAGCTCTCACTCGCCACTCCTTTCAGGTTTGTATTTTTTCATTACCAATTTTAACATATGTTACATGTAATTTGATTATGGAGTAGTAAAATAAATTAGTTTTGAGGAAAAAAGATAATTATAGACTTAATATATTAAATTTCTCGAAAAAAGTCAACATGTTCTTATAATTAAGATGAGATGGATTAATAAAAATTAGAGTTGTTGACTGTTTTTGTTGGGTTATTTAGAGCCTCCTGATATCAGAAACTGGTTCTCGAGCTATGTTTATGAGTCTCCTATGACTGGTGCGAGCAGCCATTTTGAGGATTCTGTTTCATCAGAAGAGAATGCATGTGAGGAAATGAATCTCATTGTTGGAGAAAAATATGAGCATAATGTCAGTAGTGAGAATGTTGACAAAGGAGAATCTTTAAGACATAATAGCTTCTCTCATACAAGCACGAGGGCAAATCAACTGTCAAGCAGGGTACCTACTAGACTTTCTCTTATAAATCTGTCTACATTCTCAAGAACGACTATGTTGTTATAATTAAAGTGCTAGTAACTAGAAACTCCTTATTAAAACAATGATTTTGACCATGATTGGCACATAATCTTCCATATTAAAGTTTGTGTTGTTTGCTTATCTTCTTTGACTTTGAGGATTTATGAAGTTGATAGGGTGTGATAAACAAAGAATTTGGTAAAATTGCTTTGTTGATTCATGTTCAGTTTTCCACAACTTTTCATTGAAAAAGAAGTTCACCAATCATTCATACCCCATCAGATTCACAAGTCCTGTAAAACTTTAGGCGAGCTCTTTGTGGCTATGACAAATATTTAGTTCAATAAATCAATGGATATTGAAAGAGACAAAGAGTATAGTACTCATTTTCTTCTCCATTGTGGGCTCGACCCTTTTGCTCCATCTTCCATAGTGGCTTGCTGATTTATACATATGTTGTTTGTAAAGCAGAATGTTTCTTTAGCATACAAATCCAGTAAGTCATATTTACAAACAAATTTTCTTGTTTTGATGTACAGGATGGTGGCAGTATTGAAATGAAGGAACACATATCTTCTGCGAGTACTTCCCATCTTGAAAAGGTCTTGCAGCCATGTAAGCGGCAAGATAAACCGTCTCAGCACAATGTTAATACAATCAATTGTGAGGAGTCCAAAAGGAGTAAAAGAGAACACATTCTAACGTTGAATGCGGACAAAAATTGTACGAGGCCTCCAAATTTGGTGGTTCACAAGACTGATATGAAAGAAGCTCCATCAAAAGAAATAATCCAACATGAAAATCGTAGCCCAAGTGCAACAACTCCAGCAAAAGCACTCTCAGAATGGAAGTCAACTCGCTCAAGTGAGAAAGAGAATGTAGGTATGAGCTCAATGAATGGTTTTATGACAACAAAGAAGAGGGGCTGTGGAACAGGAGATGAAAATTGTGATAAGAGAACACAAGAGAAGTCATCACCAGGTGTAATAAATGGGAGAAGAGATTCTACGGCGGGCAAGAAGGAAGGGGGAGTGAAGAGAAAAGCATTGGCAGAAGTTACAAATGTTGAAATATGCAGTGAGATGGAGATCACAGGAAAATGGAAGTGCCCACGGAAAGGTAAACCATACGTTGGGCCTGCACTAAAGCAACTTCGGCTTGAGCAATGGGTTCATAGAAATTGAAACCTTTTCATACTTTGTCTGGCAATGTTCTGATCCAGTATTTTCTTTTAAGGGGAAAAATCATATTAGGAACACCTGTCCATTTTCACGCAGTTGAACTTGAATGAATTGTAAAATATCTTCATGTCGTTGATGCATCTATCATGTCAGTCTACAAGCAACAGAGAAATAAAGTTCAAGTTTATGCTTTGAGTTGCACTTCACTGCCCTGCTGAGACTTGAGAGAAGCATCAGATAAATAAAGTTCAAGTTCAAGTTTTTTTATTCTAACGTACTAATCATTAGTTAACTTTACTTTGATTTTAAATATAACGTCGTAATTTACTTTATCTTTTAATGTTAATTTTGTTGAATTATTCCTGTTAATTATATATTGTATGATTTTGTTCTTTTTCCAGCTACTATGTTGTAAGATTCGGTTAAAAGATATAGGTCAATATTTTCACTTTTCCCATAAATATAAATGTTTCTATTTTCTAGTACTATTTATTACCCTCAATTCTACCCCAAAAGTTCCGATCCCAAAAGATGTACACTTTGAAGGCACTGAGCAGATATATTGGACGAGAATACTCCAAAATTTCAGCTCCCATTGTCAAGATTCCATGGATGAATTTCACAGTCGAATCTCACCAAATTGGTGGCTGCACTCCCAATCAATACCAGAGTCGAAGGACTCTCATATTGGAACCTTTGGGTTCTGAATATGTCAACATTCATAAACTTGACGGCTCCGATTCTGGTATTCTTTTCTATATACCATTTTCTTAACTTGTTACCTATGTTTATGAAGTTTTCGTTTTTATGCTGATGGGTTAATTTTTTGTTTACAGGGATTGTTGAGGTTGCCTTGAACAGGCCTGCAAATAAGAATGCCATAGACACTAAATTAATGAGAGGCTTAAATTATGTATTAGATTTTATTTATCAAGACTCATCCGCTAATGTTGCTATTTTCACTAGTTCAGTTCCAGGGGTTTACTGTGCTGGGGCTGATCTTAAGGTATATCTACTAACTACTCAACTTTTATTGTTTATCTTAATTAGATAAAAATACTGTTTTGTGTAGACGGGTAGTTGACTTTTTATAGAGAATCCTTAGAAAGCTAGCTAAATAGGTTTAAAATTGATTTTCCTGAATTTTCCTTTAAACTAGTTCACTTCAATTACGAATTATACAAAATACATTATAATTAAATGGTTCATTTTGATTCATTAATTTTTTTTAAAAAAAAAAAGTCAATTAGCTCATATATATTTATTAAGGGAGAAACTTTTCTTCACTACACTGTCAGAATTATCACTTTGAAAGGTACCTCAAATATTTCATTTATTTTCTACATGTAAATAGTGTGCTTGTCTTATAATTGTATGACCATGGATTTCCAGGAACGCAAGACCTTTAGTGCCTCTGAGGTTCGGGAATATTCAAAAGCTCTACGTGCCACATTCTCATATCTTGAGGTTTGTCTGTCTAAATGAGTCGGTTTTATCAATTCTAATGATCATTTTTACGCATGAATATAACTGGGAGATGTAGCATCCCCTTCACTTCTATGCTTATAAGTGAATTTTGTCATTTAGTTTCTCTGGTTTAACTCTCTTTCTGTATTTGTTTCTTAGTAAACTAGCAGAAAAAGCATAAAAATTTCAATTCTTTATACAGTCACTTCCTATACCAACTGTTGCTGTAGTTGAGGGTGCAGCATTGGGTGGTGGACTTGAACTTGCCCTTGCATGTGATTTTCGTATATGTGGTACTTCAATGTCTCAAAGATAACTTTTTTCGAAATTAATGTGTTGTTTTTTGATTTGTGTGTTTGGTATGGAATGCATATAATTGACAGTCAATAGTTTCCTTCCTTTCATGACTCAGGAGAAGATGCTATCTTGGCTTTGCCAGAAACTGGACACGCTTTTATCCCTGGGTATGCTATCTCTATATCTTTATAAATAATTATCATTGGTCTCTTGTGACGTTTTGTCTGATCATTTAAGCTCTCACTAGTAATAATGGTTTTCGAGAAGAGAATTGTGAGATATTTAGTGGGAATCAGAGAACAGTGTTACTAGTCTGAGAAAGGAACAACCAAGTAAAGAATTTGAGTTGCTTATATATTTTGGTTAGAAGGTTAGCTGGCCTGTTTAACTCTACATTATGGCCTCTTATCATTCTCACTGCTGGAGCCTGGAGCCTACTTGAATTTAATTTACTAATAGCCCATTCATAAGCATTTAACTGCAGCATCCGGGATCCTGGTCACCTTTAAGCCTCAATCTACAAGATGTAGAATGGTTATGAAACCTGAAAAAGCCACTATATATTTGCTAAAGCCTGGTTGATCATAATTGTTTATTTGTTTATTTAGGGAAATAACTAGGAAAAGGGGAAATTAGTATTGAAGAGAAACTGAGAAAGTAGGTATATTGAGACAAATAGATTGATAACGGAATTGTGGGGTTACAGGGCTGGAGCTACAAGAAGATTGCCCAGGTTGATAAATAAGGCAATAGCAAAGGATATGGTGTTGACTGGAAGAAGGGTTGAAGGCAGAGAAGCAGAATCTCTGGGTAAGCTCATTTCTAGAACCTAACTCAGTTTTTTTTTTTTTTGGCTTTTATCACTTGAAGGATGAGATTTTAACAATTGCATCATTCCATTACTGTGTAGGTCTAGCAAATTACTGTGTTCCTGCAGGGGAAGCTTATTCAAAAGCACTGGAGGTAGCTCGGGTTATCAATGACAAGGTATAAGGATGAGAATGAGAGAGTGGAACGAAATTAGTAGAAGAAGGAATAGTGACTGTGATTGTGATTGTGATTGTGATTATGTTGTTGGTGGTGCAGGGTCCAATAGCTATAAAAGCTGGAAAAAGGGCAATAGAGGAGGGACTGTTGGTGAGTAATCCAGAAGAAGCAGCAGATTTGGAAGAAGAATGCTACGAGATGACATTGAATACCAAAGATAGGCTCGAAGGTTTGGCTGCTTTTGTTGAGAAGCGCAAGCCTATCTACAAAGGCCAATGAACACAATGAAGTGATGATACAACAATATTGCTCCTGCTGCAAATTATTTACTTTCATAAAGGGGACACTACTTTAGTTGGCCAGGTGAGGATAATCCCACCTATGTGGATAACACTCATTCCCCTTAAGTTTGGATTAGTAGGTTGTTAATGAGAGTTGGATTACTGGGCTGTGATTAATCCCACAGGGTGTTTAATTGCAAAATTATCAACCTTAGACTTCCATTGACCGTTTGAAATTATAACATTAGTTTCTTTTATCTGTTTTTTCCCCTTCAAATTTTGGATCTTACCAAGCACAAGCACACGTGCAAGCATTACCCGTGAAGCACAAAATTTTGAACTTGGTTCTTGTTTCATGTGCCTGTATCAAGTCTTCTACATTTTTAAAGAGTACCAACTTCTTTTGGTAACGAAGTTAGTTAGATTTGGTACATAGATAAATGCTTATTGGAAAATATTAATGCACGAAACGATGATAACTCATTTGGTGCATTAAGATCAAATACTTAACGGTCAAAGGTACTCCCTTTGCTGTTAACCATAAGATTTATCTATAGTATTTAACAAATTTTTCAAAAAGTGCCTTCATCAATGTTTTCAATAATGATAAAGTAAAATAAAGATGGAGGAAATAAAATATTATTATTGTGTGTTTCTATAACAATGTGTATTGATTTAACCTTCATTGTTAATCTGATCAAATTAACTAAATAGGTTTTACATTTAAGCTTGCCAGTGTTTATTTATCAATTTTATAATCCCTCCGTTACTAATTATAAGACCCTTTTGATTTTTTTTTTGAGAAATTAAGGATATAAAATTAATCACCTTAAATATGATTTTACCTCAAATAATTTATTTTATTTATAAGCTAACTTATAACTTAATTACATATGTTAAATGCTAAATTTCAATGGTCTAATTTCTTCCTTAAATTTCATTAAAAGAAAAGGGTCAAAGAGGTACTCCCTCCGGTCCCTAATATAAGAGCCAAAAATTTGAATGATTTTGGTCCCTAATATAAGAGTTCATCTAATATTCTCTCTTCATTTAATGCATTTTTTCTTACTTTGCCCCTAACTTTTTTTCATATTTAATAATACTTATGTATTTCTCTCTTTTAAAAAGTATCATAATAAATATGGATAATATTGGAAAAGAAGCATTAACTCCAGTCACCCAACTAACATTCACATGTTTTCTTAAGAAGCGTTTTTTGGCGGCTAGCTCTTATATTAGAGACCGGAGGGAGTATTATACTACCTCCGGTCCTAAATATAGGATCTAATTGAATTTTTTTTTTTGAGAGATTAAGGTTGCGAAATAGATTATTAAATGATGACATATTTGATATATTTTTAGATTATCCATTAGTTTAGAGGTAAAATAAACTAGTTTAAGGGAAAATTAGCTAAATCAATTTATAATCAACTTATTTTGCTTTTTTAAGGATCTTCTAGAAAGAATCAATAGTTAGGATTGGAGAGAGTACCTAGGTGGCGTATATATTTCTCTTGCGGATCAAGCCAGTATTGTTTCAAAACAAATTTAAACGTCGATTAATGGGCCGAGTAGAGTAGTAGGCTACCACTTTCTGGGCCCAATTTCTGAAGGCCCACGTGTGACAGTAAGCAAAGGCCTATAAATTCCAGACCAAACGGTGAGAAGCGAAGTTCCATTAATCTGTCTGCATATTCCTGAGCTTTCAAAATGGCTTCAATAGACGAAAGTGCCTCTGCGAAAAGATGGCTTCCTCTCGAAGCTAACCCCGATGTCATGAACCAGGTACGCCTATCTCATTACTTTATCCATTTCAATCAATTTTTATTTTCATTTCATATTTATAAATAATTATTTTCTCCTACTCCACTTTTACTTCACTTCTACCTCATCGCGAAATTTGACACGTGTCTTATGCTTTTATTTCGTCGTGACGATTATTTGATCGCAAATATATTCTGATATTGATGTTGTAGAAATTATCCAGCTAAGAAGTTAAGTGAAATAATATTAACTTCATGACATTCTCGAATAAGAAGTTAAGACAAATATTTGCTTTGAATCTGTGACCTTATTACGTTTTTTTATATTACGAAAGTATAATTTCTTGCAAGTGAATAGTCCGATGATTATTTCATTGATATGATATCATATTTATAATACAAAAGCTTATTTAAAAGATAATAAACTTCTCATGCATGTTTACCTTATATGATTTTCATTAATAACTTAAATTTCCTAATACTATAATTGATAGTTATGACTAAAATTCTACTGATACAAAATAGGAAATACTGATATTAATTCTATAATTCTAACACAGTCTCTTGATATAAAAAAATTATTATGATAAAAGTGAATTAAGTGGTGATGGTTTAAGGTAGTTTGCTGTAGATTTTAGACTCACTATTTGTGCTTTTCTGTTTTACTAGATAACGATAGATTAATTTTGTATTTAATTGTAATGATTTGCAGTTTCTTTGGGGGCTGGGACTTCCAGAAAATGAGGCAGAGTGCTATGATGTGTATGGTTTGGATGAAGAGCTACTGGAAATGGTTCCTAAGCCTGTACTAGCCGTGCTATTTCTTTATCCCTTAACTTCAAAGGTTGTTTTCATACAGACTCATCCCTTGCTAACATATAGTTTAAGTTGATGTTTGCCATTTCGGTGCTGCATGTTATGTGGTTTGATGAAATTTTTTGCCTGCTGATTTTAGTTTATCTTTGTTTCTTATCAGACTGAGGAAGAGAGGTTGCAACAGGAAAATGAAAAAAGGGTACGTGAATAAATGTGTATACATGCTTTCTCTTAAAAACAAGTGTTCTGTGTAGTATTTAGTGTCTTTACTTTGAAGAGTCACATACATTGTTTCATCTCTATGCGTGTACACCAGGTTACATGTTCCTTTACCTATGGTAGTAGGGTTTAAAAAGCTGAATTTTGGGGTGGCTTTGATTTCTTTTGAACTATATGCTACTCCCCCAGTAATAAGACACCAACTAATAAGTTTTTTTGGTCCTTTTTATAAGGCACTTGTTAATTTCCAATATGCATTAATTATTTTTTTCTATAAGGGTAGTGGGAGAGAGTAATAATTAATATATTTTTAAATTAGTGTAACTAGTGGGGGTATCATTGGAAATTACTAGGACAAATTTAGTGCATTTAACCAATTTTATTGGTGTGTGAAAATGTTAGGTGGGTCCTTGTAATAAGGGCCAGAGGGAGTTTAACTATAACTTTTTTCTTTCATGTAGGAACACAGCAGTAAAGTATATTTTATGAAGCAAACTGTGGGAAATGCTTGTGGTACTATAGGACTTCTTCATGCTCTTGGGAACATAACGTCTGAGATCAAACTTGGTAAGTTTGCAATCAGTAGCCTACCTCTTTTTAAGTAGTTAGTACACCAACAGTTGTTTCTCACCAAATTTCATTTCTTGTTGGTATTGCTTGTTACAGCTGAGGGAACATTCTTTGATAGGTTCTTTAAAGCTACTGCAAACATGGACCCATTACAGGTTAGACATCATTTTTACCCCTAATCTGTTTCATTCTCACACCACCACTTATGTAGCCAAAGATAGTTGATTAGGTAATTTTATGATTACTTAACATTTTCTTACTAATATATTATATAGCGTGCAGCATTTCTTGAGGATGACAGAGAAATGGAGGATGCTCATTCAGTAGCTGCCACTGCTGGTGATACAGAGGTAATTTATTGATGAAGCTTCAATGAGCAATGATGTGATATCTGACGATGCCGTGGCTTGATATTGATATTCATGTCTTCAGAAGATAATTTCTCTTTTTTGGTGAAAGAGAAGATAATTCCGTTTATTTCTCCTGTGTTGTTGTAACTTGTTTGTTTCTCATATATTAATTTTCATGTGATAAGTTTATATCTGAAAAGAATGCAAGTTGCTTTGACTTTTCTTCTGTGCTGGGAGGGTTTTTGGAAGTTTGGGTATGACATTTTGAGGCTGAATATTCTTAGTTTTTTGTGTGGCAGACTACTAGTGGATTAATGGATTTTGAAACAAGCTGTTTTTCAACGTGTGCTAACATAAGTAGATTGTGTTGAAGAAACTGAGTAACAAAATCTTTGCCAATTAATTAAATTCTATAAATACTTTTTTGCTATGGCACAGTGTAATGGTTTGATTTATGAATAGAATGGGAGAATCCTATGTGTGGAAGCAATTTATGTGCTTGTGCCAAACTTATCTGGATTGAGAAAACTTTTTTTCGCAAATAATTATGTTCCTGTCATGAATAAAATGAATGCTAATTAGAAAAAAACACCTTATTTGTTATCCTTTGGTTGCCTCTACCTGAAAGCATACTTTGTTCTTCTCAAGCTAGACATTATACTCTTCGTCATTTACACCAAAGAGTGTGGATAACCAGGGGAGGAGAAATTTCAATTGACTGTATTGAACCTAGGCACTCAATTAAAATTTTTTCTTGTCTTACCTTTTTTTATTAATTTTTTTATGCAGGCATCAGTTGATGTGAATACTCATTTCATCTGCTTTTCTTGTGTTGATGGTACTTTCTTAATTTTTTTTATATACTTGAACTTATTTGTATTATAAAGAAGTAAAATGGTTCCTGATTTATTTGTGTCATATGCAGGTGAACTCTATGAGCTTGATGGAAGAAAGTCAGGACCTATATCCCATGGTCCATCCTCACCAAATACTCTACTGAGGGTAAGTATCATTGCATCTAAAAACTAATCTATTTTTATTGCTTTTCTTTTTTCTTTATGATGCATCTTTATTCTTTTCGCCCCTCAGTTTTGTATTTGGGAATGGATGTAGTTTGTATCCCAAATATTTTTTTTACTAAATTATACTACCTCCGGTCCTAAATATAGGACCTAGATGACTTTTTTTTGGAGAGATTAAGGTTGCGAAATATGTTATTAAATGATGACATATTTAATATATTTTTAGATAATCCATTAGTTTATAGGTAAAATAAACTAGTTTAAGGGAAAAAATTAGGTAAATCAATTTATAATTAACTTATTTTTTGCTTTTTTAGGATTTTCCAAAAAAGTCATCTAGGTCTTATATTTAGGACCGGAGGGAGTATTTTGTAAACACTTGTGCAAATATGGAGCCAGATGTAATTTTGTCTGCCTGACAGTGCTCTTTGGTCAGGAAAGGGAATAGGGCACTCTTGGTCTCATGGCATGAGAATAAAATCTTGGGGCATTAGAATTCTTGCTACTATCAACTGGTATTTGGAGACTCTCTTCCTTTGCCTTTTAACAGGCATCGGTTCAGTGCTCCCCAAAGTGCCTCTGCATAATTATTTTATGCTCATGCTGCATAAATGCTTTTGCATGCCTTGCACAGGCCACTTTAGTGCAATGTTGATCAGAATTTGCTAGTCTTCATTACTTGCGTGTGAAATATTCAATTTTCATAATTTGCTGAAAAATGGCTATGATCACATTACTGATCTGTCGTTTGTTCCACAACAGGATGCAGCTAGGGCCATAAAGGGAATGATCGAGAAAAATCCGGACTCTCTTGAATTCAATGTCATTGCCATTTCAAAGAAATCTTGAGGTGAAGAATAAGGTTGTCAGTTCAGGAGATCCTGTGTCTTGATTGCACCCGTTTATAAATAGTCTTTAATGTTATCCTCGGCCTTCATGGAATTGCATGTACTCAGATTGTGTTTTTTTTTTAATAAATAATGATCTAGCGTGATCACTAATCCCCATAGATTAGTGATGTGCCTTCTGATTCCGCAAGATGATCCTTCTTGTTACAAGACTCGGCTCGACAGCGAAATGCACTGCTAATAATTCCAAGAAAAACAGCAAAGAGCACCAAACGAAGAATGGCCTACAGTGTCTGTTATGAGCATTTGAATAAAAACCCCAGGGAAGTGACAGACAAACTGCCATAGAACTGTGTTTCCCCATTTGCCACCCTTAAATCTTTTGCATGGCATCTTACCAGTAAAGGAAAAACATTGGTAATAGCTAAACGCATATATTCCAGAGACAAATACATGATTACATAGTGTGCGTGAATAAAACAGGCAATCCACTGTAATGACAATCACCATAAAAAACGTACACACAAAATCTATGACTACAGCATATAGACAACGAGAAGCAATTCCTTTACCGCCATAATAATGTCTGCAGTATATAGATTCCTATTTCCTAAGATGCTATACTCAAACTATTTAGATGAAGGACGAAGGTATTGGGGGACTTGGAACTTCAACAACGTCTTCCAACATTTGCATCACAGTCTTCATGTTTGGCCTTGTTTCTGGATTCTCCTGAATGCACCATAGGGCTATCATCACCCACTTCTTCAATCTCTTTATGTCATCAATGGCCTCTGTATCATTCTCTACCAGAATATCTATTCTTCTCTCCATATAGCAATCATAAGCCCAATCTACTAATATTGCCTTGCCCTCCTCTTCCTCCTCATCCAGAGCCATCTCCACACTTCTTCTGCAGCAAATTATCTCGAGCAGCATCACGCCATAGCTATAAACATCCACCTTGGCTGTCACTGGAATATTTTTGAACCATTCAGGTGCGACATATCCTCTCGTTCCTCTTGCCATTGTATGTGTTCTACTCTCATTAGAATGCAACAACTTGGCCAGCCCAAAATCTGAGATTTTTGGCACGAAGTGCTCATTTATCAGAATATTTTGCGGTTTTATATCACAATGAATGATGTGAGACTCGCACTCTTCATGTAAGTAAAGCAGCCCTCTGGCAACTCCTAAAGCAAGGTTGACTCTTAAATTCCATGTTGGTTTGGGTTGCTTGAAAAGGATGTCAGCAAGTGTGCCATTGCTCATAAACTCATACACTACAAGTCTATGAATCTCCTCATCACAGAATCCAATCAGCCTAACCAAATTTCTGTGGCATGTTCTTCCAATAGCACCCAACTCATTCCTAAACTCATTCTCACTTTCACGGGCTATTCTATCCAATCTCTTCACGGCAATAGAAGTATTATTGGTTGCTGATTGGAGGGTGCCTTTGTACACAATCCCAAATGAACCCCTACCTATTTCTTCACTGAACCCATGTGTAGCCTCCTTCAGTGCTGCATATGTGAAAGAGTGTACATTTGCTTCAACAAAGCTTGAAACTTGAGGAACAGCCTTTTTGGTTTTCAAGAGAATAATTGATGCAACTGTGGCTACCAATAGAATGATAATAACAAGGGAGCCAATTAGAGACCCTAATAGGGCAAGTTTGATCTGGTCTTCTTTATTTTCTTGATCAGGATTAAGATTACCATCTGGAATTCTTCTTATTTTGAAGAATGATGTTGTAAAACCCTGCGTACCACCGCCCAATCTTCCGTTAGAAAGGGGAAATCTTTTCTTCCAACATTCCCCTATTGGATTTGAGACAAATGCTGCACAATTACAATCATGCAAGCATGAACGTTTACATTCTACCTCTGTATAACCGGTCAGCTTTTCATAATCTCCAGAAGGCCAATTCACATTTGCCAAAGACACCAAATCATATACCCCTTCTGGATTGTCAACTTCACAACCAAGGGGTAAATCAGGTTTGCATCCTCCTAATTCATCATTTGGATCCACCAATGAATATCCTACTGGACATGTACATGAAGGCCTCCTGTTGTAGCTATCCCAAGAGCAGTAGCTATTGTATCCACAAGCACCACTGCCCCAATCTGCTGATGGTACTTGGCAAATGTCTGAAGGGACATTGGTTACCACTGACCAATTTTGGTTGGAATAATAGGATTCTCTTGGATGTGAATATAACTTAAAAACTCCATTATAATCAAGTGTAGCCCTATAATAAGATTTGTTCATATTAAGACCTGAGGCTGACCATCCAGATCCAATGTCTATACGACCTCCACCCTTTGTCTCTACATAAATATCTGATGCACCAAAGACTAGCTGTAAGGCAGAGTCAGTATCATTTATTGCTGAACTCATGTCGAAACTAAAGTAGGGAGCATAACGAGATTCAGTAGGCCATCCTATCTGACTTAAAGAGAGTTTGTCACTACCATCGAAATAAAGCTCAAACCTTCCCTTTGTGTAGTTGGTTTGTGTAAAGCGTGAAGACAAGTATCCATTGAGAGGTAGAGTTTGGTTTGGCAAAAGGGTATCAGTGGGATTGTCAAAACTTTGCCACAAATAGGAAGAATTTGAGGATACCATGACAAAGTTTCCATCATCACGCATTTCTGCATAGGACACATCTCCTTGTAGATCATCATTTAGCAACTTGTATTGACCATCATTGGGGTTAGTAGTGAGTGAGAGACCCTTTGATGTGAGCTTAACTATGGATCCTTGTGGTATTGGAGGTTGGATGTCTAAATTATTCCAAGCAATGGTTTGTTCTGGTATCTTGGCAAACCAGATTGCAAGCATATAGAGACCTGTGTTTCCTATTTGTTGGAATCCAAAGGCAAAATCTTCAGAAGCAGACAGCCATGAAGCATTTTTATCATTGGTGGAGAGTGTTTGGTTCAAAGAAATGATGCCAAAAGCCAAGTGAAGTGGTTGAAGCAGGATAAGGACGAAGAAGAAGAAGATACGGGAAATGGCCATGATGATGAAAGCGAGTTATGTTATGAAAAAAAGGAGGAAGGAAGAGTGGCTTTATTAAGGAGAGGGAAACGTGAGAGAAGGGCTTGATGTAGAGCTAGGAAGGTGTAATGAATATGAGCATGTCGAAGACTAACAATACGATTTTGTTTTACGTGGTCTTCGTCCTCTTTTCAACATTGAAAAATCATCATCACTATTCACTTGAATAGATCTCTACGATCAGGAGAGAAATTTAAAACGCGCATGTGTGTATATATATTCATATACCTCAACTGCACATTGATCTCAGTTGACACAGTTCAGGTTTTGCGTACAGCGTTGTGTACTATATATGATAGCTTCGTACGTAAGATGACCCCTAAAGTCTACAGTTGAGATTTACTATTCTACCATTTTTTCAACGTTTGATCTAGATGTATCTTCCTAGCCACAAAATTGAAGTTAGGACATGTATAAAAAATATTGAACTTGCAAATCCATGATACCAACACTAATATTGAAAGGAATATTAATAAAAGTTTTGGAGAAATTAAGGATATAAAAAAATCTAAACATAGACTAAAATTATGAGAAAAAATACTTTAAACTGTTAAAAATTAAATAATATGTAGATTTTCATAATGAAAATAACTCTTATGTTTCCCTCTCATGATTACATTCTACTATAGAACTCCCATATTGAAGGGTTTTAACTGCATTGTTCTATAACCTCCAATTGCACCATTATATTACATAATTCTCTTTTTTATGTGTTTGTAACTCTTGAAGTTCTTGAAGACTTATAAATAGAGACTATGTACAAAACATTGTACTCCCTCCGTTCCTAAATGTAAGATCACTTTGGGGATATAGATACGTTCCTAAATGTAAGAACACTTTCTCTTTTTTCCCAAGTTTTACCCAAAATACCCCCATACTCCTTTTACAATTGAGTTGTGGGGTTGAGTTGGAAGCATGAAGGGGTATATTTGTGTTTTCAATTTAATTGAAGGGTATTTTTGGAACATCAGGTAATTTGACCACCTTCCTTAATCTCCCCAAATTATGGAAAGTGATCTTACATTTAGGAACGGAGGGAGTAATACGCAACTAAATAAATATACCTTGTCTTTCTCTACAATTTTCTTTCTTGTCTTAGTTTCTTCTCCATCATCTTCTTCCTCTTGGTCATACATATGTATGCAAGTATGTATGTATGTATATGTTCTATCTTCTATATTTCCCTTATTTTCATACAACTTTCCCCTCACCCTTTTTATAATAATTATAATTTATTTTTATATCATTCTTCTTTCATCAGCTATGCATTCATGTTTTCCTTGCCTTTTGCATTTAAATTGCCATTTGTGCCTATTATTTCCATTTCTAGTTATGTAGGAGAATTCAAAGCTAGAAAAATGGATGTTGTTGAAAATTAAACATCAGAACAAGTAGGAGTTCAAATTGATTACTCCATTGATTAGAAGACTCCTGGGTCAATGCACAGTGTTAATTGGCAATTTTCAAAAAATTAAATTGCAGAAAAAACTGACAAGAAGAGGAGCAATATTTTGAGATTTAGTATGTATAATAGATATACTCCCTCTGCCCCTTGTCATAATAAGAGCTAAGAGACTAAAATTTCATATATTAATAAGAAGTTGGGAGAGAAAATATGTCTATAGACTATAGTATATACTAAGTATTTTTTTCTTTAATTATTTGCCCTTATTTTTAAAGGTGTATAAGCGAGAGAAATATCAAATAATAATGAAAGTAATTGACTTGGAATATTTAGAAATGATGAGAGACAAAATGAGAAAAAACCATCAAATATATCTTAACTACCCCATGTAGGTCGTTCCTATATAAGGGAAAAAAACAATTTATATTTTTTGCTTTTATAATAAGGGATAGAAATAGATTATTGTTTATTTTATGGTGCAATTAATTACTTGATAGCCAGCTTAATTATTCCCTGTTTGATAAAGTCTTGCATGGATTTTGTATCACTTAAGTATAAAAAAAAGAGTCTTGCATGGATTTTTACTCACTACTGGATAAAAAATCCCTATCCCGAGTTTGACAAGGCAGGGATAGTCAATGTTGGGATAGGAAGGTCGAAAAAAAAATGTTGGGATAGGCAAAAACCCCCAATTTCAGCGTTTCATAAACGTCAGTATTTCTGGGGTCAACTTGTCGTTTAGTCAAAGCAGCTTTTTCAATTAGAATAATGGGGCCTATTTCAGCGTTTATGTGTGACATACGCTGGGGTAAGTTATCAACACCAGCGTTTACACTTCACAAGCGCCACGGTAGGCGTAATTATTTATAGGTATATCCTGCGTTCGTAAAGGGCTGGGTAGATATTATTTTATTGAAAAATAATGAATTAATACATTAAATCAAATTTGAAATTCAAAATTTAGTTATATCTAGATATTGATCACTAAAATAAAATTATCAATGAATAGAAATAATATATGTAAAGGATAAAAACTAATATTATTAATTAGTTATTCAAAAATTAATTTCATATCACAAAGGTAACTAACAATAGATATTCCATACTTAGTTCTTCAATAATTAACTTGTGAGATGAACACAACAACAATCAATGTTGGAAGCCCAATTTCAACGTATTTTGCCAATTACAGAAGATGAGGGGAAATAAATATATGATAGAAGAGGTATAGAGGCAAAAATTAGACCACTTTGATTACTTCAAGGGTAAAATTGTTCGTTGACCAAATTCATATCACATGTGGAATGTAATGTTGACACGTGCATGGACGACGTGTCAACGTTACATTCGCTAGAGGGTAAAATTGGACTACTTTGGTTACTTAAAAGATAAAATTGTACCCAATGTTAGTTTAGAGTGTCCAGCGGTTCAAGTTGGTTATTTGAAGGGTAAAGCATGGTCATTACCCAAAAATTTAAGGATGCAAAATTTAATACTCTATAGTTATTTTTTCCCTCAAAAACTAACTTATTCAACTTATAAATTAACTTATAATCTAATTATACGTGACATATGTTATAATTTAGTGGTTTAATTCAATTTGCTTCCTTAACTTCCACAAAAAATGGTAAAGTAATCTTATACTCCCACCAGTCCTAAATATAAGACCTAATTGACTTTTTCTGGAAAATCCTAAAAAAGCAAAAATAAGTTAATTATAAATTGATTTACTTAATTTTTTTTCTTAAACTAGTTTATTTTACCTATAAACTAATGGATAATCTAAAAATATATCAAATATGTCATTATTTAATAACTTATTTCGCAAACTTAATCTCTTTAAAAAAAAGTCAATTAAGTTCTATATTTAGGACCGGAGGTAGTATTTAAGACTAGAGGGGGAATTTTAATCTATTGTGGCCCTATAAAGCCTTAATTTTCCTCACACACAAGGAAAATAATAGAGGGGATAAAACATAAAATGACAACCATTATAAATGACAACATGGAAAGAAAAAGCCATATATAGCTGATTAGTGTTTGTTGATAACAAGAAGCAATCATTTACTGCAATAATAATAATGTGTTTACCGGCCCTATATAGGACTTCTATTTCCATGCTACGAAACTCAAACTATATTGAGGTGAAAGACAAAGCTGGAAATGGAGGACTTGGAACTTCAATAAGGCCTTCCAACATTTGCATAACAGTCTTCATGGTTGGCCTTATTTCTGGATTTTCTTGAATGCACCATATTGCTATCATCACCCACTTCTTCATCCTCTCTATGTCAGAAATGGCCTCCTCATCATTCCCTACCAGAATCTCTAATCTTCTCTCCATATAGCAATCATAAACCCAGTCTATAAGTATTGCCTCTTCCTCCACTTCATCCAGATCCATCCCCACACTTCTTTTGCAGCAAATTATTTCTAGCAACATCACACCATAGCTATAAACATCCACTTTCACAGTCACAGGAACATTCTTGAACCATTCAGGTGCAACATATCCTTTAGTTCCTCTTATCATTGTATGGGTTCTGCTCTTATTAGAGTACAACAGCTTGGCCAGCCCAAAGTCTGATACTTTTGGCATGAAATGGTCATCAATAAGAATATTCTGAGGCTTTATATCACAGTGAATGATGGGAGTCTCACACTCCTCATGCAAGTAAAGAAGCCCTCTAGCAACTCCTAAAGCAAGGTTGACCCTTAAGTTCCATGTAGGTTTGGGATGCTTGAAAAGGATGTCAGCAAGTGTACCATTGATCATGAACTCATACACCAAAAGCCTATGAACTCCCTCATCACAGAATCCAATAAGCCTAACCAAATTTCTGTGGCATGTTCTTCCAATGGAACTCAACTCATTCCTAAATTCCATCTCACTTTCTCGAGCTATTCTGTCCAATCTCTTCACAGCAACAACAGTAGTATCATTGGTTATTGAGTTGAGGGTGCCTTTGTACACAATGCCAAACGAACCCCTTCCTACTTCTTCACTGAACTCATGTGTTGCTTCCTTCAGTGCTTCATATGTGAAAGAGTGCACATTTGTTGTTTCAACGAAACTTGGAACTTGAACAACAACAACCTTTTTGGTCTTTAACAGAATAACTAATACAACTGTGGCTACCAACAGAGTATTTACAGCAAGGGAGCCAATAAGCGACCCTAAAAGAGCATGTTGGAGTTGAAGCTGATCTTCCTTTTCAATATGACCCAATGGTTTTTTTCTTATTTTCAAGAGTGCTGTTGTTAAATTGAGATAAGATTCTATTCTTCCATTAGAAAGGGGCAGTCTTTTCTTCCAACAATCCTTTGCAGCATTAGAGATAGCAGCAGCACAATTACAATCATTCAAACAAGATTTTTCACATTCTTCCCTTGTATAATCATTCAACCTTTCATAATCTCCAAAAGGCCAATTCACATCTGGCAAAGGCTCCATTTCATATACCTCTTGTGGATTTTCATTGGATTCTACATCATCACCTCCACAACCAAGTGATAAATCAGGTTTGCATCCTTCAAATTCATTTTTTGGATCAACCCAAGAATATCCTTCTGGACACTTACATGTAGGCCTCTTGTTTTTCTCATCCCAGATACAGTAACTATTGTAGCCACATGAACCACTACCCATGTCACTACGTATTGCAGTACAAATGTTTTCAGGAACATACCCCTTGATAGACCAAACTTGATCTTCTTTGGATTTCTTGGGATAAGAGTACAAGGTGAAAACTCCATAGTACTCAAGTGTAGCCCTGTAATAATACCTGCCAACATCAAGACTTGAACCACTCAATCCAATGGCTACTTCACCTCCAACTACTGATGAATTGAAGATTAATTGTGAAGCAGAGTCATTAGAACTAGTGTTAATATCAAAATACTTAGTGTAACGAGATTGCCACCCAGTCTGAGTTAAGGAGAGATTACCATTATCAAAATAAAGCTCAAACCTTCCCTTAGTGTAATTAGTTCTTGACAATCTAGAAGATAACTTACTGTTCAAACCCAAAGTTTGTGTGGGCAAGAGGGTATCTGTGGGATTGTTGAAACTTTGCCACAAATAAGAAGAATCTGATGATGCCATAGCAAAATTTCCATTGTCATGCAATTCTGCATAGGACACAGGATTATGAGTATCTCGTTCAATACTTGGCAACTTATATATGGCTTCACCTTGGGGGTTAATGAGTGAGAGGCCCATTCCAGTGAACCAAAGCATGGATCCAAGTGGTATTGGAGTTTGGATGTCTGCATTCCACACAATGGTGTGATCTTGAATTTTGTTGAACCATATGGCTAGAAAGAAAAAGTTTGTATTGTAGTTGTTATTGATGGGGAGGAAACCAAAAGCGAATTCACCAGAAGGGGAGAGCCATGAAGCATTTTTATCGTTAGTGGAGAGTTTTGTGTTAGTCTCAATGCGTGCAAAAGCCAAATGAAAAGGTTGAAGCAAGAAAAGGGCCAAGACGAAGTAGAAGAACATGTTGGAAACAATGGCCATGTTGTGAAAGCAAGCAAGAGCTTATTTAGAATCAGATTTTTTTGAGAAAATAGAGGGTGGCTTTATGGGATAAAGAGACTATGAACAGGTGCTAACAGTAACTGGGGTTGGTCTACATGGTCTTCCACCTCCTGACGTTGAAAATTCTTCCTTTGAAATATACATGCATGTCTGTGTCAGTGTGTGTATGTGTTCATACAAGTACGTACTGCACATTGATATCAGCTCAGGCTATTCAAATTATTGTTTGTGAAATGAGTGATATAATTATTGACTAACATGGTCCTAGCATTGTGTTTTACTATTCTTGGGGTATAAATTCAATTGCTTGAGATACAATTATATATGCTTTACTATTCTACTTAACTACTATAAGCAAGCATAGGTACCATTTTTTTCAAGGTTAACAGAATACATTTGGTCATTATATTTGTATCAAGCATTATTTTGATAGTGTTAACCTTGAAAATAGGAAAATATACTTAGACCTTTTTTATGATACTTTAAGTACTTTTTTTTGTTAACGCGGTAAGTTTCATTTAACAAAAAAAGGCTACCTCAACAAATTTGAGTGGTTATTTTGTAGTTAAATGTTAACAAAGTTTGTTTAAATTTTAATTCTTTAGTATACTAATATTTATATTTTAAAATTTAGTCAATTTTTGTCAACATTTAACTACAAAATTATTCTATAGACTTATTGAGCCATGAAGTTTGAAAAAAAAAAGGGCTAAATGCGTGACATTGTCAAACTTAGAGGACAAAAGAACTCAAAACCAATATAAATGATCAAAATAAAATTTAGCTGTTTTTTAAATATATGGTCTTCCGAGCTAGAAAATTGAACTAATTGATGCACTTCTAAAAATTAAGTTCAAATGATAATATTTATATTCCCAGTTTACTTTAATTAGAGGTCTCGATATATTTTTTTTTTCCAAATTCTCAAGTAATTTTTTTTACCATGGAATTCTCATGTAATTCAATACATATAGAATAGTGACATGATATTCATTGTATGCATACACAGATCTCATACCTAAAGTTATGAATTGCCATTCGTTGGTATTTAATTAATAATTTATGTACTTATTGTAATTCAGAATTTATAAATTTTAGGAATACTCTTAAAGCTTTGAAGAAATTAAACATCTTTCAATATTTCAGATGGGTAATATTTATGATAATAATACTTGAATTTCCTATTTTCTCTCATGTCTCAATTCATTTTGTATCATAACATATGTGAAATATCATTAAATTATATGTTAACTTATAAGTCAAATAATTTAGAGTGGAAATTCTGATAAAACAATTTATAATTGACTTATTTAATTTTCTTGAGATTTTTTAAAAAGATAATTAGGTCTTATATTAAAGACCGAATATGGGTAAAGCTGAGTATTGCTCCCTCCAGCCCAAAATATAACATTCCTTTAACCTTTTTTTGAAGTTAAGGAAGAAAATTACACTCTTAAATTATAATATACTTTGACACATTTAAATAGATTGGATCTTAGTTTATAAGTAAAATAAATTAGTTTTGAGAAAAAAAAAAAGATAATTATAGACAATTTGAAATGATTAATTTTATATCCTTAAATTCTCTAGAAAAATCAAAGTTATCATATAATTAGAACATTGAGGAATTATTATTATATCCTTCTTTCATTCTTTTTAACTGATTATATTCTTCTTTCATTAGATATTCATTCTTTTTTTTTCTGTTGTCATTTGTCGCTATCTACCCAATGTATAATTTTATATCATGAACTAGGAATTCAAAGCTGTAAAAGTGGGTTTGAAAAACAATATCAGACAAGTATTATTTAAATTAATTACTCCATCTTCAAATGGAAAATTAACAGTCCAGCAATAATATAACATTATCCTCTGTTGTGAACATGTGATAATGACTTGACTGTCAGCTTAGCTTCTGTTGGACAAAGTCGTAAATTGACTTGTTGATAGAGTCAACATTGAGACGATGTCATGTGGGTGTGTTACGTGGTGATCTGATACCCAATCTTCGTATGGGAAACGTAGCAATTTTTCTTGAACTCATTGGTCGCGGTAGCTTGAAAAAGAAAACTTTTGGAAAAGTGAGTATTTTTTTTATCTGATTTGTTGATTTAGTGCGTATTCGGCATAGACTTGAATCAAAACCAGCTAGACACTCCAAAAAAAATAGAAAAGCATTTTTCCCAACTAAACTTAGGCTTTGGTTAGGTTTTAGAAAATGTGAAATTTGATATTTTTACTTTATATTTTTACCCAATGCCTAACGTAAAATTATGCTCTTATTATACATATCATAATGAAATATCAAGTATGCCATTTTGTCCCCTTTTTATTAATTTACACATAAAAAAAGTCATCATCACAAAATCTATTATTCTTAAAATCCATTCTTAAAAAACACTTTTCAATTATATAAAAGTTAATCTAAGCTGGATGTTCTACATAACTAATAACATTATACAGTCTGATTGTATAATGATATTTATGTTTTGATTTGTTAGTGATCAAAATGACTTTTTATAGCATGTTCTATTACAGAAAAAAATATAGCAAGAAAAAAAAAATCCAAGTGAACAATGTTCCTTTTTTCATAATTTAGTGAACATTTTTATTCATTGTTGTAAAAGATACAATTCTAAAAGTCCAATTATTTACATTGATTAGCTTAAATTATCCAATCAAATTTCAACATATCAGTTTTTTATAATAACAAAAAGTTGCATGGAGAAAAATTCACAATTCTATCAAAGTGTCATTGATAATAAAAATCACACATTTATAAAATTTTATTGCAAAGTTAGACTTATTTTTTATCCTACAAAAAAATAACAAAATGAAATACAAAGACAATAACTAACCATGCGAAGAATAAAAGACTACCAATGTGAGTTTAATAAAGATGTAAATTTGTCTAGACTTGTTGAAATGTATGAGAATCACCAGATCATAGTAGAGGTGAAAGAAGAAGGCAAAGGTGGATTTGGCACTTCAACAAGTCCCTCCAACATTTGCATAACAGTCTTCATGCTTGGCCTTGCTTCATGCTTCTCTTGAATGCACCAAATAGCTATTTTCACCCATTTCTTCAATCTCCCTATATCAGCCATGGCCTCCTTATCATTCTCTACCAAGACATCTATTCTCTGCACTGCATAGCAATCATAGGCCCAATCTACTAGCACTGCCTTTTCTTCCTCTTCTTCCATATCCATCATCACATTTTTTCTGCAACAAATTATCTCTAACAGCATCACCCCATAGCTATAAACATCCACTTTAGCAGTCACAGGAACACTCTTGAACCATTCTGGTGCTACATACCCTTTTGTTCCTCTTATCACTGTATGAGTTTTGCTTTGATTCAAATATAACAACTTGGCCAACCCAAAGTCTGAGATTTTCGGTACAAAATTTCTATCTATTAGTATATTTTGAGGCTTTATGTCACAGTGAATGATGGGAGTGTCACACTCTTCATGTAAGTAAACCAATCCTCTAGCAATTCCAAAAGCAAAGTTAACTCTCATGTTCCAAATGGGCTTGACTTCTCCAAAGAGGATTTCTGCAAGAGTTCCATTGCTCATGAACTCATATACTAGAAGTCTATGAACTCCCTCATCACAAAAACCAATCAATCTTACCAAATTCTTGTGGCATGTTTTTCCAATGACACTCAACTCTGTCCTAAACTCCTTCTCCCTTTCTTGAGCTAATCTATCCAACCTCTTCACTGCAACAACGTTGGTATTATTAGTTCCTGAGGTAAGGTTACCTTTGTAAACAATGCCAAATGAACCCCTCCCTAACTCTTCATTGAATCCATGAGTTGCCTCTTTCAATGCTTCATAATTGAAGGAGTGCAAATTCACATCAAGTGCACTTGAAACTTGTACATTCTTTTTTGGCCTTAGGAAAATAATCATAATCACAATGGCTATAAGAAAAGTGTTGATAACAACGGATCCAATAAGTGAACCTAAAAGAGCAGGCTGTTTTTTCTCAACAATGTCAAGATTGTTCCTTGCTGGCAAAATTCTTGTTTTGATGAGTGCCGTTTGGCCGCTACCAGCATTTCCTCTTCCATTAGAAAGTGGAAGTCTTTTCTTCCAACAAGTACCATGATTGTCAAAAATGGCAACAGCACAATTACAATCATACCAGCAAGAAGTTTGGCATTCATCTTGGGTAAAATTGTACAATCTTTCATAATCTCCTAAAGGCCAGTCTACATTCTGCATAACTTTAAATCCATACACCGCTTTTGGATTGGTTTTGGATTCTACATCATCAGCCCCACAACCAAGTGAAACATCAGGTTGGCAATCTCCAAACAAGTTGTTTGGATCAACTAGTGAGTACCCATCTAAGCATATGCAGGTTGGCCTCTGATTTTGCATTGAACAATAGCTATTATATCCACAAGAACCACTCCCAAAATCACTAAAGATGGCATTGCAAATGTTATTTGGAACATGCTCCATAGTTGACCAAACTTGGTTGCCATCAGACCCCTTAGGAAAAGAATATAAAGTAAAAACCCCATAATATTCAAGTGTAGCCCTATAATAAAATCTATTCAGATCAAGAGTTGTATCCGACCATCTAGACTCAAGGGGTTTCTTATCTCCACCCTTTGTCTCTATATAAAGACTAGATGTATCAAAGACTAGTTGTATAGCAGAGTCATTACCATTGGTTGCTGATGAACTCTTGTTGACACTAAAGTAACTAGTGTAACGAGATTCAGTGGGCCAACCTATCTGACTTAACAAGAGATTGGAATTATCATCGAAGTAAAGCTCAAACTTTCCCTTGGTGTAATTTGTCTGTGTCAAGCGAGAAGCTAACTTACCATTGAGAGGCAGAGTTTGGTTTGGCAAAAGTGTATCAGTAGGATTGTCAAAACTTTGCCACAAATAGGAAGAATTTGAGGATGCCAAAACAAAATTTCCTGTGTCCATCATAGCTCCATAGGACACATCTCCTTGTGATGAAGAATTCCATATGGCTTGACCTTGAGGGTTGGTGAGACTAAGACCTGTTGATGTGAGCTGAACTCGTGATCCTGATGGCACTTCTGGATTTAACATGTTTGGAGTCCATATTATAGTTTTGTCAGATATTTTGTTAAACCAGATGGAAAGCAAGAAGAGACTTGTACTGTCCATTTGGCGAAATCCAAAAGCAAACTCCCCTGAAGGTGAGAGCCATGAAGAATTAGCCTGATCATTGGTGGAGAGTGTTGAGCCCAAAGTCACGTTTGCAAGGGCCAAATCTAGTGGTGTTAAGAGGAGGAGGGTGAAGAAGATGTTGAGAGTAACCATGAAATCAAGTGAGCTGTTAGTGCTAGACATGTTACGTTAATGAGTAGTGACTGCAGGCTGCAGCTATATATAAAATACAGGAGGTGTTATGTTTTAGAGAGAAAAAAAGCAGACGGAGGAAACTTAATTACATGATATTGTCAGCTATATAGTCAAGCGTATGATTACCCACGAAAAACACCAGTATTAAAAATTTGGAAAAAGGATTTATAGGAGTCTTTAGAAGATTTAATTTTCCACAGCATGGGCCATGCATTTCTAAAACAAACTGCTTTTTAGCACCTGGCAAGATGCTAATGAATACCAAATTAAAAAATAACCAGGAATTATGAGTGAGATAAGGTTGGATCTTGACTTTTGAGTTTTGATAGAAGCAGCCTAGGAACAATGCCAAACTATAGTAGTATTTTTGTTGTTTAATATAGCCCATCCGGGGACCCTTGTAGAGTCACCACGTAAGTCGATTGTCAAAGTATATGCTGTCCATTGTACAGTTTGCTGATCAACCGAGAAGTTTAACAAGCTAAGTAATTGACTCAGTGTCCGCGTAATTACCACTCAAGTAATTCATAATTGGGTAAAAGCTGACAAAAGCTCCATTGACTGGACCATTAGGACCATTCAACGACATAAATAAACCTCAAAGTGAACGTTAAAAGAGAAAATAATTGTAAGTGAGGTAGTTGGTTGAGCTGGTAAGTGGGCTACAACCCCCGTAAGGAGGAGAACGCATTTTTGAATCCCGGGAAGCGCTCTCATTGGGAGAGGGGACAACCTTGCCTATGTGGGCAACACTCCTACCCCTCGAGTCCGGATTAAACCGGGCGGTAATTTACCAAAAAAAAAAAGAGAGAGAGAGAAAATAATTGTTGGTATAATGGGGAGATCGTTAAGCAACTTTCTTAGTTTCTTATAAAAAGAGATCATAAACCAAATTTGAGCTTAGGGATCGAGGGAGTGATGTTATAAATCTTTGTAACACAAGGAATAATCCAAAATTTAAATGATTTTGATTTAAACTATAAGAGTTTTACCCTTATATTCTCTCAATTTAACGTGTCTTTTCTACTTTATCTCTATATCTCTTTCATATTTATTAATGTTTATATATTTTTATCTCTCAATAATATCATAATGAAAATAAATAATATGAGAAAAAATAATTAACTCAATGCATCCAATTAAATTTTACATTTTTTTCTCAAGAAGTGTTTTTTGGCGGTTGAGCTAGCTCTTATATTGCGAATTAGAGGAAGTACTTATAACAACTTCCTTTTGGATCATTTTACTCCCAATGTGGTTATATATCTTATTATAAGTTGAAATCTGTGGATGTGGTTGTCCTGAACTAAAAGATTCATTTTTGGTTTATTAAACATTTATTGCATTTTTTAAGTTCTCTCATTATATATCTTTCTCATGCATTTTCTTTCATTTATGTTAGTATCTTTAATTTACGTTTCCTGCTTTTAAATAATCTTCAGTTTTTATTATATATATATATATATATATAACCCCAACACACACACACACACACTTACACACGATTAATCTATATTTCAACAGTTACAAGTTCAATTTGGAAAAATTGTTACTTATTACAAGGTGACCTTATGCGTTATTATTAATGTTGATATTACAATTTTGCTTCTTTTATCAAAAATAGGTAGTGAAACAATTAGGTAAAAAACAGTGTATAAAAAACTTTCAATCTGTAGTTTTATCAAAAAAAAAACTTTCAATCTGTAGGGGAGAATACAATTAAACTCTCAATCTCCTTTTACTAGTATTGAGCATTTATAATGTCGCCCATGTTTGACTTGGTGTGAACTGTGAAACCAACTATGTTGAGGAGGTGATGAGGCTTATAATTATCTTTTGAACTTTCGTCAAACAAGCCCGACATGGTGACTCAAGAAACATCTATGCACTTCTTAAATAGTTAGGCCTCAGTTTCATATATTAAAAATATTGGCCCAAAAAAGTCGAGCCCATGAAATAAGTGACAAAGGCCTAAAATTCCAAACCACCACCTCCCCAAAACAAACAAAAAAAAAGAATTCAAAACGAAAAGAATAGAGCATGAAAACCTTTGTTTAGTGTTGTCAAGTTAGTTAGTTGGCTATGCTTTGCCATTTTTTCATTTAAAACATAATCATTGTATAATTTCTGGGCAGGGAGTGTTAAACATAAGTAAGCATGGAATAAGTTTGAACTTATAATTTAATTGATAAAACGTATAATAGCATATCGGTGTGGAAAAGACGACAGATTCAAGTTTAGCATGGGTAATCCATGAGGAGACAGGAGACATCAATGACAAGATTTCGTTCTTGGCTCAAAGAAAAACACATGAAAAAGAAACAACTTGGCTCAGAATCGACAACGTTAACACGTTGGTGATGACATAGAATAGCCTTTGAAATTTAATTCAATCATAGTCTGTCGTTTGCCATTAACACTACGAACGTTAAAAAAATGAGTTTTTATTATTGTTGAAATGAATTGAATGGGTTACATAGTAACATGTACAGTTGTGTACACATATGTATGTCTCTTTATAACTAAGTGGACGATGAGAGAAATGGTATGACTCTCTAGCTTAGTACATGAAACTCATAATGTACAGAAGGAGAAAACAGATCGAAGAACGTGTATATATATATATATATATATATATATATATATATATATATATATATATATATATATATATATATATATATATATATATCAGCTGACATCCCTTCTGGCCACCTGCTTCTCTGGCCTCCCACTCTGCAATGCCTGAGAAGAAGACCGTTTTGCCCTCACCCTCACAGGCTCAGGCTCACCAGAGTTGACCCTAAGTGGGAAATTAAGAAGAGCCCTAGAGCCTCTCATCCTATAAGCGGCTCGGTCATAAGCAAGAGCCGCGTCCTCAGCCGTCTCAAATGTACCCAACCACACACGAGCACCATTCTTAGAAGGGTCTCTTATCTCCGCCGCAAACTTCCCCCACGGCCTTTGACGCACTCCTCTATAATGCCTTGCCTTCTCTTGTGGCGGCGCAGGAGCCGCCGCCGCCACATCGGGCTCCGCCTTCACCACAATATTGGTGGTGGAGGGATAAGTAGAGTATGTCTCTTGTGGGGCCCATCCTACGTGGAGTGCTTCCCGGAGAACTCCGTAGAGGAGCATGTCTTCTGGGTCGTCTTGTCTCAACGGTAATTCGCCTGAATGATGGAATAATGTCTTGGTGGGAGTAGTAATATCGTATTCACCGAGCAAGTGGCGGCGAATGGAATCCAAGAATTCTAAATCTGAGTCGTAGCTGCTGGTGTTGGGTCCAGACATGGTGTTGTTGCCTTCCATTGGCTTCAACGCACAGTTTGTGTATATATAATAGCTTGTGTATGTATGTTTGAGGTTGGCCTGGGAGGGGAGATGTATGTGATTTGAAGATATGTAACGTAATTGCAAGCTAAGGAAAATAAAAGGGAAGAAGGTAAGGTGGCGATGGATGAGATATAATATAATTTGGGGTATATATAATGGGTATTTAAGGGAGAACAAGTGGTGGCTGTGATGTTTGAATATATTTGGTTAAGTTGAATTTCCTTGTGTGCGTGACGACGACATTATTGAACATTATTATTGTTCCGGGATGTCACTCCTAGAGTCCTATATTCCTTAGCGGGAAATAAATGGAGGCTAGCTACACCACTAGACAGCAGGGGTCAGTTTCTGGGAAGCTTCTTTAACCTCACGTGGGGGCGGGATTTGGATATATAGGTCCCAACAACATTATTGTGTCGTCCTCGTCCTGCTCCTTTTCTTCCATCCCAAGATCCACGCAAGTCCCTTTGGTTGTCAAGGAAATCATAGAAAGAAAGTGAATGAGAGAAAGTATAATTGTTTTTTTTGTTAATTTACATATACCTGGGGCCCACAAATTTTCTCTCTTCATCTCACACTTTCTTGAGGTATATAGACTTTACTTTCCTACCATTAAATCTACTTTCCATATTCACACTTTCACTTTCAATTTTCCACTTTCTTTTCTTATCACTAAGCAGGCTCATTTAGTACCAGATTCTCTAGTGGGAAAATATTCCCGGAACCCTCTACATAAAATTGTATATAAGAGCTCTCTCTGGTGGGAAAATACTCCCATAACCCTCTACATAAAATTGTATATAAGAGCTCATTTAAAGTTTCTCCCGTATTATTTATTATAAGTAATGTCAGAAAAAGAATTGATAAAAATGAGAGAAATGCGTATCAAAGCGAATATTAATAGAGGGAGTAATGGTTAGTACGTAATATGTGTGTGTGTAGGTATGGACATACTATATTTGAATGACTAATTTAAATTTAAATACATACAATGATTGAAAATTGTTTTTCAAATCGAGCTTTATTTTTTCATCAAAGTTTTAAAGTAGAGAGGCATTTGGGGTCATGTTATTATATTAAGGTTAGGAAAACATCTTAAATCTCAATTGATATTTTCGAATTTTGGGGCAAGAAATAATGTCATTATTTATTTACCATTTATTTTTATTTTTGGCAAGAAATAATGTCATTATTGTGTTTGTTTGTTTGTTATTTTTATTTTGGAGGCAAATGGAGAACTAAACTTCTGTGAGCCATTCAGATTTGATTATCTTAAAGATTATGATTTATTTGAAACAATAATGACCAATAAAAAGTATCTATGAAATAATTTCTTGAACAAATGTAGACATTAAACCTTTTAAATAAGATCTATGTGGTACATAGAAGATTGACTTTCCCTACTCGGTTTATTTATGTGTTAAATAAATTATTATTATTATTAAAACTTAATATATTATATACATAATACATTAATGCATAAACTGTTAGAATTTAAAATCAAACAAAGCTTAAAAGGAGAATTCGCTCGCTGCTATATATATATATATATATATATATATATATATATATATATATATTAAAAATATCTCATACAGTAATTGATCTATATGCGCTATATATATTACACGAGGAAAAATAAAAAAAAAATGCAAACGAGCGATTTACTCCGTATTTATTAACATTATTCCCGCAGATTAATATAATACAGATCAGATTCTAAACCAGTCAAATCCTTCCTAGAATCGTTTCTCTCGCGAGAGATCGAAAATAAGAGTTTGATTTGAATAATCAATTTGATAGCTTAAGAGTTTGATTTGAATAATCAATTTGATAGCTTTGAACCTTGAAGCTCTCCAGTCTCCATCACCTACCAATGCTAGAGATACAGTGTATCAAGCTCGAAAAGCATGAATCCACCGAACAAATAAATTAAATATGCGTACGTAATACATAATTAGGTTGAAGATGTGAATAAAGTTGAAATTTCCAATGTAGGAAAACTAAAAATCAGTTTTTTACAAGGGAAAAGTTATTTGTTGGTAAACTCTTAATAAATTTCAATATTAATTTTAGTATTTTTGTCTTTTTATGTCATAATAAAACAATTAATTTTGCTCAATTATAAAACATTGAATTTACTCAATTAGTAGTTAGTATTTGTGTGAAAGTTAAAGGTGCTAACAAAATAAAATTAAAACATCCCCGCGATATATCTTTTTCCATATACAGAGCAATTTAATAAATTGAAATTCAAAAACATAATTCTTCTTATTCAAAATTATGTATATCTATATTTGACACCCATCGTGCCAGATATTCCAAATAAAGTATCCCCCCCCCTTTCTCTCCTGTGTATAATAAATTAAGCGCGGCAAATATTTAAATGATACTACCCCGATCTTAAATATAAGACTTAGATAACTTTTTTTGGAGACATTAAAGTTACGAAATAGGTTATTAAATCATGACATATTTGATATATTTTTATATTATCCATTAGTTAATAGGTAAAATATACTACTCTAAGGGAAAAATTAGGTAAATTATCAATTTATAATTAACTTATTTTGCTTTTTTAGGATTTTCCAAAAAAATCAATTAGGTCTTATATTTAGGACCGGAGGGAGTATTAAGGTTTATTCTTTATGGGAAAAAATGAGGTATAATAATTGAACAAGTAAATTAAGAACATTATTTCACCCCCAAAATGTACACAAGGGATTCCCAAGTAATCAGTAATAAACAGACTTTTTATGCAAATGGTTAGGTTAATACGACGATTCTTTAACGTGTATACATTAAGCAAGACCTGGACAAATGCTATCGAGGCAAATTTAGTAAGACGTCGTTCATATATAAGTAAGTAATACAAATTTATCCAATCATCTATGGATAATTCTGGAACCATTAAAGAGTTTAGTCAGTAAAGTGATTATATAAACTTTAGAAGATTTAACTTGCTTTGACCGATGATTGGATATGAAACTACTCCCTCCGGTCCTATTTATAAGTCGCTAACCGCCTCTAAATTTTGATCCTTAATATAAGTCACCAACTACCACTAACTAACTCATTTATTAAAATTTTCCTAATATACCCTTACATTGGAAAATGAGAAGAGAGAGAAGATGAAAGAAACACTTTTATAGATAGAGGATTAATGAAGAGAGAGAAAATGTAGTGGGTCATAGTGATAAAGGTGGGAGGGGTAAAAATGGAAAAGACAAAAAAAATAAGACCAATTTAATGATCCAACTTCCATTAACCTCCATTCCTTGGTATGTACAATTTAGGCGGTTAGCGACTTATAAATAGGACCGGAGGGAGTACATACGAGCCTCGAATGAAATTGTTTCTTTGACAGATTATGCTTTGACCGATGAGGTATCAGCGAGGGTCTGCCCGATCATATAATGTAATAGTAGCCTGATAAATGCAAAGCGGCGTAATTTTTTAATGAGAAATCATCTCAACTTGTTTGAATCGATCGATGAAGAGGTTTACGACACGTGATCCTAGACTTTCAATTCGTCCAGTGTGAAAGGTTCGGTTTAACTTTCTAAAAGTCCCATTCAACACCTGGGTGCGATATTCTTTAATATTATGGGAAATTTCAGATATTGAAGTTAATCATCATATGATGCTGCTTTTTTTTTTGCCAGAAAGCAACATGTAAACATGTACCTACCAAACTGTAGATATCAAGGAATGAAGGTTAATGGAATTTATATCATTAAACTGGTCTTATTTTTTTTCTTTTCCATTTTTGCCCCTCCCACCTTTATCACTATGACCTAGTATCTTTTCTCTCTCTTCATTAATCATCTATCTTTATGAGTATATATGTGTCTTTTTCATCTTCTATTTCTTTTCATCTTCCAACGTTCATTTTTCAATGACAATGATATATTGGGAAAATTTTAATAAATGAGTTAGTTAATGGTAGTCCGTGACTTATATTAAGGACCAAAATTTAGAGGCGGTTGGTGACTTATAATAAGGACCCGAGGAAGTAACAACATTACTGTTGCTGATTTGTAGGCTAAACTTGGGTTTCACTAACTATTACCACAAGATAATTCGCATTTGTTTATTTGTTGTAATGAAATGTATCAGATCGACTTGTTGCTGTCATTTTTATTAAAAAATAGTAATAAATGAAACGTTTTTATTACCTCATACATGTAACATGTAAGCTATGGTGTAGTAGTTTATATGATATTGAAACAATTAGTTAAATCTATATTATTCATTAAAAATGCATACTGATCTTCCTCAAGATATTTTTATTTATTCACTAGGAACCGCTCCGATCTTGCCTTTGATGAAAAGAACCATCTCAGTAAGTACAACTACAGTCAGAGTCTGTACCAACAAGGACATAGTTCGAATTGCTCATTGAAAATCTATTTTAAAATAATTAAGAGTCTAAATTTTTTATAAATTTAAAAAATATTATGAATTGAAGGGTCGTGTTTAATATGAAAACAAATCTCTTTGGTTGCAGATTGTACTCAAAGGAATACAGGGAAGGAAAACGTGAGTATCTAAAATTGAAAGGAAAATCATAATCAGGTCCTTTATTGAGAAATTAATTACAACCAGATTCTAAACAATTACCAATTTACATTGAATTTTCAAGAGACTTGAGTTATATATTGATGATAAAATTTTATAATTGACAACTCAATAGTTGTGGGTGGAAACTTATTGAATGGCAGCTCTCTGCTTGAGAATTTTGCTACAATTGACAATTCAAGGATCAAGTTTGTTATTGAAAACTAATTAATGAGTGGTTGTCAACGACAATCCATTTAATATATGAGCTCATAGCCAAATTAAAACATACACTGATACAAGCTTGTTAAAAAACGTTTAAACTTTAATTTAGTTAGATGTTTGAAATTAATTATTTTTTATCAACATTACTCGTATTTATTATCGTCATACTATTAAAAGAGAGAAAAAGCTAATCATTATTAATATTTACGATATTATATGTTACTCCCTCCGGTCCATAATATAAGAGCCCAAAATTTGAATGGTTTTGGTCCTAATATAAGAACTCAACTCACACTCTCCTCATTTAATGTGTTTTTTCCTACTTTGCCCCTAATTCTCTTTCATATTTATTAATGTTTATGTATTTTTTTCTCTTACAAGCATTATAATAAATATGAGCAATATTGGAAAAGAAACTTTAACTCCGGACACCCAACTAACATTTACAAGTTTTCTTAAGAAACGTTTTTTTGGCGGCTAGCTCTTATATTAAAGACCGGAGGGGGTAGTTTCTAAACATGATTTAGCCCAAGCCTCATAATTCCGCCCAGAATCTGTTGCTCTCTTGAGATCGCCTAGGCACCAAAAACTCTCATTTTTCATCATTTACTATGCATCTTATCTTCACCTTATGTGTTCCTAATCCTTTGAAAATTGCTTGTAAGAATTAGAATGTAATCAAAATACAATATATTTGAGCAAGAAAGTGCAATCCAAAAATTAATTGCACACTTTTATTTAGTCAACACCGAAAACATGCACACATATACTCCCCCCGGTCCTTATTATAAGTCATCAACTACCCCTAATTTTTGGTTCTAAATATAAGTCACTAACCGCCGCATTAAATGTTTTTTCCTACTTTACCCTTGTCATTAATGAAGATTCAAAATTGAAAATGTGAAACACATCATTTAATGAAGGGTGAAATTGGAAAAAGTGGAAAAGTAAACATGAATTTTAAGATCCAACTATCATTGTTTGGTATGTGAGAAATAAGTAGTTGGTGACTTATAATTAGAATCGGAGGGAGTACAAATTAATGCATGAAATTGAGGTAAACTGGTGAAATGTCCTGAAATCCTAAGAGTTAATTAACCGTTATGATTGGAGGAGGTCAATAAAACCGTGATGATTGGAGATTTGAAAACGTAAGAATATGAAAAAGGGACGTGAAACTGAGGAGGGGAGGGGGGAGACATTGCGTGAGGAGATAGAAATTAAAGAGGAAGGTTGTGTGCAGCTTCTAGTAACAAGAGGAAGCACGTGGGAATATGGATCATTCAAACCAGAGATAAGACTAAGAGTGGGACCCATTCATGAGTGATGTGAGGTTAGTGAATGTGGAAGGAAGGAAGGAGAAGAATGCAATTTTGGAAAGTAGCGAAGAGGAGGAGAAATACTCAAACATTGCGGTGGGAACATGCACGTGCTTTTGCTCTCACCCTTTGACTTTCAACTCCCAACTTTCCTCTTATAGCTAGGAAAACCCCAGCCTCAACATTTTCAACAGTCAAACCCTTTCCTTTATCGACACTCCTCTTTTTTCTTCTATAATTGATCTCCTTCGATTCTCTCTTGCTTATCCCTAGCCCGCCGCAGTTTTAAGATTTATAATTAATTAATTATGACACATTTTTTTTACTAAGCCCCAACAAATCATGCCTGCTCGTATGATACAAAAGAGGTTTTTACCACGCAAATATGTAACTAGCTAGCACGCACTTCCTTTTTTATTAAGCCAGAGTAGTTAATTTGCCGTCTTTGGATCATGAATATTAGACATATATACTTATCTAATTTGATTGAATTAATAATGTTAATTAAATTAGTTACTATATATGATGTAATTTTTCTGAAGCACCAATCATTCTTTAGGCTCTGCTTGGACGAGAGGAAAATGGGAGAGGAAAGAAAGTGAGAGGAAAGAAAATAAGGAGGAAAGAAAACAGGGAAGAAAATATAATCCCCCTGTTGCTTGGATGGAGGGGGGAAAATAAGGAGGACAGAAAATGGGTATATATCAGAATGACTAAAATACCCTTATTGTAAACACTTAAATAAGAAAACTATATATTTTAACAAAGAAAATTATTTTTTTAATAAATCAATAAGTGGGAGATCTCTTGAAATTAAATGAATTTAAATTAAATAAGGGAATAAATATAATAATTTATTATTCAATTTAAAAAAAAATTATTTTGAAGACAAGAGAAAAAATATTTGACATTATCCTTCATAATTAAATAATGTAATATAAATGAAATAAAAGAAATTTGTCCCAATGCATGCGTGGGTTTTAAACATTAGAGATGTCTTTTTAAGATCAATGTTTTCTGACCATGTTCTTGTTCACAGATCAAGGCAGAACTTGGAGATTATGATGCCATCCATGTTCGTCGTGGCGATAAATTAGACGAGAAATGATAGATTTGGGGTTGAGAGGAGCCTGACTCCTCATCTTGACAAGGGATACACGAGTTTATTCTTTGCAGAATCGCAAAATGGGTTCCGATGCGTGTACACGAGTTTATTCTTTCTGTTAGGTAGCCAGTGGAGAAATGAGAAGCTTGTATGCTGTGTACAGAGAAAGCAGTAGAGGAGTGGAGAAAGCTCGCGTGCGTGCATGTTTGTGAAGAATGAATAAGGGCAGCAAGTGGGAATAAAAAATTTGTCCCAAAATCCCCCCATTTTGGGAGGAAAAAGTTGGGGGGAAAATGGGGCATGAGGCCCACACTATTTTTCTTCCCCATTTTCTTTCCTCTCCCATTTTCTCTCCTACCAAGTAGGGGAAAATGTTTTCCTTGCCCCCTTTTCCCTCCCCATTTTCTTTCCTCTCCTATTTCCTCTCATCCAAGCAGGCCCTTAATTCTTTCACCCACTCTCTTAATTGTTGGTGAACTATTTAATTTATATGGGTAATTTTGAAAAAGGTTGACAAATTAAAACCAGGTAATATATTTAGATAAAAACCAGGTCAACTATATAAATAATTCTTATATTTAACTGTAACGGTAAGTTGATCAAGATACAATTTTAAACTACTAAATGCTAGCACTGTTTAATATAATAATTATTTTTGTTTTAATATAATGATTACTTTCTTTCTTTTGTTTTAAATACTTGGGTACTAGCTTGTGAACAAAATATATAGGATGTTACCAACAAGCATTGGGTGAAGTGGTAAGGCAAGTGAAAAACCCAAGCAAAATGAGTTTGAACTTTGGAGAAGTGCTTGTTGGGAGAAGTTTTCTACCCTTGATGCAAAGTATTTAATATGGGTATTCCTTTAAATATAACCCTGCTCCAAATTAGTCGGTTGTCTTGGGTTATCTGGCCTAGTTGTAGAAGGTCAGAGACTTAGAAATATGCAATGAAATCGGGATAATATCAAGGGAATCCGAGTTTAGAAGTCAAAATTCCCACATGCCTCTTATTACATAAAAATAGACCGGATGTTAATATGTATGTCATGCGCGCGAAAGTTTTATAGATTGTGACATACACATGCATGTGAAAACTTTATATATGATGATGAGTCACTTTCCATTATTCATAAAACTAGAGTCATTCATATATAGTCAATAGTAACAGGAATTCCTCCCAAAAAACTATAAGAGCACCCAGCCGCTCTTACAATTACAGCCCTGCCCATTCTTGCATGTTTGCTTTTCCCTATTTCCTTTCCATACCGGCCTGTCTTTCGGCTCCATATGACACCAACTCTTGCAAAACAAAATTGGAAGATAAAACTATTGTACTTCTCAACAAATTACTACTACCTCCGGTACTAAATATAAGACCTAATTGGCTTTTTTTCCGGAAAGATTAAGGTTACAAAATAGGTTATTAAATCATGACATATTTAATATCTTTTTAGATTATCCATTAGCTTATACGTAAAATAAACTAGAGTAAGAGAAAAAAAACTTAGGTAAATCAATTTATAATTAATTTATTGTGCTTTTTTAAGATTTTTAAAAAAGTCATCTAGGTCCTATATTTAGGACCGGAGGGAGTATTATACTCGGTGAGTAATTGCCAGAAAACACTAGCTAGAAGTCAAACTGTCCGTGAGTTATATATACGGTGTCCTACCAATTCTGGATCTTTGGCGAAACATTACGCATCTTACTTGCACAAAGGTTACAAGTAGGGGTGTTCATGGGACGGGACAGGACCGGGACACCCCTGTCCCGTGTCCCGTCCCGAAAATTGGTCGGGACGGCAAACTTGTCCCGTGTCCCGTCCCGTCCCGACCACTGTCCCGTCCCGATCGGGACGGGACGGGACCGGGAAGGGACCGGGACATTCCCGACTTTTGAAAGAAAAAACAAAAAAAAAAAAACTCCTTCAGACTTGCTAAGCCAATTTGGATGCATTTTAAGGAATTTGAAAGAGTCATCATATTATAGCATCCTACAGCTATGCTGATTGTTGAATTACATTTCAGAAATTTCTCCTCTTGAGTAACAGAATCACAACAAAAAAATATTACATCAAGATGATTCAATTACATTTAACAAATTCGAAAGATTCTTGTTGTATTATCCAAATTCCAGTCTCAACAAGAGGTTCAGTCTGCATCATAGGAGTCATATCTCGTGAAGATTTCTGGCTGCATGCCTGCATCATCAAATAAATAGACAATCATTCATTTTTTTCATGTCAAAAAATGGATTGTCCAGTAAAGGGCTACTGTCATAACTACCCTTAACAGCAAAAGCACCTACCTTAATCAGTAAAGGGCTAAATATTAAAACTTCACTCAAGTTACTGTCAAGCAATGCATTGTCCAGAAAAGGCCTAATGTCATAATCAGCAACAACAATAAAAACACCAACCTCAACAAAAACAAACTTCTCTCAACTAACAACTAAGCAACAGATCAATGACCAACCTTATTACCACAAACCCACTTACTCCAACATGGCTGTATCTCAGTTAATATGACAATTACTATTAAGAGGACAAAATTTGATTGCTTTTACGCAACTAATCAACAAAATTTAATGTTTACCTTGAGTTTAACATGAGTGCTCCTTATAATCAAAATGAGCCCAATAAATAACCTTATGATCATTTGTCTGATGATTTCTCTAAATCTCTTAGTGATGATTCAACTGCACAAAAAAACATAGGAAAAAGAACCAATTTTATTACATGAATCTAACTAATTTGCAAAATAAATGAACTTAATAAAATAAAATAAAATCTACTACCTTCTTGTTCTTCACCGTGAGTGTCATTGTAATTGTCAATGTAAAGTTCTTGTAGTTTCTCACACAATCTAGATGGAGATAACCAATTTTGTGTACAAATTAGTGCCTGAACAGTGTTTGGTGATAGGGAACTTCTATATTCACTAATGACACGACCACCGGTACTAAAAGCAGATTCAGAGGATACAGTAGAGACTGGCATAGCTAACACATCACGAGCAATCAATGAAAGGACTTTGAATTGACACCCATTTTGCTTCCACCAAGTCAAAATATCAAAATACTCTTCCTTCCTCTCAAGCACCTCGCTGTCAAGATACTTCTGTATTTCTCCATACTTATCTTCTTGAACATTGGCAGTCTCAGAATCTTTTTCTAAAAGCCTCAATATAGTTTTAGGCCTCAAATGGATGCGAGACTTACTAGAAGTGGAACTACTACTACTACTACTAATAGTAGAAGCAGCAGAAGAAGCAGTACTTCGAATTGCTTGTGCATTTTCTTGAGAAGCATTAAGAACACTTGCATAATGATCATACAAACGATGCAATACATTTAGCATTTTGTGCAACACATACTCACATCTAGCATCATCGCCCAATATTTCTTTAAAAGCCACCTTCAATAGCTTTACTTTGCTTCTAGGGTCAAGTATTGTTGCAATCACCAACAAAGGGTTAAGATTTTCAAAATTTCCCCAATACTTGTCAAACTTAGCCATCATGTCCTTAGCCATGTTGAATGCAATACTATATTGATCACTTGCATTGTCATTCAACGTAACAAAAATATCAGCTATGTTTTGGAAGCATATGTTTGAGGTAACACAAGTTGATCCAGACATCTCTAAAGTGATCTGATAGAAGAATTCCAAAAACCCCATGAATTTTTCAGCATTGTCAAAATCTGATTGAGAAGGAGGACCAACTAATTTTTTATCCATGAAGTATGCTATGTAATTCTCATCATCAGTTCTCATCCTTTCAAAAGCATTGCTAAATTTAACAGCACTTTCCAACATGATGTAAATTGAATTCCATCTTGTTGGACAATCCATAGCAAGTTGTGCTTTTGACTCAAATTTCATTACTTCAACAAGACTTGTGAACTTTTGAAGCCGTGAAGGGGAGGATCTGACATATTTGATAGCATTTCGGATGCCCTCAATACTTTCATGTAAATCTTTCAAACCATCTGAGACAATCAGATTCAAAATATGCGCACAACAACGCATGTGCATGTAGTCTCCATCACATACTAGCCCTTTCCATTGCTTCAAAACAACTTTCAATTTTGCTATGGCAGTATCATTTGAAGAGGCATTATCAACTGTGATAGTGAACACCTTGTCAATGTTCCAAGATACCAAGCAATTCTCAATTTTTGTTGCAATTGTGTCACCTTTATGATTTTCCACTACACAAAAATTCAAGATCCTCTTTTGGTATGTCCAATCCTCATCGATCCAATGAGCAGTCAAGCACATATAATTAGCATTCTGAAGAGAAGTCCATGTATCCGTAGTGAGAGAAACACGAACATTGGTTTTTTTAAAATACCTCTTCAACTTTATTGATTCTTCCATGTGTAACCTTAAGCAATCCCTAGTAACTGTAGATCTTGAGGGGATTTGAAAACGAGGCTCAATTTGATTCATCATTCGTTTGAATCCCTCACCTTCCACGGCTCGAAAAGGCATTTCATCAAGTATAATCCACATTGCAACTGATTTTCTACAATCCTCCTGGTTGAATAAGTGGTGACTCAAAGTTTTGTTGGCTCCTTGTAAAGTAGATGCCAACATACTTTGTTTCTTCTTGTCAACCCGGTTTGGATTTCTTTTACACAGTAGCAAGTGTTTATTCAATCCACTTGTCCCTTGCTGATTTGAATCACATTTAATTTTTGCTCCACAATACTTGCACATGGCTCGTAGTTCTCCATCAAGTTGTGATTCCCGAGATAGCAAATCAAAATGTGCCCAAGATGCACTTTTATGTTTCTTGCTAGCATTACTCAATTCTTCCTTTTCTTCTCTCTTCCCTGTAGCTGAGTTTAGCTCTGTTTCAACCTTTTCTTCCCCAACTTCTTTTTGTTCAGAAGTTTGACTTGTGGCCTTACTTTCTTGAGTTTCTGCCTCTTCAATTAATTCAATATGATCCTCAATCACCATCCTAGAAAGAATTAAAATACATAGTTAACACATATATCAAATCTGATTCTAACATTATTTATTAATCAACAACTTAACTTTTCTGACATTTAAAGCTTTCATCACCGGATTACATTCTAAAACTTTATATTATGGCAGCTCTAGTCAATAACAAATTCACAATAAATATAAATATAAATAAAAAAACAAAGAAAGAAACATTGCTGCTAATTCCATTGTTACATTTATTGCTCAAGTTACCTAAGGATGTAATTAAGCAGGTACAACTTTTTTTCAAATATAAAGATATGTTGCACATAACTAAAGTAAACTATGACATTTTGAAGATTTGCATGTGGGACCTCAAACAGATTTCACGTACTTTGGTATAAATCAGCAATATTTTAGTATATTATTTCTTGGTTGCCATTAAGAACTTTAAAGCAAAAACCAAAGACTAAAATGATTAAAGAGTTAATATTTTCAGAGAAGCTAGAACAATTACCTGAGCAGTGAGAGCCTTAATGGCCTGAGCAGGGGTTTTTGGAAAAGTAACTCACTAGTTCAGGCCTTCTGGTAGAGATCTATGTTTCATCCGCCATTATCACAAGGTCATAGCAAGTTTATGACTGAAAATAGCAAGAGATAGAAGAAACCCATGACTGAAAAATGAAAATAGTGAGGGATATCAAAAGTCAGCAACTTAACATACCTTAGAGATGACACAGGGCGGCTGAGACGGCGGCTGATCTGGAGACGCACGGCGGCCAACGATTGCAAGTGCCAAGTAGAGCGAGAGAGGAAGAGGAAGACAGAGGGTGAGAGAGCGAGAGAGGAATAGGAAGAGACCAAGTGAGAGAGGAAGACGGATGGCGGCTGAGACGGCGGTTTTGGTGAGTTCAGGAGGCGAGAGAGGCATGGACCCAAGTAGAGAGGAAGAGGGTTTTTGTTTTTGAGTTAGGGTTTTTGTGAAGTGAGGCAGGGACCAAGTAGAGTAAATCTAATCTGTTTAGTTTTTTTTTTAAATATATTACATATATATCCGGGACGGGACAGGCACGGGACAGCCGTGTCCCGAGTCCCGTCCCGTCCCGATGTGTTTTTTGTCCCGGCCCGTTTTTGTCCCGTCCCGAAAATTTCGGGACGGGAAATCCCCGTCCCAAAAGGGCACGGGCCGGAACGGGACGGCCGGGACAGGACGGGACGGGAAATTTTTGCACAGCCCTAGTTACAAGAGGGGAAATCAAGCATGTAACTGTCATTTAAGCTTTGTCTTTTTCTCCAATTGCCGAAAAGGAAATACTGACAACCCCCCCCCCCCCCTAAAAAAAATTAACCAAAAAAACAAAAAAAAGGGTCAAGTGTCCGATATATTTCCGTCGGCAATGCCAACGATCAAATCTGAAAAAGTGCTCATGGAAGGAGCATTTTCCTCTTCTTTTGTTGTCTTCCTATCTTAGACGTTTTCTTTTATGGAGTCTTAATTTCGGATCGATTGCATCTCTGGAAGAAAAGTGTTCATTTATGCTTAGTGTTAAAATACGTTTCTTGCATCGATCTCCCTGCTAACCCTTTGGGGTCGTTTGGTTCGCTGGAAGAGGTTTTGATGGAAGTGGAAGTGGAACTGAAGGTGGATGTAGGAGTGGAAGTGGAGGTGGAAGTGGGGTTTTAATGTGTCTTTGGTATATTAGAAATGAGTAGGGAAACAATGCATTTTTTAACTGAAAAGGAAAAGATAAAATAAACTAATTTGAGTGAAAAGACTTGTTTGCCCTTAAATTATAATAAATATTTTCTTGACACAAAATTACTTTTGTTGCCCTAGCAGAGGTCTCTTCTTCTTACTTCTATATCTCCATTATCACCAAGCTCCAACTGTGACCCCGCTTCAGCTTCATCATCCATAGATGGATTCGCCGTCGCCGCAGCAACTGTCCCCAGCCAACGCTCTCCGCCACTGCCGCTCATCCTCCTGCGACGACTTCGCCATCAACCTCCATTTTGTTCGTGGCAAGGTAATGAATCCTACCTTCAATCTGTGTTATTTGAGGCAAAGCAAGAAATTTCAACCCCTCTTGTTCTTTGTGCTTGTAAGCTATTGATTTCTGTGTTTACATGAAAAGAGAGTTTCTGGGTTTCTTCTTCATATCAACAGGGTCCTATTTGTGCTTACAAGACTATTGGATATTTGAGTGGATTTATTGGTTTGCTTTTGGTCGTTGCTGTTTTCATTTGAATAGTCGTGGGTGATGATATTATTGTTCGTTGCAGGGATCAAATTTCTTTTTTGAATTGAAAGTTGATTTTTTTAAAATTTGAATGTTTGGGTTTATTTCCTCATAGCTTCTTGTGGCAATGTCATTCGAAATATTCAAACCTACACCCTTTGTATGCCACGTTTTGTATGAGGACTAAGGAGTATCTTAATTGTTATTTGAAGCCTTCTAACTTGAAAGAAAAATTGAATGTAAGGATTGTTTCTGCTAATTTGTGGCTGTCACTTAACCTTAAAACTGGTGATGAAAGGAATATGGGACCAAATAATGACTAATGTAAAGAAAAATTGAATGTAATGATTGTTTCTACTAATTTTGTTTATTTTTTCTAGGCTGTTTTGTTGGGTGTTCATTTCTATGTTTCTTGTTCACTTCTACTGCTGCCTTTAGAATCCTATATATGGTGATTCTTTTTACTTCTTAAGTAATGCTAATGGGGGAATGTGGGAGTATATATGAAGTGGTTTATGTTTGTATTAATTGGCATGTATTTTTGTTGACTAATTTGCATTATACTGTGTGATTTGTAGAGTATGGCAAAATCTCTTCACTCTTGGTCCCCTCAAGAGAATGAGCTTTTAGTGAGATGTCTAACAATGCTTGTTGAAGATGGAAGTTGGGATAATGAGAATGGTTTTAAACAATGTTTTAAAACCCGGACCGGACCGGCCGGTCGAACCAGGAAAACCGGCAACCGGCATTGAGATAGGTCCGGAAGGTGTTTGGCCCGGAAAGGAATCAACCCAGTATATTCCGGGGTTGACCCGGCAGGTTAGGCCAGGAACCGGAAGCCGGACCCGGGACCCGTTTTTGTTTGCAAAGAATCTAAGCATGGGTGATGGCTTTTTATACAAGTGCTCTCCGTTTCCTCTCCCTCTCCTGCCCGATGTGGGACTACTCTAGTATCCCTTCCATTTTGCTGAAACACATCATCCCTTTTGCTTGGCCTTCTTTTTTTTGCTGATTGGAGTTTATATTGCTTGGCCTTCTTCGCTTTTGCTAAAGCATAAGGTGATGATAGTATAAATTATAAAATATTCAAATAAAATAATTATATATTTGTTTGGTCAATAATAAATAAAATAATTGTAACAAATATATAATTATTTGTGTTAAATTATTTGTGAAACTTGTATTTTTACCCTATACTTAATCTTAATATTCTGAATGATTTTGAATGTATTGATTGAATGATTGTCAAGAATTATTGATGAACATTCTCCATTTTGATGTACTATACTTTTGAAACATTTAGATTTTGTTGAATACTCTTATAAATTAATATAAATGTTGGTTCGTTGTTATTAATTAATATATTTTTTAATTATTTTAATTTGACCGGTTGAACCACTGGTTGACCCTCGGTTGAACCTTTAACCCTTGACCCTCTGCTTTAGCCGGGTCGACCCCCGGTCCGAGTTTTAATACCTTGGTTTTAAACCCTATATGTATGATAAGATAGAAAAAATGATTGAGGACATGGGTTCAGGTTGTAGTATAAAAGCTAATGACATACGTTGTCGATTAAGGAGATTGAAATGTGATTGGATGACAATTTGTGTCATGTTACATGGTCATCATAACCTAGGATTTCAATGGAATGCCAAAGAAAAACGTATTGTTGCAAGCGAAACGGTTTGGAATGACTACATCATGGTAAGACATCTTAATAATTTGTACTAATGTGATGTGATCAGTTTTTAATTGTTTGTTTTTATTATTAAAGGTCAACAAGGCGGCTGCGAAATTCCGTAAAACGCCATTCCCTCATTTTGATGCTTTAAATATGGTGTTCAAGAAGAGAAATATGATTGAAAACAATCCACATATTCACAATGGGGTTGTTGATGAGTTTGAGATGCTTCATGATGAGGTGCTGACAGTGGAAGGACTGACTGATGAAGAGCGGCAATTGGCTTATGTCAAATTGGTGAGACATGATGAGTTGCGAGTGTCATTTTCTCATCGTCCAGCTCATGAAAAGAAAGAGATTTTGATGAATCTTCTTGATTAGAGAGTTAACATGATGTAAATTAATATGACTGGATTAATGTTTGGTTTTATATGGTTGTTCAGAAGTTGCAGCTGGTAATCTGATTAATATGACTGGCTTGTAATCTGATTAGATGGGTTTGATATGGTTGTTCAGAAGTTGCAGGTGGTGTAGCATGTTTTGTACTGATTGTTGTTTTCATTAATGAAATCTGAAGTTGTTTTTGGCCATAAAAGAGTATTTATATTATATTCTTATCTACTGCATTTTTCATTCATTCTCTACAGTTTATGGCCAAAATCTGAAGTTGTTTTTGGCCATATGAGAATTTTTGCCCATTAATTGCAAACCATAATTGCAAACCAATTAAAGAATATGATTGATAACTTGCCACTAAATATAAAAGGCAAGAGGATCATTTGAATATGATTGTGACCAAATCATGGGGATTCGTTTTGGTATTTAAAACATGATTGTAACCAAATCAATTGAAGAATATGATTGTTGGTTGCCACTATATATAAAAGGCAAAAGGATCAGTTTAATATGATTTTGACCAAAAAAGGGGGGATTTGTATTTTGGTATTTAAAACATGATTGTGACCAAATCAATTGAATATGATTGTTGAATGTCACTATATATAGAATGCAAGAGGATCAGTGTCATATGATTGTAACCAAATCATGGGGATTTGTTTTTTGGTATTTAACATGATTGTAACCAATTTATCCCATATCTATATAGTTTTGGAAGCACATGTTTGTCTAAAATTCCTGCACATATCCATATTTCTTAAAATAGTGACAAACAAAGCAGGAAAGTAAATAAGATGATACACAGATCTAAATAAAATAATACAAGCTGTAAATATATTTCCTGGATAAGTTGAAGTTTTCACAGAATATAGCTTGATAACTTGCAAAAGTTGCTGCAAATATGCTATACAAAATATGACTTGATAATACCTACATATGCCAAATATTTCATACAAAAAGGCATAGTATGGCCCTTGCATATGCCAAGGTATCCTAACAAAAGGCAAAATATGGTCCCTGCACTTGCCAAAAAAATATATGGCAGGGGATTGTTTCCAAATTATACAATCACCATTACTTCTAACTATTCAAGAAGCATGCGAACCATATCTAATTTTGCATCATATGGAAGGCTTGGAAAGACAACAAGGACCTCCTCATCTTTGATGATCTTGAACAATGCAATGTTTTTCTCTTTTTGAGTGAGCTCATTCAGTTTGCATAGCTCATCATAGATGGATTCACGCTTAGCATCCAGCATAGTGGCCCTTGCAAGCTTCTCAACACGGGATCCCAACATTTCAGTAGCATCTTTGATACCTTGGCATGAGGTATCCATCATTTTCTCAAGACCCATCATGAGCTGCTCATCTCTATCAGTGCTATTTCTTCTTTTCCGTTTCTTATTCTCAGTTACAACAGAGTTGTCAACTCCATCAATGGCAGCATTAACTTCTTCATTTGTGGCAGCAAAAATAGGGTCCAAGTCTTCATCTACACCAACAACATCATTGTCATCAGCATCAACCACTGGTGAGCTCTCATTCTCATCAACATTATCATCTCCAAGTCCAGATAATGCTCCAATTCCAGCAGCCCTATCTTTCGCATATATGGTGCAAAGAGCATTAAAATGAGGGAAAGGCTTTCCCCGAACAGCACTGGCTTTTTTGTTGCTCTGCAAATGACAAATTCATATATTTGTGTTTAATTTTTATTTCCTCTTAAATGAATGGTAAAGATTTATTTTCTAAATGATATATATTACCTTTAAGTAGTCATCCCATACTGCCTTTTCAGCAGTGACACAATGATTTTCGGGATCCCATCCAAATCCTGATGTATTCTTCCCACAGACCATATCATATACACATTGCCAATTTGCTTTTAATGTCTTCAGCCTAGATCTGATGTGGGGATCATCCTTGATACTACATCCAGGAGACTTTTCATGCATTATTTTCTGCAGTTGTCCAAGCACACCAGACTTGAAACCATTTTCTCCACCTAAATCACCTTGTTCATGAAGGTGTAGTAATGCATCCACGAGCATATCATCCTCTTCAGCTGTCCATACACGTTGCTTTCCTTTTGATGATCCCTCAGATGCCATTCGCTGCGCAACAAAATGACCAAACAGTAATTTCCATATATATTATCAAATATATTCTAGGCCAAAAAACAATAATTTCAACCACAACACATACAAACCAACCACATAAGTCTTCATCATACATATACTAGTTCAAAGAACAATAATTTCAACCACAACTCATATAAACCAACCACATAAATGTCATTGTACATCAACAAGTCTGAATATGCAGAAAGCATATATCCATTACAAATAACAATATCATCTAGCCTCCCTACGCCTTATGTAGTCATTAAACATATCATTTGCTATTTGGTCACGTTTGTTGGTCCAGGCATTAGTTGGTTCAATTGTCGAAATAGTTGGAATATCATTGTTAGATATATCCACGCTGATATCTCCGAATCCAGCATTAAGACGATCTGATCCTTGTCGGATAATTAGATTATGTAGAAGACAACAAGCTATAACGATTCGACTATGAGTTCGGGCGGGATAAAAGGAAGGATGCCTAAGGATAGCCCAACGTAGTTTTAACATCCCAAAACAGCGTTCAATAACGTTGCGCGCTGATGCGTGTTTCAAATTAAAGTATTCACGTGCATTTTGTGGTCGTCTTCCTCCATTTCTCCATTCACTTAGATGGTACCGTTGACCACGATAAGGCGCTAGAAATCCATCACTATTTGTATACCCAGCGTCTACTAAATAGTATTGACCTACAAGAGAAATGCAAGATATCATCTCACAAATAAAATAACTCAACAAATCAGATTTAATTTTATAGAAATAACTAAAAATTACTTTTACCTTCCTTTACTTTTAAACTTCCACTTCTTCGATTAATTGCATCCCTCAAAACCCTACCATCAGCAGCTGACCCTTCCCAACCAGCAAGGACATATGTAAATTGAGCATCATGAGAGCACGCCGCAAGAACATTAGTGGTTGTTTCTCCTTTTCGATTCCTATACCTTGCTTTATCTTTGAGGGGGACTTTCACTTTAATATGGGTACCATCAAGTGCACCTAAACAACCCTGGAATAATAACTATAATCAGTGATGTCATAGCAACATAGTTAATCAATCAAATTTTGAGTAATATACCTCAAACCACTTCCACCTCAGGTCAGTTGAATTGGCGGGAATCGGTTCAGGTTTCTCATATAACTCCTCCGTTAATCGCATCATAGCCATCAAAACCATATTAAAATATCTACTTACAGTTTCACCAGATCTCCCAAAATTAAATTGTATGACTCTATTCTTCATATCATGACCAAGAATATGGAGAAATAATGCAACTTGCTCATCAACTAACATATTCCTAGTTGGTCTCAAACCACCTTTGATATCGAGCAATAGACATAGGTTGTCAAAAGTAATCCTATTCATTCTAACTAGATTAAAACAACTACAATCGGTAGTATATAGTAACTTTCTAATGTAAACTCTCCTAGAATAAAAGTCCATGGTGTACGGACGACGAACAATTTGTCGCCTATAAATACAAACAGTGGTACAAATATTCATAAAACATTGTTGCATAGTAAATACAACATGTAACCACCAAATCAACATATGCACGATTAGTTCACTTGATTCAGAATCCATGGCTGTATAAAAAGATGCAATGAGCTATTAGATATGTAAGATATAAATCAATATAGATAGGATTACCATAGATTAAAAACACTGAACCAAAGTTAGAATCTATATCTACAACCACACAAATAATAAATGGCATAAACAAGTTAGCAATCATTTAAAAATAGGGAATTATTTAATTTTCATGAAGACTCTGTCAAAAGGAGAAAAACAAACACTCCCCATGATGAGTGCTTATTGACTTTTGAATAACAAATCATAATATTTGCGTACAGAATTTTATTGCTCATTTGATTGCGCAGGAAAAGAGGAATTTTGCAGAGAATATAATTCTTGGGTTAGTTACAAGCTAAGTCATCAATAACTCACTACCATGTTTCTGATTTACTTCAACACATGATTAATGGGAAAACAGTAGCATTATAACAGAGAAGTGTTCATATAAAGATTTATTTTCTGAAGAATCTTCTTTTGTGCATGACTAAAATAAGCTATCTATATCTAAATGCCTATTGCTACTATCATTGAAACATATCAATATTATTATTTAAAGAAGCATTTAAAGGAAACCAAATTTTCAGCATCTGGACATTTTCAAGGAAACCAATTTTTTTTTCAAGGAAACCAAATTTCAAGCAAACATTCAGATTATAATGAAGCATAGCCCAGAAGATTCAAGGAAACCAAAAGAGGTATGAACGAGATGCTTCTTTCATTTGTAAGGTTTAAGGAGAAGATGTAAAGTTAAGTTGAGAAATTTTACCAGAAGATTCCAAGATGGATGTTGGTGCCCAGAAAAATGAACGAACCCTATGAAGAAATAAATGAAGAAATCAACGATCTTGAAGCAAAGAAGAAATCAACGAAGAATGATTTTAAGTATACCTGGTTCTCGTTGAAGTTCTTGTCTTTTGATGAAATGGGGGCTAGGGTTTTTTTTATGTGAGAAGAAACATGTGTTGGGTTTTGATCGACCTGATGTGTATGTATTTGGGATGGGCAAAGTTGTCCAATAATTGTATAACTGAGGATAATTTTGTCCAAAATTTTTCAGTTCCAAAGAAGTGAGATGGGTTCCATAGGTTATGCATAGGAACTCAAATCACCCCTTTTTGATGGAAAGAGAAGTGGAAGAGGAAGTGAGTTCTCTCCAACCAAACCAACTAATTGAATTTTCCACTTCCACTTCCACTTCCCTACCCCCAATTCTAGCGAACCAAACGACCCCTTTATGTTTAATCAATATCATATGGCAGGAAACACTTAAATTTGATCGATGAATTTTATTTTATTTTTGGTGTTCAAACTATTACTTATAAAATGTTTTCGTTTTTCATTTACTTCATCACGAGTTTCTCCGATCCTACTCTAGATCCATGTCTCTCTATATATGTAAACTCTTATATTTGATTTACTTTGTATCATTTTGTCTTGCATAAAAAATTCCACCCAAGAGCAGGTCAACATCGTTAGGTTGGTTGACCTTCTAAACTAGGGAGGTACGGACACGTAGCGTGTTTGGCATTAACATTGTCCCTGTCAACCCCATTATTAAGAATTCAGGAAGACTATGAATACCTTAAATTTTAAATATAAAATCTATTAGTTTATTTTTAAATATAAGACATCCTTTTGATTTAAGTTGCCTTGAATTTTTTCTAAATTACCCTTTTTGATACTAATCAATACAAAATAAATGAGTAAAGGGGGGTTAGAATAAAAGCGGGTTTTTTAGGATGTTTTAGTAAGTAACTAAATATTGCGATTTTAATTAAAATTTTTTGACCTATCAAATTAAGTATATATGTTATATTTAGAATGGAATGGGATATAAATTATGTTGCCATTCAAGCCTTGTTTTGGTCTTTATTTATTAATTTGTTACTACTTCGTACTGAACTTGTACGTTAAAACTTGAAAGACTAAAATTAAAATGACATTATATTTCTCAGGATCGGAGTGTGGGATTACCACTGCCATGAGATTTGCACACGCTTCAATTTTCGCAAGACTTTATCAGAGAATCAAGTGCCGATGAAATTAGCACTTACTTGATCTATATATATAAAATTTTACCAATAACTTTTGTCTACCCTTTAATTTCAGATTTATTTAAAAAATTCTACATTTATTATCTTTTCTAGATTGTATTCATACTTTGATGTATGATTTTTAAAATTCATCAAATACATGCAAGTCAACATTTCACTAATAAATGAAGGGAATATTTCAAATCTAAAAATAAAATTGAAAATAGAGTTGCTGCGAGGTAGAGTTGAGCTTGTCAAGGAGTCAAGCTCTTTGAATATATGCAGCATTATTACGTTACAGGGTGAAGAAAAATCTCTGATAATAAAAACAATTCGATTCTCGTCGAGCAATGAAACTTCTCGCAAAATTTCTCGAGATTATAGACCTTGAAGTTTAGCCAGTAGTTTACAAGATTTATATCACTTAATTTAACAATTAAAGCGATCAACTACAGATTTTACATGACCAAACAAATACAAATTTAAATATATAGCTATCGTTGTAACGTTTCGAAATAAGGCATGGCCCATGCATCAATTAGAGTTTATGGTCATTTGACGTGGCTCGCCTCTATAAAACCAGGCTCAAGACTTGGTACAAGGTAAGACTTGGTAGTTTTGTATGCATAAACAAATGTTATATTAATTCCACTCCTTTTTGCTTATCACACAGAGAATTTCGAAACGAATAATGAATGTATAAAGTGGTTTTGTTGGTGGGTCCATATTTAAATACCGAGGTGGAAAATAAGAATTGGTTTGTAGTTAAAACATCGATGTACAGCAAAAGACTTTGTGGTAAGAGTATTAAATGCACCTAAAACCATTGACTAATTCATCATATAGTAATACAACATCATTTCATCCATCGAAATGTAAAATTAATTTCTGAATGAAAGGTGATACATAAAATCAAGTTTTATTTAATTAGCAAGCTTAGAAACATGTATAAGAAATTAAGGTAAAATAGCCGGCAAATCACGAGACCTGGGATCTCAAACGAGTTTCACGGTAAAGAAGAGAGCAAATGCTAAGAGACAACAATTTGACGACGATGTCAGTTTTAATTAATCCTATAATCATCACGGGGCGGTGGAGCCGGACATCATGTAGTCTTTAATTAAGGGCTCCTCTCTGTCTGTTTATGCTCTAGTAACGTACTCCCTCCGGTCTCTAATATAAGAGTTAGCCGCAAAAAAAAAAACTTCTTACAAAAATATGTGAATGTTAGTTGAGTGTCTGGAGTTAATACTTCTTTTCCAATATTACTCATATTTATTGTGATACTTTTAAAAGAGAGAAATACATAAGCATTAATAAATATGAAAGAGAGTTAGAGGTAAAGTAGGAAAAAAGTATTAAATGAGGAGAGAATACTGGATGAGCTCTTATATTATGGACCAAAACCATTCAAATTTTGGGCTCTTATATTAGGGACTAGAGGGGTACTTATCTAGTTAATTATCTCCATATTTTACATTAAGTTTGTACCCAACTATATATATTAAGTTTCTGTAAGACCCTTTCAATTATTATAATATATACTAATCCTCATGCAACTTGCAGATAAGGTTTAGAAGCTCCCTTTTCCTTTTCTAGAATATGAATCTTTCCTTTTGATTCTGTTGGCCAATAAAAAAAAGTTTTAGACCATTTCTTGATGCTTCATGTTACAATGTGAAGCCAAAACTAGAATAAAGAATCTTTTGTGATCACCATTCTAAAGGAAGCTAATTAAGAACAAAAAATGGAAACTTGATTGCATCGCCTTTCTAGAAGTTATGCACATTGTTCACATATAATTTCCGCTTTCTCACCACATTACTCTTAAGTTTAATTTATTGATTGATCTGAGTTTACCCATTTGCGTTATAACTCCTCATGTTTTCCAAAATACGAAGTATGTTGTAGCGGTCAACTTGTTAAGTTCTTAACTATATGCAAACTAACAGACAAAAATTTCATGGGCAAAACTTTCTTTACTTGCACGTTAAACTTCTAAGTTTCTAGAAACCTTACAAGGGATGAAGACCTCCAATCGTAAGGACTAAGGTTATCGTTACGTTAACCACAACATTACATTTTTTAACACTTTAATTTCATCGCCTTTCACTCAACGATACACAAAAAATTAATAATTCACGTGGTTAAAAGAACTGGATAATAAACATAAAATACCATTTCGTGCTCGCAATGTAAACTCACTTAACCAGGTCATCATCACAAGAATTTACTCCATAAGTCCATATAATAACACTAGACACTACTGTTGATTTTGTTGAAAATTCCTACCTAATACATTTTTCAAAAACAAAATAGAAGAAAAAGAAAGAAAATAAATGGGAAAATGACAATAAAATGCCACTTGAATTTCATTTGGACAATTAAGGGTCTCCAATTGCAACTTGGACAAATAAGGGTGCAACTTGGACAAATAAGGGTCAGTCCCCTATTTGTCCATATGAAATGTTGGCCAAATTCCCTTTTTGCCCTTCAATATATATATATATCTCAAAATCTGAAAACATTTTCTTCTTCTCCTTTTTCTTGCTTGGCCGAGACAACAATGGAGCCTTCATCATCTTCTTCTTGCTTTCCTTCGTGACGCTTGAAAAGGTGAAAAAGGTGGGAACTTTGGGTATTATTGTGATCAAGATAACACACTTAAACACAAGTTGGAAGCTTTTCTGCATTCCTTGCAAGTCAGTGGGAGGAATGAAGCCATTTTAGCCAAGGTGAAGCTTGTGAAGGAGAAAAAGGTAGAAACTTTACATATTATTTTGATCAAGATGGTATTCTCCCTTTAAGTATGTGGTGAAAAATGATATTTTGGTTCATTATTTTGTTGGGTCTTCTTCAATGTCGATAAATGGTTTAAAGTTTGCTTTTTTCTTGATCATGGGTTAAAGAGTGATGATAATATAAAGTTGGAAAGTTGATTTATATGAATGATATAGATAAAAATTATATATCTCTTTTAGTTTGAACTCCTTTGGATGATGATAGATGATATGGGTGATTCAAGGGAGTAGGAATGGTCTCTGTTGCATGGGAAAGATGAAGACTCTGTTGTTTTCGTTATTAGACAGTTGAGTTCCCGCTGAAAATGTATCACAGTAGGTGGACTCGGATATGGTAGTAAATAACGTTAGCATAAGTAGTTAATCGTGATTCTGGAGTAGTTACCAGAACTCGCCACACATTATAGTTAATCTTGATACTTGGACAGTTAATACATGTACCATAGTAGTTAATGAAACATGTGAATCAGTTGAATCATAATTGAAGCTACAGAAATATAAGTGTATAAGAACACATATTTTGATTAATCTTTGATTGTTCTTATGTAGGTTAGCTTGCAGGATGGCACATTCAAAGTCACTCATGTGCTATTTTCATGTTGGGGGGAATTTTGAAAAGAATGTTGAAGGTGGAGATAAATATTGTGGTGGCAATATCAGGTCTAAAGGTTTACAACAAGGGGTTACATTTGAAGAATTGAAGGGTTTGATAGGGGAATGGTTCAACATAGATGAGATGGTATGTGAGATGAAATATACGATGAAGTTTGATGAAAAAGTGTTAGTGGACTTGATCAATGATGATGAACTTGAAAATTTGTTTCGATATAATGACAATTGTGCACATGTGTATGTGGCAACAAAATCCAGGGATAACTATGCAGCAGAACTGGACGATACATTAATGTAAGTAAGAATTTAATTCTTCATTCAAAGTGGTTAATTGTTATACTACTATAGTTAGTTGCTTTTCTAAACTGATGTTCATGCATACAGGGTGGATGAGCTGTTGACACTTCCAGGATCAATGTTTGATATGAATGCATCTCAATTTGACAAAGGAGATGAAACTCCTGGAACTTCTAGCGGCAATGTGAGACACACTCAAATGCTGCCATGTGGAGTAGAAATTGCAGCAACACCAGTGCCAGAAAGGAACAGTAGTAAGTGGAAGGATGTATTGCTTGGTGTAAATCAAACATTTGCACATGTCGATGCATTCAAGGATGCATTGCACAAGTTTAGCATCGCACATGATTTTGAGTACCATTTTTCAAAAAATTCGTTTCGCAAGATGTATGTGAGATGCAAAGTTGTGGGTTATCCATGGAGGATCAATGCCAAACAAGTTGGGCAAGGTGGACCTTTCATGCGTGTGACAAAGTTCAAAAATGATCATATTCACAATGGTCAAGACATGCTTGGAATGAGACATAGTGCAACAGCCAGACGAACTTCAACAATAATAATTGATCAGGTGAGGGATCACATAGATAAGAAGCCTAAGGAACTAATGGCAACTTTGTCAAGAGAGTATGGGGTGAAGCTGACATATAAGCAAGCGTACCGGGCAAAGGAAAAAGCGCTGGAGGAAATATAAGGTAGTCCTTCTCTTACATGATGATACCATGGATATGTGAACGCTTGAAGGAGACAGACAACGGAACAGTGGCAGAATACAAGGCAACTCCAGACAACACATTTGAGTGTGCCTTTATTGCATATGGATGCTGCATTCATGGATTTCTTGCAGGTGCAAGACCTGTGCTATACATTGACGGAACTCACTTGAGTGGCCCTTATCAGGGAACTTTGCTCGCGGCTTCTGGGTATGATGCGGACAATGAGCTGCTGCCCGTTGCAATTGCCATTGTCCCGGCTGAGACAAATGAGGATTGGACATGGTTTTTAGAGAATATAAAGAAGATAGTTGGTGAGAAAGAGATAGTGATTGTGTCTGACCGTCACAAGTCAATCATTCATGGAGTACAACAGGTGTTTGGAGATGCAAGACATGCCTTCTGTTACAGACATGTGAAGGAAAACTTTACTTCTGAGATGCTGAAGTTAAATAGAGGGCAAAGGAAAGTCAGTGGTCAAATGAGAGACGAGGGACAACACTTGTTTGATGCTATTGCATATGCAAGGCTTGATAGTGACTTCAATACTGCGATGGAAAACATGTACAATTTCAACCGGGAAGTACACGATTGGGTGGTCACCCACGGTGATGTCAATAGGTGGGCATTGAGTAGGTTCCCATTTAAAAGGTGGGATAAAATTACTACCAACATTGCTGAGTCTTTCAACGCTTGGCTAGTCGACGAGAGGAAACACCATGTGAACATGCTTATCCATGAGCATCACGAGAAAGTAGCAAACAAGATGTATGCAGCCGCCATGGCAATGAAAGAGTGGAAAAATGGTGTTGGGCCTAACATAGAACGTGAAGTGATTGAAAACATTGAGAGTGCTAGAGGTTGCAGAGGTGTACCCCGTGGAGGGGGCTTGGTGGCTGTCCATACCATTCGCGGTTCTCTAAGTGTTGACATTGTTAGACGTGAGTGCACGTGTAAAGCATGGCAAATGTCTGGAATTCCATGTCGACATGCATGTACAGCCATTAAGGCTTGTCATTTGAATGTGTATGACTATGTAGATGACTTCTTCAAACTTTCTTCTCAGGAAAAGATCTATAGCAAATGCATGATTCCGGTTGTCACCATTGATAAGCCGGATCCAAACAACTATCACCTGCCCAATATAACAAGCCTACCGTTATTGAAACCGCCAAAGACTCGTCCAAAGGGTGGAAGGCCAAGAACCAAGAGGATTGAGTCACAGTTCCAGAAGAAGAAGATATACAACTGTAGCTACTGCCATAAGCCTGGACACACTAGGAGGAGCTGCCAGAATCCAAACCCTCGATAGAGCAAGGCGTCAAGATGGAGCAATGACTTTTTGAAGTTTGTTATTTTGTATTATGTGGATAAGAGCATACCCTTATATATTTTTTGAACAAGGGTCAATATATATGCTTCTTATCCCTTTTTGTAAGTAATGTAAAGTGAATGCATTACACTTGGTGGTAGTCATGACAAGAAAACATTAGGAGGCTTGAAGAATCCTAATGTTCACTTGTCAAGAACAATGCTATTATGTTGGTGACATATATATATATATGTAATGTATTTAGTTGAGTGAATGTCATATCAAGATCTTGATGTTGATAGCCACTATATGATGTCGTACCTTAATTGTTTATCAGTGTTCATAATTACTACTGTTGCAGTAACAGGTTTGTTGTTCAGTTAATGGCGATACTGTGGTAGTAAATAGAGTTATACTCGGTAGTAAATCGCGATACTCGGGCAGTGAATATCCCTCTTGTTTTCCTCTTGTTTCCAGGCTAGTAGTTAGTGAAAGGAGGCAAGCAAGGTAAAACGTGCCAGTTAAAGGCGATACTGTGGTAGTAAATAGAGTTATACTCGGTAGTAAATCGCGATACTCGGGCAGTAAATATCCCTCTTGTTTTCCTCTTGTTTCCAGGCTACTAGTTAGTGAAAGGGGGCAAGCAAGGTAAAACGTGTCAGTTAAAGGCGATACTGTGGTAGTAAATAGAGTTATACTTGGTAGTAAATCGCGATACTCGGGCAGTAAATATCCCTCTTGTTTTCCTCTTGTTTCCAGGCTAGTAGTTAGTGAAAGGGGGCAAGCAAGGTAAAACGTGCCAGTTAAAGGCGATACTGTGGTAGTAAATAGAGTTATACTTGGTAGTAAATCGCGATACTCGGGCAGTAAATATCCCTCTTGTTTTCCTCTTGTTTCCAGGCTAGTAGTTAGTGAAAGGGGGCAAGCAAGGTAAAACGTGCCAGTTAATGGCGATACTGTGGTAGTAACTAGAGTTATACGCGGTAGTAAATCGCGATACTCGGGCAGTAAATATCCCTCTTGTTTCCTCTTGTTTCCAGGCTACTAGTTAGTGAAAGGGGGCAAGCAAGGTAAAACGTGCCAGTTAAAGGCGATACTGTAGTAGTAAATAGAGTTATACTCGGAAGTAAATCGCGATACTCGGGCAGTAAATACACAAAAGAGGAATGAAAAACATCCAAAACATTTACTTGTTTGCTTCATGTAACGTTAAAGTGATCAACCTATTCAAGCATCCTTAAATACACAAAAGAGGAATGGAAAACATTCATAACATCTAGGAGTTTGGTCTTGTGCTGCGCCTCACATAGTGAACGTTCTTCCTAGCAGTATGCTTAATTCTTTGTGATTTTGGCTGGTCTTGGGAAGCATTCATCTCTGCCTCTGAAGTAGCTACCACTTCTTCGGCTACCCCTTCTTCAGCTACCACTTTTGGATGTATCAAGGCTAGTGCATCAAGTTTATTAACATTTAATTGATGATTGACCATCCACCACATTAATTGCATCCTCGTGGTAGCAACCTCGGCAGCACTGTAAGATATTTCCCGGTGTGGCTGCCAAGTGTTCATCAGCATGACCACAAGCACTCCACAGTCAAACCTACCATGAAGTCACAGTACATAATCAATTAATTCTCTGCTGATCATCATGACTATTAAACTAACAGCAATTCAATATGCACACACAAGTTAGTTTGTTGAGGTACTGGGGGGCAAACAACTTCCTCCAAGGTGATCTTCTTAATGCCTGAATTTGGCTTGAGGAAATCCATAATCCCGTAGAAAGCAGTCCGCTAGACACCACAAAAATTCATTTGAGATACAGCCCAATCAGTTATAGTTTTATAATCCACAAAATTACAACAATACAATACTTACAAACGCATCAACTGCCTCAGTATAAACGCGTTGATGGTCGTTCAATTTCCTTGACCTTGAGAGAGTCCAGTTGGGCTTTGATGAGTCCAGCACGTAAGCGAACCCTGTTCTTGTATCAAGAACAAAGCATATCCAGTGATCGCCCACGAGTGCAGGCCCTATCAAAAAATCACACTCGGCAATATTGTGATGAACATATTGAGGTAGCAGTTCATTCTTTCTGCCCTCTGGGGTCCATCCTGTGGAGTTGCTCTCAATTATGCTCTGAAAACAAAGCAAAACAATGTTATGATTATAATTAGCACACCTAAAATCTATACGACATCACCATCCCCCTACCATGAAGTCTGGGGTAAATATGTGCCTTGTAATATCCCCAACTTGCTTCATATCTTCCATTTGCAGCTTACAAATTAGAGATACAACCCGATTGCTCATTCTCCCCCGCCTTCCCAGGCACTTCAACTAGCCTCTGGTTAGCTCCTCATCAAGAATATTAACCAACTTCCTGTAAAATCAAGTGCGAAACATTAAGACACATGTGTAATACACAAAATCATAATTCTAACTTTCTAACAGCCAAAGTTTCGCTACTTACGCATTAGCTTCGGCACTTGTGCAAGTTTTGTCTATGATATTATAAAATGCTTTTATGTCATCATCATCCGCCTCATCTTTCTTCCTTTGCCTTTTTGCTGCCTGTGTGATGACCCACGGGGACATATTTTTCGGTCTCTTTTCCCTATGAGACCTTCTCAAGGGAGGCACCATGGCCTCACGCTTTTCTCCCAAATCATGACTGCAATTTTCTTCCAACTCTTGTTCTTCAGCCTGAACATTTATTTTTTCAGGCTCATTTACTGCAACATGGTGCTGCCCACTTGTGGTACATGCTGTAAAACCAGTACATGCACCTTCAGGACATGCAGCTTCAGATTCGGTTCCAACAGTATGTTCAGAGGCCTTTTCTGATTGTTTTTGCTGATGCTCCAAGTTGTACTGCAATTTAACTAACTCAGCATCAATGCAATGCACCAATTGTTTTCGACTTTCCTCAATCTTTTCTTGGAGCATTTTCTGCAGCCTTTTATGGTCGTTGTTAACCAGCTCAACTAGCTTTGTGCGAAAGCCTTTAAGCACCTACATAAAAGCAAGATTACATCATATCACTAATAACATATGGACCAATGTCATGTATACAATATCAATATTTACTAATAACAGAATTTGAAACATGTGAAATGAAGTTAGATAGATTAATATGTATCCAATAGACAATCAACAAGTGCAAAAGCTTACAGGATTGAGATAAGCCACAGCATTTTGGTTTGTTTCATCGTCCCTTTTTGGCACCTCCTTCTCCTTCTCCTTCTCCTTGCCGCCATTACTTGTCTCTCCAAATAGAAAGCCGATATTGCTGTCCTTCTCCAAACTGACCATTTCTTGCACCTTATCATCAGTCCAATACACAACAGCATTGTCGATAGCTATCTTGTCCTTCTCCAAACGAAATTCCTCACCGAACAAGACCTGCGATGCCAACATAAAATATGAAATTACTCTCATCTCACAATACTCTATACAAGACAAAATAAGTCAAGTACATACCAACAAAAAGTATAGACATCCTCCTACAAACGGGCATGCTTCCTTGTTTTCTCTGTAAGCCTTTACATAATTACTCAATGCCATTTGCAACTTCTTCGCAACATATGCTGCCCAATCAAAAGATTTAACATTTTCTTTTGTACACAATACCACCTTCAGTAACTTCCTCGCCACCGTGTGGCTTGCTGTGGGAGCTAAAAACGTGCCGAGCATGCACAACATAAATAATTCGTCAAACTCAACGCCAGTCGCCTTTCCTTCTTTTATTTCTTCCACAAGCCTGGCATATGGCACGTTCTTATACCTCGAGAACATCTTCTGCAACTCCTCATCATTATCACTCAAATCCTCTCGCACTTGTTGACCTTTAAAAGGGACTCTTAGCCGTCGTGCTACATCTTCCGCTTCAATACCCTTAGTTTTTCCCCTTATTCTAAGCACATTCATGGGGGGGTCATAAGCTCTAAGCACAGCCACGATAAAGTCACGAGGGAGTTTACTGCACTGAATGTCTAGAAGATTTCCGAAGCCTAATCTGTGTACTCTCTCCTTCAGCTCCTTCTGCTGATTGATGTAGCACATCAATGGGGTAAATTGAGGCAGAGAAAAATGGGTCTCAAAAGCAGCTTTCTTGCTTGTTCTCACCTTCTCGGGTCTTGCCACCTTTACCCTCATAGCATAAGACTTCTTTTCTTCCTCGCTGAGAGCACTCCATGCTATTGACATTTCCACGTTATGGTCATCGATACTTGTCACTTTGATTCTCTTCTCCTTTAACTTATTGGCTTGTTCTTTTTTAAATAGCAAGTAACCATTCCGCTCTTGATCTTCCATCTGAAATGACCACAACAAATCCTCAATATTATGCAACAAGTGAAACAAGGCTTTAAACCAGAAAATGTAATAACTCACAATTATATTTGGCAACAAAACTATCTAATCACCATGGAAACAACTCAAGTGACCAAACAACCAACTTTTTCATAAGTTTGACCCAATGCTAATAATGATGTAAACACTACATCATTAAATCACTCATAAAAACCTTGGCAGCTATGCCCAGACCACATCCACAGGAGCAAATAAATCAGAAAAGAATCAGACAGATTGAAACTCTTGATTTGATCAATCAATAAACAATAATCAACACAGAACAACATAAAACAAAGACACAATGCAGATTCTAAGACACACAAACCTGAAGGAAAAAGAGAGAGAAGGGACAGGATTCTCATTCAATTTTTTTGAAATTGAAATCAAAAGCCAATCCTATACTACACCAGATATAGCCTACAAAGCGAAGATATGGGATAAAGCATTTGCAGCAGAGGAAGTAAGGAGGAAGCATAGGCACAACTGTGATGAAAAGACAAATATTTGTTTAACAAATAACATAACAAATAACAACAGCCCATTGAAACGTGCCACATAACCCTCATGAAAACTTATTATTTTCAATGCAAAGCAAGTGGGACACACAAAGCGCCCACCACAAGAGAAAGAATTCATTAACATTCAACCAAACCACAATATGCATCAAGAATGAAACCATATTACCATCAAGAGTAAGATGCTATGTTTATATAATTTTAATTTTTATGGTTGTTATCCATCAAAGCATACATAACTCCAAATTTACAATCAATACTCAACTTCAGGACACTCAAGTAGACTCTTTATATGAACCATATTACCATCAACCTAAATTTGCAGCCTGTTTGAAGATTTTCTTCAATATAAAATTGATGTTATAATGATGAAATAAGAATAATCCATTATACACTAATTTTAAATCCTAACACTAAAAATCAGACCAAATGAACAGGGCTAGCTCTAAGTCTGTATCCTAGACAGTTAACCTCCGATGAACAAGCTTTAAGTTCTTGAGCTACCATGTAACCGTTTTTTACAGGTAATTTCAAGATTAACAAGTCACCATGTGACACTATATTCAAATACCAAATTAAAAAGGCAAAATCACATGTAGAAATAATCACCATCTATCAAAGACAGGGGAATTCGGATTGGCAATGTAATGTCTTGTCAGTACAAGACATGAAAATGAACTGTGGAAAGTGGAGAGAGATTGAGAGAGAGAGGGGATCTACCTGGCTTTCTTGAATCGACGAAGAAGAGGAGGTACAAGGGAGCTAGGGCACAGACTTTATTGATTCGACGGAGAAGAGGAGGTACAGGGGAGTCGACGGAGAAGAGGAGGTAAAGGGGAGTCGACGGAGAAGAGGAGGTACAGGGGAGTCGACGGAGAAGAGGAGGTACAAGGGAGTCGACGGAGAAGAGGAGGTACAGGGGAGGCTAGGGCACACACTTGGTTGAAGCTCGATGAAGAAGCAGAGGTACATGGGGGTAGTTTCGGTTTTGTCTTATGTAAGTGAAGGGCTGTTTTGTCATTTCACTTAAATTTCAGTTGGACAAATATGGGACTCACCCTTATTTGTCTAAGTTGCAATTGGAGACCCCATTTTGTCCAAGTGAAATTCAAGTGGCATTTTATTGTCATTTTCCCAAAATAAATCCAACTTACCCCCACCACAAACCACTTTTTAGGAAGCCACTCGGAAATCAGAATGGGAAAAAAAGTAAACAAAGCTAAAAAAGGTGAAAAGACCGAAGAACAAAGCGACAAAACCAAAAAGGCAAGCGCTAGGAACAACCATCTAAAACACAACACCGTCGATTCTTCCTCATCCAACATCAACGGTCCATAAGAAAAGACCACAGCAATAACCGTGTAGTCAACCACACGAAATAGAATCCAGAGAAAGCGAATAGTAAATCGATAAGGAAAAACGATGCTTCGTGCTTGCAAGCATGGTAGCGATGGCGTTGAAAGCGTTTGAACTCAAAGATATATTCAAACATTCACGCCTATATATATCCATTTTCCACTCTCTTATCTACTCAACTCATACCTAAACCTAAAGCTAATTCAATTTTTTGGGTTCTCAAATTTTCATCACTATTTCATCTTCTTCTCTGTGATGGAAAATAATAATCAAGTTCAGTTTTCAGCTCTTGATCGCATAAAATTGCATCTCCTTGGTGAAATCTCTCCGATGCCGAATTCATCAATTTCATCTCTCTGTTCACAATCTTCTATTATTTCTGATGATACTTCAATCATCTCTGATTTTAATTTCTTTCCTGATGATATCCTTGATTTTAATTCACTAGCATCTTCTTCTTCTTCGCAAGAGCAAACAAATCAAAATCCGTTCGAATTCGTGTCAAAACCACAAGTAATCGACCTCGCAACACCGAAATCCCAAGCTAGGGTTCCTAAACTCGAACCTAGCTCACTGGAAAGCCCTAATTCAAACACAAACACTCGTGTGTTAAATTTCGATCCAAAGCCACAAGAATCGCAGAGGAAAGCGTTGAATAGGAAACCGTCGCTGCAGATCTCGCTTCCGAGGAAAACCGAGTGGATTCAGTTCGGAAATCAAGAACATCAGGAGGCGAAGACGACGACGGAGATCTCAGAGCAGAAAATCACGAAGGAAATCGAGAAGAAGCACTACAGAGGAGTACGACAAAGGCCGTGGGGAAAATTCGCGGCGGAGATTCGAGATCCGAACAAGAGAGGATCAAGAGTGTGGTTAGGAACATTCGATACAGCAATAGAAGCAGCGAGAGCGTACGATCGAGCTGCTTTTAAGCTTAGAGGATCGAAAGCTATTCTGAATTTTCCTTTGGAGATTGAAACTTCGAGTTCTGTGGTTGACGGAAAACGCCGCCGTCAGGAGGAGGAGGAGGCGGCGGAGGTGAAGAAGGCGAAAACGGCGTCGGATTTGGAGTTTCAGAAGAATAATATGACGAAGGACACTCCGTTAACGCCGTCTAATTGGAAGGGGTTTTGGGACAGTGATGTGAATGGGATTTTTAGTGTGCCGCCGTTATCTCCGCTTCCTCCGTTTGGATGTCATCAGCTTATGGTTGTGTGATGTGTGGAATGTAGAAAATGGAAATACTCTGTTTGGTTTTTTATTCTTTGCCCTGTTTGCATCCCAATTTGGAGATGAACACATTCAACATAGTTTGTATTGTAAGCTACTAAAAAATTATATGATTCAATTCAATTGAATTTATTTTTTATATCAAAGTTGTAGGTGAATTTATCATCTGATATTGGTGTTCTTTTTGTACAAATAAGTTTATTGAGCTAAGTTAGTCACAAACTCGTAAGATTGAAGTATGTCTCATCTCTTATGATTGAGGCTTGAAGAAGATTGTGGCTTGAAGAAGAAGAAGCCTTATGATTTTTAAGCTGACCATAAAGTTTGAACCTATGAAATTATGACATAGAAATTTCATCCTTATTAATAATATCAACTACTCCCTCTGGTCCTAAATATAAGACCTAATTAACGTTTTCTGGAAAATCCTTAAAAAAACAAAATAAGTTAATTATAAATTGATTTACCTATCGTCCAAAAAAAATTGATTTACCTAATTTTTTTCCCTTAAACTAGTTTATTTTACTTATAAACTAATGGATAATCTAAAAATATACTACCTCCGTTCCTAAATATAGGACCTAGATGACTTTTTTTTTGGAGAGGTTAAGGTTGCAAGATAGTCTATTAAATAATGACATATTTAATATATTTTTAGATTATCCATTAGTTTATAAGTAAATTAAACTAGTTTAAGGGAAAAAATTAGGTAAATCAATTTATAATTAACTTATTTTCCTTTTTTATAGGATTTTCTAAAAAGTCAATTAGGTCTTATATTTAGGACCGGAGGGAGTATCAAATATGTCATCATTTAATAACCTATTTTGCAACCTTAATCTCTAAAGAAAAAGTCAATTAGGTCCTATATTTAGAATCGGAGGTAATTCTATGTAAGTGTTCATTAATATATATGCACGGATAAATATGTACAATTCACGGAGGGTAAAATTATAAGATTTTAAGTCATGCATTATCGTCTTTTTCAAGTTACCCTTGTTTGTTTTTTGGCAAATAAGAGAGTGGAGATTAAGGTACATGGTCATGTTGAATTGGTAATATCACATGTTAATAATTGATTTCACTGATATTTTTAATTAATCCAATCAAATTAGGGAGAGTGATCTTATATTTAGGGGGTGATCAGGATGTGGTAAATTTAGAGATACCTTGATATATAGGACTCTTTGAAATCTGAAACAAGGAGATAGCAGACTAAGGTATACAAGGAGTGATGGTTAAGGTGATGAGCGAACTAGAATATGTGCATTGCACGGATTAGAGAAAAGAACCCATTTATATTAAACACAAAAACTATGATGTTGATTATAAATAAAATATAGAAGGTGAATCCCATGTCTTATTGGATATTAGCTACACATGATTATTCTTAACTCGTACTTAACAAAATGAAAAAAAAATCTAAATGGTGAATAATGAAAAAATAAAGATAATAAATAACTTAATGGGCAATTTAGTTAGTCCTCAATTTTTTTTAAATTGGTTAGTTTGGCTTAGTAAGGATTAAATAAAGTAGAATGACATCCAAGAAGGTTTTTTAGAGCTATTAACAAATTCAACGCTTTATGTGATTTTTTTGTTGTTGAGAGAATAAGTTTTCATTTAAATTGGTTGAATTCTATTTTACTGTATTGACATCCATTGACTGAATCTATGTTTATTGTAATTGCTTCACGTGCCTAATTCGTTATTTTACGGAATCTACAAGTAAACACCCTGCTGATTTCATATGTATATTATTATATATTCATGCTCATCCCAATTCGCTCATCTCAAGCTGCTGATTTCATATGCTAATTATTTAATTTATATTATTATATAAATTAAATAATTAAATGACTTACGTTGCGGCTTTGACTTCTTAATCCACCCATCATTGTCTTCACACACACACAAAAATTCATCAGAACCACATCACTGTTGTTAAATTTGTTTTGTAATACTCCCTCCCGTCCCTAATGTAAGAGTTAGCCATCAAAAAAACGCTTCTTAAGAAAACATGTGAATGTTAGTTGGGTGTCTGGAGTTAATGCTTCTTTTCAAAAATTACCCATATTTATTATGGTACTTTTAAGAGAGAAATACATAAGCATTAATAAATATGAAAGAGAGTTAGGGGTAAAGTAGGAAAAAATGCATTAAATGAGGAGAGAATATGGGGTGAACTCTTACATTATGGACTAAAACCATTCAAATTTTGGGCTCTTACATTAGGGACCGGAGGGAGTACTTTCGTACTCGATAAGATCAATCATACGGCTCTTCAAGTTCAATAATCTCTCTCTCACACACACGTACCCTCATAATTGGCAATAAAATAGTATGAAAGTTGAATAGTACTCCCTACGGTCCCTAATATAAGAGCTAGCCGTAAAAAAATGCTTCTTAAGAAAACATGTGAATGTTAATTGGGTGTCTAGAGTTAATGTTTCTTTTCCAAAATTGTCCATATTTATTATGGTACTTTTAAGAGAGAGAAATATATAAGCATTAATAGTATGAAAGAGAGTTAGGAGTAAAGTAGGAAAAAATGCATTAAATGAGGAGAGAATATGGGATGAGCTCTTACATTAGGGATCAAAACCATTCAAATTTTGGGCTCTTACACTAGGGACCAGAGGGAGTAGTACTTATAATGTTGCAGAGTTTTAAGTTTTTTTTATGTATATACTGAAATTTAGCAATGAACCGATAATATATAAAAAGTGAGTGAATTTGGGTCAGACTATTACTTTGACTGGTCGAGGATGAGCCAGGGTGGAAGGTATAGTGAAAAGTCAGACGACGGAGACTTACGCATGTGTTTTGTAGTAAATTAAATTAATATTTCTATGTAAACCATTTTATGAGAAATTCTTAAGTTAGCCTAATTTGCCATGTCATTTATGATTTCATCAAGTACATGCAAATATTTATGATAAAAAAAGTACATGCAAATATGTAATATCTAACACGGATAATTTATTTTAATTGGACATTTTTTAACATTTAGTTAGTAGATAATTTTCTCTTTTAATTTTTTTTTTCAACTTACTAATTCAGAAATCACAGTAAATAGGGGTAGCTGAATTTTTTTTTCAGAGCCTTTGGTTGTATTAAAATATTGACGTAAGACATTATGTAGATGTGTGATTGGTTAAACCATGATAACTTAGCAAGCATGATTTAAATAGGAATTTCTCCCTTTTATTTAGAATACTTTTAGAAAAAAACAGCAATAATTTGAGGCAAAGTTAAAGCGTAGCGTCTCTTATATTATTAGCTTATTACTACCTAGGATTAGATGTGGTTATCATTACAGATTAAATATGTTAAAGAAAACTAAAATGTCATGGTTTTCAATCTTAAAGCATTCATTAACTGATTTTGTCCTCTATGTAAATCGTCCTTTTTTTTTTACAAATGTGTAAATCGTCCTTTTTTATCGAAATGTGTAAATCGTCTTTGACTTCAACGTTGGTTTGAACTTTGATGTCTTGCCCAATAATAATGTAACATGCAGTGTACAACTGAAAGTTCCTCAGGCTTTTATTCCTATTTATAAACTTCGGCCATACTCCTATGGAGTATAAATTTCAAGATCCATGTTTGCAGCAAAAACAGGAAAGAGGAACGTAACGTAATGAACGAGATAAGCGAACTTTAGTTGTTTGTTTTTCTAAATAAAAATGATTAGATAAGTTAAAATATTGTTTACAAATGTACTTATAAATTGTTCACAAAAAAAATTTTATAAATATGGAATTCAAACACAGTGGTCTTGATTATTACTCTCGGTCCCTAATATAAGAGCTCACCTCACATTCTCTCCTCATTTAATGTGTTTTCCCCTACTTTACCCCTAACTCGGTTTCATATTTATTAATGCTTAAGTATTTTTCTCTCTTAAAAGTATCATAATAAATATGGGCAATATAGGAAAAGAAGCATTAACTCTAGACACTCAACTAACATTCACATGTTTTCTTAATAAGCGTTTTTTTGGCGACTGACTCTTATAATAGGGTCCGGAGGGAGTATATTAATTCACTTATTTACAACTCACATTAAAAAATATGGTAATACTCCCTCCGGTTCCTAATGTAAGCCCAAAATTTGAATGATTTTGGTCTCTAATGTAAGAGCTCACCTATTCTCTCCTCATTTAATGCATTTTTTCCTACTTTACCCCTAACTCTCTTTCATATTTATTAATGCTTATGTATTTCTCTCTCTTAAAGGTACCATAATAAATATTGGTGTAAAGTCCCACATCGGTTGGGGAGAGGAACGAAAGGTGCTATATATAGACCTGGATACCTCCCTCCCTCGACGCGTTTTAAAACCGTGAGGGGTGAGGATTCCCCAAAGCGGACAATTTCGAGAGCGAGGCGCTGGGATGTTACAGATGGAAGATCCTGTGGGTGATGGGAGAAAATATTGAGGGTGTTAAGTGACAATTTGTTGTTTGCTCTTCTTGGCTCTTAATGAGCAAATCCTTTATGGGACAATTTCTTATAAGTGTGTGAAAAGAATTGTTTTAGAAGATGAAGAACTACTTGGTGAATAGTGATTTTTGAGAAGATCATGAAGAGCACACAAGTGTTGATTTTTCTGAAGAACATGAAGAACGCAAAAGGCGAGTTCACAGATGCTGATTTTGAAGGAAGAGATTTCACAGATGCTGATTACAGGAAGAATGATGAAGTCTTGTTTTGAAAGTCAGTTTTGAATTATGGGGGAGTGTTGGAAGAATAATTCAACACTGACTATTGTTTTATTGTTTAGCATATTTGTTTTTATTAAATAATTAGGAAAATCTGTCCGTTGCAATTTTCTCGTCATGTTTTTAGGAAGTTGTTATTTGACTAGTTCCGTTGTAAACGCCTATAAATAGGCTCATTATTATTAATAAAGTGTGGCCAGTATTATTTACGTGGCTTCCCCCCTCTCCTTTTCTCTCGTCATTATTTTGTTATTTTTTGGACGGCTAGCTCTTACATTAGGGACCGGAGGGAGTATTATAGTAATCATTTTCTTTCCCACTTTAATGGCATTGTTAGAACTATATTATTCTCCTCATGTTAAAATCACGAGTGAGGAAAGAGTGATGAATTCCCCCTTTTTACAATTCATCGGTGGAATCGTGACCGTTTTGAATTTAGAAGAGGTTAAGTAAGCATTGATCGATTCCCACCTTATGTATATCAGTATATGGCAACCTATCTATTGGCAGCGACAGATAGCTTTGCGGCATATATATTCCCCTTGACCTATTGAGTTCAGAATAATAACATGAGCAATAAAAAAGAGGATTTTTTTAACTAAATAAAAGTCGTTAAAAGCAACCTTTTGCATGCCAACAAAATCCAATAATTGAAGAGGAGTAATCACTTAAAAAAAACAATTACCGTATATTTGCTCTATACATATAACCAATTAGGATTTTAAATAAAGACATGAAATAGCATATGCATTGCTTACATATCATTTGAGAGCGATCTAGATTTTATATAAAATATCGTTAATAACATGAAATCTAATCGTAAAATGAAATTTACTTGGTCTAGTTTCCTTTACTAATTCCTAAATGGTACATTAAACAAAATTCACATGTTTCAATATAAGTATTGAGTAATCTGTGTTACTATAGATATAATTAAGCTTGTTGTACCGGACTAAAATTTATCGCTCAATAATGAAATGACTCAAGCAGAAAATAACTTTGCATTTTATAGCCTGAAATAAATAAGTAAAAAATACCTCGTGAGGCTTCATCACAACAATTAAACATAAAACGTCAAAGGCCACCCAATAGTTTTGACCGCCGAAGTTCAATTACATGAACAAGTAAATTAGCTCAATTGCTAATTCAACGAATATGGTGCATTTAGAAAGCAAACAACTCTGAAACGCAATCACAAACGTGTACTTTTAATCCACGTGAGATGGGGGGATAGTTTTGCAATTACAGCATCTCTTTGTGGAGAAGAGTTTTTGTATTTATAAGACACAACAAAGCTTCATCATCGCTGAACAAAAAGAACGTAAAAAGACTTAATTCATTCAATTGCTGGGATCGCCCTTACAAGGACATCGTCATCATTTATTGATGGTTTCTATTCACAATTTTGAACAACATCATAGAAAAGTTCATGAAACGTTTTAAGGCGAAATGTCTTTGTAGGAGGATTATGCAACTTTGTCCTAAAAATAATAATTTGAAAACGTTGAATATCTGAATTATTTTAGAGTCCTTTATTGCAACACTTTTTTTAAAAAAAATAAACAAAATTGTCGCAACTATTTAAAAACTCACGTTCACACGGTAACTATTACTAACATTTTATCAATTGCCTTTTATTTTCAATTTGCAAAATCCAACAAGAATCATAAAAGTAATTCGTACAAACATTGTTATAAACGAGCCTACTTCTATCAATGCTAATTCAAACACGTCCCTAAACTCTAAAGCTAAAATTGTACTAGTACGTAAAAAGGAATAACATGCGCTTAATTAAAAGTCCTATGATGGTTGGGGTGGATTAGTCCAAGTAGATTTTAATAAAGGAACAGTAAAGTACATGGATTTGAATTTTGACCAATTTGTTTGACAATTCTCCCTCGCCAATTAATAATGAATAAGCACTCCTCTCTCCTCTATTATATCATTTGAGTCTAATTATTCCCGACACCAATGTCTCAAACATTATATGGTCCAACCAAAACTTTGACCACCTGCCATCAGCTATCAGTCAAAATACTCTATTGGGCTTTAAGAGAAGGCCAGCTATTAATCATAAATCGGTCCTGATATTAAGTTTCGGCATGTAAAGGCCCATTGTTAGAAACGCAAAGTGAAGCCCATGGTCTGTTTTGCGGGGACTTTTTTTTAGCCACGAAAAACGTAGAGGTTTAGCGAAGACATACAGAACTTTCCAACCAAAAAAATCAAGTATTTTAACTAAAAAAATCAAGCTTTGATGATAAGATAACACTAATGCATATAAGCAAACAAAAGCTTCGAAAGGAGATATTTTTGTTTGAGTATGAAGATGATTTTTGCTTAAGTACATGGGGATATTTGAGAAATATCATGAGAATAAGACAATATTCTCTTTCAAAATGTATTTATTTGATAAGAACTAGAGGGGGGGAATGGGAATGAAAATTGTAAACTGAAAATATTTTTAAATAAGGAAGCGAATAAAGGACAAAATATACAAGGGGACGAGGATGGACAAAATGATCCGGAATCACGTGTGGATAAAGTGGATAGGATAATGCTGTCCACGCAATCCCTTCATTCACCCATTTTTAAATTTTAAGGCTTAAATGATCCCGCCACGCGCCTTTACCTCATAGAACTTAGTATTACCACTGTGACACGTGTCAACACTTTGTTTAACCTCTGGTTTCATTTAATTAGCGGTTAATTAATTTGAGGTTAGATGCCCACAGCACAAATAATATAGAAAATATCTCACGAGAAATAGCAAAATTAAAGAAGGATATTAAATAACTTGTTATTAATTAAAAATGTAAAACTTGTGAATAACATCCAATAACTTGTTATGCATGGCCAAAACATTTACTACTCAATCATTTGTTACCTTATAAATAATAAAATGAGGGTAAAATATTTTCTTGACTTAAAAGATAATTAAGGTGTGGTTCGTTAGGACCTACTTTAATTTCATCATTTCATGAAACTTTTTAAAAGAAACAAGCAGAGGCTTAGAGGCTTATCTAATAGTTATTACTAAATCCTAATGCTTTGTAGAAACTTTTCGAAGCGGGAGATGAGTGTTGAATCTCTCATGCGTGGTGGGATTCCTAATCCACATTATCGCTAATATATAACAAAGTGGGGGCTTAGTTTATTGAAAATTGCTTCCTCTCTAGACCTAATCTCCATAGCCTTCCCTTGTTTTATGTTATGAGAATATTAATTAAATCAAATCTAATTAATCTATTTTCATAAATTTGGATTTCTATATTTTTTCAAATTTTGTCTTGTCTCATTTAAAAAGTGTATTTGATTCATCTCAAGTTCTCAACTAATTGAACATTTTGAGGTTATTCTTCTCATATATATACATTTATTATCTTTATTAAGATGAGTATTCAATTTACATTTTGATTCATCAACGTTCTATTATCAGTCATTGTTATGTCAAAAATTAAATTTAGTGCCATATATTTATAAAAATTTTATAAATTTTGAAATCTTAATATCTTTTTTCTTTGGCTAAATGACTAGAAAATATTTTTGAAGCTAAGGGACCAAAGTCAAATATGGTGTGAAATTAAATGATTAAATGTAAACTCTTAACAATTATTTTATGAATAATCCAAACAAAAACTATAAGCACTTTTTTTCCAAATAAACTTAAATAATCAAAACCGCGGTGGATTATATTACGCTTAAAATATAAGTTAATATTATGTATAAAAACACATGCTCACCATTTTTGCCCAGCATTAACACATGCCCAATTACAAATTACTATCAATTGTGTCACTTTTCTGAATGAAAGTCACGCGCTCTTGGAAAGAAGTGAGGGTGGCTTCCCTATTTATATTGGCCTCATGCTATGGAGATGAGTCACGTCCCTCATGTCTCTCTTCTGCATTAAATTAATCTATCATCAATACGTCAAGATTTTTATTTGGTCCTCCCATTGATTAATACTATCTGGCCTAAGCACACACCACACATTACACATTATTATGTACCATTGTTGTTAAAAAATAAAATCCTTCATAAACCAAACAAAGCAACCATACAAGCTTACTTCTTCCTACCATCTTTTTTTGCTTGTCTACATTTGATTTTGAATATCACAAAACTTTCATACTTCAATCATTTAAGCTCTTTAGTGCACTCCGGATGACGATGATTCCCATGTTGTCAACTCTTTACTCATAGAACGATATCTGCTATGTCATTCTTGATATTCGTGAAGATTCTGATTCTCTTATATATATATTAACAAGTACAACCTCCTAGACCTCCTAGCATATTAATATTCTGATTCTTAGTATTGTTACTAGCTAGTTCGTGGCATCAAGTTTGTGTTTTTTGGTGAGACTTGTGTTTTGACATAGATGGGGCTGAGATTTATTGATTCCATCTCTCTGTCTACTTCTGAAGTTTCTCATGTTGGAACAACTTACTCTGCTTTTCTCTCTAGTTTTGGAAGTCAAGCTTCTCTTCCATTTTCTACACACTTCAACTCTCGCAAAGGTAAGTAAAAAATCTCATACAAAATTGAATTCTCATGTATAAATTGTTTAACTTGATTCTAGTGAAGTATAAGCCATGGTCTAGTTCCATTGGTTCATGTCAAGAACTTGCATGCTTGTATGTAGCTAAGGAATGGAAGAGAAAGAAGGTTGTGTTTCATAAGCTTTATTTGGTGTATTTTTTGAATTACAGGTTTGATTCTGAGGGCTCAGTGGTCAGGCACTTCAGATCATCATAAGTATTTGGCAGATAATGTTGTAGCAAAAGCCAGTTCCCAAAGTATAAATGGAACAAATTTAAATGGGACGCATTTAAATGGGGCAGCTTTTGATCTGTATTTCAGAAATATGAGAATACTTGATGCTTTAGATGATGAGTATGGAGGAGTTTTGGTTAGTCCAGATGGGTTGCCAGATGACCCTTCTGCCTTTGCACCTGTTTTGGGTCTCTCTCTTTCTCATTGGAAAAAGATGGTATACCCTCTTACTCAATCTCACATGTTTCCAATTATGTATACTCATGCAGTAAAAGAGGTAGATATACTACTTAGGAACACATGTATTTGACACTTTACCTAACACAACCATGAATTCTGAAGGGGGTCTGATCTCATTTCCTTTGCCCAGCTGTTAGACAATATTTCTATCATGTTATAGGATATGTTACATATAGCTATCTGATAAATGCAGGGAAAGAAGGGGGTTTGGCTTAAGTTGCCCTTAGAGAATTCTGACCTTGTTCCCATTGCGGTGAAGGTAACTTAGTTCACTCCTGCTTGTATAATATGAGTGATAAATCATTCGGGGAAATGAAAAATATGTGCTTCTATGCATGTTTATATGGCATATTCTCATAATCTTTCATGTGCACTATATACAAAGATAACTGGATAATTCAATTGTTTTGGTCAATTTAGTGTTGTTGAACCTCTGAGGTAAATTATTTTGGTTTCAGGAAGGCTTTGAGTACCACCATGCAGAGCCTGGATATTTGATGTTAACATATTGGATTCCTGAAGAACCTTGCTTGCTTCCTGCTAATGCAACTCATCAAGTAGGAGTTGGGGGATTTGTCATCAATGACAACAATGAGGTCTGCTTGCTTCTATTCTACTTAAAAAAAGTTTGCAAGAAACCTTTTTATGTATATTATCCAGTAATTTCAAACTGTTCTTGGCTAATTTGGTTGTGCAAGGCAAGCTCTATATTTGACTGTATTTCCTACTATTAATTTTCGTAGGTACTAGTAGTTCAAGAGAAACATTGCTCTTCTGCAACTTTGGGTCTTTGGAAGATTCCTACTGGATTTATTCTTGAGGTGCTGTACTTCTGCAGATTCTCCTTTTTCTTTAACTTTTCTTTGAAAGAGCAGAATTTACATTTTTTTGTTCTAAATTCCTACTCTAATCAAGATTGCATGACTGTGTTTTCGCCAGGCTGAGGAGATATATGCTGGAGCTGTAAGAGAAGTGAAGGAAGAAACGGGGGTAAGAATAAAGTGATTTGGATTTTGGACAATGATGTAACTCTATAATATAATATGATGCAATTGGTTTTATGTTGCAGGTTGATACTGAATTCATTGAAGTCATAGCATTCAGGTTAGAACTGAAACTTCAATCATAGCTCTACTAACAAAGAATACAATAGAAATATAAATTTTGATCCTAAACATTATAGAACTTGTCACTTGTATTTTTGTTGACCTTAAAAATCTTATGAACATGAACTTGCAGACATGCGCACAATGTGGCATTCCAGAAGTCAGATTTGTTTTTTATCTGCATGCTAAGACCCCTTTCAAGCAACATCATCATTGATGGTCTTGAAATTGAAGCTGCCAAGGTAAGCTCACACAAACCTACACAAACAGATATGAGAACTTTTTTGGTGTCTAAGAAGTAAGAAGAGAATGATTGAAATGATGCAGTGGATGCCGCTAGTGGAGTTTGTAGAGCAACCACAGATACAGGAGGATTCAATGTTCAAGAAGATAATAGATATATGTATTGCTCGTATGGGAGAGCGATACTGTGGATTAGCACCTCATCACATGGTTTCTAGATTTGATGGCAAGTCTTCTTCCTTGTATTACAATGTCACAGACACCCTCCAAGATGTCCACTGTATAGGAAACTGAACCTCTTCCTTTATATATAAAACATCCCGCACATATAAATATATCTGTAACAAGTTCAAGCCTACCATCACCACTCACCCCACTCTTTCTCTATTAACATGTAACCTGGCCTCATTTTCCTTGTCCTCAATCACGACTCATCCTGCCAGGATTTGATTCTGGTCAGTTGAATTGGCTGACACCTTCTATGTATCATACATATTTAATAATAATGAAAGAATCATGGTTCCTAGCTTCTGATCATGCGTGGAATGTTGCAACCAAATAAAGGTGTTCATTAGTGATCAACATGATTAGCACCACCAATACTAATGAATTAATATTGTAAGTGTGAAAGTTATTCGTTTATAGGGAGCTCTAATGCTCATCAAAACATCAGAGCCTCAAAGGACATACTCTAACGCTCATGAAGCTGCATCTCATAGATTCAAACAAAAAGTATTGACATTAGCCAAACTAGGACTTCCTCATGTGCCCAGAAAAGGAATACTTCATTCGTTCTTAAATATAAGAGCTAGTTGACTTTTTTGAAGAATTCTAAGAAATCTCAATAAAGTAATTTAAAATTGATTTTCGTAAATTTTGTTCTCTACACTAGTTCATTTGACTTATAAACTAACATATGATCCAATAATCTACAAAATATGTTATGATTAAGCGATTCATTTCGCTTTATTAGAATTCTCCAAAAAAACCAACTAACCCCTATATTTAGGAACAGAACAAGTAGAAAAAGGGAGTACTTCAAAAGAAAAAGAAGAGCTAGTTGTCTTGGACTCAGTGACATCTAAACTCTTTGTAAATTACACGTTGAATCCCACTTATAATATGATGCCCTTACAGCTAATTGTCTTGGACTCTTGTGTTATCTCTACACTCTTCGTAAGTCACATGTTTAATCCTACTTGTAATTTGAATGGATTAGCACTTGCACTTGCTGGTTTTAATTACAAAGAAACAAGAAAAAGAACAGAACAAAAGAGACGTATGTCTTGGTGGAATTAATAGTTTAATACACACGATATTACGGGTCACCTCCACAACTACATCAATATAATAACATCACAATATAAGTATCGTCGTGGAAGGGGTCAAATCGAGAAGAAGTATTATCTGCATCTGTCTGAGAACAGGAAAGACAATGGCACGTGAGTTAAAGAGGTGCAATACAAAACCCAACAAATGGATATTTAATCATTTTCGACTTTCGACTCCATTTAATTCGAGTGGACCATTGTTTTGCCTATTTTTAAACTGCGTACAGCTACTTGCACGCCAAGCATTCCATTTTATCATGATATTTTTATGATGTTTGTTATGGTCCAGTTATCCCTATCCATATGTCCCCTTCATAATTTACGCACTCAAACCGTATAAGTTTTGCAACCCAGATTGTGACCTGGCTTCACTCCATCATCTTGTTTCTTTTGCTCAACTTACACACACAATTGGTAATTATGCTAACCTGTAAGATAAGATTATTGTGAGTGGAAATCATTAATTAACCAAGATAAATAAACTTTATTGGGTTGAATTAATATACTCCTACCCTATAAAATAAAAAAAATATCAGTGAAAAGTAGTTACATCCCCTTGAAAGAATGTAATTAAAATAGCTCAATTGATCCTTTTATTTTTTTATCAGAACTTTGATCCTTTTATTAAACCAAGGTCTCTATCGACGCCAATTATTTAAATTCTTAATAATTAAATTATAAACACAAAAATTGTCACCGTCGCTTAGTAGCTAAGAATTTAAACATCCTCGAATAATGCTCATAATGATATTATAAGGTTCAAAAAGTTATTATTACTGACCAATGGATAATTGGTTGAGCTGGTAATGATAAGTGAGCTACAAGTCTACAACCGCGTAAAGATGAGAATGCGTGTTTGAATTCCGGGAAGTGCTCTCATTGGGAGAGAGGATAACCATCCCTATGTGGACAGATATATAATTGGTAAGGAAGAGAACCTTGCCTATGTGGGCAGCACTCCTAAGTTCTACCCCTCGAGTCCGGATTAGTCGATTGCAAATAGACACCGTATTACTGAGCGGTGTCTAACCAAAAAAAGTTATTATTATTATATGGCCAAACATTGTTAGTTAAGAATATTTAAAACAAACCTTATAAAATTGTCCTCAATAAGAGGCCTAAAAAGTTGTCATCCATACATAGTATGACCAAATGATATTAGTTATAACAAATTCATCATAACCTTCAATGATGATTATAATTTAATATAATAAAGGTCCTTAAAAGCCTAAGTATCATACTCCATCCTATATCTAACATAATATTTGAGCCGCCAAAACACGTTTTTTAAGAAATTTTGCGAAAGTTAGTTGGACATTTGAAGTTAATATTTTTTTACAACGTTGCCCATATTTATTATGATATTGTTAAGAGAGATAATACATAAACATTAATAAATATAAAAGAGTTATAGAAGCAAAGTAGGGAGAAAATGATTAAATAAAGAGAGAATGTAAGCTAAATTATTATATTTTGGATGAAAATCATTCAAATTTTTTGATCTTATATTCTGCTCAGTAATATAATAGTTTAGCTGCCAAAATACTTTTTTAAGAAAAACCACGGAAAATTTAATTATGTGATTGAAGTTAGTTCATTTTTTTCCAATTTTCACCATTTATTACGATATTACTAAGAAAGTATATGTAAAAATTAGTAAGCATGAGAGGGAGTCAGAGATAAAATGAGAAATAATGTGTTACATGATGAGAGAATTTAAGGGTATTTTTTATATGTTGACTAAAATTTGGACTCTTCTAATTTGATTGACACCTCATCTTAATTACTCCTAATTACAATGACACCTGTAATTAATCCCAGACGAAAGAGGAGTAATGATGTTTTCTTTTTTCTCCCCCATTACAAATTACAAATTACAAATTACAAATTACAAATGACAACTCACATCTTATTATATTTCCAACTTTTCAAGAATTGGCGCTCTGTGCCGCGAACGCATTAGGCACAGCCAGCCCACCCACTTCCCTCTCTCTAATATCATCTCTCCACCTTCTCTCTCTTCCTTTCGCTTTCTGGCTTCTCTCTTCCAATCCTTCTCCTTCCCAATCTTTCGTTTTTCAGACACCTCATTCACAAAGTTTCTTCCTTTCCCGCCAATCATTTCTGGGAAACAACAAACAAGACCTCAAAAGCCTTTATCTTTCAAAACCCACCTGAAAAACCGCCAATAATATTATTCATTACCTTTTTCTTCTCCTCTTATTCTCAACTGGGTTTGTGTCAACCATATGAAAGATACCATCTTTTTATTTCTTGGTATCTATATGCTTCAAAATCGGAGCTGATTTTACTAGCCATCGAATTTATATCGGTGTTTTCTTTCTTCGCAAACAAGATAGCTTTGTGAATACGGAAAAATCTTTGAAGAATTTTTGGGATAAGGAAAGGAAGAGATTTTAACAAATGGGGTTCTTGCCGTTTAACTCCAATCCAGAAAGCGAGGAAGATAGTAGGGACAATCATGCTACTTTGGTGTATCTTAATGTGTATGATCTCACACCTATGAACGATTATTTTTACATGTTTGGCGTTGGAATCTATCATTCAGGAATTGAAGGTATGGCCTCTATAATTCTGATGCTTACTTTGTTGCAAATTGTTTAAATTTTGTAGGAAATTGTTGTGCTTTCTTGGATATTGGCCTGGTTATAATAGAATTAATTTGCATCATTGTTGAATGATAGTACTATGTTCAATTTTGAACGTTGAGGTGAAGAGGAAAATGAGATTTTAATATTTACTCACTTTATAAAAGTTAATGTGAGGAGAAGTTGAGAACATATCCTTTGATTTCTGTGCGATGCTTTATCTTGTTATTTAGTTTTTGAATTATGGAGAAGAATGTATTGGATAGTGTTGAAATTAAGAAACAGTGATTCATATGGTATCTTGAGGTTTTAACTTGATTTACCATCATATTCTGTATTTTAGTTCGGATATTAGAGAGAATTGAGGGTTTGGGTTTGTAGTTGGAACATGCCTAATGGTTTTCATTTCAAGCTGAAATAATAATTGTAAAATGGTCCCATTTCTTACTCTAGCTCGATATTACTGTCTTTTAAATTGACGTAAAGATTATGGGAAGTAATTTTCTTTAGTTTCAGCTAATTTGCTCCATCTAAATATTATGTCTATATATATATATATTGTCTAGTTTAGTCCTGTCTCTCAGAACTCATATTCTAGTGAATTTCATCAAAATTTTGTGCATTCTAGTGAATTTCGTCAAAATTTTGTGCACGGTACTTCCTGGCCATGATGAATTCCTCCCCCACAAAACCTCCCAACCAAACAGAGCCAGTTACCTGACAGGCTTTTCATTTCCATATTGAATTCCTTAATTTCAAATCTTTCACTATTGTATAAGTACTTCAATTTCTTCATTGAGCTATGATGTAGATCTTCATTGTCTACTACCCACACCCTGAAAGTACGCTTGTTTTTCTTGTCTAATATTTCCCATACTAGCAATTGTTAGCAGTAGAGGCCAGATCTTATCTGAGTTTACTAATTTTTTGCGAGTTCGATTTCATAACCCGTTTCCTTCTTTGCCACTGTTTCCGCTTACGCTCTCAAGATTTATATGCAGCTAACTAGAAGGTTATCGTGGGTTCTTGTGGTTTCCTTAAATTTTAAGTAAAGAGTTAGTTCATTCATCTTCTTGTTTGACCATTGGAGTTGGAAAAATTTACTTTTCTGTATGTCGATCTTTAGGTTGATATTTATGTGCTTATTGTCAAGTTATTATGGAAGGCTTGACCATATGGACTAGAGAAGGGGGTGGGAAGAGGTATAGGCTTAGCCAAAGGATTTATGTTATATTAGACACTAAGGTCTTTCTTGAAATATTAGCGACAGGTCAAACTTGGATGATTATTTAATACTAGTGTTACTATAACAAATGGGATTTTTCACTTAGTATGTTGAGTTGATGACGCAATATTTAGCTTGTGACTATGTATAGCTTCTCTTTGTCTGAACAAGTTTTGGTCTCTGAACAAGTTTGGGTCATGCAACCTTGTGCTAACTGACAAGGGAACAATGAAAATAGCTGACTAACAGAATCATCATAATAAATTAATAAAATGTTGAATTATGTGGATTGAATAAATACTAATTAGGTGCTTGCATATACTGTTTCATTTTTCCAATACAATGATGCAATAAGGTATCACTTATCTTGTTTATGGACAGTGCATGGTATGGAATATGCCTTTGGAGCTCATGAGTTCCCAACAAGTGGTGTCTTTGAGGTGGAACCTAGAAGCTGCCCCGGCTTCACCTTCAGGCAATCGATTTTCTTGGGTACCACAGATATGTCTATTTCAGAATTCCGTTGTTTTATTGAAGCTCTTGCCAGTAAATATCGTGGAGATACTTACCATCTGATTACCAAGAATTGCAACCATTTTACTGATGAGGTCTGCCAACAACTAACTGGAAAGCCTATACCTGCATGGGTAAATCGGTTGGCTCGAGTAGGTGAGGATCTCTCTGCACAATATCTTTCGTTTTCAATTTTTGGGTATAGTGAATGCTATAAGGCAAGCATGCATATATATGTAATACAGTGCAAAGGTGTATAGATTTTTATGCTGCCCTCCATTCTGCACAAAATGCCTACGTTAGATTTTATGGGCTAACAATTGACACATACCTCCAGCAGTGCCATGGGAATCTGTTGTTTTGTTTTCATCTGATCAAATTCAATTCAAAATTTTAGGTTCTTTCTGCAATTGTCTCCTGCCGGAAGGCCTTCAGGCTGCTGCATCTACACATGTTGCAGGACGTGTGGCATATTCTGGTAGGACTATGCAACTATCATGTACCATTTTTAAATTATTTGTCCGCAATATTTTATCATGGTTTTTATATATTTTCAATTTTAATATATATTGAGGGAAAATGCAGAAGAAAACTTATTTTTACAAAAAAATATTCATTTTGTGGTTAAAGAAAAAAATTGAGGCAAAGCTTAGATTTGCTTTCTTCTGTCTTGTGGAACTTTGCAAGATACTCTAGCATATTCTTTTAGGCCACACACCAAACATGAACACAAACACATATTTGACATCACAACGCCTTTTATTTAACTACTTCCATGTGAGAGAGATATTAAGTTTGATTTTTGGAGCACGAAATTCCGGTTACCTTCTATTATTATAACAGTGATAATTTATCATGGGTGTATGTGGCATAACCCTCTGAACCTTGGGATAATGGAGTTATATTTTGCCTCTATTCTCTACCTTGAAATTTGATATTAATCTTCCATGTGGGGTCTTATTGTGTCGCATTGTAGATGATGAAGGATCAGAACATGGGGGATTGACTTCATCTGGGGAGGGTGATGATGATGATGATGGTCAAAATCTGTTGACCACAGCCCCTGATCTTGGAGAAGTGGTCTTTGTAAGGGAAGATCCTGTGCGCTTGGCTCGTGAGCTCTTATGATTCTAATTTGGTTTTATTGACATGGCATTCAGAGTTGAACACATATCTATAGTATCAGCATTGTATACACACAAAAGAATGATTGTAATTTTAGTACATCAAGATACTCTTGTAAATTTTTGTTCCTTTCAATGTCTGTACTGCTCTTTATCTCTCATGTAGAAGCCACTCCTTCGGCCCATATGACCAGACCAATTTTCAAAGATTAATGAAGGAATTTCACTATTACTGGATTCTGAATTTCTCTGTGCCTTTATAATTTATTACGTTTTCTTTTCCTTCACGTGGTTTTTGGGATGCATTATAGGTGAAAAAGCAGGTTATAGGAGTACTTCGTAAAAAGTCTAAAGCTATGTATTGCTCAAGCATGCAAGAAACCAGGTCTTTATGTAAAGTGATTATAGGAGTCTATAGAAGCAGCATTGCTGAACACTAGACGTTAAGCGTTTACTTCTAGTCAATTTCTCCCTCACCCTGTCAATAAAGTAATATCTTTTCACATAAACCATAAATACAAATTGAAAGCTAACAAATAATATACCAGATGCCAAATGGTAAGTAGTTTTCCTTTAACCTGTTATAGAATTCAAATCTCATTGTTGACACCAAGATTAACTTATGAAAATCACCATTATAAGGTTTTTTTTTTGTGGTTGGAAGCAAACTCTCACTTTATATTTACCGGTAATAGGCGTTATTAGTAAGTAGCAATTGATCACTAGTTCATTTCGTGGGAATGTAGAAACGCAATGAGGAGAATGTTGGCCCACGGTTGGAAGTATACTATAATCATGATGAGCTTAATATTTGGGAAGATTAAATACAAGTCCCTGGTAAGGGACATAATACTGGAAAAGTCCTAAAAATTGAAAAAATTAAAGTAGAGTCCCTTGGGACCTCACTTTAATTATTTATGAATGTGTGGGCCCCACATTTAATAATAAAAAAATTCACATTTAATTAAAGTAGAGGAGAGAGAAAAGGTGGGTGGATTTTTTTACTATTAAATGTGGGGCCCACACATTCATAAATAAAGTGAGGTCTAGACTTTACTTTAATTTTTTCAATTTTTGGGACTTTTCCAGTATTATGTCCCTTACCAGAGACTTGTATTTGATTTTCCCTTAATATTTTACTCATTTACTAAACATTTCCCATAAAAATAAAATGCAATCAGGGAAATGATTGTTGCACGTGTCTATTGCTTCAAGTACTGATATTGAATCATTTTGGCATAAGCTTCCTCATTTGCTTTTAGTTTTCCATAGTCCAACAACCAATGACCCAATTAAGAAGCTGAATGCTAATCTCCCCTGCAACTAAGTTATTCACTTTGCTTTTCATGGGGACTTGGTAATTAAATACTCCCTCCCTCCAAAAATATAAGGTGAATTTTTGTGAATAGGTGTCTCACAAAATATAAGGTGCATTTTTTATTTGTCTCTTCATTTATTATGTTTTTTTCCCATATTGTCTTTTTTGACTATAATCTCATCTTGTTTTCGCCATAAACTCTCATCATATATATAGCCAAATAGGGGTGAGGGTGAAAATAAATGCTATATTTTATACATATTGACTCTTTTAATTTTTAAACTACTTTTAACAGTTTTTACTAATGCAATAAAATAGTTATTTGCATATTATATTGTGGACGGGGAAGTGATTGATTGTAACCAAAAAAAAAAATTGACCCAAAAGTTGTGCCCGTGAAGTGGCTCTGAAGATCAACCTCTCTCACACTCCATTACTATCATGTGAAGCTGAGAAAATTGCTGCCAATCATTTTGAATACAGTCCTTATTTCTAAGGCAACTTTCATGGTCTCGGATTCACATGGGATTTACCAGAATCTAACCAAAAACAGACAACTGATTTAATGTCCTATTCTGTTGAGGACTAGTATTATGGTTACTGACCATTGGTGTTCATCTAACCAAAAGTTTGAATATTTGTGCAGTTGCATTAATCGTAGGCCACTGGAGTCTTGAGTCTATTTGCAGTAGGGACAGCGATCATCATCATCTTCGTACTAAAGATTGATGGGAGGACAAAGTTGGATAAGAATGATTATGGCCATTTATTGAAGGTTGGCAGAATCTGTGGAGCCCATAAATGCATATTATGTACCGTTGTTATTAGTCAACGATGAGTGAGGCAGCATTCATATTGCTGACAACATTGTATCAACCAAAGGTTGCATTGAAACTACTCCCTTCCCAAACGACCTATTTTTAGAAATCAGAATATAAAACAGCCCAATATAATAAAATTAATTATTTTAAAATATTTATAGTTATGTTTTTTTTGGTCAAAATCAAGCCACCTTACTTGTAAGCTACTGTATTGTATAATATACAATCATATCTAACTAACTAAATCATTGTATGTATAACTAACTAATATGTTGTGTTTCTTCACGTGCTCTGTTTTAGTAGATCATTATTGTTTCTAATGAAGTGCTGAATTTTAGTAACTCAAAAAGGAAAATGTAAGATTATTGTTAAATCATAATTACTAACACATTTCTATTTTGTTTCTATGTTCGGTTTTCTCCTCTCCTTAATGCTATATTGTCTTATATTTTAATTATCTTTAAGAAGAAAATATTTTTAAGAGTAAACAATTTTTGTGCGGATACTTAATTTAAGATCCTACACAACACAAATAATATAGAAAATATCTCATGAAATGACGAAATTAAAGTAGAGTTCCGATGGACGTTACTTTAATTATCTTCAGAGTCAAGAAGTTACTTTTGTCCTTCTTTTAATTATGAGCCCAGATGTTGTGACCGATATTTAATAACTTGTCACGAGTAGTTAACGTTGTTATTCATGGCACATACACTTGTTATTAATTAAAATGTAAACCCTTGTGATTGTCGCCCAATAACTTGTTATTCACCTCTCAAACACTTAATATCTTGTGAATAATGAAAAGAGGGAAAAAATGTCTTCTTGATTTTGAAAATAATTAAATTAAGGTCCCTTAAAACCCTACTTTAATTTCGTCATTTCATGGGACCTTCTTCATATTGTGTGTTGGGTGGAACCTCAAATCAATTATCCATTTTTCTGCATTAAAAATTGAATAAAGACTTTCATTTAGGCACAAATAAAAAATTAAATCAAAACATTTAAATAAGGACGAAAAGAAGGATGATAAATAGGCATGGAATGAGTTCACAATAAAATTGTGACGCCCACAAATACAATAATGATTTAAGATTGGATGATCAATGAGGTGTCAATTTATCGAGAAGTTTTCTTTGATAAAAAGGAACAGCAATGTGGCCCCTCATGGATTGCGATTCTCTCCACAGATCCATTATCTTGGGAAGGAAAGTAACAACTAATATGCCACTTAGACGCGATCGAGTTACAATAATTTTGCTTTCACTACTAAAATTAGCCCCATACATTGTGAATGTGTTCACATTGACTAACAATTATGTTTTTTATACCAGACTTACAATAATGTTTATCATCCTTGTCATTGAGTATCTAATCAAAATCCAGATCAGAAAGTGGTAGAGTATAAAATAAAAAAGGTATCCAATTAATATAAAAATACTAGAATAAGATTGGATAAACAAAACACGCGTAACATTATCAATGTATCACAATCCGATTTTGTTGCCATTCATATTTAATCATTCACATTACCTTGAAAATGAACCCGGCGAAATACAGATTCAACTCATCATAGTCAAAGAGAAATATGAATAGTGTTGTTTTGCTCCATAAAAGTCTCACAAAAAACTCTCAATTTAACTAATTTTCACACACACACACACACATATGGTTGTTATGTCATTAATTATGGAAAAAATTGACCAATTTTTTCAGTTTTTTCAATAAATCTTTTCAATTTTACCCTTGTGTGAATATTTAAATAGTGTTTTATACATTACCAAAGAAAAAAAATAGTAATTTATACACTCTATATTATCAACATTTTCTCTCATTTTTACTATTTCAAACACATGATAATTTCGATTAAAAAACACATATGATAAGGATTTGATCAAAAACACATATACTAGGGATAAATTACAAAATGGACTTGTAATAAAGGCAAAATTTCCAAATATGAGTAAAAAAAACAACCGACGTGTACAACTCATCATATCTCCTTTATCTTTTTTCTTTAATTAATTGCATTTACTTATTTTCACCATTGCTTTAATTGCATTTACATATATATTTTGTGTGTGTGTGTGTATGATACTCCTATATTAATTGTCCACCTGTGTGGAATCCTTCATATCTGAACAACTATCAATGGCTCTTTGTTCACTGCCTCTCCTCTTCTTCATCTCCTTGGCCTTCTCCTTCGTTCAACTTTCGCATCCAATACCCTTTATAGTACTCCACGGTATATTTGTCTCTATATATGTATATCTACTTTTCACATTAACATTTTTTATTCTTTTCATTCAGTTAAAGTAGCTTTCAGTTTCATAAACTATTCATATTGTTTTTCTATGTCTCCAACATATGGTGACCATGCTTGATGATTAAATGTATCTCTTCCTAGAGATTTTCTCTATTCATAAACCTTGTCAATAATATCTGTTTACTCGGTCGTGTAAAAGGAAGAGAATTCTATACTATCACAAACAGCTTCTAATATTTTTAACAGTTGACAGTTTTACAATAATAAATTAATCCTCGTCGTTTTTTTTCAATGATAGGCATCAATAGCGACTGCACCAAGAATGAAGTTATAAAAGTCGTTGAGAAACTGACCAACTTCACTGGTGTTGAAGGGCATTGCATGTAATTATTCATTAACTTCCTTACGGTTTACAATAACTGTAACTGAATCTATTTTTTTAATTTTTTTAAAAGAATATTATATAGTATTTTTGACATGTTTGATGAGGCTGTCGGTTATTGCTTCAGAGAGATAGGAAATGGAGTTGCTGATTCGTGGTTGATGCCCATGGACAAACAGGTAATATATCATGAAAAGAGGCAATATTATATTCATGTAACTGAGTTTGGTGAAATTAAAAACAAGGCATGCAATAGTTCTGATAGTTTTGATTATTTCTTCTTGTAAATTGCAGGTGGAGGTGGTTTGCCAGAAGGTGATAAAAGATTTAAAGACCAATTTGTGATGTATCTAAAACTGAATTTATCAGTTAGATTTTGCCTTTTGACTATTCTTTCACCTATGTGTGTAGGTTAAGGAAATGACCATATTACATGAGGGGTATAACATTGTTGGACTCTCTCAGGTGAAAGATGAAAACCGTTACTATTTCTCAAGAGTTTTCGTGTTAGTTTCTGGTTTAACAGCCAGATTAATAAATTTGACCACATTAATTCTATACTTGACTTTGGATTGGAATGTCAATCAATCAACAAGTTAGGATACCATAATGGTGTTGACTTATTTTTTTTCTTTAGTTCGAAATATCAGAAAATCAACAAATGCAGATATTTATTATGGCATTTGTTTTCAAAGTTTGAAGACTGGTCTTTTAAGTTTCATTCCAACACTGTTGTTTTGTTGGACAGGGCAATATAGTTGCTCGTGGACTTATAGAATTTTGTGATGGTGGTCCTCCGGTAAGTACCCATTATACTTTTTGTACCATTTGTACATTTTCTATAGTATTATGCCATTTAGACTTAAACCAAATATTAATGCCAAAAAAACTTAAATGCAATAATAAATACTCTCTCTAGTCTTTTTTTATAAGAGATGGCTTTTATGAGATTAAAAAAACTAGTTAAAATCACAGCACTGTTCAAAACTTATTAATGAATCTCAAATGTTTTTTGAGATGAGTATGGGATTCTGTTTACTCACTTGAAATTGAGTATCAGTTTCATTAAACTTTTGGAGGGAGGGATGGAAAAGTCATTGATTGAGATGGCAGTTTTTGATATGAGTGATGAATGCTTCGTTATATTTTAAAGTGGATCCTATATTTAAAGTGGAGTATATATATCTAGTGACAAAAGTTAATGACTTCCCCCCTTTTGAGTGTTGAAACAGGTTAAGAATTATATCTCTTTGGCAGGCCCTCATGCTGGTGTTGCCGCTGTTCCTAAATGTGGCGTGAGTATCACAATAGATTTTTAGCCATTGTAATTATTTGATTATTTCTTCTTTGTTTCTGATATGTAATGCTGTTTGTTTGGCTTTCACAGTCAGCTGCCGTGTGCATTTTTGTGAACGAGCTAATCAAATCAGCGGTTTACAGTGACTTTGTCCAAGTAATCACTTTACCTTGTCTTTAATTTTACAAAGTTGTTTTCTGTCTAGAAACATCTCAACTATTCTATCTAGTTTGTCTGTTTATTGCAACATATCAGGATTTTCATTAGTGTTCACACTTGACCTGCAGGAAAACTTGGCTCCTAGCAATTATCTTAAAATACCAGATGTGAGTATTACTTTTCAAGAAGTGCTTAAGGCTTTCATGTAAAGCTGCTTAGCTTTAATTGTTCTCTAATATTTTCCAAAGCAATATTTTGTTCCCTGTATGTGGAGGGAACTGCTAATAAACCCAGATTTGTTGGTAGGCAATCCCTGCTTACTTGGAGAAATGCAGTTTTCTTCCTGCGCTTAACAATGAACACCCGGATAAAAGGAACTCTACTTACAAGGAAAGGTTAAGTAGCTTGGAGAACTTGGTGCTTATCTTGGTAGGTTGAACTTGTAAGAAAGTTTTTCTTTCATATACCGTGATTGGGGATTAAGTGTCACACACTAATTTATTGATCTTATTTTATATGCTTTGAAGTTCGAGAATGACACAGTATTAATACCGAAGGAAACATCTTGGTTTGGATTTTACCCCGATGGCGGTAACTTGAAGCCCGTTTTATATCCAAAACAGGTACGCTTATCAATTCAATAGTATTCACTTACACAGCCTAAAAGCTATGTATCTGTTGAGACTGGGCCTACTTGGGCCGTGTATAAAAGAAGAAATAAATGAATTGGGCTGAAGTGAAGGACGGGAGTGAGTCTGAGAAGATAAGTGTGGGAAGAAGACAGTAGTGTGGCGGGCTGTTAGTATTGCTGAGTTGGCAAGTTAGTTAGTTGAGGCGGTTAGAAGTGCTGAGCTGGCAAGTGTAAGGGGTTAGTTAGTTAGATGCTGAGTTGGAAGGTTAGTTAGATATAAATACCATAGAATAGTAGTGAGAGGACAGACTGGTATTTTGTAAAGAAGAGTGAGGAGAGTGTGTGCCTCTTGAAAGCACATTAGGCCCTTTTTCTTTGCTTCTGTAATTCTCTTCGGAGAACATACTTTGATTGAATAAAGATTACTTGATTTTGTTCATCAAAGGTATCAGAGCAGTTCGATTAGGGAAGATGACTAATAACAAGAAGTTGGAGACAAGAATTGAAGGATTGGATGCGCGAACAGAGAGAACAGAGCAAAGCCTTGAACGATTAGGATCGGATGTTGAAATCATCAAGGTAGCGGTGTCCTCGTTGGAGAATATGTTCGCTGAGTTTATGAAGGATTCGCAGGGAGGGAAGAAAGCAGCGGAATCTTTGAATTCCGAGAATGGCGATGAAATTCCTGAAAGTGAGAAGATGGATATCGCGGTGTTAGGGCTGGAGAATAAGGCATTGAACTGGTTTCAATGGCGTGAGGTGAGGTCTCCAATTGAGAAGTGGGAGAATTTGAAACAGGACATAGTGAATCGTTTTCAACCATCTCAGAGTGGAAGCACATATGAGATGCTAATGGCCTTGAGACAAAATTCAAGTATAACAGATTACATTGAGAAATTTGAGTTGATGTCAGCGGCTTTGGGAAGTTGTGATGAAGAAATGTTGAAGGCGGCGTTCATGAATGGGTTGAAGATTAACATAAAGGCAGATTTGAGGTTGCTCAAATTTTCTCGCCTTGCTGAATTGATGGAGATGGCTCTGCGAATTGAAGAGAGGGATGAAATTAAAGCCCAATTTTCTCATAACAGGGGAAATGGGCCTGGACGTTATTGGGCCGAGCATGGTGGATTGGGCCAGCGTGGATATGCTTATGCTAATTCAACCAGAAATTTTAGTGGAATAGAAGGTTTGGGTTCGCGAATAACTACTTCTGGGGCTCCAACAAACCCTAGCTCAAACTCTGCAACAAATTCTTCGTTGGTGAATAAGAAGAACGAAGAAGAAAAGAGTACGACTATGCCCTTGAACTATACGAGTAGACCGGCTCCAAGAAGGTACACTGACGCTGAGATAGAAAGGAGGAGGGAGCAAGGTTTGTGTTTCAAATGTGATGAGAAATATAGACCCGGACATAGATGCAAGAAGAAGCAGTTACAGGTATTGATCTTATCTGAGGAGAATGATACTGAATTAGATTTTAACGAGAACGAAGAGACAGAGGAGTGTGAAGCGAAGATGGAGGATGGGCAATTGTTAGCATTGTCCTTAAATGCGCTGGCGGGGTTCACTGGTGGGAGGACTATTAAATTGATTGGAGAGATTGGAGAACATAAGGTAGTAGTGTTGATAGATTGTGGAGCAACTCACAGCTTTATTCAAGAAAAGCTTGTATCGTTGCTGAATTTGCAGGTGGATGAGAAAGTGACGTTTACTGTACAAGTGGGAGATGCGAGAAATGTACAGGGGCGTGGGGTTTGTAGAAATGTTCCATTGCTATTACAAGGATTGAAAGTAACGCACTCGATGTATCCCTTTAATTTGGGAGGCTCAGACATTATCCTTGGAGCAGATTGGTTGGAGTCACTTGGGGAAGTGCTTGTGAACTGGAAGAAGTCAACTCTGAAGATTGATTTGGGGAATGAGTGGCTGTGTTTACAAGGAAATCAATCCTTGGAACGAACCCCAATGTCTTTGGATGCAATTTGTCGTTCGGCGAAATGTGGAGATGAGGCCTACTTCATTGAATTTTCTGAAATAAGGATGACTGATTGTAAGGAGAATAAGGTGGAAGAAGAAGTATATCAGCTTTTGAATAAATTTCCGGAAATTCAGCGAGCTATAGTAGGAATTCCTCCACCAAGAGATGTGGATCATGTGATAGACTTGCAACCCGGGGTAGTTCCTCCTAATGTGCGGCCTTATAGGTATCCCTACTACCAGAAGAATGAAATTGAAAAGATGGTGAAAGAAATGCTTGCATCTGGGATAATTCAGCCTAGTAAAAGTCCTTTTTCAAGTCCGGTATTGTTAGTTAAGAAGAAAGATGGAAGTTGGCGTTTTTGTGTGGATTACCGGGCCTTGAATAACATCACTATTCAGGATAAATTTCCAATTCCAGCAATAGAGGAACTATTAGATGAATTGGGTGCTGCACAAGTTTTCTCTAAGTTGGATTTGAAGTCGGGGTATCACCAAATTAGGATGAGGCGAGGGGAAGAACACAAGACTGCTTTCCGAACTCACGATGGGCATTATGAATTTTTGGTAATGCCGTTTGGGTTGAAGAATGCTCCATCAACCTTTCAATCATTAATGAATGATATTTTTCGGCAATATCTCCGTAAGTTTGTGTTAGTCTTCTTTGACGATATCTTAGTTTATAGTGTGGATTGGGTATCGCATATGAAGCATTTGGAGGTAGCTTTTAGTGTGTTACAGCAGCATAAACTTGTGTTGAATGTTAAGAAGTGTGTTTTTGCTCGTGCTCAATTGGAGTATTTGGGACATATCATTTCTAGAGAGGGAGTTCATGCTGACCCGCAGAAAATCAAGGATATGTTGAATTGGCCAATACCATCTTCGGTTAAGAGTTTGAGAGGATTTTTGGGCTTAACAGGGTATTATAGGAGGTTTATTCGCCATTATGGGATGATTGCAGCTCCTTTGACTGCATTATTGAGGAAGGATGCATTTAAGTGGAGTGATTCAGCTCAAGAAGCCTTTAATGCTCTTCAAAAGGCTTTAACTACAGCTCCGGTTTTGGCTCTACCTGATTTTTCTAAGTTGTTTATTGTTGAAACTGATGCTTCAGGCACGGGCTTAGGGGCAGTACTCATGCAAGAGGGGAGGCCAATAGCATATTATAGTCACTCACTAAGTAGTAGGAAGAGAGCAAGTTCTGTATATGAAAGGGAGCTCATGGCAGTAGTGTTGGCGGTCAGGAAGTGGCGGTATTATTTGCTTGGGCGACCATTTATTATACGGACAGACCAGAAAGCACTGAAATTCCTAGCTGAACAGAGAATTTTGGATGAGAATCAGCAAGGATGGGTTTCAAAGCTTATGGGATATACCTTCCAAATTCAGTACAAACCGGGATCCACCAATTCAGCGGCAGATGCTTTGTCTCGTAAGGAGGAACCGGTGCAGTTACAAGCTATTTCGGTGGTAGGTGTAGGAGACTCAGCATTATTGGATGAGGAAGTACGCAAGGATGAACAACTTGCTACTATTTTGCAAGAGACATTGGTGGGAACTGATAAGTATCCGGGATATACTGTGAAGGGAGGACACTTGATGTATAAAGGAAGCTTGGTATTGCCGAAGTCATCTTCTTATATCCCTACTCTCTTGAAGGAATTTCATTCCTCTCCAATTGGGGGTCATTCTGGATATTTGAGGACCTACAAGAGGTTAGCAGGGCTGTTTTATTGGAAGGGTATGCGTGGTGATATTCAGAGGTTTGTGGCTGAATGTGACATTTGCCAGCGTAATAAAACTCTTGCCTTGAGTCCAGCAGGGTTGTTGCAGCCTTTGCCTATTCCCGACAGAGTATGGACCGACATTTCAATGGATTTCATCGCTGGGTTGCCCAAGTCAGGATCCTTTGATACTATTTTGGTTGTAGTGGACAGGTTTACCAAGTATGCTCATTTTATACCGTTAAGACATCCTTATACAACAACCAATGTAGCTGAGTTGTTTATACGGGAAGTGGTGAGATTGCATGGTTTTCCCCGATCAATTGTGTCGGATAGGGACAAATCATTTGTAAGTTTGTTTTGGAAGGAGATGTTTAGGATGGCAGGGACACATCTTTGTTATAGCACCAGTTACCACCCTCAAAGTGATGGACAGACGGAAGTGGTTAATCGAAGCTTAGAAGTGTATTTGCGTTGTTTTTGTGCAGAGAAACCTTCAGTTTGGAGCAAGTGGTTGTGTTGGGCAGAATATTGGTTCAATACCAATTTTAACAGATCGGCTGGAATGTCACCTTTCAAAGCCTTGTATGGTAGAGATCCACCACATTTGTATCGTTTTCAAGAGCCTCTTTCAGCTGTAGATGCTGTTGTTACACTGATTGAGGAAAGAAATGCTATACTGGATGAGTTGAAGAGGAATTTAGAAAAAGCTCAGCAGAGTATGAAGGAGCAAGCTGATAAAAAGAGAAGAGAAGTACAGTATAAGGAAGGGGACCATGTGTATTTGAGGTTACAACCATATCGCAGTAAGTCTCTAGCAAGAAGACCTAATGAAAAGTTGAGCCCACGTTTTTATGGCCCATTTGAGGTAATTGATAAGGTTGGAACTGTTGCATATCGCCTACAATTACCTGCATCAGCAAAAATACATCCGGTATTTCATGTTTCTCAACTTAAGAAGTCCATAGCAGCCCCTGTTGCAGCACCTGAATTGCCGCCAATGTTGACAGCAGAATTAGAATTGGAAGTTGTCCCAGAAGATGTGAAACAATGGCGCAAGTTGACTGATGGCTCTTTAGAGGTATTGATCAAGTGGACTGACCTGAGTGAGACTGATAACACTTGGGAATCAGCTGAAGTGATTAAATCGCAGTTTCCTTCTTTTCCACTTGAGGACAAGGTGGCACTTGTTGGGGGGGGTATTGTTGGGACTGGGCCTACTTGGGCCGTGTATAAAAGAAGAAATAAATGAATTGGGCTGAAGTGAAGGACGGGAGTGAGTCTGAGAAGATAAGTGTGGGAAGAAGACAGTAGTGTGGCGGGCTGTTAGTATTGCTGAGTTGGCAAGTTAGTTAGTTGAGGCGGTTAGAAGTGCTGAGCTGGCAAGTGTAAGGGGTTAGTTAGTTAGATGCTGAGTTGGAAGGTTAGTTAGATATAAATACCATAGAATAGTAGTGAGAGGACAGACTGGTATTTTGTAAAGAAGAGTGAGGAGAGTGTGTGCCTCTTGAAAGCACATTAGGCCCTTTTTCTTTGCTTCTGTAATTCTCTTCGGAGAACATACTTTGATTGAATAAAGATTACTTGATTTTGTTCATCAGTATCCTGTAGCGAGTTGTTGTAATCCTTAAACGAAGTTATTAACTGCAGACAAAACTGTACATTGAGGACTGGATTGGGTTAAGGAGCATGGATGAAGCTGGGAAGGTTAAGTTCATCAGTGTTCAGGGAGGGCATCAGGATATATCAGACGCAGATATGCAGAAGTATGTAATGCCTTACTTGAAGGGGCATGCCTCAATCAAATCAAGAAACCCCAGAAAGTTGGGACCCTAAACGGGAAGCAATTTGGTTGAAATTCTTCAAGGCATACTTGATTACAAAGACCAGATCAAGAATATAAGTGGAACAAATTCTAAGATGTATAATCAACAGATTTGTTGTAAGCATTATGTATCTTAGACTCTTGTTTTAATTAATAGAAAAAGAATATTACATCTGTGGTATTCTTGTGATTATATGGCAATGGCTTTTTTACATTATTTCAGAAAATACAGTATAAATAACAATTAAAATAACATTAGCATTCAGGACAGCAAACAAGAGAAATATATACAAGAGGGGACTATCATTATCTGGTTCATCCCTGCGGAAGGGGAATTATTATTGATCAACCATCCTCTTCTTAGTAGACATTTTTTTTTTGAACTGAATCTTCTTAGTAGACATGAATATCAACATTAATGCTTCTCAAATGATTGTCCTTGGAAACCTCCTGGAAACCACCATATCTCAACCAAAAGCAAGATATTCTTGCCAATGCTGCCTTACCGGCAACCCGAACCCGGTAAACCAAACTCACATTCGCCCATATCTCCCCTCCCAAAGAGGGGTCATAATCTTCAAGATCTGACTCTGTCACCACAACCACTGAACCATCATCAAATTTTACAAGGTCTAGCGAAGTTGCGGCTTCAGGCGCCTTCATTGGCAGGTTGGCTAAGGGAACATAGGCCATAGCTTTCTTAACCCTAAGGTGGTAATATTCCTGAACAGCCTGAAATTTCAACGTCAAAATTATGTAAGAAATTAACAACCACAACTATAATGAATTCTCTATTCTTATAAAAAAAACAAAGAATTCTTTGAGCAACCAACACGAGAAGTTTAATCATCAAAATGAAATTTCAGACTTACTTGCCACTGAGAGCAAGCCAGACGAACCCTAGGTCGAATTGACTTTACATAATCATAGGCAGCACTGGGCGTCATATTCTTGTAGTGCACCTATACACAGATAAAGCATAAATTGTGAGAGCTGCCAGTAAATTACAATACAAGCACTTTTCCCCTTCTCTATCCTTGTAAGGGTGAAACACCAACCAGGTAACAGATAACAACAGTTGTGCTGCGACCACGCCCCGCTTTGCAATGGACATATGTAACCCGTCCCGCCAATGCATTTTCTAAAAAAATATGAACACTTGTCAAAACAAATTCAAATTGAAACCAATAGGAAAATACCAAGTCTAACTGTCTACCATAAATGATAATCAATGAAATTTTTACAACTCTACTACTGTTGTACACCGAAACATTATTGAAACCTAATAACATAGCTCAACATTTCTCTCTTTGTTATCTTCTCTCACCAGTGCTAAAAAGAAGGCAGTTTTAACAGCAGAGAAAAATACGATGAAAAACAAGGAACCAATAGGCTAAATTGCCCGATATATAACTCATCAGTTGTTTACTTTCCATATGGGTAAGAAACTTAAATTAAACCAACTATTGACAATGCCAATGTCCTATAGTCAAACAAATGCTTACCATGAATAAAGTTTACAGCAGAGCCTATGTCATGCAATGAAGGTGCGAAACAGTAATCTCTCGTAGGAATCACAAGATGATCAATTCCATGATCCTGCCAAGTTTAAATATAAATTTAACCACAACTGATCACATTGAAATACACCAAGTATATAATCACTAAAAGCGCTATGTAGTTTCAGTTTCTACGATAACTCTCAATAAACTAATAAACTAACAAAAAAATATGGTAACATGCATTTTCTTTCAAAACAAACATGTAATGGTGACTCGCCACAAATTCCACTTGTAATAAAGTTTTCTACATCATAAAGTGCATTAAGCCATTGAAACATTCATACAAAATTAAAGGAAACTAATCTATCAATAAGCTGAATAAGTAGGTATTGTTTCTGTTCAGAGTGAAGAGCGAAATGTTCAAACATAGGAAGCAGAAAACCCCCTATACAGAAAACTCACATGATAAAGAGATGTTGGCACCAAAGTCTCATATGATTCATTCAATGTGACAACTCCTTGAACACCCAGCTTCTTTAAGCGGGGAACATCAATAGGGAAGGGAACAGCACCTAATAATATGAACTGAAAAAAAAAAGAGGCATCAGAATGTAGGAAAAGCTCACTTTCCCAAAGAACAAAAACAAAGACAATTATGTGCATCCCCCCAAAGACCCAACCAAAAGAATAGGAGCACACCTATGAAATATAGACATATCCGACATTTAATGCATGCATACACATATAGTAATAAAATCAGAATAAAGGAGAGCCTACATTCAAAAAATCCATAACATTGTGCAACCAAATACCAACTACATAGGCCAACCAAAGGTAAAGATACACCAATGAAAAATACACATCTAATAGCTAAAGTTTACACATCTACAACGAGCAAAAGACTATGCAGTCAAAAAGCCAAAAACCATTGCCTGATAATCATTATGGGACATACACCCCCACCACCTATCATACCATCATATACCATATGCAGAATAAAGCCATATGAAAAATCATTATATGGTTATGACATGCCTTAATTTAGATGCACACTAAACACTGTGCCAACATGGTAAATAACACACAAGATAGATTAGCAAACCACAAGCATTTTACCCTCTACATAAACACAATCAACAAGAAAGCCTTATCACATAAGATGTGCTCAGCTACATGAAACATACAACGTCATTGCACTTTATCAGTAACCAAATATATAAACACAATCACACGTGTAAATTAGGGCAGTGCGAAAAAAAAAATTGAACTCATCCACAACATAAAAGTGAAACAATCATAGGATACCAAGCAAATTCCACCCATTCATAAAAGTCTGATATAACTGTATATGAAAAGAGAACCAATAAATTACAGAACTATATACCTCATCAACTTGATCCCACCACCGAAACTCGGCCTGCAACTTATTCCTAACAACATTATAAAACAAAGTGGGATAAAATAGAGCACGACCCCCTGCTCCAACCAAAGCCCTTTTCGCATTTAATCCCACAAAACTACTTCCCATAAACAATTTCCCTTCCTCTCCACCACCCACCTTTTCTTCCTTCAGTTCCTCAAAATTTGCCCCACCAATAACACCACTTTCACTTTCACTACATAACTTTCCTTCCTCTCCACCGCCTACCTCTCCTCCTCCCTCCAATTCCTCAATATGCATAACTCTCTTCGAAATCAGACAACAATCAGAGTAAAAAAAAAAAAACGAAGCTTTACAAAACCCTAGTTCTATACAGGATTCTCTTTCCTCAATATCAACATGTGGAAACTTCAATCACACACTTCTATTTCCACAATCACATCCATCAAACGAGTATATTCAATAAGGAAATCACAATCAAAGTAAAACAACTAATCAATCGTATTTGGCAGATCACAGAATTCCTACAGAAATTGGATCAACGTGGAAGAAGGGAACAAGAAATCGAACTAATGAAAGCGAAGGCGAAGGTCTCGATAGAAAAGATCGGCATAGCAGTTAACGATTTGATGGGACGATGAAAAGGGAGCGATATGATGGTATATGAAGTGAGAAATGAAATTGAAAAGGGGAAAAGGAAGAGGAAATGAGAAATTGAGAGTGGAATTTGAAATCTGTTTACTTGGAGAGTTGGATTGGATTAGAGAATCGCCTACTTTGTACTTCACCGTTTTTTTTTTTTTTTTGCTCAACGACGATATCTGGAAATGTTATCTGCGATGAAAAGCAAAGGATGGAGAGAGAGAGTATAGGAGAAAGTGGGTGAAGTGGGAGAATCTAAAGTTACATGATGGTGACATTAATTCAAATGAAAGTCATGGAGCAAGTGACGCGTGGCGTTGCTTTCTGGTGATAGTGCTCATCTCACTGATCACACATATCACTTATCAACCCATTAGAGCTTCGACTTTCGGCCCAAACCTCCGGGTTCAGCCTGAATATAATCAGAATAAAGTGGGTTGAATTGCAAAAAGTTTAACCCAAATTATAATAGGTTAAAAGTGGGCTGCCTACTTTTTAAAGTGGATTGAATTGAATCGACCTGAAATTTCAACTTTACACGTAAAACTTGAATCTGGTTTGAGTTGAACCTAAAAAGGCATAGAAAAAAGCGGATTAGATTGGAAAAATTATACACAAATTAAAATGGATTAAAAACATACTAATCTAAATTAAAAGTGGGTTGGATCGACCCATTTAGATCGGCAAGATATAATAACACCCATCATTTATAAAGTAGTGCACTAATGTAGCAAGACCTTTCAATTTTAATGAGTTTGACTGTGATTTAGGTGATGTGGCATATATTGTGTTAATGGCATGGCCAGGTTTACATTAAATTGTTATGTCACGTGATCATCATCTTCATTTCAACTAGTTTGGCCAAAAAAAGAACTAGATTTCTCTCTGGTGCTCTAAGTGCTCCTCTTGTATAAAATATCTTTTCCATTCCTCTCATTTAATTTTCATTTAATATGATATTTTGTTTTGGTAATTATTATCTTTGAAAAATCAAAATCAACTCATCAATAATAAGAATTTCAATGTCAACTTTTTTTCCTTGATAATTGAGGATTAGGCCTATGGAAACAAGTGAGGGTTAAGGCTTCACATGATAAAAGATCTGACAAACACTATATGAATTAAAAATTTTAAAAAATAAAAAATTAAATAAAGAACAAAGTGGTGAAATGTGCATTTTTTTTTAAATAATAAAATAATTTGATGCACCTCCAAGTGTTATTAGATCAACTCGTTGAGAACATGAGATTGTTTTAGCTTGATCAGTTGTCTCGAGTTTGAGTCTAAACATGCATCCACGATAATTTCTTGGAGGTAACAGGTTCCTTTCTTTGTGGGTCTACATTCTCGTGAATCAAATTAGTCAATTGTTAATAGCACTAGATAAAATGGATAAATCCAAAAAAAAAATTGATGCTGCTATTGATAAACCGTTGATCATCTTTCAAATAAAAAGAAAAGTAAATTGTTGATCGTTTAACCCAAACTGAGGAAATGAGGCCCACTTTTATTCTGCCCCGATTGACCATTATGTAATCTCAGCTAAGTTCTCACCTCATATTTCCTTTGGTCCTAAATATAACACAATTTTTTAAAATATACTAAAAATGTAAAATAAATCACTTATATACTGAATTACCTGAAATTAGTTTACTTGACTTATAATCTAATACATAATCTAATACTATATCAAATATGTTATGATTAACTAATTTATTTTGCTTCATTAATCTCTCCAAACAAAGTCAATTAAATCTATATTTAGGACTGAGGGGAGTATTACTAAAGGAATCAGTCTAAACTCTAACCACATAGGACTTCCTCATATCTAAAACTCTCACGGAGGCCATTCCTTTTCTATTGGTTTCTACTTTATGAGTGGGCTCTCCAGTAGACCTCATTGCACAATGTGTTGCTATAACTAGAAGACGGATAAGGTGTCACTCTAATTTTGTTAACTTGTCCAGGATAGAGAATTGTGGCGTATGGTGCTTTCAAAAGAAGAGATTCGATATTTAACTTGGCCTGTTCGTTTGTGCTTTGTCATCCTAATTATTTTAGGTTGGGAAGTTCGGTTTGTGCTTTCTGTATTTTAGCATCTCACTGTTTTTGTTTGGAGTTTGCTATTTCCTCGTGTGGCTGGTTGAATTAAATATGGTCGGTTTCCATATAGCGTTGAGTTGATTAAATTGGATTTTCCGGGAAAAGGACAAATGATAAAAATTGAATAATCTGTGATAATTACGGTAAACTTGAAGCGAGTTTCTTTTTTCCTAAAGTGCCAGTATTCTTATTAAGTAAAAATATTTAAATTATCTACAAAGAGATAGTCATCTGTTTAATTACGGAGTTATATTTGGTTGTTGAGCTGATGGCACCATTAGTTTTCAAATTAAAGACTCTTCATGCTGTCCCTATTATAAGAACAGGTTAGAATCATTTATTATATAGGTAGATTTTAATAAAGTTTTACATTTTTCTCCACATAATTTATTCCGGACAAAAAAATTTGCAATGTTACGTTATTCAGGATAGGAGGTTTATTTCAATGAATTAACATTTTAACAATGAAAATCTAATAACAAAAAGAATGCTGTTGGATTATTTTTCCGGAATTTGTTTTTACACTATGTTGATTTCTCAATGAAGCGATTGAATTGATCAATTTATGTCAAGAAATAAAATATTTAGAGATCCAGGAAGAGATAATTAAGATGAAGTCTCATGAGTTGTAAATTATAACTTTATCTAACAATATAATAACAAATTATTGACTTCACATAACAACTTGTAAGAACTCATGTTAATTATGTTTCTTATATTGGAGCTTTAATTAATTTTTCCTATAATCATCCAGCCATGTATATGATATGAAAAACAAGCTGCATATATTTTTCACAATTCAAGAATATTATTGAGTGATTATTGTAGATTTGATGTCAACTTATTAATATATTTTGCACCAAGGGAAGCAGGCAGGTAGGGCTTAGGAGACGTAAACAAATTTGAGTGATAAGAGGACGATGCTATAGAAGAGGCAGCGAAGAAGACGGATGCATCTTTTAAACATTATACGATTAAGAGCCGACAAATTGATGGGTCAAGGAAGTGTCCCTCTTGTGTCAGAATCAGTAGTTAAGTTTACAAATTCAAAGAGCAAGAGAAAGCAAACAAAATAATTGTGGAATCCAATGAAAGAAAGACACAGAAACTGAGGGTGATGATGACCATGTTGACAAAAGATTCAATTAATACACAATACCCAGTTAACATGCAATGAAAAAATTAGAAAAATTAATCGGTGTGCACAGTGCACACTACATTTGAAAACTAGAACTTACATCATCTGTTTACTAGCTTTACTATTTCTTTCGATATCTATTGTCCTTATACGACAGTCTAAGCCAGCAATGATGATTTTGACATACTCCCTCCGGTCCCTAATGTAAGAGCTAGCCGTCAAAAAAACGCTTCTTAAGAAAACATGTGAATGTTAATTGGGTGTCTGGAGTTAATGCTTATTTTCCAAAATTGTCCATATTTATTATGGTACTTTTAAGAGAGAGAAATACATAAGCATTAATAAATATGAAAGAGAGTTAGGGGTAAAGTAGGAAAAAATGCATTAAATGAGGAGAAAATATGGGGTGAGCTCTTACATTAGGGACCAAAACCATTCAAATTTTGGGCTCTTACATTAGGGACCGGAGGGAGTAGTGTTTAAGGAGTTTAATTAACAGAGTTAGTTCTGAGTGTGATTGCATCACTAAATGTATAATCTAACATGCATTTAGCTGAATTGTGGCTGCTGTAAAAAGTTACAATAAGAACGATCTGTCGTGGACATGCTATGGTCTATTTAATATATTTATTACTATATTGAATATGATTCTCCCATTCAGATAATAGCTAGATGGGGTATAAATGGTACTATTATATTCATTGGCTAGGTGTGAGACTAAGTGGGCGATAAAAACCAGAAACGAATCTTGGGGCAAAGATAGGTGGATGTTAAACACGAGACAAAGCAGAGAGATGCAGATTAAAAACACTGTAAAAGCTCAAATCTATGGGCTGGTATTGTTTCGCTGTCACTGAATGGGCTTTGGACCAAGCTCCATGTGCGAATTCATGCCTGCAGGCCCCAATGTGTCTGATGTTGGAGGAATTTTCTTTTCCAAATTCCAATCAATATTATCCTCTTGCCGGAGATAATCATGTTCTTGACACTGACAATATGTATGTATTGGCATCTCTCTCAGTGAGGGTCCGAACTTAGTTTATTACATTGTAGTGACTAGCTCATTCTGACAGACTCCACTTTCCTTGGTAATTTTAAAGGCTACAATTTTTCCATGTTTTATTTAGAACGTAACAGCCAACTACTTTCCCAGTATCTTGTAACCCCACTTGCAGCCCCCCATTCTCACGAGTCATGATTTCATTTGAATAATAAGAGGAGGTAGGGACAGACGGACAGTGAGTGAGGAAGTCTTGTTTGCACTAGGTGTCGGCAAAATTCTGAGACTGGTTGTTGCTACCTATGTTTCCATGATCTGCCACCATATTTGCCCCCTCTTCTCACTCTCACTTTAATCTTTACCAAAACATATTTGTGGATGAGACTCAACTGTAGCAATAGAGACAAAGATCAAGAAATGAGGCATTTTCCCTATTGCCGTTATGGGCAAAACTAACGTATTCGGTTTGGTCAATGGTGCCTTTAGTCTCATCATCAAATACTGTCATTTAAAAACATTTGGCTTTACTAAATTGACGAATCCACATTAGTCAGACATCAAACAAGAACCGCCATGGCTTTGAGTTACGTGGAGACATATTTTTATTAATTATCGGAAGAGTCATCTTTATGATCATGATCTGATTAAAGAAGTCGTAGTTCTTGGTCAAACCTGGGACTTCATACTCCCTGAAAATCAGATTACCCTTTCCCATATGAAACCAACATTTGGGCCCATCCCTGTTGACTATTGCAATTTCTATTGGAAATGGAAACCTATTTTTAGGCCCCCCAAAACCCGCACCTCAAAGTCCTCATGCTTCCTCTTCCACGCATCATTGACAATCTCTTTCGTAAATTGAAATCGGACCTTGTTTTGGGGGTTGAAGTAATAAATTTAAATTTGACTAGCATATAGTCGGACAACAAATTCCGCTAACAACGGAAAATTCATAGATCATTTAAATATACACAAAAGTTTCCCTTTACTCTTCTGAATAGGAAAATGAAAAGTATTAGTAGAAACTAAGCCTAGCAAAAATAAAAAAAACTTTGATGAGTCAAAACGGTACAAAACAATATAGACCCACCAAATCATTTCATCCACCAACCATATCTTAGACACCCAACTTTTAAACACACAATTAATCCCGTGTCCCAAAATTACATCCATACCCCCCAAATTATCCTAGCCTTACACGTTCCTAAAATGACCAAAATGCCCAAACCGCCTTCACGATCTGTGGTGGAGAACATCAAAGGCCCGGTGGGCTATTGGAGCTGAAGCTGCAGCCCATGGGCCAACGGGCATGGGTCGAGCTTGGGCCTGGGCCATCTGGTGGCGGTGGCGGTTGCCGCCAACCGCGGCTGCGGCATAAGGCGGCACGGCGACCCGCTCACATGAGGGGCACATGGTGAGGGTAGTGGGTGGGGTCATTTGCATGTAGAGCTGTGGGGAAAGTTTCAGTGCTCTTAGCTCCTGAACTTCCTTCTGCAACCGCCTGTTCTCCTCCGTCAGATTCTCACAACATCTCTTTAAAAATTCACAGTCCACCTCTGTTTGCTTCAGCTTTGTCCTGAAATTTCATTCAACAATCTGTAAATCTCCTTATTCTCATGTATAAATACATAAATATTAAAAACATTTAACTTTTTCGTAGAAAGTTGAGAAGAATTATTTAATTATAACATAAGAGTATTTTTCTATCTAATTCGCTAAATAAACTTTATGGAAATAATCTTATTATTACCTTGCTCTTCTGTTTTGAAACCAGACTTCCACTTGTCTAGGACGAAGGCCTAGCTGCTTAGCAAGTGCCATCTTTTGCTTCTGCAAAATAAGAAAGAAACCAACTCTTGTAAGCCAATAATATCATCTAAAAGATTTGATTTTTCTGAGAGGGAGATGAATATACAATACTTACAGGATTGAGGGTATTGTGTTCTTTGAAACTTTCTTCGAGAACAGCGGATTGATCTTTAGAGAGTCTAAGTTTTTTGCGGGAGGTTTCAGCGTCTTCCTCGTCACTAATACCTCGAGAACAGTCTCTATCAGCATCGTGATCTTCAGTGTTAGGTTCTCTCTCGCTTCTTTTACCACTCACACTAGAGATAGTACTGTTTGGAGAAGAAACACCCGCCTCTTCTTCACAGTCCACGCCCGTAGGCAAACGATTCACGTCGATTCCTCGTAGGAAAGATCGCCCCTCCCCTCTGCATGTTTCCGAATCTCGATCTGCAACAGAAAACAAAACACATACGAGTCAGATAACTGAAAAATATATTGGGAAATATAAAAAGATTTTTTTTCTTGAAAAAGAACAGATCTGGAGAGGTAAGGACCTGCAGAGGAGGTGATGAAGGCATGGTTCCAGGAGGGTTTGTGAAGAGTAGGAGGTGGAGGGGAAGTAGAAGAAGGGAGAGTCAAGCTAAGACTAAGACCCAGATCGTCCTTTTCAACCATGGTGTTGTGTTGTTATATGAGATGTGGGAGATGATGAGAAAGAAGTGAAGCTTATTGAGAGTGAAGGGATAGGAGAGAGAAATGAGGATGCAATGAGGGGGAGGGGGGTGGGGGGTTATATAGATAGGAGGGGAGGGGGGGAGGAACAAGGAAGGGGCAATGATGAAGTGTTAATGTCAGGAAGCCTAATTTCCTCAATCATGGCTTTTGCCCCCCCTAATAATACTAACTCTTTTGTCCCTCTCTCTTTCTCTCTCTTTATTACCCTTACCATTGACTATTTCGTAATTTCATCTTTATCCTCTTTCTCACTCAATTCGCCTGCTTACTCTCTCCCACTTCCACTTTCACTTTCTCCTCCTCACTCACACCCAATCACGTCACATTCATCTCAAGCCCCATTGGCATTCACTACTCACTTCCTCACTTGTAGATTCCCCCTTCCAAGAATAATTTACAAAATTGGAAAAATGTTAGGATAATAATGAAGGAGATAATAAAATTAGGATGCGACACTATCACATGATGATGAGACTTCAAGTGTTTATAAAAATTTTAGAAGAGCATGTGTGATGATTAATTTAGTTAACCATGTTATTTTCACATGTTTGTCTAAAAAAGTATAGTGATAAATTTAGTTAATTATGACCGTGTTATTTTTAAATGTTTCTATCAAAAGTATGGTGATTGATTCATTTAACAGTATAATTTTTACTTCTTTGTCCCGCTCAATTGAATAGCGATAGTGTCAACTTTGATTGAATGAGACTGGTAATAAATTAAAATTAGGTTATGTATTCATTGTGACTTGAACTTGATATATGCAATATTAATTAAGTGAAACCCCATATGTAGATATGTTTAGGAATTTATTTAGCAAATGTTCCTTTTATTATTTATATTTATTAGCAATCAGTTTGTAATTTGATTTCTGCTATTACTAAGTATACAAGCAAATAATTAATCTAATCTGCATCTCCCATGACACTTGAACTCGATATCTCAAAAGATATAAATAGAGTTTCACGCTGCTATATCGACGACTATGTATCCATACTTTTTGTAGATATTCTAATCTCCTAAAAATACTCAATAAAAATTCTGTAATATATTTTTTAAAAAAGAAATTAACTTCGTTAATTGACTGGTCAACATCGCTTTTACTACTATGGAAATTAACAGAAGATTTCATTTTTTTATGCGCAAAAGACCTATATAAAAATTATGATTTTATGGGAATAAAAAAATCACAATTTTATGTTTGAACTATTTCTAATATATTGTTCATTTTGCAACAAAATAATTTCTTTTAGCGGTTGTGAAAAAACATGTTTTTTTAAGAGAGATACTACTTCACCAATCGAGTTACATGAATCTAACATATTCATATTTAACTATTGGAATAATAACATGTAGTGGTGCATTATTAAAAAGAATTAAAAAATAGTTCAACACGATCTAGCTAGACCCATGAAAAGCATAGAATCCTTTTTTTAAGTACTATAAAGCATAGAATCTACCGTCAACATTACAATTAGTTCAATTGTTAAATTAATAATTTTTTATTCTCGAATATAATTAATTATTTGGTTGTACTCTATTTTTTTATAAACATAGTTGCATCACAAATGATGCCAGGCCATGGTAACACAAGATTTCATTTCTTCAAGAACTAGTGTAGCTAGCTAATGTTGCTATTTATAACATGGGATCCATTCAATGTTCAATTTGTAATCCGGTCAAAAAGAAATGTTTATAAAAATTCTTCAATTTGTCTGCCTAAAAAAATACTGATGTTTACTAAAAATATAGTCTAACAAATTTGTACAGACAAGACACGTTTAAACTTTAAAGTCTTGAGCGTTCCTGGCCAGAGATAAAATCATTGACCGGCCATCCAATATTTTGTAATGAAGTAGTCTAGCTACTAACAATACTGATGAATAATTTCAACGCATGGCGCATTATTAGTGTTAAACTATATTGTTGACGAGGGCGGATTAACCAAACATAGAAAAAATAATTTGCAGCATAGCATCACATTATCGATATTCAAAACACAAAATATACGGTACTAGTGAAACCCTCTTTATAAATAATACTCCAATTGATGCACAATATTGGCAAAAAAAAAAGTAAAGCGCAATAATTCTTTTTTATGCTTGGTACTTTTTCTTTACTTTTTTAAACGAAAATAAGTAAAAAAAAAAAACATCTGTGTTGAAAGTTTCATTGGTAAGCAGTACACGAAAAGTAGCACTAGTTTACCGGGTTTCATACATAGAGTGGGTCGATTTGATTTTATATCCTCATGCTGATGAGTAAAATTTTAAAAGAGAGAAACTTTTAACCGATTGTTTTTTTTTTCCAAAATGCTGTCATACTTTTAACCACGGAGTGAAAATGCCTGTTGTAAGTATGTATTAAGCTCTTTTAAGCTGCTTAAAAAATGATTGATTAGATCAAACAACCATGATTCCACCCCAGTAAAAAAAAACAATTATCGTCATTTGGGTTAAGGCGATGAATAGATCGAAGTGATATACTGTGATTTGGAGGAGCATTTGTTTGATGAAGTAAAGAGAAATACCTCCAATGATTGATTTAAGACAAAAATCGGATAAACGCCCGTTTAAATTTCACCTGGCTTACATAGATATGACATAGTTAATCTAATACTCCCTCCGTTCCTAAATATAAGATCACTTTGGGGAAGTGGATAAGTTCCTAAATATAAGTCCATTTTCTATTTTATCTAAGTTTTGCCCAAACTATCCTTATACTCCCCTTTTTCATTGAAAACCCTCATCCTTTTAAAGTTAAGTTATTGAGGGGATTTTGGGAAGATCATGTAATTTTATTGTCTTCCTTAATCTCCCCAAATTAACCAAAGTGATCTTATATTTAGGAACGGAGGGAATAGTTAATTTGGAGTAAGATGTTGATTTCTAGTGGATATTATATATAAAGAAGATATTATTATTGGAGTAATAAGTTTCATTTGTTGAATAGGGCACTCATATATGCGAATCACTTATAAAAGATTATAGAATTCAAACAGTAATTTTTAGAATTCTTCATTGATTCAACTAAACAGTAATTTTTAGGATTTTCCATTGATTCAAACAGTAGTAACAAAAATTGATATCAACAATAGTTAGTTAATGTAATTAGCAAAAGGATGGACACACAACATTTATAAGTTCTATAAGCGAGTTTTGACCAGCAAAGGTTTATCTATCCCCAATAAACTTCCAAAACTTGACTCACTTAAATTTATGAGGAAAAAAAGATGGAAAAAGAGGTTGTCGGAAAATTGATTTAATTTAGAAAAATACTCTTAAAGAGTGGGGGAAAAGAGGAGTAATGAAGAGTCCAAAAAGAAGGGAACAAGTAAAGGGCCAAAAATAAATGCAGGTAGCTTTTGGTTATGGGAGGTGGTGAGATGCAAATCGCAAGAAATCTTGAGGCATTTAAATCCTCAGTGGGGACACACAGGTGGCACTGCCCACCTGAACCTTTCTCCCACTCAAGAACCAATTCCCTCCATCAACGCCACCCAACGGACGGTCCAGATGGTCTCCCTCATGTGAGGCCCTCTCATCCTTATCCCATAAGACACACAAATATTTCCCCGTGCGATGACCACGGGAAAGGCATCAATGCCCCAAACTGTGACTGTGATTATTTTCCTCTACTACGTCGCTTTCTCCACCTTTTTCTGCACCTCATCCTCAATCTCCTCCGCATTCTCGCGCGTCGTTTACCCACTGCTCCGCCCTTTTGCTTCAGCCTTCAGCTCACCCGCGCGTGATTCAAGTCCTCCATTAAAGAGCGTGTTTCCCTAGGTCTGGTTCCTAATAATTGTATCCTCACTTACGTGAATTCCACACCCTCTTCCATCCCAAGTCCATTTCTCCCCCTTCTTCCGGCTTTCCATCATCCAATCACTCCCGGCTTGAATTCTTCGTCAGAAATAACCACTCCCATTTATCTTAAAATTAAAACATTTTTCAATTTTTTTAGAATTAAGAAGAAAATTAAACCACTATATTATAAAATATATCAAACATATATAATATGTTCGTTTATAAATTAAAATTTTTGAAAAAAATAGATAATTATAGAAAATCTAAAATGATTGATTTTATGAGGTTAAAGTAATTTTATAGGAGTAATTAGAAATGGAAGCTAACAAAGTATTTTGATAGTAGTGTGTAACATAAGTAAATTTAGAAAGGATATTAAATATCTATAATTTTCTAAAACTTTAAAATTTAGAACTTAGACCTCGCATGAACTGTAGTCATGGTAATTAATCTATAACATAGATTTATCACGGAAAGTGGCAACCTAACCATGTAAACAAACAAAACATGACACTAACCAGGCATGAGAACCCAAAATTTGAATTGTTGTACTTTTTTACGGGAGATTAAAAGCCAATTAACTAAGGTTTAGACAAGCATTTAATACATTTGTACAAACAATTTTGGACATATTCAATTCTATCACATCTCTCTTCATCATTTTTCAAAACTACATTCTATTTCATACTTCTTTTTATTACTTCTTTCGTTCTTAAATATAAGACAGAATTGACTTATTTTATAATTACAAGAAAGCTTACTATATTACTTAACAATTGATTTTCTTGAATGTTTTCTCTAACCAAATTTATTTAACTTATGGGCTAGCATGTGATCTAATAATATACTCCTTCCGGTCCCTAATGTAAGAGTCAGCCGCCAAAAACCCGCTTCTTAAGAAAACATCTAATTGTTAGTTGGATGTCTGTAATTAATGTTTTTTTACATTTCTACCCTTTGAACTAGGAGAAGGAGATAATAATGCATATTGGAAAAAGTGGAGAGAGAGTTGCATAATAAATGTGATAAGTGGAAAAACTAAAGAGAGAAGACTTCGGAAGAAGAGCTTTCATTTATTTTTTCCTCTCTCCTCCATTCAACCCAAATTGATTAGGTGTAGAATTGGAAAAATTGCAATAAATGTTCAGACAAAGTGTGGTGAGCTCTTACATTAGGGACCGAAATCATTCAAATTTCGGGCTCTTACATTAGGGGCCGGAGGGAGTACAAAATATGTTATGATTAAATGGTTCATTTAGCTTCATTAATTTCTCTAAAAAAACAACTAGTCCTTGTGTTTAGATATGTACTCCCTCCGGTCCTTATTATAAGTCAACAACTAATTTTTCTTGCATACCATTACAATTGGTTAAATGCATTTAATTTGTCTTAAAATTCAAGTAATTTCCAATACTATCCCTAATAATTACACTTATTTCCAGAACTTTTAACTGTTACTCTCTCCTATTACCCCTATTAAAAACGAGTATATGTGGAAAAAATGATTAATGCACATTGGAAATCATGAAGTGACTCATAAAAAAGATCAAGAAAAAGTGATAGTTGATGACTTATAACAAAGACTGGAGTGAATAAGAAGTAGTCCATACTCTACAATTTTTTTCATGTACTTGTCCTTTATTAATAAAGGCGTGATTGAAAAGGTTTATTTCTCCAGCTGTATGGAATGTTGGACGACGCTCTGTTGATTTCTCCAACTGGGCACCATCAATGAAGCACACAATTGCTACTGATATTGCATTGCTGTTAAGGCCTTTCTCATTTATTTCCATTCACTTGCTTCCTTCTCATATGTGTCATGTTTTTAACTTTCCTGACATTATTAGAACTATGTAATTCTCTTGCTAATTAATATCATTTTGCCTTTATATCAAAAAAAAAGAAAAGGTTTATTTCTTACTCCCTTATGTTCACATTATAAAAGTCAGGCAACCGCTTTAATATATTGATACTCTTCAATAATTTTGCACAAAAAAGAGAGGGATGGTAGGAACAAATTAAAAAAGGGAGTTAAGATGTTTAGGCAGTACTGTATCAAAAAAAAAAGTTTAGGCAGTATCATGTTATTCTAAATATCTTTATTATTATATTCAAACTAATCAATTTAAATAAATATATCTCATATATTAAGAATATAATATGAGAGGGTATCAAAGGACTAGGTATTCTACTAACCATTTGGTACATGAGAAAAAGAAAGAAAGCTATGCATTAAAACTAGGATGTTGTTAATAAAAGCATATATTTTTTATTTGAAAGTAGCATGAAAAGAGTGGAAGGTGTGGATGATTATTAGAAGATTGTGAGTGAGGATGGGCGGAGGAGAATGTGGGTGAGGGTTTAGGACAAATAGGGGCAGCAAAAGGAGGGGCTGGAGGCATATGCTATAAAAAGGAGAAAGCTAAAGGGGACAGAGGAGGGTGGAGTTCACGTGGGCAGAGGAGGGGGCTGCGCATTTGAGGGAAGCGTGGAAGGAAACCCTGTCCCTCCCTCACGTGGACCAACATGCCTCCCTCCTCGACACGTGCTCCTTCTCCCCCTGGGCCCCACCCCAAACAAACTCCCCCCTGTCCTCTTGTCCCTCCCCTTCCCGACATTTCCCTCCTCACAATCATTGGCCCTCCCCTCCTCTCCCCCTCCCACTATCATCCCCCGTTCCCCCTCCCCCCGCGTGCTCTCCACTGCCCCATCCTGCCCTTCAATCTAAATTCCCATCAATTATGCTTTGTTTCGTTGCAAGAATCTAAAGCAAGTATGTTGTGAATAATTGAAAAGTTAAGGGGTAATATGGTCATTTACATATATCCCCAGGCCCACAAATTTTCTCTCTCCATCTCACACTTATCGTGGGGCCCACAAAGTTTACTCTCTCATCATTACCATATTTTCCATCTTACCCTTTCTATTTCTAATTCTTTGACAAACTTTCCTACAACCAAAGAAGCTCTTACTCTTTCTAATAAAACACCCACCCAAAAATTCATTCTTTCCTTAAGCACTTGTTAATTTTAAAAAGAATTAAATTTTATTTTAATAATAAGTAATATTATTAGTAGCTTGAATTTTAAAACAATTTAATACTTTAACTAATTTTACAAGTATGTAAAATTTAATGGTTGGTGTCTCACACTTTTATGATTTTTATTATATGACATCGACTAACAAAGTCATTTGATCCTACTCTCTATTAATGGAGATTTAAAATTGAAAATGTGAAATACATCATTTAATGAAGGGTGAAATTTGAAAAAAAATGGGAAATCTAACATAAATTTAAAGACTCAATTATCATTCTTTGATATGTGAGAAATGTGTAGTTGGTGACTTATATATAAGAAATTTGTTGGTTTCCAACAAACACTAAATGTGTTGTTTTACCTATGTCCATATTATATGAAGGTAGTGGTAGAGAGTAAAATTTAATATGAATTTAAATTTATTTTAATTTACATATTGGAAATTACTTGAATTTTTTAAAAAAATTATTAGTTTTATCAATGTTATTGGTTTACTTGAATTTTATTGGTTGTATTCACCCTCCAATTCCCTCCCCCTCGCCCCCTACAAAACCCATATTTTCCGCTTTACCTCTTTTACACTCTTCTCCTCCGCGTACTTTGCACGCAATCCAATGAACTGAAATTATTGGGTAAGTACTTCCTCTGGTCCTTATTATAAGTCGTCAGTTGCCCTAATTTTTTGTCCTTAATATAAGTACCAACCGTCATTAACTAATTCTTTTATTAAAATTTTCCCAATATAACCTCATTATCCATGGGAAAAAGAGAACTCTTTAATTGCATTGACTTTTCCTCCAACTCTTGTTTCTAATATAAAATAGTACTGGAAAGATGAGAAAAGTATTGGAAAGATGAGAAGAGAAAGAGAGAGAGAGAGAGATGAGAGAGGCAGAAATGAAAAAGTCAAATAAAATATGACTCATTTAATGGTGTAACTTCCATTCATTGGTGTGTGAGATTTAAGTGGTTAATGACTTATAATAAGGACCGTAGGGAATAGTAAGCACTAAGTACACCCTCCTTTCCAAGTACTCCCTCTAGTCCTTATTACAAGGCACCAACTACCCATTTCTCACAAATAAAAAAATTATAGTTGATCTTTAAAATTTATGTTCAATTTGCTATTTTTTCCAACTTCACCCTTCATTAATGACATGTTTCACATTTTCAATTTTTAATTTCCATTAATGGCTGGGTAAAATGGGAAAAAATAATTTAATGCACCGGTCAATGTCATATATTAATGACCAAATATTGTAGGTAGTTGATACCTTGTAATAGGGACTAGAGGGTTTATCACATTTTTAAAACGCTTTTCTTAGGGAAAAAAAGCACGTCATATTGTAAAGACAACAATATTGTCTCAACTCTTACTATGAAATCCAATTGATTATTTTTGGGAGAGTAAAAAAGAAAAAAAAAGTAAAATATAATTCTGGTTAATCATATACTCCCTCCGGTCCCTAATGTAAGAGCTAGCCGTAAAAAAAAAGCTTCTTAAGAAAACATGTGAATGTTAGTTGGGTGTCTGGAGTTAATGCTTCTTTTCCAAAATTGCCCATATTTATTATGGTACTTTTAAGAGAGAGAAGTACATGAGCATTAATAAATATGAAAGAGAGTTAAGGGTGAAGTAGGAAAAAATGCATTAAATGAGGAGAGAATATGGGGTGAGCTCTTACATTAGGACCAAAATCATTCAAATTTTGGGCTCTTACATTAGGGACCGCAGGGAGTATCAATTTATAATCAAGTAAATTAGTTTAAAATTATAAAAAGAAATGATTTTATATTATTTATTTAGCTTTAAAACAGGTGAACAAGTATTTTTACATCAAAAAGAAGAAAGAAAATATAGTGGCATTAAAAAAGGTCATATTGTGGAGACAAGAGGAGCTAAATTTCATGGATAGTCATGAGGGTTTCTTTGGGAAGGAGGAAAAGGGGGGCGGTCAAAGCTGACTACGATTCGTGTGAAAATAAAATAAGAAGGGATGGGAAACAATGATTTGAGTATAATACTGTAGGGTTGGAAGAAGGATTAGGGGGGCTAGGTTAGGGGAATTAATTAAAGAAGGTGGAAATTAAATAAAAAAAGGGTGGGAGAGACAAGATGTCGGGTGATGATTAAGAGTGTCCCCACGTGTGCGTGAAAGCTGTCCCACGTGTTCCCAGAGCCCAATAATGGATCTCACTCATTCATATCATCCTCACTCATTGCCTCTGCCCCCACTACCCGACAAATCCACCCCGTACGAGACTCCCCCCTCCCACGTGATCTCCACGTGATACCCGGTCCCCCTTAAAAGTTAAAAGTTAAAACCATCACCACCTCTTTTCCTAATTCAACTCCTCCACAAAACTCCACCCCTTTCTTGCTTCACCCATATAAATAAACCTTTCCTCTTTAACTTTATTTAGTATCGTAATAGAAAGAAAATCAAGCTGATTAGTATAGTGGTTACCTCTATTATAAAAAAAAAGTATAGTGGTTACCTCACTTCAATGTTTAATTAAAGGTCTCTAGTTTGAGGTTTAATTTGGGAATGTAATATACCCTTTGGTCAGTATTTTACCCTTAAATGGAGACTCCGGTGCAGATCTGAATTAGTCTGAGCCCGTTGAGGTCACCATGACATTGGGACTAACCCAGTATATCAGATTAAAAACTCAAAAAAAAATAATAATAAGGATTTGTTGAAATATTAATATATTGTTATTTCCTATACACACACATTAATTTTTTTATATATTAAGACTATGTGCCTAACTAATTTAGTTAAATTATTTGTGATAGCTATAATATTAACAATTCATCATAATCATATACCTTTGTCTCCACCTGATAAGCGTTAGTATGATTAATTTAGGAAAAAATAGAAAATAATTAGAAAATATTTTTATATTTAAGAACAAATCGAAATTTTTAAAAGTGATTTTATATTTAGGAAGAAAGTAAACACACACTCTTTTCCGTTATTCTTACATTAAATAATAAATATGGGTAAAAATAAAAACATAAACATTTGTTTTTTTTTTACTTTTGCATATTGCTCCTCATATTTTATCTCTTATATCTATGATTAAAGGAAGTAGTTCATAGTTCTAAAGCATAGTAAATAATATTTTTTTGTTAAACACCCTTGATAATCTGGTGTTTGCTATAAAAATATTCAATTTTTTTAAATGTTTAGTACATACATTTTCTTATATACCCATACTTAATTTGGAAAAAATAATAGGAAATGCAAATATTCAGAGTGTTTAAATTGGAAGGGAATAAAGGGTTGATTATTATAATTTGGGAAAAGATGAGAAAAGGAGGGAATGAATGAGTGATGTTAGGAGGAGGGGGGAAACGACAAGAGAGGGATGGGGCCCGGGGGTTGATAGAAGGCTCCGTACAGGAGTAGGGGTGGGCAACATGTGAAAGGCACGTGAAGCCCGGACCCTGGTAGCTCATTCAAGTGTTTTGATTGGCGGAGGAGAATGACCATGTTGCCCCTGGATATGGATGGCATGGTGTTGGTGTTCAATGATTGGAGGTAGGACGCATTAGGTGCTCCAATTTCAGTTCTCCCACCCTGTGGACCCCATCTCCCCACCCCCATATTGATTGGACTTCACACCTGACTTAGTCATGTCCTCATCATCACCAATCTCCCTTTGATTTCTTTTGTCTCCCCCGCCAACTCCCACACATTTCCCAAATTACCCTCCCATCGCACAAGAATTCCCCCCCCCCCCCAGCCCACTGCATTGCGGTTTGATCCTTTCTTAAAATTTTTTTGTTAATGGAACAATTTTAGTCTTTATTTTAATTTAATGGGTCTAGTTATGGAGTAACTATCTTTGTTGTTAATTGACATAGGGAGAGAAGAAAAGAGGTGAGACGTGATGTATATTATTCCTCTGAGTCCTTTATTGTTCTTTATTATAAAAACGGTGTGAATATATTATGATACTCCCCCGTTCCTAAATACAGGATTACTTTTGAAATTTAACTTGTTCATAATTATAAGATTATTTTCTAACTTTTCTCAACTTTTTCCGAGATTAACCCTACAATGCTTCTCTATAATAACAAGCAAAATAGGAAGAGTGAGAATAAAGTTATATAGTTGGGATAAATAGGTAATATCATGTATGAATAACTAACTTAACTAACTTCGTTAATCTACTCAAATTCGGGAAAATAATCTTATATTTAAGAACAGATGGAGTATTAGTTTGTATTCATATTGAACCTCATTATTCATTATTTCTGAACATTTTATGCTAACTCTTGCTATTAGTTTATAATCTCTATCACTCTCTTACACACCCTATCATAAATAAGGGTTAAATTAAAAATAATATTTATTTTATATATACTTATATCTCTCGATTAAGTTCTTAAAACATACGATTTTTTGTCATACGAGTCATTTTTAATTGTTGCCATTCTCTCTCGAATTAACAGACAATCAAGAGAGATGAAGTGAACTCAATATGAGCTGATGATTATGATGGTTTTTAAAAAACATGTCATCAAAACTAATTTTACTAACATATTTTATCTTATCAGATCATCTACCAAAATATATATTAAATTCTATTTATAAAAAGTATATTAAATTTTTATGAGCAGAACGGGTATTATATACCAATTAACTAGGTCGCCATCCATCATCAAACCACTACATGCAAAACATAATAAGATGTGTCGTTTTTCACCCATACGGTGCACTAAGTCACTATATTCATCAAACCCCTTGCTTGTCTATACTCATCAAATGGGTACTATATATTGCCATATAATCGTTATATCACATCAATCTTTGTTTTTCCTTTTCATCTAACCAAATGTATAGATACGTGTGATCAGAATTCAATTGATAAAAACGACGGAAGATGGTCCGTGATCCCCCACAGACAAGGCATTCATCAACAATTTCTTTAATTTTAAGCCAAAAGTTAAAACAAAAATCAAGGATAATATAGAATAAACAGTAGTCCTAGATCGTAATAACTTGAAAGAACATGATGCGTATATAGTGGTTCCAGTTAATCGGTACTCATAACTGTCATGTTCTTGAGAGGGAAAAAATAACGGAGACAAAATAAAGAAACAAACAAGTTGCATAAGTAAATATATACTCCCTCCGGTCCCTAATATAAGAGCTCAAAATTTAAATGGTTTTGGTCCCAAATATAAGAGTTCATCTCACATTCTCTTCTCATTTAATGCGTTTTTTCCTTCTTTGCTCCTAACTCTCTTTTATATTTATTATTGCTTATGTATTTCTCTCTTTTAAAATTGAAGAAGCATAATACTTCCTCCGGTCCTATTTATAAGTCGCCAACCGCCCAAATTGTACATACCAAGGAATGAGGATTAATGGAAGTTGTATCATTAAATTTGTCTTATTTTTATTGTCTCTTCCATTTTTGCCCTCTCACATTTATTACTATGATCGACCACCTTTTTCATCTTTATGAGTATACATGTGTCTTTTCTTTTTCTCTATTTTCTCATCAATTCCAATGTTCATTTTCCAATGCCAAGGGTATATTGGGAAAATTTTAATAAACGAGTTAGTTAATGTTAGTTGGTGACTTATAATAAGGACCGGAGGGAGTAAATATATGCAATATTGGAAGAGAATCATTAACTCTAAAGTACAGACACCCAACTAACTTTCACATGTTTTATTAAGAATAATTATTTTGACAGTTGACTCTAATATTAGGGTTGGAGGGAGTAATAATAATAAATTAAATAAAACAACTTTAACTTAAGAAATGAAGAAATAGTACTCCTAAAGAGCAAGTTGCTAAGAAAAGGTGTTGGGTTTTGTGGCCACCCCACGTGGATCCTACTTGGCGCACCATTCTCTATAATGCAGACGGACAGCAAAGCACACGTGTAGAATGTCTATCTCACCACAACTTTCTTGGTCAAACCACTTTTCTTTATTTTTTCAACGGTCAAACTATTAGTTTCATCACCTTCCTCTCTCCTTCGTCACCGGCTAAGTCGGTCACCCTTCTCTGACAATCAGATTCACCTAACCATTAAACAATACGCCACCGTTGGATTTTTGGATTTGCCAAACGTGCGACCCTCGGCCGTTGAAGGCCAAGTTGGCTTGGCTTCGTTATTATTTGCTCTCAGTGGGTCCCGCACTATCTGGCCACGTGACTAGATGATCTGGCTGCCATGTGATTAGCGGTTGCAAGAATCCTTTACTTGGATCGGTTTATATCGTTAATCGATGATTATGTTCCTGTTGGTTCGCACGTGTGCTGGCTGTACAAGCTTTTTCTCAGCTTAATTGAGTATTATTGTTATTGAATTATAATAATTAACGAGCCTAGGACCCGCAGTTCTCCCTGCTTAAATGATTATATTATTGAAGTATCTAGATCTGCTCAATAATTTTGGTTGGAAGCATGAGTTAATTGAAAAATATATGCCTTAATTCGTGATCCTTTATTGGGATATTAGGTAGGCACAGGTCACGGAATTCTCATATATATGCTTTTAAATGGTTATCGCGGGATCTGACTAGAATGACCTTAGACATGTATGTCATTTGTAATTTGAAGTGTCTGCCTCTTTAAAAAAGAATTCGAACAAAATGGTTGGCAGACTCGGAAACAATCATTCGGATTCGTAAAATGATGAAAGAGTTAGGACTAATAATAGCAGGGCATGGACAATGATTAAAACTAAAATTTTGTAATGTTGAGTTTGATTTGCATTAGTTGAGCTAGATGCGAGATTAATTTATGGGGGCCCACCCAAAATGAGTTAAGATTAGGAAATGATGGGAGGAGAGGTGGGAGGGCCGGAGGGGCCATGTTGGATTAAAGAATGGAGAACCTTAAAGCTGCGTTTGCATGTGTGTCCCCTACTATCCAAAAACATGGCCTACTAGGACGATTATTCAAATATAAAATCATCATTCCCTGCTGCCACCAAATTGAATTGATAACTGCAACATGAGTACCCAGTAAGTTTTGAGCATTACGAGGGCAAGTTATTTGGTCTTTGGAACACCACAAGAAGTTTCGAGCCCCAGTACTTTGCCAACTCCATAATCATTCAATATCTCAGATGTCCTGCATCTAATTTATTGCCAACTCAATATTATGGAGTATTATTCTTTAATATATGGTATTAAATACTCCTCCAAATACTAACTTACGGATACTGTTGATGCATCCGGCTGAATGTGTAATTAGCAGCATAACTAGCAGTATATAAAGGTCAGTTCAAAAGAATAATTAGCAGTAAAGGTTATTTTTTGGGGGTAAAAATGTGTTCCACTACAATGGTTACCCAACACTAAACATTTGGTAAAATACACATATGCTTTTATAAATGACCCTTGGAGTACAACATATGTGTATTTTTTACTAAAAAATGGTATTAGGACCCTTGTAGTAAAACACACATTTGAAGTAGAATAAATGTGTATTTTGACCCGAATAAACCCTTTATCAAAAATGGCATGTAAATCTGGGTAAATTGTCAAAGTTATCTGAATTAATTCTAAAACATTAATCATCCACAAAAGTAATTAAGGAATAATTTTAAGATTTACAAGTTACTAATTCAGTAGTATTCGATAATAGGTGTCAGTATTCGATAGTGCATGTAACATGACAAAAAAAAAGACGACAATCGAGTTCTTCACTAAACGTAACAAATTGATGTTTGAATTCTAGTAGAAAGAGATTTGCACTTCTCCAGAATAGGAGGATAGATTTCATATCAAGACAAGGTGCAGTAATTCTGATAAAAAAAGACAAGTTGCAGTAATATTCTACTGAATTTATCAGTGGTAGTAGCTTGATACATACTTTTATGATGATGAAAGAGATCGGATGGGCCTTCTTAGGGCATCTTGGGAAATATATGTGTTTGTGTGGGCTTTGGCGGATCAAAGAATCATGAAGTTGGGCTTATTGTACTAAGTGGTCCATTGTCAAGAAGAAAGAGACCTAAGTGTCTTGTTGTTGATGTCATTCTATTTTTGTTGTTGAAGATTCCATAATTGGCCTGTCACCATAGAGTAACTTCATGGATGTGGAATATGAGCCCAACCTAATGAGCAGACTCATATAATCCACCTGAACAGATAGGTTGGATTGAATTTTGAATTTGGTCCATTCTTAATAGACCAACTTAACTAAACAGGAGTTAATCCATTTCAATTTTTGTACCAAAACATCATTATGAGAATTCCACTTGAAAAGTGTATATTCGGTCCATTCTCAGTTGACCACTTCATCATAGGATGGAGTTGTGTTTTTTGACTAATCATAAGATGGATTTGAATGTTGCAATTTCGAGGAATGAACTTTTATGTGATTCCATAACATCACATAAAAGTTCATTCTCAGTTGAAAACATCATTATGAGAATTCCACTTGAAAAGTGTATATTCGGTCCATTCTCAGTTGACCACTTCATCATAGGATGGAGTTGTGTTTTTTGACTAATCATAAGATGGATTTGAATGTTGCAATTTCGAGGAATGAACTTTTATGTGATTCCATAACCCGTACATGAGAATCAAGTTTGAAGTAGGCATGTGGGTTGGGCTAATAAATTAAAGGGCATCGAAAAATAATCAGCTGACAACCGATGATTGTCCACCATATAATCCACAAAATAATCGTCAAAATTCTGTTTGATCTTATTTCTTGTGATAAATTGGGTTAATCTTGTATAACGAAAAAAAGCTCTCAAACAGGATTTCGTATGAAGATATTTGGGCTTAGCTAAAGAAGAAAATCTACCTCAGCAAAAGGATTATGATATGTTCCAAAAATTTCATCAACTATATTTCTTTCCTCTACTTTTTTTTTGTAAAAGACAATTTTTTTTTTCAAATTCAAAATCCTAATTATTCCTATATACTCCCTCTGGTCCTTATTATAAGTCACAAATCGCCTCTAAATTTTTATTTGATAAAAAAATTAACTAACTCATTTATTAAATTTTTCCCAATATACCCTCATTCATTGGAAAAAGAGATTTCTTTAATTGAATTGACTTTTCCTCTACTTTACTTTTATTTCCCTTATAAAGATAGATGATTAAAACACAAATAAAGTAAGACCAATTTATTTATTGACGTGACTTTCATTAACTTCCATTCTTTGGTCTGTACAATTTGGGTGATTAGTGACTTATAATAAGGTCCCGAGGGAGTAGGTATGAACAACTTTAATATAGCTATCAATAATAGCTATTAACTACTCAAATCAATATAGATTTTAAAATTTGGAAGATAATTTTTTATTATCCTTTTTTTCTTTTTTCATTTTTAATTAATCACCGCCAGATTTAATTTGGGCTCGAGAGGTAGGAGTGTTACCCACATAGGCAATGTTGTCCCCTCTGCTAATGAGAGCGTTTCACAGGATTTGAATGCGCGTTCTCATTTTTACTAGTGTTGTAGTCCACTTACCAGCTCAAACAACTACCCATTGGTTTTTTTCCTGATTAAGCTTAAGTATCCTCTTATTCTTGGACAGCGTTGAATATTAAATATGGATATCTTCCCTGACAATGATTCAAATTTTGGTTCAAACACGTGAGAATAGCAACTTGAGCTTAAACCTAATCTCCATTTCTTCTTGTTATTCTTCAGCTGATAATTGTTGTGTTAGCTCCTTCTACTTTACTTTATCTGCTTCATTTTGTTTTCAGTGGCAGTGTAAGATTTAATTTCAAAATGGCTAATCAACAGAAGTGCTTAACCTTTTCATGCTTCCTTGAGGCTGATATCCCTAGTAAGTTGAATTCAGCCCCTTGGTTTCCTTTTACCACAACGCCCATAGTTTCCATTCATTGTGTTACCCTGATTTGGTTTGTGGGGGTTGCAGTGGCACACCATTATAAACTGAAACATAAAATAGTAATAATAACAATGAAAGAATAATAACATGATCAGGAACGAATTTCAACACACAGGAAACATTTTTTTTTCTTTTAACAAAAGAAGGCTATAATCTGGGCCGAGCAATGCTCATGAATGTTACACGTAGGGATAGATCTAACGGTCAATCGTTTTTGTCGTTAGTGATATAAGCAAGTTTGACACCAATGGGGATGACTTTGCTGGCGGCTGTCGGCTTTTTCACCAATTTCCCCCATATTTCTATATTAAGCTTCCTTATTTCTCTAATCATCTCAACATAAAATAACTACTATTAATATAATTCTTCGGCTTCTTTTATTAGCCACACCCTATTCAGGAAACCTAGATTTTCTCAAATACACATCTCATATATAATGGCATTTTTTTCTGAATAAAAAGTTTTGCTAATGGAACCAACCATTTCCATCACATGGGCGTAATATCAGTTACTATATTGGCCATCCTTTTTTTTTCTGAATAAAAAGTTTTGCTAATGGAACCAGAAGGCTATAACGTATAGCACTCAATTAAGCAAGTTTGTATATATAATCTTAAGAGGTAATATCAATTACTATCTTGGCCATCACTTTCTCATTTAAGTAAAATACACTACTACTCTCTCGTCTGAAATACCTCTGCCTTTACCCAGCTTCTTAAATTAACATTATTTTGACGAAACCGGACCGTCTCAAAGCAAAAGGAAAAAAAGACCTATGTCAGAAGAAATTTACAAATTTATAAAGATTATGAAAAAATAAAAGTGAAAATATATCTTTATTTTATATATTATTATCATATATAGAAAATTCAAAGTGAATAAAAAAGCAATAGAATAGTAGCAGATTAATATAGAACATAAAACTTGTTCTGAAAAAACTCAACATTACTGAGTTAAAAATAATATTACTGATAAAATAAAATCAAAACAGTAGGGGGAAATCACATTTCAATGCAAAACATAGCTATTCAATTTGAAATATTATAAATAGCAGTGAATCAGTACTACATGTAAGACCTGTTAGATTAAATGAAAATTAAGTTAATACTACCTCCAGTCCTAAATATAGGATCTAGATAACTTTTTTTTGGAGAGGTTAAGATTGCAAAATAGTCTATTAAATCATAACATATTTGATATATTTTTAGATTGTCCATTAGTTTATAAGTAAAATAAACTAGTTTAAGGGAAAAAATTAGGTAAATCAATTTACAATTTAGGACCGGAGGGAGTATTAAAAAAATTCTAAAACAACTTAATTATCCTATTTAATCCCCAATTAAATCTCTGTTAAACTCAGGAGGAGGAGTACTAGTCAACTACAGTCTATTTTAAATCCCACAAATCCATGGTCCCACTCCAAATAACTTTAATTATATCGGTCAAGATAAGGAAATTTTTTTTGTATTCTTCCTGGCGGCATCATTGGTTTAACACAAGCCGTGAGAATTGGAAGGAAGTGAATTGACCAAATTAAATATATGCCTACAAACAAAACTTTGAAACAATCTTCGCAAAAAACTTAACCAATCAACTCAAAAATGAAAACCCCTACTCTGATCATCATGTCAAGAATGTACGGCTCAACATGCCAGTATGACAAAAATAATGCAAAAGGAGCATATGGGCCTCATTCATTAGCACCAGTCCTGAACAGACCATAATTTGTGCCAGGGACCTCTTTTTGCAAAGAGAATGTTCAACACCTGAAGATGGTTAAAAAAACAGCTCCCAAATAAACTCTCAACTTATAAAAACTACCAATAGCTTAGGCCTGTGTTTTATGCTTCCCATTTGTTGGTTGTATGCATTTTAAAGAACTAAAGTTACCTGATTTGATTCCTTTTCAATAAATGATCAATAGCACAACTCAATGCATTTTATGAAATGCTGGAAATAATTTGGTTTCTGATGGCAACCTGAGCTGCCCTCAAAATACTTGCTATAGCTGCATAGCAGATCAAATGCTCAGAACAGTTGAGAACCTGCCACTTGCCAGTATCTCAAGGCACAAAACGGCACAAGCTCTCTTACCATATTTCTTTCTTTTGAACCACACTTGCAAAGAAACGCAAGTAGAAGAACAAAAAACATTCTGTAAAGAGCTCTAGAACTGCTCCACAAATTTGTTAACTATCTTGTTAATTAGTCTTCTTAAGATGCCAAAGGTGACTTACCAATATCAATGTAGAGTCTCAAAAAAGCAGACTCATGAAAGTAAACACATGAAACACCCACATATTAAGGGCACACTGACAAAGCATCATGGTTATTAACTTTCAACCTCTTCAAGGTTCTTCTTCCAAAATGGCTCAACCAGAGCTAGGAGGCACGAGATGCCTCCTATAATAAATCCAGAATTGAACTGGAGAGTTCTTGAAACAACTGTATAGTTGCTACTCTGCCCCCCAACAACGTAGGGAAGCCTGTCAAACATTGTGAACAGTTGAAGAAAAGAATTCGATGAACTGGCTCTTACTAAAATTATATATGGACAATGAGGAACCGAGGAACCTTAAAATTCAATGTAACAAAAAAAAAGGAATTAAAATTCATTGAATGAAAGAAAATCCAAAAAAGAAAACTCCAAATCACACGCTTATAGGTGTCACTAAATTCAAGCTATTAAGCATCTACATATTTCACCTCCGATTACAGCTGAATAGATATTAAGTAAACCAATTAAACTGCATCTTAACCTATTACTATAAAACATAAAAGGAAAATTAACCACTTTCACTTGCACCATTCATCTTTGTAGCTCATTCCATCTACACGAAATTGAGAGCACATTATTACTACCTCCATTCAACATCTACATCTTCTCTCTACCTCTGCAAGAAACATCATCAAACAATCAGCTTTCCATTCCACATACAACCCAAGAACCATAGACCTAATCCACAATCCCCATCTTAAAAACACTGCATAGAATTACAATGATCATCTCTACAACCACGTAACAAACATAATCAATCAATAAACACCAAAGATTAGAGTCAAATGCTAACCTTTGCTGAATTATTTAAGCCTTGTACTCATCCGCAGATAGCCCCACCAACCATAATGCAGGAAAAACTCTCTGAAATCAAAACAAGAAAGGCTCCTCATTTAACACATGGCATGATCATCAAAATCTATACTATTAAACAAGAAAGGCTCCTCATTTAACACATGGCATGATCATCAAAATCTATACTATTAAACAAGAAAGGTTCTTCATTTAACACATGGCATGATCATCAAAATCTATACTATTAAACAAGAAAGGTTCTACATTTAACACATGCCATGATCATCAAAATCTATACAATTAAACAAGAAAGGCTCTTCATTTAACACATGACATGAACCATGAATCCATGATCATCAAAATCTATACAATCAAACAAGAAAAGAATAGAAACCATACATCAAGATTTTTCTGCACATTCTTGTCTCTCTTCATTGGCCTCCTAGCAGGCCTAGACCCAGTCATGGCAAACACGTCCTCTGCAATCTCATCCTTTGACAAAGCAATCCAAAACTTCCTCTTCTTACCATTCTTATCCATATTATCCACCTCCGTTGTACCCCTCAAACGACGTGATTTCGTCTTCAGATTACTCTCTTCCGAATATTCTCCGCTCCTCCTTGAGGGCCCCACACCGATCTCCACCGTGGCTTTTGGAAACGCCGGTTTTCTTGGCCTCAATTTCCACGGCTTCTCCACCATCCCTTCGCCTTCAACTTCAACTTGTACACCTTCCTTAGTATCATGATTACTATTATCATCATCACCTCTCTTTCCTTTTCTTTCTGCAGCTTCTTGTTCTTGAGGTTCATTGTTGCTGATCTTGTTGTTACTGACAGAAGTCTCTGAGGGCTCAAGTTGGTTCCTTTGCTTCGTGGATTTGTCTTGTGAGTGATTTGAAGACGACCCAATTCGGTTTCTTGCAGGCTTTGATCTTCGGGGTTCGAATTCTGATTCGTGGTCGGAGTTGTTGAGGTTGGTGTCGCCGGAGGATGGACGGCGGTGACGGTGGGGAGTATTTGTTTGATTCTTGACACTCCATTTCAATGAAGGAAGGGAGAAATTGTGGAGAGGATTTGAATGAGACTTCACAGTTGAGGTAGCCATTGAAGAAAGAAGAAAAAGAAGCACCACCACCGGAAAAACCTTGTTTTTCTTTCAAAGCAGAGGAAAGAGTGAAGAGAAAATGATAATGGGGTATTATTATATGAGGAAACCCTTGATGGAACGAGAATGAGAGAATGAGAGAATGGTTTGTTTGATGAGAAAGGTTTTTGTGTTGTGTTGTGTTGTGTTGCTATGTGTGGTTATATACACCAAAATCAGAGACTCGGAAGAGGTCTTTCTTTCTCTCTACTACGTTTTTTTTGCGCTCAGCGTTTTTAGATAATACCCATATCATTTTTTTTTTTTAATTTCCGTTTGTATCCTTTTACTAAACTTTGGGTGTTTGTTATGTTTAGATTTGAAAAGAAGAAATTGGAGAAAGGAAATTCGAAAATTAAATGGAAATGTAAATTGAAATGATTTTTGTTAATTGAAAAAATTGGAGAAAGAAAATTCGAAATTTAAGTGGAAATGTAAATTGAAATGATTTTTGTTAATTTAATTATATCTCTGGTCCACAAGTCTTCTCTCTTCATCCCAATTTTTTTTTGTAATCACAAACTTTACATTATTTACATCTCATCATTAACTCAACTCTTATTCCTTTACCTTTCCATTTCCATTTACATTTCTTCCATTTCAATTCCTTTAGACTCTAATAAATTTTTTCTATTAAATGTAGTCACACACATTTAGAAAAGTGATTGTCACATGAGCAAGAATTTTGGGTCTCATATTAGCACACATCTATTACAAAATGGGTTAAATCTAGCAAATCTGTCAATTTTAACGGTTTGACCGTTAATTTTGACCTGATTAAAACCATATCACCTACCACATTAGGTCATATTACTTGACACATCATCAATGTCTTCGCCACTTCATCACCGTCTTCTCCGGAGTCATTACCTTCATCTCAATCTTTATCTTCACTTCTCCAGAAGTAATAAACTTGTACAAGTTAATGTAATCAATAATTATTTGAGGATTCGATCGAAAAAATAATTATTGTAAAATAACAGATGTGAGCATATAGAAAATTCATATATTCCATGATGTAATTATTTGAGAAAATAACAGATGAAAATGTGCGAAATTGCCTTGACATTGAATTGTAGATTATTGATGTAATCCCTTCCATTCTGTAGGGAAATGATCCATTAAGAAGCGCTAGAAAGAGTTATAAAAAGGAAACAAAAGGCTGAAAAAAAGGGCATTTGCCAAGCTCTCCGCAATGACTTGAATACAAGAAGAAAACATTCTCTGTCTTTTTCACTGCATCGGACAAGCAAAATCAAAACTTCACTCGTCTACCTTGCTCGCCGTTGCAAATTACAATTGTGTGCTTTTCACCATAATGTTTAACACTGTAAAATAGGTATTTCTTCGGCTCAAGAGGTGCAAATTGGGTATATTTAGCTGACATGTGCTTCGTTATTAAGTAACACGGATTTTTGTCAATCATGGATATAAAAATAAAACTCGATCTTTCAGCAAGTTTGAGCTAAATTGAGCTTACAAAATCAGTATGGTTAGTCTTTTTTCCATATAAGCATTGTCACATGCAAAATTATTTTTGTGCCTTCAAAGGGATAACATAGAGCATAATTTTAAAAATTATAATACCGAGTTAAACGATCCAGTGTGGAACATAGGGGAAAATATATTATTGTAAAGTTGTGACTTGTGATGTGATGACTTGTTTGCCTAACACGATTTTGAATATTGCTTTGCTGAGGGTTCAATATGCCTTTATCTCCCCCAACGCAATTAATAGATCAGCACAAGGTGCCTCCTATAATAAATCCAGAATTGAGCTTATGAGTTCTTGAAATAACTATAGTTGCTACTCTGCCCCCCAACAACGTAGGGAAGCCTGTCAAACATTGTGAACAGTTGAAGAATTAAAATTTATTCAATGAATGAAAGAAAACCCAGAACAGAAAACTCCAAACCACACGCTTATAGGTGTCGCTAAAGTCAAGCTATTAACCATCTACATATTTCAACTCAGATTACAGCTGAATAGAAATAAGTACACCAGTTAAACTAAATAAAAGAAAGGAAAATTAACAAGTTCCACTTGCACTATTCATCTTTGTAACTCATTCCATTTACACGAAATTGAGAGCCCAATATTTACCAAAAGCCTAACAATTGTCAACCCATTTGTCAAACTGCAACTAGCTACATCTTCTCCCTACCCTGCAAGACACAGAATCAAATAATCAGCTTCCCATTCAACATACACCCCAAGAATCATACACCTAAACCCCAATCCCCATCTTAAAAACACTGCATAGAAATATAGAATTACAATTATCACCTCTGCAACTACGTAACAACCATGATCAATTAATAAACACCAAAGATTAGAGTAAAATACTAACCTTTGCTGAATTATTTAAGCCTTGTACTCATCCGCAGATAACCCCACCAACCATAATGCAGGAAAAATAGTCTGAAATCAAAACAAGAAAGGCTCTTCATTTAACACATGGCATGAACCAAAATCATCAAAATCTATACTATCAAACAAGAAAAGAATAAAAACCATACATCAAGATTTTTCTGCACATTCTTGTCTCTCTTCATTGGCCTCCTAGCAGGCCTAGACCCAGTCATGGCAAACACGTCCTCTGCAATCTCATCCTTTGACAAAGCAATCCAAAACTTCCTCTTCTTACCATTCTTATCCATATTATCCACCTCCGTTGTACCCCTCAAACGACGTGATTTCGTCTTCAGATTACTCTCTTCCGAATATTCTCCGTTCCTCCTTGAGGGCCCCACACCGATCTCCACCGTGGCTTTTGAAAACGCCGGTTTTCTTGGCCTCAATTTCCACGGCTTCTCCACCATCCCTTCGCCTTCAACTTCAACTTGTACACCTTCCTTAGCATCATCATTATTATTATCATCTCTCTTTCTTTTTCTTTGAGCAGCTTCTTCTTCTTGAGTTTCATTGTTGTTGTTAGTGACAGTCTCTGAGGGCTCAAGTTGGTTCCTTTGCTTCGTAGATTTGTCTTGTGAGTGATTTGAAGACGACCCAATTCTATTTCTTGCAGGCTTTGATCTTTGGGGTTCGAATTCTGATTCGTGATCGGAGTTGTTGAGGTTGTTGTCGCCGGAGGTTGGACGGCGGTGACGGTGAGTAGTATTTGTTTGATTCTTGGCACCCCATTTCATTGAAGGAAGGGAGAAATTGTGGAGAGGATTTGAATGAGACTTCACAGTAGAGGTAGCCATTGAAGCAAGAAGAAAAAAACAACCACCACCGGAAAAACCTTGATTTTCTCTCTGAAAGCACAGAAGATTGTGAAGAGGAAATGATAATGGGGATTATATGGGAAGCCCTTGATCGAAGGAGAACGAGTCTAGGTTTGTTAGATGAGGAAGGTTTTTGTGTTGTGTTGTGTTGTGTTGCGATGTGTGGTTTATATACACAAAAATCAGAGACTCGGAAGAGGTCTTTCTATTCTTTTCTTTTCTTTCTTTCTGCTGCGTTTTTCTCTATTTCCGTTTGTTTACTTGCATTTCGGGACTGCGTTTGGTTGCAAAGGAAATGAGTGAGGGAGAGTGGAAGTTAGGGAATTGTATTTTTAATTTTACATATATTATTGGGCTCACAAGCTTTTTCTACGAGAAAAAGATAAATAAAGTCTTCACAATTGGTAAAAGAACAATTGAGGTTGCTAAACTGTAAAAAGAACAAGTTGGGTTATAGGAACCTAATACACATTAACAAATTTGGCAAATGACTCAAATACCCTTAAACACACACACTTACCTCGCCCTTACAAAACACACCATTTCATTCCCACCCACCCTCTCCAATCTCAAATTGTTAAGGGCATTTGAGTCTTTTCTTACAAATTTGTTAATGTGTATTAGGTGTTTATGACTCAACTTGTCTTTTTTACAATTTAGCAACCTCAATTGTCCTTTTACCAATTGGGAAGACTTTATTTGTCTTTTTCCCTTTTTCGATTCATCTCATAATTTCTGAGATTCACAAACTTTACTTTCTCATCAATATTTCTACTTTCCTTGTTCACATTTTCTAATTTCATTATTCCAATTTTAATTCTACAAACCAAATGGGACGGTAACATAAATACACAATTTTAATAATTAGAAAATATATGTGTGAGGTAATTATTGTTAGAATCTTAAGTTTTGATGGTGACTAAGGTATGATATGGTCTAGTACTTAAGAGAACATAATCAGCACTTAGGAAGGATTAGATGACATGGTTAGAATCCTGAGTTAGATCACTTGAGAATGTAAGATCACTTCCGGATAGATTAGGACTTGCGCATGCGGATGAATGTTTTCATCCCCCAGCATCAGCAAGTAAATCACTGGGAAATAACTTAGTCCATGAGAATTAGGTACACAAAACCTTAAGACTAAGCTATGTTTCAATCGGAAGTGAGTTTGCTTCCTGTTAGACTTAGACTGGCGCAGAGCGATAGAATAGATATTACTCCAAGCGACAGTGAGTCTACTTCCCCAAGTGAAAGCGCTTCCTGTTAGAATTAGACTGGCGCAGAGCGACAGAATAGATATTACCCCAAGCGTCAGTGAGTCTACTTCCCCAAGTGAAAGCGCTTCCTGTTAGACTTAGACTGGCGCAGAGCAATAGAATAGTTATTACCCCAAGCGTCAGTAAGTCTACTTCGCCGAGTGAAAGCACTTCCTATTAGATTTAGACTGGCGCAGGTTGATAGACTAGATATAACCCCGAGCGTCAGCGGAAATGCAACATCAAGTGAAGTTGCTTCCTGTTAGATCTTGACTGGCGCAGACTGATAGAATAGATTTCACCCTAAGCGTCAGTGAATTCACCACGTCAAGTAAAAGTGCTTCCGATAGCTCAGTGACTAGCGCTGAGTGGTGGAATGAAATAGACTAAGCGAGAGCAAGTCATGGTGAACTAAATCCCTCATCAAGTGAATTTACTTCCGGATGTAGAAGTGCTTCCGGATACACCTTAGACTTAGGATCACCCACTGCATGAGACTATATGATTATATTGCTAAACTAACGTTCAAGTGCAGCACACTCAGTAAGGTTGCTTCCGGATGAGAAGTTGCTTCCGCAAGCAATCAGAATGTCTGAACGTTCAAAGAGATGCAGTGTCAGAATGCTTTTAACAGAGCAGAGGTGTCAGGACTACTTTTCAGAGATAAAGCAAGTCAACCCTGCTGAAGCATTTAAGAAGATGTTCCTTCCAACGGTAACAAGAGGATAACAGACACATTCAAACAACATTGTTACCTACCAAGCATGAGGAGTATGAGAACATAATCTGAAGATTCACTCAAGGTGTCAAAGCTCATACTGCCCACAAGAGTCAGAGTCCATAAGAGAGCTTCTGATAGCAAGAGAGGATCCAATAGCAAAGCACTCTTATCATTCATGGACAAGTGCTTGGAAGACAAAGTTCCTCTATGTGATAGCAAGCAAAATGTTAGAGTCCACGAGCTTCAGATAGCAAGAGAGCTTCCGATAGTGAGTCTCTTAACATCCTGGACTTATGCTTGAGGAACGAAGTCCTCTCTGACAGCAAGCAAGAGTCGGACCGTACAAAGTGTTCAGATGTCAGAACGACTTTTGTCAGAATAGTATTGTCAGAACAGTGTTGACAGAACAGCATGGTCAGAGCACCTTTTCAGATAAAGCAAAGTCAACCCTGCTGTGCATTAATGAGGACAACGTAAACAAGGCCCCAACGTCTATAATCAAACGATCTTATTGCCTCTCCAACGGCTAGATATTCAGAGACTGGTATAAAAGGGATGTTCTTCATTTCTGAAGTGGGGGCTTGAAAAAGAGAGAGTGAACAGGGCTATTATCTGAAAAACACTATTCTACATTCCTCTCATCTTCTACTCTCGGACTTTGATATGTAATATTCTTAGAGAGTGATTCATTTGTACTTAAGTGAGTAACATCATCCACTCTTTGAGAGAGTTAGTTTTGAGCTTAAGTGTTTAACAAAATCAGTTCATAGAGTGAACATAATTGTAATCTTACATTTTGTAAGGGGGAGCATTTAGAAGGTTTTCTAAATCTCCATAGGTTGCAAGTTAGCCCGTAAAACTTGCGTTTGTAAGGTTGCAAGTGATCCCGTAAACTTGCGGTAAGGTTTGCAGGTGAACCCGTTGTAAAACCTGTGGGTTGTTAGGTGAACCCGTGCTCGTAAAACCTAAAGTGTAAAGGCTTCTCTTGTGCCCGGTTTAAACAAGAATAGTGGATTGGAAATCTCAGGTGTAGCCTGGGGACTGGATGTAGGTCTGGGTGACCGAACCAGGATAAATTTATGTGTGCATATACTTATACTTGATCATTCTATTTTGCATCACATAGCATACTGACTTGTGCATAGCATTATTTATTATCATCATCACCGAGCACAAGCAGTCTTTCGAAAAGAGTTTAAGTTTTTATTCCCTCACCCAATTCACCCCCCCCTCTTGGGTGACAGCCACGCATTTCATTTGGTATCAGAGCAGGTCACTTGTTTAAAGGATCCAACGATCTCAAGTGTAAAGACCTTGGCTGATTTGGGTTAAAATGTTTTCCAAAGGCCTTGATCATACCATTCCACCTGTGTTAGAAAATATTGATTTTTGTTGGTGGAAAGCAAGAATGGAAAGTTTTATAAAATCCACTAGTTTGAAAATGTGGGATATTTTTGAAAATGATTTTGATTTCAAACCAAGAGGAAACTGGACTGAAAAGGAGAAAAATTTGTTTTCCTTAAACATTAGAGCAATGCAAATTTTATACAAAGGCTTAACTGAAAAGGATTTCCAGAAAATCAAACATTGCTCTAGTGCTAAAGATATTTGGAATACTCTTGATGTGATATATGCTTCTAACTCATCTCTTGAAAGCACAGCTGTCCCAAGCTCAACTCGTGCTCTTTGTGGATCATCTACTGATGAGCTTCTGGAAGCCGATATTGAGGAAGCAGGCTTCAGTAAAGAGAGTATCCATTTCTGCCTAGAAGATTCAGAAAGTGAGGTATCTGAATCTGAACTTGAACTCTCTGAATTGCAAGATGCATACAATGAGTTATATACCGAATATTGTAAACTTGCAAAAGAACTTCTAGGCTTAAAAGAAAAGGATAGGAAACCTGAAAAACTAATTTCTTCTTCTACGTCCAAAGTTTCCAAGGTTTCTCTTAAAGAACTAGTTGTTCCGATAGTTAGCCCACGATCGGCAGAGAAAACTTCAACATGTCTTGAAAAATGTTTTGATTGTAAACACGTGTTGAAGGAAAAAGAAAAGCCTTCAAAAGAAACTGAGATTTCAAAGGAACAAAAAGCTTTTCTAAAAGAAACTAATCATGATAATGATAGAAAATCTCATTTTGATTATCATTCCATTATCTGTCATTATTGTGGTAGATTAGGACATATTTCTCACACATGCAGTCTTAGAAGAAATACAAATGTGAGAAATAAGTGTGTATGGATTCCTAAAGGACAAGTAAGGTCCAGTGCTAACCATGTAGGACCCAAGTACAAATGGGTACCAAAACATCCTCCTAGTGCCTTACTTGTGCAGGATAGATCAAGAGTTCCTCTCATCCCAAAGAAGAGAACTCGTGGTGATGCAACTGCTGAAACCCACTGGTACAATCATAAGAAGCTGTCGGCCACCACAAGGGACAATGGTTCTGTCTCAAGGATGAGCTATCACAAAGTTCCATTCAACTATCCTGAGAAGAACAAGAGAGAGTGGATTCCTCGATCATCATTGAAAAGGCTCTTGAATCCTACCTCTCAGAAGAAAGTGCTTCGAACCAAGGATAAGTATAGAAGATCTCCTTGGGTAAGCAAGGGATCACTTAGCAACGAAGCATTTGATAGTAAAATCTCCTATGCTAATGTTAGATGGACTTATTGAGATTTTACATTAAGCATCCTAAGGTGTGAACATTATATTCATCATAGAAGAAAGCTTGAAGAAATAAGTAATGTTCATAATCTACATACTGTCCATGACTATCTTGATCAAAAACCTTGTATATCCTTGTGCATATAGTCATGAAAGATTCACCATGCCATACACATAGGACGTAATCTAAATGCATGTGAACTATATATAGCCTACAAACTGACCTTCAGATCCAGACTTGGATACAAAAGGAAGGAACTATCTGGTATTTTGTAGGAAGGGCAATCCGAAGGTTCAGCAAGACAAGGGTGAAGAAGACCCTTGCTAAAAGGAAGATCTCCTCCCCCCACAGTGAGCCATCTGATTCATGTGCCCCCAACAATCTGCTAGCTCAGAGGCAAACTTGAGATAGCGCTGAGTGATCACAAAGTAAATTCATCCCTCTGCACCAGCTCCAATCCATCCTATTAGCCTCAGCAAGACTCAGGACTGTACCTCATCTGAACAATTAGTCAAGTCTTGATAAGCATTCGTCACGCATAGATTTTGGTACTGCTCTAAATATAGATTCCATGCATTGCCAACCAAAATCAAGCGAGCTACTGCTAGATGCGAATGGAGCTATGGTGATATCATTCTTACCTTCCTCTTTACTTGAATAATCACTTGGCTAGTAAATGCATGATGGGCTCAACAGCTTTTATTTCTCTGAAACTGATATGATTTCCCTTATCTGTGATGAACACTTATTTTCTGTAAAAACGACCCTATCATATCAAATTCATTTTCTGATATAATGCATACAGATTTTACAAATTCAAGAAGTCCGACACCTTGAAACTGAACCTTCTTCAAAACCTTCTGAATTTGTGCATGTTGAATCATTGTGTTCTAAGATTTCTGACATTGTTAAGATGATTCGGAACTAGTTTCAGAATTTTGACACTAAAACTAAAAATCTTCCTCAGAGTTTTCATATGGTGTCTAAATCATTTTACTCATATATGCTTAGTGAATTCTTTTAAGGGCACCTCTCATGGAAGAAAATGGTTTATGCATTCACCTTGATTTTTGAAAGATCCTTTTGAAATACAAACTTTCAAAACAGATTCTGATCCTCTTTAAACCTACATGACAACCGTACCTCATGATAGCACTCAAAAGCTATTTCTGATTTTCCATTTCATGTGGTATCTCTTGCATCAACTTTTTCAATGCATAAGCAGCTATGGTTTCGAGAACAATACATCCCTCTTAATTACATCTTTAAGTTCTCAATCTACTAATGATCTCAGTTCAAGTTTGTGGTTTAAGAATGTTGACACAGATTATTGAAGCTTGAACAATGAATATAACCAAGAGAGAATGACAACGAAAATGTCTCTTATCAAGATGTGTGGAATGGCTATACCAAACCTGAGAAACTTTCGCCGATACACATGAGCATTTCTATCCCTTACATATTCTGTTGTGAAATTAAATGGATAGTCTCTCTCTTGTCTGACATGCATTAGAAATCTTAGGAAATGCCTTGAATTAAACTCTGCTAGATCTGTAAAACATGGCATAGTATCACAAGCATGCTATAATCTGTATTAATTTCAAGCTTGTTGATATCCTAAGAACAATGAGATCACATTGAGCATATCTAGAAGAACTCGAGCTAATATTTGGAAATTATTCTCGTAATCATATGCTGAAATTTGATTGTTTTTGTAAACCGAATTTAGTCTTAAAATCAAACTATTCTGTGAGCATGAAAATTTCCAGTATTTCATTTTTGTGAGGATGAAGATTTTTCAAAATTTCATTATGTTAAAAATTCACATGTCTTCATGATCTAACATGAACATCCTTGAGGCATATTTATTGAACTATACTTGCTTATGAAACTCTGAAAGTATGCCACCTGTTTGATACTCTTTGTACTATAACATTGATATTTATCTATGAGAGTATAAATAGAGTTCATGTCTTGATAGTGAAACTATGTGAACGTATAGACAATTTCAAAATTAGTTTTCACATAATCATTGTTCATATTTTCTTAAACCAACTAGCAAGCATGATTTCTTAAAATTATTAACTTGTGCTGATTAACACAGATTGACTTGAATGTCCTGAGGATGGTCTTCAATGTTAAATCTTAAGTTCTTTCACTGACCATCAGAAAGCATTTGTTTCCTCAAGAATATGCAGGACCAATCATCAAGTTTGAGCAAGGTTGCTTTCACAACAATCAGCGCCTTCGATAGCAGGCCAACTATTGAACCATGGGAAGAGTAGAGTGACTGCCCAGTCATGTCTGCTTGTGGTTGTAGCTCAGCTTGCCGAAGCGAATCATCAAAGCACTTGCGCTAGGGGTTTCCACTTGAGATAGCACACCTCTTGAAGATGTCAGGAAGCATGCTTATCTGCGTATGATTCAGATTCCTGAATCTAATAGAGTATGAGGACCCCTCATCTGTGGTAATATCTACACCTTACCATCTCTTTTATATGATACATACATGGCATTGGTAAGGGTGTCAATTTAAGATGCTTTTCTCAATCTGCATTGACCTCAAAATCATCCTCTACCTTAGAAAATCATCCCAGCTCACACATCTGTATCCTTTATATGACACGCTGGAAAGTAATTGATAACATACCTCTCTTATATGCTTCTATTCTTGATCTAATGATGATTAATTTTTAATATAGAAGAAAAGTAGATGGACATTACTTGTTAATGATTCCTTGAAAATAGAGAGTCACATGCTGTCATCGATAATAAACTCTTAAGATGCTGTGATGAAATTTGTTTGGAAATTATTTTTGGCACTTTTAAAATCACAAATTTCATTTGATTTCATTTCATTTCATATGGTATCACAAATTTCATTCGGCATTCAATTATTTCATTTGATACCACAAGTTCAAACTCACAGATCTCATTTGATTACATTTGGTATCAGATTTCATCTCATTTGAATTTAAAATCACATATTTCATTTGATATCATAATCATCATTTTTAAACACATCAAAATTATTTTTGATATCACGTTAATCAAATCGAGAGGATCAAAATTACTTTTGATATCGTTTACATTTGGAGAGAATTTTCACCTTCAAAAAGAGAACTTTTTTTTTGTATGTTTTGCTCTTGACTTAATCCTTGAAAAACATGTTTAGCTATCCTACATAATGATTAGGGCGAATACAATCATTTAGGATCATGAATCATTATTGTTTTCCTTGATAATTCTCGTACGTTGTATTGAATAGTCTAGAACAAATCCTTATTAACGATACATAGGGAGAAATATTAGGTAGAAAGCCCATTCCGAGGAGAACGTTAGGAGTATCCCCATCCCTATTAAGGCTAGCTTGCACTTGTTGAATTTTGATGAAGCCAAAAGGGGGAGAGAGATGAGAGATGAGACATGAGTTGTCTAGAGATGAGATATGAGATGAGACATGAGATGTCTAGAGCTGAAAGGTAAGATAAGATATCTAAGTTTAATTATAGCTCTGGGAGTGCTCTGGGAGTGATCTAAGTTTAATTATGTTCTCTAGTCATCTATGGGTTTGTCATCATCAAAAAGGGGGAGAATGTTAGAATCTTAAGTTTTGATGGTGACTAAGGTATGATATGGTCTAGTACTTAAGAGAACATAATCAGCACTTAGGAAGGATTAGATGACATGGTTAGAATCCTGAGTTAGATCACTTGAGAATGTAAGATCACTTCCGGATAGATTAGGACTTGCGCATGCGGATGAATGTTTTCATCCCCCAGCATCAGCAAGTAAATCACTGGGAAATAACTTAGTCCATGAGAATTAGGTACACAAAACCTTAAGACTAAGCTATGTTTCAATCGGAAGTGAGTTTGCTTCCTGTTAGACTTAGACTGGCGCAGAGCGATAGAATAGATATTACTCCAAGCGACAGTGAGTCTACTTCCCCAAGTGAAAGCGCTTCCTGTTAGAATTAGACTGGCGCAGAGCGACAGAATAGATATTACCCCAAGCGTCAGTGAGTCTACTTCCCCAAGTGAAAGCGCTTCCTGTTAGACTTAGACTGGCGCAGAGCAATAGAATAGTTATTACCCCAAGCGTCAGTAAGTCTACTTCGCCGAGTGAAAGCACTTCCTATTAGATTTAGACTGGCGCAGGTTGATAGACTAGATATAACCCCGAGCGTCAGCGGAAATGCAACATCAAGTGAAGTTGCTTCCTGTTAGATCTTGACTGGCACAGACTGATAGAATAGATTTCACCCTAAGCGTCAGTGAATTCACCACGTCAAGTAAAAGTGCTTCCGATAGCTCAGTGACTAGCGCTGAGTGGTGGAATGAAATAGACTAAGCGAGAGCAAGTCATGGTGAACTAAATCCCTCATCAAGTGAATTTACTTCCGGATGTAGAAGTGCTTCCGGATACACCTTAGACTTAGGATCACCCACTGCATGAGACTATATGATTATATTGCTAAACTAACGTTCAAGTGCAGCACACTCAGTAAGGTTGCTTCCGGATGAGAAGTTGCTTCCGCAAGCAATCAGAATGTCTGAACGTTCAAAGAGATGCAGTGTCAGAATGCTTTTAACAGAGCAGAGGTGTCAGGACTACTTTTCAGAGATAAAGCAAGTCAACCCTGCTGAAGCATTTAAGAAGATGTTCCTTCCAACGGTAACAAGAGGATAACAGACACATTCAAACAACATTGTTACCTACCAAGCATGAGGAGTATGAGAACATAATCTGAAGATTCACTCAAGGTGTCAAAGCTCATACTGCCCACAAGAGTCAGAGTCCATAAGAGAGCTTCTGATAGCAAGAGAGGATCCAATAGCAAAGCACTCTTATCATTCATGGACAAGTGCTTGGAAGACAAAGTTCCTCTATGTGATAGCAAGCAAAATGTTAGAGTCCACGAGCTTCAGATAGCAAGAGAGCTTCCGATAGTGAGTCTCTTAACATCCTGGACTTATGCTTGAGGAACGAAGTCCTCTCTGACAGCAAGCAAGAGTCGGACCGTACAAAGTGTTCAGATGTCAGAACGACTTTTGTCAGAATAGTATTGTCAGAACAGTGTTGACAGAACAACATGGTCAGAGCACCTTTTCAGATAAAGCAAAGTCAACCCTGCTGTGCATTAATGAGGACAACGTAAACAAGGCCCCAACGTCTATAATCAAACGATCTTATTGCCTCTCCAACGGCTAGATATTCAGAGACTGGTATAAAAGGGATGTTCTTCATTTCTGAAGTGGGGGCTTGAAAAAGAGAGAGTGAACAGGGCTATTATCTGAAAAACACTATTCTACATTCCTCTCATCTTCTACTCTCGGACTTTGATATGTAATATTCTTAGAGAGTGATTCATTTGTACTTAAGTGAGTAACATCATCCACTCTTTGAGAGAGTTAGTTTTGAGCTTAAGTGTTTAACAAAATCAGTTCATAGAGTGAACATAATTGTAATCTTACATTTTGTAAGGGGGAGCATTTAGAAGGTTTTCTAAATCTCCATAGGTTGCAAGTTAGCCCGTAAAACTTGCGTTTGTAAGGTTGCAAGTGATCCCGTAAAACTTGCGGTAAGGTTTGCAGGTGAACCCGTTGTAAAACCTGTGGGTTGTTAGGTGAACCCGTGCTCGTAAAACCTAAAGTGTAAAGGCTTCTCTTGTGCCCGGTTTAAACAAGAATAGTGGATTGGAAATCTCAGGTGTAGCCTGGGGACTGGATGTAGGTCTGGGTGACCGAACCAGGATAAATTTATGTGTGCATATACTTATACTTGATCATTCTATTTTGCATCACATAGCATACTGACTTGTGCATAGCATTATTTATTATCATCATCACCGAGCACAAGCAGTCTTTCGAAAAGAGTTTAAGTTTTTATTCCCTCACCCAATTCACCCCCCCTCTTGGGTGACAGCCACGCATTTCAATTATCTCTTTACTGCATAGAAGTACTCCCCCGGTTCTAAATATAAGACTTAGTTTACTGTTTTGAAAAATTCTGAAAAAACAAAATATAAGTCAATTATAAATTGATTTACCTATTTTTCCCCTTAAACTAATTTATTTAACCTATGAACTAATGACTAATATAAAAAAATATCAAATATGTCATAATTTAATAACATATTTTGTAACCTTAGTATCTCCAAAAAAAAGTCAACTAGGTCTTGTATTTAGAATCGGAAGGAGTATTAATTAAACCCTGAAAATAGGTTTTCCCCTCGATAGTTGAAAATAGGTATGGTTTACTCCTTTCGATCTTTTTATTGTAAGTCACCAGCTACTTTTTCCCACGTACCAATAAAATTGATAAAATGCATTTAATTTGTTTTAATATTCAAGTAATTTCCAATACTACCCGCAATAAGTACACTTATTTCCAAAATTATTAACTATTACTCTCTCTTACCCCTATTAAATATGAGTATATAAATATAGTGTCAACCCAATTTTAGTCCTCACATGGTAAGGGTGTTGTGTAAGGGAATATACTAGACAACCTAACCTCTACTTTTTGCACAATGACTGATTTAAACTCACGACCTCAGACCCCACTGCAAACAAGCTTACCGTTGAGTCAAGCCGACCATTCATTACATATGAGTATATAAGGAAAAAAATAATTAATATGGTTTGGAAACCAAGAAGTGACTTATAATAAGAATCAAGAAAAAATGTTTAGTGACTTATATCAAGGACCAGAGACCAATTTAGTTGCTTCATTTTTTTAAATCGTGCTGAGTGTCAGGGGAGAAATAATAACCAGGTAGTATAACCTTTTTTTAACCAAAGAAGTATGACCCTTTCTTTTTATCACGTAGTATGACTTATTTATAGAGTTGTTTTTTGTTTTAAATAAAATAGAAAATTCTAAGCCTTGTCATTTTTTCTTCCAGTGGTCTCGTTTGGTGTTCCTCCAGCTATATTAAAAGATTATGGTTTGGTCATTTTAGAAAAAGCACACCATACTAATTGCCAAATAATAGAGTTAATTTATGTGTGATTTGCCCTCATTATTAAAATCATTACTATTATTTAGATTATTTTCTGTTTAAAATACAAATAGAGGATTCCCTCGATATATATCATGCCAAACTTAAATCACACAGAGATAGGGACAATATATTTACACACGACCGATGAACAACACATCTCAAGACAATTGCATCATGGATATCCATAACTTAGAAGTTATTTGTACTATATTTCAAAAAATAAAAAATCGGTAACAGGATCAACTCATTCTCTATTTCTTTTACCTGAGTTATTTCATTATTTGATAATGTTTTTTTGTCAGTCATCGGTAGCAAATAAAATTCACTTACTTTCAGCACATTTTAAATTCAGAACTGACTAATTTAAGATGCATTGAGCCTCCAAAAAGCAGCACCGTCAGTTTTTCTTTTTGTTATAATCCATGTCGGAAAAAACTTCGAGAGGGAGAGAACATTACACAGGATTGTAAAATTTTATCGGATGCCTGATGGATCCACATAATTGTAAAATTAAAATAATGATTTATCCCATCTGAAGGTGAAGGGTGGAGAAAAACATTATTGGAAATTTGTAATGACTAGCTTGTTTGTTTAACACAATAAATATATACGGTTTGTTTATATAACTTATCCAGTATCACTCAGTCACTCTTAACTTGTAATGCCCTAAAAAAGATCTTCTTAAAGCAATACTAATTAAATAAAGAACAATTCGATCACAATGAATAATCTGGAAATCACTTCTTAATATTAATCAAATGAGAGTTTACAAGATGTACTTCTTGAGCAGAAAATACAACATCATATATTGAATTGAGAAACATCCTACTTAAGCTAAACTGCGTCTGGAATAACTGTCATCACACACATTCCGGGATCGTGTGTTGTAGTGCTTTATGAGGTCTGTCCACGTGTCACCACGAGTGTTCTCCACTTCTCATGATCTTATCTCCAGTCACTTGGAAATAACTTCCCACCAAATTAGTGGTACTCTTTAGCGTCCATACGGATCTAGGCGACATCCTCTGGGCCATACAGGTCGGGTTTGGCTCTGGTACAGATCCGGGTAATGACTCGGGCAGACAATCATACAAGTCGCTAGAGAAACAGTCTGGTTCGCGATCTGGAAGGGCCACGTGTCCTTTATTATTTGAATTTTGAAAGAAAGAGAAAGAGAGAGAGAGAGAGAAGAACGGTAACGGGTTACCACATTAACTCCCCCACAGCGACACGTGTCTGGCTTCTGCTGACACGAGTAGATGTAATCATTCCCATCCGTTCAGATTTCGAAATACTAGCCGTTGGATTGAGGAGGTTTCGATTCAGACGCCTTTTGAATCCTATAAATTCGACTCATTCGCAACCTCTTGTACTTTCGCCTTTGACTCGAAGTTTCTGGGTATTCTTATTTACTTGAGAGATCTGGTCTACATTCCTGCATTATCGACAATACATTGCACTTTCTGGTAAGCATAAATTAGTCTGGTGTACTTGTCTGGTTATGTCTGTTTTATTTTTGTCGTTTTGTTTCGCTCATTCTGGTATACTGGTGCATAAGCGATGTTAGTAAGTTTCTTATTGAATAGGAAAAGAAATCATGCCAAAGGCTGGAGATGTTGCGTCTTCTGGTACCAAGAAAGTCGTGGTTAAAGGCTTTGATCCCATTCCCGCCGAGTTGGTGGAAAAATTGCGAGATGGGAAGTTGATGGAAAAGAAGAACAATGATGAGGCTCCCGTGATTTCAGAGATCGATGTGGCCGCCCTCCCCGACGAGTTGGGCCTTGACCGGTCGCTATTGATTCGGGCACCTAAACCTGAGGAACGTCTGGATTGGGGAAGCGACAATTGGACTACTCTGGGGTTTGACTACTTGAGGTTGTTTCCATGTATCCCGCTTCATCCCCTGATTCTGGAGATCTGCCGTTTTTATGATCTGGCACCATCCCAATTGATGTCAATGGTATGGTCAGTGGCCCTTAGTCTTGGAGTGGTTACTAAGGATTGGGAGAAAAAGTTCTCGTTGGCGGAGTTGCTCACAAGTTATAGTTTCGGTAGGAAGTCTAGTGGGCTTTTCACCCTTTCTAGGTTGGATGCAAACCCTTTGATCATCACCCCCTGGGATTCAGTCAGGCGCTGGAAACGTAGGTTCGTGGTCGTGCACAAGAAGTGCCTCGTCCCGGATGGCGGCCCTCTCAGGACGGAGTGGAACAATTTATGTAAGTAGATGTTTTAACTTCTGGTTCTGGTATCTGGTGTCTGGTAATGTTTTGGGAGTTTTGTGCTCATATGAGCCATATACTTGTTGGTTCTTCATACAGTTAAGGCTGAGGAGAAAAAGGTTCCTTTGTGTCCAGACTCCGAGGAGTTGATAGCGACAATCATGGCTCTTCCCGCTGACAAGCGTACTTATATCAAGATCTTCAAGATCGGTATGGCTATCTACCTTCTAACTTGTTTTGTCAGGCGTGTCGTCTGGTTGCGTTTTATGTCGAGCTTCTCGTTTCTGGTGTTTAGGTGATCCTGACGTCCCCAAGTTGAAGTTGAGGGCAATAGATGCCGGGAAGAAGAGAAGGAGTAGCACGGAGAGTGGATCAAGTAGTGACGTGGTTTCAGAAACAATAGCGTCTCGGATGAAGAGGACCAAGCGTGCTGCTGCTGTGACTTCGAAGGGGGCTGTTGAGCTAGACCCCATTAACGAGGAGGTTGACAAGCCAAAGGAAGTTGGAGCTATAACTGCGGTCCCGGAGACTGCGGTTGTGGACTTGGACGCAATCCTGGACGTGGGTGACGGGAGAGGTGAAGCACTAAAGGCCTCTGGTAATACTGGTGGTCAGGATTTGTTGGTTTCGCTAACTACCAGCTCCTTTAAGGTCTGTGGTGTAGGTTTTAGTCTGGTTTTTGTCACAAGATGTGATCCTGCACATTTCATTCTTGTGGGTTTGTTATTAAAGCTTCTGGTTTTGACAGGTCAATCAGGTAGCTGAGGCTGTGCGTAAGCGTTTCTGGGATTTAGAGAAGTCAGCTGAGATGTTTCGCATAGAATGTGACCCTTTGATAAAGCGTGTGAAGCATCTGGAATGGTTTGACCGGGAGATGAGGGAGAAGTAGACAACTTATGAAGCTACTCACAAGTTATACAGAGATACAACTGAGGCAAAGCTTCGAGATCTCACTCGGGATCTTGAAATGGCAAAGGGCGAGGCTGTAGATGCCAGAGAGGAGGTGAAGCTCTCAGATATTACAATCGATGGTTTGAATGCCACCATCGGGGACTTGAGGAAGCAGCTTGCCGACTTGGAGGAGGAGAGGGACAAGAGTGAGAAGAAGGTTGAAGCTTTGGTTGAAAGAGAGAGGCAGGAAGTTTCAAATTTCATGTTGTTTGAACGCATTCGTATGATGAAGGAGTTCCAGGCAGGAGGAGGTGCTAATTGGGATTTGAAGGAGTTGGAGCAAGAGTTCCAGGATGAGGGCTACTCCATGCCTTCATCTGGTGATAGTGATGAAGAATCAGGGGCGAGGAAGAGGTTAATTCTCATCCTGAGATGTCTGGTTCAGACAAGAAGCAAACTCCTGACAATGAAGAAGGAACCGGGGACTCCCATGAAGTAGACGGGAAGGATGTTTAGATATTTTATGTGTAGTAATTTCTTATGTTTTATGTTATAGACATGTTTTTCTGGTGAATGTTGTTTTTGTTTGACTAGTGTTAACTAGTTGTGTTCTGGTTATCTTAGGGAAATGTAATTCTGACATTTATGAAATGTAAGTTGCGCATACTTACTTGTGTATTCTTCTGGTATTTTGATTTGATATCTGGTAGATGCATCTTTCTGGTTGAGCAATCTGGTTAGACAAACACGATCAGGTTATATTAGAAGGATTAAAATTGAATCAGGAGTTAATTAGAGTCTAGGGTTCGTGTAAGCCTAGTTAGAATTTGGTATACCTTAGATATTGGAATCGGGTTGCTCGGGGATGTGGTGGATCGTCATCCATACATCTTTCAGGATTCAGGATGGTCTATAAGTTATATACCGGGTTAGTAGCTACTATGTATTTGGAATTTATAAGAGGTTTAAAGCAACAAATGAATAAACAAATGAAGTAACTTAGGAAGAGTAAGTGTAAAACATAAGTATAGCGTACCTTTGGCTCCGGGAAGTTGTACCAAGTGAGATATGTTCAGTTGGTGGAACTTGTGTTTGATTTCCTAACTCTGGGATTTCAGGATTTTTTGGCGGTTTTGATTTGAGAAGATTGGACACGTTTATCTCCTGAGCGTTGGCTCCGGGAAGTTATATCATCAGAAGTATATTTCTGGTGATAGAACTTAGTTCTGGATTTTGCCTGCTGGTTGGCTCCGGGAAGTTATATTATCAGGAAAGTGTTCGTGGTGATAGAACTTAGTTCTGGATTTTCCCTGATGGTTGGCTCCGGGAAGTTATATTATCAGGAAGGTGTTCCTGGTGATAGAACTTAGTTCTGGATATATGTTCGACTAGAGGAAAGGAAATACAGGTGTCATGGAAAATACCTTTTTAGGTGTATTGCGTTCCAGCTTCTGGGGAGCAATTTTCCTTTAGAATCCCGCAACTGGTAAGATCCTGGTCCTGTGATGCTCTCAATCTGGTAAGGGCTTTCCCAGTTGTGGCTGAGCTTTCCGTCTCTGGATTCTGGAGTATTTGGGAAGACTTTTCGTAAAACCAATTCCCCTACTTGAAAGCATCGTTCTTTGACGTGTTTGTTGTATTGGCGGGCTATCTGTTGTTGATAAGTGTCATCCGAATTAGAGCTTGTTCCCGTTTAAGATCTAGGAGATCTAGTTCATAGTTCAGGTTGATGTTATTGATCTCTTCGTTTGTCCACTTGTACCTTAGACTTGGTAGTCCGTACTCAACGGGGATCATTGCTTCTGATCCATACGTCAAGGAGAAGGGTGTCTCTCCTGTTGGAGTTCTTGCTGTAGTCCTGTAAGCCCATAGTACTGCTGGGAGTTCATCTGCCCATTTTCCTTTGGCTTTTTCTAGTCGTTTCTTCAAGGAGGACACAATTGTCTTGTTACTGGCTTCTGCTTGGCCGTTGGACAGGGGATTCCGGGGAGTGGAAAATTTCAACTTGATGTTCCACTTGGTGCAGTTCCTGAATTTTGATCCAATGAACTGGGATCCGTTATCGCATACTATTTCATATGGTAGTCCAAACCTGCAAACAACGTTCTTCCAGATAAAGTCAATGACTTCTGGCTCTTTAACTTGCTGGAATGCTCCTGCCTCTATCCACTTGGTAAAGTAATCGGTCACCGTCAACAAGAACACGTGTTTTCCTGGTGCTGGTGGTAACTTCCCGACTATATCCATTCCCCATCTCATGAAGGGCCATACTGGAGTCAGGGAGTGTAGGAATTCTGGGTGTTGCTGGAGTGCAGGTGCGAATCTCTGGCACTTGTCACATTTGGAAACGAGTTTCTGGGCATCTTGTTGCATTTTAGGCCAAAAGTATCCTGCTCTCAGGAGATTCCTGACCAAACTTCTGGAACCAGAATGATTACCACACTCTCCTTCATGTGTTTCTCTTAGTGCATATTCAGAATCATCTGGGCCAAGACATTTCTGGTAGATGCCCGCAAAAGACCACCTGTAGAGTTCGTTCCTGAATATCCGGTATCTGGATGCCCGTTGTTTGATTCTTCTGGCCTCACTTTGATCATCCGGGAGTACACCTGTGTCCAGGTATCTGTAGATTGGGGATCTCCAATCGTCTGGTCTATAATTGGCCTGGACATGGTGGACAGGTGTGGTGGTTAGTACTGAGTCTTGTAATCGTATGATTGGGATGGCTCGGGTTCTGGAGCTTGGGATGGTGGATCCCAAGTTTGCTAATGCGTCAGCATGTTTGTTGCTATCTCTGGGTATCTGGTATTCTCCTTGGACTTGTTTTGATACAAGTTGGGAATCGCATCGCACTTCAACGTCCTGCGCTCTAAGTTCCACTAGTAAGCGCATTCCGATGATTAATGCCTCGTATTCAGCTTCATTGTTGGTTGCTCTGAAAGTACACTGGAAAGACTGTTCCATGGTATCTCCGGTTGGTGACTGGATGACCACTTCGAGCCCAGTACCTTTTGAGTGTGTTGAGCCATCGACACACAAGATCCAAGTATCTGGGATTAATTCGTTGCTCATGCAAATCAGACTTCTAGCCACACCTATCTGGATTTCAGGTGCAAATTCAGCCGTGAAATCCGCTAGTACTTGGGACTTTATTGCAGTTCTTGGGACGTATGATATATCATATTGACCAAGTTCGATCGACCACTTGACTAGTCTGCCCGATAAGTCTGGTTGCTGGAATATTGCTCTGAGCGGGTGAGATGTCACAACCTGGATGGGGTGGCTCTGGAAATATGGTCTCAACTTTCGGGATGCTACGACTAGGGCTAGTGCTAGCTTTTCGATAGGCGAGTACCTGGTCTCAGTGTCTAGGAGAGTTTTGCTTACATAGTATACTGGATACTGTATTCCTGGATCTTCGCGTATGAGTACAGCACTTACAGCATGCCCAGATACAGACAAGTACAACTGAAGTAACTCACCGGGTTTCGGTTTGGAGAGGAGTGGCGGCTTGGACAGGTATTCCTTGAGGCCTTGCAAGGCTGCTTCGCATTCCGGACTCCACTCAAAAGTTTTGTTCTTTCTGAGTGTTTTGAAGAAAGGATGGCACTTGTCTGAAGAACGGGAGATGAACCTGTTCAGAGCTGCAATAATTCCTGTTAGCTTTTGCGCATCTTTTGCTCGTCTAAGAGAGCAGATGTTCTGAATGGCTGTTATCTGGGTGGGATGAGTTTCAATGCCTCTATTCGAGACCAAATATCCAAGGAACTTCCCGGACTTGACCCCGAAGGAGCATTTTTCTGGATTAAGCTTCATATTGTACTGCTTCAGGATTCTGAATGCCTCCTGTAGGTTCGAGATGTGTTCTTCTTTGGACTGGGATTTAACAAGCATGTCATCCACGTAGACTTCCATGGATTTTCCGATCTGGTTTTCAAACATTTTGTTGACCAACCTTTGATAGGTAGCTCCTGCATTCTTTAGGCCGAAAGGCATTACTTGGTAGCAGAATGTCCCTCTGTCCGTGATGAAAGAGGTCTTTTCTTGATCTGGAGGATACATCCGGATTTGGTTGTATCCGGAGAAAGCATCCATGAAGCTTAGCATCTGGTGTCCAGAAGTGGCATCTACCATCATGTCAATGTGTGGTAATGGGAAAAAATCCTTGGGGCAGGCTTTATTCAAGTCTGTGAAATCTACACAAACACGATGTTTTCCGTTCTTCTTGGCCACTACTACAACATTGGCTAGCCACTCTGGGTAAGTCACCTCCCTTATTGACTTGACTGCCAATAGTTTCTGGACTTCTTCCTGGATGATTTGGTTTCTGTCCGTACCGAACTTCCGACGCTTTTGTCGGATAGGCTTGTGTTTAGGATCCATATTCAATCTATGGATACTGATCTGGGGATCGATTCCGGTCATGTCAGAATAGGACCAAGCGAAACAATCTTGATTTTGTATCAAGAATGCTGTCAGTCGGCTTTTCAAGTCTGGGCTGAGATCATTTCCGATGAAGAGTTTCTTGTCTGGTTGGTTTGGGTCGATCTGGATGGTTTCGAGTCCGGTGGATGATTCATCCCTGGTCTGAGGTCTCAAGGATGATCCCTGTAATTGCTATGCTGGTAGTTTTTCGGACTTCTTCAGGGAAGTCTGGTAGCATTCTCGAGATGTTTTCTGGTCTCCCCTGATCTGGCGTACTCCCCAAGGAGTATAGAATTTAACTCGTTGGTGCAAGGTGGATGGTACAGCCTTCATCTGGTGGAGCCATGGTCGTCCCAGGATGGCGTTGTATGGAGAAGGGCAATCCATAACATGGTAAGTAAATGTTTGATTAATTCCGGCAGCATATGTTGCTAGATTAATCACAGCCATTGACTTGTCAGCAGCGCCATTGCCGAATACCAGGGTGGTTGGATAGTATGACATGGCCGATTCCATGTTCATTTCCTTAACCGTATTCAAGTAAATAATATTGACAGAGCTACCTGGATCTATGAGGACCCTCTTGACTTCGCAGTTGGCTAGGTAGATTGAGATGACAAGAGCATCATCATGGTTCTGGTCATTGATCTCATGGTCAAAGAATGCTAATGGCCCTTCTTGTGCCTCTAAGTCTTCACCACCTATAGTCAGGGATTCTATCTGGTCAGTTAAGGTCCTGATATGTCTCTTGGCAGCAGAATAACTGGTTCCTATGATACAAGATCCTCCGTTAACGAAGTTTATCATCTTGGTTGGAATCGGCGGATTTGCAGGAGTGGGTTGTGTATTGCTTGTCGTCTTGTTTATCTGGTTCTGCTTCTTTGATCCCTCGAGCAAATGCTCTAGGTAGCCTCTCTTCAAGAGTTCTGAGACTTGGAAATGCAGGGATATGCAATCATCGGTCTTGTGTCCGTGATCTTGGTGGAAGTCACACCATTTGGATTTGTCTCGCTGCTCTGGGGGTACCTTTATTTTTCCCGGCCATCGCACTTGATCCCCCATTTTTCCTAGTTCTTTAACTAGTTCCTTCGCGGATAACTGCAAGTCTTGCTCTTCTATTCGGGGAGCCGGTGGTCTGCTTGGTCTGGTTGACCTCCCGGATCGTTCTGGTGCCTTTTTAGCATTAGAGAAGGACTCTGCTCTGGGAGGCTTTTCAGGTCGCTCCTTTCGTTTCTTGCTTTTGTCTGCATGACTAGACTCGGATTCAGGTGAGTCATAGTCTCGGTTCATCCGGTCTTCTTCTAGCCTGACTTCGGCCAATACCCTTCGCATGACCTCTGTCCATGTCTTAGGTTGGCATTTGGTCAGCTCTTCATACAAGGGCATCCAGGTCCACAATCCCTTCCTGAAGGCGTTTATACATGTCATTTCATCCGGGTGATCTATCTCCAACCTTTCCTTGTTGAATCTGGTAACAAAGCTGCGAAGGGTTTCCCCTCGTTTGATATGAAGCCTGTACAAGTCATCAGCGGTTTTTTCCAACCGTTTGCTACTTGCGAATTGACTCACGAAGGAGTCATGTAGTTCAGCAAATGTGGTGATGGATCCTACTTCAAGATGCATATACCATTTGAGAGCGGGTCCTGTGAGAGTCATCCCGAATCCCCTGCACATACATGCTTCGCGCACTTTCTCAGGGACTGTGATGGCGAACATGCGTTGCTTGTAATGTGCCATATGATGATCCGGGTCTGTTGAACCATCGTAAGGTGTAATGGCCGGATAAACCAACCTGGAAGGTAGCTTTGCTCTGGATATGGCCTCAACGAATGGTGAATCTGCGTAACTAGAAGGATAATTTTTCTCGAAGGGGATCGGGGCTCCTGGAAGTTGGAACATGGTTGCTTTCAGTTCATCTAACTCCCGTTGCATCCGCTTAATTTCCGGGTAGGTTCTCCGCATTTTTCGCATTCTGGGGGTTGAGTTTCTGGGAACAGTTATTTTGGATGCCAAGTGCCTTCGTGGCTTCTTGGGAGGGTCTGGCTTGTCAAGTGTGTCGTTGGAACTTCCAACTCCTTCTTCATCCTCGTCAGAAAGTTCGACTCTGGGGTTGTAATCCGGGTCTTCATACTCAGTGTTCTGGTATCGATCATCCATTCTGGTATCCTGTGGTTTAGTTTCTGGGTTCTGATGTTCGTTTCTTCTTCTGGTTTGACGGCTTTTGTGTTCTGGATCTCTATGTCTCTCCTCTGGTATTGCGCGTTCAGGAATCCGGTGATCATCTCGCACTTCTGTGTGTCGAGATCGATGTTCATGTAGGTCTTCGTCAGGCTGGTATTGCTCTGGGTTCTGGTATTCAGGGTCTGCGTTCCGGTGATACATACTTTCGGAAATCACTCTTGGAATAGGTTGTTCCTCTTCCATATTATCTTCTGGTATATGGAGTCGGGTCATCCTTAATTCGGTGATTTCAAGTTTCAGGTTCCTATTTTCGCTTGACAGCTTCTTTAGCATCGCAAAGTGTTCTCGCTGCTGCTCTTGTAACCGTCGCACGGTGAACAGCAGTGGATCATTTTCTGGGACGTTAGGGGGGGCTTCCTGAGTGTTCCCTCCAGGGTGTCCAGTAGAGGAAATCTCTTGGATATTCGAGTGTGCTGGCGCGTCAGGGTTGAGAGGCGACATCGCGTCGTCTTCCATGGTCTGGGATTGCAAGATAACGAGAAGAAAAATGAATTTCTCCCCACGGTCGGCGCCAAATGTAATGCCCTAAAAAAGATCTTCTTAAAGCAATACTAATTAAATAAAGAACAATTCGATCACAATGAATAATCTGGAAATCACTTCTTAATATTAATCAAATGAGAGTTTACAAGATGTACTTCTTGAGCAGAAAATACAACATCATATATTGAATTGAGAAACATCCTACTTAAGCTAAACTGCGTCTGGAATAACTGTCATCACACACATTCCGGGATCGTGTGTTGTAGTGCTTTATGAGGTCTGTCCACGTGTCACCACGAGTGTTCTCCACTTCTCATGATCTTATCTCCAGTCACTTGGAAATAACTTCCCACCAAATTAGTGGTACTCTTTAGCGTCCATACGGATCTAGGCGACATCCTCTGGGCCATACAGGTCGGGTTTGGCTCTGGTACAGATCCGGGTAATGACTCGGGCAGACAATCATACAAGTCGCTAGAGAAACAGTCTGGTTCGCGATCTGGAAGGGCCACGTGTCCTTTATTATTTGAATTTTGAAAGAAAGAGAAAGAGAGAGAGAGAAGAACGGTAACGGGTTACCACATAACTCTTTATGGTCATATTAGTGTTTTTGAGTTAAATTGTAATTCCCATTTAAATCTCGCCATGATACTTGGTGCTGGATTTCAGCATTTCAAGCAAGAAAATTGTTTTTTGCTCCCCTACAAAAGATAACAGTCTGAACAATAATAATAAGAAACTGGATGCTTGTTATTGCTTCAATTGTTTGAACAGCCTATAGGGATCAATAAAAGCATGCATATGTTATAAATTAGTTAAAGTTAACTTTTTTCAGAGTAGAAATTAAGAATGTAAAATATAGATAACTTAAAATTGTTTATATTGATATTTCTGTCAAAATTGAATGATTTCATTAATAGATTATGCATAATTTTTTTTTGATATAAAGACAAAATGATATTAATTAGGAAAAAATATTATATAGTTCTAATAATGTCTTTAAAAGGAAAGTTAAAAGCAGTACATAGATTAACAGGAAGTAAATGAATGGAAATATAAGAGAAAAGTTGAAGAATAATGTTGTATCAGTGGCGATTGCGTGCTTCACTGAGGGTGCCCATCTGGATAGATTATGCATAATTAACCTGACTATAGATAGCATGTGTTAACATTTTGTGGTGGATTATTTTTTTGTGTATTTTGCTTCCTTAATATCTACAAAATGTTAATTTAATATTATTTATAATTAGGGAGGGAGGGAGTACTTATTAACTTTTCCCTGCCAATGGCTTTGTGTGCCCTTGGTGATGTTAATGGCAATAACAAAGATTCCATTAGATGAAGCAGCACGATGCATGTATTTATTATTCTATCTATTTGGCTTTATTAATCAACAAAAATGTTATGGTCAAAAAAAAAATCAACAAAAATGTGAGCTAGCTCTTGGCTGTTCTTATACGGGATGTACCCACAAGCGAGAACACACCGCTCACATAGTAAAGTGTTTTTTAAAATCTTGTTCAGATATTTTTGAAGTGTTTTTATTATCCAGTTCACATGTTTTTCATTCCACCTCATTGCATCTTATGCCATAGTCAAAGCAGAAAATCACAATACACCATGGAGCATGACTGAGGAAATATAGTTCCATCCAGAGTTTCTTTCCCACGTTATTATACGATGTGATTATACAAAGCCAGTCCCACTAACATAGTCAAATTTTAGTTAAGAAATCATGGTTAAATTTAGTTACCACTTTGTTAATTTTTTAGTTAAGAAAACATGGTTATGGCGTGAACGAGAGTGAGAGTGAAGAACAAATTAAAGGAGAGGGCGAGAGACTAGAGATTGGGAGAAAGAATTTATAAAAATATTTTGACTTTTTACGTTTAATCTTATTATCATATTACTAAGAAAAATTTCATTATTAATCCATTGATAAAAGTTAGATATCATAGGTAACTTTTAGAATAGTTATGTACTATTAAGAAGAATCTCATTACTATTGTTGATACTTCAGACAATAGTTGTGTATAAATAAAAAGTAGGCCTTAGCCTTTTTGACAATTAGCAACCGATCTCATTGAGTGATGGACAAGTATAACAATAACAATCACAATACAATTACGTGTGTTTTCCTAATAAATATTTATTATAATATCCATCATGGTTTATATGATTGAATTCTAAAATTTTTAAATATAGTCAATATTCAATTATTCCACTTGTTTGAGCAAGAACATTTCATTGAAACACTCTACTAGACCTCTTTTATTCCTTTGGTTTTTAGTTTTTTACTATCAAATCGCCCGCTTGACAAGAAGAATAGTACGGTACTGAAGTTACATTCAAATGTTCTTTTGCTTGCCTGCGTTTCAACTTTCTCATGCACCCTTTTTGAGACCAAATATAGCCACGTATAAATATTACCTTTTAATTGCCTAATCACTATCATTTTGTGGAAATACACCAATAACCAGTAGATGCTTTCATAAAAAAAAATACTAGCAATCATGCTTCGGTTGAGTAGAACACCATATCTGTATGCTTTTTTATAATCAATTTATTTTTGTCGTCTTATAAACCTTCTCAAGTTGACAAGCAAGTTCTTACATTGAGAAACACGGATAAGTAGATACACTAATTTGTAAGCCAAAAAATTTACCTCCACGGAAAACAAAACGATATACATTTTTTTGAGTTATTCTTAGGTATTTTGGTAAAAAAAAGTAAGTATATACACATTATTATACTCATAAAAAGCTTAGTAACATAAGGGAACGCGCAAGAATAAGAAATTTAAAGGCAAATAAACAGCCATCATGAGATAATGAGATGTCAGGTTGACTTAGACGTTTGATTCAACATGAAAACTAGGATTACGTCCAATTAGGCAATTACGACACAAACGTACAATATAACCCTTTTCTTATATAAAAAGAAATAAAATAAGGCTAAATAAAAACTAATAACTAATTACATCCTCAAAATGATGCACCACATCAGCTCTAGAACAATTCAAGGCAGCCAACAAACAATTCAAATAGAACATTGATTAGCTAAGGCGACTTTAGACATGACGTGAATATCTAAGCCATAGTTGAAAATACTCATCGCTTAAAAATCTGCAGCTACATTATCCTCCCGGACTCGGCTAATCACCCGATTCTATGATCCACTAATGTCGCACTAATTCACCAACCTCGACAAATAAATCAGCATTCTCATGCAAGTCAGAGATACGTCATGCTCTAGCCCCTCCACCACTGAAATAACATTGCAAAATAAAGATACACGTCGTAATTTAGAATCCCATGCTTGCATCAACCCCCACAAGCCACCCCATAACTCTGCCTTAACATTTGAATATCCATAAAATGAATACATGAAGACTTCCAAAACATTCATCTCCAAGTCATGAATCACACCTCCACAACCAACAACTGATGAGTCTAAGGAGAACACGTCATTAACAAAAACTTTCACACCTAACTTTTTTTGGTCGCATCATACACCGAACAATTACCATAGCCTCTGTCACACTGTCATCAACAACGCTAGAACAAGATTCATGAGGTACAACTTAATTCCTCCGTACTGTTTAATCTTTTTGTTTAATCTAAAACTTGCAAAAACCTTGAATACTTGAATTTTTTTGGGAGGATAAACTCCAAACTACAGACTGTTTACACTTTTGTTAATCAATAAAAGCACATGTTTGACTTTCCATTCCTTGTCTCAGTCCACGCGGCATGACTCCGTCAATTTCCATACCCCCACATGGGCTCAGGCCCACATTTCACTTCGCCAATGGGCCAGTCTTCGTTCCCAAGGCCCATCTCTCTCCAACCATCAGCTAATATTTACCGGCCCGGCCCGGCCCGGTCCGACCCGAATCAACCTTTGCAAGGTGCTTTCGTTTCATTTCAAAGGCATTCTAATTTCTAAATTTCTAACCTCTCTGCATTTCCCTCTCTCTTAAAATGCACAATGGTGTCCACTGAACTCTAACAAAGCGCACCGTTTCGCCGTCCTTGATTTCATCGCCTCCTTCTACTTCCATTTTCCGGCGAATTTTCCCCTCACACTCTTTTCGACTTCGTCTTTGAAAAATGGACAGGAGACTCAGCGGAGCCACCGGTGGCGCCGCCGCCTCCGCCGCCACTAGATCTTCTCCGACGACGTTGCAACCAAATTACAGCATTCAATCAGTTAAGGTACTCGTTTGCTCAATTTCATATATAAGGTTTTGATTTGCTCCTGTGTAAACCCTAGCTGCCACGTTAACCACTGCTAATTGGATTTCTTATGCGTGTTTTCGATATGATAATCAGCTTCTATGTTACTATCCAGCTACTTTGGAGCTTCATTGTGCAGCTAAGTTGGTTAGATTGTATATTGAGACCAATGTAGTTATAGGATGAATGAGCTTGTGTGTTTTCTGTGGACATTCTTTATTGATGTTAATAGTGGATTGATGTTTGTTTGAAATACTCATAGGTACACTGAATTGGTTAGTAGGTTGAAATAGTAGTTTTGAGCTGTTTTGCTGCAAGTGGAGATTGCTTTAGTTGTTCTTGTGTCTCTGTTGGTTAATTGCTATAACATATACAAAGCTAGAGCGCGTAACAAGTACTGAGTTTATTCATGACTTCATGGAGTTTTTTGGCTTAATGTAGCTGAATTTATCTTGTTAGGAACTTTTTGAGCTATGATAAGGAAGATCTATGAGAGTGGCCAGCTAGTGAATAAATGTCTTGTGCTGAGCTCAATTATAATATTATAAAGCCCTCTGTGCTCAAACATTCTGTAGATGATTTTTTTAAGAAATTTTATCCATGAAGAGTTTTGTCATATACTTACTATCGAAAAATTTATATGGCTTCTTACATCTAATTCCAGGAAGCATTGGAGGTCTTAGCATCCATAGATTTAATTGACTTGTGCAAGGAAGCCAAAATCGAGCGCTGCCGAGCGACTAGAGACTTGAGAAGTTGTGGCCGCTATGTGCACCATTTGTTAAATTCTTGTGGGCATGCCTCTCTATGTGCAGAATGTAGTCAACGGTGTGATATCTGTCCGATTTGTAGAGTCCCGGTACCCAAGGCTGGCCCTAGAGTTTGTCAACGCCTTTATTACCAGTGCATTGAAGCTGGTCTTATATCTAAAAGATGTGATGAGAGATTTCAAGAAATAGAGGACAAGGAGAAACAACTCACTGCTGATGTCCAGCGTCTCTATTCTTTGTTTGATGTTGCACTTGAAAATAACTTAGTTTCTCTAATCTGTCACTGTATCCCTTTTTATGTCAGCCTTCTGTTCAGGTTTAGAGGTTAATTTTAATTGAATATATTTTCTAGAAGCATCTTTAAATAATTATTGAAGCTTATCTAGTTTTGTTATCAGTAATATCACCTTAAAGTATCATCAATAGTTTAAATTGTGGAGACTGCACATTTCCCTTAACAGATATTCAACAGATGTGACAGATGTATGTATGGATGAAAGTGCTGTTTCCAGTGATCCTGTCATTGCATTTTTGTTGGATGAAGTGGTGGTGAAGGATTGGTGCAAGAGGACATTCAAAAACATCATATCTGAATTACAGGAAATATGTATCCTGAAACATTTTCAGTTATTGACATTTGAAGTTAATTATATTCTGTGCTTTTTTTTTGTATTTCCTAAATCTTTATGTTTCTTAACGATTTTGACCAGATAGTCTTGACATCGGTGGAATGAAAAATAGGTTGAGTTCACTTCCTAAATTTAAATTACAGTTGGCTGGAATATCTACCGTGTTAGAAGTTTTGGATTCATCTTTCAAGGGAACTCTTTCAGCACAACTTTCTGATTTGCACCATCTACAGGAGAGTGTGTCAAAGACAAAGCAGGTCTAGTAACTATATATGAATTTGCTTTATTAAATCATCCCCCTTTCCCTATGACAAAAATAAGAAGTTCATGGATGTAAGACTGTCAATGTTGTTTGTAATTTTTCTTTTCAACTAGATTTTATCCGGAATCTTTGAAAGCATGGGTGACAATTTTATATCAATATAAGATGGGCCTGGTTGTATCCCAAATCATGGAAAAAGTGAATTCACTATTTAAAAGCTATCGTTGCTAGACAATTTAATGAAACAGTATATCATATGCGAGATGGACTTGAGCGGTCAATCATTACCTTCCTATTTTATTGATTGTGATTGCCCATCTAGTATGTAGTAGCCAAACTCTACCACTATATGTCCCCACCTCGAATATGGCAGTTCTTAAGAGATAATTTAGATGAGCTCAATGCAATCTACATTTGAGTGACTAATTTGTATTTTGTTGTTCCTTCCAGCATCTGGAGATAATTATTTGGTGTACAAGACATGATTTTTTGGATAATGTGAGATCTCGTTCTACTGATAGTTCATCATGGATTTCAATTGTACGGGAACGGAAATCAGTGGCAATAAAGCGTGCTTGGCCCAATGCAATAAGCCAACCTGCAGAGTCAACATGGCAGGATGGTTCTTTATTTATTGAAGATGCAATAAATAATCTTGAATTAGAGGAGGGTTTGATAAACGACATTGGAGAGGGTTTGACAGTTGCTTCCCTACAGAAGGAAGGTACATCGATTTTCAGGGCTAATATTGATGGTGTTCTGGGTTGCTATCCCTTTAAAAATCTCCGAGCTGCTGCTGACTTGCTCTTTTTACGTGGTAGTTCTGATATGGCGATTGCAAAACAAGCTATTGTATCCTTTTCATATTACAATTTATTATTTCTAGGAGTTCTCAGTAGTTGCCATTATTTAGAGCATTGCCTTATTGGTTTCCTTAATTTCTATAGTTTCTATATTATTTGTATGATCGCCACTGGACAATTCCAGATGAAGAATGGAGAGAAATAGTGGAGGACTTTGCAGCCACCTTTGGAATTAGTAGGCACTCGTTATTGGAGTCTTTAATATTCTATCTTCTAGATGATCACACAGAGGAGGCTTTACAGGTAACTTGCACACATCACTTTGTTCATTGAGTCTGGCTTATGGTTTTGTCTTGGCTCCTAGTAAATCTTATATCATGTTCACCCGTCAGTTTCCTTTGACTTGGAATGATCAGTGTTTTATATGAAAGCTTCCTTTTTGGCCTTGAAATTTGAGTGATTAGGAGAATTATTTTATTTAAGTTGTATAATATTGAAACTACATGCACAATGTTATAAGTCCTTTTCTTCTTGATTGATGGTCCAATATTGGGGATGCTTTGTGAGCTTTAAAACGTGTTTAATCAAAGCACACATAATTCTGTTCCCGAATAAATGGAAGGATTTATTCATTGCGGTGCTTGTTTTTAGAGGTCAATGTGGTCTTCCTTTGCTTAGTGTAATATACCTTGTTATTCTGTTAGGAAGCTTGCCGCCTGCTCCCTGAAATTTCTGGTCCAACATCACATCCTAAGATTGCTGAAGTTCTGTTGGAAAGGAATAGTCCTGATACAGCTCTTATGGTTTTAAGGTGGGCTGGCCGTGATGGTGGATCACAGATGATTTTGCTTAGAGATGCTGTGACTGCAGTGAGGGTGAGGGTTGAGTGTGGGCTTCTGACTGAAGCATTTATGCATCAGAGACTGCTTTACACCAGAGTGAAGGAAAAAACATTGATGCGTGGAACCGTTGGGGATGCCTCAGACAAACTAAAAGGTCAAAATAGCAATTGGCTCGAGTGGGTTGAGGCCTTGGTGACTGAGATTTGTTGGCTCTGTATCAGGAGGAACTGGGTGGACCGGATGATAGAGTTGCCATGGAGTTCTGATGAAGAGAAATATATCCACAAGTGCCTCTTGGATTATGCTGTGGATGACCCCCTTAAGACTACTGGAAGTCTTCTTGTTGTGTTCTATATTCAAGTAAGCCATTCCAATAACTTTCTGCAACCAAGATTGATGCTATTGATATATTAATTATGTCTGGCTGTCTTGAGATCTTGTGATTGTTGTTCCTTTACAATTCTGCTTGTGTCAATCTTGGTTGAGCCGTGCATATCTTCAAGGAAAGATTTAAAAAAAGTCCTTGTTCTCCACAGCGGTACAGATATGCCGAAGCATACCAAGTTCATCTTAAACTTGATAAGTTGGAGCAAAAGTCAATTTCTGAAGATTCCATTGGAGAAGAAGCTCTATCTAGGATTAGGACAATCAGTCGATGGAGAGCTAATTTGGTTGTAAGTGATTTACGTGGTATTTTTTACATATCTTGTTTTGTATTATTTGGCCTTTGGATCATGGCAAATGCAAGTCGATCTTTACTCAGTACTTGGACTTAATAAAGCCATTGATCAACATTTCACGAAAAATAAATGCTTTACTCATGAGGGGAAACTATGCCTTTGAAGTTCATACATTAAAAAACAGAAATTTACATATAATTGACATTTGATTGCCCGAAATAAATAGGAGTTTGTGTCACACTGAATATATTATTGATTATTACTGAATTTTACTTTACTTTCTGAATACTTGAACAAAAATCCTAGGACATCACCCACACAAGACTTAAATACACAAAAGCAAGAGTTAGCCGAAATGAAATGACAATGTAGCAGTGGGCACTGGGCATACTTTCTTGTATTTCTGTCATCTATGATCACTAACTTTGTTCCATTTTTTAAAGTTTTTTTCCATTCAATAAATGTGTTTCTACATGTAAGGAATTTGAGAAAATAGAGTTAGTTTTGTCAAGATTACTGAAAGCAAATTAATAGATGGTATGATGTGTTTTGTTTCACATTAGAAACTCCTACGTTTGCTGAAGCCAAGAAAGGATGCAGAGTGTCAGATGCAGCATGCATTTGTTATAATATATTTCAGAAAAAAATTGGTGCTCACATGACATTTATGAAATATTTGGATGCTTGGATGAACAGGAGAAATGCTTGGATTTGTTGCCTGAAGTTAAGCAGCGTCAACTGAGGAGTGGAGATTTCACTGAAGTTGCTGCTAACTCTGACATGGAAGTTGAAAGTCCATCCAAATCTGATGCTCCTCAGATACAGGAGACCAGGCTGACTAGTTTACTGGTCCCTTTATCAGCTAATTCTACCAATGTGCTGGGTGTAGACAATTCAAGTGGTCTGTTGCGGTCATCGAATTATGAGACTCCAACAAAAGTTGGCCACTCTTTCTCTGGTATCAACCCTGAGCTTGGTAGATTCGGTTCTCCATCACATGAACGGTTATTTACCAACAGTGACAGGTGGCCAAAATATCAAAGTAATGCGGGCAAAAGTACCAGATATGATACTGCAACTCAAGGAAATTATAGGATCCATTCCATGAATAGTTCAGCTGTAAGGGGATTTAGCAGAACATCACCAAGCCATTCCCAAGACAATGTGCAGGATAAAATCTCAACCGGAGATGGACGGAATATGTTTCTTGGTTATAATTTAGATGATATTGATAGCCCTCCTGTTCCTAGATCTAATGTCAACAATTCTGCAGAATTTAACAATGACCTGCGAAATTTGTCCAGCAGAAAAGTTCAACCACTTAGAGATGATAGAAACTGGAACGTGGCTCATTCTGATGATCCAATGGATGTTTCTTGGAGGTAAGGATCTAATTACACAATCCTCCTTCTGATTACTTTTCCTCTATATATTTATAAGATGCTTGTGGGTATTGTTTTTCATTTCTTTGAAATATTTGCCTGTTAAAGGTCAAGTACATGTAGTGACTGCATTGTTTTGTGTACCGTGTTCCTGTAGCAATGTGGAAGGCAACTTATCTATTGAAAAAAGCAACATCAATGGTGGACTAAGGTGGAGGTTGGATGAAGAAACTGGTGATGAGGAAGAAGAGAAGATTCTAGAAAGAGCTATAGGCAAAGCTTATCAAGCTAGCTCAACTAGGAAAACCAGACGTAGCAGCAGATTTACCAAGAGATGAAACCACGAGCCTAGGAATTATCTCCTCAATTTTCTTATTTTTGCACAATTTTAATGAGAGAAACTGAGAATGAATGGATATTTTTCCCAAATATAAAAATTCCAGATCAATATTGATCAATCTGAATAACGTAATTTCTGTGAAAATATTAGGATTTAGTTCACAAGCAACATTTTCAAAATTGTGTTAAATATCATTATCTTTTTTATCAATTTTTTGAAAAGGAGTTTGAGTCATCCACAATCTAAAGCTAGCGCTCCTAACTTGTGATCAACTCTGATGGCCTTTATAGCTTGACAGACAAATTATTTTTTCCTGTCCATAAAAATAGGTTTCGTCCATCTTCATTTAAGTACCTAATCCTTCTTATTAAAAAAATGAAGGACACTATCATCTGCATTTGCAATATGCTTTTAATACTTATTGTTAAATATAAGTTTTATTTATCAATTTTGATTAGAATATAGATGTTAATTAAGTTTATTTAGATCACGTGATATTACTAAAACATCATAACTATATATCTTTATTCCAACCCTCCATTAATGTTAAAAAATAGAAATATGTCTTATATTTAGAAACAAGTCTATACCTAAATAGATCATATATTTAGAAACAAAGTAAGTGATATTATAGTGGAAATATTCACTACTTATTGAAAGCAAAAATTAGTACAGATTTTTAATTTTATGTGGAATAATTTAATTTATTTCAACCTCTCTTGTCACTAAAATTTTAAATTGTTAATTAGACAAGAAAAATTCTATATTGGAGCAAACGTTAAAAGATTACCCATTTAATTTAGATAAACTACAGCAACTTTCGTGGCTTGGATAGAACCACGTTTTATAATCCTAAAGGGGATAACAAAAAACAAGAAACCAAAAACTGTAAGTTTGGATTAGGCTCTGCTAACAGCAAGGTTGTCAAACTTGTGAGTTTAAGTAAACTCGTGGAGATAAGGTAAACTCGGATCGTAGACTCGAATCGTAAACTCGTAAGAGTTTATGTTTATAAAAAATCATGTATTTCTTTTATATAATTGAATAAGAATACAAAAAATAATAATAAATTGACTTAAATTTATTTTAAATATAGATAGTAGATTTAAATATATGGATATTTATAGTATATCAACCTCAATAGATAAATTTCTATTAAATCCACATTTAAATTCATTGAATTTTGCCAATAAAAAATAATTGAAATGAGTTTAATAGTAAGTTAACACAATTTTCTGTAAGGTAGAAACGTAAAAACGGTAAATTCACAATGTAAACACGTAAGTTTCTACCGCATTTTCTAAGCCTGAAAATTTAGTTGACTCGTGACACGTTTTGGTTAGGTAGTGTCGTAAAAACGGTAAAATCGGAGAGTCAACTCGCGAGTTTGACAACAATGGCTAATAGTAATAGCCTTTAAGTAAGTAGTGATTTCACCTTCGGCCGAAAAAAAGTAGTGATTTCACGTTACCGATAAGATAAGCTTTTTGATTACTGTATGCTCCGTTTTTTGGGCTAATTGGGGATGGATAAGGTTATACATTCCCTGAAATGCTTCCCAAGAAAGCAAATGAGCTTAGCTTCTATCCCTCCAATTTAATGATTGAAATTTTTTCCCAAATATAAAAATCTCTTTAAATATCTTTATTTCTTTTATATAAAGACAAAATGATTTTAATTATAAAAATATTACATAGTTTTAATAATGTCTTTAAAAGGAAAGTTAAAAGCAGTACAGTACATAGATCAACAGAAAGTAAATGAATGAAAATATAAGAGAAAAGTTGAAACAATAATGCATTAAATATCTTTATTTAAAACAATATAAAACTACAGCTTTTTTTAGGAGGGTAGCATTTTGATTTATTATGACAACATATATCAAATAAGCATACAGCAACTAATTTTGTGAGAATAATTGTGCCACTTCAGAAAAAAAAAAGCTCGATTTCAGATATGATAAAGTAATAATACCCAACACCATGATAATATTTTTTAAATTGTATTTCAAGTACTCCCAAAATTATTTATGGTTTATCCATCTCTGACCTATGATTTTTTTTTTATAATTTTAGTACTATAATTTTGTTTATAATACATCAATAATTCTAAACTAAATAAGATTTCGCTGTTCATTGCATGATGGTTTTCCTATTTTATTTTACAACTTAAATTGTGAGAGGAACGCGGATTGAAGAGTTTGACGGTGGATTGGAGGTGAATTGTGGTTCGGGTAGTGACCTGTAAAATGTAAGGTTACTTACATGAATGGAAAGTCATCATCAATAGAGAATGCATATAGGCAAATACAGTCACCATCCACATAAGAGACAAGTTGTTCAAAGTTGACCAGATAAGGAATGGTCATTCATTTCAAAACGTGTACAATTTCTGCAGTACGTATTGGTGATGACCTCTCAAGATTCTCTTTCCCTTTAATTTTCCATTTAGTAAATCAGACCCTTATCCTATCACTCATTGATATTTTCAAACCGTTTGGTTGGTTTGATAAGAAAAAAACAATATACACGCTAGAGATCGCAAAATTATAAGAAGAAGAGACCATGAAGGAGAGTTAGAAATAACCAAATGGATCGATTTCCTCCACTGTAACTAACCAAACCTTTTATGAGACGAATTAGTCAATTTCCAACATGGCGAGTTATAATTAATTCGAATTCTGCATAAATAGTGCCTTCATTTAATAGACTCCAATAATTAAGAGAATATGTGGTTCAGTGAGCAAAAGATTTAGATATTTGATTATCTTGTCAAGTACTCTGGTCCCTAATGTAAGAGCTAGCCGTCAAAAAAACGCTTCTTAAGAAAACATGTGAATGTTAGTTGGGTGTCTGAAGTTAATGCTTCTTTTCCAAAATTGCCCATATTTATTATGGTACTTTTAAGAGAGAAAAATACATAAGCATTAATAAATATGAAAGAGAGTTAGGGGTAAAGTAGGAAAAAATGCATTAAATGAGGAGAGAATATGGGGTGAGCTCTTACATTAGGGACCAAAACCATTCAAATTTTGGGCTCTTACATTAGAGACCGGAGGGAGTACCACTTAATCATATACAATCGCGGCACTTTGAGAGACTTTTGCACAGTTAAGTGAAGTTGAACTAAACCTATTTATGTGAATAGAAATAAAAAGCTTCCTTGTAAATCATGAGTTAGGAGCTTTGTTGTTCAATTGTGGATGAGTCAAACCTCTTTCCTAAAATTGAATTGTAAAAGAGATAATAATAATAATAAAAAGGTATAGTGGCATTATTAAAATCTCGACCAAGAGAATAAGTACTAAGAATTTCTAAATTGTTAAATGTTACTCTGCTTGAATTATAAGCTCCAAAATTTGTTAACACGAATGTCTCATAATATAAGTTGTTTTTTAATTCCTCTACACATTTATTAAATCTTTTCCAATTCTACACATTGATTATTTTTTACCCTTACATTCTTTTTTAAATTTATCATTTCTTATTTCTCATTTTCTCCCCCCATCACTCCCTCCCCACCAAGTATAGTGGGAGTAGTATTTTTTACTTTTACTTATATATGTATGATGATAGGATACCAAGTTACAATTATGATATAATCATAACTTTAACCAATTTAATTTACGAGTAGTTTTTTTATTAAAGACACAAAGTATAGTGGGAGTAGTATTTTTTTTTACTAAATGATATTTTACTTACTAATGTTTTTTTTTTTAAAAAAAGCATGAGGTGTAAAGAAAAGAGGACCCATTGATTATGCCTACGTAAAGAGCAAAGTCATGACGCGTCTTGCGGTAGTTTGAAGTACCATGAGACACGTCAACACGCAGCAGTCAATGATTGGTCATTACTTCCGAGGAACATGGGACTTCACCATCGCCCGCGAAGCACACTACAATTTCCCCATCCCATAGTCCTATACATACATAATTACTGCATTACATTACAAGAAAACAATATATATGGATAGTGTTTCATTAGCAGCCGCCTCTTTGTCTCTCTCTCTCTCCCTGCCAAAACTCACACAGAGAGAGATCCCATTAATCCTTAATTCACACCACAAAACAAAACAACACATTTTCTTGTCTGCACCAACCCCATTTCCCACTTCCTTGTATTGGATCACGTGTTTCTGAAAAACTTTAAGACTTTAGTTTTAGCTGAATATTTGAGAATCATTTGTGGATATGACTCGTAGATGTTCTCATTGTGGTCATAATGGGCATAACTCAAGGACTTGTCCTAACCGTGGTGTTAAGCTCTTTGGGGTTAGATTGACTGATGGGTCAGCCATCAGGAAGAGTGCTAGCATGAGTAGTCTTAGCCACTTTGGTGGGTCCACCTCTGGGGTCAATCAAGCTGGTTCAGGTTCACCCGGTGAGATTGCAGATCATGGTGTTGTTGCTGATGGTTATGCCTCTGAAGATTTTGTTCCTGGTTCTTCTTCTGCTTCTAGGGAGAGAAAGAAAGGTTTGGATTTCTAATCTTCAAAAAATTGTTTTCTTTTTTTTGGTTTTTTGTTTTGATTCTTTTGGTCTTGTTGATGGACTAAGGTTTAGAGGTGTTCTTTTAAGGCCTTTAGATTCTGATGATTGGAAAGGAATGTTTTAGTTAATGATGTTATGTTTTGAGTTCTATCTGCATTTAGTTTCATGATACTTGTTTGGTTTTGCTTCCTCTGTCGGTTGATGGTATATCAATATGTGATTTGGGTTTTTTTTTTTTTCAATTATGATAATCATTTAACCATGAAGTTATAGATTGACTAAATTTCTCAGGGAACTATTGTCTTTTGATCATTGAATCTATAGAATTCTATGATAGTATACCTTGCTTAGCTCTATGGTTTCTAGAATTTAACAACATTAGATAATAGATGGGTAGCAGGCAGTAGCTACAGTTATTTATGAAAGATTCCAGCTATCATTATCAATGAGGCTAAGTTCTTATTGAACTAATCATTTTGAAACAGAGGAAACTACAAAGTCCTTCCAGCCTCCAGGATGGGCGAGAAAGAGAGTGGATTTTCTTATGTAGTACAAAGTAAACAGAAAATTCATGCAACTAAATTTCCAATTTTCACCATTGGTCATTTTTCATGCTAAGATGATTTTTAAGAATTTAATATTCATGGGGAAATTTACATTGAAATTCAGTGAATGGCATCTGATACCCTCATAAATGCAAGGGGCAGAGAACGTAGATTCAATTTTCACTATTAATATGCTTACATTGCACTGTCAGATGCTCCATACCTATCTCAGGATGCCCCAACTTCCCCAAAATTTGTACATTAAAATAAATAATAGAAAGCTCCTCTTGTGTTATTCTTAATGATCATTAGATCTGTCAACTTTTAGATTCTAAAGAGGAAAAAACAGGAATTCATTGATTTATTGTGCATATTGAATTTTTGTTTCATTGATTTGCTAGCTGTTTTTTTTATGTAGGTGTTCCTTGGACTGAGGAGGAACATAGAATGTTCTTACTTGGATTGCAGAAGCTTGGCAAAGGTGATTGGCGTGGAATTGCCCGGAATTATGTCACATCAAGGACACCTACTCAAGTAGCAAGCCATGCTCAGAAATATTTCATCAGGCAATGCAACGTGTCTAGGAGGAAAAGACGTTCAAGTTTGTTTGACATTGTCGCTGATGAAGTTAGTATCCATGTTTTACCCCAAAATTATGCATGATAAAGATGATGCCACTATAGCCATTCATAAAAAATATGACCCCATCCCTCCTTTTTTCAATTCTTATTCACTTGTTACTTGTTAGTCCCGTTCTATTTTCTATGGCACATGCTGCTCATGGATGGCCGGTTGTCATGATATATCTGAAAATCATTCATTTCCAATCTTTTTGATAATATGTTTAGATCAACGCGCCTTTCACATCTTGCATGCTTCTGTTTAATAATATAATCATACATGTATGGATATAATTATTGCATTTTCCTTGTGTTAAATTGTTATCAATACCCAAAATGAAAATAATTTTCACCCTCTTTTGTTTCCATGTTTTTGTTGCAGACTGCTGATACAACCATGGCAGATCAAGATTTCTTGCCAGGAAGTCAGCCAGAAGAAGTTGAACTGGAAAGCAATGACCCCTTGCCAGCTCCACCAGCCATTGATGAAGAGTGTCAATCCATGGATTCTGCCTATTCACATGATGAAAACTCTGCCTCTGCCACTTTAAACCCAGATAGCTCACAGTCCTACTCACAATTTCCAGTGCTATATCCCGCTTACTTTCCTCCTTTCTTCCCATTTCCTCTACCTTATTGGTCTGGATATGGTCCAGAGCCTACCAAGAATGAGACAGTACATGAAGTGGTGAAGCCTACTGCAGTACACTCTAAAAGCCCCATTAATGTTGATGAATTTGTTGGCATGTCAAAACTCAGTTTAGGGGACTCTATTGCTGATTCTGCACCTTCATCTCTCTCACTAAAACTCCTTGAGGGATCCTCTAGGCAGTCAGCTTTTCATGCCACTCCCTCATATGGTGATTCAGATATGAATGGCAATGCAATCCCTGCAGTTTAAGAGACTCTTCTACCAACTTAACTTTAGGCTAGCCCCCTAGTGTTATTATTATATCTACAAATACAGGGTTCACAACTTAGCTTTTATGTCACCCACATGTATCTGATAGTGGGATAGCAGTATAGTTTCTCTTATTTTCCCCCAGTGATTATTAGCATTTAGGAATTATTTGAGTCTTGAACTTGTTATTTGTTTCACATAGCATAATAGTCAAAAAGTTGGTTCTGTAGTATGGCATTCTACTTATTTTTGTTTCTTTTTTTTCCTCTTCCTTTTTTCATTCTTTCTTCATTTCTTTTCTTTTTTTAATCTTTGGATGAAACAAGAGGATAGTACCGAGTTGTTCTCTAAAAGCCCAAGTTAAGCAAGAGGAAAATAACATATAATGATAATTGCTTTTTACGATGTTTTTTCTAATTTCAAAGTATTATACTTATTTTAGTGGTATAGTGAGAGTTTAATCATATCTAACTAATTTCTTTAAAAATTGTTCAAAAATATATTTTAATAAAGAATAGTAGAAAACACAAAACACATCTCGATTGTTTAGGGCTCATCTTAATGGCATATATATTTTTTTATGGTAATTTTTTTTATCAATAATCAAGGTATCCCCTCACTAGACAAATGTGAGATTAATCCCCCGCTGATTTGTAGGCACCTCAAAGGGTGGGATAGCTGGCATGAGAGATTTAATATTTCTCCATACCCAACATCAAGGATCGAACCACATACAATTGGTTAAGAGATTTTTTTTATAGTACTGATTTCTCATAAACAAGTTTTTAAATGGATACTAAATCTAAAATAAAATAATTTTGCATTGTTTCAAAATATTAAATAAATATAATTTTAATGAAAGCTGAGATGATCAACTAAATGTTTTATACTTTTGGGATTTACGAATATAGATGGAATTTATATTTTGACTTTATTATTAGATTTACTCATTTGTAGTAAATCTATGATATGATTTTGTATCAATAACAAAATCAAATAATAAGTAAATAATAGCATAACTAAATAGTATGAACAATTGAAATTCTGCAAATAAAAAAGTTGAGACATACATAATACATTTGAAATAACAATAGATAATGAATAATACATTTGGGAGTAAAGGGAGAGTTCCATCATATGGGGTTCTCTTAATCGAAGAGGATGACTCTTTTTCACAAAATAAGTGAAGACCATGCAAGAGAACAAAACAATTCAAAAATCATTATTATTTATTATTTAAGTGGAACATTAAAATTAAAATGAACAGTAGTTAATTCTCCCCAATTTGAATCAACCTAACTGGAAAAAAAACAGAAAAATGTTTCTTGGTTTAAAAGATAAATTAAATAAAAATGTCTATGCGACAATGAAATTTGGCTCCTGTAACATAGTGTTACTAATTAACTAATTAACCTGTGACATCTCTTTTAATTCAATAATATCCATTTTAGATCTGATAACCTCTTTACTAACTATGATAGAAAAAGGATTTCCATAATATCAATGTCCTATCATAGTTAGAAAAGGAATTTCCTAATGATTAAACATTTATCCATGATAGAAAAGAATAAACTAATACAACACAGCTGCTATCATGGATAATTTATTGCTAACCATGTTAGAAAGGATTTGTCTAACATGGTTAATAAACAGAACTAATTATTTTAACAATAAATAAATATATATACATGCGGAAACAAATGCAGACCTATACAAATTGACAATATACAATTTCTAAATAAACTATATAACTTCTACTACCTAATTCCCTTTCCTGATGCTCGCGCCTGTGCATGAATACCTGCAAAAATGTCAGTAATCACCGCTTAACTCACTATAACAGTGAGATGTGCGGTAGCGAGGGCGTCTAAAGGGTACCTTATTTAAAACCAGTACTATATATATATATATATATATATATATATATATATATATATATATATATATATATATATATATATATATATCAAGTCTTTCATCCATCATTCAAGTCCCTCCTTCTAAATCAATTCAAATTCATCATCTCTATTTCCCACATATCACTCAAATCCCTCAGTCAATTCCAAATCAACTCAACAGACGAAAATAAACGTGATTGACACTGTGCCCAGTCTCAAATCTGAAAGCATAAAAAGGGAGCACTTTAAATAGTGAAAACGTCCCTGAAAAGGGAGCACTATAAAAAGTGAAAACGTCCCTGGTTCCTTTAAAATCCGAGGAACCTGTATAATTAACCTATCGATTGCGCAGATCGATAGGTTACATCGGCCGACGGTACTATCAGTGTCATGCAATGCTCACCATTCCTATTCTATATTTCATCAACATAACTCCTTAATTTTCTCTACATAACCTACGATACACCCAAACCACTGTACCTCTCAATATCCCTGTCAAATCAAAATACCAAGATCCCAATATCTATACACTCACATACACAGTCCAACAATATCACCAGCAGGATACTACATATGTAATGTATCAAAATCTTTTATATGAAAATAATCGTGTTTAAAAGGCACCCGATAGCCTGTTTTGTATAAAAATACCATTTTAAAGATAATTTATATATATAGAGGGTGAAAAGGGATTTTACAAAATCCCTAACTAACGTCACCCTCAATGTTATAGCAAAGTTAAGTGTGATTACCTGTCGCCCAGCAATTTACGCGATTCCTCATCATTACTTTCTTAATGCCACAAAGGCCCACATCACAGTCAATCCTATAATAATATGATACAAAATAATATATTAATAACATGTCTCATTCATAATATTTAACGTCTCTCTCGTACCCGTATTACTACCCAATTCCCATCTGATTAATTCATCATATTGCTTAAATTATGTTTATAATCTCTTCAGTACCAAGCTGAACAGAAGTAGTGAAAAGAGAAAGCATAACAATGCCACTATATGAAACAACAGCATTAGAACACCAAGTTCATATTGGAACAACACCGAATCAGTATGCAATTCCATAATCTTAATCTTTCCCCTTTCTTTAAACCAGAAAAGGAACCAATCACATAAATCAAGTAAGCCATACAACATCATGATCAAACATATATGACACGGTGTAGAACCAAGTTTCAATGATACTAGAAACACATAGCAACTTAAACCTACATATACAATTACTCATAATTGAATTGGGATTTATGCAGGAACTTATATTAAATTAACAACAAACTAGCAGCAGAAATCTGAATTAAGTATGTATCATAGACACAATGATAATCTGCAAATGAAATTTATTTGTTAATTTCTTCTTCACATACCTACTACTGGACCACAAACAGGAAATAAGAGTTTATATGAAACAAGAGGAATATTTAAGCCAAGTGTGCAAACATTAACATGTAGTTCATCTCTTTGTACATTCGTACTTCAAATAACAATACCTCAAATCAAAGAAACAAGAATCTCTTAGACTAACATGATAAAAGGTCCTACATGGTAAATTAACTTGAAATCAATTACAATCCAAGCTAAGGACATACAACCTCTTAAATCAATCATCAAAACAGCAGCTGTAACAACAATAACAATAGCAGCAAAATAGTGAAAGAAAAGAAATGTCACCAATCCATCAACTCAAAGAAAAATGTAGTTTTAATTTAGGTTTGGCTCACATGTTCGAAAATTATCATAGCTTGTATTTTACAATCCTTTAATACTACTTAGAAGTCTCTTTAATGAAGAGATCAGTTCAGCGCAAAAGAAGGAAAGGAATAACCAAAATACGGAAGTTTACACTCATATATATAGTCATTTATGCCTAGTTATATAGCACACTTGAATTCCCATTTAAATCATCCTTATTTCATACTTCATTTGACTATTTTTTCAGCGGAATGACACTTTTACTGCACACATACATCAAACAACAATTGACCATATGCATTCATATAACATATTTTAGTTACAACTTTAAAGTATCTCTTTTTACTTGTATTTGTTAACAAATAATCACCTATCCAAAAAGCAAAGAACACAGAATTTCTAATGCATCACCTTTTGACCAAACCAATGCAACTATATTCAATGGAATGTAACTCAATATTCACTAAAGTTTAATCCTCTTTTTATAGCAATAATCCAACCAAAAAGAGTACAACACCATTCAGCCATACCATGGAGCAAAACAGAATAAAGAAACAAAATCAATAACTTTAAACATCCATCCATCAAGAAATCAGTTTGAATCAACATACAAACTTACCACCAACTTGACAATCTCAATCAATAGTTTATATCATCACAAAAAGTACAAATGCTATCACAGAACAACAACAACCACTCATTTATCAGACTTGAAACACAACTTTAAACACCCCTTGCATAAAACCAAATCGGATTACCCTCTCAAATCTCGTCCAAATCAGAAAGGAAGGGCAGAAACGGAAGAAAATATTACCTAAACTTGTTTTGACTTTACGTAACTCGCCGGAGCTTCGCCGGAGTTGGAAACCCGCCGGAAATCGTCCATTAAAGCGGCAACTCCCTCCGCCGTCCTCCATCGAAAACGAAACCAAACACGCCGGAAAAGTGAGGGAGAACGACGAGAAGAAAACATGGCCGGCCTAGCTCGAGTTCGCCGGAAAACGACGGGAAACGAAGGGAAGCCGTGAGGAACGGTGAAGAAAAGCAAAAACAAGAAGGGATGTGGGTCAAGAACGTTGTAAAACTCCAAGAATCAAGAAACAAAACAAGGAAAAGGAGGAAAAAGCTTACCCACGGCTGTCGACGATCAAGCTCCGCCACGTCTTGCCGGAAAACTCGATGGCGACGGAGGGAGTGAACCGTGAGAGAAAATGGAAAGGTTTAGATCAGGTTCTGAGAGTGAGGAAGACGAATGGAGAGTGTATGGGAGAGGCCACTTCGATGGCGGCTTGCTCCGCCATTCCCCGCCGCCGCTGGCGACGGACACAGAGAAGAGAAGAGAAAGGGATCGAAGGAGAGAGAGAGGGAAGTCGGTGAAGGAAGTGAGGAAGAAGAAGAAAATGGGAAAAATGAAGGGGAGGGAGTGTTTGGTTTAGAGTTTATAGGCTGGGTTATTGATAATTTGCAGCCCAAACTTACCATAGTGTACTCTTTTAATTTAAAACCACTTAAACCAGCCTCCTATCTTTTTAAACTTCAAAATATTTTTAGCTTTATCATTCCCTCATATTTCAAACTCTTCATTTCTTAATTAATTATATGTACATTGATTACTCAAAATTTCCAAAAATATCCCAAAAATTCCTAAAAATTCCAAAATTTCCCAAAACACTCTCTAATCCTGAATTAAATTTTTCAGGATGTTACAGCTCCGATTGTTACTAAAAAACAAATGCAAAGCAGAACTCTTCATTGCTGATCTCCTCCCAAAAATCATGGAGGAGATCTTCTTTATTGCAAGAAAAATCTTATTCTTGTTCTTTTCTATTTTGATATCATAACTCATCCCATTCGGGAAAAGAGAGGTAAAGATTGATTTAGGTATCTTTGGAGAAGATGAGGGTTGAAACTATGGTCCAGAGGAATTTGATGTTTTTTTAACGGATTTTTGTCTGATTGTAGATTAAAGTACAACCATGAGGGTTCTTACAGAAGTCTCAATCTTCGAGATAATGAAACTATATCTCTTGTTAAATGTGAGTATGATGTGAAAGGAGAGAAAAATGTGTGTAATTTAGAATATTACCGCAAATTTTCTTCTAAATGATAATTATTTGCTCTCAATAAATCTAATAAAGCAACGGAAAAGAGTTGTGAAACAAGACTCTGATACCAATTGTAGGAAGATAAGGAAATAGAATGACAATATGAGAATTAGAGAAAGAGATATGAAGAATAAAAAGAGAGAAGAGTTGTTAGCAACAAAGAGAATTTGGAAGCTTACAAAAAAAAAAAGAGAATTTAGAAGAAAGACTAAAAGTATGTTTTTGATCCTTAACTTTAGAGAAAATCATGTTTTGGTCTCATAACTTTGAAAGTGTGTTTTTAGTCATTGATTTTGGAGAAAGTGTATTTTTGGTCCCTTAACTTTGAAAAATGTGTTTTTTGTCCCTTAATTTTGGATAAAATGATGTTTTTAGTCCTTTCAAAAAAGGATAAAATATTTTTTCAATCCCTTCAATTTCAAAGTTAAGGGACTAAAACATGATTTTTTGCAAATTCAAGGGACCAAAAACATACTTAAACCAAATTTAAAAGGACTAAAAACACACTTTTCTAAGTTAAAGGACTAAAAGATGACTTTATCAAAAATTAAGGACCAAAAACACGCTTTTTAAAGTTAAGGGACCAAAACATGACTTTCTTTAAAGTTAATGACCGAAAACATACTTTAGCCTAGAAGAAAAAGAGTATTAAATTCATAAAGTCTGATTACAAATGCTTGTTCTCAACTTATTCATAGAGCTTTATGAATATAATAACAACGTAAACCTTATCCCACTTAAGTGGGGTCGGTTACATGGATCACACGACGCCATTTTGCTCTGTCCCTAGTCTTTCCAGTAGATAAACATTTCACTAACATATCTCTTTGAATAACTTCATCAAGAGTTTTCTTTGGTCTCCCTCTATTTCTTATATACGGCTCCTTTACCATTTGCTCCATTATTCTTTTTTTTTTTTTGATAAAAAGGAAGGAAAATACAAACAAAAAATTAAACTACATCCTTAAATTGGGCAAGACAGATTTCGCCCTATGCATACATCTAATAATGCCTTTGATCTCTGCTATGGCTTCATATACACTTGAACACTCATTATTATGGGTCACTTCATTCCTTCTTCTCCAAATCAACCAGCAAGACACACAAAAAACTTCATTCCAGTTATCTATCTCATACCCTCTACGCATCTTCACATTCTTCCTTAACCAATCACGTAAATTACTTTCCCAAAATTCTTTATTTGCAAAAGAGATTCCCAAGTTAAGCCAAACCTCTTTAGCATTACCACATTCTCTTATCACATGTACCGTTGATTTCAACTGCGAATGACACGACGCGCAAGAATCATCTGGATGAATTCTCCATTCAAGCAACCTCTCGTTAGTAGGAAGTCTATCATGCATAAAAAATCTCATCTGCATTTTACATCTCGGAGGGACCTTGAGCCTCCAAATGTTCCTCCAACATTGATCCTCCTGAGCATTAAAATCAGCAACTTTCATATATGCTGATCTGACAGAGAACATCTCACTCCTCTCAAGCTTCCATCTAGCTTTATACTCCTCATTCCTGTGAACAACCTCAATCTCATTCTTAACATTCTTGACCCCGGCTTCTTTACTCGTATAATAGGGATCAAATCTTAACCACAATTATATTTACTTCTAATTACTCGGGCCCACAATGCATCTTTGTTATTCACCAACCCCCATCCCACTTTCATCATAAAAGCCTTATTTAAAGAGAAGCATGGCGAAGACCCAATCCACCACACACTTTAGGATAACAAACTTTGTCCCACCCCACCAAATGAGCTTTCTTGTTATCACTTGTTGAACCCCATAAAAAAATCCGGGCATTCCTCTCAATCTCTTCGCAACAAGCAACAGGAATAATAGACGTTTGCATCACATGATTAGGAATAGACAGAGCCACTGAATTAATAAGAGTATTCTTCCCTGCCAGAGACAAAGAATGACACTTCCAGCTAGCCAATCTTTGTTTTACCTTATCCACCGTAAATTGATACATTGACTTATAAACCCTCTCATGATGAAGAGAAACCCCAAGATATCTACCCAAATCAACAGACATATTAAATCTCAAACTATGACTTATTTTCTCCACTATTCTTACTGGCTCATCTAATTCTCTTCTTTGAACATGTCCATACCGCCTTAAACGATAATCTCTCATTTTCTCTGAAATTGGTGCTACCCCAACTCTTTCACTAATGTGATAATTACGAATCCTATCTTTTAGTGTATACCTACTCATCACTCTCAACATTTTCATCTCTGTCACATTCATCTTATGTTCTTCTTGTTTTTTTTAATTGCCCATCATTTCCGGTTTACATTAATTGTTTCCTCCTCAATTACCATTTTTATCGATAATAATCTGTCTACACTTCTATAAACTTCAACCACATTCTTCTTCCATAATTATACCTACACCATTCCTATGACTCACTTTACGAGTGTACCAAAGTTTATAACCATCAATATTCTTAGCCTTTTCACCTACCCATTTAGTCTCTTGTAGACATAAAATATTTATCTTTCTATCCCTCGTCACACCTATTACCTCCCAAGCTTTGCCTCTCAAGGTTCCAATATTCAACGTACTAAATCTAAACCTACACTCATTCACTTGCTTCTTTATATATCCCTTCTTTTGTACAATGTCAGGCGATTACATATTGCTAAAATGGTTGTGTGTGTCCATGCTTTAAGATTAGACAAATTTTTATGTTGGCTGCCGAAGCCTAACACAACCTACTCTTTTTATCCGGGCTTAGGACTGACTATATTATAAGCAAAATATTACTTACAATAATAACAAAATACAATAAAAGGGCAAAAGTGCTGATCTAATAATTAACTCTTTCAGTTTGGGCAAAACTAATAAATGACTATTTCGCGGTGCATAAATAATATTTAACTTTGTGACCCGGTGCAAAAATGATAAAACCGGTTCTGAATGTTAATTTGTAGTTATGTGGGACCTTCCTGATATTATTTTGAAAGTGAAAAATACATTTTTCCCCTCCCAACTAAAACATTGTTGATACTAGTTAGCATAGGAAGATGAAGGGCAGAAGAAAGAAGGGTTAAGTTTTAATTGTGAGAGGGTAAAATTGTATTTTTACTTTAGAAAATAATATCAGAAATGTTCCACAAAACAACAAATTAACATTTAGTACCGGTTTTATTATTTTTGCACCGGGTCACAAAGTTGGTTATTATTTATGCACCGCGAAACAGTCATTTATTATTTTTGCCCAAAGTGAAATAGTTAATTATTAGATTAGCTCTTTTGCCCTACAATAAAATAATAACACTAAACACTAATAATAATTAAACTAGCACAAATAATAGCAAATAAATAAAGCAATAAACAATAAAAACAATAATCACAATACAATAAAATAATAACACAATACAATAAAACCATAAAAACAAAATAAAATAATAAATAAACAAATAAATAAATAAATAACAATATACAATAAAACAGAACAACCACAATGTTCAACAATAAAATAAAACAATAATTAATAAATATACTATGAAAAACAGAACAACAATAATGCTCAATAAACAATATACAAAGGTTAAGATATGTATGAGAAACAAAAGATTTAATAAAACTATGTAAATCTAGTAAAATGCCTTAAAAAGAAAATCAAAATTAATTCATTTTGATAGATTGAGGAGGAGAAATATTTTTTTTATGTCAGGGATTAAAATAAGGGACTAAAATATAAATTCAGGAAAAAAATTATTTTTTTTATTACAAATGCAGAAAATTAATAATAATCATAATAATAAATAGGGAGGGAATTGTGCGACAGTTATAGAAAAATTAGGAAGTTCAGTAAAAATAATAATAATAATAATAAAATAAATAAAAAATAAATAAAATAAATTTATTTATTTTTCTTCATAAATAAAATTAATAAATAAATAACAAAGAGAACTTGAAATTTGAATAAAATAAATAAAATTAATAAATAACAATAATTTATATCCAGTATTAATTTTCTTCATGGTATCTTGAAATTAATAAATAACAATAATTTATATCCAGTATTAATTTTCTTCATGGTATCTTGAAATTTGATTGGATCCTGAGATTTAGTTAGATTTATTTATTAATTGAATTATTTATATAATTAGTTATGTTGGTATACATTATATCAGTATTAATTTTATTATACCCTAATATATTTATTTATTTTATTTATTTATCCAGTATAAATATAAATTATATCCATTTATTGTTATTAATTTTATTTATCAATTTATTATATCCTAATAAATTAATTTATACCGGGTATAGCAAGAACAAGTAGAGTGCAGTGATCATGAAACCCTAGTACGAAGAAAAACTAGAATAGAGACAGAAGAATTTCTTCCAAATTGATCATTTTCTTCATCGGATCTGATGGAATATTATATTTAGTTTTATTTATTAGAAATATTAAATTAGGATATATATATCCTTATCACAAAGCAAGACCCACACACATGCCCCATGATCACTAGCATTCTACTTGTTTTTTGTCCTTGTTTGGGAAAATGACAACTAAATATCTCCGATTATCCAAAAGGACAAATAAGGAACCCAAATTTCCAAAAGGACAAGTAAGAAACTTCAATAAAAATTAACAATTGGAACATAATGATTAACATTTGGAACATAACAATTAACAATTGTCTTGCTCTTTAATTGTCCTTTCCTTACTTATCATTTTGGATAGTACCGAGTAGCTCGAACAAAAGGTATTTATTTATCATTTGCCCATCTTTTGTTCCTTTTCCTTTTTCATTCTTTCTTCATTTTTTTTCAATCTTTAAAAAAAACAAGAGGATAGTACCGAGTAGCTCTTCTAAAACCCAAGTTAAATAAGCATCGAACTCACTCTGTCGTTTATTCTATTGTAAAATGATGGAGGCTGCTTGGCTCATTGATTAAAATAAGCTTAATTTGATCCCAAAACAATCAATAAACTGAATGAAAGATGTTAAAGTAAGGTTTTTTTTTTTAGAGAATATCTCTTGGCACATAAGCTTTTGAGAGAATAGACGCTTCTAATAAGCATGCAAATCATCGATCTTGAGCAAACTACATAGAGCTCATCATCACCTCGGCTTGGCTTGTCCTGGTTGTGATGTGACGTCTTCAAGTTTTTTTTGTGGACTCCGTCACAAACGGTCGAGTAAAATTTAAAATTTTCATTAGATCTTTTGGAGTTTGATGAGGTTAGATCTAATAGAAGCCAATCCCTTACAGCTTAACAGATAAAGGTTTGTTTTTTTTTTCCTAAATAACCAAATCTTTTGTAATAGCTATGAGTCAAGTAAGATTCCAATATTTAATCTTTAACAAATTGCAAACTAAGTATACCATCTATTCTTAAATATAAATATATAATTGACTTTTTAGATAATCAACCAAATAAAATGTTTATAATTTGATTTGTATAATCTTTCTCTCTAAATTAGTTTATTTAACTTACTTACAAACATAATATATCCAAAATTGTTGTTACCGACATAAAAAAGACTTATATACTAGTAACATACAACCTCCGGTCCTAAATATAGGACCTAATTGACTTTTTTGTTGAGAGATTAAGGTTGTGAGATAGGTTATTAAATGATGACATATTTGATATATTTTTAGATTATCCATTAGTTTATAGGTAAAATAAACTAGTTTAAGGGAAAAAATTTGGTAAATCAATTTATAATTAACTTATTTTGCTTATTTAAGGATTTTCTAGAAAAAGTCAATTAGGTCTTATATTTAGGACCGGAGGGAGTATAACATAATAATACACAAAATAACTGTTATTAAGTGGCTAATTTGACTTGTAATATCTCAAAGAAAGTCAACATAGTCTTTAATTGATGAGAAAAAGTACTTTTTTTTGAAACAATTGTATCTAGGTCTCAAGTGAAAAATTTAATATGAGATAGTGCATCACTTTATTGACAACTTCTTCACTCATTAACTAATGTTATTTTAATCATTAACAACTCATTAGAACCTCTTGAAAAAATTAAGTCTCTTGCTTGAAACTGTAAGCGATTGCCCATTTCTATACTTTTCTACAAGGTAATCTAAACTCCAAACTATGGGCGCAATAAGGTGGGTGATTGAAAGGCTCTTAGCTTACCTCCAGTTCATAATCATACCAAATAAGAACAAGCTTAATTGATAAAAAAAATAAGAACAGGCTTCTACGGCCAGAAATGATGAATGTGAATCCATTCAACCATTCTAAGCAAGAGCGACAACCAAATCCGCGTAATGACGACAAATATGGCAAAGCCGAATTAAAGGCATAGGAGAAAAGAAGACAATAAATAAATGACCACCCATTCCAATTTCTCTATCATTCATTATTAGTTGGTAGTAGTACAAAAAAATCGTTTCTTGGCAACGTCGCCAATGCAACCTTGTGATTAAGACTTTGGCTACGTTGGCAATCAATCAATGTTCAGTTAAAAAAAGCAAGAAAGCAATGTAAATATTAATTTCAATCAATCAATGTATTTCCTCCAACCTCCTTAGTCCTTACAGAGTTACCGGATGGATATTTACTTCTATTTCACCTAATACTTAATATACCAATTAATTAATCCACAAATTTTGATTGTTTAATTTTACATTTTCAAATTACATAACACATATATTAATATTAAGTGGTTTATTTTGCTTTATTAAGTGGTTTATAATAAACAAAATTAACAAACCTCCACAAAAAAAAGGCAACTAACTCGTACTACTAGGAGAAATATATAATTGAAAGTAATTTATTTTAAATGTTTAATCACTTAAAATAAAAGTCAACCTAAACTTACGAGTATAAATATTTGACACCTATGAAGCATTAGGCAGAGTAGAGTACATTGTAGTGGGTGTTTGACAAAACTAATACCAGAAAGTTTGGATTTTGATAGTGAGAGAGCGTTCGAAACTTCGAACGTTTGAATTATATTCTCTCAGATTGTGTTACTAGTTTTGTTTTGTTGTCGACAATGGAAGGTGTTGATAACTTGGCCTCTGAGAGAAACAAAGCTGAATTCGATGTTGAAGAGATGAAGATCATGTGGGCTGGTTCTCCTCAAGCTTTTCAACTTTCTGAACGAATGTCTAGCCTTGTTGCCAGTGATCCCGTAAACCATAATTTGCTTCTCATTTTAAAAAAACATTTTTTTAAAAAAAATACATATATTTGTTTTTTCTTATAGATTTGGGATTGGCTTTTGATGTTAATACTTTAGATATGTATGATTTCTATAAGTTGAAAGTTGATGTTTTTGAAGTATCAAACTCAATTTGCCTTCAAACTAAACTGTTATATGATACCAATATGTAAAGTAGTTTGATACCGATTCATGTTTTCTTCTTTTGAGTAATAGGATATTTTGATTACTTTTCAATTGTCTATAGCTATTCAGAAAGGATAATAGGCCTATGCTTGGAAGAAAAGAATTATTTAAGAACACTTTGAGAAAGGCAGCACATGCATGGAGAAAGATTATTGAGCTTCGCCTCAATGGTGAAGTTGTTGATCATTTTTTGTCTTTTGCATTTGGCTTCCAATTTTTTTTTTCTGACAAGAAGCCAATTTGTTTCCAGATGCATTTTCTATTTGTCATGCTTTTATAACCATGTATGTTGTATTCTTGCAGAAGAGGAAGCGTATAGATTAAGATTTTATGTGGATGAACCTGCATTTACAGATCTTCATTGGGTATAATTCAAATCTTTTTTTCCAGTTGAAATTCCTTTTATCTGTACTTTATCTATCTATTCTTAAAGGAGTATGTGGGTCAAAGAGACAATGCATGGTTGTATCTGGTACTACTTAAAGGATTCCACATGAATATTGTGGTCTCCTTTTCACTTATCGTGATATGGATTTGAGGTCACTCCTACTGCTTCTGTAAGAAATTTGTTTATTTATATATTTTGCAGGGAATGTTTATCCCTGCTATAAAGGGACAAGGTACTGAGGAGCAGCAGCAGAAATGGTTGCCTTTGGCTCAAAAAATGCAAATTATTGGTTGCTATGCCCAAACTGAGCTTGGTCATGGATCCAATGTTCAAGGGCTAGAAACAACTGCATCCTTTGATCCTCAAACAGATGAGTTTGTGATCAATAGCCCTACACTAACTTCCAGCAAAGTGAGTACACGTGCTAGTGAATGTAGAGAGAGCTTTGACCTGTCATCTAGGAAGTGATATGATTTAACATTCTATTATCTGATAATGTTATGAGATGAATTCGTAAGTACAATAAGGAAAATAAATCATATACTATTTTTTATTTGCTCACTGTGTGCACTGGTTATTTAGGCTATTTGTGTAACTTGTTATATTTTGGACAGTGATGGGATTTCGTCGTCACTCCTTTACCCTTGATTTGTTTTTACAGTGGTGGCCTGGTGGATTGGGTAAAGCTTCCACCCATGCTGTTGTCTATGCCCGTCTAATCACTGATGGTCAAGACCAGGGAGTACATGGTAATCAATGTTTTTTAATGATAAATATTTGGTGTTAGATTTAGATTTCAAATAATTAACTGAGCATGCAATATGAAGGTTTCATTGTCCAGTTGCGGAGCTTGGATGATCACTTGCCTCTTCCTGGCATAACTATTGGTGATATTGGAATGAAATTTGGAAATGGGGCATATAACTCAATGGATAATGGGGTTTTAAGATTTGATAATGTTAGAATCCCAAGGGATCAAATGTTGATGAGGTTTGTTCTTATATCTATCATTTGTTTTTTGTAAATTGACTATTGGTGGACAGATAAGTGAAAGTATCTCATTTGAAAGTCTATGATTTTTTGAGAGCATGCTCTGGTGCCTGCTCTTATTATATGTTTCCAGTATAACAAGATTTCCTGTAGATTGGTGACTACCTGAGTATTCAAATTCTAAAAATGCATGATTATTGTTATATACATTGTGTTGAATACAAATTGATACTTTTAGAATCTATCAGGGTTTTACAGGTTACAAGAGAAGGAAAGTGTGTCCATTCTAATGTTCCACGACAACTAATTTATGGTACAATGGTATATGTGAGACAATCAATTGTGGCTGATGCATCGTGTGCTTTGTCACGAGCAGTTTGCATCGCTACAAGATATAGTGCTGTTCGAAGACAATTTGGCTCTCGTGGTGGTGGTCTTGAAACACAGGTCAGATTTTGAACTTTCTGATAAAGTTAGGTTGTTGGGTTATTCATATCAGTTAAAGGATAGTTGTGTAGTTTTAGTTTAGTTAAATCATACTTTTCTTAAGCAATAATAAGGGCATTGAGCCAGCCTAGGTTCACTAGATCGACCTGATTTTTTTGCTAATGAATTTTCCCCTTATTGGCTATGTAATTTATTATCACATTGCCTTGGTTCCTGGAAATATTGCTTTCCACTAATGTACTCCATTCTAATTTTATATAATTAGCGATAGTGATTAGTAATCATAATAAAAAGGCTGGTGTAGTTTTCGCTGATCTTTTACTCGAACAACTGCATGGTATATAAACAATTGGTGGTCAAGTTTTGTAAGATCTCACTGGTTTGGTTGGTAATGCCTTTGCTTTTGTACCAATGGTTGTTTTGATCTTATACAGGTGATTGATTACAAAACTCAGCAAGCTAGGCTTTTCCCCTTGCTAGCTTCTGCTTATGCTTTCAGATTCCTTGGCCAATGGTTGGAATGGCTATATAAGGATGTTACCCAAAGATTGCAGGTCAACGACTTCTCAACATTGCCTGAAGCTCACGCATGCACTGCAGGATTGAAGTCCTTGACTACATCGGCTACTGCTGTATGTAATCATTTATGATTAATCAATGCCCTGTCAAATGATTTTAGGTGCTTAGTTTCATTATCGTGCTTTGGATGGCATGTGAGATATGAACATTTATATGCCATCTGGGAGCATCTTTGCATGCGTCATGTTTCATGTTTTGCATATCTACGGTGAAATTTTCATCGGTGATGCTGATAGATACATTTCTTTTCTGTCTTCTCATCATTTTGTGCCTCCTAAATGAGTTGATGCACATCTGTTAGGGGTGCTTGATTCGATTTTATGACTGTCTGCATTTCTTATTATGATTGACATTGTTGTTTAAAGTTTGCTGCCATCAGTAATCTATGTCTTTCTTGTTATTTGTAGACTAAGTAATTGGATTACTAATCTTCATTTTAGAAGGTCCATTTTTCTCTGTTATTATCTTAACACATTTGGCTTTGTTAGTCTTTAATACTTTGGAACTTTGTTTGGATTCATTCTTGTTAAGATAAGGTAAAACTCATTACCCCTTTGTAGGATGGGATTGAAGAATGCCGAAAACTATGTGGTGGCCATGGTTATCTTTGTAGTAGCGGCCTTCCTGAGTTATTGGCAGTATTTGTTCCTTCATGTACTTATGAAGGAGATAATGTTGTGCTGCTTTTACAGGTTTCTCAATTTATACTGTACATTTATATTTTTCCCCATTAGTTAATACACCAAACATGGTCTTTTTATTGCAATATTTTTGCTGTCCTTATATACTCTATACGACCTTGTCTCCTTTCTATGATTTCTCATATACCCCTTCTCTTTTCTATGATCATTCTTTAACACTGGTACAGTCTGATTTCGGTGTGTTATTGTATTAAGTTTACTGAAGTTTGGTTTTTCAACGTTTGACATTTTTTAGAAAATTCCATGTAGGTAGCAAGACATCTCATGAAGACTGTCTCTCAACTGGGCTCAAAGAAAAAACATGTTGGTACTACTACTTATATGGGTCGAGTAGAACATCTGATGCAATGTCGTTCTGATGTTCAGAAAGGTATAATTCTGTGTCGAAATTTGTATGAATGAGATTGTGTTAGTAAATGTGATACATTTTGTTCTTAACTCCTGCTTGATGACAGCTGAGGATTGGTTGAAGCCAAATATAGTGTTGGAAGCATTTGAAGCTAGGGCTGCTAGGATGTCTGTAGCATGTGCTCAAGCTCTTGGCAAGTTTGCCAATCCAGAAGAAGGTGCATCCTTCACTATTGCCCTGAGCATGAAGATCCTCATTAATGAAAAGATATGCATGTGCATGTAACTTTTGTAATCAAAGGAACGTGATTTTAACATTATCATGGCTAATGCCAAGAGTTTCTGAATGCAGGTTTTCAACAACTGTCAGCTGATTTAGTTGAGGCGGCAGTTGCTCACTGCCAGTTAATTGTTGTTTCCAAGTGAGTTCCCCTGTAATGTTTGAAAGAATTTTGTAAGATGGTTGGTCTTTTAGGTGAACCCCCAAGTTATAACAAAATAAATTGATATTGTTGAATTGGTAACTAAGGATTCTTTTCTTTCAAAAAAAAGTAGGAATATTTGAGTTGTATACTTTGATACAAGTGTTTCCTTGAACATTTAACGTGTTATTTCGTCAACCCTTTGATTCCAGATTTTTGGAGAAGTTGCAGCAAGATATACCTGGAAATGGAGTGAAACAACAATTACAAATTCTGTGTAGCATATATGCTTTGTTTCTTGTTCATAAGCATCTGGGAGATTTCCTCTCCACTAGCTGCATCACTTCCAAACAAGGTTCACTTGCCAACGAGCAGCTAAGGTCTTTGTATTCCCAGGTTTGACATCAACAATCTCAACCTGTTTTTACTTTTTCATGGATTGCACATTCTATAAGGTCTCTAATTGATTATATGACTGATAACTTGATCATACAATATCTTAAGGTTCGTCCTAATGCAATTGCACTTGTGGATGCATTCAATTACACCGATCACTTTCTTGGTTCGGCTTTGGGTCGATACGATGGAAATGTATATCCGACTTTGTACGAGAATGCGTGGAAGGATCCTTTGAATGAGTCAGTTGTGCCAGATGGTTATCAAGAATATGTTCGTCCAATGCTGAAGCAACAACTCCGGAATTCTCGGCTATAATGAAGAAATTTGAAACCGGTTGTATTTTGTAGACTATAACTATAACGGTCAAATAGCATGTAGACATGAAGTAGTTTTATATAATGTTGCAGCATACAGAAACGTAGAATGAGTAATAAGTATGCTTATCTTATAGGAGGTTGCAATTTATCTGAATTTGTATTGTCTGCAAGTCTAAAATATATTTTATTTATTTCAATTACTTAATATAATGGATCTTTAGGCATTTTTAGCGATTGAGATTGGTTTTCAATGTTCATCGTTATCTCAAACAAAATTATCTTCATTCATTCCAACACCCCATGTCCATTTGCATCATTCATTCTTGTCAACACTAGGAGTAATTCATAACCACTAAACCACTATTTACTCCCTTAAGAAAATAAGATAATAGGGGCCCCGTAATAAGTTAAAAAACTTGCAAAAAATTGATATTACTAAATAATCTTAATCATCTTCCTTTTTTCCACCTTGTATATCTTACAGTTTAATTATTACTAAAGAGCATCAATAAAAATAGTTTTTGGAACCTGGCGAGTTGGAGGTGAGTGGTAAGTACTCACGTCACTTAAGCAAGTGGTTGGGGGTTCAATCTCTAATTCTTGTGAATGAAGCAAATTTACAGGTCATGTCTACCCCGTAGGACTACAGGACAACAAAGGATTAGTCCCACCAGACATGCGGGTGAGGATACCCTTGAGTAACAAAAAAATAGTTTTAGGGAAAATTAAATGAAAAATTATAAGAATATCCTATAGTTTAGCAAGGTAGTATCAATACGTGAGGTCTTTCAATCCAAAATCCTTGTTTACCTTTCTACATGATCTTAAACGCACATCCACCATTCCTATTTTCTATTGGAACGTCTGGATGAGGATAAAATAAAATAACAATAAAACATAGATTAAAAAAAAAGTCTACTTTAATATGAGGTGTGTGGCTGAGTGACAAAGACTCATTCACTCTTAATCAATTGAAGAACGTATGAGTGTTTTCCACATAAGCAAGATTATCCTTTCTTCCAATGAGAGCGCTTCTCGGGATTGAAACACATGTTTTCATTCTTATAAGGTTATAGCTGCCTAACCCTCTTACCACCTCAATCAACTATATATTTATTACAATGACTAGTTAACATTAACCCAAAATGTCACAACACAACAATGGTCAATCCAGCACACAACATCATCATCACTAAAAAATAAAAAATAAAATCCATCCATCGTTCCATTCCATCTACGAAATCGTCCAGGTCTTTCTCGAGCCCGCTTCACTGTGGGCCCCACCTCCAAACCCAGCTCTAACAATCCGCCACGTATCACCCTCCCTCCTTCCTCCATAAAAGGGCGCCATAACCATTTGCCTCTTCCTTCATTCAAAAATCCTTCACTCTCAAAAAAAAAAAAAAAAAATCGTCTCCAGAAATCCCCAAAACAAAACGGTAAAACCTCTCGTCTCCTCCGCAAAACCCTAATTTCTCAATCTCTCCACCATGCTTCCCCACCCATACGCCCTCGATTCTCTCTCCAAATCTCAAGACATAGCCTCCTCCATACTCACCGCCACGTCATCCTCTCAAATCTCAACCATCATCGCATCAATAGAAGCTTTTCTCAAATCTCATTCACCTGACCAATCTCGCCACTTCTTCTCCCTCACCTTCCCAACCCTAATCTGCAAGCTCTTCGGCTTCGACCACTCCAATTCTTCATCCAACGCTAGCGGTTGGATCGACACCGTCAATTCATCCAACGACTCTCATTTATCCAACCTCATCTTCTCTCTCCTCTCTCCCAACGGCCCTCTCTTCAACTCAATCTCCGCCGTCGATCGTCTCTCTCTCGTCAAATACGTCTTCCCTCTCGAACGCCTACCAGAATGGTCTCGTTACTTGCTCTGTAATCACAAGGATGATTCAGGTGTGTTGTCTGATTTGTGTGCTTTGTTTAGAGATAAAGTGAAGCATGATTGTCAAATTCAGCTTAATGTGTTTGAGTATTACTTCCTGTGGTTTGCTTATTACCCTGTTTGTAAGGGAAATACTGAGGCTTTAGGTCCTGTTTCGGTAAAGAGAGATCGGAGATTTAGGTTAGAGAATTGGACGGGGCTTTTGAATGCTAATAAGCGTGGTGTGGAAAGGAAGATTGAGTGTGATTTGTATGCGCGGCTTCTTTATGCGTATCTTCGTGCGTTTGTGCCTGTGTATGATGTGAATTCGCACCAGCCGTATCGAAGTTCGCTGCTTCATTATTATCCTTTGGGGTATGAAGGGAGTGGGATGGTGAGAGGTGAGTTTTTGGTGGATGCTTTTGTTCATTTTTGGTTGGTGGATAATGATTTCTCTCCTTTGCCTGTGAATGTGTGTAAGTCGTTTGGGATATCGTTTCCACTTCGTTCGGTTTTGGGAGAGATGCCTCCGACTTCGGGATTGGGGGAGGTGGTTAAGTTGTTTGTGAGGTATTTGAATTGCAGTGCTGTTGCTGCTATTGAAGGTCATGAGGGTGGTGAATATTGTGGGAGTCCTAGATTGGGGACTAATGGTTCGTTAGATACCCTGAAGTCAAAGGAGGTGACTTTTAAGGTTTCTTCTGTGTGTTTGCTTGGATATTGGAATCCGTGGATGCAGAGACCTCTGTACCGGTTTTTGTTGAGGACTTTTTTGTTTTGCCCGGTGGCAACTTCCGTTAAGAATGCATCTCAGGTGTTTGATGTTTGGATTAGTTACATGGAGCCTTGGGCAAGAAACTCGGATGATTTTTCTGAACTTGATGCTATTACCACTGGACTTGCTACGAATGAAAGGAAAGAGAACTCTCTGTCTAGAGCTGGTGTATATACACCTCAGTGGCAGGATTACGTTGTATCAAACTACCTATACTATAGTTCGTTGGTTATGCATTTTATTGGATTTGCTCACAGGTTCCTCCATAATGATGTGGAGTTAATTGTCCAAATGGTGCTTAAGGTGTGCTTCTTTACCACAACCACTTTATTTCTCTTTCTATTCATTTTATTTTCAATCATCAGGAACTCAATTTATTTGTAGTTTTTCTGTTTTCTTCCCTGCCCCCTTAGCAGGGGCGAGATTTTATGCTTACATATGTAGGGAATTCTTACATGATTACCCTAATACTTGTCATAGGCTTCTTCTTGCATTAGTCATGGTGTCAGCTGTCAACGTTTTCTCAAATATAATTCATTTTATCATTGGGTTTCCTCCAAAAGTTTCAGAAGTTACCATCTGAAGGTTCTTCCATTTGTTTTAGAAATTTTCAAGGATGGCGTTGGCTTCTAAATGAAACCTTTTGCACCAATATGAGTTCATAATTTTGTTGTTTTGCATTGGCATGGATTTTGCGGGAATAGTGAAAGTCAGCGGTGTCATTCTACTTAGGACACTTCGATTAACTCTTAATTTCACTCATCATTTATATTCATATCTGATATTGCTGTTCCTATTGGAGTTGTTATTACATTTCTGGAAAACCAGTCTGCAGACTCTTAGTGAAATAAAATCTATCTGATTTATGTTCGATACTTTATGATGTTTCAGTTTTTCTACCTGATGGGATTTTCTATTATGTCTTGAGTTCTTGTTATTGTGAAGCTTGAGGCTTTATTCTCTCTCAAGTCATTCTCATTTTTTTATTTGAGTATTCATTCTTGTATGCGGAAAGGTAACATTTCGATATATTTATCAGGTGTTAGACACTTTGACATCATCAAAAGAGCTTATTGACGTTTTAAAGAACGTGGATACCCTCTTTCATTCCAAACAGGCTGGATCAGGCAAATCAATGGCAAATAATTTGTATAGATATATCCCCATTATACGTGAACAGCTGCAGGCAAGTGTTTTTTTTTCTCCTGCTTAAGTTTTTTGAGTAGCATTTATATATTACTCTAATGGTTATCGTATTGATTATCATTAATTGTGCTTTCCAATCCTTATGTTTGTTCTAATTTTGAATATTATTATTATTTGCTTAGAATTCTAAGTTTTGATTTTCTCAATTATAATTTCTACATTTTTTGGTTCACAAGTTTAAAGTTAACGTGGTTTTGAATATTGACACTTGTTGATTTGTTCTGGACTTGGTTTATTGTCAGTTCGGATGTATTAGTTAATTCTTGTTATTATTAAGTATGAGGCTTGAGCGAATCCTTGATATTGGTTAATTTTAGGATTGGGAGGATGGGTTATGTGAGACTGATGCTGACGGCTCATTCTTGCATGAAAATTGGAACAAAGATTTGCGGCTATTTGCTGATGGAGAGGATGGTGGACAACAGCTGCTTCAGGTTTCATTACTTTCCTGTGCCCCTATAATTTTTTCATTCTTATGTGACCAATAAATTATATATATACCTGGCTTAGTGTTCACATTTCAGTGTATGGTATTGCAGCTATTTATACTGCGTGCAGAAGCTGAGTTGCAAGCAATGTCTGGTGATAATCCTGTGCCCAGCCTCCAATGTGTAGATTCATTAAAAGCAAGGCTGGGGTCCATGTTTGATGGGCAAATTATGAAGTCAACTTCAACGGTTCCAGAACCAAGGCAGCATCAGCAATCTCATGATGAGATATTCAAGCCAAGAAGAGCTGGCAAACATGCAATTACTGATTTCCAATACAAGGGTGACTGGATGAATCGTCCCATATCCAATGATGAGATCGCGTGGCTTGCAAAACTGCTCATTTGGTTGTCTGCATGGTTGAATGATAGTCTTGGACTGAATCAAGCAGAGAGCAGTCAAGGGGATTCTGGACTGTCATATGTGGAGTTAACAACTGATGTCACTCGTGTATGTGGACCTTCAGAGGCCCTGAAGGTGTTTTTCTGTGCTGTTGGTTCTTGGCTTCTTTTCTTAGGGGGTGCCTCTCTTGGACTAATGAGAAAATACGGTCTAAGGATAAACCTTAGGATTTTGGCTTCAAAGAAGGTCGCGTTGGTTTTGATTCTATACGCTGTTTTTAGTAGCTTAAAGAAACTTGTTCGAGCTTTTTGAAACTGGTAGGGGTCAAGTTGTATTTAACATACAGAGGGTGTATAGAGAATTGTAGAAATTTTGGAGAGAATGTCTTCAACGATTGTGTATAATGTGTTCCAACTTTTGTAATTTTCAAGCCATGTCATCAATATATAGTTTTAATTACCAAAAGGACCATGGTAAAAAAAATTACCAAAAGGACAAATTTATTTCATGTTCCCTTCGACAAATCGACCAATTAGAATATTGAAATTAACATTTCTGTATTTACGAGAACTAAGACTGAGATGCTTCTGGTGAAAGAATTCTTTGTTCAAAGGTCAAACTGTATTGAGAGCATAATGCAGCGACATGATTACAGAGCTGGGATAGTGCAATGATTACAAATTTGTTTCATGATTACAGCAAGGCTCATTTTTTATTTTTGAACTGAAAAAAAAATGTCAGTTTTTTATAGGAGGCCAATACTTCATCGACTTGACAGAGAATTTCTTGCACAAACCATCAAGCAAACAAACAAGGGCTAATCATCTATTCAGAGAATTACTGCCAGCTTCTAGATGCTAAGGGCAAAGCAAAAGACAGCCAATGAAATTACAAGCAGCTAACAAGTGAAATCATAACTATTCAGTCCATGCAGCAAGGGCATTGGAAGTTGGAACCACCACAATCACTATGAATACAAAACAAGCTAACACATGTATAGAACCATATTTCCAGCATCAAAGTACATGCAAATACCTTGCTACGTTTTGAACATGAAATTGTACTTTCTATAAAGGGAGTGTGATACAATGTTAAACTCGTGTGTTCGTTATAAAATGGATACTGAAAATTAGAATGAGCTTTCGAGAAAGTCTCGCTTTTTTAATACTTATTCTCATTCGTACTCTATATACCGAACGCATGAATCTAACTTGCCCTTTCCTATTCCATTTCTATAATGGACCTTTACCAGTATCAAACCTCACACAATAGTTTTAGACACAGCAAAAAATGTTTAACACAATCACTTCCCAAGCCGTAGTGCAAAAATGAGATACTCAACATTAATGACTTAAGATCAACATAAATCATAGCTGAATAATTGAGAGATAGGACCTACGGAGAGTAGCCACTTCAATTCATCTCAGTGGTTCATCTGAACTTAATTGACAAACTGAACTAAGCACACAAACGGAATTGGTGAAAATTACATTAAAGCTAAAAGATGCCACAATCAACCATATTCATTCAGCAGCAGTTGCTAGCTACAAAAAAACGATCAATTCAAAGGCCTCATGTACAAAATCTTGTAGCTGCGGCAAAGATTTGCCACTGCTCATTTCTTATGTTGATTGTTTTCTCTCTCAGTCCAAGAGGGAATAGCCAGGTAATAAGAGTGAGCACGTAACATACATAACCAGATTCTTAAAGTGAATGAAACATAAGATCAGTAAAACATTGAAAATATTCCATACAATGTTTTTCATCATACCTACTACATCATAGCCTTCATAATCTCAACCACAACATGATAGTCATTTCTTACATAAAAGCCACACAGGAATAACACAAAACTTTATTCTCTTAACATGGCCTAATCTTACTCCCTCAAGTTACATAATTTAAGCTGCAAATGTAAATCACCAAATCATCATCAAACCAATACCACAACTTCAATTCAAGCCTAATGAGAAGGAATCATGCCAGTCTTTCTAGCATAAGCAAAAATACCACCAGCCTCAATAACAGGCCCAGCATCACCAATAGGCTTCAACCTATACTCCTTCCCAGAGCTATGATTAATCAACCTACTCTCCCCCAACTCCACAGTAATAACATCACCAGTTTTACACTCCTCACAAATCCTCACCTCAGATTCCAAGGGATAAACCTCTCCAGTGGCCACAGAATTCCTGAAAAATATCCTTGCATAGGATTCAGCCACCACAGCAGCCACACCAGAAGCTCCCAAAGCCACAGGAGCATGCTCACGAGAGGACCCACACCCAAAGTTAGACCCAGCAATCACAATTGAATACTTTGTTTTTGTCTCATTTGGGTCTATGAATCTGGTGGTGTATGATGCTGGTAGGCCTATGAGGGCATAGGAACCAAGTTGTTCATATTCCTCAGGCTTTGAGGGGACTAAGGTTAGGTACTCAGCTGGGATTATCTGGTCTGTGTCTATGTTGTCGCCCACGACATAGCAGAGGCCATGGAAGGAGGCTGAGGAATTTGTGGTAGAGGAAGGAGAAGGAGTCGCACGTGTGGTGAATGAAGGGGCACGTGTGGGGTGAGTGGAGAGGGTGTTGGATGAAAATGATGAAGTGGGTAGTCTTAAAAAGTTGGGATTGGGCGAAAATGAAGAGAAAGATGAGATCTTGGGAGAGAATTTGATGTGGGGGTGGTGGTGACATGTAGTAGCCATTGTTGAATTGGGAAAGGTTGAAGTTTGGAGTGTGGCGAGGGTGAGGCGGTCGGCTGGGTTGGTTATATTTATAGTAGGCAGTAGGCACCAGAAATTGAGATTGGGCCTATGGAGGATCCAAGCTTGCTTCAAATGTTGGATGGAACTTGGGAGATGCTAATTTTTCTTTTTTTTGGGTTGTTTTTTTAAGTGGTGATTATATTTTTTTTGTTGAAAAAAAAAATTAGGAAATGGTACATGCTCTACCCAATCCCAATCCCGGGTTAATGAATGTCAATGCTCCATGGGGCCATGGACCAGGTAGGAGATTACATGCACCTCCACCTCCCCTGGCTATAGGGCCGACAACCACGAGAGACTAGGCCTTAGGGACATCGCTTCACACCAGATGTAAAATCCCTTCTAGGACCTCGATGGAGGCATTCAAACCACAGAATGTTCTTCCCAGGAATTGAACTTGCGACATGGTGACAACTTATCACTCATTATATAACTCCCTTCCTACTAAACCCAGGGCCTATAAGAAGTGGTGATTATATTTGGGTTGTTTATTTTTTATCAGAAAACATAAATGATTTTGTTAAACTAAAAAATTGAAATACAAAATATATATGCTTATATGGTAACATAAAATAGATCATCTATAATTTACCCAAAAAAAATAGATCATGTATAATCAAGATGTTTTTCATCTAAACTTTTTTGAATTGAACATTTAAACATAAGTTTTTTTTATCAGAACATCTAAACTTAAGTGACTAATAAGTGAAGGGTTTAAGTGCAAAAATGGCCATGTTATTGTCACGAAAGAGCAAAAGTAGTCATGTAAAAAAAATTTTGAGTAAAAGTGCCCATCAAAATTTCAAAACTGGAGAAAAATGTCAATTACAATTAATTTTTTTGACTTTTTGACGCATCATACTCTGTCAATTCATCTCTCACTAAAACAAGTAGCAAACTTATGTGTTTATTTGCTTTTGTGTGATGATGACAAGACAGAGGATGATAAGTGAAAAAGTAAAAAAAAAATTACCTGTGATGAACATTTTTGCCCCAATTTTGAAATTTGATGGACAATTTTTCTAAAAAAAAATTTAAATGACTATTTTTGTATCTTCATATATACATTTTTCAGTTTATCCGAGAATAGACATTTGATAATTGATAAGGAAACATAAAGACTCGACCAAAAAAAAAAAAAAAAACTCGACCAAAAAAGAAACATAAAGGAAGGAAGGAAGTACTTCGGATTCGGATTATCCACCCATATATCATAATCCTTCATCCTCCAAAAACCCTAGCCATAGCCATAGCCATAGCCATAGCCATAGCCACCCACCTTCACAAACATCCATCCTCGCCTTCCTTCCTTACCTTAATCACCACATCAACTTTCCATCTTTACCCTTTTCCCATTCTTCCTCCATATGCCAATTCCACACGTGCATGCTAATTAGACAACTCCATCTAAGGTAAACCAATGCCTTTTACTCAATTAATCTCTCTTTTGTTTTCTTGTTTATTAGTAAAATGCCATATCTTCCATCGTTGCTAACTCCTTTTTCATAATAACTAGCTTCTGGAATTAGTAGAACATGAAATTATATATCCTGCTCCTGAATTAGATACAAAAGCTTCTTGCTTTCAGCAATACTCATTTCCACCATGCATTAATTATTTGATTCGTATGATATCATGTTTAGTTGAATTTGGCATTTTGGATCTGAATTGTACTCTTGTGGGATATAATTGAATTGTTGTGGTATTATTGTTGTTGTAGTTGCCGTCAGATTACTAGTATGGCCTCTGAGAGTGGTAAGAGTTTTGCGAGGAGGGACCGATTGCGTCAAATTGAGGAAAAGGTTACTCAATGGTGGGAGGAGAAAGGGGTTTTCAGGGGTGAACCTTGTGAGAAGCCGCCAGGACCTGGTGAGAAGTTCTTTGGCAATTTTCCATTTCCATACATGAATGGATATTTGCATCTTGGGCATGCGTTTTCGCTTTCGAAATTGGAGTTTGCGGCGGCTTTCCATAGATTGAGGGGTGCCAATGTGTTGCTCCCGTTTGCGTTCCATTGCACCGGTATGCCCATCAAGGCCTCTGCTGATAAACTTGCAAGAGAGATACAACAATTTGGAAATCCACCTGTCTTTCCTAGTGAGGTACAGGAACAAGAGGATGAGGCTCCAAAGGACAGCGATAATGCCGGAGAGGCAGATCCAAATAAGTTTAAAGGAAAGAAGTCCAAGGTTGCTTCAAAATCGACTGGACAAGTCTTCCAGTGGGAAATTATGCGAAGCTTTGGCCTTTCTGATAGCGAGATATCTGAATTCCAGGACCCCTATAAATGGCTGTCCTACTTTCCTCCACTGGCTGTTGAGGATCTTAAGGCATTTGGGTTGGGCTGTGATTGGAGGAGGTCCTTCATCACAACTGATATGAACCCATATTTTGACTCCTTTGTTAGATGGCAGATGAGAAAGCTGAAGTCCATGGGTAAAATTGTTAAAGATATTAGATATACTATATTTTCTCCCTTGGATGGCCAGCCATGTGCTGATCATGATAGGGCAAGCGGTGAAGGAGTGCAGCCGCAAGAATATACTATTATCAAGATGGAGGTGCTTCAACCTTTCCCCCCCAAGTTTGGGGCACTTGAAGGAAGAAAAGTATATTTGGCTGCTGCAACATTGAGGCCTGAGACCATGTATGGCCAAACCAATGCATGGGTATTGCCTGACGGAAAGTATGGAGCCTTTGAAGTCAATGAAACTGATGTGTTTATTCTTTCAAAAAAAGCAGCTCTTAATCTTGCCTATCAGAATCACTCACGGGTCCCTGAGAAACCTACTTGCTTGCTTGAGTTGACTGGTAATGACTTGATTGGCTTGCCGTTGAGATCGCCTCTTTCAGTTAATGAGGTCATTTATGCTCTTCCTATGTTGTCTATTTTAATGGATAAAGGTACTGGGATAGTTACTAGTGTGCCTAGTGATGCCCCGGATGACTACATGGCCTTGCATGACTTGAAGTCAAAACCAGCATTTAGAGCAAAGTATGGTATCAAGGATGAATGGGTATTGCCCTTTGAAATTATCCCTATTATTGAAATTCCGCAGTTTGGAAATAAGTGTGCAGAGACAGTGTGCTTGCAGATGAAAATTAAGAGTCAGAATGAGAAAGAAAAACTTGCAGAAGCCAAGAAGCAAACATATTTGAAAGGATTTACTGAAGGAACAATGATCATTGGAGATTTTTCTGGGAAGAAAGTTCAGGAAGCCAAACCATTGATCAGGACTAAACTTTTAGAGACAGGTCAGGCTATCATTTACAGTGAACCAGAGAAGCAGGTGATGTCACGATCTGGTGATGAGTGTGTTGTAGCTCTTACAGATCAATGGTACATTACATATGGAGAAACTGAATGGAAGAAGCTAGCTGAGGAATGCGTGTCCAGTATGAATTTTTATTCTGATGAGACAAAACATGGGTTTGAGCATACTTTGGACTGGCTGAATCAGTGGGCCTGTTCACGATCATTTGGACTAGGGACTCGTATTCCATGGGATGAACAATTCCTGGTTGAGTCTCTCTCTGATTCCACTCTTTATATGGCTTACTACACCGTTGCACATCATTTACAGAATGGACACATGTATGGATCAGGTGAGTCCTCTATTAAACCTTCACAAATGACTGATGAAGTTTGGGATTATATATTCTGTGGTGGGCCGTACCCTAAGTCAACCGATATCTCTTCTTCTCTTCTCCACAAGATGAAACTTGAGTTTGAGTATTGGTATCCCTTTGATCTCCGGGTCTCTGGGAAGGATCTGATCCAGAATCATCTTACCTTCTGCATTTACAATCACACTGCAATTCTGCCTAAACATCACTGGCCTCGTGGATTTAGATGCAATGGCCACATCATGCTCAATTCCGAGAAGATGTCTAAATCTACTGGAAATTTCAGGACTTTGCGTCAGGCAATTGAGGAGTTCTCCGCTGATGCCACACGGTTCTCTTTGGCTGATGCCGGTGATGGTGTTGATGATGCAAATTTTGTGTTTGAGACTGCAAATGCTGCGATTCTCAGGCTTACCAAAGAGCTTGCATGGTATGAAGATGTTTTAGCCTCTGAATCGTCAATGAGAATCGGTCCTCCATCTACTTATGCTGATCGTGTGTTTGCCAATGAAATAAATATTGCTGTCAAAACAACTGAGCAGCATTTTAGCAATTACATGTTCCGAGAAGCTCTCAAGACTGGCTTTTATGATCTTCAGGCTGCCAGGGATGAGTATAGATATTCATGTGGAGTTGGGGGCTATAATCGTGATCTAGTGTGGCGCTTTATGGATGTTCAGACACGCCTCTTAGCACCAATATGTCCACATTATGCTGAATTTATTTGGAGAGAGCTTTTGAAGAAGGATGGTTTTGTAGTGAATGCAGGTTGGCCTACTGGGGATGCTCCAGATCTTACCCTAAAGAGTGCCAACAAATATTTGCAGGACTCTATTGTTTTGTTGAGGAAGTTGCTTCAAAAGCAGCTTTTTGGTTCAAAGAAGAGTAATAAAACAGGTGCTCAAGTTCCATCACCAGACAACAAGTTAACTGGCTTGATATATGTCAATGAACAATTTGATGGTTGGAAAGCTGAATGTCTGAGGATTCTTCAGAGCAAATTTAATAATGAAACCCGCACGTTTGCTGCAGATAAAGAGATTATGGAAGCTTTACAAAAGAGTTCTGTTGGTCAGTCGTCCAATTTTAAACAAATCCAAAAGCTTTGTATGCCTTTCTTGAAGTTCAAGAAGGATGAAACAATTGCACTTGGGGCTCGGGCTCTTGATTTGAGATTGCCATTTGGTGAGATTGAGGTTCTTCAGGGAAACCTGGACTTAATCAAGAGACAGATAGGCCTTGAAGATGTGGAAATTTTGTCTGCAGCTGATGCTGATGCTGTAGCTAAAGCGGGCTCTTTAGTTTCTCTTCTAAACCAGAATCCTCCATCTCCTGGAAACCCAACGGCTATTTTCTTAACCAGGTAGATCTTGTATGAGTTTTATGACATTGGATTGTTTTGCTATAAAAACGTAGGATCATACTTTTCCTTGTAATTCTCCATCTGGATTGGCTTACTGAAGTTTGGTTGTTAAGTATATGCCTTGATTGAGATAATTTTTTGTCATGGTCTGTTGATTGTTATCTTGTTTGTTTGTGTAATGTGTATTCCTTCATCAGGTAACTGTTTGAGCTTAGCATTGGTGTATCAGTTAAGGAGGGCTTCCTTCATCCTGTCACGAATTATTTTAATTCGTATTTGGAACTTCAGATGGGCGGTGGTGTCTGTATCTTTTTGAGCTGTATAGAAGAGTATGACAGCAGATTAAGGATAAGCTGAAGTAAATTAACTTGTCTTATGTCTGGTGGTTACATCCTTTTATAACGGTATCACAGTTTTTGACACTATGCATTCGTTAGGAACTTGTATATTTGATTACGTTTTTTTGGGAACACCATTTGATTATTATGTTTATGCCCATCTGAACATAAAATTTTTGTGATTGTGCTGGAATCAGAGGTCCATATTTTTTTTCTCACATATTTTACCAAATGTCTCACATCAATGTGTTGAATACAATCGAGGAAAAGGACAATATATATTGATTCTTTTCACATTTTATTATTGTTGAAAACTATGAAAATAATTTAGATTAACCATTCCTATTAATTACTCGTCGTTCGGTTCGGTCTGAGGTCGTGGATGCAAATCAACTTCTTTGCAAAAATGTAGGGTTATGACTCCTTTCCTTCCTCACCCTCACCAAATGGGGATCTAATTGAGTTGACCTTTTTTTATTCCTATTAAATACTCGGATCGCCAGCCAAAATATCTGGATCAACATGAAGGCATGTTTGGAAATCACCGTTATAAAAAATTATTCAAATTTGAAGTGATCAGACTTATGTCACATAAATTAGTGCTCATACTTATTTACCAAATGGCTTGGGCCTTTGGTCGATCTATTATGTTCTCATGGATGGGTGGAAGGTCAATTTGGATGAAGAATTGGAAAATAAATATTGTGAAACTCCAAATGATTTACAAATATAGCTATGCTTGATGAATAAATATACAATTTAATTGTGTTTGGCTTTCATTAAATTTTCTTTTTGTTAATTCCACTATTTTCTGCCTAATTAATATACTCAATATTTTTATACATTTTCGCGCATGCCATATGGATGAATGTTATAGTAATTTTATAAAATCAAAGCAATACCACTGTTATGATTTTTGAAACTTGGAAGAACAATAATTGAAGATCTTGATAGGTAAGTGGGTTAATAGCAAAGAGTTTTGAACATCTTCAATACTGAAAATAGTAAAATAAGTGTTGAATTTGGAAAAAAAAAAAAAACTCATGATATCACGCCACCAGCAGAATTTTTGTCGACTATGTAGGTTCAAGTGATCACTAGTTGGCCAGTCGAAGCCAACACTTAAGCCTAGAGTGTGTCCTTGTTATAGCATTCCTTAAGATTTTGCAATGCTTCTCGAATAGTATCCTCATCTTGATTGGAATATTTTAGGCATAGTAAGCGTTGAGCAACCAAGTAAGCCCTCTGAATAGAATGATATTGGAGGCAGTTGACTTCCATTCTCTTTACTTCCTGGACAAGCATAGTCAAAATCCAATTCGTAAACCAATCTCTATTTTCCAATTTTGAGACTATTTTGTAGGAATGATCACCTTTTCTGTAATCTTGAATGTGATCATTCTGGCTGTCTCAATAACAGAACTTGGTAAACCAGCCATTTCTGCCAAGAGTAGGCCATAGTGTGGGACATGTCTTGGCCCTTCCTTAAGCTCAAACTGGGGAAAACAGAACGTTAGTTCGTACTTCATAGATCATCGACTCTGCTTAAGTTGAAAACAAAGAGATAAATCAGCAACCTTGAAATCTAGATGGTTGTTTTTCAAGTCAACATGGAAGTGAAGGATTTTCACGTTCGGGTACACAGTCGCTAATTCTGATAAGTTTTCCATATGAGTTGCAAGTATAGTATATCTGAACAGAAAAAGAAAACTTGGTCAAAGGGCCTAGAAACCAATCAATCTACATCAGTAAGGTTGTTTCATAGCTGGTGAATGCATGCAAAAATCAGTGCCATAAAATTAACAGGGCCCCAATAAACATCAGAAAAATGTAAATTCCTACCTGCAAATGTTGAAGTCATTTATGCTTGCTAGTTAACCAAAAGGAATATGAAGAGTAACCTTCATTTATCAATTGTCCATAAATTTAATCGTGAAAACATCGGTCAAGTTCTTGGTGATTAATGATATTATGATAAAAGTGTGTATCAAGGGAAGATTACGCTTTGAGTGATAAAAGATGCTCGCAGCAGCTCCATGCAATTGCAAAACCATCAGATGAAGAAGTAGCCCTCCCAAGTTCGTCCATAACGATCAGACTCCTGTATCCAAAAGAATGTTTAGGAAAAAAGATACCATTTCTACCAAGGATAAATATCATTAACTACCTTTGGGTTACATTCTGCAGGATGAAAGCTGTCTCTTTCATCTCTGTCATGAACTACACATCCAGATAACTTTATGTGTCAAGAGCCAATGAATATGATTTTGACATGGGAAGTCGAAAAACACGATAAGTATATAGAAAAATAGCTTAATTGCAGGTGTCACATTGTACCGTGCTGGAGTTTGATTCAAGATTATCAACTGCACCCATCCTAGTAAACATTCGATCAACAACCCTCAAAGTTGAGAAGCGAGCAGGAACATAACATCCAACTTGAGCAAGAATAACTATGAGGCATACTTGTTGAAGGTAAGTACTCTTTCCGCTCCTGGAACACAATATCACTACTTGATCAGCTCGAGCAGCTCATACCTCTTTTATTAACAGTAAACTTCAGCTTTGAATTAGAAGTGATCTTACATGTTGGGGCCAGTGACAATCACCATATTTGAGGCTTCGGATAGAAATATATTATTGGGCTGTAAGATGAAAGATCGTCTCATTTACCCAGAGAACAATGCAAAGCTTTCTCACGCTCTTCTAGAAAAGTGAAAAGTGAAATAGAAATAGAAACTGCCATAGAAAAACGATATGCACAGTACTTACAACGAAATCATTGTGTATACTCTCGAGGATAGGATGTTTGCCAGCATCAATTGCCATTGGTCCATTCTCTGGTAAGTTTATTAACGATTAAGAATTTTGCCCATGGAGCTATCAGAAAGTACAAAAATGTTCAATATATCTTACCCATTCAATTACCTGTAAACTCAGGCTTTGTATAGCTATCAACAGGCTTGGTTGATATCATATTAGCAAATGAATTCACAATCATATCCAACAGGCACAAAACCTCAGCAAGCATAGTCAGCACAGACACATTCTCACGAATGGCATCCATCAGTTCTGCAAAATTTTTCAAATGAAATTTATTTAATTTGAGACTACCCTGACTACCATAAAGATACAAGATTGTACGAGCTCAAAGAAATCAACAAGTAATATCCACATCTAGAACCTTCTAGGCAGATCTCTGTTCTTGTAAAGCATTCCGCCGCGGCAGATTTATTCCTAGCATTCAACTGCAAATTTCAAAGTGAAGGAAGAGTTTCAAAAGCCAGGACAAATTTTGTGAAGTAAGCAATATCTTTGCTGTATGGAAGCATACATAACAAATAAAATTGCATTTAAAAGTTTCACTTATCAGAATTCCCACGTTATAATTTTCTGCTGGAGATTCATTCCTTTTGGCCATCAATTCATTTTTTTCTTGGCATTTGCCTATATTTTTTCCTTCAAAAAGTAAAGTTAAGGTCTCTTTTCAAAGTTCCTGATGGTCTTTTTCCTCATACATGATGTTAGGATCCCCTTAACGTTGACAGAGGCCTTTATGGGAGGCCTATTTCCTCCTCTTCTAAGGGACGATATGGAGCACTACATCTCATAATTGACAGGGCATGACTATGGTTTCAGCAAGCTTCAACGCACATACTGACACAGATAATTATTATAACCAAACTGCGCAGTCAAACAAGAAAGATTTCGAGTAGTGGCTGCCATGTCTTATTCACAAGTCTCCTAAATATCATATTATGTATAGGAGTATAATTATGAATTCCACATGACCAAATTACTCACAGATGCAAGCTCCAAAGTCGAACAATGTATGTTGTTCCCATGTTTTATCACCTGACATAAGCCATCAGAGAATTAGCTCAGTAGAAAACGATTTCTACGAGGACTTTCTGAAGTAAGCGCATAGAAGATCTAATCCTGACCTGAATGAACTTGCTATGAAGCTTTCCTTTAACATCTTTCTGTGGTATGACAAAGTAGAATCCCTGCCTGTTTTTGAAGACGAGTTTTAAGTTGGGCAACTTGAAATCTTCACGATACTTGTTTGCAAGATTATGGATCGCTGTCAGCGTGATACAAAATAAAATGCTTTAGAAGACTGTATTTCAACTGTTGAAAATAAGAGGGTTTCACAAAAATAAAAGTCTTCTCTTTATTTCATTGATGTGCTTACATACTTATAATATAAAAGTTTCCTAAAAGATAATTAAACTTCTCCTACAAGTTTACCTAATAAAACTCCTAATAAAACATAATATTCTTGCATTCTAACTATTTCCTAATACTATAATTATTTCCTAATAATAATCTTCTAACACTCCCCTCAAGTTGGAGCATCCAACTTGTTATAAAGATAATCCCAAAAACAAACAAAACTCAACACTCCCCATGAGCAACAAATCAGTGAACTTGATGCAAAACCAAAGATGAAATCTGAATCTAAAAATGCTCAACACAGAGCAACCAAAACATGCCAAAACAGGCAACAAACAGGAGCTCATCCCAAACAAAACCCGAATGCAATCACCACTGGGATCCACCGGAACAGGATGACAACTCCAAAACATGAAGTTCAAACAGAACTCCAAATAACAGAACTCCATACCACCAATGGAAATAGCATCAAGATCACAAACTCCATATCACAAGAGGGGCAACCAAAAATGTCAAGAATCAAACTGCAGCCAGCAAGAGGCACAAACCAACACCAAAAAATCTGAAACAGCTAAAATCTGGAATCACAAGATCCACGAACACCTTTTTTCTCTTTTTCTTTTTGGCCATTGAACACAAGAAACAAACTATCCCAAATAATACCAAGCAAGAGAACAACTAAATAGCTTCACCGGAGCTACAAACAATCCAAATCAAGCTTAGAAACAGAAGGCGAACGTTCGCCAGCAGAAAAAGGATTTTCCGGCGACGCATGCGGTGGCGCGTGAAACGGCGGTGGCGGCGCGTGGGCGGTCCAGTGGAGGCGCGTGACGGCGCGTGGGGAGGCGAATCGTGGTCGGACCGGCTGGGGTTTGTTCGAAGGAGCCTTACGGTGCTTCCTCCTAACCGGGAAGACCAGAAACGAACTAGGGCGGCCAGAAAGAGAGCCTCTGCTCTGATACCATGTTGAAAATAAGAGGGTTTCACAAAAATAAAAGTCTTCTCTTTATTTCATTGATGTGCTTACATACTTATAATATAAAAGTTTTCTAAAAGATAATTAAACTTCTCCTACAAGTTTACCTAATAAAACTCCTAATAAAACATAATATTCTTGCATTCTAATTATTTCCTAATATTAATCTTCTAACATCAACAAAGATTTTGTGATTGATGAGATAGAAACCAAAGGAGGACACATGGAATAAAAACCTTCACTGGTGTCACAAAATGATCTCCGTGAAATATCCAACAGACCATCAATCCCAGCCTTGACAGCAAAGCATTGCTGAGTTCGTGCAACAAAAGGAACCCGTGCATGGAGTACATCTTCATCAATAACCTCCCCAATCCTGGAGCAAAGATAGTCCCTAAGGAATTGAGTGTAATGTTCCTATTGCCTTGTTGAAATGTCAAAAGGTTTGTTTTAGGTTTGTTTAATTAGTTTACCACCATCAGAATATACATTTTAATTTATGTGGACCTAAATATGTAAATATAAATTGGTATACAATATTCAGGTGATTTGATGTATACTTTGGCAAGTTGGCAACAAAATATTTGAGGAATACAAGTAATGATGGCATTTGCTCATAGGCAGGAAAAATTCCCCATACCTTTTCCTAATACGATCATATTTGTCATTTTCACAAACTGACTTGAAGATATTTGACAGAAGAAAACTTTTTGCATCCTTTAGCAACTGGCATGTTCATAAAATAGAAATGATCATTTGTAGCCTTTTGGACTTTTATGTTCTCACGTCAAGTATGGATGCGCATGCATGAAGATAGGTGTTTGCGTGTGTCCACATATATACTCTCAGCAAAAAAAAAAAAAACAGTAAGGTACCTTAGATAGTAGTGGCAGGGCATCCAAAGCAGTCTTGAGGAGAATAACACTCGATACTAACACTTGACTCTTTTTAGCATTATCAACTACCAGGGGTTCATTTGTAACTTTCTTTGGCTTGAAGCAGAAGTGGCATAGTACTCTATCTGGATTAAGAGCAAAGTCAAGTCCGTCTGTATGCATAACTACCACAGAAGCATTACTTAAAGACTAAATTTCGTGAGTTGTGGTTCCTACTTACCAGTTTCTTTTGGAAATTTACGCAAAACCTGAGAGAGGCCAAAAAATAGCTGTTCATTGCTCATCAGCTCGTCCTAAAAATGAAATATTGAAGACATATTATTGATCTAAAGAACTATTAGGTTATGCATCAAAAGAATTATCACTAGTCAACTATTAAACTATGAGATGACATATGAAACTCCATTTTAACCAAATAATTTGTCATGGATCATTGAGAGTTGCCTGCACTCTTTTGGTTAAATGATAACAGAGATCTGACATGGTTGATGAAGCATAAATATATTGTATCTTGTATGAGAGTTCAGAAGCTCATGCGCCATGTTAGAAACATAGGAAGAATTGTCCCAAAACACTCTGACAACTACTGCAAAGCTCTCTTCTGCATTTGAACCTACTACTATTTATTTTATATTTCTTTCATTCATTGTAACTACCGTTGTCAGTGACCCTCTATTTGATCAATAAAATACATTTCTTTTGCCTTTACAATTAAGTCTCCATTTACGAGCATCAACATTAACCTAAATGGAAAACCCACGGACCAGGCAATCAAGGCGAGCATTAATAGTCTGAATGTCTTTGAGAGGCTGCAACAGATTAGCACGGAGAAGCCTTGTCCTGAAAAGAACATATACAATGTCATATTGGTAATCCTGCATCAGTAAACTAAAATCATTCATCACATACCCTCCGATAGTTTTAGTTGTTCTCAACATGTGAAACAGACTTCTCTTTTTGTTGCTTGTTCCCAGTAAGGCAGAATGAAACGGCTCAATAATTTCCAAATTTTGGACGCTGTCATAAAATTCCAATCACTATAGCCATTTCAATAGACTTCAAACAAATGCATCGTAAAATGCAGACATGCTCAATTTCTACAATAAATATATCCATCCACATGAACGAAGATATGTTGACCACAATGAATTGTATACAAATTTTGATTTCAAAAAAAAAATCTCAAACAGTTGTAAACAATCATTTCAATATGCATATATACTTAAAGATAGGAAATAACAGCATATTTGCAGTTCAAAAATACAACTCTAAATGCTACACACATAGGCCTTGGCGATATTTCTTTATTCCCACTCAAAATCTTGATAAATAAATTTGTATTCAGAAATAATATTTCTTCATCGAAGTTATGTCGCATGAACTAGTAATCTTATGTGCTTCTTTTATCGAGAAGTAACAAAATGAGAACCCTTGATTTATTGTTGATGGATGGAACATAATACATACATTTGACTAAACATAAACAAAGAGTAGTGGTAAACACCCCCCTTCAACAATATGCTCAGAGAACCAGCAAGCTAACCTGGTAGTATCAATATTCATGTGATCAAACGATCCATTAAAGGTGACCTGAGATATTGGTATGAATGTTTAAGTAACTTAAATCTTCCAAACAAGAACTAAGTACAGGTTGAAACAGAAAAGCAAAGTATTCAACTTGATGAAGCTATAATTAAGGACAAGTATGAGCTCAAAGTTAAAACATTAAATGCCACTGCAGTAATATTATGGCAATTGTTTTTAAAAAACAAGATCAAATCAACACACAGCCTATTGAACAAATAACCAAGTGAGTATGACTTTTAAATTGCACAGAACTTTAATTTATTAATGAGTAATGGTGATGATAAGTTGAACAGCAATAACTTGAAAGTGACAAAAAAAAGTACAGCCAAGTAAGGAACAATTGTGCCTACCGACAAGGAGTGATTAGTAACAATAACCCCCTTTTCTGCTTCAGTCCTGTGGTAGAGTAACAGAAATGTGGTCAAGAAGTTCCAAAATAGCAACATTAACATCATAAATAATAAATTTATAATGAAACGATTACCACATCGATAGGATGCATCATATGATGGGAAGAGTGAAGTTTTTTGCATTATACAATAACTGAGATATGTTATTCCATCATAACAATTCCTCAAGAATAATTCTAAAGCAAGGCAAGTCAAAGTCTTCACTCGAATAATTTTATCTCCTTTTGTTTGGGCACCATAAAGGTGATACAATTTAACAATTTTTTTTAATAGCTTATTATTTTTGCACGAATGAAATCCATTAATCAATCAAAACAAACACTACTATATATGGCATTAAGAACTGAGTTATGGAAATACCACTTTATGGTGGCGGCAGCGGCAGCCAAACAGAGATAATACTGCTTATAATAAGTGTCCAAGCCAAGTGCCGAAGGCTCCTTAGATGCTAGGTTTTTTATTAACATAGCACCCTATGAAATAATACTTCAGTGACATGTAGGAGAAAAATATTAAAGCATCCTAAATCCCTGAAACAGTTGAAAGGATGAAAAGCATATAACAACACCTTCGTGTCATCAAAAAAACCACGGGCCAATACAACCTGCATAGTAAATACTGTCATCACAAATAAACATCCGCAATGGTTCATGAAAATTTAAAACTTTTACACATACACTATAACCCTAAATAGAGAAAGTGATATCACCTTCTTCAATGCACCATAGCATCTATCAACCAATTCTGTTACTCCAGCAGTAGAATTGGGTGCGGACTTGTTTGGAGGAATAATGATCACAATAGGGTCATAGAAATGCAGCAATGTTTTTGTATTCTGATACGAATTGCTAGTTTCAATGTATTGAGAAAGATGCAACGACGCGGATCTTAAATCAAAAGCAGCTAAGCCGACCTGTGCATGTCATGCATTTTGGTTAGGCAAATTAATTTCCTGAACTTAAATTGAAATAAATATGTACACCTTGCTGGAAAAATACACACAAGCTTTCCAGGCCTCTCAATTAATTAAAAGAATACTGATTCAAGATGGGAACCAGTACTAATACTTGGGCATAAAATCATAGATTAAAGGCACTAAAGTGACAATTTATTACTCGCTCCGGTCCTAAATATAGGACATAGGACCTAGTTGACTTTTTTTGAAAAATCCTAAAAAGAAGCAAAATAAGTTAATTATAAATTGATTTACCTAATTTTTTCTCTTATACTAGTTTATTTTACCTATAAGCTAATAGATGATCTAAAAAGATATCAAATATGTCATGATTTAATAACCTATTTTGCAACCTTAATCTCTAAAAAAAAAGTCAATTAGGTCTTATATTTAGGACCGGAGGTAGTAATAAGCTTTAAATTCTTCTCCCCCGGGGATATGACAAGAAATTTTACTTCACATAGTTTTATTTATGTCCAGCTTCAGTTAAAACCTATGAACATCTGTGCAAGACATGTCACTTGATTATATACAGTACAGGACGACCATTACAGCGAATGAATGCATGAAAGTCAAAGCAAAATTTCAAGTTCTGATCCAGCCACAAAGAGTTTCCATTCACAACTAAGATATGCAAAACAATGGAAAAACACGCGAATTCAAAATGAAATTCCTAGTCCAGCAACACAAATCGCTTGACAACGAGAAATAACAACTCTTCACATCAATATATTACTGATCATTGCTAACAGATATCTTTGATTGCCGACTATAACTAGCTAGCTCTAGTGGAATTCCTACCACTACAAGTAAATAAAAACATGTACGAGCATAAAACTTAAATACTCGCTGCAATCGCCATAAAAAAAGCACATACAAAAAGCAAACACTAAGCAATACAGAGAACGATTGAAAATTAAAGCAGATCAAGCGACTTGGCTGAATGAGCGTTCGATTTGAGGAGGTAATGGAATTTGAAAGAGATAAAATGGAATGAAGAATGTAAATGAAATAATGAACGATGAGATATTATTATGAACCTCTTTGGCTCTGTTCTCGATGAGAGAGACGATCATACTAGAATTCTCTGCACCCTCGTCTTCCATATTGCTTTGCTTTGCTTTGCTTTGCTTTGCACGACTCCAGCGAATTCTGTACTGTGAAATGTGACCTTATGTTGTGTTTTATTTGGCGGGAAGCTCAAGCCGAATTGGCGCTTCGGAGTTGGACGTCGTCGTTTTTAATTTTTTAGTTCTACGTTTTTAAATTAGGCTTTTTGGGACTTAATTGTAGAAAAGTCCTATAAACTCATCATATTAAAGTAAGGTCCTATACTTTAAATACAAAAGACCAAAATACCCCTTCTTCCTTGCCTATGAACTTGTTAATGTTTGCATATTAACTTGTCACAGGGTGGACCATGACCTTGTTAGAGTTGCTCATGATCTTTTTATATGTATGCATGACCTCGTCATTTCCTGCCCATGACCTTATCATACAGTCATAGGGAGGGGTAATCTGATCTTTCTACATTTGAAGTATATTAAAATAAGGTCCCTAGGGACCCTGGCTAGTTTAATATGTGGAGTTTATGAGAATTTTCTATTATTAAGTCCCCTGTGAGGGACTACAAATTAATTTTCCCAATTTTAAATTAGGTTGAAAGTCTAGGTTCCACCTTTCTTCAAAAAGCCAGGGACAAGTTTGTTTAGAGACATCTAAAGTTACCAATAGGTAATTAGTTAAGCTAGTAAGTGAGTTACAACCCCCGTAAGGATAAGAACATGTGTTTGAATCCCAAAAAATTCTTTCATTAAGAGATGAGACAACCTTATCTATGTGGACAACACTTTCTTCCCTCGAGTCCAAATTAAATCTTACCGTGATTAACTAACAATAAAGAAACATCCAAGTAATGAATGTTCTTTTCTTTTTGTGTGAAATTGGCACAAATATAAAACACTCCTAGTAAAAATGTGAAAACAAAATAGAAAATCTGACACCCCAGATATATCCTATATTCATTCACGAACTTAATACTTCTAGTTATAAGCTAGCTTATAATTATAATTAATTATATTTGGCATGTGTTATAAGTTGATCTTCTATTTTGATTCCTTAATCTTTACAAAAAAGTCAATTATCTCATAATTAGGATCAAATGGATGTAGTAATTGAAAACATTAAAAGGAATAAAAGCTATAGAAAAGTTTTTATGTTAGACAAGTAACTTTTAAGAAAAATATAAAGGGAAACGAGATTAAAAAACTCAGAATACTTAAGAATAAAATTATTTTTAAACTAGGTGTATAAACTTACAAGTGATTAAGATGTCATCAACTCATATGGGAGACAATATAAGAAAAATGCCCATAAAAAATTCTTACAATGTATCTAAACCTTTTTTATTCAATATTATCATACAGCAAAGACATTCCCTTCTTGTCATAACAAGGGAAAGTGTTTACAAAAATATCACTTAAATTCCTAAAATTCAGATTGATGATTTGATTATGTTAATATGATTGTATTAGTTAAAGTCATTATAATAGTTAAAATTAAAATCTCCTATTTTTTTGTTCTCTAAATCTGATAACAATATGGAAAGAAAGGAGTGAAATTAGCCACTGTGCTTTCTTTTTAGAACTTTTTTATTTTTGATTTTGGATTTACCACTCTGTCTTCTTTCTCAAGCAGGCAAGTACTATACAAGTGTACAATGTACAATACGATTCATGGTCGACAATCTAGCTAACTGATATTGCTAGTCTCTACGTTGCTAGAATTTGCTTCCTAACCGTGTTTTTTTCCAGCGTAAAGCACAGGACTTGACATTATATAGTGGATAGCACAGAGTGTAAACGCAGTGGAAAAGTTCGAAAATGAAATATAGGGTTCCACGCCAATTTACTGTGTTCCACAACTTTGTACGGCCTTCGTATGCGCTCAACAACTCTCGTTCCTTTTCTTCTTTCTTCAAAAAGTTTCAAGCAGCTCAAGCTCGAGCTTCCTTCAATGGCGGAAGCGCCAACTCTCAAGGTTACTTCACTTCCTTCACTTTTATATTCCTGCCTTTTAGTTTTGATTGGAGAAAACTGTGAGATTCTCTTGATTAACTTGTTCCTCTTGACATCATTCTCTTGTTGTGGTTTATTGTTTCCTGTGAATACTCCTCAGTTGCTTAATATAAGAGATAGTTCACTTTGTTTGAGAAATTAAGGAAGCGAAGTGAACACTTATTCATAATGTATTTTGTATATTATTACATATGATATGTTAGCTTATAAATCAAATAAACTAGTTTAGAGAAAAAATGAAGGAAAATCAATTTTAGCTTTCTCAGGATTCTAAAAAAAATGAACTTCCTCTTATAATTAGGAATATAGGGAGTAATATTTGCTTTCCTACTGCTTGAGTGGTGAAGGTATTTCCTCAAAGTCTCTTTGACACATTTTAGTGATGTTTCTGAATGTGGTTCATAGATTGTGGTCGTTAATATATGTTTTAGTAAGTATAAGTGTGAACTTCATTCAAATTTTGAATTACGTATACTGGACGAACTGACTAATAAGTGACATTTAGGTCAGCATTTGGTGAAAGCTATCTGAAAATATTAATGGTGAAAATTTTCATTCTATCATGCTTTATTAAGCTGTTTCAAATAGCTATTAATAATACACATTTTGATCATTTTCATTCTATCATACTTTAAGCTGTTTCAAATAGCTTTTGTTAATGTAGTTGGTCTAAACTAAGTTTTGTGAATACGCTGTTTTATATATTTTTCATGTCCATGTCCAAAATGTTGGAGCTTATGGCTATGAGTGTGTAGGTGATTCTTTTCTTATACCTGGCGCAACAGTAGCTGCCATACTTATGCTCGGTGCCCTCCATGCCCGTCGACTATATGATGACAAGAAGGTGCACTTTGATAACTCATAAGTCACTGTTTATTACAAGAACTCTATGGAACCTCTTTTTATTTATTGCTGGTTGACACTTATGTTTATTTTTTTTTAAATGTACCATGGTAGGATTCTGATTCAATGCTTCTATAAATTGGATTTACTGCACATGCTACCTGTTTGAAAAAATGAAGTCATACCTGATTTATATTATAGTTATACTCTAGATAAGCTTTTTTAATTCTGTTTCGTAACAGATTGAAGAGATGAGGGAGAAAGGAACTGAACTGGAGTTTCAACCCGATGTTAAGGTCCCCCTCCCCCACCTTGCTCCCATTAACAATATATATATATATATATATATATATATATATATATATATATATATATATAAGAGAAATTGATTTTCCTTTTTTAATACCTCGCATCAATGGTGTCACATTTGAGATGTTGACTTTAACTTATTTTCTTATTTTATATTAGGCTACATTTTTAAGAGTGCTGCCTCTGCGTTCAATCTCTAGATTTTGGGGATGCTTGGCTGGCATGGTAATCCCCCCCCCCCCTCCCACGCATCATCTTTGATATTTATCAATATGTTTGTCTAACTTAAACATAAATTTGTTCTTGAGTTGTAAATTGTAATTTTGTTGTCCTTGCTAATTTGGCTTCCCTCTTGTCCTGCTAATCATGTTTCTTGCATAATCATTTCAGTCTGGTGATAATTTTCAAATTTATATTGTAATTTGAATGTTGCCTATCATATTTAATTTTCAAGTTACTCGATTCACCTATTAGGCTATTGTGAAAAAATTTTCAGGAAATTCCCGTGTGGTTAAGACCATATGTATACAGAGCTTGGGCTCGGGCATTTCATTCAAGTATGATTGTTTTGTCTCTCCTGATTTTTATTTCAATATTATTCATTACATTATATGTTAATATGATCTCTTGATATCTAGATTTAAATGAAGCTGCTTTACCTTTAGACAATTATGCCTCTTTGAGGGATTTTTTTGTTCGCACTCTGAAAGAAGGTTCCAGGCCCATTGACCCTGATCCACGATGTCTGGTAACTGGTAACGGGTTTTAAGAAATCTCAAATTTCCTATCAGCTTCCTCTGTTAGTATTGTCAACTGATACATAACATATGGTCATTCAGGTTAGTCCTGTGGATGGTACAGTTTTACGATTTGGAGAGTTGAAAGGAGCAGGTGCAATGATTGAACAAGTCAAAGGATTTTCCTATTCTGTTTGTTCTCTTCTTGGTGCAAGCCAATTTTTTCCAGTAATAGCTGCTGATAGTACACATGAGAGGCATATTGAATTGGTAAGCACTACCGATGAGAAGAGAAACAGATCATGGTGGAGTGTCTTTTTAGCTTCTCCCAAAGTTTGGGACCCTAAATCATCATGGTAATTAGTTGCTGAATTTCCAATTGCCTCCTTTCAAGTTGAAAGTTCATAATTTAGACCACATGCTTGAAAGATTTTTTCTTTTGTTTGGGTGAATAATTGTTGATGGTAACTGATGTTTGCTTCTCAGCTGATTCATTAACTAACTACATTGCATCTACGGTTAGTTGGATGTCATAAGGCATATAAAAAAATCCATATTTGCAACTCTAGGATGAAACTGAACTGAAAATAATGAAATACTGTCAGTGTTATACTGCATTTGCCTCATTGCTTGGGTTTATATTGGAAAATAACTTTTTTTACAAGGAATTCCTGGGTTTTGAATAACAATTTGTGTAACAAAATATGACTGTTTTACATAAGTCTGGCACAATAAAAACAATAGATCAACTTCTTTATATTAAATGCATTCATGATGAGTGCATTTTATGAAGATTCTTATATAAAAATTTTCAATTGCAGTCCAGAGAGAGGGCTTTTTTACTGTGTGATTTATTTAAGCCCTGGGGACTACCATCGCTTTCATTCACCTACTGACTGGAACATTCTCGCTCGTAGGCATTTCTCTGGTAAAAAGATTTTGTTCATGTGCCTTTTTATTTTAACAATTTTGTAATGATGCCTTATCGTGATCTGTTTCAATAAGGTCTCTGTGTCTGTAGTTTGTTCATCCTGATATATTGTCGTGAATGAACAATAACGCTTTCAAGGACAAATGTGGGAGGAATAGTCACGTGAGTTTATTGATATAACATAGCAATCAAATGATGTAATTATCAACGAAAACAAAAATAATGTTATATAGTATGTGAAAAAAACATGTGATAGGTTGGCAAAAGGGAGTGGCAACATTCCCCCCACCCCACCCCCAAACGAAACAGTATCACTCTGTTTGTTTTTTTTTTTTTTTTTTTTTGTAGTTTTCCTCGGTCCAAGTAATCTTTCCTCTTTTACTTTTGGTTGGCAATGAGCAATCAGTTTTGGATGATCAATATATTGGATGATCAATTTTGGATGATCAATATATTAGATACAGTCATATTAGATACAACCAACTTATCTGTCAATGGTTATTTCTCTTGCAACCAAATTTAGGAGAGGAGAGGAATAGTAGGAAAAGGGGAGCAACTTTTCCCACTAATTTGTTGATAGGTGCCCGTTGCAGTTTTTGCATTGTGTTTTGAAATTTAAGGATTTTTTTGTTTGTGAAAATCATTTGAATCAATGGGATATGAAAAATGGAGAACTAGATTTGGCAATTTATCTTGTGAGTTTTCATCACACATTTTACTATTTTAATCTAATCTTCCCCCCTTCAAATTCTTTTTCTGTGTTATGTTGCAGGACGTCTTCAACCCGTGAATGAACGTGCTACAAGAACAATAAGGAATTTATATATCGAGAATGAAAGGGTAATTTAAACTGGCAAGGACAGATACAACAATTCTGTAATTATTAACCTGTATTTTTTTGCTTTCAAATATCTAGCTCTAAAAATAATGGTATTTTCTACTACTAAGTGATAAAACTAAATGGGCTTTCTTTTTTGTTGTACAGAGCATATATTTTGTCTTTTTTAAAAAAAAAATTATACTGGCTCTCTTTTGTGCTGTGCCAGCTATTAGTTTATTGTGGATGTTATTTATTTGTGTAACTCTTTTATGGGTTCAATTTGTGATACTATGAATGACATTTAAAGTTCCCACCTCAATGATTAATGGATCCCCTCGCTTATATTCTTCATTGATATGCTCCTATTTTTGCAGGTTGTTCTTGAAGGTCTATGGCAACAAGGATATATGGCTCTTGCAGCAATTGGGGCCACAAATATTGGGTCAATCCAGGTATTTTTAGCAGTTCCTTATTGGTGTATTATAAAACAAACAATGACACAAGTACTAGCATTACAATATGCTTTACATTCACCTATATTGGTTTACAATTGTAATTTGATATAAGTACTAGCATTACAAAAGCCAGAAAATTTTGGAACGCAATGGCACGTTGTAATTTTGTTGATAATAAATAGAGCTTTTGATCAATAAATTTAGTTTAAACTCTGACCCGACAGCTTCTCATTGAACCTGAACTCAAAACCAACCTGCCAAGGAAGAAGTTTCTTTATTCAGAGCCTCCTGAAGAGCGGGTTTATGAACCTAAAGGGGTTGGCAAGATGCTTCACAAAGGAGATGAGGTTAGAAAACACACTTTGCTTATCTTTGACTTTGTCTAGTTCATGTACAGTTATAACAAAAAGTCAAAAAGAATTGCAAAATGGCTACTAGTAGATAGAAATTGTTGGTCTACTAGTGAATTTCTTAGCCCTTGGCTTATTTATCAGTACTGCTATGACACAACACAATATCGTTTGTTGTATTCCTTGTCCTCAGTTAGGTGCTTTCAACATGGGATCCACAGTTGTGCTTATTTTCCAAGCTCCTACTTTGAAACTAGTTGAAGAAGGTGACCCCTCACCACCAGAGTTCAATTTCTCTGTCAGACGTGGGGACAGAGTCCGTGTCGGTGAGGCCTTGGGAAGGTGGAATTAAGTCTGCAGTGGCCTCTGCACAAGAGTGTGACAACCACATTCTGTATTTGAGTAGGAGTTTACTTCCGTGATTTATGTATACGGAATCTGTGTGATTAGGATGTTAAGGATTATTGGAGGGTCATATTTATTACGTTTTAGGATGCAATATTTGGTTGAAAGAAGGAAAAACAGGTGTCAGGTGGTGATGGAGGAAAAGAGCTCAGCCTCTATTATTTTTTTTTAGGGCAAAAGTGCTGATCTAATAACTAACTATTTCAGTTCTGGCATAAATAATAAATGACTGTTTCGTGGTACAAAAATAATAACTAACTTTTTGAATCGGTGCAAATATAATAAAGCTGGTGCTATAAGTTATTTTGTAGTTAATTGGAACCTTACTCATATTATTTTTCAAAGTGAAAATACTCTTTTACCCCTCCCAATTATAACTCAACCCTTCTTCATCCTCTATTCATCTACCAATATCAGATCTGACTATCTGAGCAAAAAAAATATCAGATCTGACTAAGGAACATAACCAATGGCTTGTCTCGACCAAAAAAAAACATAACCAATGGCTTGCCACCATTATGAAGATCTGATCAAGCAGAAGGAACAGAAGTGCAGCATCACCAAAACTAATTGCAATAAATCATATTGACAATAATCATAATTCATATCCTGATCAAGAACAACCTTGGGCTGCCGACAAACAAGAACAAAAATAATGAAATTATTGCACTAAAAAGAGCTAAAAACTCAAAAATCAATCACATCCCAGACATAATTGCAGATTCCTAAGAAATTGAAATTTATACAATCACATTAAGGTTCATCAATTTCATCCTACATTACAAAGAGAGCGATTTGACACTAATTTACTAAACCAGGGAGGCCACGAACTCAGCGGTGTTCAAGATAGCGGTGGAGTGGTGGCTGTGGGAAGTTACGGTGGACGAAAAGAAGAAGCAAAGGTGCTATGAAGGAGGACGCGATGGCAGAAAGGTAGTTTCGGTGGTCACGGGGAAGCTAACGGCGAAGATCGGTGACCGGCGGTGATGTAGAGATGGTTTCGACGGAGACAGAGGGGTGAATGGTTTTTTGAGATCTTGGTTCGATTTGTGGGAAGAGGACATGTACCGTCGATCCCGACGACGGTGTTGGGTTCAGCGGAGACAGAGGAGAGTGAAGAAGAAAGGTGGTCGGATGGAGGAGACGGTGGCCGGCGATGGTAGCTAGAGTGGTAGCTATGGAGGACTGAGATGTATCCAGTTGGCTGAAGTTTGACAGGGCTGCGAGGAGAAAGAGAGGAGAAGATGAAGAAGGGTTGATTTTAATTGAGAGGGGTAAAAGAGTATATTCACTCTGAACAATAATATGAGTAAGGTTCCACTAAACTACAAAATAATACATAACACCGGTTTTATCATTTTTGCACCGGGTTACAAAGTTAGTTATTATTTATGCACCGCGAAACAATCATTTATTATTTTTGCCCAAACTGAAATAGTTAATTATTAGATCAGCACTTTTGCCCTTTTTTTTATGAGAAGCTCAGCCGCTATAATTATTAGTTATAAAGAAACTGTCATACTTTTATTTTTGTCTGTCCCAAAATACAAGATAATTGAGTAAGTTAGCTGGGCAACTAATGCACGACAGCACGAGTATCAATCTTCCTATTTTGGCTCTCATTCAATTATTGAGTTAGTTAAGATATTACTTGAAATGATGATTATTTGATTAGGAGGACTGGCATATGAAATACATTTGATCGATAAAAACAAATTTTCTTGATATCAATAAATGTAATTATTTATTTATTTGTGTCTGGGGATGAACTCTAGATATTAAAATGCTTGAATTTGGGTAGAAAAAAATATATTGATCAGTGTTACTTATTTTCATTAGCTTCAGTATACGAACGTAAAATGATGAAGATGAACAAAAGGCATTTTCGCATTACAAAGAGAAACGTATTGTCTATTGTGGTCAAGAAATTGTGAATGAAATCTTGAGTAGTTTTTTGTGATTAGGGAAAGGAAAAATATCTAAAAATCATATACTCCTATTTTGGTTTTTTTCTAACAAAATATTTTGAAGAATACAAAACTGTATGGATGATAGATCATGACAGTGACAGATATCAGAATATCATGAATAATGAATCAGATCAAGCCTCTTCTCCTCTCGCCATTAACCTCTGAATCTACAAAGCAGGAGCCTCTCATTTCGTAGTTCTCTTATATCATATCCTGTTCCTGAATTGACAAAGAAGCCTCGATCACAATTATGTGATCTACAGATCTAAACATACAATCTCTCTCTTCGAATAACATTTAGGAAAAAAATTAACTCAAGTCGCAACTGAATGGAAATGAAAAGGAAAAGGAAAAAGAAATGAGTTAAACTAACGTGTGTTTAGAGTAGGAATAAGAGGAAGGAAGTCGCTTATTGAGGAACATCATGTAGGCGACTGGTAATACAACTCCGATGAACATTATAACAGCTCCGATGAAGTACCTGCTTGCGCTAGGAGGCTCAACTTCAACGAACACCGTAACCTGAGAGAAAATCTTCAGAGTAAATCCGGTGAAAATCGAAATCAAAGGAGAAAGAGATAGTTACACTTACAGGCATGGTGAGGAAGACGAAAGGAGAGAGATTCTTTGGTATGAATTAGAGTGAGATGTTGGCAGATTTTGTTAAAATCAAATTATTGGTAGGAAACGCCGTAAATTTGCTAGCGAACCCGCCACAAGAAACATTTCCCGTGGCCTCAACTGACAAAATTCCCCTTTTCAAATTATTGGCAGGAAACATGGTAAATTTTAAAATGATGAATTTATTTGAATTTGTGATAATTTTAAATGGATGAAAATTTTAGAAAGGATGCTAAAAATATATAAGGAAAACTTAAATCATGCTTTCATGAATTTAAAAGAAACTAGGAATACGCAGTCCCAGACTAATTTTTTTATAAGGATTTATCAATTTTACATAAGTACTTGTCAATATATTTAATAGAATTTATAAATTTTGTATTTATATTTACCAACCTTCCATGGGTTTTGTCAATTTTCTATTTGTTTTGACCAATTTTACACGATTACGTACCAACTTTTTCTATACTTATTTGACTAAGTTTGAATTCACTTTCATTATCTCTCTCCTTATGACTTTACCAATTTTCTACTTGGGATGTCGAACTCTACAGCAGCGCTTACCAGCCCTAAATTATTAAAGATTATTTTGGCATTTTCCTTCAAAATTTATGGACAACATGTTAGACCATATCACTTATTTGTATATAAAATTTAGTGTACTTAAATGTATTTGAGCATTTGTCACTTTGTAAATGATTTTTTATCTTGACACTAACAAAGATGGATCCAGAATCCTTAATACACATCTCAATTAAAGGGCTTCTACGGATTTTTTTTTTATGTTTTATCATCAACTCGTAATATGAAATAAAAGAGATTTCGTTATTTTGCAGTAATGAATGTATTATATGATAAAAAGTTAAATCCATGCACATCTGGAAAAAAAATTAAATAATCAAATTCTAGTACAGAAATGCTTACGTTATGTTTTTCTTAAAACTGAGTTAAGTTATATTTTCAACGTAATTGAAAGCATGATGTAATAATTAATATTTTTTTATTTTGCTATAATTGATCTCCAATATGAAAAAAAAAAATTGAAGTATAGAAAGCATTTAGAAGTTATGTATGATGTGATTTATATTAAACTCATGTTTTGTATAATGTGTGGAGAATGAGTTTCATAGTTCATATATCATATAATTTTATATACATAATAAATATAAAGAATATCGATGTTACTAACTCCCTATTACGATGTTTATTTATTTGTATGTGTGATAAAATTGATTAAAAGTTACAGTATTAAAAAATTATGGATTGTACGAGGCATGTTAGTCATGATATTTAACATAATGTATGCTTTTCGACCAGATACTTATTACTCCCTCCGGCCCTAAATATAAGATCTAATTGACTTTTCATAAAAAATCCTTAAAAAAGCAAAATAAGTTAATTATAAATTGATTTACCTAATTTTTTCCCTTAAACTAAGCTAGTTTATTTTACCTATAAACTAATGGATAATCTAAAAGGGTAAAGGTGCAAAAATATGTCTAAATTTTACCCTAAGTTGCATTTCTATGACTAAAGTTTCGCAAGGAGCAAAAATACCACCAAACTTGGGATCGAGGTGTACAACTATGATTTCCGTCAACTATGACGGTGTTGACCGTTAGTCTTCGACTTGTAGGATGCTGAGTGTGCAATAATGACCATGTGGCATGCTGAATAGACTCTTTATTGGTGTTATGTGGAATAAGGGGTAAATGTATTTAAAGTAAATGTACTTTGAGTGCAAATATGAGTCTGTTGTTAGAATAAAATAATCATATTTTTTGCATTATTTTAAATACATTTACCCCGTATTCCACATAACACCAATAAAGAGTCTATTCAGCATGCCACATGATCATTATTGCACACTCAGCATCCTACAAGTCGAAAACTAACGGTCAACACCGTCATAGTTGACGGAAATCATACTTTTGCACCTCGATCCCAAGTTTAGTGGTATTTTTGCTCCTTGCGAAACTTTAGTCATAGAAATGCAACTTAGGGTAAAATTTAGTCATATTTTTGCACCTTTGCCCAATCTAAAAATATATCAAATATGTCATCATTTAATAACCTATTTCGCAATCTTAACCTCTCCAAAAAAAAGTTAATTAGGTCTTATATTTAGGGCCGGAGGTAGTATAATGTATGAGAAGAATAGAAAACAATCTAAACATACATGATACACAGTGTGTGTTAAGGTGCGTTATAGTCTGCACGGGGCTCCTTGCATTGCAATTAAAAGCATATTATTATTTTTTTTAGGTTAACAAGACATCAGGGGAAAAAAATCTATATTTGAAAACTATATAAGCTAGTAGGATTAGATATATTTTTATAAACAGTTTGTATTAGTATTTTGCAAGATTTTCATCGATTTTTCTTAGATGTAGCTGTGATCAACATCCTTGTAAACATGTCATTGAACAAAGCTAAAATGCTTTTGTATTGTTGGCCCTTCGAGTAATTTGAAGCCTTTGTAGTGAAAAATTGTGATCATAGATCACAGTGCATCACATATTTGCGGGAAAAAAAGTAGCTTGAGATTATTTGGTCCGACTTTCACATATAATTCACACCCATGGTCCGGATTGTTTTGTTGGCAAAAAGGTTGAATAATTCTTGGAAAGATCATATCATTAGTCTATTAGATATCCTCTTACATGTTAATCGTATGGTTCAAAATGTTCCAGGTTGAAGATCCAAACAACCTGACATACACAGTAATGTGATGGTCAATATCAGATCGACACGTCCAAATTATGTGGCCAAACTCTTTTACTTGATGGAATCCATCACTTTCGAGCCATAAATTTATGGACTCTTTTACTTGATGGAATCCATCACTTTCGAGCCATAAATTTATGGGGCCAATGGTACCTATATTATTCAATCACACAGCACAAGATGATGAAGAATGTGAAAGCGATCACGCCTCATGATTTTCCAAATATGTGTGCGGCTATATGTCAATGCCTATGAAACCTAAATTCTGGAGGAATACGAATATATGTTAGGCCCCAAGTTATTATTCTCTCTCCATTTATGAATGTTTATGCATGTATATTTCTTAATGGTATCATGATAAATATTGGAAAAGAAAATTAACTTAAAATATCTAACTAACCCTTACAAGTTTTCTTGATACCCTAATAAGTTTGAGTCACACCAAAATTTGTCAAAACCTTTAATATAAAAAACATCCATTGTTTCGTCTTGTATACCAGATTGATAGGTCCCTAAAAGTTTTATTAGGTGGCATGAACTGTGAGAGCCTAACATATGGATTATGACCTCTAGTGATAATCAAAAGCTACTACACCTTCATCTACTACAAATGGCGCAACAACACACACTCACCCTAAACGGTCCACCCTCCTTGATGGCTCTCTTGAAATCCAATGCCTGTTACCATCACGAAAACAATCTATCATCCAAAGTGACTTTTCGAGGTAATAAGTTCTGCTTTACGCAAGAAAAAGAAACACCACATTATTGTCCATCATTTCATTAATCAATTGAATCTAACCAATGCTGATATTTTTATTAATATTTTCTCCTTACCAAGTACTAATAACTCACTGTATTGTCAGTAAAACATAAACTGGTCGGCGGTAATAAAATGGGAAGAACAATAATGAAAAGATAATATAATGCCAATGTGAAGTGATGAGAAGGGTAAGGGCTATACTAAAAATCGCACCACCGACCAGGGTGGTCCTTACATGTTACAACGTACATTATTAATATATTCTATATTATAATTGACCGAAAGGACCTACGTTGAACACAACATTGACTCTAACACATCATATCATAGGTATCCTCCTCCTACGACCATATATTTATAATATACTAGTATAATAGTTTTGCATGAAGCCCCATATGTGAACCAAAACCCGGTTCTCCTGGATTATGTTCGTTTTAACTTATAGTAGATTAGCTTATTGAGCTTCGTGAACCCCATAATTTGTCGTTTCTTTTTGAATTTCTGCAATGAAATCCTCACCTACCCTCGTGCTGGTTCAAAGCACTATGTTTCGATCCTTGTTCCTGTAATCTGTCTCTGTCGCTTGTATATATATATATATATATATATATATATATATATATATATATACAAGGCTGAATGAAGCTGGTCGCAAAGTTGGTGACTTGGTCAAAAGCTTATCTTGATTCTTGGTGATTCTTGAGGTTGTTAAACTCACTGTAAAGCAGGTTTCTTTATGTTTTTTTTATTAGTTTGGAGAATTGTTATAGAATAATCTGTTTCATGCCATTTAGTATGACTATTTTCTGAAGGATCTTAAATCAATTCTCAATTGGATCTTCTTTTTCTTATGTCAGAATATTGATATGCGAAGATTTTCTAAAGTTCAGACTTAGACACTGAAGTATTTTTTCTGTGGTATTACTCCGAGAAAAAGAAAACTGGTACATTCAAATCCACACAAAACAATACAATCTCCGGTCCTAAATATAAGACCTAGATAACTTTTTTTTGGAGAGGTTAATGTTGCAAAATAGTCTATTAAATCATGAAATATTTGATATATATTTTTAGATTATTCATTAGTATTAGTTTATAAGTAAAATAAACTAGTTTAAGGGAAAAAATTAGGTAAATCAATTTATAATTAACTTATTTTGCTTTTTTTAGGATTTTTCAAAAAAGTCAATTAGGTCTTATATTTAGGACCGGAGGGAGTAACATTTACTTTTAGCATATCAGAAACTGATTTAGATTTTCTAACTATCCTTATTTTCTGCTATGTGGGTCTTGTGTTGCGTGCCTAATGTAGCATTTCAGGCTTTTGAATAAAAAGTGTGTACATATAACCATCTCAAGGAACTGAAGTATTCAGAACTTGTCTAGAGAAAATAATGGAAAGTGGTTTGTTTCCACTATGGAAGAATGGTTCTTGGTATGAACTCGAGGAAGTTGAGGAAAATAATGGACTCAAACATGTCTCTTCATTGCCAGCCATACCTCAGCCACCGACACCTCATGAGCCCATGGAGTTCCTAGCTAGATCTTGGAGTCTCTCTGCTTCTGAAATATCCAAAGCTCTTTCTGAAAAACAAAAACAAAATCTCCTTGATCATAAGAATCTAGACACATTGCCACTAACTACTTCAGCACCTAGACTTGTAAGCCATTTATCTAATTCCTTATTATCATATTATTATTGATCATTTTGTTGCATTGATTGTGTGCAAGAGCTTGAACTTCTTGTTTTTTTTTTTTCTTTTGCAGCCAGGGAACACCACCATAAGTGTTAATTCTACTCATCATTGTAGAAGAACAAGCACTATTGGAAAATGGTTTCACCATAAGCATAATGGTAATGGTACTAATAACATGACATCAGTGAGAAAGAAAGATAGGGTACGTCTTGAGAATGCTCGTGTACATTCTGCTGTGTCCATTGCTGCACTAGCTTCAGCTTTGGCTTCTGTGGCTGCATCAGAGAGCTCCAATAGTGGCTCTCCTTCAAAATTGAACCTTGCTTTGGCTTCAGCCACTGAACTCTTGGCATCTCATTGCATTGAATTGGCTCAGCTAGCAGGAGCTGATCACAACCGTGTGGCTTCTACTGTGAGGTCTGCCATTGATATTCAAACTTCTGGCGATCTAATGACTCTAACTGCTGCTGCAGCAACAGGTGATTTCTTGCTTAAATTTGTCTAATCATGTAAGATAGTTCTTGTATTAATATGGTTATTTGACTAAGTCATATTCGAATATTGTTGAGTCAATTGAGATTAGCTTTTTCTTTTGTATTCATACGGAGTTGAACTTGAGATTTTGTGCTTATGAGTATTAGTTATTTATCATCATTCATTCACTTATAGATTCTTCTTGTGCTTTGAAAATTTAGCCCTGCGAGGAGAATCAGCTCTGAAAGCGAGATTGCCAAAGGAGGCAAAGAAGAATGCGTCCATTAGTCCCTATGATAGGGGAATACTCGAGACACATTTGTTTCCTGCTTTTGACAATCCAATATGGGAACGTCCTGCGCCTTGTGTGGGAGATTTATTGATGCTTACACGAAAAGGTAAATGGCTGATAGCTATCATGCTTCAAAAAACCACTTGTATTTTAAAAGTTACATTAGATAATTGGTAGTGTTGGTTCACTATGTTGGATTTTCTTAGTCCTTAGTTTATGTTTTTCTAAGTCTTCCCTTTTATTCAGGCGTTTTACAATGGAAGCATGTCTCTGTCTACATCAACAAGAAATGTCAGGTACAATATATTTATCTGCAAACTGACAAATAGTATGATATTATGTGATGCTGGACTTTATTGTCAGCAAGGCAACAAATAGTTTACATTCTCAAGTATCTCATTCCCTAATTCTCAGGTCAAGATTAAGCTAAAAAGCAAGCATGTTGGAGGAACCTTCTCCAAGAAGAAAAAATGTAAGTGATCAATACAAAAAAGAACACATATTTTCCAACTATGAAACATCTATGTTTCTGGTTTGTAGCTGTGGATTCTGAATGATCTCCTGTGCAATATATGCTGCTAGGTATGGTATATGGAATTTGTGATAAAGATGGTGCGTGGCCATACCAAAAGGAAAGGGAAGCCTCCGAAGAGTTATATTTTGGCCTCAAAACAGCTCAAGGTCTTCTAGAGTTTAAGTGCAAGAGTATACTCCACAAGCAGCAATGGGTTGAAGGGATAGAGAGTCTACTTCGTCAGCTAAATCTCACTGAAGCAACTGAGCATTCTCTAGAAACTTTAAGCATCAGTAACAGCAATATATAATTTGTTCACATACAGTTTTCCCAAAGGCCTGTACTTTATAATAGTAGTACTACACTATGATACAGCTATAAAGCAAGTTTGATGTCCAGATGTCAAGTTTAGGACACAACCATCCAATTTTGAATGGTGTATATGTAAATAAGACAAAAGAATTTAAGATCATGAAAATGGTGAGGTATATTTGCAATTTTCTGACGCATTGTAGCACTCTATCTATAACAAAGAACAAAGAAGAGTTCAGAAGATTTTCAAACAACAACAAAAAATCTTTATCGCACTGCATGGGGTCAACCACATGGATCATACGACGCCATTTATGTTTTATCATCCACAAACTCAGAAGATTTCCAATCATCCTTCCGAAAAAATTGAATCAAACATCTGCCAAACACCACTAATGCAAGATAAAAACTGTATGAGTTTGGATTATAATTCTCCATTATGTCTAAACGTAGTATCAAAATAAAACTTCCATCTCAAAGACTTTTGCACAGTTGAAGATATGCCATATACAGCTGAAGCAATTGCACCAAGTTCTTTCTACATGAAAAGTTGTCAAAAGGAAAGAATTCCTCATTTTTCTTCGGATTTTTTATTTATACTTATAGCAAGTTTTAGTTATAATCCCTATAATGTTAATTAGTTTTGGTTATAAATCATTCTTTTAACAAGTTTTGTTTTCTGATTATATACTCTACCCATATTCCTTATAAAATCAATTGGGACGAATGAAACTATGTGAACAAAAAAATAATGATTCAAAATTATATGGATCAAATTGTTAGGGCCTCTATAATGATTAAGTAATAACCCTTCTTTTATTTATAGAACAACTGATGCATAAGATCAAGAGTATGCTTTGACATCATCCGGAACACCCACAATGACACATGGCCTCGAGACAACTCTTAACGTTACAAATGGAAGGACATATGTTAGAGCAATCTTGGTCAACAGAACATGTGGAATTGGTGATGGGTTTGGTGGAAATGTGTCCAGGGCCAAAAGGGCAGGCACATAAGCCTTTGATGCAAAAACTTGGCAATCCAAGGCAGTTCTTTTTGCAGCCTCCAGCATCACATTGTTCTTCACAATCTTCATCAGTTTTGCATGCTCCTGCTTCTCCACATACACCTGCGACCAAAAAGTATGGCATGTTGATGTTAACAAATTCATTGAGAATGAGTTAGATGGATAAGGGACATTGGACTGACCACATGATATAATAAAGAAGAAAAATAAGAAAGCCATTTTCCTTGAGGTTGTGTTCATGTTTTCCTATGACCAAAAGACCTTGTTACTTTCAGTTAAAAAAACATATAGACCCTGTTACTGGATGGTAAGCTCTAGCAAGGCTTTGTTCGCAATTCGAGCATTAAATTGAGTGACTTTAATTCAAACCTGAAATTTGGATTATGTATTGAATCATTGAAATGAGTATTTATGATTTGTTGAGGATCAAATTGCATTAAAGTCGTCCATTGCTATTAAAAGTCAGCGTACCTTGAGAGCAAATTGACTTAAATGGCCTTTTTTGATCTGGGTATATTTTTTTAAAATGTTTTGAGAACAAAATATTTTGTTAACCAGTTTCTATATTCATTTAGATTGTTTATATATTTTATGATTGCATAATCCAAAATCATATCTAAACCCTTTAAAAGATATTTATAAAGTCTAGATATACCTATTTTCTCTACTCATCTTTTTTACAGATGTGGAAAATGGTTTTATGTTTTTCTTTCATCCTAATAAATGTCATTTCTGAAATTGTTTTTCCTCACATGGGGCGATATAGCATATCATATCAACTAATAAAACATTATATCATCCAATAAAATTTTTTAAATTTAAAATTTTATTTTTAATAAAACCGATGGTAGATATAGTACTTAATTGGTCAATTCGTTTTCATTTATAAATTTGCATTATTATGGTGGCAAGGCTTGGGAAATTAATTTGCATTTATTATGTACATTTTATTACTCGTACACAAGCAGAAGCTCCTTCACTACACTGAGTGGATGATCAAAAGTCAAAGATACATTTCCCACACACAAAGCAAGAAACCAAAATAATGAGAAACATGTCACACACAATAATGAATCAAGGGTAGCTTTCAGCAGCAGGAACTGGAGCATATGAACCAATAAAAACATCACCATAGATCAACCCGGCCAAACCTCCACCAACCAATGGTCCAACCCAGTAAATCCAGTTATCCACGAAGTTGCCGCTGACCACAGCCGGCCCGAAAGAGCGAGCCGGGTTCATTGAACCGCCACTGAATGGACCGGCAGCCAAGATGTTGGCACCCACAATGAAGCCAATTGCAATGGGTGCAATGGTGCCAAGAGAACCCTTTTTGGGATCAGCCGCTGTGGCATACACAGTGTAAACCAATCCAAAAGTCACTATAATCTCAAACACTACTCCTTCTCCTGCACCCACTCCTGCTGCTAGTCCATGTGTTGGAATGCTCTGCCAATCACAATGAAATTTTACGTGTTGGTTCTTGTTTTTTCATAGTAAAAAAAACACAATAAGGTTCAAGTATATATTTAGTATTTAACTACTCTGTATATTGTTTTAATTTTGGTCATTTAACTTTGAAGCGCGTTTTTTTACCATTATGTTATTAAAAATGCTGATATAAATATTTTACATATAAAATAACATTTTCAACAATAATTGTCACAAAATAAGTCATTCAAGGCCGATTATGATAAAGTTAAAAAGGCTGAAAACATGTATTATTCCAAAGTTAAATAACCAAAATACAACATTGCATTAAGTAAAAGGAGTAAATGTGAACTTTTTTTCAAAAATGAATGTAATCACACAAAAGTCTAAAAAACACTTGCAACATTAACATGTTTCTGACGCAGAAGGACCACTACTTGCCGCTATTCATAGAGATTGAAAAGGGTAAATAAGTAATTCTTCCTTACAATCTCTTCAGACAAATTTAAATGACCCTTGTATTATCGTTGAGATAGAGTGATAGACCCAGTAATTTCAATTTTCACCCTTTTGGGCACGTAGAGTGATTTTTTCTATTTTTTGAAGTAAAAAAACATGTTCAAAAAATGCATATACCCTCATATATAGTCATATGGGTTATTAGAATAACTCTTTTTGGTTATGAATACCTTGCCACCAGTAACAAATTTGAGGAGGAGACAAGCCACTATGGAGCCAAGCAATTGGAAAATCCAGTAGAAGATGGCAGTTATTATGGTTATGTTGCCTCCAATTGCCAATCCAAAAGTAACAGCCGGGTTCAAATGGCCGCCTGAGATGTTGGCCGCCACCGCCACCCCTACAAACAACCCAAATGCATGTGCCACCGCCACCGCCACCAGCCCCGCCGTATCCAACGGGGCATCCTTCGTAAGTTCACCTATATATATACATAACACCCGCACACAAAAAATCCAACATGCATGTACAGCCGTTAATTAACTGCCAAACACATAACTGATTTTATTTTATTTCTACACACACATAAGTGACACTTGAGCTACCACTTAATTATTACCGTAAGCAATGGCTGATCCAACTCCAGCAAAGACGAAAAGAAGAGTAGCAATAAACTCTGCTACATAAGCCTTAATAGAAGTTACACTAAAAGAGTCAGGAAAGCTACCAAATTCTATCTTCACCATTTTCAATCCCTTCTAAGCCTCTTGACTACTAGCTAGCTAATTAATTTTCTGTAAAACCTATTAGTGTATATACTTAATCATCAGAAAACTGTGCCGAGCTCGATCTATATATAGAGATGTATACGCAAACTTAAAGTAAAAAAGTGCCATGGCCGGTTTGGCTGGCACCGATCATGGGCCAAATGAGTGGTTGGATGACACATGATTGAAGTCGACCAAATTACTTGTATCAACAAGCTTCTGGGATCAGTTTCGACATATTTAATATTCATGAGCTCAAGGACGTTTTTTTAAAACGAAAAAGGAATTTATAATATTGGGGTGGATAAGCATGTTCTCAGAGAATATTATCTAAAGTATACTTCATCGACTTTGAGGAAAACATAGTAAATGTACACATCACTTTCCTGGACCAACAGAGAACTTAAATTTAATCATGATGATAACGATGATGGCAATAACTATAGTTGTGAATTATTAATTATCACTATATGACAAAAATTACTAATGAAGAACAGGTCTCTTATTATTATCTGATCTTATATATGATACTCTACCTAATAATTGTCCTTCAATTGTGGCCACATGAATTAATTATATCATATAGAGCCAAATCATGATGCAGCCTGCTTTAGCTCAAAGTCTCGTTCCATAGGAATTGTTTAGTTCCCGGATTGTTGAACCAGGTTACACGAATGGTTGGACGGTTCATATGTGTAGTGAAATAATTCAAGTGATGCTAATTAGTTAGTCCTTTCTCTCTCCACTAAGTGATTTTTTTTAACAACAGAAGCTTCTGGAGTGACGGTTCAATATTAGGGGTCGTTTGGTTCGCTGGAACTGGTTTTGGTGGAAGTGGAAGTGGAAGTAGAGGTGGATGTAGGAGTGGAAGTGGAGGTGGAAGTCGGGTTTTAATGTGTCTTTGGTGTATGGTAAGTGTATATGGAAGTAAGTATTTTTTTAATATTTATATATGTAAATAAAATATGAATTTCCCAAAATGCCCCTAAATTAAAATAAAAAGAAAAAGAAAAGATTTTCTTCTCTCCTCATCATCTTCTTCACCACCACCACACCCACTGCCACCAACCCACCACCACCACACCCACTGCCACCAACCCACCACCATCACACCCCCCACCACCATCACCAAGGAGCTTCCACCACACCACACCCCCACCACCATCTAACCTACCACCACCACCCCCCACCACCATCTAACCCACCCACCACCACCATCACCACCGATTCCCCACCGCCACCGCCACCCCACCGCCATCTAACCCACCACTACCACCGAGTCCCGACCACCATCTAACCCACCCACCACCATCATCTTCACCAAGCCCCCACCACCACCATCACCACCGAGCCCCCACCACCACCACCCAAACCACCACTAGTCCACCACCAACTTCATTGTCAACAATGGAGATGTTGCCTTCACCATTGAAGTCTCTCACTTCAACTTTTAGCTTGAAACAGCGGCGGGGCGGTGGTGGAGATGTCGTGGTGCGGCGGCGGAGCGCCGGCGGTGGAAGGAACCAGCGTCGCCGCCGTGGTGTGGCGGTAGGGCGGAGGCGGCGGCAGTGGACGTGGGGTTGTCATCGATGGGTGAGGGAAGGAGGAGAGAGAGAAAGAAAGGAAGGAGATGAAGAATTGTGCTTGGGAAGGAGGAGAGAGAAAGAATGGTGTGTGGCATTGTAAAGGGAGGACAGAGTTGGAAATAGGCAAAAGTCATGAGGATAAATTTGTCAACAAAAGATGGGTTCCAAGGAAGTGGTCCACTTCCATAGGTTTTGGGATGGAACCCATTTTGAGGTTTTTGATGGAAGTGGAAGTGGAAGTGGAAGCCCATTTCCATCACACCAAAGACACATGTTGGTGATTTCCACTTCCACTTCCACTTCCCTACCCCCAATTCCAGCGAACCAAACGACCCCTTAATGTTTTACCTAGCTAGTGAATTTTCCATCCATGTCACGATAAATGAATTTGCTTCATAAAAACCATATATTCAATAATAGTCACATTTATTTGACAAAAAAACTAGTGACGTTTTGATACCAAATTATAATGTGATAGTTTTAGATTTGTGTTTTTTTTTCACCCTTGTGTTGTCATCGCACTGACTAAATTAATAAACATATGTGTTTGAAGCATATTGGGTTGAGAGAAAAATCTATTTTCCGTTCATGCCATGCACAGTTAATTTTCCCTTTCTTCCATTAAGATCTTTCAAAAAAATGTTTATGCAGTCTGGTGGTGGTTGAGAGTATATCGTGAGCTTTCCTTGTGATAGCATGGACACAGTACATTTTATAGTTTCTCCTGGGCAGTATCTAAGTTCTAGGTCCCATTCTGAATAAATCAAATCCCTTATTTCGTTGATTTTCTGTCTCAGCAGGTGATTGGGACAATAATTACAATTTTGCATTATCAGTTGGTGTGTTTCCATTGAGTCTGTTACACTACCACTTTTGTAAATCCGTGTAATTTACATAGTTTGAGCCCTGTTGTAATTCCTAAAATTTCAGCTGTTGTCCTTTTTCCAAAAAATCATATCTTAAAGTTGATAAATTATTTTCACACTTAATCGGTGTTTAGCCATAGTTATTGTATGATTAAGTTTTTGTTTATACATATGTAATTATGTGATATTTAAATTATGTATATTATGTGTTATTAGTAACCAAAGTATAAGTATGCACATATGCTTCATTTTCCTTGATAAATGATATTACTTCAAAGAAAATTGGGACTTTCCTGGTTCTAATTCATGTCTCGATCTCATCCCAATGGGTCTATGACCTCTCATTAATGGTATCAAGACCAAAACACAAATACTGTTACTACATTTTTCTGATAAGAGCTGAGCTTGGGAAAACGGTGTTTCAGTTTCATCCCAATACTTAAACAACCTTATTCTTAACCCTCTCTTTTTATATGGGATAGATGAGATAGATTTAGACTCTAGACAATTGTTTGCCTTATTCAAACATATTCTCCCATACTTTTAATATTCCCAAACCACTTGTTTTTGTTTTGTTATCCCCTCAAAAATAATTTTATTTAAGAAGTGAAGTTAAAAGTTTTGAATTAATGTTTATTACTCTTTTGTTTCAACATCTTATCTTTCTTAAAATATTATAATTCCACTTCTTCAAAACATTCAACTTATTAAAATTTTCATTCTCTTGCCCTCTAAATCCCTCTACCAAACACAAGGTTAAAGTAGCATGAATTTAAGACATTTCAGATGCTTTTCCCCTCCAAACGAGGATATATAGTCATCGTACATTCTTGATAGCTGATCCTTTTGATGAGCCAAACATAGCAGGATATTCCACTATGCACCTTCCATTTCTAACGATAAGGCTTTTGAAATCATATAATTTTTCTTTGTTATTATCTAATACTCCTTCTAGCCCTAAATATAAATTCTTTGAGAAAATTAGTTTGGTCTTAAATATACAACATCTTTATATATGTTCTTAATTTTCCATAATAAATTATATATCCTTATTGATGATTTTAAACAATAAACAAGTAAGAGAAATATATGGAAATAAATGTCGTTGATGGTTAGAAGTTTTGGTTATAGATATTAATATATTTTAACAAATTTATTAGCCAATATCTTTAATTTAATTGAATTAGATATAAATATATATCATAGTTGCCAACTAGGCTATAATATGTATGTTATATCACATAGTAAAGGCATTATCATAATATGTATCATAGTTAGGTTATGAGGAAGGATTCATGGCCATTTTTTCCAATTCGAAACTAACCTCTTTTTCAAACTTCACTTTGTAAAATATGCCCCTCCTAACTACTGCGTTTTTAAAAATTTAACTTTTAGATATATATGAGGAAGGATTCATAGCCATTTTTTCCAACTTGAAACTAACCTCTTTTTCAAACTTCACTTTGTAAAATATGCCCCTCCTAACTACTGCATTTTTTTTAAATTTAACTTATATATGTGTGTGTGTGCGCCAAAGATCTCCTTTGGACAACAAATTAGGTCCACTCAAACTGGCACAAATTTAGTCAAATGAGATTAGTATTATAGAATAAGAGTGATTTGATTTAATCAGCTTTCAACACATTGATAATGATATGACCAGGGCTGAAACCAGCAAGAAAAGAATGTGAATGGAAGTGGATACGGCTTGAATCGAAGCAACAATTATTAAGAATAAATCGTACTAGATAGACGTTGCTTTTAATGTCTTTAAACGAAATTTAGTCATGAAATCCTGTTTTGCATAACCATTGACCTGAATATGGTCGCGCACATGCTTCCTTAATTGCTTCAACCTACTTTATTGATACATTCACACAATTAATAATAATAATATTCTCAAATGTGATTGTTCTTCACCAGAGATCATTTGAGGGCTTTCAATTTCACAATACAAGCATTATTACTCAAAAATCATGACACGGACACACAGTTGAGTTAAATTTCTGACTCGAAATATTCCATTTTGAGCGTCCCATTATTTTCAACCTGCCATAAATGATGAGACTTTTTTCAAAACGTAGCTTTGCTGTTGAGAAGATTTAATCAGGAAAATTGGACAGAAATGCCATAGTTTGCTAGATGTGATGGAATCTGCAGTAACAGCAAAATTTGTCAGATGAAGCAGTGAAAAATAAGTTTGAACCAAAATCAGCACAGAATTGTCAATTTCAGTTAAATGGTTAAATTCTGAACTCTTTTGAAAAAGGCTCTACCTTTTCCATTTATAATCCTACCAAACACGGTTTTTCTAATCTCATGTCTGGCTAGCCAGGTCATAAAATTTGACACAGTATTCATTTCAGTTTGATCGTAACGTGGAACATGGTACTGTATGTGTGACTGAGAATATATTTAAAAAATTAAGGCAATCTAGTGAATTAGTCATTCCTTATAAGTTGAATTATTAATTCAATAATCACTTAAAAATCAACAGACTCTCGGGTGAGGGACTTGTAGTCGAATTTTTGGTGTATTGTTCTAATGGGAAACATTTAGGTATGTGTTAAGGCATTTCTAAATGAAATTTCGCCTTGAAGAGCGGATAACTACTGCATGTACCAGAAAGTAGTCTGCTACTATTCTGTACAATATTGCACAGTTTGGCAAAAGAAAATGGATTTCCCTAAACTTAGGCTTAAGAAGTAAATGGTGTTAGGAAAAAGCCATACATCCGAACATGATGTACCATTTGAAACCAGATGATTGAAATGCACATTCACATTTTATTGAACGTCCTCTTTGTTTTGGAATTTTGATCGTAATCATGAACAACTCATTTTCAAACACCCATGGATTTTAACGGGATATCTTAATGACAAAATTCACCTCAACCTTTTTTTTTTTTTGAGGATGAGGTATGGTATACAATAATACAAGTGCTAACAATAAATCATCAAGGTCCCATAACGAAAGCTGCGTTACGTAGGAGGAGACGATGACTAAGCTCAACTTATCATCCACTTATTTTGTTGGGTTCTAGGATGGTCCATATATCAATTATCACGCATAAAAAGATCGACTTTGCATGATAGATAGATACTACATATTATAGTGCACCAAACAAGTTTCGATTGACCGGCAATGGAATGTGAAACAGAATTTCAATGTAAACTTTAATAGCTGCATATTCACGTTAATTTATAGCCAATATGCCCCCATAAAATCTTAGAAGAGGTGGTGGAATTTAACTCATCATAAGGAACATGCTTACAGAAAATGAAAACTATATATTTATATTAAGTTCCTTAATTAAATTATATCGGTTAATAATATGAAGTATGATTTTAAAAACATGACACATGCATACTCATGTAAGAGGAGAGACTTTAACATAATAGTTGCAGATAATTCGATCCAAGTATTTTTACTTTTTCAAAAGGAAGACTACATTACATGCATATATTTTTTTTTTGGTCAGCATTACATGCATATATATTAGATTATATTCTTACATATTTTCTTGTGTATTGTACGAAATTTGTGTGCAGTTCGGTCATAAGTGATGTAATTTATTATACTCCTAAGTCCTATCATATGTCCTACGTTGCTGATAAAAAAAAGTATCATATGCCCTACGTTTTATGTGCTATTGATAGTATTTCTGTCGCCAAGTGGGATTTTTTTAAAAAAAATATTGACAAAAATAAATAAATTGTTTACAAATACATAATCTACCAACATATACTACCTCCAGTCCTAAATATAGGACTTAGATAACTTTTTTTTGGAGAAGTTAAGGTTGCAAAATAATCTATTAAATCATGACATATTTGATATATTTTTAGATTGTCCATTAGTTTATAAGTAAAATAAACTAGTTTAAAGGAAAAAATTAGGTAAATCAATTTATAATTAACTTAGTTTGTTGTTTTTTAGGATTTTTCAAAAAAGTCAATTAGGTCCTATATTTAGGACCGGAGGGAGTAGTATATAACATATTCTTTCCAGTCATAAATATAAAACATAATTACCCCATTTAAATATATTAAAATTATTAGTAGTTAAGCTAGACTAAGTTACATGATTATTTTAAAACACCATAATTCATACTTTTATTCTCACATAACTCCCCTCTTATTTATTTATGATTGAGAAGCATCGATAATCAATAGGAATATTTTAGAAAAATGTTGAGAAAAAAATAAAGTATCTTGTATTTGTATTTGACCAAAATAACCTCTCAAATAAGTCATATATATACTCCATTTAGCACGGGAGGAGTGTTTAATATTTTAATAATTAAAAAGATAAGTAGGGGTTATAGACGGAACATGATTGGTTGATAACTTGATAGATTAATTTTGGCGGGTGAATGAACATGAACATGAAGAAGATCCAGGTCATCATTTGAAACTAAAAATCAATGTACCGCAATGCATGTATGTGCGTGTGAGTGTGAGAGAGTGAGAAAGAGACTTAAGAGTGGGGGCTGATTATCAGATGACTTAACTCTAACATTGAATGCTCCAACGACCCAAAGTAATCGCATTCAATTGCTGCCACTGGCAGACCCTCTTTCTTGTCCCATTCTCCTACTCTTCCAGTAACCACCACCATTTACTTCCTCATTCCTCTCCTTCACTTGATTATTCTTCCTAAACCCACTTAACTTACTTCTTATTCAACAAACTTATCTATGCTAATATATAATATAATATACTCTCTGGACTCTTGACAACTCGTGTGTGTGCATGTGTCAAGTTCAAATATTTGCGTGTCACTGTTGAGTATATACTAGCTAGTCTTGGTGAAAGAAGAATGTGAAAGCTTGCTGGAATAATAATAACAATAATGGGTGAGTTCTATGTAGCTGGAAAAGGTCATGAAGAAGCAAGTGGTTGTGGAGAGAAACAAGATTTTCATGCGTGGCAACATGTACAAACTCGACATCGGCGGTCCAAGAGGTCTAGATTTTAATAAAAAATTAATTATATTATGGCTGTTGTTTTGTTGTCTTCCCTTCCTTATTTAGTCATTTTATCTGTGGCGTTTTTTTACCCTTTTTGTGTGTCTTTTTTTAGTGAATTTGTTAAACTGTGCTTTCTTTTCCATGCTGAGAAAACTACTCCACGAAAAGCTTCAGCTTCTTTGGGTGATATTTACAACTTACTATGAAAAATAAAGAATAAGTGGCATAAACTTTAGAGGTCTGTGCAACTTTTTGAATGGAAGTAATAGGATTTTGAATCTTGAAGCTACATATTAAGTGAAGTTATTTTGTTTAGGCAACTAGGTGTGAAATTCATTGTTAGGAGAATGAGGTTGTTCTTATCAATGGTTGAACTTTTCACTCTGTTTCACCCAGAATTTTCATGCCTCATGAGTCTCTTTTATGAAGACGAGTTTTGACTAATAGCCATGTTTCCCAGATAGTTGATTGGTTCTAGTTCAGGATCTTGTTGTCTTTGCATTTTGTCTAACAATTAAAAAACAAAGTCTTGTATGTGATGCTAGATTAATTTTCTTTACTTGTTTTTAATTTTTTTTGGGAGGGAGGGGGCGGGTGAGAGATTGAGTTTATTATGTCAGTTTTGATCTTTTAAATATAATGCAGTTACCATATACAGTTGATTATTTTTCCCATGACACTGTGTGCTTTTGTTTTTTCTCTTCCAGTGCTTCAGACAGGAACCAAAAGCTCTCAAGACGTGGAATCTCGCATGCCAAAGAAAAATACCACAACGACAATCTTGTGAGACTATAAGTTGATATCAATCTTTCACTTTATAACGATCAGATGCACCCTTGCACTACAAATTTATTTTCTAATACGGCTTAATCTTCTATACTTAACTAATTTCCACATAACTTGAACAGGTATCACCATCTTCTGCAAGCACTTCAAGATTACACAGTCCTTTGCACGACAGTCTATCTTATATTAACAAGAATGGTTTGTTAAATCATAGAGCTTCCTTGGAGAAAGATGTAAGCATTTTATTCAGATGCAAGTTGGGTCTTATTCTTATGTCTGGAATATGCACTTCAACATACCTTGTGAAAACTCAGATAGGTAGTAAATGTTCTTATATTTATGCCTTGGATCATTTATTGAATTCCAGGTTGAGCAACTGCAATTACGCCTGCAACAGGAGAAATCTATGCGCATTTTGCTTGAGAGAGCAATGGGCCTAGCCTCTAGTACTTTATCTCCTGGACATAGGCACTTTGCTGCACAGGTAATTATTTGCCATTCACACTTTCCCATGAATAGGTTTTTCCCACCATGTTTCTTCAGTGCATGAGCTTGAACACTGCTGCAAAATACTCAGCCATTGATTCTATAGCTTAATTTATATGTGAGAAATGATCACTTGCCAATTATATTCGGTATTCTAAAATAAGGATGCCCAGAAGAATACCTCAGCTCAACTATTTCTTCTGTATGATTTCATAATAGTCTTGTGAGTTGTGACAGACTTCTTGTAACATGGAATCACTTACTAAGGTGTCATGTATTTATAAAGTTGTAACATTGAAGAAGATATGCAAAGATATAAGCAGACATTGCTCAGGGCAGGATTGTCCACTTGGTACCCAGAAATTGGATATCTATTGGAATGTGTAATACGACCATGTGAGATTGATGTCTGTTGCCTAGATTTATTATAGCATTTCATCATGACTTAAGTGAGATTGTGTTATCAATGTTCCTTACCTTAGAATGTTAGCATCAGCTGTAAATGTCTGCTTTGTGGAAATTAACTCCTTGTTTTACTTTCTTTTTAGACAAAAGACTTGATTGCTGAGATTGAGTTACTTGAAGAAGAGGTTACTAGCCGTGAGCAGCATGTACTTGGTCTGTACAGAAATATTTTTGAAAATTGTGTTAGTCGATCTTCTTCTGAACAGAATTCTAGCGTGGCCTCACCAGCTCATATAAAGCATGAACCCAGGAAGCATCCAAGTATAATTTCAAGTGCATTCTGTTCCTCAAAAAAGTTCCCTCTGCGACCCTTGCAAGCTTTGATTTCCACCAATGACTCAAAAAGCAGTATATTTGGCTCAACAAATGGTTCTTTATCAAGTGCCAAAGATGAGATTCATTTTAAAAAGACTTGTTCTGATTCCGCTAAGGTACTTAATTGCCAATCTTTAGATCTATATACATGTATGATATAAAGCCTTTCATTCGTCCTAATAATGCAACATGTATCTCAAGGTTCATATCTCTATTATATATATTGCAGGTTCATGAAAAGTTTTGTACGATGGATAAAACTCCAGTGTTACGAACTCTGAAAGAGCATCTATATCAATGTCCAAGTAAGCTGTCAGAGGAAATGGTGAGGTGCATGGCCACAGTGTATTGTTGGCTTCGTAGTGCAACCACTGCAAATGCTGAAAATAACAGATCACCATTATTGTCAAGGTCATCAACTAATGCTATACAGCCACGACATGGTGCTCTAGAGGACCGAGACTGGTCATGCAAGTCAGCGCTTGAAATATCTTGGATTTCTACTCATAAACGTCAATCATCGCATGCTTCATATGCCATCAATAACTACAGGTTAGTTCTATCAGTATGATAGTTTCAAATAGGATACTATTTGAAATGTGTAATTATTATTACGGTGTCTCTTAGGAATATATATAAGGGCAAAAGTGTATTTTTATACTTAACTATTGTCATAGGAATAACTATTTTTTTCCAAAAAAACAAAGGGATTTTATTATTAGAATGCTTACAACTATTGCAAAATTATAAATACACATTTTAATTTCCTATAATAAAATAAACAAAATCTCTTTATTTCCGTTCTACATCAATATAAGCTCTATTTTTGCAGTAGTATAGATAATAACGAAATGGACACCAAAGTAATGGGTTGCAAAACAGACATTCATTTTTTTTTTTTGGTATTTTTGTGTGTTGGTATGAACACTCTTGTTCTTGCTTCATACTGTTCAATTTCACTCTTTATTGTGGGGTGGTGGGGAGCATATATTGTAGATTTACTTATACACATACTCATTATGTTCTGTTTAGGATTACACTGGATTTTATATTTATCTGAATTTGTAGTATGACATGATACTATTTCTTTAACTTCAGGGTTCTAGTAGAACAACTGGAGAAGGTGAATGTCAGTCAAATGGAACGTGACACCCAAATTGCATTCTGGATCAACGTACATAATGCTCTCGTGATGCATGTAATAGTCAATTGACCGGAGATTATGTTTGCCTTACTTTTTTGGACCATTTATAACTTTTCTTAGATCATTGACAGGCATATCTAGCTTATGGAATTCCCCAGGGCTCTCTAAGGAGGTTAGCATTGTTTCACAAGGTAGTTTACATTTTTATTCAAATCAATATTTCTATTAGTTGGGAAGAATTATTTCCGGAGTTTATGAATTTCTAGAAAAAAATGTTTGATCCAGAGAACAGTTGGCAGGGCTTTTCATGATCAATTTTGGCAGTATTTTCTTTATTTGATATTATACCTGTTCTGGTGACACAATATACATAATATCAAATAATTGGTAATATTGTAGCGCAGGCTGCTTACAACATTGGAGGTCATATCATTAGCGCAAATGCCATAGAACAATCAATATTTTGCTTAAGAAGCCCCCGGATTGGACGGGTATTATAACCTTACCTCATATTAACAATGAGACAATATTGTGTGTGTGTGTGTATTGATGTGTTTGTGTGTGTATACATATATATGTGTTATCATGTCTCTTGTAAATGCATTTTTTCTATATTGGAATATGTATGTGGACCCAATATGTTTTCAGAATGACGTGTTGGTATATCAGCATGCTGGGCATCCATAATTCAATAAACGAACATACTTGTTACAATTTTTTTTTTTTTTTGGTCAGATACTTGTTACAATTGAAACATGAAAATTGAATCTCAAATTCAATTTTGGTAAAAAAAAAAAAAGAAAAAAAACTCAAGTCCAACTTTGGTAGAAAAAAAAATCACAAACTCAACTTGAATTGATTCTTCTATATATGGGGGTTGCTTATGCTACCAACTCTTCTCCTGAATTTATACAATATTAGTTATGTTTTTAAAAAATGTAAGTCTCTGACAGCTAACTTAAATGCCTGTGAAGTAGACATAATCTTCTGTTTTGTCTGGTTAATTTACTTGGCATTTTCTAAAATACAGTGGCTTGAAAGCATCGTATCTGCTGCCTTGAGGAAGAAAAGTCATGAAGAAAGGCAATTGATCAGCTCAAAATTGGGTCTGCGTGATTCCCAACCCCTTGTCTGCTTTGCTCTTTGTACTGGAGCCTTGTCAGATCCTGTGGTAATTCTTCTCATTTATTCTTATCCATGATAGCAGCTTGGATATTGCTGGAAAAAGTAAGGTGTTACTAGTAATAAATTATTAAAGACTCGTGGACTCTAGTTTTTTCTAGTTGAGAAAATATGATTTGGATAAAATTGCTTGCACTCTAGGCTTGTGTGGTCTTGATGGTTTGTCTATAAAAAATAGTTTTACTAACTCATGGATACCGTCAAAGGATAAAGAATAAATGATAACACCAATGTCATTCATCTTACTTCACTTAAAGGCAACGTTTATTAGATTTTTTGGATAAGGGTATATTCCATGAGTTTTGTCATTCCACCACAAAAGTTTAAGTCAATGTGGTGGGACTCAATCCACACTATATACCCTTACTTCATCTTTAATATATTCGATGTGCGGGACTTGTTTCTCTACAAAACTAACATGTTGGATAGAGTATTTGCCCATTTGACACGTAGATTCATATGAGAAATCTTTTGCTTGCATTAAGGAGTCCATGGATGTAGATCACATGCTAGTTCCCCCAGCCCTTTCCATTTGGCATTAATTTAACTTCAATGTCGTTAAAGTTAAAATATAGAGCACTAAGGTAATTTATTATTCCTTTATTATTCCTTTTCTTTGTATAGCATCGACAATATTCTCTGCTCCCTTCCACGCATACTTTTGCAAGAGTTCTTAATCCTTTGTTGATATTGTTATGATCTATGCTGCAGCTAAAAGTTTATTCAGCATCCAATATAAGAGAGGAACTTGAGATTGCCAAGAGAGAATTTCTTCAAGCAAATGTAATTGTGAAGAAGTCCAGAAAAGTTTTTCTCCCCAAATTGGTAGAAAGATATTGCAGAGAAGCCACAATGAGCATGGATGATCTTCTTGGATGGGTCATGCAAAACGTTGACAAGAAGATTCATGATTCAATACAGAAATGCCTTGATGGTAAATCTAGTAAAAAGGCATCACAAATAATAGAATGGCTACCTTACAGTTCTAGATTCCGCTACATGTTCTCCAAAGATCTCATAGACAAGCCATGGTGGATGTGACTTCTGAATTGTGTTCCTAGTCAAGTTAACTGAAGGTGCAAAGACCCTCCTTGTACATTTTACCATAATGTGATATTTTCTCACCTTAGATTCTGTCTACTTACTATTTGAGATTTATTAACGAGTGATCTAACTTTTGACAAATCTAATCGCCATTCTTTAGCAAGTGTAATTGTTTTTATTACAAAATTGGACAAAAGTCACCCTTTACAAATTTTATTGATAAAAATGACTAAAAAGAAAATGACGAATAAATACCCTTAAATTTCTTAAGTTCAAAAAGGTAATATAAAAAATGGCATTAGAGGAATTGTTCTCAATTTGGGATAAGTAAATAATTACTTCATTAAGTAGTAAAGTACTCATTCCGTTCCTAAATATAGGACCTAGATGACTTTTTTGAAAAATCCTTAAAAAAGCAAAAAATAAGTTAATTATAAATTGATTTACCTAATTTTTTCTCTTAAACTAGTTTATTTTACTTATAAGTTAATGGATAATCTAAAAAGATATCAAATATGTCATCATTTAATAACCTATTTAGCAACCTTAATATTTCCAAAAAAAGTTATCTAGGTCTTATATTTAGGAACGGAGGGAGTATTAACTATTTGAGTACAACACTCAATCAAAAGTGAGCATAAATTTTATTTACAACGTTGAGTGTTGTATCATTGTTGACCACCCGAGCAATCGAATTAACCACTCGAGCAATAGTATTTCAATATTTCTTTTTTTTTATAATTATAGTATTTCAATATTTCAACAAGAATATTAACCAAATCTACTTATCTCAAACCGGAGACAATTTCTTTTATATCATTTCTCATATTGGAAATCCCTTTCTATACTTTTAAAATTTGAGGGGTATAACTTGGCGGGTTGGCGTGAGTGGTAAGTATTCTCGTCCCTTAAACAAGTGGTTGAGGGTTCGATCCCCAGCCCTTGCGAATGGAGCAAATTCACATGCCAGCTATCTACCCCCTACATGGGACTTCAGAACAGCGAAGGATTAGTCCCACTTGACAAGCGGGTGGGATACCCTTGAGAAATAAAAAAAAAAAATTTGAGGGGTATTTATTCATCTATTTTCCCATTGCTTAAATTTTTAAGGGGGACCTTTATTTAGAAATCTCGTTGTTTTAGTGTGACAATAATCTAAATCTAAAATTTAAGTCCTTATAATTCATGCAATAAGATAACCTTGTCACTCATCAAGATTTTTGAAAAATATGGTTAATTTGTTGATTATAGATTTATAGTAATTGAAAATTTTACATTTATTTAAACCTTCATCATCCTCACAAACTCCTTCAATAGTTACACACTCCACCTTAAATAGAAGGATAAAAAGAAATAGAAGAAATACTTGTTTATAGATAAAATTATGTGTATGTACATCCTAATTTTCTACCCAATGATATTTGGTTCAGTGGTAGATCAACTAGTATAATAGGTAGACAACCTTTTTTCTATGGACAAATCGAATTTGATTCTCACCTGTATAAAAAACGATCCAACTATGCACCGCTTCACATGTTGGCTCGATAGTTATTGACTTATTGTTTCGACTATCGTTCTGAGCAGTTTAGAGATCCGACCTTGTTGAAGTTGAACTGTGACCTGAAACCTTATCTGATCTGCCTTTTGGTTCGACTTTTATAACATTACATAAACAGTAATAAAAATAGTTTCATGGACACACATATATCTTTTAATTTCGACAATACTAAAAATATATTTTTTATTCTTACAACTAAAATAACAGTACATTTTTCACTTGTAAGAAATGTCACTTTGGCATATTCTATGGAATTCTCATCACCTTTTCACCCTACAAAATTTCACAAAATGTAGTCTTTTTTGACAATAATTTTAGTACTAAATTCAACATACCTTATATGAGCAGACCATATTCGTTTTTTTCTTGATAAACTGGGAAATGAAAACAAAACTCCTGGCCAAAAAAAAAAACAAAACAACACAAAACAAAACAACAAAAATCTTCTATAACAAGCAGTAACCGTACCCTTTTCTTTTTCTCTCAACCACACTGAAACCCTTCTCATTCTCACCGCCACCGTAAGATCCACCCAAGATAATTTCTAAAATCAAATCAGGACCATCCACGTGTACCTCTAGTCTATCCACGTTGGATATCACCTACTACTTACAAACAAACTCAACTTTTATCAATTTCAGTCCTCTTCCCCAGACTTTATTTTTTGTTGCGTTGTACAAAAAAAAAAACACTACCAAAGTCTTTCTTTCTTCATCGGAACCCTAATTCGATTCCACCGTACACCGAGTCTCCGGTAACATTCTCCGTTCCTCTCCGATGAAATTGACAGCGTTTTATTCATCTTATATCTGTATAGGTTTTGTAGTTTCACTGAATTTCATTTCACTGACGCGAAACTGTTTTTTTTTTTTTTTGCAGTAGATGAGTGTGAGATTGAGGAAGAGTTGAGATCAAACTGGTCGGATTTCCTCGCCGAATGGAGGGAGGTAGCGTCTCTACACTTACTTGTTCTGGTACTCTTCGTATTCTACTTTTTTTGTGATATACATCGTTCCTTGTTTTTTTTTTGTTTCTGAAATATTTTTTTTTTGCTTATTTTTTTCTCTGTTTTACTTTTGAATGTTAGTTTCTTTGTTATAACGATAGATAGAGAAATGCATGTTTTATATCGTGGTGGTTACTGGTTAGTCTTTGTTTGACTTGTTAATATATACTCCCTCCGGTCCTAAATATAAGACCTAGTTGATGTTTTTGGAAAATTGTAAAAAAGCAAAATAAGTTAATTATAAATTGATTTAACTAATTTTTTTCCCTCAGACTAGTTTATTTTACTTTTAAACTAATGGATATTCTAAAAAGATATCAAATATGTCATGGTTTAATAACCTATTGCGCAACCTTAATCTCTCCAAAAAAAGTCAACTAGGTCTTATATTTAGGACCGGAGGTAGGATATTGTCTCTCATGAAGTTGGTGCTGTGCAAGCCCTTGTATATAAACTAGAAGTTCAAGTGACAAGAAATAAGGCCTTTTGTTTTATTAATGCCATCTGAATTTGAATCTGTTGTTTTAAGCATGGTCAATTGACCGTTGGAACATGGTTTGTAGTGAGGGTTCTAGATATTGATGGTATTTTCTTTTGATGAAGTGGCAATTTACTTTAATATTTTTGTTTCTCTCATGAAGGCCGTACTTAATGTAGTAGGTAAAGCATCTCAGATACTACAGACTGTTATTTTTTTTTCAACTTGTGTTCGTGTGCATATGTTCAGTTTCAATATTATATGTAGGCACAACATTATGTTTTTTTTATGCAATTTTTCCTCTAATGAAAAATGAAATAACCTAGTGTATGAAGTCAACCCATGAGAGATTTTGCCTACCTGCATTAGCATACCCAACTACTTGAGTTTGTATATAATCTCATATAGCAAGACTTTCTTATGTGCCCTATTGATAGATGTGAGAAGGTGTGTTTCATGCTAAAGATTAGTGCACGGTGATATTAGAGGCATTTGTTTGTTCAAGTTGCTGCTACTGACAACTTTTCCTTTTAGAACAGTCCAAGGCTCTAGGATAAAAAAAAGAGTAGTCAAAGACTCTTTCTGTCCTAGTTTAATCTTAACATTAATTTTTTATCACTTCCCTGACATGTTAGTATCCTGAACGAAATTTAGTAAATTCTTTTTCTCAAATTGCTATCTCAGTATTAGATTAGGCTATCTTAGTTGTAACAAAAAAAAATCATTTTCTCAATTCTATGGTCTAAGAGTGATTAGGTAGGTTTCCTAAATGATGAATTTATGATAAACACCATCCGCACAGACAACTAGATATATGTGCTCTTATTGCTGAGCTCCCTCATTAAAAATTTGTTCTTTAGAAATGGATTCAGTTCTGGGTTCTTAGTTAGTGGCTTTCTACTATTTGTGGCAATGGCTTGAGTTGTTAATGGGAGATTATTTGAACTCTACGTACCATCCTAATTCTTGTTTAGAGCATAGTTTGTAGCATTAATTTTAATTCTGATGCGAGTGATTTATTGTCATGTACGAAGACTTTATAATCCTGCAGATATTTACCTAAGCAATTCCATGTTGGCATTGTATGCATGCTATATGAGTCTTTTGGCATGCCTCTGTGAGTATTTGATGCTATATTCAAATTCGTTATTATCTCCTGGAATGCTCTAGGAACTGCTTAAAGTGACTTGGGAGTACAAATAAGTTGTGGGCTGTTTCAATGGAATGCAAAATTAACTTGTAAACAAGATGAAGTTAAATTTAATACATTTTCTTTTATTTCAGCCATACAGGCTTATTTGATTGTGAGACCTTTTTTTGGGTTGGGGGGGACTTCAGTGGTGAAAACTGTGGTTTTATGATTTTAGTAGATCATATTTCTCAATCAATCTTATAGGTCATTGTGGGTAGCTTTTCAATGAGAAAACATATTTCATGCGGGGCTCTTCAGAGTACATCTCAATTCATTTTGGTGAGTGATTGAGGTTTTAGAATCTCACGGTAATTTAGCAATATGAAGAACAGTTGCTTGATTCTAATAACTCATACTGTTCCTTTCTGTTGTAAAATCTCATAGTTTTTTTCCTGTTTTCACGAGATAGAATCAAACTAGTGTTTCCCTCCCTGCTCTTGTGAACCTGTTGTATTTAACCCTGCCTTATATCAGTGTTTATTGATTATGCAACAATTTTTAATATAAATTTTGCATTTCTATACGGATATTTTTTTCTTTGTTCACGGGTCGTAATGTTGTATGCTCACACAGATTGGTGTTGATATCCTGTGGAACTAGTCATTTATGTATTTTGATTTTTTTGTGATTTGTGTGGATATCTTGTGTAACTAATCGTATATGTATTTGGATTTTTTTTTGTAGACCAAGCTGCATTTATGCAGCTGTTTCTATCATCTATATATATAGTTTACACTTATATTTTATGTTATTTTATCTTATTGATTTTAGGGATACATCCATGGATTGTGATGATAATGATAGCCAAAATCTTCATTTAGCTAGTGAAAGCAACACCAAATTTCCTCCTGTACTAAGGCCGTATGCTCTGCCTAAATTTGAGTTTGATGAGAGCCTACATGGGCATTTGAGATTTGATAGTTTGGTTGAAACTGAAACTTTCCTTGGCATTGAAAGTAACGAAGATAACCAGTGGATTGACGCATTCTCTCGGGGGAGTAGTGGCATTGTGTTCAGTTCAGCTGCAGCTGAATCTTGCTCGATATCAAGGCATAACAATGTTTGGTCTGAGGCTACTTCCTCAGAATCTGTTGAAATGCTATTAAAATCTGTTGGGCAGGAGGAACTTGTTCCTAGGCAAACTGTTGAGGAATCTGATGCCTGTGATGAACTGGCCTACTTAACGAAGCAAATGAATTCCAATCCCAATCCTGATGTAAGAAACATATTAGAAAAAGATGTTAAAGATTTACAACCACCTGATGCTATTCATGGAAGCTTGTCCGGATTGAAGGAGGATGTTGAAAGGAAGGTCTCTCTGGCTGATATTTCCCAAGGTCGTGGAGCTGAGTCATTCACTATCGGAAGTTCCAGTAAAATGGAAAGTAATGTAATGTGCAGAAATGCAAACTTTCCCGTTTCTGAGGGAAGTCTCGATGCTGATGGAAAATCTGATGAGCTAAATAAAGTAGTTGGGGCTTTAGCTGATGACTCGCTGGATGGCAAAAGTTGTGATTTTTCCACATCTGGGGCGCCGGGGAATGCTTCTGCAGCATCTATGCAGGATAACTCTTCTACTTGTGATGTATTGAGGATTCAGAATTCAGAAAGTCATGCAATTGGCATTGGTGATGTGCAGCATGGCTGTTTGCCAACAAAACTTGATAAGCAAGAAATGGAATCTTCTACTCTGAATAAAGACTATCACATTGACCCTCTAACTTTGGATGGAAATGCACCAGAGAGTGATGCACATTCTCTAGACAAAGCTCTCTGTTCAGTCTCTACAAGACAAGCTTCGGAAGATGTGAAGGCAGTTCAGGGCTGTGATGCTGTCATGAAAGAGGGCGCATTAGGTGCTGACGTGCTTGTGGTGGAAGGAGGCAGTGAAAATATATCTTCCGAAAATGTGGATGGGAACAATAGTAATGCAGGTGCAGTTATAGAAGCTAAATCTGTACAAAATCCTTGCGACTTGTGTCATGCTGAAATTAAAGTTGACTATAGTTCAAAGCTACAAGTTTTTGAGACCAGTAATCCCAAGCATGAGACTTCTTCTGATCAGCACCAGGATGTAAATACCATTGAGAAAAATGCATGGGATGAGGGCAGTTCTGTCAATGAAAAGTTGGTTTTGAACAGTGATCACCCAATGGAAAAGGAGATTTTAGTCAGTCAGTCTGAGGATTTTATGATTAATGAGGGAAACAATAATATCTCTAGTGAGAGCAAAGGAAATAGTGATAACAAATCAACTCAAACATGTGAAAACACTGACAACCAAAGACAGGATAACCATGAAAACTTGCCAAAAGATGCTTCTGTTAATGAGGAAATGAGTACAAAGGTTTGTACAGTTTCCAGTCAAAGTCATTGTGATTTAAGCCAGTCCCACTTGGTCGATAAAGTTGTAGATTCTTCATCTCTGACCAGTGAAAGCAGGGAAACTGAGTTGACAACTTCCACAATGGCCAGCATGGCTATCGATGATTCAGGTACTTGTGATTATCTTAAAGAGGAACATTGATTTGACAAATAACTAAGCCTAACTCTATGTTTATTATTTTTTTCAGTTTCGAAAGTTATGTTAGAAAATATTTGCTTGGTTCCCTGTAAGGCAACGGATAATCTACTGCCTCCTAGCAATCTAGTTTCCATCAATGAAGCTACTGATAACAATGCTGGAAAAAATATATCTGCTATGTCCATGCCAGTAGATCGAAAACAAGATCCAGCCGAAATAGTTACAGTAGTCAAATCCACTGGGGTTGAGTCTACCGAAAAGGAAGCTTCTTGTCCCGTTAATGGAACTGAAATGCATGCATCTTCTGATTCTTCTGCAAATCTTTTATGCAAAATAGTGAACAATTGTCCGCAGGTTGAGGGGACCAGTGGTAGTGGAAAATCAAGTGAACCACGGGGAACACAAGTTGACAAGGTTATTCAGGACTGTGTTAGTGTGAATGATGTGTCTTTAGTTCCATGTGGATCGACAGTGAAACAGGGTGAAATTGCAGCTTCTTTTGATAAACTCTCAGGTGATCTAAAGATGAATTTGTTGAATATTTTTCTCAACTATTGAGGTTGATGTACTTATAGAGTTATAGAACATGCCCAATATTTTAATAACTTCTTTGAGTGAGTGATTTGATTGTTTAGTTTTAAAAAGTTATAATTAATTAACTATAGACTCTTTCCACCTGAACATGACTTTGCTTTATATATTCATTCAACATGTTCTTCCTGTTCGTTTGTTTACATAACTTCTACAATATTCTGCTTTACAGGTGACATTCTGCATGCAAGCAAAGATTCCCTACCTTCTGCTCCTTTGCCTGGCTCTCATGTTGATTCACATCAGATTGGAGATGTTTCTGCAAGTCCTGCCAATATTACTGGCAGTTCTTCTATTTTAAGTGGAAATTTTTCTCAAACTAGAAAGGATGAGAACCAGGTTAAGCCATCCACTGATCAGAATATCTCAGTCTCAGAGGGTATCAATAGGGATTCAAGGGCAACAGATGTGCCATCTATTGGTTCTCATATAAAGGCAAGTAGTGCTTCAAAGAAGAAGAAAAGTTTGACTTCTGAGGTCAATCCAATGGCAGATTTGTCCAAAACAGATGGTACAAATCTGGGCACAAAAAATGTTGGAAAGAGTCAATCACTTCCTGCTGCTACAGCGAGCAAAGCATCAACAGTAAGTCTCAGCAAAGTTCATTGTCATAAGTATAAAGATTTTGATATTTGAATCTTATTTTATTTATTGCTTTCTTCCTGATTGGAATAGCATATGGGTAAGCAAGGGGCCATAGTATTTAATGTGTAGAGGATATATTCTGCTGTAATGAGCATGGCAACCAATGTAAATCATTAGAGAAGCAATCTCATGAAGTTTTATTCTCTTTTTGTTGAAGGTTGAGTTATCTCCTGCAAATTCTGTGTTAGGCCCTATAAATGTTGAAACTGCCGGAGATACACACCACAAAGGTTCCACTGAGCGTAAGACTAGGCGAACTTATAATAAGACACCACGAAAGGAGTCTTCTAGGAAAAAGAGTGTTGCAAAAGACACAACTCCAGCTCAACAGCTGGTAAGAGGTGATAAATCAAGTAATCCTTCCATAAGCCCGTCTTCCAATCTCCAGCTGATACAATCCAGTGAGAAGCAGCAGCATGGACATATGGATTCCAGCAGCTCCAAGCCTTATCCTTTTTTAAATGCCTCAATTGCTGGGCTTCCAGATTTGAATAGTTCTGCTTCTCCATCTGTTCTGGGTCAACAGCCTTTTACAGATTTGCAGCAAGTACAGTTGCGTGCACAGATTTTTGTGTATGGAGCTTTGATGTGAGTTCAAATGCTCTCATTATATTATTGGTATTCAATATTTAAGGGGGGACTGGGACATATGTGGTGTTTTAGGAATTTTCTCACCTATTTATTTATTTACAATTACAATTTATGATAGTTCCCCCGGATAATCTATTGAAATTAAGCCTAGGTGTTCTTGTCAACAATATATTAAATGTAAGGTTGATTTTATTGTTGCTCCTTCAATGTACTATTTGATGTCAAGGCTTGAGGGGAATTATGGGTTTTTTGGGCCAAATGAGAAATCAGATTTTCATGATATAGTGATTGGTTTTCTTTCCAGGGTTACCAGAAGAAGGGTTTTTTAATTTTTTTCTTTACAGAAGACAGTGGTGGTGAATTAAGTTAATTATTTGTTATTGCATTACTGCAGTCAAGGCATGGCACCTGATGAGGCATATATGATATCTGCTTTTGGTGGTCCAGGTTGATTTTTTTGGCGGTTCCTTTCTGCCATTTCAATTACTTCATCACTGAAAATATTGACTTTCAACCTGTGTTTTAGATGGTGGGAAGAACATGTGGGAGAAAGCCTGGCGTGTATGCATAGAAAGACAGCTCGGTCAAAAATCTCATTCACTTAACCTTGAAACACCTCAACAGTCACGATCTGGTAAGTTATTATACCTTCTTATCTCCCCCCTCTGACTTTAAGAGTGACTCTTGAAAATTGGGAATCTTGCAGCTAAGAAGAACACACTCCAGGGTATTGCCATCTCCACACCTCTTGTTTCAGGAAGCAGCAATGGCACTTCTACAGCTGTAAATCCTATGATTCCTCTTTCATCACCCCTTTGGACGACACCAACTCCTTGTGATTCCCTTCAATCCAGTGCCCGTGCAAGAGGTTCTGTTCTGGATTATCCGCAGGCACTTACATCCTTGCATCCCTACCAAACTTCACCCATGAGGAATTTTCTGGGACACAATACATCTTGGTTGCCCCAGGGCCCTCTTCATGGACAGTGGATTGCTTCTTCAACACCTCCACCTGGGAACAGTGCCCATCCTTCAGCAACACCTGTTTCAGGTTCAACAAAATTGAGTTCTGTAAAAGATTCGCCACTGCCTCCTGCCTCTGGTATTAAGAATGTTATTTCTAGCATCCCTTCTTCCACTGGAGGTCCACAGAGTATGTTTGGTTCCAGTGCTCTTCTACACAATGCAAATGTGGCAGTATCACCTGCACAGCTTTCTTCTGACCAAAAGCCCAGAAAAAGGAAGAAGGTTCTGACATCTGAGGATCTCAGCCAGAAGGTGTCACAGCCTCAATTAGAGTTGACTTCTGCTGTTAGTAGCCATGTATCCACTCCTATTGCCATCACTACTACTGTGAGTAATGTGCCCAAATCAAATATAGGAAAATCAGTTGTTTCAGTATCCACTCTATCCCCTGCTGACCACCTCCAAAATGAGATGATCGAGAGGAGAGCACTGTCAGACGAGTCCCTTGGTAAAGTTAAGGAAGCGACAACTTATGCAGAGGAAGCTGCTGCTGCTTCTGCTGCTGCTGTTAGTCATAGCCTAGAGATATGGAATCAGGTAGATAAGCAGAAAAATTCTGGATTGGTTCCAGATATTGAAGCCAAACTAGCTTCAGCCGCCATGGCAATTTCTGCCGCTGCAGCTGTTGCAAAGGCTGCTGCCGCTGCTGCCGATGTTGCCTCAAATGCTGCATTGCAAGCAAAACTGATGGCTGATGAAGCATTGATTTCATCTTGTCATGAGAATCCCCACCAAAGTAATGAACTTTTTGCCGGTTTTAATAAATTGGGAATAGCTACCCCTGCATCTATCTTGGGGGGTACTAATGGAACTAATAACTCTGTCATGGTTGCTGCCAAGGAGGCTGCTAGAAGGAGAGTAGAAGCTGCTTCAGTTGCTACAAAGCGAGCTGAAAATATGGAAGCTATAGTGAAGGCTGCTGAGCTGGCTGCAGAAGCTGTGTCTCGCGCTGGAAAGCTTGTAACTATGAGTGATAATTTACCATTTAGCGACTTAATAGATGCTTCTCCGGAGGGTTTTCAGATTGTAGCCCGAGAATCTTCTCACGAGGTTGGATCATTGAAAGAAATGGCCAGAGGTCTGGGAAACTATGTTAATGTTGGAGACAACGTTGAAACTTCTCATGCACTGAAGAAAGATGGGTTTTCTGTTGAAATGGGGAACCAGATGGTTACGAATGAGCAACCACCTTTTCATATGTTTTATAATGAGAAATTAAAGGATCATATGAGGCCAATAGATAGCATATCCATTTCCATTAATGGAAATGAAAAAAATACAAGAGGTTCAAAGGGTCGTAAGGTTTCTGATTTAGTCAAGTCAACTGATGTGGATCCAGAATCGAACATTGAAACAGAGTTAGGGAACAAATCTGATAAGCTGGGGAACATCAAGGAGGGTTCACTTATTGAGGTTGTTTCCTAAAGTTGACTCTTTGGGTGTTTTATTTTAATTTATAATCATCAATATTTTACTTTTAAGAGAGATGTCTGTTTGACCGGAGCAATTACAGGGGTCGAAAATAAAAATGAAAATTGAAGCAATTATTTTCGTTTCAGGTTTTCAAAGATGGGGAAGGATGGAAAGCAGCTTGGTATACAGCCAATGTTTTGAGCCTGAAGGATGGTGATGCTTATGTTTGCTACACTTCCCTTGTAGCTGATGGAGGTGCGTTAGAGTTTAATGAGAATGAAATCTTAGTTACTGTTTAGCTGCTGCATGTAATACTATGGAATAGGCCTTTTCCATTAAATTACTATTTTATAAGGACGGGCCTTTTGCTTCTAAATTCACTATTTTTTCATTATGCTGAATACTACGGAAAAGGCTTATTGTGCTTGCAATATAAAAATTACTACCTCCTGTTCTCAATATTAGAGCAACTTCATTGATTTGAGTAGTTTAAGGGAATTGGTTAGTATAACAAATGAGTTGGCCCATCCAAAGTATACTTTATTCACATTTATTCCTATATGGAAACCTTCTTAAATTTTTTGTGTTGGGTTGTAAAGCTAGTTCCTGCTCTGGGTTTTGTGTCTCACTTTAATGCACTTTTGGATATGAAAACTGTTGTCCATATTGTGTTCAGTTTGTTGTTTCCTACGTCCTATTTCATTTTCATCGTTAAAAATTTCTAGTCATCTTGGACTGAGATTGTAAACAATCTTTTTATTTTAATCAAGTTTCTCATTTACAAGGTGCAGGGCCCTTAAAGGAATGGGTTACATTCAAAGGCGAAGTTGGCAAACCACCCAGAATAAGGATTGCTTGCCCTTTAACTGACTTGCATCAGGAAGGAACAAGGAAAAGACGTAGATCAGCTATGGGAGGTTCTGCTTGGTCTGTTGGGGATAGAGTTGATGCATGGATAGAAGAAAGGTGCAACTATCTACAGTTTTCACTATTCTCTTATCAGCCATTTGTTGTATTATTAAAATCATGAAATAGCTTGAGACACCGGGGATGATAAGGGTATTGAACCTGATGGGTTTTTTTGCCTTAAAGAAATGCACATTGAATGACCATTCTGTCTGTATGACCACAATTACATGATGGTTGATGCATGAATGACCACAATTACACATTCTGTCTGTACCTTTTTTTTTTTTTGGTCACGCTTTTTTTCTGTCTGTACCTTATCTAATGGTTTATTCTTCAATAAGGTTTTAAGTTTTCTATTACCATTAATTGCATGCTACTGGAATTTATTTGACATATTGTTGTTATTGTTGTCAGCTGGCGGGAAGGAGTTGTTATAGAGATCAAGAAAGATGAAACACTCACTGTTCACTTTCCAGGTACATGCACCATTTATAGAATGTAAATTTAAATTTGTTTGTGCTATAAAACGTCTCCTACTTGTTATCTGAATGTGACTTTTTTTTGTGCACTGCAGCCATCGTAGAAACATCAGTGGTTAGAGCGTGGCATCTCCGTCCATCACGCATTTGGAAGGATGAAAACTGGACTGAATGTTCTAGGATTGGAGCAAATGACCGTTCTACCCATGAGGTATTGGTTTTTCAGCTTCACCTTATGGTCATTCTCATATTTGTGTTTGCTGAGTCGTTTATTCTGCATGCAGGGTGATACACCACGCGAAAAACGACCCAAACTGGGTGGTCCAACAATAGAGGCGAAGGGGAAAGGTAAGATGTCATCAAGCGATACAGTGGGGCCAGTGACCCATGGCGAATTGAGATTACTTAATTTGACAGAGAATGAGAAAGCATTCAACATTGGTAAGGCCAGCAAGAACGAAAATAAGCCAAATACACAGAGAATGGCTAGGACTGGTCTTCAGAAAGAAGGATCAAAAGTGATTTTTGGGGTTCCAAAGCCTGGGAAGAAAAGAAAATTTATGGAAGTAAGCAAGCATTATGTGGCTGATAGGAACAATAAGATCAATGATGGGAATGATTCGGTTAAGCTAGCAAATTTCTTGATGCCTCAAGTTGCGGGGTCTCGAGGATGGAAAAATGATGCAAAGGAGAAACGAGGAGCTAACCCCAAGCTCAAGACTTCCAAGCATGAAAAGAAGCAAAGTGCTTTTGGTCGTTCAATCCCACCATTAGGCACGAGTTCGTCAGCTGCACTTTCTCAATCGAATGATCCAACAGATCATACAGAAAGGATCAAGGATGTAAGCCATTTTAAAAGTGCATCAGACGATGGAACTCAGTTGGAGACAGCATCCTTCTCTTCGGTTGATGGAGCAGCGGAGGGACCAATCCTGTTTTCTTCACTGCCAACCTCAGCTGATGCTCCTTCCTCTAAGAAGGCATCCACATCAAGAGCGAGTAAAGGAAAGCTTGCCCCTGCTGGTGGAAAGTTGGGTCAGATTGACGAGGAAACAGCTTGGAACAGTGATTCTGTAAAATCATCATCTGATGTCATTGAGCCCCGTAGATCCAACCGTAAGATCCAGCCAACATCCAGGGTAAGTATTTAGTATATTTGCTTTTATATGACTGAGTTGTTCAGGATGGGAGAGATCATTGACTGCAGTCACTCAAAAGAGTTACCTAACTGAAGTCTGGATAGAAAAATAGCCTGCATTGGATAGATAATATTAATTCTTACATGTATAACCCTATTTGAATATTTGAATAGAGCTTTCTCTTTTCAAGTATAAAAAGGGCATTTTCATTGTTTAACCTTGCGATATTTGGTGGTTCTATATTTCCTGTACTATGCTTGTTTCCGTGTTGATGTGGTCTTTTTCTCTGTGATTGCAGTTATTGGAAGGATTGCAGAGTTCTTTGATAATTTCAAAGGTTCCTTCCGTTTCACAAGACAAAAGTCACAAAAATCTGAGCCGCAACTTTTCAAAGGGTTAGTTTCCTTGCACAAAAATTCTCTTGGATGCATCCATTTTATGCTATAGCTGACAGATTGGTTCTGACAGGGAAATGACCAAGGGGGAAAGGCTCTTTCTGTGATATAATTTACAGTCGAAGTTTCAACTGTATTTGGAACGACTGATATACTCGGGACCCGGCTTAGATGTGTATATTATTACAATAGTGAGGCTAGAAATTAAAATTCTTGCTTCTTCGGTTTAGGCAAACTAGTCTGGTAGCTGTTAATAATTATGCTGTTAGTCGCATATGTAATGAATTGAATCTCTATTTGGGCCTTTGGCATTGTAGGCTGTATAGGAATTTCCCCATGTTAATCTGGTTTGTAGAGGCTTGTCTATGATTAAAATTATAACATGATGACCCCTCTATAATTCTAGATACTGACCCTTAAGACCCCCGGTTCAGTTTTTTCTAGTTTGTCTCTCACTCCTTCCCCTTGCATTCTCGTGGCTTTGGCTCCGCCCGTTTGAGTTATTATTTTTGTTGGCTTATAAGACTCACCTCCAACTTTGAGGGTTCAAAGGTAAATTCCAACCTCCCTGACCTTTTAATTTTTACCATCAACCCCTTACCGTTAAGTTTTCACTAACTTTGTTAAGAAGAATGTCACATCAGATTAAGAGAACTAGAGAAGTAGACATCTCACCGTCTATATGGCATCCTACAAATTATCCATTGTTAGCTAATAATGTTAACATTCATTATACATTATTTTATACAAGGGTTACAAGTAATTCTATCATTATAAAACCCCTAATCTTCATTGCATCTCGTACATACTCTACTTGCTGGGTGTTTCTGGGATAGATCAGAAATTAGACCAGATGATTAAAGTATTTGAAGGAGTCGATATCAAAATCTCATTGACATGAAGCAAATTAAGTAAAATCCCCTTATTTTTCAGATCCTACACCAATCCAGCACCTATAAATTATGAACCAGAGACTTCAAGAAAGTCTTCAGTTTGATTTCAATTTTTCCCTTAAGGCTGACAACGCGGGGCAAAAAGAAAGGTGTTAGGCCCTCATTTTGCCCCAACCCCGACGAAATTAAAAGGCAAGGTTTAAACAATACTATTATCATCTAGTCAAACACTTGTGACCAAATGTTTAAACAAATCCTTGAAAAGTTTAGTTTAAAAAGATTCCATGCAACCTCAATTTAATTTATGGAATTCCTACAAACTCACTTTAATCAACTTCCTTTCATGAGACATGTAAGTTTTTTTAATAAAACTGGACATCATTTCTTCAAAGGATCACTACATCTAAAGTCTCCCACTTATTTTTAAAAGAAGCTCACACTTATCTACGTTTCTTCGATTTTCATAAAAGTGAAGAAAGCTAACATATTGATTGTAAAAAGGGAAAATTAATTTGTAGTCCCTCACAAAGGACTTAACAGTAAAAAAGTCTCATAAACTTCACATATTAAAGTAGGGTCCCTAGGGACCTTTAACATACTTCAAATACAAAAAGACTAAATTGCCCCTCCCTGTGACAAGGTCATGGGCAAGAAATGACAAGGCCATGCACACATATAACAAGATCATGAGCAACTCTAACAAGGTCATCACCCACCCTATGACAAGTTAATAGGCAAGCATTGACAAGGTCATAGGCAAGAATGACAAGGTCATGCGCACTTATAACAAGTCCATGACAGGGAAGAATGGGCAATCTGGTCTTTTTGTATTTGAAGTATATTAAAGTAAGGTCCTTAGTGACCCGACTTTAATATGTGGAGTTTATGAGACTTTTCTACTATTAAATCCCTTGTAAGGGATTACAAATTGATTTTCCCTTGTAAAAATAGTCCCTCCTAAATAGTATTACTCCATAAAGTAGAGTCCCTTGGGACCTTACTTTAATTATTTCTGAAAGTGTGGGCCTACATTTAATATTAAAAAATTCCCCCACACCCACCTCTCTCTCCTCTCTCCTCTCCTCACCTCCTTCCTTCTTCACCATCCATCTCCACCATATGCTCCACCACCGTCAGCCCCCTCCCCCCCCAAAACTCTACCTCCCTGGACCATCATGACTAGCCACTGCCTCCCTCCGTTGTCCGTCGCCGTACCATAGCCGCTGCCCCCAAAACTCCACCTCTATAGCGCCGCCTCACCGTCATCTACCACAGCCACCCTGCCGACGTTGACAGAACTTGTCGGCGCATCTCCGACGACCATATCTTCCTTGATCAGTCTCATCATCACCCAAACAATGTGTTTAGAGAAGTGGTGGCGGCTATGGTGCGGCGGCGGACAATGGAGGGAGGCGGTGGCTGGTCATGGTGGTGCATGGAGGGAGAGTTTTGGGGGGGGTGACGGTGGAGCATATGGTGGAGATGGATGGTGAAGAAGGAAGGGGAGTGGGGAAAGGAGAGAGGAAAGAGAGGTGGGTGTGGGGGAATTTTTTGATATTAAATGTGAGGCCCACACTTTCAAGTGAGGTCCCAAGGGACTCTACTTTGATTTTTCAAGTTTTTGAGACTTTTCCAGTATTATGTCCCTTACCAGGGACTTGTATCTAATTTTCCCAAAAAATTACAATAGCTTGGAAAAACTGAAAAAAGTGAAATAGATTATAGGTAAAGTTGTCCAAACAAACAAACAATGTCTCCCTACCTAGTCTAGTCGCTTCCCTTCAGTCACTGAGCTGACGTGGAACCATACAGAATTGGATCCCGAACTATAACTACTAATAACTAGTTCCATCTCCCACTCACGCTGACAAGTGACAAGTGACTAGTGACTAGTGACTAGTGAGAAAGTACACTAAACTCTCACCATTTATCATCATAACATTAACATATTCATATCACTCTCTTAATCAAACAAAACAAAACAAAAAAATTCATATCACTCTCTCTTCCTCCCTTTCCTTCGTATTTCATTTCTGCGTTTGGACGTCGCAACCCTAATTCCTCCAATCCACCTCTCAAAGCTTCCGGTAACTAATATTAATAGTATTATACTATGCGCTTCCTTTCGCTCCTTCTTACACTGACCTTTAGTTGTTTATTCTTTGTTTGTTTGTTTGCAGAAGAGTGAGTAGATGAGATCAAACTGATTGGATGGATGGATGTAGCGTCTCTACACTCACTTCTTCTTCTTCTTCTTCTTCTGGTACTCTCCCTCTTCCTCTTCCTTTTATATATATGTACATGTATATATGTCAGATATTCTTTTATCAATTATTACCATTTCTGACCAAAACTGAGCCCATAACCAATGTTGACCTACTTGCAAAATAGGACGGATTTGAGTTGGAAAGTTTTTACATTTGCAAGTCCTGTAGCTTCATTGTACTTTGCTTGAATTGTTGGAATGCTTCATTGCCTTATAATGAAAAGGGGCTTATATGAAAGTAGAGATTTTCTTGCCTTGGTTACTGGAGATTGTGGACACTGAGCTGTTTAATGGAGGATTATGTGTTCTTTCTTATGGAATGATATTATTCAAAATTGTAAAAATAGTTAATTTCATTAAAATGAATATAATATTTGTGATTTCAATTTCGGACAAGTTATTTTTTGAAATAAGATTCTCAATTTCAATCGTTTGATTGTATCTTATATATTGATATTTGATAGAAGCAATGATGAAAATTTTACATTTGCTTGCGTATGCACAGATTGGTATAAATGTCTGGTGGAACCAATCCTATTTGTATTTTTTTCCTGTAGAACAAGCTGTAATCATGCATCTGTTTCTATTTATCTATATATGTATTTTGCATTCGTATTTTATGTTAGTTTATCACATTTCTTGATTTTAGGGATACATCCATGGATGATGACAATGAAAGCCAGAATCTTCATTTAGCTGGTGAAGGGAGCACTAAATTTCCTCCTGTACTGAGGCCATTTGCTCTACCTAAATTCGAGTTTGATGAGAGCCTTCATGGACATTTAAGATTTAATAGTTTGGTTGAAACTGAAACTTTCCTTGGCATTGAAAGTCACGAAGACAACCAGTGGATTGACGCATTTTCTCGGGGGAGTAGTGGCATTGTGTTCAGTTCAGCTGCAGCTGAATCTTGCTCTATATCAAGGCATAACAATGTTTGGTCGGAGGCTACATCATCAGAATCTGTTGAAATGCTATTGAAATCTGTTGGGCAGGAGGAACCTCTCCCTAGGCAGGTTGTTGAGGAATCTGATGCCTGTGATAAGCTGGCCTGCTTAACTAAGCAAATGAAGTCCAATCCTAAACCTGATGTTGAAAGTGTATTGGAAAAAGATGTTAAAGATTTACAGCCACATGATGCTATTGATGGAAGCCTGCCTGGACTGAAGGATGATTTTGGAAGGGAGTTGTCTCAGGATGATGCTTCCCAAGTTCACGGAGTTGAGCCATCCACTATTGGAAGTTCCAGTAAAATGGAAAGCAGTGCTATGTGTAGAAATACTAACTTGCCTGTTTCTGAGGGAAGTCTCTATGCTGATGGCAAATCTAATGATGTAAATAAAGTAGTTGGGTCTTTGGCTGATGGCTCACTAGAGGACAAAGTTCATGACTTATCCACATCTGAGGTGCAAGCTAATGCTTCTGCGTCATCTATGCAGGATAGCTCTTCTACTTGTGATATGTTGAGTACGAAAAATTTAGAAATTCGTGCAATTGGCATTAGTGATGTGCAGCAGTGCTGTTTGCCAACAAGACTTGGTAAGCAAGATATGGAATCTTCTCCTCTGAACAAAGATGATCACATTGATCCTCAAGCATCCCATGGAATTGCACCTGAGAGTGATGCACATTCTCTAGAAAAAACTCTTTGTCCAGTCTCTAAAGAGCAAGCTTTGGAGGGTGTAAAGGCAGTTCAGGACTGTGATGCTCTCATTAATGGAGGGGCATCAGGTGCTGACATGCTCAAGGGCGAAGAATGCGGTGGAGATTTATCCTCCGAAAATTTGTGTAAGGACAATACGAATGCAGATGCAGTGATGAACGATAAATCTTTACAAAATCTATGCAACTTACCCAAGGCTGAAATTAAAGTTGAAACTAGTTCAACGGGACAAGTTGTTGAGATTAGTAATCCCAATCATACAATTTCTTCTGATCAGCACCAGGATGTAATTACCATAGAGAGGAATGCATATAGTGAGGGCAGCGCCAGTAAAGAAAAGGTGGTTTTGAACAGTGATCACCCAATGGAAAAGGACATCTCAGCCATTCAGTCTGAGGAGCCTATTAATAGTGAGGAAAATAATAGTATTTCTAATAAGAGTGAAGTGAATAGTGATAACCAAATAGGAGATAATTCCTTGGTGACTTCTACAAAATCTCTCAGTATGAGTGAATCAACTCAAACATGTCAAAACAATGACCGTCAAGGGTACGGTGACCATGAAAACTTGCAAAAAGATGCCTCTGTAAATGAGGAAATGAGGACAGAGGTTCCTACAGTTTCCGGTCATTTTGATACCAGCCAATCCCATTTGGTTGATAAGGTTGTTGATTCATCATCTCTCAGCCCTGGGAGCAGGAAAACTGAGTTGACAACTTCCAAAACTTTATCCAGCAATGTGGCTGGTAATGATTCAGGTATTTGTAATTATCTTAAAGAGGGACACCGATTTGACATATAATAAATCTAACACATGGTTTTTTGTCATTTTTTCCCAGTTTCAAAAGTTATGTTGGAAAATATTCGTTTGGTTCCCTGTAAGACAACGGATGCTTCACTGCCTTCTAGTAACAATGTTTCCATCAATGAAGCTACTGATAAAAATTTCCAAAAGATTACACCTGCTATGTCTGCCCCAGTTGATGGAAAACAAAATACAGTCGAAATAGTCATGGAAGAAGCCATATCCACTGGGGCTGGATCTACCGAGAAGGAATCTTCTTGTCCTGTTAATGGAACTGAAATGCATGCATCTTCTGATGCTTCTACAGATATTGCATGCAAAACAGTGGACAATTGTCCGCAGCTTGAGGGGACAAGTGGTACTAAAATATCAATTGAACTTCAGGGAACACAAATTGGTGAGGTTATTCAGGAGTGTGCAGGTGTGACTGATGTGTCTTCAGTTCCATGTGGATCAACAGTTAAAGAGGGTGAAGTTGCAGTTTCCTATGATAAACGTGACAAGGAGGGTTATGGAGGGTTATCCTCAAATCTCTCAGGTGATCTGATGTTAAATTTGTCAAAGTGAGGTTGAAGCACTTCTAGAATTTACTAAATACTTAATTTTCTTTAGTTTCTTTGAGTGAGTGTTTTGATTGCTTAATTTTGTGGGTATTGATTAATTGATCATTTACTCTGCCCGCCTGAATATAACGCTTTGTTTTTCTTTTTATGTTCATCCATCGTGTTCTTTCTGTTTAGATATTTATATAACTTTTACAAGACTCATATTTGCAGACGGCATTTTGGATGCAAGCCAAGTTTCCCTTCCTTCTGCTCCTTTGCCTGACTCTCATGTTGCTTCACATCAGATTGGAGATGTTTCTTCCTGTCCTGCTATTAATGGCAGTTCTTCCATAACAACTGTAAATTCTTCTCGAACTGAAAGGGATGGGAATCAGGTTAAGCCATCTGCTGATCAGAATCCCTCAGTCTCAGAGGGCTCCAACATGGATGCAAGGGCAAATGTTCCATCTATTGGTTCTGATTCAAAGTCAAGTAAAGCTTCGAAAAAGGAGAAACGTTTGACTTCTGAGGTCAATCCAATGGCAGATTTGTCCAAAACAGATGTTACAAATCTGATTTCTAAAGATGTTGGACAAAGTCATTTACTTCCTGCTGCTATGACAAGCAATGCATCAACAGTAAGTCTTAGTAAAGTTCATGATCAGAGTGTAAACATTAATATCTGAATCTTTTTTTATTGATTTCTTCTTCTTGATTGATTTAGCCTCTGGTTAAGTAAGGGTCTTCCATAGTATTTGATGTGTAGATATTGATCATTGCAATCAATGTAAATGATAAGAGAAGCAATCTTATGAAATTTACCCTTTTTGTTGAAGGTTGAGGCATCTCCTACAACCTTTTTAGGCCCTACAAATGTTAAAACTGCAGGAGATACATCACATGAAAGAAGTGACTCCAGAGGTACAACTGAGCGTAAGACTAGGCGAACTTATAACAAGACGCCGCGAAAGGAGTCTTCTCGGAAAAGAAGTGTTCCAAAAGAAACATCTCCAGCTGGAAAACCAGAAAAAGGGGATAGAATGAACAATGTTTCTGTAAGCTCATCTTCCAATCCCCAATTGATACAATCAAGTGAGAAGCAGCCGTTTGGACATATTGATTCCAGCAGCACTAAGCCCTTTCCTTTTCTAAATGTCTCAACATCTGGCCTTCCAGATTTGAATAGTTCCGCTTCTCCATCTGTTCTGCGTCAACAGCCTTTTACAGATTTACAGCAAGTACAGTTGCGTGCACAGATCTTTGTGTATGGAGCTTTGATGTGAGTTCAGATGCTATTGTTATGTTGTTATTTAATCATTGTGGAGGCATAAATGTGGTGGTTTAGTAATAATGCGTTTTGTCACTCATTTATCTAGTCACAGTTTATGATAGTTCCCGGGTTAAACTGTGGAAAATGGGAATTTAATAGCCTGTCTTATTGCCGTCTTTTTAGTTCTCAGGTATATTAAACCTAAGAAACTTTAGGTGCATTTCATTGTTGCTTCTACACTGTTCTGTTTGGTGGCACCAAGCCTTGTGGGTGATGTTGGAATTCAAGGGGTCATATGAGACTTTGGAATCTCATGACATAGTGTTTGGTTTTATATACAGTGTTACCAAAAGAAGGATGTTTTAAATATTTTGTTGCACTTGATAGTGTTGGTTGATTAAGATAATTATTTGTTATTGCATTGCTGCAGTCAAGGCTTGGCACCTGATGAGGCGTATATGATATCAGCTTTTGGGGGACCAGGTTGATATTTTTGGGTTTTTATGATTCGTTATTGCTGTTTCAATTACGTCTTCATTACTTATGCTATTGACTTTCAACATGTGTTATAGACGGTGGAAAGAACACGTGGGAGAAAGGCTGGCATGCATGCATTGAAAGACAGCTTGGTCAGAAATCTAATTCACTTAACCCTGAGACACCTCAGCAGTCACGGTCTGGTATGTTAATATAACTGTGTCCCCCCTCCCCCTACCCCTCCCCCCAGGGTCTTTAAGAATGACTCTTGAGAATTTGGAATGTTGCAGCTAAGCAGAGCACACTTCAGGGCACTGCCATCTCCTCACCTATTGGAATAACAGGCAGCAATGCCACTTCTACTACTGTTAATCCCCCTTTGATTCCTCTTTCATCTCCCATTTGGACTTTACCAACTCCTTGTGATTCCCTTCAATCCAGTGCCCTTGCAAGAGGTTCTGTTGTGGATTATCCTCAGGCACTTACTTCCTTACATCCGTATCAAACTTCACCCATGAGGAATTTTCTGGGACACAATGCATCTTGGGCACCCCAGGGCCCTCTTCATGGACCATGGATTGCTTCTTCAACCCCTCCACCTGGGAACAGTGCCCATCCTTCAGCAACACCTGTTTCAGGTTTAACAAAATTAAGTTCTCTAAAAGGATCACCACAGCCTCCTCCCTCTGGCGGAAAGAGTGTTATTTCTAGCGTCCCTTCTTCCACTGGAGGTCCACAGAGTATATTTGTTGCAAGTGCTCCTCTACAGAACACTAATGTGACAGTATCACCTGCACAGCCTTCTTCTGATCCAAAGCGCAAAAAGAGGAAGAAGGTTCTAATATCTGATGATCTCAGCCAGAAGGCTTTGCAGTCACAGTCCCAATTAGAGTCGACTTCTGCTGTTAGTAGCCATGTATCCGCTCCCATCCACATTGCAACTACTGTTAGTAATGTGCACAGAACAAATATAGGAAAATCAGTTGTGTCTGGATCCACTCTAGCTTCTGCTGAACAACTCCAAAGTGATGAGATAGTGGGGAAGAGAATGTTGTCTGATGAATACCTTGGTAAAGTTAAGGAAGCTACAACAAATGCAGAGGAAGCTTCTGCTGCTTCTGCTGCTGCTGTTAATCATAGCCTGGAGATATGGGATCAGCTAAATAAGCAGAAAAATTCTGGATTGGTGCCAGATATTGAAGCCAAACTAGCTTCAGCTGCAATGGCAATTGCTGCTGCCGCAGCTGTGGCAAAGGCGGCGGCGGCCGCTGCCAATGTTGCCTCAAAGGCTGCATTGCAAGCAAAACTGATGGCTAATGAAGCATTGATCTCATCTTGTCATGAGGATCCCTGCCAAATTATTGAACTTCCTGACAGTATTAATAAATTTGAAAAACCTACTCCTGTGTCTATCTTGAGGGGTACAAATGGAGCCAATAACTCTATCATGGTTGCTGCCAAGGAGGCTGCCAGAAGGAGAGTGGAAGCTGCTTCAGTTGCTGCAAAGCGAGCTGAAAATATGGAAGCTATCGTGAAGGCTGCTGAGCTGGCTGCAGAAGCTGTGTCCCGCGCTGGAAAACTTGTAACTGTGGGTGATACTTTGCCATTTAATGACTTAATAGATGCTGCTCCTGAGGGTTTCCCAAGTGTAACCCAAGAATCTTCTCAGGGGGTAGGAATAGTGAATGTAACAACCAGAGGTCTGGTAAACTTTATTAATGCTGGAGACAACCCTGTAACGTCTCTTGCACTGACTACAGATGGTTTTTCTGTTGAAATGGGGAAGCAAATGGTTACGAATGAGGGACCCCATTTTCGTATGTTGCATAATGAGAAATTAATGGATCATATGAAACCAATAGATAGCATATCCACTCCCATTAATGGCAGTGGAAAAAGTACAAGAGGATCAAAGGGCCGTAAGGTTTCTGATATAGTCAATCCAGTTGATGTGATTCCAGAATTTTATGTGGAGACACGGTTTGGAAATGAATCTGGTAAGCTGGAGGAGATCATCAAGGAGGGTTCGCTTATAGAGGTTGTTTTCTAGAGATAACTCTGGCTGATTTATTTCAATGGACAGTCATGTATATTTTACTGTTAAGTGAGATTTTGTCAGCTTGGCTGAAGTGATTTTAGGTCACAAATTAGAAAAGCCAAACTGAAGCAGTCCTTTGTTTCAGGTTTTCAAAGATGGAGAAGGGTGGAAAGCAGCATGGTATACGGCCAATGTTTTGAGCCTTAAGGATAGTGATGCTTATGTTTGCTACACTGCACTTGTAGCTGATGGAGGTGGGTTAGATCTTTAATTTGAATGAAATCTCAACTGTTTGGCTGCTGAATTTCTAATATTGACTATTATATGCAAAATCCTATGGATTAGGCTTATTGTATGTACTATCTTGAATGTAAGAATTAGTTTATGGAATCAGTTAACTGGGTTATGCATTTTCTTTTAAAAGTGTTTATATGTTGGGTTTTAAATCTAGTTGTCTGGGTCTTGACTTATCAATATAACTTATATGCACTTTTGGATTTGAAAATTCAGTTGTTATATTCAGTTTGCTGTCTTGCATGTCATATACCCATCTGTTTAGTTCATAATTGCCTGTCATCTTGGGTGAACATTGTAAGCAATTTTTTATTCTAATGTTAAATTTCACCTTTTTAAGGTTCTGGGCCCTTAAAGGAGTGGGTCACATTTAAAGGTGTAGGAGACAAGCCACCCAGAATACGCATCGCTCGTCCTTTAATTGACTTGCATCTTGAAGGAACTAGGAAGAGGCGTAGATCAGCTATTGGAGATTTTGCTTGGTCTGTTGGGGATAGAGTTGATGCATGGATAGAAGAAAGGTGTGACTATCTGCAGTTTTCAGTGTTTTTTTATTATTGTCAATTTGTTGTATTATTGCAACCATGACATAACTCGACATAGCAGGTATTATAAGGATATTGATCCTGTAGGATATAATTCCTCTTGGATAAATGCACATTGAATGTCCTATCATCAGTACAGATCCAACTTAGCCTGATTTTTCCATTCATTGTCATCAAAGCTGTATGGCTGGGACCCTGTGATATGATGTCTTCTTACTGTTAGATTATGGAGTACCTTTATTTTTCATGCCCACAATCTGGCATATGTTTGTAACTTATCTAATGTTTCAACAAGATTTTTAGTTCTTTAGATTATCAGTACTTGTATGCTACTGGAATTTATTTAACATCCCACTGTTTTGTTGCCAGCTGGCGGGAAGGAGTTGTGATAGAGATCAAGAAAGATGAAACACTCACTGTTCACTTTTCAGGTACATTTTTGTTAGTGCTCTATGATGTTTCCTACCTGTTTTTTCTAACGTTATTTTATCAATATATCTTCTCTGCAGCTACTGGAGAAACATTAGTGGTTAGAGCGTGGCATCTCCGTCCATCACGCATTTGGAAGGATGGGAAGTGGACTGAATGTTCTAGGATGGGAGCAAATGACCGTTCTACCCATGAGGTATTATTTTTACAGCTTTGTCTGATGGTCATCTTCATATTTGTCTTTACAGAGTTGTTTATTCTGTATGCAGGGTGATACACCTCATGAAAAACGACCCAAACTGGGTAGTCCTACAATAGAGGCGAAGGGGAAAGGTAAGATGTTAACAAGTATGGATGCAGTGGAGCCAGTGAACCATGGCAAGTTGAGATCACTTAATTTGACTGAGAATGAGAAAGCATTCAACATTGGTAAGACCAGCAAGAACGAAAATAAGCCAAATACACAGAGAATGGCTAGGACTGGTCTTCAGAAAGAAGGATCAAAAGTGATTTTTGGGGTTCCAAAGCCTGGAAAGAAAAGAAAATTTATGGAAGTAAGCAAGCATTACGTTGATGATACGAACAATAACATCAATGATGGGAATGATTCGGTGAAGTTAGCAAATTTCTTGATGCCTCTAGTTCCGGGTTCTCAAGGATGGAAAAATAATGCCAAGAATGAGGCAAAGGAGAAACGAGGAGCCAACCCCAAGCACAAGACTTCCAGGCCTGAAAAATCGCAAAGTCTTTTAGGGCGTTCAATGTCATCATCACAAGACGATGATGATTCGACAAATGCATTTTCTCAATCGAATAATCTGACTGATCATACAGAAAGGACCAAGGATGCAGGCCATTTTGAAAATGCATCAGACAATGGAACTCAGTTGGAGACAGCATCCTACTCTTCAGTTGATGGAGCAGCAGACGGACCGATTCTGTATTCTTCACAGCCAACCTCGGTTGACGTTCCTTCCTCTAAGAAGGCATCCACATCGAGAGCGAGTAAAGGAAAACTTGCCCCTGCTAGCGGAAGGTTGGGCCAGATTGAGGAGGAAAAAGCTTGGGACAATGATTCTGTGAAATCAACATCTGAAGTCATTGAGCCCCGTAGGTCCAATCGTAAGATCCAACCGACATCAAGAGTGAGTATTTAATATATTTTCTTTTCTATAACTCACTTGTTCAGGTTGCATTTAGCAATTTAGTTCCAGCATATGGAGGAGAAATCATTTGCTTGGTTACCCTCTAATTGAATTTTGGGTAGAAAATTACCGGCATTAGTACTCAACTATAATCCTTAAATGTATAGGCCTAAAAGGCATTTTCATTGTTTAACCTTGCAATATTTACAATTTTACATGGTTCTGTATTCACTGTTCTTTTTCCTGCATTGGTGCTGACGTGGTCTTTTTGCTTTGGGATGGCAGCTATTAGAAGGACTGCAGAGTTCTTTGATAATAACTAAGGTTCCTTCAGTTTCACAAGACAAGAGCCATAAAAACCCGAGCCGCAATGTTTCAAAGGGTTAGTGTCCTGACACAAGGATTTTTATTTCCTGTGTATCCAGTGTCTATTTACATGGGTGCGTCTGTTTACAGGGAATAATAATCAAGGGTGAAAGCTCTGGTTGCAGTGATGCAGTTCACAGTCAAAGTTCCAACTGATATACCCTGTACTTGGCATATATATGTGTATATTTATTACACAAAGGAAGCTAGAAATTCAAATTCTTGCTTCTTTCAGTTTAGGAACTAGTCCAGTAGCTGTTCATAATAATGCAGATTAGTCGTATTTTGTAATGAATTTTTCTCTCCGTGGGGCCCATGGCACTGTAGGCTGTATAGGAATTTCTCCATGTTAATCTATGGTCCGTAGAGGCTGGCTGTTACAGATTATTTAAATGATATGACGACCCCTTTTGACACTGCCTTTTCTTTGTTTCTTTCTTTTTTTGCTTTTTTCTTTCTCTCGCACTCCTCCAGCCCTCACTGCGGTTCCGGATTTGATAATGGCAAATAAGAGCTATTGTGCCTAGTTAACTGCCACTTAGGTGATCTTAGTACACCACCACATTTGTGGTCCCTCCAATTAAAATACAATACCTATATGTGTTATTTTAATTTGACACGATATTTTATAAGAATTAATAAATATAAAAATAATCATGATCATCCCACTATCTGTTTACTTAGATGAGTGCTTCCAGTGCGACTCTTTATTATTGTTATTGTTTGTCAAGATCTATCTGTTTGAATAAGTCAATCCAATTTTATCTCTTTTTTATAACAATCCAATTTTATCTTTGTTTTGTCATTTATTATTTGTTTTATTTTATTAATGTAATTTAATTCATATAATAAGCCTATTAGCCTAGTTAATAGTTATTATCAATAAAATTAATTCAGTTTTCTGGCTCAACTTCTCTTTCTCCTTGAAGTCTTTCTATTTTGGCACAAACTGCAATTCAAAGGTTGAGAAGAAATCGGAGGAAACCAGTCAGTTTAGCTGACTTGCTGGCTGCAATTCAAACTTTTTTTTTTCGAGTAAAGGCTGCAATTCAAACTTTGAACTATGCATATTCATGGACATTTGCAGCTCATCAACGGCTTTTAACCCATACAAGGGTCTAAAATGACCCATTCACCAACTACTTGGACCCCCTTCGTCAGATGTGAAGATGAAGATGGAGAATAATTACCATACCATTTCAATCACACCTAGACCTAATCAATAGATACCCACCACAATCAGTATTTCCTCCTTTTGATCTCTCCAAAACAAGGATTAGATATCACTTCGGTTGAAAGTCTCTAGCTCTAGTCCCTTGATGCATAATGGATCAATCTATGCATAATGGATCAATCTTCTGCCGTCCAATTTGTGGCGATATGCTTAGAAAGATGATGAGATTTATCATCCCCAAATGGTTTCTCACACACACAAGAGTATGGATATTCATGAAATTCTCCTCGTCCAAGTTTCATCTCATCTGGCTCTCCCATGAATCCTCTCTGACTTGCCTTAACCTTACTGGCGAAGGTATCCCAGTCCATCTTATCCCTAGCCATCATCAGGGCGCTAAGCTTTTTCGTATTGGGTCTAATGGTTCTTTTGTGACCCATATATCTCCTACAATTTGCAAAATCAGATCAGTGAGTTTAGATTCTTCGAGTTCCCATCATCATGAATATGAAATATAACTAAAGAATAAAACCAAATAGAAGAAACCACAAAGATTGAGAAACAAATCAAGAATCAGTAAAGAATAATTATAGTCTACAGATGCAGGAGCATACATCATTGAAAGCAACTAAAGAGACGTATATATGCACAAGGAACCAAATTCAAAAGCTGAATGCTAAATATCATTTAAAATAAGCACAGATTCAAAGAGCAAACTCAATGTAGGATAAAATATATCCCATTAACCCTGAAAAATTAAAGGGATCATACGATTTTAACACTACTACAACAACAACAAAGTCTTATCCCACATGTAGGGTCGGCTATACTATATTAACACTAGTCTTAAAATTATACCATTTCCACTTACAGATATCTGGGACTTCAATTCTTCTTTCAAGTTAATAATCACGACTAGTTAGGCTTATAGAATAATCCATCTAAATTTTGCAGACTAAAGATGACCATGGATGAAGAAAATTACAAAAGTTAGGCACAAGTTAAAACTACCTGGGTCAATCTGTTCCTACGCATCTAAAGCATAAAACACAATCTACACATACTAGCTAGATTTTATAATGGAATAGTCACAACAATAAATTTGGCTAATGTATTATGAAGTAATAGTAGCAGGTTAAATGTCCTTGTTATTTCACCTAAATACAAGAAATATATAAACAAGGCACAAGTAGAATAACATCCCACATTATCATGATACTAGAAGAAATTTCTATATCTTACCTTCTGCCAGCAAGAATCTTGGCCATGTTACCATTGTTGTTAGTGACAAATACATCGCTTTCATCACAGACAATATAGTCAATGGCAGCAAGGCGGGAAGAGAATGGAAGAAAAGGTTTCAGCTCTTCATCAGCAAGCATCTCCTTTGTAAAGAAATTAGGGAAAAGAGCTTTGAGTGACTGCATGGTTTCATCACCACCATATATCTCTCCTGAAGCAACGTAGATGTATGTGTCATTTGCAAAACCTAGTGCTCGCAGCATTAAACCAACTTCGTGCGGAGTAAGGGGACATTTCCCTCGCTTTCTCTCTTCATCAGGGCTTAAGTCCTGAATTATTTACATGAGTAAGAACTTCATTCATTTCATATAGCATTCAAAAGACCGTGCAGGTTGGCAATTCAAGCATCAATAACTAAAATGACCAAACATTGCCATTCGGCCAGTTGAATAAGGATTATACCATATGTCTGAGGAATGATGTCTTACAGGCAATGTTGTCCACCTTTTTCTAATTTCACCAAGCTCGTGTCTCTCTTTTTCTCCACCACCGAAGTAGCAACCTGAAAATGCTAGCATATCTGGCTCAAACCTGCCATAAATCAGTTTGAATGCTATCAAGATTATCTAAATATCATAGGCAACAATAATTGCCATTGGTACCCCCAACCTCAAAACCTTAGGTATACTAGAAAAATGAGCTGGAAAGGAATCAAATCATAGACATCATCTTCACCTCAAATCTTAAAACCGAGTCAAGCACTGACTTATTGGCCAAATTCCCTCACTTGAACTCTGATTTACCATATTGATTATTATTTCATTAAAATAATAAAATTACTTTATGGATAAGCTGCATCAAAATTTAGCAAGAACTTATCCATAATGCACCTCACTCTTTCCTACCACTTTTAACACAGCATAAGCAAATATACATTTTATTTCTAATTTCACAGCCCACATTAAAGAAGGTGCAGGAGCAAGACAGAGTAAACAAGCTGAAAAGTGTTAGGACTAACATGGACAAGAAAATATTAAAGCTAGAGAGTGCATATACACATTGATGGGGAAGAAATAAAAAGGAGAAACAGTTTCAATCATATAAAATAAAAGCAGTTCTGGAGAAAACTTATATCATGTGAAATGATAGTTAAACTTAACCTTCCAACAGGTTCTTCAAACATACCTCAAATGGACAGCTATAAAACGGTCTGCCATCTTTTTCATTTTCATAACAATTCTCTGACCAAGTACCCGTATAGGTTTTGTAAATCTTAAGGCATGATAATTAACGCGACAACGTAGTTTTTGCAGCTCATCATCAAGGTCATTCGCAAGTCTATAGTCAAATTTAGTCAATTGCAGGACCTACAAAACATCCCAAACATCGGTTCCTACACTGCACAAACTAAATCATGCTTTTGGAAAAAAAAAATAAGAAAAAAGAAAACAAAATTCAAAGCAGTTAGAATCATAATGTGGCTTACTCGTCTTCTCAAGAGTATTGGTAAAACTTGGTCAAGATAATATTCAGGCTCTGATTTCCTGGGTACACGCATTGTATATGGGGGCTTCTTCATTGATCGCAAGACCTTATTAGGAACTTTTTTGATAATTTTAACATCGTTTGCAAGATAAGCAATGAACCAATTGACATCGAAGATGTTGTTGAAGTCACTGTTTACAAATAAGGGGTGTCTTAAACGAAAGATTTATGAATTTAATTATCAAAACAATCCAACCTACATATAATGAATTCATTGGGATCAGCAAATTACCTATCATCCTTCCAGTATGATTGATGATCTAACTCAGGCACTACTAGTGTAGCATTAAGAATTCGAGCAACAATGACGGCATCTGTAATCTGAATGAAAGAGCATAATGGTCATTCCCAATTTAAGTATAATGAAGTATCCACATAAATATGAAAAAACTTATATTAAGAAAACAGCTAAGAGGTAATAAACATTGTGATCTTTCATGCATATAGGTTTATACTATAATTAAATAAAGACCACCAGGATCTTGTAGAAAATTTTAAAGGGACAAAAAATATCATAAAAACTTATCTTGTACTTACCCCAGTTCTTTGTTGGTTCAATCCACCACTAGTTGCAATAACCAAGTAACCATTGGATAAATGCTCATTTATAGTAGCTACACAAGGAAATTTTCATGGAATGTTAGTATTGCTCACTCCAACCTTAAGACGTAAATTTGTCAACAAAAGCATACTCAATACTGGAAACAACACAACACATAGATGGGAGAAACATAAGGTACTTGTAAGTAGCAACACCAACTAAACACGTATTCTCATGCATTACTATGAAAAACTTTATACAGAACATTGATGTCACTTATGTAGTTATTAGCAATTCAATGTAGAATATGCACATTGCAATTTACTTACGAGCAAAGTGACGTCCCCTCTGACTGCATCCATAGTAGAATCTAGAATATTGAGATTGCCATATATCAACTGGATCACCATAAAACTCACTCTACAAAAATTAACAAAAACTAGTACCTTCATAATTAAGTCACAGAAACAACAAATTCCATCTCTCATCTAATCCATCACTACACATTCAGTAAATCAACACTATAATAAAAATTACCAGTGTGTGATGAATCAATTGGTGAGAGTAACGTTCGAAATGAGAAGCCACGTGACCGGTAAAAAGCGAAATTAAACCTAAGCCGAACAGCATCAAGCCGAAGACCAGTACGGACAACGAGATCGGCTTCCTAGCCGGAAGTTTCTCCGGCGCCATCGCCGGCGATCTCAATTTGTTAGCATGTTATTCAATTTTGTTGAAGGAATGTGAAGGAAGGTAATGTGGATGTGTGTGGATGGTTATGGATGAACCCTAATTTTGAGTTACTGTGAGCTGTTGATTACTCTGGAGAGTGAACTGTGAAGTGTGAAGTGTGAAGTGTAAAGTGTGAAGGGATTTGTATGTTCTATTTTTTTCTACCATGCATTATGCTTTTACTGATTTACTTATTTGAAAAATTTAAATGAAATTGAAATACTGATTGGCCCCAAAAAAATACTAATTCCTGAATCTAAGATTTCTATATATTTTTCTCCTGTTCCTAAATTTTCTTTAAATATCTTTCTAAATAATCTCAATAATAAAGAGTGGTTATGATGTTTTTAGTAATACTCCCTCCTGTCCTAAATATAAGACCAAATTAGCTTTTTCTGGAAAATCCTTAAAAAAACAAAATAAGTTAATTATAAATTGATTTACCTAATTTTTTAAGTTTATTTTACCTATAAACTAATGGATAATCTAAAAATATATCAAATATGTTATCATTTAATAACTTATTTCGCAACTTTAATCTCTCCAAAAAAAGTCAATTAGGTCCTATATTTAGGACTGAAGGTAGTATATTTTATGTTATTTTAACTAACTTAACAGCTACTCCCTCCGTTCCTAAATATAGGACTTAATTGACTTTTTTGAAAAATCCTAAAAAAAACAAAATAAGTTAATTATAAATTGATTTACCTAATTTTTTCTCTTACACTAGTTTATTTTACCTATAAGCTAATGGATAATCTAAAAAAATATCAAATATGTCATGATTTAATAACCTATTTTGCAACCTTAATCTCTCCAAAAAAAAGTCAATTAGTTCTTATATTTAGGACCGGAGGTTGTATAACTTAATTAAATTAGATAAATATGTTTTATATTTAAAAATAGATAGAGGATTATTACTCATTGTCCATTGGTTCATTGAGCGAAATGGTTGGATATTTAACCACTTTAATAAATGTTTGATTCTTGGGAGTGCACTTTGTTTGTTGTGGTTCTAGCTAGAACTATAGCTGTGATACTTGGGGAGGGGCATTTATACCGATGTGAGCATGAGCAAGCAAACCATGAACAAAGAAATAGATGGATTTAGTAATAAAAAAAATTATATAACAAAATTGTTGCATAATCAATAAACACTAATATAAGGCAAGGGTGAATATAATAGGTTGGTCGAGCAGGGAGGAAAAACATTGGTTTGATTTCAGATTTCCATCATGTGTTGAGAAAGCTTATGTGAATGACATGGTATCACTTGAAACCTCATAATCACTTCTCTCAGTGGCCAAATCTAGTGTGGTATGAATGCTCCCTACCACTTTGTTTGGCTCGACAGGTGAAAGGGAAGTGGAGGATTAAAATTTTAATGAAGGGAATGGGAAGGTAGTGAAGGGTAGATAATAATGGGAGGGCGCGGAGAGGGAGGGAAAGGTAGGTACTACCTCCGATCCTAAATATAGGAACTAATTGACTTTTTTTTTTTGGAGAGATTAAGGTTGCGAAATAGGTTATTAAATGATGACATATTTGATATATTTTTAGATTATCCATTAGTTTATAGGTAAAATAAACTAATTTAAGGGAAAAAATTAGGTAAACCAATTTATAATTAACTTATTTTGTTTTTTTAAGGATTTCCTAGAAAAAGTCAATTAGGTCTTAATGTATCAAAAAAAGTCAATTAGGTCTTATAATTAGGACCGGATGGAGTATATCCTTATGATCCCCTGTACAAAATTAAAATTACAAATGTTAGTATATTCAATTTACTCATAATAACTATTTTTATAATTTCCAATCATTTCATTCCCTAAGAATTAGCATGGTATGGATAATACATGCAATCTTCCATTAAGCAACTCAGTGTCCATAAATTGAAATTTTCTCGCAAGAAAATTTCTACTTTCATATAAGCCCCTTTTTATTAGAAGGCAATGAACCATTCCTACAATTTAAGCAAAAGTACAATGAGGCTATTGGACTTCCAAGTGTAAAATTTTTCCGATTCAGATCCATCCTATTTTCCAAGGTGAATTCTCAGTCCCTAAATTGAGGGTCACCAGCACTCACAGACATAATTGGTAAGGGAGTTGTGTCCCTCAACCATCACTTATGGGATTTGATCCTTGAGGGATGAGAATGGAGTGAGTGTGTCTGGGAGGGTTGCACCCATTACTTAAAGCCCTACAGTACCATTACTTTAAGCCCTACAGTACCTGTGGAATTAGTCATTGGGTTCGCTTCAATAGATACCCTGATGTCTCAAAAAGATTAAGTTGAGGTTATTACACGGAATCCTTAATTAAACTAAAAATCTTGAGGGTTTTGTCTAAATATCCGGTCATTGAACAACCTTGCCTTTCATTTAGGCAAGTGGGAGGAGTATGAGGGGTTAACAAAACAAAAACAAGTGGGTTGGGAAAATTAGAAGTATTGGAGAATATGTTTGAACAAGATAAACAATTGTTTGTGTTTGACGAGGGACTTAGAAAATGGTCAACCATTATATCCCACTGGAGACCTACAAGCCTTCTCATCCATCAAAAAGTGAAAGAAACAATTAACAATTCCACAGTGAGCGCATTTTCTCATTTTTGCTTTGCCGTCTCATTTGTTATTTCCTCCAACTCCCTGTTTTGTATTTTTCTCTTCATTAATAATATCTACTATATTCAACGATGCTTTTCAAGTTTCCGTGATTCGTCGTAATGGCAATTAAAAAAATCAATAAAGAAATGGGCATAAAGAAAGCAACCCCCAACAAAGAGAGCAAGTGTGGGACCCTCGATTACAAGTGACAGTGATAGAAAGTCAAATCACTCATAAAGGTATAGTGGAACTTCCCTAATCCTTCATCCACACTAAAAATCTGATTGAGTTCTGAAAACGAAATCCAACAAGCTTTTGTTTATACCCTAGCTGTCCTTGTACACCATCTACAAAAATGAGAATTATCCATTATACACACCCTTTTAAAGTATAAAGTACCACTCTATTAAAAAGCCACGATCAATCACTTTAGAGTTGGGCTTGCGTGTTAGTTCTATACACATATATACACTCAACTGAAAATTAAAATTGTAAATAATGCGTGTCAAATGAAGACCTCCTTGCGGATTGTGTGAGACTAAGAGCTACTAGCATCCAATTGACATGTAATATGAGCCTAATATAAATGTTTTCACGAGTTAAGAGCTAGAGTTGTTTCGCTTTATCACAAAATGCCACTAAATATCACTGCAGGCAAATATGGCAGGGGTCAAACCATTTTTCCCAAACATGCAAGTTAAACTCAGACCGGTTATATTCATGCAAATCCATGTCAAAATAACTACAACTCGTGAGTCAAAGAGAGCCTATGGCCGTATTAGAGTCCAAAGCCCTTCGATGTAATAAGAGGTATAATTAGAAAACTACTCAATAGTTGAGTGATAAATAAGTGGGGGAAACATTCAATAGAAATAAGGTGGTGGTGGTCACTATTTATTATTTTTTTGGTTAATCACCGCCCGGTTTAATCCGGACTCGAGGGGTAGGAGTGTTGCCCACATAGGCAAGGTTGTCCCCTCTCCCAATGAGAGCGCTTCCCGGGAATCGAACACACGTTCTCATCCTTACGGGGGGTTGCAGCCCACTTACCAGCTCAACCAACTACCCATTGGTTAATCACCGCCCGGTTTAATCCGGACTCGAGGGGTAGGAGTGTTGCCCACATAGGCAGGGTTGTCCCCTCTCCCAATGAGAGCGCTTCTTGAGAATCGAACACTCGTTCTCATCCTTACGGGGGTTGCAGCTCACTTACCAGCTCAACCAACTACTTATTGGTGTTGTGGTCACTATTTAGGATTGTGTGATCTTTGTCATTTGTTGCAAGACGAGTTTTTTCTTGCCCTAAAGTTTGCGATCAAAAAATGAAATGATGGTTAATTTCTTATTTGATGAGGGTTTTCATTGATTCCTCAATTTGTCAAAAAAAAAATGATCATGATGATCGTTACCTAAATATAAAATCATTTTCCCTATTTTTTTTAAAAAATGATTAGATTAAAGATGTTAGTTAAATTTGTTATTAGCATAAAATATTACTATCTACCTTAAACACATATTTTTATCCACGTGTTCCCTCTCTTGTTTGTTTATTATAAATAAACAAATAAATTATTGAGATTTATATAAGCAGATAAATTATTTTGATGGTAGTTCTATACACATAAATAAGAATTATTTAGTAGGATTTATTTGGGAAATTTTGGAAAAATTAGAAAGTTTTTTATATTTATTAAAAACAATTTGACATTTAAAAAGTAATCTTATATTTAGAGAAGAAAGGTCAAAGGAGTATCTTCTTTGATTAGGTTTTTCAATTTTGTTGCTAGTATCTTCTTTCAAATTCTCTCTTATATTTAGCGTGGTTCGCTAAACTTAGACTGCTATCCATGGATAAAGTCTAATAACAATCATGTACAAGTGTTTGATTGATGGTGTAGTGTAACGATTACTCATTCTTTTTTTTTCGGTAATCATTGTCCGGTAATTCGACGTTTATTGGCAACCGACTAATCCAGACTCGAGTGTAGGAGTGTTGCCTACATAGGCAAGGTTGTCCCCTCCCAATGAGAGCGCTTACCGGGATTTGAACACGTGTTCTCACTTACCAACTCAATCAACTACTCCTTCAGTATATGTAAGATCTTATATTTATCCAAAAAAAAAGGTGTTATTACCATAGTCTCTTATATTCAATCATTGTCTCCCATGTCAAAAGTTCAAGAAAACATAAACCTTGAAGTAGCGCGATCAGCAAGCTGGTGCAAGTCAACCAAATAAATTAACCAAATTACATACCATTATAGAAAGCAGAACAGGTTTCTTTTGTTTGCAATATTTTACCAAAAAGCCAGAACCCAAATAACTGCATACGAAAGGAAAGCCGTAAACAATTAACGAATAGGTTACCCGCCATCACATACACTTCAAAAAGTACAAGAATCCCCATTCAAAAAGATAGAATCTTCTTAGCTTTACCACCCATATTTGGCTTCCATCATGCCAAAGACAAGTCTTTCCCTATTATTGCATTCCTACCCACAATCATAATAACTCCAATAATCACCCAATATTATTTATCCTCTCATGATCTCATCCATCATATAACACTTCATTAACTCCAAAAAAAACTCCCTCCGGTCAGGGCTCCACCACATAGAAAAAAAATCGTTATGTTCCAAAATTTCAGTTACTATTACCTTTTCTTCTTCCTTCTCTCCTTATTTTCCCACCCTTGCTTTCCCGCCAGAACCATACCCATAACCCCAACTGTAATAACCGCCGAAACTAACACTTCCCACACCGCCACGTGGCACAATTTCTCAAAACTCCTACACGCAGAGAAAGGCAGCCAAACAAACGGCATATCACACCTCAAAAATTACCTCCACCAATTCGGCTACCTCCCTAAGCCCAATAAAAACACCAACACGACGTCGTTTCACTTCACCAATAACTTCGATTCTCAATTCGAATCGGCCCTTTTACTTTACCAAAAAAAACTCGACTTACCGGTCACCGGTCAACTCGACTCCCACACCATTTCAACCATCATGACACCTAGATGTGGCGTCACCGATGACTCATCACACGTCATCAACTCACTTAACCACTTCTCTTACTTTAACGGAAAGCCCCGGTGGGCCCGCCCTTCCCCGATGACTCTCACGTATGCGTTTTCACGTAGTAATCTAATCCAACGGCTGACGGTGACGGAAATTCGGACGGTTTTTAAACGGTCGTTTAGCCGGTGGTCTTCGGTAATTCCTGTGAGGTTTAAGGAGACGAGTAAATATGAGTCGGCGGATATACGGATAGGATTTTATCATAGGAATCACGGTGATGGAGAGCCGTTCGATGGAGTGCTTGGGGTTTTAGCGCATGCGTTTTGTCCAGAGAATGGGAGGTTTCATTTGGACGCGGCTGAAACGTGGGCCGTTGATTTTGATCGTGATGAATCAAAGGTGGCCGTTGATTTGGAATCTGTTGTGACGCATGAGATTGGGCATGTACTTGGGTTGGCTCACTCGTCTGTTAAAGGGGCCGTTATGTATCCCAGTTTGAAGCCTAGGACTAAGAAGGTTGAGCTCAAGATTGATGACGTGGAGGGGGTTCAGGCTTTGTATGGCTCAAATCCTAACTTTGTTTTTAGTTCTTTGTTACAGTCTGAAAGTTCGTCTAATATTGGCATTCAGTCTCAAACTGCTTTGTCCAAATGGACTCTTTCTTTGGCCCTGGGATTGATTACAACGTTTTTATCAACTTGAAATTTTTTTCCTCTTGTTTCGGCCCAAATATAGAGGGATCGGTTTGGCTCAACAATAAGCTTGCTTGCCCTGGGGTTTGAGGTCGCGGGTTCGAATAGGTCACTCTGCAAAAAGCAGAGGTTAAACTGTATAGTACATTCTCTTCTGATCCCTAGCACCCTCACTAAGTAGGGACTACCGGGTTGACCCTTTCTACCCAAATATTCTTTGATCCAACTACCTAGTGTGTTTGTGTATCATATAGGCATATACCAAGAACTTACTAATCTGTAATTCAGTTACAACAGAATGGAAATGAAATTTCAGGATGTTATATAGTACTATGAGATATAGTGTTTTAATTTATCTATCCGTATATACCAAGAACTTGCATGATAGAGAACATTGCTAATTCTAAATAATTATCGTGGTTGTAGACCTAGAGTTTGAACTCGATATTACTTGTAAGACTACAATAATCCATGTCAAATTAATGTAAACATTGGTGGTTAGTACTATATTAGACATTTAACTTGGGAAATATATAAACATTCCACTTCTATGGGTGGCGTGAAAGAGGTGTTAAGTGACATTTTAAGAATGGAAAAAAAACTTGGCTATAATAACTAGTGCTTTTAAGTGGACTTGAGTAAAGATGGGTAATGGAGTGGTGTAGAGAGTAGACACACAAGAAGGAAACATGGAAAAGTTATTGGTAATGAGAGCCCACCGGGAAAAGTAATAGAAACTTTGGAGAAAAGAATATGTGCATGGCATGAGTAATAGAAGGCAACAAGGCATCTCTTTTTGTTTTGGCTATACATTCCCTAAGAAATCCAACTCGTTCCATGCGAGTAGCCAGGAAGAGGGGGGCAAAGGTTTCTTTGAACCCTGTCAATCACTATTTAATCCGTAAGACTATATTACAAGTCATAAGTCACATTCACTCATTGTTTTTAATGTTTCGAAATTGATCTACCTTTCTGATCAAAAAAAAAAAAAAGAAATTGATCTACCTAACTCGAAAGGTCCTTTTATCTCCCCTTTTGCTTTTGGTAAAGATGGCATCGTGTTTTCTTTTCTCAATTTAGATACATTTTTTCAGCGCAGTACTCTTTTTTCTTTTTTTTTTGATAAAATCAGCGCAGTACTCTATCTATTCTAAAATATAAGAAAAAATATAGTTGACTTCCATAAAAACAAATAAACAAATCTATATAAGTTATTATAAATATGTTTGTTTGAATTATTTCTACAGACTAGTTAATTTGACCTATGAGCTAACATAAAATCTAATACAAGTAATGCACAAAAAATTATACTACCTCCGGTCCTAAATATAGGACCTAATTGACTTTTTTTTGGAGAGATTAAGGTTGCGAAATAGGTTATTAAATGATGACATATTTGATATATTTTTAGATTATTCATTAGTTTACAGGTAAAATAAACTAGTTTAAGGGAAAAATTAGGTAAATCAATTTATAATTAACTTATTTTGCTTTTTTAAGGATTTTCCAGAAAAAGTCAATTAAGTCTTATATTTAAGACCGGAGGGAGTATAATTAAGTAGCCTATCTAACTTTTTTAATCTCTAAAAAAGGTAATTATGTTTTATGTAACCTATTTACCTTTATTATAATTCTCTAAAAAAACGTTAATTAGCTCCTTAATTAGCTCCTATATAAAGAAGGGATGAGAGTACTCTTCTTTTTCTAAAACCACCATGTTCAAGACATCAATAAATGTTAAACAAAGAAACGCATAGATCAATTGTGATTTAACCATTTGGTTTGACAAAAAAAGGATTGATCTCTCCATATATTCTTTTTTCTGGAGAAACTCTCCCTTCATTCTTAAATATAAGATCATTTGTGAATTTCAATTTGTTTCTAAATAGTATCACTTTCTAAGTTTTCTCAATTTTCTCAAATTAATCCTAATAACGCTTTTCTATAATAACATGCAAGAGAGAGAGGATAAATTGTTAATATCACGTGTAGATAATAAACTTAACTAACATCTTTAATCTAATTAAATTAAGAAAAATGATCTTATATTTAGAAACAAAGCTGAGATAACTTGGGGTGTGTGGTTGAGTGGTAAGGACTCATTCACCCTTAACCAATTGTCTGGGGTTCGATCCCTGGCGTTGGGTATAGAGAAGCATTAAATCTCTCAGGCCAGCTGTCTCACCCTTTGAGGTGCCTACAAATCAGCGGGGGATTAGTCTCTCACTTGTCGAGTGAGGGGATACCTTAATGATGGATAAAAAAAAAAAAGAAATAGAGCTGAGATACTATCATTTTGGGCTTTATTGTAGACCCAAAAGTGAGGTGAGAAAGTGATAAGGTACAAAAGGGGAAAACGGCGCCATTTTAGAGGGAAGTAACCCCGCCAACAGCGAAAAGCCCTAAACGCTTCTTCCTCCCTCACAGATCTTCCATAAGCAGAAGAAGACTCTCTCTTTTCACACTTTTATGGCTTCAGGCTGCACCAGAATCGCGCAAAGGACATTTCTGTCCTCCCTCAAATCTTCCGTTAAATCTAATCTTCGCACTCCTTCGCCCAAACCACCCTCCACTCCATCCACTTCCACATTTCGCAGATCCTCCTTCACCAGGTTTTCATATACTCCTATCTCTCTTCTTTCTAATTTCCATTTATCAATATATATATATATATATATATTTCTTTTTTTGTGCAGCAAGATTGCGGCGGAGCTTGGATGCGTGCAGTCAATGTTGCCGCTACACAGTGCGGTGGCGGCGGCGAGGATGACGTCATGCCTGAGCATAACTTCGAGGAGCTGTCGAGCTCTTTCTCAGGGTACTCTCTGCTGCACCTCTCCCGGCCTCTAATACTTTCTTTTTCAAAACATATTTTCATCACTTGTGAGTGCACTAGCTTCCTTGCTTTTTCAATTCCATCATTTAACCCTTTCTTTCTTGTTCTCATTCATTTCCTCAATCCTCATTGTGTTTTACTCCCTCCTGTCCTTAATATAAGATCATGTGAAAGTTAGTTGTGTTTTTTAACTTAATTCTTTTCTCAATTTTACTCTCATTAATGATAAAATAAGAAATATGTAAGTATTAATAAATATGAACGAGAGTTAGGGGTAAAGTAGGAAAAACACATTAAATGATGAGAGAATGTGAGGGTGAACTGTTATATTTTGGATAGTAATCATAATCATTGAAATTTTATACTCTTATGTTAAGGATAGAGGGAGTAATTTTTATGTGCCTTATTGTTAGCGATTTGTTTTCATTTTTTCTTAATGAATCTAATTGACATGCATTGACCGCTCGTATAGTGGCATTATCACATATTAGTTTGATTAATTTAAAGTATGTTGCCAGCAATGCCAAATAGACAAGAATTTAGAACTTGAGGCAATGCCAAATAGACAAGAATTTAGAACTTGAGAGTGTATGCCCGAACTAGAACCTTTGATAGTGTCATTAGTCATAGGTAGTGGGATTTGTGGAACCATTTGAAGGCTGTAAATTCAAAATGTGGGTGATTTAGTTGGGAGTTTCAGTTTCAACTGACGGTAAAATTTGGTTCCTGCAGGCACATAGTTAATTGGAAATCTGCGGGACCTACCAAATATGGCCTACTGCTTCATTGTCAAGTATGAATACTAAATGATGCTTTAACGCTTACCACTCCTATGAGCAGTATTAGAACAGCTGCAATTTGTTTTATCACCAAAAAGTTCTGTTGGAACTTCTAGTGTCATTGGAATTCTAGATGAAATTCCTTTAGGAGTAGTGGCTATAAAACTTATTGGAATAAACAAATAAGGGGAGGGAAAAACTGAGAGCCAAATAAATTAGTTTTGCCTAAAGCTGTTAAGCATGTACCATCTCATAATTCATATCCTCTTCTTTCCTTCCTTTTAAAGAAAGTTATTCTCTATCTGTTGCTGTTTATTGAATTTATAGTACTAATATTATGGTTGTTTTCTTATGGGAATTTCATCTGGTTTTAGAAGTCCCAATCATACTGTATTGCCCCATGTACGAGCAGAAAATTGGACTGATCCTTGAAACAATTGATGAACTCTTCATGAGTGGCCTCTGTTAGTTTTAATACCTCACCACTTTGATCACTATGTTTCTTCCTGATTATTGTTTTTATATTGTGGCCTGGGTTGTTTAAGACTTCACAAAATTATTTATGGTGGGCATAGTGTGTAAATAGCTTCCTAAAGAGGTGTGTGATACTGTTACAGGACAACCTTACATAAATTGTTATTCTTAACAAATAACATATCTGGAAATTGTATGGATGATCAATGCTTATTGTGTGGTTTGTGCTCTGTATTTGTGCAATTCAATTCTTTGTTGTTTGTGTACGAGGAGAATGAAATCATGTATCTGTCTCTCTCTGATAGAAGTTCTAGCAAAGATTTGTTTTGGTACTTGTGGGTGGGATTCATTAGGAAAACATACAAATTAAAAGCCCTACAGTGTTGAATAGGAAAATAGAAATTTTAAGTGGGTTGTGTGTTGTATTTTGATGAGCTACTATTGGACACAGGACAGCCAATCAGAAGCTTGGGTGCAAATATTTGCATTAGATTTACTATATACTTTTATAAAAAAAATAACCATAATATAATAACCTAACTGCTACTTTGGCCAGATGGAATTGATGGGACGTGAGACATGCATGCACTTTTGAAGGTGGGATTTATCTTTGTACATCTGACCTCAAACTGTTTGGACAACCGTAGACAATATCAATCTCATAAATTTTGCTTGTTGTGTTTAGCCTTTCACATTTATTCGCAAAGTTATCAGAGTCCACAATGTACATGAATGCTGGTTGTAATTTTGAGATGACACATTAGCCTTTATAGTTCTTTTTTGTACTTTCGAACCACTGTGACCATATTAAATGTTGGATTATTATTTTTTTTGCATGTCTTGTAAGAATTTTGATTGCTTTGATGTGATTCTTCATTCTTTACTTTTATTTACATTACAATTTGTAGGCATTTGTATTCAGGCATTACTGATTGAGCCTTGTTTTTTTTTTCCTTATAGAGCTTGGATTGTCAGTTCCAAGGTGACCTGCTGAGAGATACTACAATATATTTTACGCGTCTGAAGGCTTTTTTGTTTTGGATGTTTTTCGGGATCCACCAAGCAGCTATACTGTGATTCTTTCAAGCTCATAAATTAGTATCTGGACGGATATGTAGTCTCCCCATTTTTATGAAACTATGCGATGCATAATTACTTACTGAAACTTCAGACTATATCTGCACCACCCGTTCATAATTATACTCTGCTTTTGTTTTTATCAAAATTATACTCTGTTTTTTCATTCCATCAATCGTGTTGATTTTCTGTTCTCCTATTCTGTAGCTGCTGTAACATGAGAGGTTGATTAATCGTCTAATCACCTGTGCAGAAAAACCTTGTTCTCCGGGAAAAAAGGGAAGGAGTGTTACTATTTAATTTTTATATCCTTTTGTAAATCAGTCAAATAGTTATAAATTCAAAACGCCTGTAGATACATTAAGAAATTCTCGACAGTTCAAACCGCGGGCTTAACAATGTCTAAACACAATGACAAGTCATGAATTGCTCCTCTTCCACCTCAATACGTCTCTTGAGGTAGCTGTGACACAATTTTAACATTTTAAATTTGATATTCATGTTATAACATTTTTTCTCAAATTTTTAGAATAATTTGCCAAAAAAATATTAATTACTACTTCTGGTAATAAGAACATTTTCCATGATTTTTTATGGTTATTTGTGCATATTTTTTTTGCCAAATTTGTTGAATAATTTGTGATATATTTTTAAAATGCTTGTCGCGGGAAGAACTATACTTGACGGGATTTTTTTAGAAAATAAAATCAAAATATAAAACAATATATGGGTGAGAGGCTTTATTTGGGGAAAATGACAAATAAATACTTAATAAACTTCAAAATTACATATGGTTTATGGTTTATTTGTAGTTATGAACATCATATTTCCACCAATAAAAATAAATACCTATAATATTTAAATTTAGAAGGTATTTATTTGTATTTTCATGTTACTTATTTTCTAAAGAATAACAGAGTAAGTTATATATATCCAGTAGCTGAAGCATAAGGTACAGAGTTTTCTACTTCTATCCAACTAGAACCTACATCTTTTCTCACTCTTTTCTTCCTCATAATGCCCCTAATTACATCAACATCTTCCCATCTCAAATAAGATGCATAGAGATTAGACATAACCACATACACGTAATCTTCATCACCCTCCAATTTCATCAAATTTGCAGCTGCAATTTCAGCTATTTCTAAATCTCTGTTAATTTCAGAAGCACCAAGAAGAGCCCTCCAAACCAATGCACATGTCTCAATGCCAAGTTCATGTATCATTCTTTCAGCTCTCCACAACTCCCCTTTTTGTCCCATCAACCGAATTATCGAACAACAATGCTCAACAGTCGGCGCTATTCCATATTCGTTGATCATAGATTTGATGTACTGAGTTGCAACCTCAAGAGGCATTTGATTGTGGGAACATGCAAAGAACAAGTTAAGAAATGTGATACCATCAGGTTTTATATGTCTCTCCATTTTGAGCAACTCAAAGAGTTGGATTACTCTCACAGAATCACCACAACGAGCATAGCCTGAGATCACAGCATTCCAGCTTACCAGATTCTTACTAGGCAACGATTCAAAAACTGCTACGGCATTCTTAACCTGCCCACATTTTGAGTACATGTCTATTAATGAACTACCAACAACCACAGATGTATCTAGACCATACTTTATAGTAAAACAATGAATCAACATTCCCCATGATAAGGCTGATAGATCAGAAATCCCATTCAAAACTACGGAAAATGTGAACTCATTCATCTCTATGTTCCTTGAGTGCATCTTATTGAACATATCCAATGCTTCTAGAACTTGACCCCTATTCACATATCCTGTGATTATTGAATTCCACGATGAAGAATTTGGATTTGGCATGGTGGACAAAATCTTAATTGCATCCTCCATATTTCCCACCTGAGCTATGCCATTTATTAGTCCATTGTATGAAATAGTGTCAGGGTTAGGCATGAGGTACAAAAATTGAAATGCTTGTTCAATTTTTCCGTTACTAGCATTTGCTGCTATCACTGAATTCCAAGAAATAACGTCCTTATGTGTTATCTCATAGAACACTTGAACAGCCTCTTCAACACAGTCACATTTGCCATACATATCAATCAAACAATTAGCAACAACAATATCTCCAACCAACCCAGATTTCAAAACCTTGGAATGAATTGTCTTACCTAACTTCAAGAAACTCAGGTGGCCACAAACAGCCAAACCCGATGAAAAAGAGAATGCATCAGCAAAAATATCAGATTTTTCTAGTTGAACCAAAACAGACAAGGATTTACTAAACTGCCCAGAACGTGCATACCCAGAAATCAATGTGTTCCAAGAAACCACATTCGGTTCAGTAATTTCATCCAACAATTTATGAGCATCACCAAGACATTGCATGCCAACGTAAAATCTAATAAGTGCTGAGGAAACATTGACGTTGGAAAAATGCCCAGATTGAAAAACATAGCTGTGGAGCTGAAATCCAAGTGTGTCACAACCAATATTGGTGGTTGTTCGAAGAAGGTGAACAAGTGCATGGTCATCTGGTTTAGTGGCAGAGTTGAATAATAGAGATGCCTTAAATAAATCAAATTCAGGTGTAGTTTCATCTTTGGCAATGAGACTTGGTGTTGCACTGAAACGTTTAGTTACATTCCTGAGTTTTGGATTACAGCAATGTAATCGAGGCAAATGAAAATGATTGTCCCATTCCCGCAATTTTTTAACTTGGTTACAAACTTGCCTTCGCATAGCTACGTACTAAAGTCTAAAAGTAAAAGGTTATTCTCCAATATTATTTCTTGAATCGTTGCTCTTGCTATGACCACAACTTGCACACTCCAAAGCAATCATACCTTCGAGTTTTTTTTTTAGTCTTGTGAGAATGAGTTGTCGTAACTCATGACATTAATATCCAAGGACACGTATGAAAATCAAATGCTCTTCTTTCGTCTCTAAATAAAAGATCTAGTTGACTTTTTTTTGGAAAATATTAAAAGAAGCAAAATAAGTCAATTATAAATTGATTTATCTAATTTTTTCATTTAAACTAGTTTATTTAACCTATAAACTAATGGCTAATCTAAAATATATCAAATATATCATAATTTAATAGCATATTTTGTAACATTAATATCTCCAAAAAAAATTCAACTATGTCTTATATTTAGGACCGGAGGGAGTATTTATTTTCTTGACTTTTTATGTAACTGGTGGATTAGCATTATTTAGTGAACTGAGCTGAGGATACCTTGTACCTTTGCACAAATGTATAATGCATCAATAATGGCATACTTTGGGCCTATACATCTAACTACTACAGAAACTAGTTGATATTGGACTATTTGATGATTAACATCAAGCTAACACAGAAACAGTTCTGTGGACCTAAACATACACCTCATAAATGGAGAATTAAGGTACGAACCGCGTGTTTTTGTCAAAGGTTGCATATATTAGATTGGTATCAAAAGACATTTAAAACTAGAAAAGTTTTAAAAGTTGGGAAAATTAATGTAGAGTCCCAAGGGACCTCACTTTAATATATTTGAAAAGTGAAAAGACAGTTTTGCCCCTAGCCTATTAACACTTGTCACATGTGCCCAGTAACTTGTCAAGGTGTAACAATTTACTGGGCACGCTTAACAACTCTTTGGGCAAACCTTGACAAGTTACTGGGCACATGTGACAACTAGTTGGACATGTGTAACAACTTAATGGCCAATACTCTTTAAGTTAATGGGCAGGGCAAAATGACAAGTTACTGGGTACGCTTGACAACTTTTTGGGCAAACCTTGATAAGTTACTGGGTACATGTGACAACTAGTTGGACATGTGTAACAAGTTAATGACCAATATTCTTTAAGTTAATGGGCAGGGCAAAATGACAAGTTACTGGGCACGCTTGACAACTCTTTGCGCAAACCTTGACAAGTTACTGAGCACATCACATGTGACAAGTGTTAATATGCTAGGGGCAAAACTGTCTTTTCACTTTTCAAATATATTAAAGTGGGGTCCCTTGGGACCCTACATTAATTTTTCCAACTTTTAGGACTTTTCTAATATTAAGTCCCTTGTGGGGGACCTCAAATTAATTTTCCCGTATTTTTTTAATAAGAAATAAGACATGTATCATTGCCTCATAGAAGTTAAGAAAGTGTGATTAAGGCATTCACTCTGTTTGAAAAATGTTAATTTAGGTTCAAATCAATCTTTAACACGAAGTGACACACTTTTGGGGCGGCTTAAAACTTCTCCACTTAATTTTCCCGTTTATCACCTCCACTTAGATAAAATTAAGTCGTTTTATGGAAGACAAACATGATCCAACAACAACTATTTTTTAATTAATGCAATCTATTTTAGACGAGAAAATATTATTTCACATATCTTCTTAATAAAACTATGTAATTTTTTTTTTATAAATAGACAATTTTCTTTAAATTAAAATGATTACAAGCTACAACTCAAGCTAAGACTCATATAATAAAATAAGAGAGTATGATATTAATATATTATACTGCATACAAGAAAATCAATAGTAGACTGAAACATAAAGTAAGAAAACTAAAAGGAAAAAAAGTGTGGTATGATTGGATCTAAAACAACTACCCGTCAACCAAGTTATTAGGGAAAATGACAAAAAATGACACTTGAATTTGAGTTGGACAAAATGGGGTCTCCAATTTCAACTTGGACAAATAAGGGATAGTGGTCAATTATCCTAAATGAAATTTGTGATTTTGTGCCAAAAAAGTAGTGAATGTCGATTCTAAAGTAGTTAACAACGATACTTGAGTAGTTAATGGATAGGGCGAAGGTGCAAAAATGATATCAAACTTTACCTAAAATTGCGTTTCTAATACTAAAGTTTCGCGAGGTGCAAAAATAGTACTCAACTTGATGTTTAGGTGCAAATATAATATTTTCACTTGAGGGAAATAAAATTTAGATATGAAAAGACTCTTATGCCCCTATTCCTCCTTCATCATAGTTTTATATAATGAGGGGCATAAGAGTCTTTTCATATCTAAATTTTATTTCCCTAAAGTGAAAATACTATATTTGCACCCGGACCCCAAGTTGGGTACTATTTTTGCTCCTCGCGAAACTTTAGTATTAGAAATGCAATTTTGGTAAAGTTTAGTATCATTTTTGCACCTTCACCCTAATGGATAACTACTCATGTATCACAGTTAACTATTCAAGTATCGCTATTAACTATCATTCTCAATAATTACTCAAGTATCGCTATTCACTACTTTAGAATCGTCATTCACTACTTTTTTGGCACAAATTCACAAATTTCATTTAGGATAAATTGGGGCTATCCCTTATTTGTCCAAATTAAAATTTGAGACCCCATTTTGTCCAACTCAAATTGAAGTTTGTCATTTTCTCCAATCATTACGCAGAAAGATTAATAAAATAACGTAAAATTTTAAGTTGAAGTAAGTGGAGAGGTTGTGACTTGTGAGGCACTTTGGGAGACGGGGTCTCGTCTCGCGTGAAGGAGGCATGACGGTGGGCCTCAATTCCCGGGGAAATGGGCCTTAGATTGAGCTCCCAGGACCAAGTTTGAAGTTTGTGGTTGTGGGAATATTGAATGTGGAGTCATTAAATAAAGATGTGTGAGGTGTCGATCACCCAACAAGCCCAGGCTTGCATGTCAATCCACTTGTCACTTTCACTTTAGCATTCTCTTCTATTCAACACAACGTGCGACACATCCTCAGTTCTAACTTCTAACACTCACTCGGTTTAGGGATCTTACTATGTATATGAACCCACCAAACACATGGTATACTCTTCCCTCCTTTGTTAACATATTAAAAAATTTGAATTGTTTGATTCCTTATTACAAGAGGCTTAGGGTAGTTGGAATATTTAATATTTTCCCCCATAATTATATAAGATATATTTATATAATTTAAAATAAATTTAAATGTTATTAATGTACACTAACAATCTATCTATATTCCTACTTTCTCTCTTACTTTTTTTATCCAGGAGCATTAGTAAGAATATTTTGAGTAAAATTTGTAATCAATCATATATTTAGAATCAAACTCATATCCCTAAATAGGTCATATATATATATATATATATATATATATATATATATATATATATATATAGAAGCAAAAGGAAGTATTTCATGCTAATTGCTATTATATTACTCTACACTTCTCTCTTATACACCCTTAAAATAAGAGCAAATTTGGAAAAAATATTTGTTCCAAACACGTTTATTCATTTCAATTACTTTTTAAATATGTGTAATTATGCCTTCTTGACTCTTATAACAAGGGACTAGCAGTTTTTTTTTACTACATTGATTCGTATTTCATTTTAAGAAAACAACTCTTTGCACCAACAATGGTGCTCTAGGAAATACTTTCCGAAAGAATTGTCAAGTAAAATCCAAAAACTAATAAGCACTTTTGTAAAAGTTATTCTTCTCATTATGTTAGTTCACTACTACAAATTGTCCCTCTACCAGCGCACCTTTACATGCGCTTAGAAGAAACGCATGTATTGAGGGTCCTTTACATGCGCTTAAAGCGCATGTACAGGTAAGAATCTATACATGCGCTTAAAGCGCATGTAGAGGCCTTGTCTCTACATGCGCTTTAAGCCCATGTATAGAAATGTACATCAATTAAAATTCACTAAAACAATGACTAGAAAAGGATTTAAGTATTTAGAGATAAAATATAAAATGAACTTAGGTGAAGAGCTCAAAATCATATGGAAACACCCTTTACATGCGCTTAAAGCACATGTAAAGGCACAAACACCCTTTACATGCTCTTTAAGCGAATGTAAAGGCACCACTGGAGTGCAAAACACGGAGTCATGCATAAGAGGTCCTCCTCAGACCTCATAAGGTGTTCTTGCTTGTGGAATTAGTGTTTAAAAGCTCTATTACCACTTATGGGTGCTATGAAATTGGTGAAACACCCTTTACATGCGCTTTAAGCGCATGTAAAGGCACTACTGAAGTGCAAAACATGGAGTCATGCATAAGAGCTCCTCCTCAGACCTCATAAGGTGTTCCTGCTTGTGGAATTAGTGTTTAAAAGCTCCATTACCACTTTTGGGTGCTATGAAATTGGTGAAACACCCTTTACATGCGCTTTAAGCGCATGTAAAGGCACCACTGAAGTGCAAAACACGGAGTCATGCATAAGAGGTCCTCCTCAGACCTCATAAGGTGTTCCTGCTTGTGGACTCAGTGTTTCAAGACTCCATTACCACTTTTGGGTGTTATGAAATTGGTGAAACACCCTTTACATGCGCTTTAAGCGCATGTAGAGGCTCTACATGCGCTTTAAGCTCATGTATAGGCCTAATATTAAAATAAAAGAGAGGACAAAACTGTAATTTTCCCCAATCCCTTTACAAATATCAATTCTTTTCATTCATTCATTTCCATCTGTTTCTCTCTCGAGCTCAACCCTCTCATTTCTCCTTCCTCTTTGTTTCTTCATTTTCTTTTCCTCCAACCACAACTGTCGGTGGCGTTCGGCGGCGGCGAAGGCGCACAGCGGCCGAGCTTCATGGTTAGGGTAAACATCCTCTCCTTCATTCTTCTTTCTCTTCCTTTCTTTTTCACCAATTCCTCACTCCCTGCGTTCCTTTTCAAAATCCGGCGAGCACGGCGGATTCCGGCGGCGGCGAGTTCAAATATGACAGGAAATACCAAATTCCAACTCCGGTGAGTCTCTTCTAACTGTTCCCATTCGTTTTTCTCTTGTTCTTGGTGAGATATGTGAGAGAACGAATCTGGGGTTTGCGTTTTTGGCCTAAGGTAACACATTACATTGAAGTTCATCTTCAATTTGTAGAGTTTAAGAAGTGATATGATGATTAATTTGAAGTTTCATTGCGTTTTTCACAAACCCTAAATTTTGGGTACTCTAGGGCTGACGGGTTTTCTTAGGTTTTGGGTTTAAAAATCTTCAATTTGTTTAGGTAGAAGTGTAATGAAGTCAAATATGGTGCTACATGTTTGATTTTCTTGAAGTTTGATGTATGTTTTAACATTTGTATGTTAATTTGAAGATTTTTGTTTCTAATTTTTTTGGCTGAACTGATGTGTTAATGTGGTGGAAGTGTTTGATTTTATTGGGTGATGTTTTTATGCTTGTATGCGAATCTGAATTTTCTTTGTCTAACTACAGGGGGAAATATGTATGATTTGTTGTATGTGGTTGAGGTTTGAGTTTATAAGTTGTGGTGATTAATGTGTTTTCATGGGAGATTTTAGAATCTGATTTTGATTTGTAATTATCTTTTGGTACTAGAATATGACTATAAATGGTGTCCAAGAAAGAATTGTTGAAGTTGTGCTAAAGAAAATAAAGTTCGAAATCTAATTCATAGACCACCAACATTTTTCTCTTGCATATGCCCTCTACCACTGTGTTCCCATCTTCAGATTTTTTTTTGCGTTGCCCGTTGTGTTGGGGATTGAATACCGTTAAATGATTTATTTTGGTACTCAAGTTCCATAGAAAGTAAGAAGGGAGGTTACAAGGCTTTGGTTAATAACATTTTTTTCAGGTTGCAAGGTGTTGGTTAACAATAGGTAGCAGCTTGCAATTGTTTGGGTATGCTTCTCCTGGGTTTCTTATTTTTGTTCCCCTTTACTTTTTCATACATTAATTCTTGGTATAACTTATTATAATCCACATGTAATTCTATATTTGAATCGTGGAATCTTCTCTTTCTAATAACTTGGCTGAATGATTCCACGTGTAATTTATATTTTATGTTTGGCTTATATGTTTGTTGTTGATTGTCTCAAGGGAAATTTCATACTATTCCAATATTATGCTCAAAGAGTTGAAGCCTCAAAAGATAATGGTATTGTTTTCAGCATTCACCCTCTTAGACTTTGATTTCTTGCTGCTACTATTAAATTTTACTCACATGTGGTTGTTGAGAGATTGCATGAGTTTACTGATATTTCTCTATTATTGGAATTTGGAAAATGGTAGAATGCATGAGTTAAGTGTCATTAAGCCAATTTGGTTGATGACAAATTGATAGTTGATCAGTTCTTTTGAATGGTCATGTTTTTTAGTTTTGAATTTAGAATGGGTCGATATAAATGAATCAATGACAAATAAAAGTCATGGACTTAGGATACTGTAACGTCATCTTTTTATTTTGATACTGCATATCTTTGTTTTATTTTAGATTGGTTTGCCATTTAGCAAAGGCCTTTAGTTCCTTGAGTAAACTTCATTTTGATATGACAATACTAATGCAGGTTCATAGTTCATAAGAGACCACAGAATAAGAAAGAAATTGCAAAGAAAGAGGAAGATATAATCACCACAGATTCCAATGCTCTCACGGTTCATGAAAGGAAACTTAAGTTGAGTAACTGTGTTGTGAGTTCTCATGAAGAAGCTAGCTCTTCTTAGTCTAAAGTGATGATTGATGAGTATACTTATATATAATATTATAAGGTTAAAAATCAAATAATTTGGTAGCTAAATAAAAGAGGTTTTCCGTGGTGAAATCAAGATGCTGCTGGATGTAATCATGGGTGTTTCATTTACAGTGGAGTGGATGATTGTGAACTAAACGTATCCACTAATTTACTGACATGCATGTTGGGTGCTTAAAATTCTGATTTGCCCTCTTCCTATGTCAAAAAACTGCTATTATTACAAGAAATAGCATAGTGAAAATGGATAAATCACATGCTAAGCTTCATTATTTTAATTTTTTTAATTTTTCTCCGGTCGTTTTCCTTCAATTTGTGGAAACCCACATGATAGAATCCTGATTTTGTTAGTGTGTGTTTTATCTTTGGATTTGTAGGTTGACAAGTCAAGCCTTTGAAGGAATCAAATCCATTCACAAAGAATATGATGAGGTATCCCATATCAATATTTTGTTGCATTTTTTGGCAGTTAATCTCTTATTTCTATTTGTTAGTGGGATTAAAGATTTGAAAATTATATGTCTGATTAGCTTTTTGATGGACCTGCATTACTAAAAAATAACTCAAATCATGTGAAATTCACCTTCTACGTAATCATCTGAAAAAATAAAGTCTCATAAAAAATTAAAGTGGTTTGATTGGAAATCAACATGTATCTAGTGCTTAAAGTTTCACTTCCTCTCATCATTATGGTTGATTTCCAATGAAAGCACACACATAATCTAGTGCTTAAAGTTTCAACTTTGATGAATTAGACTTCAGATACTTGAGCCGATGTTGAAAATTAAACGTCCGCAGTGACATGAATTAAACTTATAAAGTGGAATTATCCCTAAACAATTGGTCATCTCTTAGACTCTTTTGTGTATACACACTCTTACATTCAATGAATAACTTATAATTCGTCTTTGTCATCTGATGCATTGATTTTTGAAATACTGAGATTGCTTTATTCAATTCTCACCTGAAATATTTGCAGTCTTCCTATATTTACCTTTTTCGTACTAATGTGCTGAGATTTATTTGGTTGTGTGGCAGTCCCCTTGTTGGGTGCCCTGGAAATCCTTGCTTCCCACAAAAAAGACGAAAATTTATTGGCCATATTGTTATTGAACAAATTCGGGTCACACCAGAGATTGTATGATTTTTATGCATCTTGTTCACATTCTTGGATCAATCTTAATAAGTGTTGTCTTCTGTAGAGGTATTAAATTCTTGTTTGCTATCCTTTTTTTTGTTTTTATTTTTCTTTGTGCAGAAAGATGTCGTCTGTACTGCTCATTGTTTTTCGTGAGAAGAGAGGGGAGGCCGAAATGGGGTTTTAGGATTTAGGTTCAAAGGGACTTTGACTTTAAACTTGCTAATGTGTGTGTTCATTAAAGTTGTAAAATGACTTTGCATGTTTGATTTGTGTTTGGATTATAGGTTTAAGTGCTAGGAACTTGTGTGATTTAAATTTTATATCAAAGCCTATGACTATTTCCCAAAGCATGAATATTGAGAATGTATAAGTTGTGTATGTATGTTATTGGTTGTGCATGTGATTAGTGATTTTTGGGGCTGTTTGCTATGATTTTGTGATTGATTTTCAGTATTGGTTGCTGTCATGGTTGGTTTGAAATTCGCTGATTTGTCTCTGATTTAATGGTGGACATTGTGAACCATAATAAATACATGTTATATAAAAGTATCTTGCATAATGCTTTGAGATTGATTTGCTAGGGTGCTAAGTTGACTTCCAAAATTATCTAAGTATCATTGCTGTGTGTTTATAATGTGTACCATCAATCTTGAATGCAATATCTATCAATAATGTAAAGGTGTCAAATCATAGAATGAAGTATATATTGAGCTTATGATTTTAACATCAATGAGCTTAAGATTTGAAGTATATATTGAGCTTAAGATTTGGAGTATATGTATCTATATATTGAGCTTAAGATTTTATCTTTGCATTAGATATTACAAAGCAGATTGGTTTCTTAATGTAAAAGAATGTATTAAAAAAAAATATATATAGTTGTACATGCGCTTAAAGCGCATTTAAAGGTAGGTACCTCTACATGCGCTTACATACCTCTACATGCGCTTTAAGCGCATGTAGATGTACATGCGCTTAAAGCGCATGTAGAGGTACATACCTCTACATGCGCTTTAAGCGCATGTATAGCCCCCCCTCTACATGCGCTTTTTAAAAGCGCATGTAGAGCCTTTACTAGCGCCCCCCTCTACATGCGCTTTATAAGCGCATGTAAAGGCTAAAATAAGCGCATGTAAATGAGGTAATCTGGGGTAGTGGTTGATTATGCATATCTTCCAGGTTAAAGACAAAAGTAGCTGAATCTGCTTTTACATACTGAGAACGGTGAGTATACGTTAATGCCATGGACTTTGAAAGTAGTAGAAATTTGTCATTGTGGATAATCAGGTAAAAAAATTTCTATTTTAAAAAAATTAAAGCTGATAAATAATCAAATATGCATATGTTATATCAGAATCCAATCTAGTTCCAGATTTAGTAAGGAAAAGAAAGAAAGGATGACTGATGGCAAATACTTCCTCATTTTATAAGTATAACTAAAAGATAAGTTGATTTTTTAGATTGGTGAAGTAAAATAAAGCACCAAATTTAAACATTTATTAGATATAATATGTCACTTTATAACTTTTTAAGTAGAGTAAACTAATTTTCTTTACATCAGTAATTTTCAAAAATAAAGTTCAACTATAATAGAATAGAGGAGTACTATATAACCCCATGGTATCCTTAATGCTGAGAAAATTAAGCAATGATAATGGAGAGTGTGGCTGAAGATTTAGCCATCGCCGGAGGTCTCATTGGCGTGCACTGTGTTACCGCCGGCTACGCTGTGTTGTCTACCTATCTCATGACTCTTGAAGTCCATCCTCTCACTTATATCATTCTCACCTCCTTCTCCACATTCATCGTCTTCTTCCCTTTTGCCATCTACTTCGAAAGGTAATGGTAGAAGTGTACATTTGTAACTTGTTCTGTTTTTCTTATGGTTATGTGACTTGTTCTTTTCTTTTTTTTAAGGAAAAAATGGCCCAGGAAATTCAGTTTCAAGTTAAGCGTACAGATTTTGATGCAATCCTTGGGAGGGTGAGGAAATATTTCATATTGTTAATTTGTATCATTGGTTCACTTGAATTTTAGTTTCATGCATGTGGGAATTTATTTCATAAATTGGAGGTACAAATTGTTATATTCTCCCCTGGCAAATATGCAGAGTATTTTTTCAGTCCTTAAACCTGAAAGGAATGAAATTGACTTCACCAACAATGGGAACTGCCATGGGAAACCTAGTACCTGGTCTTATCTTCATCATTGCATGCACTTTCAGGTACACACACATGCATAAACTAAAACTATGGATAAGAAATGTCTTTTTTTTTCAAGTGAAAAATCAAATTGACTAAATTCTTTCTAAAATTTTATTGTTGGCACAGGCTAGAGAAAATCAACATAACAAGGGTGTATTGTAAAGTGAAAATCTTGGGCACCATAATCTTTGTGGCAGGGGCTATCACAATGAGCATAATGCAGAGCATATCTTGTTCACCTGCAATGAAAATAGAAGCTGGAATTAAATTTCTATCACTACCACCGGATATTATATTTGACATGGACAAGATCAAAGGTTGTCTTTATCTCGTAGCTGCTATTTTATTATTATCTAGCGTCTTCATCTTGCAGGTAATTACTTGGAATGAAAGAATTATACATATGCATACCACGTAAATAACTTAGAGTCATAGAACAATCACTATTGACATTAGTGATGTATATGTATTGGCAGGCCTATACTTTACGAGACTTTCCTGCACCAATATCTGTCTGTGCAATCACATCTTTACTTGGAGCTTTCATGACTGCAATAGCTGAGTTGCTCGAAGATCACAAATTGAAAGTTGGCGGCACAAATCTCTGCGATGCCAAAATCTTTGGCGTTTCTTTTATGGTATGTTTGTTCTTCTTTAATTTTAACTATAAATGAACTTCTATGGGCTGTTAACTTGAGGTTACTTGAGAGCTTAGGTGGGTGTGCTGCTTGGATTATGCTCTAGCTTTAGTGGATGGGCTGTGAAGAAGAAAGGACCAGTTTTGGTGTCCATGTTCACTCCAATTTCTACAGTCTGCTCCATCATTTTCTCTTCTGTAACACTTGGAGATACTATTAACATCGGAAGGTGTGTGTGTGTTACCAGCTTCTTTGTCATTTGATTATAAAAAAATTGTTTTCCCAAATAATAACACTAGATATTGCAGCCTTGTGGGTATGTTGCTCGTGTTCATGGGGCTGTATTTTGTGCTTTGGGCTAAAGGAAAAGAAGGATTCGATGATGGAGATAGCTTAGAGGCCGAGTTTGATGAAGAGAAGCCTCTCCTCAATTGAAGTGTGAGGCACATGTCGGTTACTAAATGTGGACACATTTAGCAGATATTCTAACATTAGTATGAAACTACTTCAGTATTAGACCCAATTTTCATCGGTGAAGTGGTAGTGTTTTTGAGCATGTAATTATGTACATATTATGAGAACCACAGGTTAGGATAGGAAGTTAAGATAGGGAAGGTTGCTCTATATTTTAGAACAAGATAACTGCTTTACAAGGATATTGTTGAAACACGAGCATCTGAACGTGAACTGGGTTCACGAACAGTAACCTAAACAGAATAAAATAATATCAGAATTAAGAAATTAAACAAGCGATTCTCAAAACTCGTGCACCATCTAGATTACAGGCGTCTAAAAGAGATTTGCTCAACAAACCGCTAGAAAGAAAACAGGGAGTTAAAGCCATAGAGACTTCTCATGGCTGAACTAGGAAGACATAGTGAGGGGCACCTCCTATTTATATTGTTCAGAGTGAACTATATAAAAGAAAAATGACATCGTCATAATTATCTCTCACTAATTTATCTTCTGATCATTTCCATAAAAGGAACCAAATTATATTTCAATGAGTAATAAATGTCAACTGGGTTAACTGTGAATTTTCTCAGATCGTTTCTTCTTTCAGATAAAAAAAGACGATCTAGTCCATTAAGGGTGGATCTAGGCATATAGTATAACATACATGCAAATTCACATAGAATTTGTATTACGAATTACAAGAGCTTTTGAGATTGTAAGTAGGAAAATGTGTAATGATAATGTGAAGACCAGTTCATTGTCTTGATCGATCTGACTCTTTTTATTCATCTCCTTTACTTTAGATGGTGGGATACGTATAATCTGTACAAACTTTCTGTTTGGACCAATCGTTGAATCAAATAAATAATTCTACTAAAACAATTGCAAGCTCACAAAGTTACAAATATTAGGACTCATTCCCTCCATTTTTTATAGACAAAAGGAAGGGCTTTTGGCAAACAAGCCCGGGACATTATTAGTTATTGGAATCTCTCAATCTTCTTTAAACTTTATAAAAGGTTGATAACTACCATTCATTTGTTTGCATATATATAAGCTAGCCAACCACTTCAAATTAGTTCGCTTTTGCTTGCCTTTTCTTGGAAGGAAAACAAGTTGGATATTGAGATATTTATTTTGTAGATGGCTAATCTATTTAATTGAGCATTTGATCCGAGTGGATCGGTGATAACTTTGACTAACTTTTTAATAAAAAAATTGTAACTAACAATATCACTTTCACATAGTGATAGGAGTATACTACAAGAAAGCTGCAGTACTGTGTTAAGTGCTAATTCATACACGTCTTACGTGGAATATATTTTGGGCTTGGAGGAGACTTTTGTAACATCAGAATACCTAGAAAATATATGTGTGGGCATAGATACGCTTTTTTGGGCTAGTGGGCCTACAATATATCCTTGCCAGGAGAAAATCTCAAAATTTCACCCAAAAAAAGATAGAAAACCTCTCAAGAGTTTTCAAGAAAAACAAAAGCAAGCCTGAAATTTTCAAGAGACAAGTACAGGAATCCAGGAATAAGGATAGTTTGTGGGCCTTTGCCGGAAATCACGAAATTAGGAGGAGGATGGACCCGCTTGAAAGGATCCTCCATGAAGGTTTGTTCTCACTAAATCTGTAAATCAGTTAAAATTCGTTCACAAGTTTAGGTGATTGGGTCATGGATTTACCGGGGTCAAAAAAATGTCTCCTGATTTAAATAGTCATTTAAGTGATAATATTTATAAACCACCCACCAAAAAATTTATTATATCAACGATAAGGCTTGAACTTACAATTTTGACATTTTATGAATTATGAGCTGATTCTTTACCAACTTCATTAACATTTGCGCGTTAACTTGATAAATTTTCTTATCAAAAGTCAAATGCATCTTCTCTTAAATTTTTTCATGATTCAGTGGTCCTCACTCATTATACAAAAAGTGTCGGTCAAATTTGGAATCATATAGCCAACCATTCCTTTGTAACATATGCCAATGTTCCACTCATTTTTAGTATATTCGCTAGTTCTTGTACATAATAAGAATTTAAAAGTTCTTTACTAACACGCAATTTATGATTTTATTGACGTGAACGGTGATATTTTTTGTATGATTTCTGTGTGATTAATTGATCAACTTTTTTTAAATTTTCTTGGTTGGTGTTTAATTTGAATGAAGATTGGTGTTGGAAAAAAGGACAGGACGTCACGCCTTGCATGAGGCTTTTGAGAATTAAAAGCAGAAGTGACCTGATTTTAATGGAGAGGCTGTGTTTCACGACTAGTCATGCAAGTTTTGGCTCCCTTCAAATAAAAACACATTCTCATGTATCGCTCTTTGAATTGGACACTGCATGTGCTCTGCTTTATTGTTATCATCATCTTCATCATCACAGTGAAAATTTAAAGTTACCGAACCTGCCTCTTTGCACCACACTACCATTTTTATGATTAATTAAGCTTTAGTGGATTACTATACTATTCTTTTTCACTGTTTTCAATGTCTTTGTTAAGAGAATATAAAAGCTTGATAATACCACATCTGATCTTAAATATAAAAGCTAGCTGCTTGGCTTTTAATATTGTGCCTTTTATTTATTTAATGTCTTATCATTTTTTAACTAAATTGTTTGACCTTTAAACAAATTTATAATAAATTTAACTACCATAGACATTTGTCTTTCAGAAAATATTATTTAAATATGTTATAATTGAGCAATTTATTTAATTTAACTATTCTGCACACAACATTAACTTACACGAGGCAATATTTCTCCTATCATAAATCGAAGACATGGTATGTGGGTGTGGTTTAGTCATACAATTATAGGGCGACTCACTGATCCACATTATTTATTTTTCATTAGCTGCTTTTCACGGCTAGCAGTTTGTTTAATTTGGGGGTGTTTATTTTCGTGTATGACTGTAGCATGTAATGATGCATTATATTAATCTAAATACTAATGAATAAACTTTATATATTCTCTCAATAGTTATGGGGTAAAAATTGTGCAAGACTAGTATGCAAGAATGGTGAATAAATTAAACCAAATAATGGGTAATAGCTTTCGGGTTTATAAAATGTTAAAAGGTCAATGGCTAGCTCCCTCCCAACACGACTAGGGGACGATTTCGAGTTTCCAACACGAGTGTCGTATCAAAACCACCCCAAACCTTACGATGAGACTGAAATTTCTAAGTCAAAGTCAAATCTTTAATGGATTTTAACTATTTTTGTTGGACCAGGGGATTAGAGAAAATCAAAAATGGATGAGAGGCTATAGAGCGCGGAGGATTCGGAGGAAAGTGTTGACCTCAACTACAAATTGCGAATTGAGTCGTCAATTAGCCTAACATTATAATTACAAAATAACAATTCGGGCTTATTATTATTATGTTATTAGTTGCATATGCATTGACCCTATCTCTAAGCCGCCAGGTCTCACTCACAAGGCACATCTTGAATGCCGACTTAATTAACAACTATACCCCTTTTAAAACAACATATTCACTCCGTCCCACAATATAATATAATATTTACCAAATTGTTAAATTGTTGAAAGTAATCAATATCTTTCAAACATATTTTTTCCCAACTTTGCCCTGTTATGAAGAGGATAAGTGGAATGATAATTGGATGAGAAAAAAAATATGAGTTTGTGTGTATGAGGAACATGAGAGTGATGTCAACAAAAGGTTAAATTGGAAAAAAACATTAAATGATCATACAAAAAGCAATATTATCTTATATTATGGGACAATTCTCTCCCAAACATTAGCTTATATTGTAAAATGTAAGGAGTACAGATAAAAGATTATGAAATTTACAAAAAAAATCCATTATAACATGATAAATCGATGTTTAACTTTTTATTTAGAAATATGTTCACATCTGATACATATATAACACTTGTTCAAACATTTCTACTCAAACTATCTGAATGATGTGTCTAGATTAAGAATTAAAAAGAAAATTATTTGACCAACGAGTATCGGATCTAGTATAGAGGGCTACGTTAGTCTGTGATCACAATGTACTCTATTTGATTGTCTATATAAGAATAAGTTTACATTATTTGGGAATTGGGAAAGTTAATTACGTTAAATAATGAAGTACTTAATTAGATTATATATTATATGTCTTTTGGTTACATAACATTATAAATCAGAAAAAAATTAATTTTACAAAAAAATGGCAATTATATAAAAAACTTGGTAATTTATTTTACCACAATAATTCTAAAGAGATGAATTTAATTTAATATTAAGGACGGGAAAGAGTAACAATTTATGGTTTGGATTTTAATAGGAAGAAATGCATACATTTAATAAACAACCATGCATCTAACATAATTCTTTCGAATAAAAATAAATTTTGTGTATTGAAAAAAAATACTACCTCCGGTCCTAAATATAAGATCTAATTGATTTTTTTTAGAGATTAAGGTTGCAATATAGCTTATTAAATCATGACATATTTGATATCTTTTTAGATTATCCATTAGCTTATAGGTAAAATAAACTAGTGTAAGAGAAAAAATTAGGTAAATCAATTTATAATTAACTTATTTTGCTTTTTTTAGGATTTTTCAAAAAAGTCAACTAGGTCCTATATTTAGGACCGGAGGGAGTATTTTGTTGGAGGATAACTGGATAAGTCTACAACCTGTAGCATTCGCCGGCACAAGACCAACAGTTAACATATAGTAAGTGGCGAAAATGTGCATTGGCAAGCCATGACACAACATGCATTATCCGCAATATTATCAACAAGACAAACGAATGAATTAGATATAAACATGCTTCATTTTTCCTTTACATGAAAAATAAAATGTCCCCATGAATCATCATATTAATTATTAAATATTGTATAATGGATTGGAGGAGGCCAGTGAAAAACGTATGATATGTAAACTCTAGTGCATATTTTTCTTCACTATGACGTGATGTACAGATTTTTTTTTGCTCAGAGTGATGTACAGATTTTCGAAGAAAAAAGAATCATAGATCGATCAGATGCTTAGTATCAAACAAATTAAATTATATACTCAATAAAAATGATCACAGATTAGACAATGAATAATGGATTTTGATATAGAAAGAAATGGGAGGAGGGAAGAGAAGAGATAGGGATATACAGAGATATATAGTAAGAAGAGGAGACAATAGAGGGAACAAGAGAGAGGGCTAATGCAAAGGTAGGCCATTGTATTATATAATACTCACCACTTGTGTGTTCCTCGTTCTCATATTTTGGTCCATCCCTTACCAAACACTGGTCCCCTCTCTCCTCACACTCTTGCAACTTTCTTTCTACTAACTTTTCACAATCCAAATTTACATCTTGAACTAACATCTTCATATATTATTAATCTTCATACAAAATTCTTCATTATCACCCTCCCAATATATATAAAGTCTTGCCAGTTCAGTTCCTACAATATTATTTTTTTCATTATTCTGCTGGAACTTGTAATACAATTAGGGAAATATCTAACTTAAAATGTGATATATAACGATTTATCATAGTCTTTGATATTTCATATATTCATCATTATTTAAGAATTTCTAACTAAAAAATCACAATTTAAGAGATTTTTGGGTTTAATGTTGATTAGATGTTTAACTTCTACATTAATTATAATATATATTAACGTAACCTTAGGTGGAGATTATAAATACTACTAGTATCTATTGATTTGGTTGGCTTTATAAACAACACACCAAGACGTAGGATTATATTTCTACATTTTTTATAACCATATTACTGCGTTTTTTCTAGTCCCAACCCCCCCCCCCCCTCAAAAAAAAAAAATTTCCCTCTCTTACTTCTCTTCTCTTTCCCCCTCCCCTCGTAGCTTTACTATGATTCCATCCACAGCATCATCACACTTTTCCTTGATCTAGAAATATCAGTCGATAAACAGCACATGTATTCTGATCTCTTTAATTTCTTGCTCAACGCCTACCACCACTTGCTTGAGTTTTCTCTTCTTTTTTCTCATATATAATTTGTCTGTTCTGATCTCTGAATAATGACTAGATGGTCTATCCATTGCCTAAGGAAAATAATTAAGAACAATGAAGTCTTCAGTTTGTATCTATCGATCTCTCTGTCTCTTTTTATTTTCATTTTTAGCTTCCGTGGTCACATAAGTATAGGGTTGATTATGAGGAAAGAAAGAAATAAGTCGTTGTTATATATACAAACTTCGGGAAAGAATTAAAGAAATCACCCCATGTTTTACTTCTTCCTCTTTTTTACCATCAGGAAAGAAAGAAAGAAAGATATTGTCAAATATATCCCCACGATCAAGAAAGATTATGATATATAATGAAAGGATGGTGTAAATCATGGGCCGTAGAAAGAGGGATTCAAAACTCAAAAGGCCATGAAATCAAAACACAGCATGATGATTCAAATGTATAGGAAGTGGACAAATATTCAAGCTGGAAACGAAACGACATGTCATTTTTCTATACTTTGATGGATCAAGCATTGCGCCTCACAATATATATTTCAATTTCAAATCATATAGTAACAACAAAATATCCTCGTTCATCCCCAACATCATCATCGTCATCTGACTTTCTAATTATCTGGATCTCTTTAATGTAAACAGTCTCAATTACACTAACTTGTAATATTCTGACAAATATCCACGGGTACTTGCGTATAGTCAAGTAATCATCACCAAATAATATATTGAAGAATAATTATATACTTCTACGACACAATATCTCTTTATAAACATCGATTTACCTTAAAGAAAAAATCAAACGCACATTGCGGAAGAAAATTAGCAGAAATTGTTGCGACTTGAGACATAATATTAATTAATGCTTCAAAAAGAATAAAAAGCTTTTGCGTGTTGGTCCATTTGGAACGCCTAAACTTACTTTATCTAGTAAGAAGAGAGCTAAGTATGTAATGATATGACATTCTTTTATAGAATTCACATGTTAGACGTGACTCCAATGTTACGTGCCAACTTATTTTTTATCTACTCTGGGTAAAAGAATTAAATTCTTAAAAGTCGGGTAAAAATAATTGAATCGCATAGGATGATGACAATATGTTTATTCTGTTCAGATGTATCTCAGTGAGATTTTTTCGATAACTAAGCCTCTTTGGATATCTTGTGTTTTTGTAGTAACTCCCCGCCCCCAAAAAAAAAATCGTTACAATGATGGTGTGATCGATTTAAATGAAGTAGATGCTATATTGGCAGCAAAAAAAAAGAAGAAGAAATGAAGTGGCCTGGACAATAATCACAGATTCGCAATATGATTAATCCCACTGTTTGTATTATGTGCCAAAAAAGTGTACTCCTTCTATCTCAAAATATAAGCTTCATATTTGTGAATGAACTTTACATTGAAAATAAGTTTCGTTTTATGGTTTTCTAAATATTAATTGCTTTTTTTCAATTTTACCCATCCTTTATATTTTTCACATACACTCTATTTCATTTAAATGAAATAGAGTAAATAAGAGATAATAAAAATTTTTATTGTCTCTTATTTACTCTCATCTTTGATCTTTGATAATAAGAATAGATTTAAATATTAATTAGATTCCTCACATGATTAATGTCTTTAATTAACTTAAGTAGTTTTTTAAATAAAACAAAGTAGTTATTTGAAGTTTGTATTTTCGGACGAAGGGGCATAACACAAGATATATAAATACACTGGTTTATATAAACTAACCCTCAATGTAAAATACAAATTTATGCCAAATCTGTACTCATCAACTAATTTAATTTATTTCTAAGCTGACTCATGGGAAGATTAAAAACTGATTTAGAAACTATAAAATGAAAAATATGCTGATGTAATATTATAAGAAATATTTTAATATTTAAAATAAAATAAAATATGAATAATGTAAGATAAATATAAAAAAATCTTATTCTGAAAAGAACTTATATAAACCCCTCTACTATATTCTTCATTATATTGCCCTGTCTCGTAAACAAAAAAAAAATAAAGAAATTGTTCAACTTTACAATAGAGAAGATTGTAGTGTCAAAACTCAAAACATAGCTAGCTGTACGTACGTAGTTAAATGTAGTAATAAATATATTTTACTCACACACAAGACACACACCAAATTTCCGATTTTCAATCCCTCCTGCAGGTTCTCTTGAGTTGACTCTATCCTCTCTCCCCCTCCTCTCAAACTTTTTGGGTGGTGGTTGGATCTCTTCTCTCATCGTTGTACGAGTTTTTTCATCGGCGTCTCCTTCCCCGGTTCATGCCGGGGAAGGAGACGTCCGTCACTTTCATTGGTTTACTTTCATATTTCTTCCATTTTCAAATAAATTGGTTTAGGAGGTTCGACGACAAGAGGAATTTCTTCTACTCAATCTTCATCTTATATATTAGTTTTGTGGGTATGTTTGTTTCCGTGAGATCTACTCATGGAGTTTCTTTGAAAACCAAATTGATTGGTTTATTGCCGATAAGAGGTGTGGATACTTTGGGATGATTCTTTGAACAACCACTACTCAATGTCGTTTCTACCGGTGACGGTTCTTTTCTACCCACAAATTTTCATGAAGGAAGGATGAAGAGGATGGTAGGGTTTTTGCGGCGGAGACGGCTCCCTCATATCCATGTTTACCATTTTAGGGTTTCAATGTATCATCATTTGAATTTTCCTTTTTGCATACCTATTTTATATTCTCACTTTCTAGTTTAATAAAAATTTCTGCTTCCTGATAAAAAAATTCCCTCCTACAGGTTGTAAGGAGCATTTACTTCGAAAAAGAACATCCTTTTAATTCTTTAAAAAAACTCCCTTCACCCAAAAAAAATATTAGAACTTTTTAATGGAATTGTGATTTCTTTATCAAATAAATTGTGGTTGGTTTAAAACAATAAATATGTATGAAATATAACATTTTTTAAAAATGCTCTTATTTATGAATGCATTGAAAAGAAGATAAAATTAAAGAGGACAATATCTTTAAGAAAGACCTTATATCATGGGATGAAATGGGATCGGATGTTCAGTTAAAAAAATGGGATGGGATGGGATGGGATGGAGGGAAATATACCATAGAAGCAAACAATGGATAAAAAAGAAGTTAACATTGTAATCACAGTAAGAATTGCGTAAAGAGAGGTGTGTGATGGATTGATCCGCGGTGGAAGCAAGCGATCACGTTGCCACTGACATAACACCAGTCTCCACATCGTGAGTCTTCCCCTTGCTTTTTGCCACATTTTATCAAATTAGTCAACAATCCCACTCATTAACGTATTAATAATCACAACATCTACACACACACACATATATCTTAATCGCACACACATATACAATTCATAAATATCCTCACAAAATAAAAAATCATTTACAAAAATGTTTTGTCCTAACTGAGTTCCGTAGATTTACTTTTTGTAATGGGAAATAAAAGTGCAACCACCGCGCTCTCATAAATAGAGGTTGCGGCATCATAACTTTTATAATAACTAATTCTAATAAATATTAAGACCAACCACACCATATTGCTCAGTGAGATGATCAGTGATTTTCATTTTTCTCGCTATATAATTAGCATCACAGCATTAATACTGCTGCCATGGCTTTTCATCATTTTATTAAAAATATATAATATAATATATTTAGATTTGATAGATACAGATAGAAAAACCACCGTCCAACTTATTATCATCATGGCAAACCGAACCAAATTACGCGTGCAATCCAATTTTTAAGGGCAGATTCTCTCGCTGGAATTATTTACACGCCAAAACTTGATGCTTTATATTTTTCTACTTTTGCTATTTTCACTTTCTTTATATTTAGTAGCTACTACCTTGTTCTATTATGTTATAATGCCAATAATACTTTAGCTTGGATCCATCTCAAACAACGTTTTTTTTATTTTCCAATTACATAGTACACGCTTGGAAATTTTAATGAAATTTAAGTAGCTCTCTGGTAAGCACGATCCTGTTCAGCTTTGATTTTTTTTTCTTTATTCTAAACTGCAAGAAAATTAAAATTAGGAATTAACAATTTTCTGCCATTTTTCTTCAAAGCGTGAGATTCTGTCCAATCTCTAGTTATAGTCATCTTTGTTACACTGCACAATCAGACTTTAATGGGGCCATCAATGATTCGAGATCAGAGAGTTCATATCACAATAAAATATCGATCCACTTTCCAAACTTAAAATGAGATATTCTGCTGATAATTACTGCGTTATTTCACATTTAAGATGTCGTAGCTTAATTATATAATCCCAGAAAAACATAATGAATTCATTTATCATCGAAAATTGATGTAATTTTTATAATTTACCCTTATATCATTTATTGTGTACCCGCCTCGATGCATTTATAATTTAAAGATAACACATAGACACTAGAGATTAATTATCTTAATTTTTTCATGTCATATCTTATGATTTTCATAAAAAAATAATGTTAATTATTAATACTACACCGTTTAATAATATATTTTGGAAGAACAATTAAGTACTTCATTGAACTGTTAAGGGCTCAAACCCTCTTAACTTGCTCGATCTAAATCAGGATAACTCTCATACAATTAAAAGAAGGGCTAAAGTTCAAATATAGTACCTACTAATTAGTCAAAGTGCATCGAAAATAAATAACAATTTCGAGAAATTAGTTACAAAGTGATATATATATTTAGTACTTATATCAATTTTAACGAATTTGACCATCATATGGCCAACGTGACATAATAAGATTGATGAATTGACAAAATGTGATTTATTATTATTGGTAAAGGTATAGATTTAATATCTAACATTTATGCAAAGAGTACCAAAAACAAATAACAATTTTGATTCGATTATTACTAAATTTGCAGTTTGGTGCGTTTTGCATAATTGTTCAATACTAAATCTGCACTAGTTACTTTACTGATAATAATAAACCACACATTGTCGCGTCATCAACCATATTATGTCACGTTGACCAAATGACGATCAAACTCGTCAAAACTAACATAATTACTAAATACATATCACTTCATAATTAATATGTGCTAGATCCACCCCTCAAAATTATTATTTATTTTCGATACACTTCAACTAATCGTTGGGTACTAGATTTACACCTTAACCTCTCAAAGGAATGTAAATACTAGAAATTAGATGCTATAGACAAAAGAAGTATATACTACGAAGCAAACCCAAATTGTGTTATCGGGTGACAAAAACTCGTTTACACTTGCCTAGGGATTTGATGTTTGACATTGATTATGGAAAATCATTAAACCTCACAGGCTCGCTGTCGCGCCTATCGAAGTGCTTAAAAATTAATAGAGGATACTTTGATTATCGATTAAAAAAATAATACAAAGCAGTAGGACTAATAAATTTTAAAATGAGGAGAAAATATAAATGGAATTTTGTTTGGAATGGAATGAAGGTATAAATGTACGGGGAAAGCAGTAAGAAAGGATTTGATTCCATTTAGGCAAGGTTTGCATGTTACTATACTACCCCGTACACACCACCCTCACACTTTTCTCAATTTTTGGAGCCAATAAAATTAACAAAGCCCCAATGTGTTTTGACCTTTTTACAACCGTATTTTTTAAAGAAAAAGGCCAAAGTAAAACCAAGTATATATACAATATTTATTTAAATAAATAAATTGCCATAGTGGAAGAATGCTTGTCACCTACTTCTCCTTATAGAGTTGCCAATCCCCCCAAACTCGTGAGAGAGCAAAGCAAAGCAAAAGCCAAAGCCTTTTCATTTTCAACCTCCTTCTCCTTCTCCTTCTCCTTCTCCTTCTCTCTCTGGTTTTCCAATGGAGGAGAGACACAAATGCAAGCTCTGCTCTCGAAGCTTCTCCAATGGCCGAGCATTAGGTGGTCACATGAAGGCCCACTTGTCCTCTCTCCCTCTCCCTCCGAAGCCTCACCCTCAGCCTCTCTCTCCTCCTTCCTCTCCTTCTCTCTCCTCCTCCTCCGACGAAGAACAAGAACTATCACAAGACGACAAATCTCTGAGCTATCTCCTCAGAGAAAATCCAAAGAAGAATCTGAGGTTCACAGATCCTGAGTTCACTTTCACTGCTGATGCTTCTGCTTCTGCTTCTGCTTCTGCTTATGCTTCCTCTGGTGTTGTTGTTGTTCAAGATAGAGAGAGCGAGACCGAGTCAAAGAACCCAACTCGCCGGCGATCCAAGCGAGTCAGAAAAACAAGCGTTAGAAAATTCCAAGTGACAAAAGCAAAGTCAAACTTGACCGAGTCTCCAGAGCCAGTGAGTTCAGTTTCTGACACGTCACCTGAAGAAGATGTTGCTATGTGCTTAGTGATGCTTTCACGAGACAAGTGGATGAGAAACAAAGAACAAGAAGAACAAGATCAAGTGGTGGTGGAGAGATCGAAGAAGAAGAATAAGAACAAGCATCAATCTGATAATAGTAGGACTTGTTTTACTGAAGAAGAACCAGAGATGAACAAAGTTTCAGGTAATAATAATAATAGTAATGATAGGATTTTTGAATGTCCGTTTTGTTACAAAGTTTTTGGTTCGGGACAAGCGCTTGGTGGACACAAAAGATCTCACCTTTTACCATCTTCTTCGTTGTCTACTGTTGTGAACTCTGCTAAGTGTTCTATGATAGATCTCAACTTGCCTGCTCCGCTAGAAGAAGATGAGCTAAGCGTGGTTTCTGATGCGTGATTGAGTAATCTTGTTTAGTTGTATTCTTATTATTGTTATTATGATGTGATTGGGTAAGGTTAAAGTTAATTATTATTCTGGTTGTAGGTAAGGAACATTTCATTGTCTTTATTTTTAGATCAATGCTTTTGATGGTACAATCATGGCTCACTATAATTTATGTTTTCACCAACTGTCTGCCTATGTCTCTTGGAGTTGTTAAAAGAGAGGTGGGTGAATTAGACTTAGTGGCTAACCATTCAATTTTTTTTGTTTTTGGCCACTCGACTTTGATCATCATCATTATGATTCTCGGCGCAGACTACAAGTTTTGTTACTTGGTCTGCTCAACGGTTTTTTTACATAAATACTACAGCACAAAAAAAATATTACCAATATGCTATAAAAAAAAATATTTACCTATATACTACACTCATTGGAAGTCGTTCTTGGCGTGAACGACTTCTAAAGTCGTTCTTGATAAGAACGACTTTAGAAGTCGTTCACGCCAAGAACGACTTCCATTACACATATCCCAACGCTCATCAACTTAGAAATATTACTCCCTCAGGTCCTAATCTTAGCCCAAAATTTGAATGATTTTGGTCCCTAATATAAGAACTCATCTCACATTCTCTGCTCATTTAATATGTTTTTTTTTCTATTTTCCCCAACTCTCTTTCATATTTATTAATGCTTATGTATTTCTCTCTCTTAAAATTATCACAATAAATATAGGCAATATTGATATAAAAGCATTAACTTCAGACACTAAACTAACATACACATTTTTTCTTAAAAAGCGTTTTTTCACGGCTAGCTCTTATATGGGGACTGGAGGAAGTACTTCCTCTAATTCTAAATATAAGACCTTGTTGACTTTTTTAACCTCAGGACTGGAGGGAGTATTATTTAACCTCAAAATGTCTCATTATATTTATGTATCTTAATTAAAATTAAGCATATTAAACACTTATCTTCTTTTAACTTGTGAAAGTGATTTGGAGGAAGATGAACCTTCAAAAGCTTCCAAATCAATTTGTGGAAAATAATTACTTACACATTTACTTTAAATCTCATTATACCAATAAGTTCTTGTTGAAGGAATATAGATACACACATTCAAAATTAATATTATTGAAGTGACCATATACTTTTTGAACAATAAGAAAACATTTTCAAAACATTTTGAAATTTTTTCTTTTAATTTTAGTTTACATTTCCATTTTCCAAAACTAAGAAAAATTTCATTCACTTCACTATCTGTTGAATGTTTAAAACCTCAAGTTTACTTATGAATTATTTGAGCTCTTCAATATAATGAGACATTTTGAGGTTAAATAATACTCCCTCCAGTCCTGAGGTTAAAAAAGTCAACAAGGTCTTATATTTAGAATTAGAGGAAGTACTTCCTCCAGTCCCCATATAAGAGCTAACCGTGAAAAAACGCTTTTTAAGAAAATATGTACATGTTAGTTGAATGTCTAGAGTTAATGCTTCTATATCAATATTGCCTATATTTATTATGATAATTTTAAGAGAGAGAAATACATAAGCATTAATAAATATGAAAGAGAGTTGGGGAAAATAGAAAAAAAACATATTAAACGAGCAGAGAATGTGAGATGAGTTCTTATATTAGGGACCAAAATCATTCAAATTTTGGGCTAAGATTAGGGACCGGAGGGAGTAATATTTCTAAGTTGATGTGCATTGGGATATGTGTACTGGAAGTCGTTCTTGGCGTGAACGACTTCTAAAGTCGTTCTTACCAAGAACGACTTTAGAAGTCGTTCACGCCAAGAACGACTTCCAGTGAGTGTAGTATATAGGTAAATATTTTTTTTCTTATAGCATATTGGTAATTGTTTTTTTGTGCTGTAGTATTTGGGTAAAAAAACCTCTGCTCAACTCATCAGTTATGTAGTTAAATTTTTTTTTGTTGGATTTGGTTGTGGACCTACACAACAAAACTCTTTCCTCTTTGAAAGTACTACTAAAGTGCTACATTTCTCGTTTTCCTATGCTCTGCTTCTGTTCCAGCATGTCTTTAACCTTTTTTACCACTTTCTGGAACAATTTTTTATTTTTATTTTTTTGCTTTTTTTGGTTTTATCATTTCTGTTGTGGGAGTGAGAAACATGTAATGAATGGTTCAAGGAGGAGTCAGTAAGTGTACTGTGTAAAACGAATGGAGAAACCAACAAAAAGTATGCACAGATGATTTCATGAACAGGGGGGCAAAGCAATGGGATTGACCCCTGGGAGAATATCTAGAAACTTTTTATTTTTTTTTTACCTATGCAATTTCTGAATGTGATATTTTGTTTTGTTATGTGGAAGAATTTATGTGCCTTGAAAAGAACGAAATATGAAGTATCCAGGTAAAGAGAAGCATGGAGGTGAGGTCCCCTCTTAATACTATTCTTATAGAAGAATCAGTCAGATTAAAGCAAGTAGCATATATTTGATCATGTATATGCCAATCAAAAAGCTCATTGCCTATCTATATAATATAGAATCATTAATAAACCATGTGTCTTACAACGCGGACTTTTGTTTCTTAAATAATAACAAAAACAATTCTGTACAGTGATAAGGAAAAAAAAGAAGAGGATAGAATACTTTATTCACAAGCCATAACAAACGCGAATTGTTTTGTGGGTCTTTTGCTTCACAAGATTCCAATTGAAGTTTGGGCCGTCATCACATTAGCTAAATATAGTACATTTGTAAAATTCATCTCTTATTTATTTTTTTTGTATGCTGAAAATCATTTTTTAATAAGCTTATTCGGAAAAGAGATCTGATGAGACTGGAGAACACTTTTTTTTCAGCTGTGGATTGAGATATGTGTGTTTTATTATTTTGAGTTTTTGACCTTGGGAGCGACCTTGGTTCTAGTGTGTGTCAGAGTGTAATAAGACTTGGTGTGATTGAGGCACTGGATTTGGATCACCGAAGATCACATCGAAACGACAAAAAACTCAGTTAGAAAATTGTCGTCTATTGCTTATAAGGCTTCATGCTAAAAATATATATAAATATATATTGGGTAAACTTTACGAAGCAAAATACGCTGCTTTCTCATGCTGAAAGGCACCATGATTGTTTCCTACTGATTTACGCTTTCCACGTCTAGGGATTCTTTGGACAGTTTGGCAACCACTGCCATTATATATTTATTTTATTTTTATTATTTCCAAATTTTGGCTTTTAATCTTCTTGCTGGATTAGCCGGCCGTTATAGGTTGATCAGATCGAGTAGAGTATTATGTGAGTTGCTAGATGTGTTCTAGGGGGAATATAACTTAAAAGATTGCTGCTATTTGATTCTTCCCCAAAGTCATTGCAAGAAAATAAGGAATAAAGATACAATGGATTTATTTACATTTCTGAAATGCGTTGCCATCTTTTTTTAAGTATGAAGAATCTTTAAGCGGGCCCTCTTAAACAAATATAATATGATATGGGAAGGTAGTAGGCAATGTCTAATTATTTAATAACCGCCGATTATATGTTTGGATTAATATTTGAAATATTAGAGTTTGCTAAATAGATGTTAAGTAAAAATTAGTTATTGTTATAAGATGTATTCCTTCAATGATGTTTTTTAAAAATAATCAATTTGATAAATGGAATCTTGTTTGAATAATACGTTCAAAGTATATTAAATGCCCATGACAAGTCAATATATAATTGGTAGAACTCACGAGCGGAAAAATATATGGTTCTTATTTTTCTCGTTAGGCATAGGTTTCCTCTACTATATGTACATATGTTCAAAGTGCTAAATGGATATTAACCCCTTCTGTTAGACCTAATTCTCATTGGAAATGTAGTTAAGGGGAAAAAGTCATTTTACTTCAATATTATTCAACGAGCTATAAATTAAAGTTAGAATCTATGTTGTAATTAGACCCCCAAATTAAACTATAGTCCAAGCGTCAGACTGTTTGGTATATATCATTTTAAAGATCAAAACCTAAGTTGTGCCTCAAAAAGTTGGTTGCAATGCAAGTAAAATATCATTTTTAATTTGGATTACCATTGGACCAAATAGGTTTTTTCGATCAATACCCATGTTGGCGTCAGAAGTTGCATTTGCGATCGAGCTCTATCTCTCTCTCACACACCAGTGCCCTTGTTATGCTTTTTACTACTTTAATCCTCTCTCTTTCTCCTTGTTCTGGTGTTATAATATTCATTTCAATACTCTTAAGTTATAGTGCACTTTTGAGTGTCATTTTTCTTGTTACATTGGAAATAAAGCTAACAAAACTACAAACTATTTTTTTAACATTGAGTATCATTATTTTTAGAGTATATAATTTTTTTATTTACAAACAAACGTATTAGTACGTCACACATAATAAACAAACTGTATGTAACTATGTATTGTTCAGTATTAAAAAAAAGTTCTTTTCAATAATATAGTTTGAAAGTATAAATCACCGCAACAGCTAATTTTTTATCCTAATTTTAATAAATTACAGCTTCAATTTCACAAAAGCTTATTCGAATTACAAACAAGTTTTCGATGTGAGTAGGAGTAGCATTTGAGGGCTCTAAAGTACCTAAGACAAAAGCTTTTCTATTTTCGTTTAGACCGAAGTAGAAACAAACAGATGCATTCCTAAACTATAATATAACTACTAAAATACGGATGCAAAGGACAATGCGTTCAAAGCTATAGAATTATATGACTATGAAATCTATACACTTAAAAAAATTAAAACGTACTGATAATATCGAGTAACATAAATTATTACAACTTACAAGTATAGTGATGGTGTTAGGAGAGCTAGATGATCACATTGAATATGAGAAGCGAGAAGAAATAATTGAAACGCCCTCTTTTGGTGCATAAATGACAAGTATATTCCACCGAAAACAAAAGAACACGCAGACATTAAATTATCGTACACATATTAACGGTATCTTGGCATCTATAGGCACCTACAACTCGTTTAGAAGGGTGAATTTTTTTATTAAAAAAAATATGTTGACATTTTATATTATTTGTACTGACCACCCACCTGATGTTATGGGAGGTGATATATATTTTTAAACTCATCGGAATGGAAAACGTTTCACATGGATGAGCTTTGAGGTGAGATAAATGGAAGGAACAGCCAAAAGTCCAAGAAAGCTCGTGTATTATTTCAAAAAAAATGACATTTTTAATCAAATAACAAAACACTTTAATTACTCTATCCTATTCTAGCACACTGTTTTGATATGCGACCAAATGAAAGCTCTTTGCAGGGACAATTTACCCCTTACTCAGTGAATCTCCCTTCATGTCATAGGTTAAGTTTATAACTTATGCCTGCCTCATTTGGTAACACGTTAAAAATCTAAGCTGAAAAATTTATAAAAGCCAGGAAGACTCTAGTTTTTGTGTGGTTTTTCCTTGTTCGGATTACCCACCTATATTGGGCTGGTCGTAGAAAAGAACAAGAAAGAGATTTGTGAGGCTTTTGAATGAAAAGATCCCAACAAAGACAAAAAACATCGTGGAGATCGTTCGACATTTGGCCCAAACTAAGCAAATCTTATTGGGCTTGACAATGATACCCTCTCGGCTGCAGGAGTACAGGCTTTTGCCAATTTTCTTTCCCAATACTCCGGTACCTCACTACATTTTTATCCTAACTTTAATAGAATGTCGTTCTATTAAATGTTTTTTCCCATTTTACTCTTATTATTAATAAAAATTTAAAATTGAAAATGTAAAAAAGATAATTTAATAAATGGTGAAGTTTTGGAAAAATGTGAAAAATTTAACATGAATATTAAGACCAACTATCATTCCTTGGTATGTGAGAAATGAATAGTTGATGACTTATAATAAGAACCGGAGGAAGTAGCTAAAATAGTACATATATATGGTGTAATCATCAACAAGGAGGATTATATTTGAAATGTACACCAATAATCATGAGATTATAAACGGTAGTGTGGATTATAGTTTTGGTGGAAATCAGCAATTGGTCGTTCTCATAGATCAAGTAGTCCAGCACGAAAGGGTCAACAAGTTCATTTGGATCAGCACCATAGTATACATAATGAAGTTGGCTAGAGTCATGATTTGGATAACGAAACTGTTGAATTATGTTACCAAGCGTCATCCCTTGCACAGACCACTCTCAGCAGTTTAACTACTTTTTTTTTTTTAATTGAAAGCAGTACAGTTTAACTACTTAAACACACAGTTAAATGAACCAAAAAGCTTCTCATATAATAAAATATCAGATGATTCACCTTTTAGGCTCTCAACGCGGTATATCAAATGGGTTTCTAAATTGAAATGAATGAAACTAGTAGGAATGAAAGTTTATATCCTTCTATCAACAGTAAAACCCCCAATAATCAAATCAATATGACAGGCATAGCGCACACTTTGAGTCATATTGTTACTGTATAGAGTTTTACAAATTCCAATTTTTTTCTTTTTAAAGAAAGCATGAAGCCATGAAGAATAATAGAATCATGTTATCCCTGGATTACAATTAAGATTCCATCCACTCATCGTCAAAAGTAAAAAAACAAAGTCAAAGTTGCTGTAGGAAAAGGTAACCTCGGAATGATGAACATGAAGAAATGGAAGATGATTGAACAAATGTCGTTGTCCATGATTATATTAAAGGGTGTGGCTGTGACCTACTTGATAGGCATGCTATTCCACTATTCATACATGCATTATCATTTGGTCCCAATCGGTGCGGAAATGATTGAATGAGGACACATTGATCCAAGAGTAACTGTTTCTTAATTATTTATTTCATTTTATCTCCTCTTCTTTTACTGAGATGGGAAATTCAATTTATGTACTGACAAAAATGCTTCAGAAATCTAGATTAGCGCCGCTGTGACTATTTTCTACGACGTTCACTTTTAGTTGAACGTTGTCAATGAATATTGGCTTTGCTTTTCATACAATTGGCGTTAATTTGGTTTCTTCCATCAGGACATGGAATTTGTACAGATATATTAAAGGAGATTATATTCTTCATGAATCAATTAATGAATGCAATATGAGGTAGATATTTAGTTATGTACAGCTTAAACAGAGGAGAATGTGAGTATGTATAATCTTCACGTCGTCATGAATCTGTATAATTAGTTTTTTTGTTTGCCAAATCTGTATTATTTCCTGTAGTAGTTCGTTGAATTGACAAATTTGACATAGAACACAACCCAAAGAAAAGGTTCAGCTAAAATGTCAATCATACAAGACAACAATAATATGGAACTTTCACTTTATTTTTCTTCCTTTCTCTATCTTTTAATAGTGCTAGGATATTCAAACAATATTCTTATAGCTTAGTGGCCACGGCGGGAACATCTAAACTACAGGATAAAGCTAAGAATACATCCAAGATGACAAGCTAAGGAATAACAATTAGTATACAAATGAATGAAAAAGAATGTATATTAGAGAGGCAAAGAATAGAAAAAATTAATGAATTGTGTATGATTTGTTTGCAATATTTAAGTTAAGCATCAGAAGGTGCAATCCAGTGCCTGCCATTCACAAAACTCTTAACCAGAAATGGATGGGCAGATTCAAAGTCAAGCTCGCGCGCTAGAGACAGGCCACGCGCCGCCGCAGCTCCTGGGCCCCGGCACTGATACACTCCAAAGAACACAGTCCTGAATACAATGTCAAAGATATAGCTAATATTTGTTATAATCAATGTATCAAAAAAAATATTTGTTATAATCATATAATAATGAATGAGGACATTGATCAAAGATATAAGCAGAACTCAATGTGAGACAAACTTTACACTATTATACACCATGTTATTGAGAAAAATCGTCAAACATGAAGAAAGTTTTTAAATTTGTGAGAAAAGCATGAAAGGTACTTCCTCATCTTGCACTTAATAAAAGATCTAATTTACTCTTTCTTTTAAATCCAAAAAAAAAACTAAATAAACCACTTATAAATCAATTTATTTAATTCTTTAAATTATTTTATTTAACTTATATATTTTATTATTTAAAAGAAAATTTTTTAATTTTCTAAAAAGTGTTAAATCTTATATATAGAGGGACAAGGAGAGAGAGGTCACTTGTTTTTGTTGTCCACGTGGTTCCAGTCGTCCCAACCTTCTTGGGCAACAATGTTGTCGAAATACGTATACGAGTAGACAATTCTGGAGTACTGGCCCAAGGCCCGGCCCACGTAGATTGGGCCCGTACCAGTCACCCTACACCGCACGAAAGCAAAGCCCGTCTTCTCGTCGACGTGTTTCCTCTTGTGGGCAGCTATCGAGCCGAATTTGGTAGCTATGGAGTGCACCACACAATCCTGCCCCAACAAACAGACACACTCAACGTTAAGTCACACTCCATTTTAGCCTATACACAGTGACATGTCACTGTCTCGTGATATAATACTCCTATTATCGGCAGCTCAGCTTTTGAATTTTAAAGAATATAATAATGAAAGTGGAGAAGAGAAAGGATGGAGGGAAAAATGTGTTTGAAAAGCTGACAAAAGTGTTGTCTGTATATATTGGCCTGGCACTACATGACACAGGTTCATTGTAATGCACGTACTTTGATTAGGCCAAAAATGCAATGCACTTTTTTCTACTAGCGTCAAGTGGGTGGTGTAAGAATGAATTAAAAAGATGGAAGCATAACATAATATATAATTAACATGCTAGTGAAGATATATATAAATATAAAGAACTTGGCCAAAAAAAATATATAAATATAAAGAAGAGGAAGTGATGATGTGTTGAGGTAAGAAGGTAAGGACCTTGTACATGGAACGGCCATTGCCGAAGATGAAATCAATGGAGCCTTGGATGTAGCAATCCTTGAAGTAATGGCGGCCAGCGTCGTCACAGAGAGTGTCCTGTGCGCCGTAGAAACCGCAGCCTGAGAAGTAGGCTTTGTCGCCTGATATCCTAAACGCCGCCGCCTGCCACCCCTCCATTCCCGGCATCGGCGCCGGCGCCGTGTTCTGCACATTATATATATTTTCCACGTCAGCTCTCTACCATACACCATCACTTATCCTTTCAAGTTTAAATTTCACTCTCCTTAATACATAACTGGATATTACTCTGTTCCTAATTAAATATAATATCACATTCTTCAATTTAATTTGATTAATTATGTTAGTTAAATTAGTTATTAATAAATGATATTACTAATTCACTCTAACCATATTTTTATTCAAACTCTCCCTCTCCTACTATACTTGTTTAATATAGATAAGCATGCATTATTATGATTAACTTGAGAAAACATTGTGAAAAATAGTTAGAAATGTTTTATATTTAGGAACAAATCGAAATTTTTAAGTGAGAAGGAAATATTTTTTTTTTGGAAAATCTTATGAAAATTACATTAAATTACTTTTGAAAATAGATTTGCTTTTTCAAAAACAACTAGTTTATTTAACATATATAAGCTTACATCTAATCAAGAAAGACACAAAATTCAATATAGATCATGTAAATTATTTAACTGGCTCAATCTCTCTTAAAAAAACTTTAACTATTTCTTATATATAGAAACATAGAATATCACATGCACATAGTGCTTTACCTACTCTTATGAAAAGATAAGCATTCAGAGTTTAAAAGATCTAAACCATTTTTATCCATATCATTTGGGCCATGTATATTTCATTTTAATTTAAGCTCTCTATCTTAAAAAAGTTTATAATATTACTTTTTACAAAACAAATATATAAATCTTGTCTTATTAAGTCATGGTGAACATGGTTATACATATTAGCTAAAGATGAGCGGGAGAGTTGTTCCAAACCGTGAGTATACCTTAAAGCTGATATTGCGGGCAGAGAAATAGTTGGCGAAGACAGTAACAGAAGCAGTTCTGTAAGTACGTAGCTGTTGCCCATTGGGACCTCGATCACTCGCTCTGTCATGCCACTCTATCACCGTCACCTCCCTCCCCGCTCCCTGAAACGTTATATATGGCTTCGTCGCCGGCACCACCACCTTCTCTCTGCATACATACATACATACATCCATCCGTCATTATATACAGCACAAAACAACACATAACAGATAACTATATTGTTAGCAACTTAATGCATATATATACATAGGAACATTAACTATTAGTGACGTGTTATGAGAGTGATATATATATATACATGTAGCATCCAGCGCTAATATTAATGAGGACGTTCATTCGATTATTTTCTGGGACAGCATCCACCGCTGCTTGCACGGATCTAAACTGTCCTGTGCCGTTCAAGTCCACGGTTATTACACGGTGGCCTATGGGCCCTACCCAATGGTGACGGTGCTTTGACGATGAGGAGTTTGTGGAGGACACTGCAGGTGGTGAGCAAGAGGTGTCATTGTTGGAGGAGCCTTGACTGCATCTTACTGTTACTGCATGTAACAATAATAACCACAAAACAGAAACTAAAGTCAAGGAGGAGAACAAGGAATAAGCCATTACAATAGGCATTGAAATAACATAATAAAGATTTAATTTATTTAAAATAAGAGAGTGTTGAAGGAAGTAGTGTGAGATTTGCTGGGTGGAAGAAGCTGCAGAATTGAAACTTGGAGTGGAATATGCAACTTCGTCAAAACTAAAGTCCAGAACTTGGGAATATACAGACTCAATTTATAGCCTCCCTTTATTACGTGGACAACTTACGATTATATATATTACAACACTATTAACTTTTTCTAGTTGATTTTATTCACAGCATGGTGGCTACATTGACACCTCCAACGGTCACATTTGCCGGGTACCCTCTTTTAGGGGGCATGCTAGCTCAAGAGCTCTTATTACGGCTAGTGTTTTTTATACCAAATACAAAAAAGCCAATATAACTGTTTCTTTCTATCATTTTGAAATTATCATGTATATTTCATAATCTCAATGTAATATTTCTAATGTTTTTGTGAATTATTAAGTATGAACATATTCTCCAATAGTTGCCATCGCACATAAATCTAACAAAAGATGTGGGTCGTCATATATAAGCAAGTTGTGTTTAAAACTGAATTGGATTTGCATTATCGAGGCAAGACAAACAGCCACCTTGGAACACAGACGTCTCTGAAGTCTTAACTTCCAAACCCGTGACTATATATGGCATTTTCCCATCTCTATATTGTACTTCGGTTCTTGTAGGCCTACGCATCCAACGTCACTGTTTCATATTCGTTTCTCCGTACCCACATTTACTATAGAAAAAGTTGACATTTACGGAATATCTTTACGGACTCCACTCATTTGTGCTTTTCTTCATTGAGGGAATCCAAGTCAAGATTACCGCCGTTAATCATTATCCTTAACTAACAATATTGCCTATGGTAAAAAAAAAAAACTAACAATATTGCCCATCACCTAAATTCGATGCATGTGGGATGCAAGAAAAAAGCAGAAATTAAAAGTGGGGCCTAGTCTTACTCTAGGGAGCTAGTGTTGCCCCCTAAATTGATTGAATTTTCTATTGGTTGCATTTTGAGGCTGGACAATTTAGTCATATGTGCACTGCTTGCATGGCATGCATGTTTGTTTTGGATCAAACGGTCATATGGGGGAAATGGTGTGCATGACATATTGACATATTATGGCCCCAGCATGGGTTAATACTATTTTGTATTATGCTTCACTTACCTTTTTATCTTTCTGGTCCCCGGCACGTGGACCCCACTGATATATATTCATAGAAAGCCCACACAATTTTTCGAACGTTGGAACCTGAACCCCTTTTTGTTTGCCAGGGACAAAATTAGCAATGGTGATATTTCAAAGGGAACTTTTGCTTAGGTTTAATCGCTCAAGGAGGGAAAATTGATATTAAAAGGACATTTAAATCTTAAAGTTGTGAATAGCTTATAAAGAGCCTAATTGTAATATAATGCAATTGTGAAATTATTATTTTATTGTCTTTATGATAGACAAATAAGAGCATTAACAAACAAATATTACATGATTGATTAACAAGTTGAAATACCTCAATTGACCACAGCAGTGATATTATTAAAAAATACTTTAAATATGTTCAACAATTGTTATTGATGGCAACACTAAATTATATTGACAACTATTGCAACAAGTATTGACTGATAATAAGTATTTGCGGTTTGATAATTTCACAATTGCATTATTTCACTGGCATATTTCTTAGGACTTATAAGCAATTTTATATTTCATATAACCTTCCATTATTAAATTATTTTCTAGGGATTCAATTTTTCCATAATGCCCTGAGCTTTGTCTTTTTTTTCCCTTATGAAAAGGAAGCTGATAACTAATGATATATTGATGATGATTGGGGTAATCATACATTGGGCTGGGTTTTCTCAGTCCCAATGCAATGAAGTACTATCGGTCATTTGCTATCAGTGACAGCGTCATGCTCTCACTGGACCAATCAGCTTAAGTTGTCCCCACAGGCCGACACTGCCCAGCAGTTTACATGAAAAGCTGGTACGCATGGGTCACACTTTCATTCACATTTATTATGGGCCCACTTTGTGTTTTGATAGGCCCAAATTCATTTCTAGAGCTCAGATGCCATATGGTCTTCAAAACAGCAAAACTGATCTGCTCGAAAATTATCCGATGGAACTGATTAAGTGTTTGTTAAAGAGTAAATGACCTGGGCCCTTTCTAGATCTTGTCCCGAGTTTGAACCTTGGGACAGTGAGTATAAAAATATTATTTTATGACACATGATAGACTAACAGTATTTGAGACATTTTGGCAAAAAAAAAAAAACAGTATTTGAGAGATTAATATCACCGTTTGTGTGAGTTCGTATTAGAAAAAGAAACTTTTACATTAGTTAACTTTTTCAAACAAATTTATTGTAAAAGTTGATGTCATATGCTTTATATTTGAACAAGTTTTAGTACCAGCTCGATATATTTTTTCTTGCATAAAAATGTCTATTCAAATATATGTGGCTAAATTATAGAAAACCACCTAAATTTTGAGTCAATTGCAAATAACCTCCTTAATCATTAAATTTTAAATTGGACACAACTAAGTAACTAACCTTTATTTGATCAAAAAAGTAACTAACCTTTAATATTTTGACTCTCAACCCTCAACCATAAAAATTTCCGTTAAAGTCAACTTCTTCTATCTTATCCATTTGTTTTGTTTTCTGTTGTATAGTATGTCATTAAAAAAATATAATTTTCATTTGATATATAGGTGTAAGTATGTTATAATTTTGTATTTAAAAAGACATATTCAACCAAATATTTTACATGCATTTTAAGTATATTTAAACCATTTTATTAATATTTTATTAAAACTGTAAATGACAGAAACCGTCATATTCAAAAGCAATTTTAACTATAGGGGTTAAAAGTAAAAAGGCAAAAAAAAAAAATGAAAATTTAGTACTAAACCATTGGTCATTTAAACTTTCTTGTTCCATTTTAAATTATACTCCCTCCGGTCCTAAATATAAGACCTAGCTAATTGACTTTTTTGAAAAATCCTAAAAAAGCAAAAATAAGTTAATTATAAATTGATTTACCTAATTTTTTTCCCTTAAACTAGTTTATTTTACTTATAAACTAATGGATAATCTAAAAATATATCAAATATGTCATCATTTAATAGGCTATTTTGCAACCTTAACCTCTCCAAAAAAAAAGTTATCTAGGTCGTATATTTAGGACCGGAGGTAGTACTATACATTATCTAGTTTAGATTGTTTTTTTTTTTATTTTCATAACGTTTTCAGTTTTTCGGTTCTAAACTGGAAAACTGGGTAATTTGGTTCAATTTGATTTTCTAGTTTTGGCTCAATTTTTGCTCACCACTAATTTAGCCAAGTTGAAAGTCAAGCTTTAAAATGTCTTTTTCCGACGATGCTGCCAAACATAATTTTTTTATGGGAAGTTTAATTACAGGTCCTGAGTTAAAAACATAATTAATGTGAGGTCACATAAATTGTTATGTGAAACCAATAAATTGTTATCGCTAGCTCGCCAACAAACTTTTTCTCTTTAAATGACTTGCGAGTCTCCCTAACATTATTCCATTATTCCGAAACAAGCCTCATTAGACACGAAGTTGCCTTCCATAATCCATATACTAACTTAACCAATATATATTGTGTTTATACAAGGACTCGAGTAATGACACTCAAATCTATGCCCTTTCCCCACTCCTCAAATTTTACAACTACACATTACTGGTGCCAATCAACCACAACAATAAAGCAAAGTGGAGCACCTAATAGCAACCTGTAAAGAGCAAGGCGGGTTTCCAAAAGAATCAGAAATGATCTCACGCCCCAAACTTTTTCATCACCACGCCACGCTATGTTCTGCAGAAAAAATCATGTTTTGTCACAGTAACTGTATTATGCACAAATTGGTACACTGCTCAATTCAATAAAGCTTGTTAAACCCAGAGGGAGGAGTAGATTCTCCCAATCTAGGCAAAAAAGCTTCTCTCTCTAGTGTTAATTGAAGAGCTGCCATTATCTTTGATACAGCTACAGTCAGAATTGGAGCAGAACAGAAGGCATAAGCGAAGACGCACAACGCTCTTACCACACCATCTGGATACCATGGAAACGCCATGACTACAAGCACTCCAATAATACCAAACCATGGCACCAAAACTGGTAACATTGGAAGCAGAAAAGCGTTTGTGGCGATCGAACACAGCGCGAATGAACCCAGCAAATACAGGGACCATCCCAGAAGAGGATGGACCGTGTGAGGAATGGTGAAGAATGGAGTTACGTAAGCAGCAAGTATGCACCAAAATGCTACCAACTTGAGACTGTTTTGCACTAAGTTAACGCTCTTGTCAGATCTACGATAGCACAGCTTTGAGAGATTCGGTCTCGCTAGACGCGTCATTGCTATTATTCCTATGTATATCGCACATTGGATCAGTACCACTGCCATCTCTGCACTATACCTGCACACATCATACGCACACACCAACATTTCAATCAACATATTGCTTATTGAATACTCCTTAAGATGAATTGATTGTAAGTAGCTTTATTAAGGCAAGTTGAGTCAAATTTGCACAAGCTAGCGATCTTGATAGAGAAGACATTATTATATATGATTATATGTACAATGTACTAAGTCTAATAACAGAACTTACCCCAAAGTTTGACGACGTTGTTCATGCCATTGGAAGCCTAAGGGAAGAACGGGCCAGGACCACCAATACCAAGGTTTTAACCAGGGTGCCCCAGGAAATGTGATCACACTATTTGGTCCACAAGGTATGCTCCATCGTAGCTTCAGATCTGAAACAACACAACATAGAAATCAGCATCAGGTTACATGTATTTTTATTTCAAATTTTGTAGCTGAGTTGTGCTAGATTTTTGTTATACTTTTACTTACAGTAGTAGGAAGCATCCATCTGATATCCTAAAGGAAGCCTATATGTTCCCTCAAGCTTGGTGCCATTTGGTGGTGGATAAAACATTGGCCGGTCAAGCAATTCTGGAAAGTAACTCGATATAAAACCCTGGTCTGCACCATCCGGATTTTCTCTTCCAATCTCCAATTCATGGACCATATCCTTAAACACCGCCAATGATGGCTGCAAATATCACATCATCAGATTTACTATCATTATTACACAAGATCACATCAATACTTCTTAGTCCGAGTTAGCTGTTAAGTTGATTGCTTCAGCCATACGTCAGCAGATAAGGACATGAAATTTGGATTCATTAAGGGTTTGGCAAAGATAGGTGATGATGCTTATTATTAGCATATTAAATTAAATGAAAGTACAGTAATAATAAAATAATCATGGAGGGAGGAAGGTGATATATAAATGAAGATGACCTGTAAGACAAAAAGGCCGGTGTGGAAGATGCAGGGGTTGATAAAGACTGCGCAAAATTGTCCACATTGAAACAACTCATCGGTGTTATGAAGGAAGAGGTTGTCAGCATCCAACATGACCACCCTGTCGTAATCAACAAGGCTCCACGCATACAGTTTATTTAATGTTAACTTGAATCTCTTGTCGAAATTATCTTGCTTCTTGTATGGATTATCCATGTTTTCCACTCTCACCACTTTTGCTCCATCTTCTTCTTCCCTGCATAATAATCCCACAATTACCCACCATTATTATTAATAATAAAAATAATAATACACTACCAACTAGCACTTAAGCTTCTTCTAGTGAAAGGAATTTTGACAAAATAGGATGTAATGAGTTCGAGTACATGCAAATGTATAAAATGAATTTATAAAAATGAAATACTTTCCTTGATCCTTATTATAGGATTACTTTAACCTTTTTTTAAGAAATTTAAAATGCAATTACATGTAGAAATTCAAAATTAGTCACTTTAAAATATCTATAATTATTTTTTCTTCAAAATTAATTTATCTTACTTATAAATTATCTTATAATACAATTACATGCAGAATACATTATTATGTGATTCATTTGGCTTCATTAATCTCCACAAAAAATTAAGTAAGCTTATATTTAGGATAGGAGGGAGTTATAGAATAGCAAAATCTATCTAAATATATTTAGTAATTTAATAATAATAATGAAACATCCTATGTTCTCAAGCACTTGATGGTTTTTGGATCCTGACATGACATTAGAAAAATTAAACCAGCCACTTTCCATTAATACTAATGATATATATTTAAGTACGATAGAGAAATCCTATCTAAAAGGTCGCTGTTGAGGTTGGAGAATCAATTCACCTAAATACCCCCAATAACATCTCATTCTACTCAATGTATAACACGACACGCATTATAACATTTTACCAAGTCAACATCACAGTGTCATTGTTTTTGTGTTGTGCCCCATGCGTTTTACATCTCACTTTCATTCTTTTTCCCTTTCATCGAGTAGTTTCTCATTCCATCACTATCACTATTATTTCAAATCCACATGCAACTAGTACTTTCGAAATAATTCTTTAACATCACCCCATTTCAGACCCCATAAAACCCAGTTGATCCATTAAAAATGTCTTTCTTTTTCTTTAATCTCCCATTGAACAGCTTGTGTTCGTGGAGCTTCTTTTAAAAAGAAAAAGAAAAAAGTGAGGCTTTCAGAAAGCAAAAGCAAAAATATTAGTCACGCAAACTTAAGGTACTAAAGCGGAGTACAATTTTACTAGCATACGGAATAAACGGACCATTGATGGTATTGTATTTTTTCATGAACTTTCGGGATGGTGTGACGAGTAATACTAAAATGGAAGGATACATAGTCATTTTCAGTGAAAATTGATAAGTCCACATGTGTAAGGATTTTAGGAAGTTGGGTCTCCACGTGTATATGGCATGTGACTAGAACTAAAGGTCAAAAATATATTGGTGAGCCGATATCCGATAACAGATAGCTCCAAACAGATTTTCTAAGGGTTGGGATAACACAAAAGGCTGACCAACTTAATTTGTTAAAAGTGCTCATACGCTTCACTTTTTATTTTGGATAACATAATATACTTCATTCTGGTTGATTACTCAGACCCCATTGTCTAAACACAAACCAAAAAAACGAAGGTTCAAGTGGGGATGATTTTGGTAATCTATATTATAACAAACAAATAGGTAGGTGGTTAGTATTAATCACAGTCAAACATGTTTCACGCCATCGTTTTCTATTCGTATTGTTGCCATCATTTATTTTGAACTTGGCAATAAATAAGAGTGACATGATTTTTGAATTTATGCACAATCAATGCCCATTTCTTCGAAGGCGCTATATTCCGAAAGCAATTTCATCTCCACAAGAAATAATTTTAAACATATGATTGATATCTTGAAAAGGAATAGGTGAAAATCCCTTGTCTAAAAAATTTTATTATCAAAAAAAAAAAAAATATTTGACAGAGGAATCTAAATTTAAGTACTATGTGTACAGCTACTTTCTATGCATAAAAATGTGGGTTCAACAGAATTCCTATAAACAGAAACTTTACACCTATTTTTCCTTTAATTTTTCGAACAGAATAAGTTGATAGAAGAATAAAATATATTACATGTCACTGCGCATACTTGTTCTATCTATTATCTATGAATCTATTAATACTAAATAAAGAATACTAGTATATATAACTATTGACATGCAATAATAGAACTGCAAAGTCATGCAATAATTATTGACATGCCAAACAGATGCCAAAGCTTAACGTACTATAGTCAGAGTCTTAGTTTAGCAAAAGAAATCAGCAAAATATAGACTTAAATTACGGAGGGAAAAAAAATTAAAAAAATGCAAGTGGGGGAAACACGAAACAGAGGGTAGAAAAACATGAAAGATAGTTGAATTTGAATGAATGGGCCGTCCAAAACTCTTCAAGCAATTTAATTCACGCGTAAAGCCAACCAGCCAAGTCCTAAAGTAAATACTTATGAATTACTCTACTGTAAGTCACAAGCCAATAACAAAACTAATCAAATAAATTAGCAGCACGATTAGTGGGGGTAATTAATGAAGCTAATCACTAACGCCCACCTATTTTACTTTACTATCCCAATTCCTAATTCCTAACCTAACAATTAACATAGTGCGCCACGACTACGATCTTATCTCAAAAATTCGTAACTCATTCCATTAATTAATATTAATAATTAATAATAATAATAATTTCCTCTCCCTCAACCAGAACCTTTTCTTCTTCTTTTTGTCTTCAACCCTAAGAATCAAAACGCGACGAAATCGGCAAGAAACTCAAACAAAAAAGCAGTAAGCAAGAGAATCAATTATCAAATCCTCAAGAAAATTAAAAAAAAAACAGAATCTAATTTAAAAATTGAAGAAGAAAAAGACAAGGAGAGAGAGGGAGAAAAAGTAAACGTACAGAGCTCGGACCCATCGGGAAGGGACATCGACGGAGGCGATAACGACGAGATCGGCTTGAACGTTGAGAGCAGAGAGAGATTTGAGAAGGACACGTATGGCGACGTAGAATTCGTAGTCTCTAGGTGTTCCCATGTACATCATGGTGGCGTAGGCATTTCTGTGATGTTCCACTTTGGCTTCGCACTTAGGTGTGAAGCAGAAAAGGGAGCTCAAGGTTAGGGCAAAGAGGAAGATTCTCCAAAACGACGCCGCATTGTGACCTTCCTTCTTTTGCTTCACCCAAACCATACCTTCTCTGTTAAACTCTTCCTTCCACAAGTTCTGGATTTTTTTTTTTTATTGGGGAAACTAAACTGTTCGATGATTGCTCTTATTTCCTTCAATTCAAGGCTTGGTGCGTTTTAACATAAGAGAGATTCAACGGAGAGAGCCTCCTTTGGGGGTTATGAGAGGAAAAATGAAAAATCAGTTGGGAGAGAGAGAAAGAGAGATTTGGTTTGTCGAGTAGTGTGGGAGTATTGTAAAGAAGAGGGAGGGAAAAGCTTATATATGGAAGAAAGGGTTATTACTAAACAAGGAATCTTCTTCTTCATATTCTATCTATATCTTGAGTCTTGTCTAAATGAAAATATCATATCTGATCTCTTGTTCTAAAAGCATTTATTTCGCATGTAAGAGAAATATTGGTTTAGTATAAGGAGATATTGGTTTTTTTTATAGAGAAAATTTAGGTGAGTTGAGTATTGGGCTCACCAGGGATAGAGGGATAGAGTAAGCCTCCTGACTCAAAGAGTGCTTACAGATATACTTATAAATTATACACCAACAAGATTCTCACATCGGCGAGATTCGAACCCACAACCAGTCAACCACATACTATGAGTCAAACTTCTTTACCAATTTGATCAATCTTTGTTGGTATATTGGTGTTTTTTTAGAAATGAATTTATTCAAACAAGTGATTCAACGGCGAGGCCACCCCCAACTCATGATCCAGTTCCAGCGGGCTATTCTTATGGGCTTTGAAGTATAATAAACAAGCTCTTTTTTTTGTCCACATATGTAGATTTTACTTAACTTCACTTAGTTGTGTTTTTAGTCCCTAACTTTGCTTAAAGTCATCTTTTAATCTTTAACTTTGAAAAGTGTGTTTTTTGTCCTTTTAAATTAAGTTACAGTATATTTTTTTATCTTTAACTTTGCACAAAGACATATTTGAATTCTTTAACTATAAAAAGGTAAGGGACCAAAAACATAATTTAGCCTTTTTTGAAAGGACTAAAAGCATCACTTTGTAAGTTAAAGAACCAAAGCTACACTTTTCAAAATTAAAGGATTAAAACATAAGAGTGTGTTTGGTTGTAAGAAAAAAAGTTTGGAATTAAAAATGGAAAGGGTAAGAGATGGAAAGTAGGGGTAATGATGAGAGAGTAAAGTTTATGGGCCCCACAATAAGTGTGAGATGGAGAGAGAAAACTTGTGGGCCCCGAGATATATGTAAATGACCATATACCCCTTAACTTGTCAATTAATTACAGGCCACTTTCTTGGATTTGTGGCAACCAAACAAGCCATAACTTTGTCAAAAGTTAATGATAAAAAACACAGTTTTTAAAGTTGAGGATTAAAACATGACTTTCTCCAAAAATATTAAGCATTGAAGAAATTAGAAGTTGTTTTAGGAGACAGTAGTGATTCTGTGTAGGGTAAGGTTTTGCCAAATATCACTTTCATTGCGTATTTTCGCTGTCAAATACGGCCGGGCCAACTACGTACTTACCCTGTTGTTGGCTCTTTTAATTTTGGCCAACTTGCTTGGTCTCACCCTGTTTAATAATCTCCATTGCACTTTTATATTATTTTGCCCCTCTCATCCTTGTTTTCGTTTAAGCATACATTTCAAATATTGTGTTGGAATGATTGGTTGCGTAGAGATTTTATTTCGGACATTTTTTTCGCCCCGTGTCATCTCAAAAGTATGAAAATTATAACAATGTGGTCATGAACTTCTAAAAACAGCAAGTTGTCAAAATTGATTTGTGATGAAGGATAATAAGCATTTTGATATAACATCAATTTTTAAGAAATTCAATGTAATTTTGTGATATTTTGGAATTAGATTGTTAATAATCCTCTTATTTAATAAATAATTGTAATACTTCCTATTTTTTTATTCTTTACGATTTAGCCTATTTTTTGTTTTTTCATTGCTAAAGATACAATTTTTCAGGAAAACCTTATGAATTCAGAAAATTACCTCTGAAACAAAAGATAATATTCATATTTGAAAGCTTTTTCACCAATGTCTCTCTGCTGAACCCATGAAGATACGGGCAACATGTCAAAAAAAAAAAAAACAATCACCTCTCTTCTAAAAGTTTTGTTGATATAGATGATTTAGCTCTATAACTTTTTTGGAGTGCCATGTCTTTCCAAAAAACTTTTAAGGCTTTTTTGCCAAACTTTTAAGGCTTTTGATCATTAAAAAAAATCAAGGGCAAAAATGGTTGATCCTATTTTTACATGGTTGTTTTTTTGGCCAAATACATGGTTGTTATTTACAACTGAAGAATTTGCATAAATTAGTAGTATTTAATATCACCTAAGTTCTTAGGAATTTTAATATAATTTGATAAATTTTTGGGACCTGCTTGTGATTCATTTCTTTACTTAGAATCTAGTTGTAATTTTCCTTAAAAATATGGTTGTTTGATTTTAGTTAGCGTTATTGATTTTCCTAATTAGTCAATATATACAGCTACCCTATGTTGCTAGCTTTTCTTCATTTCTTCGTTTCCACATAAGGCTGACTAGTTGACATGAAAATGTTTGAAACGCGTGTAAGGGGTAACATTTTGCACCCACTTTTGTTAATGGAAATTAGGGGTGGGAGGTGCATTGGTCAAATAACAAGCACGTGGAAAGCCACATATTGGTGAAAGATATTTTTGATGGCTTGGCCAAAAAAAAAGAAAAGATATTTTGATGGTAGATAGAGGCATGCACAAGAAATTATATTGTTTATGTTTGACACAGTACACAGGGAATCCCAATGGGAGAGAATTCCATATTTATTTGAAACTTTCTCGTTGCGTATTTTATTTTCAAAGTTGGTTTGCGAGGGAGACGAAGCCATACACACAGAGATCAAATAGTCGGATATGACTCATGTAGAATGCTACCTTTGTTCACAACTACCATAATACCAATTTATCTAATATTATCAGATTAAAATAGTAATTAATTTAGTTTTTTATTGAGAATTAATTTAGTTAAAATTACATAATATTACTATAATATCCTAACCACATAACAATAATTCATACTCACTCTCTTACATTTTTTTAGTAAAGAGCGTTAATAAATATGATTTTAGCAAAACAATAGAAAATTTTTTTAAAAATTTTATATTTAAAATTAAGTATACGCCCCCCTCAAATAATTTTATGTTTAAGAACAGAACAAATATTACTTATTGGTGTCAACGGCTAATACTCCCACGCCCTTTCACAGCTTAAAGAGCTTTGACTTTCATATTTAATTGCCTCTTTCTCTCCATCTTTCCCATATTCCTTTAATTTTATACTAATATGACACATACATATATAACCAAGTGTATTATTATGTTTTTTAGGTAAGACAAGTGTATCATTATTTATTTGCACACAAGATTAATAAACTGGTCTTTTTTGTTAACACTTCCGGTACTACCATTTCCCGGGGTAGGCTTTTAGTTGTGTGCCCGGTTTTGCTTCTGTTTTCTGAAAACTGCATTGATACATAATTTAAAATACTTAGAATTTTCTTGTCACAAAATAAATATATGATGCCAATAAATAAGTTATCCATGCAACCAAGGAAGGTTTACATTTACGTCAGCAAATCATTTAATGGGATTATTTACTGAATTTGTTAGTTGCCAGTTCATTATTAAAATATTTAGTTCATTCTACAATAATACTCCGTCCGTCCCTGATTTCAAGGTGATATTTTAAAGTTGATTTATCTTTTCAATAGTGTCTCAAATAAGTTTATGAGAAAAATGAGTGCATTTTTACACATTCTTTGATTTCTCCTTCACATTCTCTCTCAAATTTTCCAGCGTTCTGACTCGTGCATAGTGAAAACAGTACATTCTTTAATTATTGCTTTTAACTATTTTCTTATATTGCCATATTTCATCAGTTAAAAGTTATAACTATATTATGTAAATGGACAAGCATCGCAAAGGGTGAAAGGGAGCATAATGTCCTCACGCAAATTAATTATTTAACTCGCTAGTGGGATAAAACACCAATGTAAGAGCTAGCCGTAAAAAAAACGCTTCTTAAGAAAACATGTGAATGTTAGTTGGGTGTCTGGAGTTAATGCTTCTTTTCCAAAATTTCCCATATTTATTATGGTACTTTTAAGAGAGAGAAATGCATAAGCATTAATAAATATGAAAGAGAGTTAGGGGTAAAGTAGGAAAAAATGCATTAAATGAGGAGAGAATATGGGGTGAGCTCTTACATTAGGGACCAAAATCATTCAAATTTTGGGCTCTTACATTAGGGACCGGAGGGAGTACTTCACTACTCAACCTATAAGAGATTGGTGAAAAATATTTTGATGGTAGAGGAGTAGAGGACTTTGATGTCATGTATACAGAATCACTTGGGTAGAATATAAACACGATCTCATTGGATCTTTTGGTGAAATATGGACAAATATTATGAGACGGAGACAACAACATAAATAATAACATAGGGGTGTATTTATCAACTTATAATCTATTCCCTTCACCTCCCCGTTAAACCAAACAAGAAACATCAATTCCCCTTCCCCTGCCTCAAACAGTCAAACCAAATAAAGCCAAAACTCACCCTCCATTCCCCTCCACTCACCTCAGTTGAACTTGAACCAAACATAAGCTTTAATCAATTGGCCGCATGGTGAACGTTCGTTGCGCTTCATTTATTACGAAATATTTGTTGTTCTTTTGGAGAACAACTGAAATTGATTAATAAAATCAATGGAGTTAATTGTATATATTATAAGTATTTTGCACTTCCTATTGTTCACATCAACAATTTTTTTACAACTATATAAGTCACGGTGGAGTTATTCATTATGAGTAAAATTAAAGTGATTTTCAATTTTACCCTTATCTTTTAGTAGTTCATGTGTTTCTAAATATTGGATCTAATTTATATTTTGAAAAATAGTAAGAAATTTAAATAAGTTGCTTAAATATTGATTAACTGAATTTTCAAACTGATTCATTTGACTTAAAACTATCATAAGGCTAACAAATATGTAAAATACATTGTGATTAAATGACTCATTTAGTTTCCTTATTTTTTCTAAGAGAAAGAGTCAACTGACTTTTATATTTAATAAAAAACTATTATACATACAAACTGCAAACTCTCCACACTCCTCTTTATATTTAATATCTAGAAAAATTAAACATTCATTATATTGGATTTTATACGTTATCCTTTATGATGTGTATAAAAAATTCTTATATCATAGCTCTTACGCTGTACAAGATGAGTATATGTGAAATTGATACCTTTAAGTATCGTACATAACTTTTTATCAACTGTTATTAATTTATTATTGTCATTTTTTTATCAGAAATTATTGCCAATTTGTTAAGAGAGACATCAAATCACTGCTCATTATGTAGCATCTCCATCTTAGCACGCCAAAATGATAAGGAAAAATTCCTATAAAAAACATGAGTATTCTCCTTATCAGATTTTCCTGCATTTTATTTATTATTTTATATACAAAATCATTTCAAAGCATCAATATACATTACATTCAACCAAGTAAACAGTTTCTGTGTATTGGAATTCGCATTCCGTATGAAATCTGGAGAAACAAGTTATAAGGTTCTTGATATATACTACTCCCTCCTAATTCACATTATAAGACACTAACTAAAAGATTCATTCATTTGGTCATTTTTATAAGATGCTTAGCTTATTGGTTTCCAAGAAGTATTAAATATATTTTTCCATATATGTCCAATATTAAATAAGGATAGTGGGAGAGAGTAGTGATTAATAGGAGTATGGTATTTGAGCTTAGAGTTGTTAGTATGGGAAATATTGTAAATCACTTGAATTTTCAGACAGAATTAATACATTTAACAAATTTTATTAGTACATGAAATTTGTTAGTTGATGCCTTATAATTTAAGGATTAGATGAAGTAACTTCTAAGTATGATCTTTTTATGTTCCTTTTAGTGTTAAATAAGATCACTTTCACTTTATTAGTGGAAGTTGACAAAATAAATTTGACTACTAAATTATAACATATATCACTTGTAATTAAAATTATTAGTTAGTTTATTGGTATAATAAATTATTTTTGAGCAAAAAAAGATAATTAAAGACAATTTAATGTGACTAATTTTGCACCCTACATTTTTTTATTAAAAAAATTAAACTAGTCTTATAATTAGGACTAGAAATAGTACTATTTGAGCTAGAATTCTACAATTCTTTGGTAGAAAATAGAAGTCATTGGATACAAAGTCAATCTAAAAATTTTTTAACGCACAAACATAGGAGTCCATTTGGTATCTCACATGATTCATGGGCATATTCTTTAGCATCTGGCAATCACACTATATGTTTATATCGTGACCAACTTTGACACTGGAAAAAAAGAGACTAAAAGAAAAGTGGTTGATGCATGATTTTGTTCATTGTTAATATTCTAAAGCAAGCTTCATAGGGTTAATTTTGAAAATTAACACGATTTTTATTTCATTAAATTAAATGAGAGTAATTGAACTCGCAACATAGGTGGAAAACATTTCAGCAGCGAGCCACGTGAAAAATAGTAAACAGAAAATTTAAAATGTAGCTCTTGCTTATCATGACGGTTTTATTACATACTCCCTCCAGTCCCTAATATAAGAACTAGCCGTAAAAAAAAGCTTCTTAAGAAAACATGTGAATGTTAGTTGAGTGTCTGGATTTAATGCTTCTTTTCCAAAATTGCCCATATTTATTATGGTACTTTTAAGAGAGAGAAATACATAAGCATTAATAAATATGAAAGAGAGTTAGGGGTAAAGTAGGAAAAAATGCATTAAATGAGGAGAGAATATGGGGTGAGCTCTTACATTAGGGACTAAAACCATTCAAATTTTGGGCTCTTACATTAGGGACCGGAGGGAGTATAATATAATTGAAATTGATGTGACTGCCTTATTTTCGATGAAAGTTTTGATGATTGTTTTTAAAGGGTTAAGGTGTATTTTCATTCATAAGTCATAACTTATTACAAAAAGAGTGTTTTGTATGATGAATGATCATTGGTGTTATGCGCTCTTTTTATAATAAAGTATTGACTAAAACAGTAAAATGCACATAAATCATTTTTAAAATTCCTCTCACTCATCCCTTGATAAATAAACAATCTTATCTACGTGTAACCAATTATTAATATGTTTCATTCGGAAAAAAATGTTAAGATATTTGCATACTTAAAAATAAGTCACAAACTAACAGACAGAGTCGGTTCCAAACGGAAGTAACCTTAACGCAGTTTTCTTATGAATCGTCTTAGAAAATTATATTATTAGATGTTTGAGAAACTGACTAAGCCGAAATGAGGTTTTGTGATGAGGATGTCTTTCCTCGAAAGACTTTTTAAATAAGGTTAGACCCTTTATAATTTTACCTATATCTAAAGCTAAAATCATGCTCATCATATGTTAACTTTATACAGTTGGACTGTAGTGATTATGTGATTATGTTGTCAAAACAGAAAGACACATGTTCAACAATAATTGAAGGTAAATAGGTGGTGAAGACAGTTAGCTATCTACCTTATCTACCAGTTCACCACACTACTGTCTCAACTTCCAACAGAACTCCCAGAACGGTGTAAAATCCACTACAAATGATTATTGATCCGTTAACGATTTTGCAGCTTAATCATAGAAGAATTTCTTAGCGAGAAGATGCATTTCACTCATAATCTCAGATGGCTAGCATACTCTTTGAATTAAGGAATAATGTTTTGATGGAATCATACTAGCATTAATAATATCTTATTTGAACAAGTTATGTCCAAATACAAATAAAGCAAGAGAAGAGCTTGGTCTGTTAAATTTGAGGCCTTATCTTTGTGTCTCATGTGATCCTAAGTATAAAAATTAATTTACCTTTTTTTGGGAGATTAATGAGTTTAAATAAGTTAGTTAAGAATAACATATGTAGTATATTATTAGATTAAATATTAATTTAAAAGTTAAATTAGTTATGACTTATGAGTAAAAATTCACGCAAACCAATCTATGTCTTGGCTTACTTAACCTTTTATTATTTTTAATAATGAACTAAATCTTATATTAATTACATGAGGAAATGGTATTTATTAATAGTGTTCCACACAAGATTAGATTCATCAATTAAATTTTGAAATAAGATGCTGCTACTTGTTTTTTTTTTTTTTTTTTTTGCCAGAAGATGCTGCTGCTTGTTAAGGTCGAAGGCATGTTTGAATACTAAACATCATTTTTTATACAATATTTTATTAATACCAAGCATCATTTTAGTAGTACCATAATGATAAATTGAATCAGACCCGCAGGCGTGGATCTCTCCAATAAGTCAACGTTCTGATACTCTAGGCATGAGCTTAATTATATATATATATATATATATATATATATATATATATATATATATATATATATATATATAAACCAACATTACGTAAACTAAAGAACTATGTAATTTCGTAATAGAAAAAAAATACACAAATGATTATTATGAACATGAAAACCCATGACGTAAGAGGGAGCTAAATAAAAGGATGGCCCAAAAATAATAATAAAAACTCCTTTCATTAAGCGACCGTCCATATATATACTATATGCATTTATTCTTCCACAAATATATAAGTATATAACACAACTTCATCCGTTCCATTCAGTGCAAGTAGTCCCTAGTCACCGGTCGGCATTTTTCTATTTGTTATTAAATTATTATCATTATCTTTTAACGAATGCGGTATAAGAAATTAAATAAGTAAAATTAATTAATTACTTTAAATTGTCTTTAGCTATATTTTTCCCCACTAAACCAATCAAGTATACTTGCAAACTAACATATAATATAATTACATATGACATGTATTATAATTTCGTGGTCTAATTTTGCTATATTAAGTTTCACAAAAAAGTATATTATATATGGGATTTGAGATAACAACAAAAACTAAGTGATGACTCATTAGGTGAGATCAACAACATAAATCATACATCGCTATTCTGTTATGTCAATTACTTCATTCATCGCTATTTTGTTATATCAATTACTTCATTATGTCTTGACCTTGGTCACCGTCTTCCCTTTTTAATAGGATTTCAGACTTTTTTATATACTCCTCCTTACTTGCATCGAATGATCTTATCTGGAGATAGAAGTGACTCTAATTCGTTCTCATATATATTCATTTTAAATCTTATCTCATTTATATGATATCTCAACATGGCTCACAAAAAAAAAGTTAATTAATGGCGAGTGTTTGGATCATTCTCATGATCAATATCGATATGCTGCTAGTTTTCATAATTTTTGTACATTTTTCTTTTGCAATGTAGCGCAAGTTTTTACAGTATTGCTGTATTATTTGTTCTTTTCAAAATATTTCTTTAAACGTAGGCACATCTTAAGAGCTACTGGCCGATTTGGACATTACCACTGACCAGGATATATATACTACCTCCGGTCCTAAATATAGGACATAGATGACTTTTTTTTGGAGAGATTAATGTTGCAAAATAGTCTATTAAATCATGACATATTTGATATATTTTTAGATTATCCATTAGTTTATAAGTAAAATAAACTAGTTTAAGGGAAAAAAATTAGGTAAATCAATTTATAATTAACTTATTTTGCTTTTTTTTAGGATTTTTCAAAAAAGTCAATTAGATCTTATATTTAGGATCTGAGGGAGTAGAAACGTGCAAGTTGTAACACAAGGATTAGGTAACATTGTAACAACGTGGCATCCAGATAAGGGCTTATCCGATGACAACATTGGGCTTTGGTTTCAGGGGACTAGGATAGAGGAGAGTGAGTGCTGACCCATTAGGCCATTAAGATAAATAGTATATGTGGACTTACGGTACGTATAGAGCATATCCTCATATTTCTCACATATTTTCCACTCTATCTTACGCTCGTCAATAAATGAAATGACAATGACCACAAAACCCCCCAAAAGATTGGGATTAATGTCATTATTGAGGGGAAGAGATTTAGAAAAGTACAGATATACTGTATTCTTTAATTTGGCACCGATTTGAAGACCATAAACGTGACTTTTTTTTTCCCAGAACTTAAACGTGATTTTACATCAACATTCGTTAACGTTGAATCAAACATTTATACTCCATCAAGTCCTATATATAAGACCCGATTGACTTTTTTGGAAAATCCTAAAAAAGCAAAATAAGTTAACTATAAATTGATTTACCTAATTTTTTCAATTAGACTAGCTTATTTTACCTATAAACTAATAGATAATCTAAAAATATATCAAATATGTCATAATTCAATAACATATTTCGTAACCTTAATCTCTTCAAAAAAAAGTCAAATAGGTCTTATATTTAGAATGAGAGATAGTATTACACAATGGGTTGATTCACGTTGCCAAATTGCTGCAAAATGGCAAGTTTCTTTAACAACCCCCCCCCAAAAAAAAAAAAAAAAAACAAAAACAAAAAAGCGCTCACACACATTTACTTCATGATTTTTTTGCGGAAATTTCCCATGGAAGTCATTATTCCTTGTGGTGTCACTAAGGCCTCTAGAATACTTTCACCGCGGGCTTGGTTCTTAAACACCACATCATCATCCCACCTACGTCCACCAAATATCAACAGGGGCAATTTAATTTAGAGAAAAGCTAACAAAAATTAGAACGACATTTTATATTTAAGTACAAGTTTATCTCCCAAAATAAGTCATATATTTGGAAGGGGAGGGTATGTAGTTTTTAGTAAGAACAGGGCTATATCTCAAGGCTTCACTAGTATGTTAAAACAACGTAGGGAAATCATCAGGAAGAATACGCATTCACCTTACGGAGCTTTATCTCTGCTCTTTCTTTCTTTATTTATTCAAGCTCAGCCAACAAAGTTTCAGTGTCATCCTCATCATCGTCTTCGTCGTCATGACACAATAGAGACACTTTATTACTCACTTCCAAGGATGAAAGAAGACATTGTGACAAGTTTGACACCATATATTGATATGAAACGAGTACAAAAAGAATATATACTACTTTTCCAGTAGACACAATTAACAAACATTGTGTCATAGTGTCAAACAGTGTTTGCAACATTATTCACCTCTCATCACATCGCTTTTGACTTTAACATCAGAATCATCTGCATCTACACTGCGTGAAACAATGTGATCTTCTACTTCCCTCTTTGTCCCCGGGTGAATATAGACCCATCAAAATTAGAACACTTGAAAATATTAATGATTATTTTGCAATCTTTCTATATTTTGGGGTATAGTTTGCAACATTGAAAGAAAGGAAAAGGGAAAGGAGGAAACTGTGAGAGATGAATTCGCGATTTTCCCAGTCTACGGTCTAAGACATTGACAGCGTTTGTAAATGCCTCCAGCTCTAGCCATTTTTTTTTGGTTGCACATTTAAGCTTTTACCTCCGGCGGTGTGGGGAAGTAAGGACGCACAATGGTTACTTTTTTTAAATGCCACGTCGATCATTTAAGGTTTGACTATTAGAGATGTTAATTTTGGGGTGACATTTCTCTTTTTTTAAAACTTTTGGCTTTGATCGAGATCCAAAAACTTTTAAGGTGGGTTGAACTTTTGGAAAAACTTTTAGGGTGTACTTGATACTTAACCCATTTTTTTACGTTCACTAAGTAAATTTGAAGACATGTTTTCCTCTCCTTATGATATCACTCCAATAAGCAATTTGTTGGTTGCTTCTCTAAAATATTAAAAGGTGCCTTTTTAGGGGAAATTGCCTCTACTCGTCTCAAGAGATGTGATCCCGTTAAAAAATTTGAAGAATGTTATTAATTTTTTGTATGTATCATTTATCTCAGGTCAGCCGCCCCATATATCAGATGAAACCTAATAGAACCAGATTAATTAAAATCTGAGTAGGATGAATCATTTCAAGTGGCAACTCCTATAACACCAAGTTTAACACTTTTACATGCTCAAGCTCAATCTTGAGACCTTGCATAAGGGTCTATTTAAATATAACTTTTGGAGAATTTTTTCATGAAACAAACTGAAAAAACTCTCTTGAATTTATTTTTTGGAGAATAACTTCTGAAAAAATTGGAAAATATAGCTTTTGGGAAAACATATTATTTCTGCCCTAAACTTAAGTTTTTAGTTGAAAAAACTATTTTAAAAAACTACAAGTAATTGTTTCATTTAAAAAAAAACTATGATGAAAAAGCTGAGTATTTATTTGTCTTGATTTTAAAACCTAACCCAAACCTAAGTTTTGGAGGGTATCCAAACATAAGTCTAGATAATGCCTCCAACGATAAGTACTCAATTGGTCGACTGTCATTGTTTTTTAATGGCCATTCAATTTATCCACTTACAAAGATAGTTTAAGATGCTCATTAAAAGCTTGCCCTTCTAGATAAAACAGCGTACAAAAGTAGACATATTTGATAGGAAAAATATTCCATCACCGTGTCTCTCAATCATTTCACTTTTTTTTGTTACCATACAATCATTTCACTTAACAGAAAATTTTCGTTGTATTTAAATAAGATAATCAAACCATGAGATACCGAGCAATCGAACACTATTACCAATAGGGAAAACGACATCAGTGCAAAAGTTTGGCCCACGTCATCAATATCAAATTGAGATATTTAAATAAATAAACTAGGATAACCCCGTGAGATGCAAGATCTTACTTACAATCAATTTCATAATACAGTATTATAAAAACGCCATCACTCTACATGTAACATTTTTCAGTTAAAAAAAAAACTCTACACTTAAAATACATATAACAAGCAACCATCTATCCAAGGAGAAATATTTTCTTTAAAAATTAAAAAGAAAAAAATAAAATACAAAAGCAACTGTAATGCCCTAAAAAAGATTTTCTTAAAGCAATACTAATTAAACAAAGAATAATTCGATCACAAAAGATAATCTGGAAATTACTTCTTAATATTAATCAAATGAGAGAGTTTACAAGATGTACTTCTTGAGCAGAAAATACCACATACTAATCTGAATACAAGATCTCCTATTTAAACTAGATTACATTCAAGATAACTGTCATGCCATGTCTTGGGATCATGCCTCATATTGCTCCACAAGATCCGTCCACGTGTCAAACTGATGCTTTCCACTCCTCACGATCTTATCTCCAGTCACGCGGGAATAACTTCCCACTAAGCTAGTGGTGACTTTTGGCTCTGGTGCGAGTCCGGGTTACACTTTCTGGGCCATATGAGTCGGGTTTGGCTCTGGTATACGCGTTGATGAGGGTGCGGGTGGACAGCTGTACAGGATCAACTAAATAATCTGATTCATTTTAACATTGCCACGTGTCAACACAATTTGAAATTCAAATCAAGAGAGAGAAGGGGAGGAGTGTAACGGGTCACCACATTAACTCCCCCACAGCGACACGTGTCTGGCTCGGGTTGACGCGGGTAGATGTGATTGTTCCCATCCGTTGAGATCCTTCCCAAATAGCCGTTGGATTTGGGGTCCCTTTCTTCAGACATCTCATGAGTTCTATAAATCTGTCTTCTTCACAACCTCTCACACTTTCGTTTTCGATTCGAAATTTCCAAGCATTCTGATTTACTTGAGAGATCTGGTCCACATTCCTGTATTATCGACAACACATTGTACTTTCTGGTAAGCATTAGTTAGTCTGATATATTTGTCTGGTTATGTCTGTTTCATTTTTGCCATTTCATTTCGCTCATTCTGGTATGCTAGTGTATAAGCGATATTAATAGTTTTCTTATCGAGTAGGAAAAGAAATCATGTCAAAGGCTGAAGATGTTGCGTCTTCTGGTACCAAGAGAGTTGTGGTTAGAGGCTTTGATCCTATTCCTGCCGAGTTGATGGAAGAATTGCGAGATGGGAAGTTGATGGAAAAGAAGAATAATGACGAGGCCCCTGTGATTTCGGAGATTGATGTGGCTGCCCTCCCTGACGAGTTGGGCCTTGACCGGTCGTTGTTGATTCGGGCACCTAAGCCTGAGGAACGTCTGGATTGGGGAAGCGACAATTGGACTACTCTGGGGTTTGATTATTTGAAGTTGTTTCCATGCATTCCGCTCCCACCTTTGATACTGGAAATCTGTCGCTTCTATGATTTGGCTCCGTCCCAACTAATGCCGATGGTGTGGTCTGTGGTTCTGAGTTTGGAAATGATCACAAAGGATTGGGAGAAGAAGATCTCTTTGGCAGAGCTGCTTACAAGTTATAGTTTTGGCAGGAAGTCTAGCGGGCTTTTTACTCTTTCCCGGTTGGATGGGAATCCCTTGATCATCACTCCCTGGGATTCTGTTAGGCGTTGGAAGCGTAGGTTTGTGGTGGTGCATAAGAGGTGTTTAGTTCCAGACGGTGGTCCTCTCAGGACAGAGTGGAACAACTTATGTAAGTAGATATTTTTACTTCTGGTTCTGGTATCTGGTGTCTGGTAATGTTATGGGAGTTTTGTGTTCATATGAATCATATACTGGTTGATTCTTCATGCAGTTAAGGCTGAGGAGAAGAAAGTTCCTTTGCGTCCGGATTCCGAGGAATTGATAGCAACGATCATGGCTCTTCCGGTTGACAAGCGTACTTACATCAAGATCTTCAAGATAGGTACAGTTGCCTATTTCTTAAGTTGTTCTGTCCGAGATGTTCTGTTGTTACATTTCGTGTAAATTTCTGGTTTCTGGTGTCAGGTGAGTCTGAAGTGCCCAAGTTGAAGTTGAAGGTGGTTGATGCGGGAAAGAAGAAGAAGAGAGGGAGTACAGAGAGCGGGTCAAGTAGTGATGTTGCTTCTGAAACAGTGGCATCTAGGATGAAGAGGACCAAGCGTGCTGCTGCTGCTGTGACCCCGAAGAGGCCTATTAATCTGGATCCTATTGAGGAGGAGGTTGATAAGCCGAAAGAGGCTGGGGCTCTTGCAGCGATCCCGGAGCCCACGATCATGGATTTGGATGCAATCCCCGAAGTAGGTCAAGGGGGAGGCGAGACATCTAGGGCTTTTAGTAACACTGGTGGGCAAGATTTGCTGGTTTCGTTGACCACTAGTTCTCTCAAGGTTTGTGATGTGACTTTTAGTTTGATTTTTGGTTACAAGATGTGATACTGCACATATTGTTCTTGTGAGTTTGTTACCCAGGTTTCTGGTTTTGACAGGTTAACCAGGTGGCTGAGGCTGTGCGTAAGCATTTCTGGGATCTGGAGAGGTCAACTGAAGTGCTCCGTGTAGAGCACGACACCTTGGTGAAGCGTGTGAAGAATTTGGAATGGTTTGATCGGGAAATGAGGAAGAAACAAGGAGAGTTGGAAGCTGCGCATAAGCTATACAGGACCACGGCGGAAGCCAAGTTTCGCCAGCTCGAGCGGGACCTTGAGAATGCTAGAGGTGAAACTATGGATGCTCGGGAGGAAGTGAAGCTTTCTGACATCACCATTGAGGGGCTGAACGCTACAATTGGGGACCTGAGGAAGCAGCTGGTTGACTTAGAGGAGGAGAAGGTCAAGAGCGAGAAGAAGGTCGAGACCTTGGTTGAAAGGGAAAGGCGGGAGGTTTCAAAGTTCATGTTGTTTGAGCGTATCCGCATGGTGAAAGAGTTCCAGGCAGGGGGAAGCGCTAATTGGGATTTGAAGGAGCTGGAACAAGAGTTCCAAGATGAGGGCTACTCCATGCCTTCATCTGGTGATAGTGATGAGGAGTCGGGTGGCGAGGAAGAAGTTAACTCTCTTCCTGAGATGCCTGGTTCAGACAAGAACCAAGCTCCGGATAAGGAGGAAGGAACTGGAGACTCCCATGAGGTGGGCGGAGACAAAGCCAGCGGGAAGGATGCTTAAAGGGAGAACTGTTTTTAGGTGTAATGTTTTATTGTGTTTTATGTCCTGGGCGTATTTTTCTGGTGAATGTTGTTTTTGCTTAGCTACTGTTAGCTAGTTATGTTCTGGTGTTTTCAGAAGTTTATGTTTGACTAGTGTTAACTAGTTATGTTCTTAGAAATTGTAATTGTTCAGAAAACTAATATCGAATATCTATAAAGTGCAAGTTGCGTATACTTACTTGTGTATTTTTCTGGTATTTTTGATTTGATATCTGGTGAGCGATTTGTAGATGCATCTTTCTGGTTGAGCGATCTGGTTAGACAAACACGATCAGGTTATGTCAGGGGAATTAGGATTAAAATAGGCATTGATTAGAGTCTGGGATTCGTGCAAGTCTAATTAGAGTTTGGTATACCTTAGATATTGGAATCAGGTTATTCGGGGATGTGGTGGATCGTCATCCATACATCTTTCTGGGCTCGGGATGGTCTATAAGTTATGTATCGGGTTAGTAGCTACTATGTACTTAGAATTGATAAGAGATTTAAAGCGACAAATGAATAAACAAATGTGGTAATTTAGGAAGAGTAAGTGTAAGACATAAGTATTATGTACCTTTGGCTCCGGGAAGTTGTACCAAGTGAGGTGCATTCAGTTGGTGGAACTTGTGTTGGAAGTGAACTTTCTGACGCTGGGATTTCATTGTCTGAGCGTTGGCTCCGGGAAATTATATCATCAGAAGTTTAGTTTTGGTGATAGAACTTATGTCTGGAAGTTGCTGGGACATTGGCTCCGGGTAGTTATGTCGTTAGGAAGGTGTTCCTTGTGACAGAACTTAGTTCTGGGCATTGCCTGATGGTTGGCTCCGGGAAGTTATATCATCAGGAAAGTGGTCCTGTTGATAGAACTTAGTTCTGGGTAGTGCCTGATGATTGGCTCCGGGAAGTTATATCATCAGGAAAGTGTTCCTGTTGATATAACTTAGTTCTGGATAGTGCCTGATGATTGGCTCCGGGAAGTTATAGCGCTATAGTACTAGAGGAAAAGAAATTTAGATACTATGGGAAATACCTTTTCAGATGTATTGCGTTCCAACTTCTGGGGAGCAATTTTCCTTTGGAGTCTCGCAATTGGTAAGATCCTGGACCTGTGATGCTTTCAATCTGGTAAGGGCCTTCCCAGTTGGGACTGAGCTTTCCGTCTCTGGATTCTGGTGTATTTGGGAAGACTTTTCGCAAAACCAACTCCCCTACTTGGAAGCGTCGTTCTTTGACATGTTTGTTGTATTGACGGGCTATCTGCTGTTGATAGGATGCCATCCGGATTAGAGCCTGTTCCCGTTTGAGATCTAGTAGATCCAGTTCGTAGTTCAGGTTAATGTTGTTAATCTCTTCGTTTGTCCACTTGTACCTTAGACTTGGTAGCCCGAATTCGACGGGGATCATTGCTTCTGATCCATATGTCAAGGAGAAGGGTGTCTCTCCCGTTGGAGTTCGTGCTGTAGTCCTGTAAGCCCATAGTACTGCTGGGAGTTCATCTGCCCATTTTCCTTTGGCTTTTTCTAGTCGTTTCTTCAAGGAAGATACAATTGTCTTGTTACTGGCTTCTGCTTGGCCGTTGGACTGGGGATTCCGGGGAGTGGAGAATTTCAACTTGATGTTCCATTTGGTGCAGAACTTCCTGAATTTTGATCCAATGAATTGGGACCCATTGTCGCATACTATCTCGTATGGTAGTCCAAACCTGCAAACAACATTCTTCCAGATAAAGTCAATGACTTCTGGTTCTTTGACTTGTTGAAATGCTCCTGCCTCTATCCACTTTGTAAAGTAATCAGTCACCATCAACAAGAACACGCGTTTTCCTGGTGCTGGTGGTAGCTTCCCGACTATGTCCATCCCCCATCTCATGAAAGGCCATACTGGAGTCAGGGAGTGTAGGAATTCTGGGTGTTGCTGGAGTGCGGGTGCAAACCTTTGGCATTTGTCACATTTGGAAACAAGTTTCTGGGCATCTTGTTGCATTTTAGGCCAAAAGTATCCCGCTCTCAGAAGATTCCTAACCAAACTTCTGGAACCAGAATGGTTACCACACTCTCCTTCATGTGTTTCTCTTAATGCATATTCAGAATCGTCTGGACCGAGACATTTCTGGTAGATGCCTGCAAAAGACCATCTGTAGAGTTCGTTCCTGAATATCCTGTATCTGGATGCTCGTTGTTTGATTCTTCTGGCCTCATTTTGATCATCCGGGAGTACACCTATGTCCAGGTATTTGTAGATTGGGGATCTCCAATCGTCTGGTCTATAATTGGCCTGCACATGGTGAACAGGTGTGATAGTCAGTACTGAGTCTTGTAGTCGTATGATCGGGATGGCTCGGGTTCTGGAGCTTGGGATGGTGGATCCCAAGTTTGCTAATGCGTCAGCATGTTTGTTGCTTTCTCTGGGTATTTGCGTCAATTTGAATTCCCTGAATGATTTTGATAATGAAGTGGCCATGGTATAATATTTCTGCATTCTGGAATCCTTTACCTGGTATTCTCCTTGGACTTGTTTAGATACAAGTTGAGAATCACATCGCACTTCCACGTCTTGCGCTCCAAGTTCTACGAGTAGGCGCATTCCGATGATTAGTGCTTCGTATTCTGCTTCATTGTTGGTTGCTCTGAAAGTACACTGGAAGGATTGTTCCATGGTATCTCCGGTTGGTGATTGGATTACTACTCCGAGTCCAGTACCTTTCGAGTGTGTTGAACCGTCGACATACAAGATCCAAGTATCTTGGATTAATTCATTGCTCATGCAAATCAAACTTCTAGCCATATCTATCTGGATGTCAGGTGCAAATTCAGCCGTGAAATCCGCTAATACTTGAGACTTTATTGCAATTCTTGGGACGTATGATATATCATGTTGACCAAGTTCAATCGCCCACTTGACTAGTCTGCCAGATAAGTCTGGTTTCTGGAATATGGCTCTGAGCGGGTGAGATGTCACAACCTGGATGGGGTGACTCTGGAAATATGGTCTCAGCTTTCGGGATGCCACGACTAGAGCTAATGCTAGTTTTTCTATAGGCGAGTACCGGGTCTCAGCGTCTAGGAGAGTTTTACTTACATAATACACCGGATATTGTATTCCTGGATCTTCGCGTACGAGTACAGCACTTACAGCATGCCCAGATACAGACAAGTACAACTGAAGTAATTCACAGGGTTTTGGTTTGGAAAGGAGTGGCGGCTTGGACAGGTATTCCTTGAGGCCTTGTAAGGCTGTTTCGCATTCCAGACTCCACTCAAACGTTTTGTTCTTTCTGAGCGTTTTGAAGAAAGGATGGCACTTGTCTGAGGAACGGGAGATGAACCTGTTCAGAGCTGCAATCATCCCTGTTAGCTTTTGCACATCTTTGGCTCGTCTGGGAGAGCAGATGTTCTGGATGGCTGTTATCTGGGTGAGATGAGCTTCAATGCCTCTACTTGAGACCAAATATCCAAGGAACCTCCCGGACTTGACCCCAAAGGAGCATTTTTCTGGATTAAGCTTCATATTGTACTGTTTCAGGATTCTGAATGCCTCTTGTAAGTTTGAGATGTGTTCTTCCTTGGACTGGGATTTAACAAGCATGTCATCCACGTAGACTTCCATGGATTTTCCAATCTGGTTCTCAAACATTTTGTTGACCAACCTTTGATAGGTAGCTCCTGCATTCTTTAGGCCGAAAGGCATTACTTGGTAGCAGTATGTCCCTCTGTCCGTGATAAAAGAGGTCTTTTCTTGATCTGGAGGATGCATCCGGATTTGGTTGTATCCGGAGAAAGCATCCATGAAGCTTAGCATCTGGTGTCCAGAAGTGGCATCCACCATCATGTCAATGTGTGGTAACGGGAAGAAATCCTTTGGGCAGGCCTTATTCAAGTCTGTGAAATCTACACAAACACGATGTTTTCCGTTCTTCTTGGCCACTACTACAACATTGGCTAGCCACTCTGGGTAAGTCACCTCCCTTATTGACTTGACTGCCAATAATTTCTGGACTTCTTCCTGGATAATTTGGTTTCTGTCTGTACCAAATTTCCGGCGCTTTTGTCGGACAGGTTTGTGTTTAGGATCCACATTCAACCTGTGAAGACTGATTTGGGGATCGATTCCGGTCATGTCAGAATAGGACCAAGCGAAACAATCTTGATTTTGGGTCAAGAACGCTATCAGTTGGTTCTTCAAATCTGGATTGAGATCATTTCCGATGAAGAGTTTCTTGTCTGGCTGGTTTGGGTCGACCTGGATGGTTTCGAGTCCGGTGGATGATTCATCCCTGATCCGAGGTTTCAGGGATGATCCCTGTAATTGCTATGCTGGTAGCTTTTCGGACTTCTTCAGGGAAGTCTGGTAGCACTCTCGAGATGTTTTCTGGTCTCCCCTAATCTGGCGTACTCCCCAAGGAGTATAGAATTTAACTCGTTGGTGCAAGGTGGACGGTACAGCCTTCATCTGGTGGAGCCATGGTCGTCCTAGGATGGCGTTGTATGGAGAAGGGCAATCCATAACATGGTAAGTAAATGTTTGATTAATTCCGGCAGCATATGTTGCTAGATTAATCACAGCCATTGACTTATCAGCAGCGCCATTGCCGAATACCAGGGTGGTTGGATAGTATGACATGGCCGACTCCATGTTCATTTCCTTAACCGTATTCAAGTAAATAATATTGACAGAGCTACCTGGATCTATGAGAACTCTTTTGACTTCACAGTTGGCTAAGTAGGTTGAGATGACAAGAGCGTCATCATGATTCTGGTCATTGATCTCGTGGTCAAAGAATGCTAATGGTCCTTCTTGTGCCTCTAGGTCCTCTCCACCTATAGTCAGGGATTCTATTTGGTCAGTCAAGGTCCTGACGTGTCTCTTAGCAGCGGAGTAACTGGTTCCCATGATGCAAGATCCGCCATTGACAAAGTTTATCATCTTGGTTGGAATCGGTGGATGTGCAGGAGTGGGTTGTGTATTACTTGTCGCTTTGCCTATCTGGTTTTGCTTCTTTGATCCCTCGAGCAAATGCTCTAGGTAGCCCCTCTTCAAGAGTTCCGAGACTTGAAAGCGCAGGGATATGCAATCATCGGTCTTGTGTCCGTGGTCTTGGTGGAAGTCACACCATTTAGATTTGTCTCGCTGCTCCGGGGGTACTTTTATTTTTCCCGGCCATCGCACTTGATCCCCCATTTTTCCCAGTTCTTTAACTAGTTCCTTCGCGGATAATTGCAAGCCCTGCTCTTCTATTCGGGGAGCAGGTGGTCTGCTTGGTCTGTTGGACCTCCCGGATCGTTCTGGTGCCTTTTTAGCATTAGAGTAGGATTCTGCTCTGGGAGGTTTTTCCGGTCGCTCCTTTCGTTTCTTGTTTTTGCCTGCGTGACTAGACTCGGATTCAGGTGAGTCATAGTCTCGGTTCATCCGGTCTTCTTCGAGTCTGACTTCAGCCAACACCCTCCTCATGACCTCTGTCCATGTCTTAGGTTGGCATTTAGTCAGTTCTTCGTACAGGGGCATCCAGGTCCACAATCCCTTCCTGAAGGCGTTTATACATGTCATCTCATCCGGGCGATCTATTTCCAACCTTTCTTTGTTGAATCTGGTAACAAAGCTGCGAAGGGTCTCCCCTCGTTTGATGTGAAGCCTGTACAAGTCATCGGCGGTTTTTTCTAACCGCTTGCTACTTGCGAATTGGCTCACAAAGGAATCATGTAGTTCAGCAAATGTGGCAATGGATCCTACCTCAAGGTGCATATACCATTTGAGAGCGGGTCCTGTAAGAGTCATCCCGAATCCCCTGCACATACATGCTTCACGTACTTTCTCTGGAACTGTGATGGCGAACATACGTTGTTTGTAATGTGCCATGTGATGATCCGGGTCTGTCGAACCATCATAAGGAGTAATGGTGGGATAAACCAACCGGGAAGGCAGTTTTGCTCTGGATATGGCCTCAACGAATGGTGAATCCGCATAACTGGAAGGATCATTTTTCTCGAAGGGGATCGGTGCTCCTGGAAGTTGGAACATGGTTGCTTTCAGTTCATCTAACTCCCGTTGCATCCGCTTAATTTCCGGGTAGGTTCTCCGCATTTTTCGCATTCTGGGGGTTGAGTTCCTGGGAACGGTTATTTTGGATGCCAAGTGCCTTCGTGGCTTCTTGGGAGGCTCTGGTTTGTCAAGTGTGTCGTTGGAACTTCCAACTCCTTCTTCATCCTCGTCAGAAAGTTCGACTCTGGGGTTGTAATCCGGGTCTTCATACTCAGTGTTCTTGTATCGATCATCCATTCCGGTATCCTGTGGTTTAGTTTCTGGGTTCTGATGTTTGTTTTTTCTTCTGGTTTGACGGCTTTTGTGTTCTGGATCTCTATGCCTCCCCTCTGGTATTGCGTGTTCGGGAATCCGGTGGTCATCTCGCACTTCTGTGTGTCGAGATCGATGTTCATGTAGGTCTTCGTCAGGCTGGTATTGCTCTGGGTTCTGGTATTCAGGGTCTGCGTTCCGGTGATACATACTTTCGGAAATCACTCTTGGAATAGGTTGTTCCTCTTCCATATTATCTTCTGGTATATGGAGTCGGGCCATCCTTAATTCGGTGATTTCAAGTTTCAGGTTCCTATTTTCGCTTGACAGCTTCTTCAGCATCGCGAAGTGTTCTCGCTGCTGCTCTTGTAACCGTTGCACAGTGAGCAACAGAGGATCATTTTCTGGAACGTTATGGGGGGCTTCCTGAGTGTTCTCTCCAGGGTACCCAGTGGAGGAAATCTCTTGGATATTTGATTGTGCAGGCGCGTCTGGGTTAAGCGGCGACATCGCGTCGTCTTCCATGATCTGGTTGCAGGATAACGAGAAGAAATACAAATTTCTCCCCACGGTCGGCGCCAAATGTAATGCCCTAAAAAAGATTTTCTTAAAGCAATACTAATTAAACAAAGAATAATTCGATCACAAAAGATAATCTGGAAATTACTTCTTAATATTAATCAAATGAGAGAGTTTACAAGATGTACTTCTTGAGCAGAAAATACCACATACTAATCTGAATACAAGATCTCCTATTTAAACTAGATTACATTCAAGATAACTGTCATGCCATGTCTTGGGATCATGCCTCATATTGCTCCACAAGATCCGTCCACGTGTCAAACTGATGCTTTCCACTCCTCACGATCTTATCTCCAGTCACGCGGGAATAACTTCCCACTAAGCTAGTGGTGACTTTTGGCTCTGGTGCGAGTCCGGGTTACACTTTCTGGGCCATATGAGTCGGGTTTGGCTCTGGTATACGCGTTGATGAGGGTGCGGGTGGACAGCTGTACAGGATCAACTAAATAATCTGATTCATTTTAACATTGCCACGTGTCAACACAATTTGAAATTCAAATCAAGAGAGAGAAGGGGAGGAGTGTAACGGGTCACCACAGCAACAGTGATAGATAATGAATGCAGCATAGACCTGCCTCAGTTGAAACCTCCCCCAACATACGTACGGTCCCAGAAGAACACCATAGCGTTTGCCACTCAGATCTGCGCACACCACTGAAGCATCACTGATATGCACAATCACTTCACACAAGTGTTTCTCATGAACTAGTTATCCACTGTGACCAGACATGACCACCTGATTCTTCAAAATTGGGAATCACCTTTTACCTCGTACACACAATAGTTACACGTAACACCAAACCAAACAATCCACACACATGAATATTAAATAGAGAGAAATTAAAGAGAGAGAAAGGAAAGTGTGTGAAGGCTCTCCATGGCCGAGTTAGTGGCGGATGTAGTGGCCGGTCTAGAACCGACGGTTCGTTCGGCGATTAAGCGGAGGGCTCGTCGGAATCTGGTGGCGAAGGGGAGAGAAGGTTCCGTGTGGAAAGCAATTTGAGCTAATCGGAAAGAGAAAAGCCTGACGGAGATGGCTGTGTCAGAGGAAAATTCGCGGATGACTCTTAGGCCGAAGATGATCTTGAGGGACATGGGCCATACTAGCCAAGCTAAGAGTGGTCTCACACCGTGGGAGGTTCCATTTAGATGAAGAAGCTTCACCAGAGCTACTATGTGGAATCCCATTAGGAAGCAAGCACAAGCACAAGCACAATTCACAAAAATGATAAAATAAATATCTAGATCTATGATTAAAGGTGCTTTTGTTTTTGTGTGTGACGGCCTAATAAGTGTGTTGGATGTATGTGCCCAACTGTCAAACTGGTGATTGTTACATGAATATCTATCTCTAGGTTTTTTTTTTATTTTGGCCAAAATTATTTTCTATTTTCTAGGGTCTTGAAAATTAGTTTGGAGGCACCCACGGTCCACCCCTTGCATGGACATTAAATTACTATTTAATTTAATGTTTTGCTCGTGTTTAGTTGGTTATGGTATGCTATGAAGTATTGTTGCCAAAAGTTTTTTAAATAGTTGTTTGTAGTATTTGTTGGCATAATGGATCAAATCGTATTATCATCACAGATATGATTGAGCAAGACAAACCTTGGATATGGGATGGCACGATAATTGTAATGAAAAAAAGGATATGTTGGCTGTTTTTTTTTTTTTGAGTAAGCCTGTGGTAATTGCTTATGTGTTTATGTGCTCAATCATAGCAAGCTTCTTTAACTTTTGGTTGCACCCTGTTTCAATTTGTTTTCCTTTAATATACGCACTAAATAAACAAGCTCTCTTAATTTCTTTCATAAATGAACCTCAAACTTCTAATCCCTTTATTTATAAGTTTTTCTTTATGTGAAAAAAGGGGACAAATATTGGGAAGATGCTCATAATGGGGACTTAAATCAAAGTATCTTTTCTCATTAAGAAACTATACCCAATTTTCATAAAAATGTCATCATCCCATGCGCTGCTGGTGCAAAATTATTTGAGCCATTCATTACTTAACCTTCTTTACTGGCCGTTGAGTTTTCACCCGGTTAACTTTTTCTTATCTCATCAAATTAGTTTATGAAATTAAAAAATCGCGCATATTAATGATGAATAGTGTGTGTGGGGTGTGCACCAAAAGTAAACTTTTCCCCCGTATTTGACCATGTCCATTTCCCCATCTTTCATAACAATCCGATGACTCCATTGCATGAGTTGAAAATCTTCTTGTAAAGGCAATCAAAACGTTCCACGCAGTGCAGAAAGATAGCAGTGCTGCTCAGCTTGGATCCTGCATACAAAATAATGAAAACAGAGAGATCAAGTGGAATAAGATTTAACAGAAGATAATAATAAATTGAAGAAAAATCCCTCAAGCCAACCACCCACCAGTGGTCGCGCATACGAGTGTTCAGGTTCTGTTGAGTTACTCCATCAGATCTTAGCAGGAGAAGCAGCATAGGCTTATCAGCTTTAAAAAAGAAACCAGGAAAGCATAGGCTGAGGACTCCCACAGAGTCTTGATAGTGTCAACTGTCAAGATCCATTCATCAAAAAACAAAGACAGCAAACCAACTTGTCAAATCCTTGATTGTCACACTCTTTCTTGCCATGATGTTGTAAAACCCGGAATCATCACAAGAAATCAAGCATTAATTTTAGCCCTCCATTTGATGGATCAAAGGATGCTTCAAGAACTGCAGAACAGCATTCTCCCACATTTCTCAAATCTTGGGGTGCTACTGCTCTGGGTGTTGCCAGGAGCTTTACTCCTTGCTTCCAATATCTTTTGTCTGAATCATCCACAATATGGTGTGAGCAAAGTGCACACAAGTAAAAGCCTCGTGTAGTTTTACATGCTTTACAAATTACATTGATAATTCGATGTTGAAGTCTCAATCTTTCATCTAATTATTAGTTTCATATCTGTCATTTTGCTAGTAGAGTGCACCATACAGTCTGTTTTTTTAAAAGGAAGGGAATTAATCCCATACCTGGACCGGTAGATACAACAACAGTATTCTGCAAATCCATCAGCCAATCAATCCACAGTACAAATCCATGGCACAACCCCGTCTTAGTAAACTTTACCTGCAGCATACAAGTTTTCCTGTTAACATCTGATAGATCGAGTTCTAGATAATTGTAGATAAATAGTAGTATTAAACTAGCTCATCTAAACATGATAGGGTAAAGGTGCAAAAATGGGTTCAAACTATTACGCCAGGAGCACATAGGGGTAACAAGTATTTCCGGGCTCAATTTTGGGACTGAAGAATAAATATCGGTGCAATATAGGGAACGCCGTTTATGTTGACCGACGTTGACCGTTAAACGCTGACGTAGCGGGGGAAATGAATTTCTTTGCTGACGTGACATTATTATGTGGCAATTTTTGCTGACGTGGCGCGCTTATGTGCTCCTGGCGTAATAGTTTGAACCCATTTTTGCACCTTTACCCACCATGATATGAGAGCAGAATATATATAAAGAAAGACTAGAAGCCTTGCTTATGAAATCTTTATATTCAAAAATATTTAGTGGCAGAGGTAATTTTAACCCACGTGATGCTGCCCTGTGAGATCCAATAAAGCAATTAAAATGTTGGGCCATGGAGGTCACTAAACTCGTTGCTAGATAATTATTCGTCTAACAAATATTTGGACTATGACAGGCAAAATACCAGCTCATCATGCACAGCACAAACGCACCTGACAATAGGAAAGCATTATAGTATTCATATTACCTGAGATTTTCCTTGACATTGATCTATTTGTTTTGAGAAATCAAACTCCATAACTGTAAATGATTCACTAAGTTCCTGAAAAAAATCGTTGACAAGGCAATGTTTATACATGTGATTAGCTTGTTATTCCAAATGGAAACTTCTATTCATCTTCATGTCCAACTATCTCATGCAACAGAGGCTTTTTAAATGATTTTACCTCGTATTCCCCACATTGCCAGATATAAAAGGGAAGACAAGGAGCCTCTTCTGATTCAGGTAGATGACCACAAGCCCCTAATGTGGTATTTACCACTGAATGCTCAAAACCTTCTATCTTACTCAAGCAGCATCGACTTTTCCAAAGATCCTGGAAAAAGTGCATCTCATTAATCATACAACCATGCCACCAAGCATAATATAAAGGTCCAGTCTCCTCAACGAGTCACATTTGCAAACATAGTTGATTTTTAAGCAACAAAAACCACCATACATCCGTGTGAGTTTGTGGAAATCAAAGTTCAACAGGGTGAGAAAAGAGTTAACTTACAGGAAGGGACATGGCACAAGCCTTCAATATTCCTTTACAAGGAATGACCACAGCATCTTCAGAGAGGAGAGAAGCAAGAGTAGTTCGATCTTTCCTTTGACACATAATATTATAAACAAAGTAGCTCAGTAAAATGCAGTCTCTCAAAAATCAGCAGTAATATATGTAATGACCAGAATGCAGTATTTAGACCATTTTACACATGCATCATTTACTAATTTACATCGCTTTCAAAATCTAAAATGTCAATGGTCTCACTGCATTTGGCTTGAATTGGTATTGGAATTCAAATTCTTTAAGCTTTAGAGTAGATTCTGTTACTATTGAGCCAAGACTGTTGGGTTGATCCAATCAAATTCTTCATTGGTTGTGTTTGATCTCCCAGGAGATATCAGAAATGATTATTTAACAACCAAAACTTCAACACAATCTTTTACCCATAGGTTCTCAATAATAACTACCGATAATAATATCAGGTCATACAACAAACTGGTCAATAAAAGAATACTGGTTAAGAAGCATACCAAAGCCGCAGGTTCTCCCATGGAAGCATTCCATCATGCCCATAATAAAATGGTTCTGCTATCAACAAGTCAGCCTACAGATGAACAGACACGTATAAATTCTTAAACGAATTAGTCCACAGTCCTCATTTTCAACATAAGTGTTGCTTATGAGTTAATAAAATACCTTGAAATTCAAATGTATTCAATATACTCACACAACATATTAAGCAAGCTGACTATGGAAACCCTACCTTTTTCTGATGCATATCATGCATGGTCAAGTGTTTGGCCTTTTTTTCAAGAACTTCAATGCGATCTCTTGGTAAACCATTCTCATGGGAAACAGCCCGCAAATATTGGAGGCCCTTTCTCCCCAGCCCCGGAAATAAAGAAATTACACGTGATGTTTCTGAAAGATGTGCCACAAGAAGAGGTAAAAGAACGCTGTCATCTGCAACCAAGCATAAAGAGCAGTCTTTTTCCTGCAACTGTATACAATATACTTCAAGTAAACAAACAGCATTTGGTCTGAATGTCATTGAGTTTCTACAAGTTAATTATGCTCCTTATAATAGTTAAAAGGCACAAGTAATACATCAAGGGAAGGATAAGGATGAATGACTTACTACACTTTCTACTGCTTTCAACATTGAAAGCCTCCACTCTCTGTCTCCATAGATAGCAATCCTTTCGGGTGACAGTAAAATGGGTAAATCTGCATCACTCGGTCTGTGCTGCAAAATTTCAGTCATTGGTATTTGCTTCTTTAGATTGTATGAGATCTTAGTATCAGTATGTGTAGCATGCAAACAAATTCCGTCCCCCTTAGATATGGAAATACCATCACCAGGAACAAACCAAACGCACTGTTTCCAATGGTCACACCAATAAATAGAACCTGGTGTAGCATGACCACACGAAATGTTAAAGAAAACTTGAGGAGAATAATGACCATAATAGTTCAAATAAAATGTAATGGTTTACTTTCAGAATATAATCCCCAGCTCTTAATATAATTTCTAGAAGGCAACATAACAATAGTCGTGATAGAGCAACAAAGTCCTTAAGTCATGGATAATTAATTTAATTATTTGGAGGAAACTAAAAACTCTCACTAGTCATTGTCGGTAAATCTATCCATTGAGGAGCAGTGGAATAATAGATTGTCCCTTCTCGATCAAGTTGAAGTACCCACCTGATATAACAATAATAATTATTAACCGAGTGGAAATACTAAAATAGGATACACAACACAATATTACATCGCAAAGATCAATACCATGAGATCACGGCATGAACTCTACCATCATCAGTTGCCTTTATCCTCAGCTCAGTTTCTCTGTGACTCTCTGGCCGTTTCCAAAATTCAAATTCAAAAATTTTGAAGGGTTCTGAAAGCTGGATGGATCTTAATTTGAGTAGAAGAAACTTTATCGTGAAACCAGTCAAATAATTATAAATTAAGTTACCAGTTTTATTTCTTCTCTTAATGGACTGCAATGCATGGCATATTGCTGGTACTTGATGCCCAAGACACTATCTAGTCCATAAGGGTTAAGATGAATGCCATCCGATATACTTGCTTCACTGTTACGCAAATCATGCAGCTGCAACAAGAATCTGCTTTCAACAAGCTGAAAGAGGGATAGGGGGCAGAGGCACAAACCATGTGAGACTTGAAACAAATAAAGAGACAGTATTTAACACAGAATAGCTTTACTTAATAAGATCATAAACGGAAGTATCATTTAATCCTTTGCTTGAAACCAAAAGAAGAATTCATGGGAAGGCAAAATGGTCAAAGGTTATCTAAAGTACCTGTCCATAAGTAGTTGCGCGATATGGCACAGTTAAAGGATTTTCCACCAATAACTTGTCATGTGCATTTCGCAACGTCGGTATAAGCCCCTCACCCAGCAGTTCCGAGTCTAGTATCTCGCTTACCTGCACCAAATGTTACCAACACTAATGAGAAAGCAGCAATTAGTTCTACTATACTAATATTCAATTAGTTATAACAAGGCAGCTAACAGATGGGTTGAGATACTATTCAGTCTTTTATATCTTAAGACATAACGTTCCCAACATCATCTGACAAGCTGAAAAATAACTATGATTTAAATGTATTGGCATTGCAACTTACAAGTACATCAGCACGCGATGGAATATCGATGCCAACTTGGAGTTCATCAGAGCGCTTGTTGATTATTTTGATATTGCCTTCCATATTATTCAAACGAATGACTTTCTTCATCAACTTCACCATTGGAAGGTACGACTCACATGCCGTTATCCTCCCCTTGCCAGAGCCCATAGCCCGCGCAGCCATCATCGACAGAAGTCCAGTGCCAGCACTACACAGTTTTTATCATCTCATAATTCTGAACAATATCCATCTCCATTATCACAGGTTTAAACCTCACAGTAATAAAGTCTAATAACAAATGAAATATAATGTTGAAAGATTAATACTACTCCATTCCTAAATATAAGATACTACTATAACATCACTTTCACTAATTTGATTAGACAAATGATGTTATTTATTACCAATTTATCCTAATGATATAACTTTATCCACATTCTCTCTCTTACTTGTTACTCCCTCCGTTCCTAAATATAGGACCTAGATGACTTTTTTGAAAAATCCTAAAAAAAGCAAAAAATAAGTTAATTATAAATTGATTTACCTAATTTTTTCTCTTAAACTAGTTTATTTTACCTATAAGCTAATGGATAATCTAAAAAGATATCAAATATGTCATGATTTAATAACCTATTTTGCAACCTTAATCTTTCCAAAAAAAAGTTATCTAGGTCTTATATTTAGGAACGGAGGGAGTATTATACAATATTAGGGGTAATTTGGGAAAAATTTGAGAAAAATTAGAAAGTTATCTTTTATACTATCTCCAGTCCTAAATATAAGACCTAATTGACTTTTTTATGGAGAGGTTAAGGTTGTGAAATAGGCTATTAGATCATGACATATTTGATATATTTTAAGATTATACATTAGTTTATAGGTAAAATAAACTAATCTAGGGGAAAAAATTGGGTAAATCAATTTATAAACTTATTTTGCTTTTGTATAGGATTTTCTAAAAAAGTCAATTAGGTCTTATATTTAGGACCAGAGGAGTATTTAGGAATAAATTGAAATTTGAAAGTAATAACGGAGCGAGTAATTGAGTTGAATTAAGCATACTTAATTTCCAGTAAGGTTAAGAGACATGAATGATAGTGATACCCGATGTCAATGACGTGGCAGGGTTTGGTGATGGTTTTGTCAATGGCTTGGCGGTAAGCAGCGTTTCTGGTAGAATCATTGAGCATGTCTAAATAGGAGGTTGAGGCGAGAAAAGGGTGGTGAGAGTTATGAGAAAGAGTTTCTGCGTCGTCTTCGTCGATGACGACCCATTCGGAGTTACCAGTGAGGGGATCAAGCTTGAGCTGCAAAATGCGCTGTGAGCTCATGTTTCGTACAAGAGAGAGTGCGTGATGGAGGGTGCCTAGGGTTTTGCGGAACGCGGGAAGCATTGACGAGGGAGACAAGGCATTGTTAGTGAAGATTGTTCATTTTAAATTTTAATTTTAATGAGTTAAATAAATATTCAAATTTCAAAACTATTTTTTATGACTACAATCCATAAATAAAACTCACACTTACTTTTATCCATGGTACTATTCTAAACTGTTTCCATAAAAAAAAATGGTATTCTAGAGTCTAGATTGGCTTAGACAATCTCTTTTCCCCATACAAAGATAATGTGTATTTGGTTGGACTTATTTTGCTTAAATAAACCGCTTATTTTAAAAAGGTGGCTTATCTTTAATTAGATTTCTAAATGTCATTTAGTTGAAGCATAATAGTGCGGTTCACATAGAAAAAATTGTTCAACCTCAACATTTTATCAGAGACTCTCAATCTTTATAGTCTCATTCTCCTCCATGCCTTTTCATCCAATTCATGTCCTCATGTCAAATCCAATGTGCTATCTTCAGTAAATTATAATAAATGGATATGAATTATTAGGAAATGGGGATTTAATCCTTCTTCACATTGTCACATCTTCCTTAGTTTTGATGGGAGTCCACTTTAGACTCCCTCTTAGCAATGACATTTTGTTCACCCTCTTTTACTTGTTTACAGATGACTCTAAATTGGATTCATTGTTTAAGATATCTCATGGAAAGCCTCATAGTTTGAAACATTTAAAAGTGATCGATTGATTTTTCAAGATGACTTCTAACAATGCACCACATCATAGTTAAAGATATTGCAGAACATTTCAAGTCTTTTTGTTTAATTAAGGATTTTTACTATGAAATTTTACTATTGCTAGAAGCTAACACACTCTTCTAAACTCCTCATCCTCCTCCTTACCGAGTTTGAGATCAATAATAATTTTTCTTGGAGTAAAATATACTCAACAAAGGATGGTAGATTTGGCATGAGTGGATGATGATCGTTGATTAAATACTCCTCTGGATTCCTCTATAAAGATGAGGGGGGCAAAAATATCACTTTTGTATACCTTTTCATCAATAATTTACTCATATTTAGATTTTGTTGTTATTGTAGTCAAAATCAATTTTATAAAATTGTAGGGTAAATAAATAAATGTTCCTGTTAAAAGGAAAAATAAATAAAAGTTCATCAGGTTAGATGTTACTCCCTCCGATCCTAAATATAAGACTTAGTTGACGTTTTTTTAGAGATTAAAGTTGCAAAATAGGTTATTAAATGATGATATATTTGATACTCCCTCCGGTCCTAAATATAAGACCTAATTGACTTTTTTGAAAAATACTTAAAAAAAAGCAAAATAAGTCAATTATAAATTGATTTACCTAATTTTTTTTCCCTTAAACTAGTTTATTTTACTTATAAACTAATGGATAATCTAAAAATATATCAAATATGTCATGATTTAATGGACTATTTGCAACCTTAAACTCTCCAAAAAAAAGTTATCTAGGTTCTATATTTAGGACCAGAAATAGTATATTGTTAGAATATCCATTAGTTTATAAGTTAAATAAACTAGTTTAAGGAAAAATTAGATAAATCAATTTATAATTGACTTATTTTGTTTTTTATGTCATAATTAAATAGTATTATTTTGACTAATTTTAAAAAATTCAAATATGTAAAATTAATCATTTTAAAATGTGTATGATTATTTTTGGATCCAAAACTATTTTATTTTACCAATAAGTAAGGTACATCAAAATTAAAATTAATGGTGTGTTTGCATTATGTGATATTTTTCTTAAAATGAAAGTGAAGAAGGCAAAGGAATCAAAACTCCGTTGTGGATTGGTTGGTGAGAAGTTGCCCTACGAGAAGGCCAAAAAGGAGGGAAAGCGTAATAGGAGTATTAACGAAGAAGCATTAGGCATTAGGCATTAGGCATTAGGCATTAGGGCAAAATAATGGCGGGAATAACAGGAGCCTGCATTTTTTGTGACATTGCTCGCAAATCAACCTCCACTACCCTTCTCCACGCCGTCTGTTCTTTTCTTCTTCTCTCATTGTCTGATGGCATGAAAAATTTAATTTTTTTGATTGATTTATTTTTCTCCTTCTGATTGAGGTTTATAACTGCAGGACGACAAGGTTGTGGCATTTCAGGACATCAATCCATCTGCTTTCAGGTATTCATTCATTATCACTTTCCAGCCTGTGTGTATCTGTCCTTTAATTAATTAATTAATTAATAATTAATGACAATGCAATTATTTCAAATTCAGCGCTTCAACAGTTAGCTGTACCTAAGCTAGCTTAGCTAAATAATCAGGATGATTAGTTTTACAGAAGATCTAAAATAGGTTTCAAGTAAAGGATGTAACTATGTGAGTAATAAAAGAAAGATAACTAGTACTTCCTCGCGTCTAAATATAAGACCTACCTGACGTTTTTGAAAAATCCTAAAAAAACCAAAATAAGTAAATTATAAATTGATTTACCTCATTTTCCACTTAAACTAGTTTATTTGACGTATAAACTAATGAATAATCTTAAAATATATCGAATGTGTCATAAGTTAATAACCTATTTTGCAACCTCAATCTCTACAAAAGAAAAAGGCAACTAGATCTTAAACTAAGGACCGGAGGGAGTATTGTCTATCAGAACGTTTTTTTTTTCCTTCATAAGGAAAAGTTTTCATTGTCCCCCAGAGGCAGAGACATGGTCAGCAGTTAAATGTTTGATTACTAACAGTAAAAGACTTGGACTGTATGCTATTGCTATGCTTGCGTGAATTCTGTGTCTTACACAATGCTAGGAATAGAAATTCTCTCTCAATTGGTGCTCTTTCTTCAGATTTTTGAATGAGCTAGTTGCTGGATCTATTGCTAATCTTGATGGCACCATACTGTTGCATGATGAAAATTATCCTTAAATTTCTCAGGAATTCCTCATCAAACATTTTGATCTATCTAGATTGAGAAGAGATTATTTCCATTATCTTCAATTACAAAAGGATGGCTTTAACTCAGCATTTAAATATCTATAATAAATAAAGATGGTTATAGCCCTATGGAAGCTAACGAAATGGAAATTTTGGTGGATGTTCAGCATTTGTGCTTACAATTGTTGTAGATGGTTCTGTTTTGACAGATTTTATAAATAACTCAATCCTTACTTAGTTTTCTACTTGTTAATAATTGTCATGATTGCCTAGTTTAACCTTTATTGAGGAAATTAACTTCATTTGATAATTTTGTTAGGCATTACTTAGTTATTCCTGTGGAGCACATTCCTACTGTCAATAATCTCCATAGGAAAATTGAGGATTACTCTTTAGGTAAGAAACTGATAGCTGCAATAACTTTAGCGTTTAAAGTGCATTCTCATGGGACAATTTCCTAGTTTGATGTTAGGATTATTTTTTATATCCAGTGAGTCATATGTTAGATGTGGGGAAAATGCTATTACTTCGAGACGCACCTCATGCCAAGCACCACAGGTACTGTCTCATTTTGCACAAACCAATGGTTATTATTATTTTTTCCATATTTACACTATTAGGTTGATTGAAGATGTTATTCACCGCGGCATTTCCTTCCACTAATTCACCTGTTCATTGGAGATGTTGACAATATTCCGAAGCAATTAACTTTGTTTAGGATGGTGTCTGATATTTTTCTGTTAAAACTGCTCATGAATAGCAGGATAGTGTATACTCCATTATGTTATTATTGTACGGTTGCTTGTCAATGTCTATGCAAAATTGCAAAGTGGGTTGTAGAGATCTGTAGAAGGTTCAAAGGTCATTTGTTCATGATTTGAATTGCCTTTATGAACCTATATTGCTGCATGTCTTTTTAAGGCTTTTACCAAATACCAGTATGTAATTCCGCTGTGTTATTCAAACCTGATAGTACTGTTGTTAATAAAAGGGAAACTGGTAATACTTACAATGAACGCACTGAAGGCACTTGAACAATAATTTGCAGCACATCACACCATTCTTCTGGACTAATAGGTTGATTGGACCTGTATTTATTGCAGTACTTAGACTAAACATTACAATGAGGTTCTTTCTGACAGATTTGGCTTTCATCAGCCTCCAGTGAACTCTGTTAACCACCTACACCTCCATTGTTTGGCACTACCTTATACGCCCAGGTATACTATCTATATCATTCTGTTAGTGTATCCTTAAATTAAACCTGTCCAATTTGTTGCGTCAATATTTACTACATAACTGAAAACAGATGGAGATGCATGAAATACTTGTCTTTGGGACCAGTTGGTTTTATCGAAGCAGATAAGCTTCTGGAGAAGTTAAAGCCTGCCATCTCCGTGCCCTAAAATGTACAAACTTCTCGCAATGACTGGTTAAATCTTGGCTTTCCATCATTTTAAGATGCTTGATAGTTACTCCTAATCCCGTTGAAACATACCCCTCTTAGATAAGCTGATTGATAATGTTTGTGGTTGACTTTATATCGAAAAACCTGTAGATAATGTAACTCTGTAATATTCATCCTACATGCGGAGTAGAATCAATAATAAGATGCTTATTATTTATATAGTGCTCAGGGAATGCCCTGGCCTATAGAAACCAAAGTCACTGGTGTAGTATATAAGTATTCAGCATTGTTCTAGCACCTCAATAATTTGCTGTTTTTATTCCCATGTTTATCTTTGCCTAGTTGTCACTTGAACTTTGTCTTTATAAGTGGACTCAGGGGATTTAAAATTATATGCATATAATTCAGAGCTACGGAAATGGAGAATCTGGATTTCCTGTAGTGTCAGAGATATTGCGTGCGTGGATGGCATGCAAGTTATTGGTGTGCACTATTATTATGTTGATTTTACTCACGAACACTATGATTGACGCTCTAAATTATTTGAGCTGCTTACGTGTCGCTGGTTGAAAAACATTTAGACAGAGACATGGGCATGAGAAAGTTGATTAAAATGTAACCTTTGACACGATTGAAAGAAACAATGATGGAGGAAAGGAAAATAATGGCTTATGGCATTCATGAAGCAGCTGACGTTGACATTGGGGTTGGGCAATATGGCTTCTTTATAGCCGTGCATTGCTTATTTCTATGTTTTATAACACATTTATGGGCATATGGCCATGATTTAATAGAATTCCTCCTCTATCACTATTAAACACGAACGTGAGGGTATGAAACCGTATGCAAAGTTAAGTTACCTCTACTTAAACTAGTTAGTAAATGCTTTTGATTTTATGTCAAAGAAGGCTACTTGTTGATTCTTTAGTGGACAGCGTCATCAAATGGATTTTTTCAACCATGTAGCAGAGAGAAATTCTCTTAGAAGATTTCAAGCATAGACCTCCATTATTCAACTAATGTTGTTTCCCGCCCTTTTATTAAAATAACCAATGAAGTCCATCCACGTAGATATTTTTACCGCAAGTATAAGTATCCCTGCAAAAAGGTAGCAAAAGAGAGTACTGTCACTTTCAAATTCACGACAACGTCAGCATCAATAGTCATTTTATGACCCGTGTTTCCAACGAGGCTTGGATATTTTTACAGCAGGAAGTTATGAAGATATGATGTTCCAATCCGGAGTTGAATTAAGAGCCCAGAACAACTGGCATTCATCACCTGAGATTACTTAATCTGAAATCATATTTTCACCCTAACTTTAGAACTTATTTCTATAATTCTTTGCAAAACATCATATTTCATTTCCGGTTTTCTCTCACATTAGAAGAAGAAAACACAATAGGATTAATTTGGTCCACAATTTAAATGTGGGTATACGTCAAAAGAAGTTTGAATGGAGTAGAGAAATGGGATTCTCCAGAAATGGGCCACGTAATAATTGTATGATTGGAGCTTTCTGAATTGTCTACGCGTAGCCGAATATCTTCCCATCTTCTTTCTGGGGATGGCCTACAACTACACACTTTGGAAGCATTATGCTAATGCCCATTATTTGTTGCAGAAAATCTTCATATTCTTCCTACTCGTATTAATGCCAGCAGAGACAGAAGCAGACTCTTCATACTAATTTAATTTTTAGGATTGGTGTACCATCCATTAGGTAAGGACTCTTTACTCATCACTCATTTAGATTGATGGCTTTATCTTTTATTTTGCAAAAAGTCACTAATGCTAGCTCTGCTTTTTAGTATATATTGTTGACCCTTTCAATATAAAAATAAGAATAGGAATAATCATCTGTGCTTCTACACTAGTTTTGTATACCGAATCCAGCACTAAAGAAACATAGACAAGCATACTATATTAAGCTAAACATTAATAGAGCCAGCAGGCATAAGGATATTGGATTAGGGGGGAAATCATATTTTAGTGTTTGTATGTTAAGACTTAAGAGTCAATAATTAGTGACCTTTTTTTATGAGCCACTGAATTGGCTATCCCCTACCATTACCAACCATCCCAGGTTCTATGGTTTATATATTTTCAACTTATGGCCCTCTCGTTGGTTTATATATACTTTATACATGGTTGTAATCCATATCCCTACACTACTTTTTCAAGCATATTTATGTTGCTAGCTTTTTAAACAAAATAAGCAATAAGCGTGCTTGTAATAAATTCTGTTTGACTCTGATTTTAAAGAATGAGTTTGATTAGTTTGGCTACCCAGCTACTATAGATGTACAGCTACCACACGGATTTAACTAGTTCTAGGGATAGATGTTGCTTGCTCAGTTTGTTTAGTCCTTAGAATAATACTCCCTCCGGTCCTAAATATAAGATCTAATTGATTTTTTTAGAAAATCCTATAAAAAAGCAAAATAAGTTAATTATAAATTGATTTACCTAATTTTTTCTCTTAGATTAGTTTATTTTACCTATAAACTAATGTATAATCTAAAAATATATAAATATGTCATGATTTAATAGTCTATTTCACAACCTTAACCTCTCCAAAAAAAGTCAATTAGGTCTTATATTTAGGACTGGAGTAGTATATGCTTTTTTGGTTTCAAGTATAAGGCACTTTTTTAGTTTATCAACTACTAGTATATCTTACGTCTAAGATATTTAGCCCCATCCATGTCTCTAAATTGGATAGAGGTATCTTACGTCTAAGATGGCATCAAGTGTATAATTGTTTATACCGTCTTCAACATGATGAACTTGTGAAGAAGCTTTGCGTTTTTTAATCGGCTAAAGAAGCCTGGCATTTATTAACACTTAATTGGCTATCCTGTATAAAATTGCAATTATCATCCTGGGTCCTTATCAAAATGATACCATCGGGTCAATCTAACTTAGACTCCACAAAGTATGTCATCTCATAGAACAATCATTTTGACTGGTAAAGTGTCCTTTGTGAGGATGAGACGCCCAAATAATTGATCCTAATCTGGCAGGCTAAAACACTAATTGGCTGTATTACTAGCCCTTTGATGTAGACGGCTTCTCGTTGAACATTGACGTGGATTGCTATCTCATTATATTTTAATTAATGGTCAGTCCATTGCAACGTGTGTTTAAAATATGCACTGAATTTGATTATGGGGCCGACGTACCCAAAACCACTGAACTTATCCACATTTTTACAAGTGCTATCTCCATACAGAATCCAAGAAATGGGTTTGGGTAAAAGTAAGTTGGCAAATAAAAAGGAAAAAAAAAATATCACTCCAAGGTAACTTTAGATGTTAGCCCCTACTATCCATTCTCAACACGAGTTTTTCGTATTCTTTTTAATATTCAAGAGCAAACACTTGTAACATGAAATTACTAACAATATTGAACCACTAGCCGAATAATAGAAAATTTCAAATCACTAAATTATAACCGTAGTGATTCTCATTTTTGACGCTCAATCAAATTCTGCGCCAGCCATCTGTTGTTTTTTGTGCTTTGTTTATCTTAGTAGGATAAATGCCTATCCTTCTGTTTTCAAACAACTAGCGGCCTAAAGTATTGTTTAGAAGAATCCATTAACAATGCCAAAATTTAATGATAAAAATAGCCACGAAGATTCCTTACTCAAGTATCAAGGGTCACAAGTTCAAAAGAGTTTTGGGGCTGTCCAGAACCACCATGGAAAATTAATAATAAAGTAGCAAAACGAGCCGAATATGCAGTGATGAGTCATCAAATCAATGTGAGTTAAGGCGTTATTTGCTTAAGCAGGCAAATCAAAAATTCACTGCCACCTACCTTCCTTACACTTTCCTCAGACTTCATTCATTAACAAAGCCAATTTGAATTAAATTCGTAATGATTATCAAAATATATCACCTTTACTTCACGACGACAAACCTTTGTCCTCGAATGCGCCCATCTTTATTCTCATATGTTTTCTTTATTCACCCGTTTAGATAATTTAGAATTAGAATTTGATTTTATTTTTTTAAAAAATTAATACACAATCTAAAAACAAATGCAAATGTTTTAAATAAGATCAAGACTCTTTATGATTGCATAACTCTACACAGTACACACTCACTTATTTTTTGGAACCATAATCACTCTTGTGTAAGGGAATTAATCACAATCAAGTTTGAAACAATCATCAAATAAATGAAATTCCAAAGGATTTTAGTGATATAAAATGGTTTGCTAACAACTTGATAGTTTTCAATAACTGTACTCCTTAAGTTATCTATGATAACTAAAACTTTTAGAAGGTTACATTACCATACTCAAATGAGTAGTTGCTTTTAATACCTACTCCCGATCATTTTATTTTTGTTTAGAGTCTTCGATGTCCGGCCCAACCGACTAATCTGAAGTCACCGCTGGGTTTTCCCATTTTGGGGTGACGACTTCCCAAGGATTCGAACTCGTGACCTGGTGTATATGCGGTGTCTTACCTTCCCATTAATATAAGAGACTAAAATTGAATGATTTTCATCCAAAATAGTCGTATAAGAGTTCAACATACACTCTCTTTTCATTTAATATGTTTTTTTCCTACTTTACCCCTAATTAACTTTTATGTCTATTAAATGTCAATATATTTCTCTCTCCTTGTGGATAATATTAAAAAAAATTAACTTCACATATTTTTTTAATAAACATCGTCTTATGATTTTCACCAAACAATTTTCTTTCTCCTGGCTACTACTTATAAGCCTCATTTCCTCTCCTCTCACACCCACTCTCAAATTCAAAAACTTGTCATCTCTCATGGATTCCTCTCCCCTGTTCCTCCTGTTCATCCTCTGCTTCTCCTACTCACCACTCTCCTCATCACAAACCCTCCTATTCCCTCTACAACACTCAATCTCCCCAACCCAATTCACCACCACCCACCACCTCCTCAAATCCACCGCCGCCCGCTCCGCCGCCCGCTTCCACCGCCACCACCGCCACCGCCAAGTCTCCCTCCCCCTCTCCCCCGGCAGCGACTACACTCTCTCCTTCAACCTCGGGTCCCACCCTCCCCAGCCCATCACTCTCTACATGGACACAGGCAGCGACCTCGTATGGTTCCCATGTTCCCCCTTCGAATGTATCCTCTGCGAAAACAAACCCAACCCCTCCCTCCACAACAAACCCCCCAATATTTCCCAAAGTACCCCTATCTCATGCAAGTCCCCTGCATGTTCCTCTGCTCACTCCGCTCTCTCCTCCTCCGACCTCTGCGCCATTTCCAAATGCCCCCTAGACAACATCGAAACATCGGATTGCTCCTCCTACTCCTGCCCTCCTTTTTACTATTCCTACGCTGATGGCAGCTTAATCGCTCGTCTTTATCGTGACACTTTATCAGTCTCACATTCGACAAATCCTATGTTTCTTGAAAACTTCACCTTTGGTTGTGCACATACCACGCTTGGTGAACCTACTGGGGTCGCTGGATTTGGACGTGGGGTCCTTTCTTTGCCAGCTCAGCTTGCGAGCTTTTCTCCTCAGCTGGGTAATCAGTTTTCGTACTGTTTAGTTTCTCATTCGTTTGATCAAGAACGAGTTCGTCGTCCGAGTCCACTCATTATTGGCCGTTCAGATGAGAAGGAGAGATTAAATGATGGAAGTAATGAATTTGTGTACACTTCTATGCTTGAGAATCCAAAGCATCCGTATTTTTACTGTGTTGGACTTGTGGGGATATCTGTAGGGAAGAAAATTATTCGTGCGACGAAAATGTTGAGTGTGGTGGATAATGAAGGAAATGGGGGTATGGTTGTCGATTCTGGTACTACGTTTACTATGTTACCAGCGAGTTTGTATAAATCGGTGGTGGCTGAGTTTGATAAACGAGTTGGGCGAGTTCATGAGCGAGCTAGTGAGGTGGAGGACAAGACTGGACTTGGTCCGTGTTATTATTTGAAGAGTAGTAATAATAGTAATAATAAAATGGTGGATATAATCCCGAAGGTGACGTTGCATTTTGTGGGGGGCAATTCTAGTGTGGTGTTGCCTAGGAAGAATTATTTTTATGAGTTTTTGGACAGTGGGGATGGGACGATGGGGAAGAGGCGTGTGGGGTGTATGATGTTGATGAACGGTGGAGATGAGGCTGAGTTGGAAGGTGGGCCCGGGGCTACTTTGGGGAATTACCAGCAACAGGGTTTTGAGGTGGTGTATGATTTGGAAAATAAGCGCGTGGGTTTCGCTAAAAGGCAATGCGCGTCGCTTTGGGATAAGCTTAACTCCTAATGCAGTGAGCTGCAGAAATGGAATTCCGGGCCACTCGGGTCGGGTCGGGTCACATGAAATGGACTTAGCATAATTAGTGACGTTTGGAACTCTCGATTGTTCTTGGTTGTAATTAGGAAAGGTTTAGGCTACTTTATGTTTAGCTTCTGGTATTCTTTTTCTGTAAATACGCACTTTAACTTTGGCACTTTGTATGAAAAGCTGGATGAAGGATGTAAGAAGTGAAGTGTATGTATAGTCCAAAAGTTGTGTTATGTAATGAAAATTGTTGTGATGCAAGTGGACGTAAATAATTGAATGCATGTTGTAGATACTAAGCTACGTTTGTCTGAGAACAAGTGGAGTATTTTGATTGGTTATGGGGAATGGTGTTTGGAATAGATGAAATTAGAAATTGACAAACTAGTTATGGAAGAAGAACGATAGGAGATGAACACAACCAAGCAGGGGAAGGCTTATTAGATGTAGCGAGCTCTAAATGTAGGGACCATTTTGAAACTTTGAATGTAGACTCATTCATTTTTTTTCAGTGCAAAAACTATTGACTCGAGGTTATAAGTGAGGCTAAACTCGCACTCTCCCACTTAAAAGAGAAGTGACATACTATTGAGTTAGGAGACCCTTAGTTGTAAACATATTCTTTAACTTTATCATGTTCATCATCCCATGATTTTTGTATTAGTGTTAAAAAACACTGAATGAAGACAATTGTTCTCATATATCCCTTTCGTCTATTATTATGTTCCGAAAGGAGATGTTTATATTGTCAATTCAAACAACGTACACTCATATTTTGCTATTTGGAGGATTCAAAGACAGCACACCACGTGAATTAAATAAGGGGTTGACATGGCGTATTAGTAAGACACGATTAAATGAGGCGGGGGGGATGGACAACGATGTAAGGATTTTGGCAACAACATCAAAATACATAATCAATTAATGGGAACAAAAGGGATATTCACGGGATTGTGTGGGTAATGTAAAATGTAGGGGGTGTTAAGAAAAAGGAGAACATGATTTGAAGTTGAAAGGCCAAATTGCACAAGTGGGTAATAGTTTTTGTCAGATTGTGGGAGGAGGGGCACATAAAAATGGCGTGGGAAAATTCATGGACAGCGTACACTCCCATGTCCACGCTCCTCCTTAGTATCAGTCAGCTTACCTTATTCCGAATGAATGGGTTATAAAATAAAATTAAAACATAAATGAGAAACCTTTATGATAAAAAAAAAACTAGTCACTACTGTATCCAGCTGTAGTTCGCAACTTCGCATTAATTTGGTTCTCTGGTTTGCGATCAGATGATCTTCTCCCTTGGTCCAATCATATCCGCTCTCTTGAACTTCATTGACTTTATCAGTTCGCTCGAATAAATAATGGCTTTAATGCCCACGGGTGTACAAACTACAAATATACTCCTTCCGTAGCAGCTAAATAAACACTTCATTACTTAAGAAAACGTGTGAATCTTAGTTGAATGTTTAAAGTTAATGATTTTTTTTCAATATTGTCTATATTTATTATGATATTTTAAGAGGAGAAATATATAAGCATTAATAAATATGAAAGAGAGTTAGGGTGAAAGTAGGAAAAAATGCATTAAATGAGGAGAGAATGTGAGATGAACTCTTATATTTTGTTCAAAAAAATATTTAAACTTTGGCTCTTAAATTAGGGACCGGAGGGAGTAATATCATACTCGGTCTGATTCCTTTCTTTCTTTTTTTATTACACCAATTTCTTTCTAAATATATAAGATTTTTCTATCTAATTTAATTAAATTAATGATGTTAATTAATTTAGTTATTACCACAATATTACCAATTAACCTTAATAATCTAGCTTTATCCTCATTCTAACTCTCTTATTTTTTTATTGATCATTATTAAGGTTAATGTATGGAAAATTTGGGAACAACTAAAAATAGATATTATGTTTAGAATTAAATTTACCTCCTCAAAAATGTCTTATAACTCGAGGAGCAGTAAATTATAATTATAAAAGCAAATTGAGGTGCAAAAGATTACTGATTAAACCCAGATTGTCTGATGAATCAACCTTTACCCCGACGAACTGGCAATGTTGCGGAGCCAAAATAAGTGAACAGCTCAATTTAATAGCGATATGGAGTGATCCAGGGTAACTCAGACTAACCTAGGGTGAGCTATTGAGTTTTCTTTTTCTCGATTTGTGCGTGTCATCCTTGACCAGGGGCCATGCTAATATTCTCTGTATGGTTCCAACTTTATCGGATGTCCCCGAAGGGACAACTATTGAATTTTCTTTTTAATTAGAAAAATGGTGTTCAAAATCAAAAATTTTGCATTTTTCTTAATGACAGTTTTTATACCAATCACTGTTATTTTGGTGATGAAAGGATTGTTAATAGGAATAATTCGCTATCATTTATTTATTTGATGGCATTTTACTGGAAAACTATTTGATAAATTATTGACACTTGTGTCAATAAACTGTAGGGATCTACCATTGAGGTTGTATTTTTGCCAGACTACCATTGAGTTAACATATCAAAGAAACTGTAAATATCAATAATGTTGGGTGAATGATTATTTTGTAGTTGAAGGAAATGGACATTTATTTTAGTGTTTGGAGTGTACGATGAGCTAGCAACTTATAATGTTAATGGTACCTTTATATTTCTTATACGACTAACTCTTGAATTGACTCCAATCCAAGCCATTACTTTTCTTATCTGATTGTCTTGACCGGTTGAGATGTTTCTAGAAATTGGTAACTTAACTTTTTTATAATAAAAAGTTTAGGAGAGTTGGATTTTGGGGTTTAGGAGAGTTGGATTTTGGGCTCACCGGAGTCAAGGAAAATCTTCAGGCATAAAAAGTACTTATAAAGGTACTTATGATCACTCACCAACAATATCCTAACACCAACCAATCTTTTGCTGGCAAGATTTGATAACTTTACAAGTGTAAAATATAAAAAGACGAGAAAATGGGATCAAGCACGCTCGTATACGGTGAGCCAACGATGACATGGAAGGAAGGAGCAAGCTTCATGCAACGAGAAATTTGTAGGGACCCTACTATTGCATTGTACTAGTATTTATATATGAAGTGACAAATCATAGACACAAACATAATATTTTACTTTGGAATTTTAATCTAAGAGCCCATTTAAAAAAAGGTAGCTGGTGCAAAATTTATTATTTTTTCAATATTTTCCTTTTCTTAATACTAATAGTATAAGACTATAAGTTGAAAAAAAATCACCTACTGATACGATGAATGATCTGATGACGCCACGGAGGAGGTGTGGTGTGGAACTGAGGAAGGAACAAGTGGAAGATGGAGGGGTTTAAATTCCATGCTCAGCCATAGGATGAGAAACTCTCATCCCTAAGAAGCAATCTGGACCATAGATAAAAAGTGAATCTTGGCCATTGAAAAACTAAAGCCATCAAATTACAATTAAGTCCATCCCTCTCTCCCAGCTACCAACCATCCCTCGAACCAAACCTCTCCTCAATGACCCAACCCTCGCCGCCGACGACGGTGACCACTGCAGCGACGGCGGAGGCGTAAGCCCACAATACCCAACTGAATATCCCACATTACACGCATTTACAGAGATTGCCACATGCCCACATTCAACGCAGCCCTCTTAAAACAATAAAATGGAGGTTATCACCCCAGATCTAAAGAAATCAACTTAATTTGTAATAGTCATTTCTTGATAGACATGTTCCATTTAAAAGTAGATTTTTTTATATTTCCTGGGTTTGTGTTCTTTGTTGACTTGATGAAGTTGGTGACATAGGTGGAAGAAGTGGGTTTGTGTTTTGTTTGTTCAAGAACAAGTTTGGTCTGCATTGGGGGGAGGGATGGTGGCTAGGGGAGAGGGATGAACTTATTTGTAATTTGGTGCCTTTAGTTTTTAAATGGTCAAGATTCACTTTTTATCAATGGTCCAGATTGCTTCTTAGGGATGAGAAGCCAATTTCTCATCCTATGGCTGAGCAGGGAATTACAACCCGGAGATGGAGGCACTGCTTCGAAGCCTGGATACAGCTATTTCACTTCTTCCCATGCCCCTCATTCATTCTCTTTCTTCGACCCTTCCTTTTCACCACTTTCACCTACTCCTACTTCCCCACGCATACAATAATATCCAATCCAATCTTATCCACTTTCTTGTTTTTCTTGCTGTTTCCATCTTCATATTTAAAAATCTTTTCAAATAGAAACATACATGATAAATTGGTCTCAAACCAGACACTGCATCACTTGTGTTCAATTCAACTTGGTTAATTTTTTACTCCCTCTCTTTGTTGCTAAATATAAAACCTTTTTTATGAGATAAATTTGTCTCTAAATATGAGTCATTTTTCTAATTATTCTGAATTATCCTCAAAATGTACATTGATATTAAACATGCAAAAAGGAAGAGTGAGGATAAAAGTAGATGGTTAGGGTGAATTGATAATTTCATATGATAATAACTAATTTAACTAACATTTATAATCTAATTAAATTAGATAAATAAATAATATATTTAGAAGGAGAGTGAGTATAACTAAATTGCACAAAAATATGTATATAGAAGCAGAATGAATTAGTAATAGACAATTCGCAATGAACCAAAATAAATGTGAGAGAAAGATGAAAAATAAACAATTTCTACAAAATCCCCATTAAAAAGGCCACACACGCATGAATAGCGTTAACTTTTATGTTTCTGTATTGACGTTGACAGAACCATATCTCCAACACTGTACGCAATATATACTTCTGAAAAAAAATTAACTGCATATATGACATAATGTTTGGAAATTCAGGGGATCGAATCCAGAACCTGATGTCATAGAAAGTGTACATAAAAGTGTCACTGACTTCAGCATGTAGGAAATATCTACTCACTATCACTATGAGAAGCTATTGGAAAGTAGATATATAAAATGATAAAAAAAATGTATGGAAAATGTAAACATATGAGAGGCTTCTAAAAAATCTATGATTATCTACCACCAGCCATGGTTTTAAGGATTACAAACTACTCTATTATGAAAAAAATTGAAGGTGTTTAGATGGGCTAACAATAAACATAGCTTTAAAGGTTACAAATTATTCTGAAATCACTGGAATATTTGGCTATACTACTTTTAAAACCATGGTCTAACTCCTTTCATGGTTTCAAAACTGAAAATAGGGCTCTAAATGACTGCTCCAATCTAACATTTCAAATATAGGTAATGCTTCAACATGGGCTAGCTTTTAGTCCATCCAGATAATGAAATAGCCTTCAATGTAACACTGAAGCCCAATTAAGTTGATCCATAAACCTTCAAAGGGCCCAAACAACAAGATCCCTTGACCACGTGGGGCTAGGAAATCTGTACACATTATTCATGAGTTAAATACCAAATAGGCCCCAGAAGTATGCCACCAATTTCAATTCCACCTAAGGAATGTTTTTTCACAATTTTACCTAGGAAGTTTGAAAACAGAGTAATAATGTAATATTGTCTGTTTTGTTAATTCCATTAATTTGAACCATTTGAATAATGTACATTAATTATGGGTGTTCACGAGACAAGACGAGACCTAGACACCCTCATCCCGCGCCACGTTCCAAAAAAGAATCGAGACATGTTTTCACTCTCGTGTCCTGTCCCATCCTGAACTTTGTCCCATCGGGACAGGACATGAAAATCCCGAAATCTTTTTTGAATTTTTGTATTAAAAATTATAACATTTTTTGTAACAAATAAAAAAATTAGTTCAATATTACTTATATAATACATCTTATACAATATATTATGCAAGATATTTATTTGAATCTTATTTTTCATAAAAAATGTCATATATACTCTTACACGATACAAATGACACATGTATTTTTTTTTAAAAAAAATATACATATATAAAATCACAAACATATATACATTTAGAACGTCATCAGGTAAAAATTTGCACACCATTGTGTTAATAGTGTCATCTATAATTTCATGGAAACAGATTTAACATGTCAACAATGCTCCATTTTAGATCTTTTAGCAACAAAGTGAGACCAAAAGGATTTCTAGGGTGGAATTGAGAGTGATGACTTACTTGGGGCTATATTTGGTATTTAATCCCATTGGTCATAATTCAAATACAGAACTTCCTTTCTTGTTCGCGCGGTTTCTTCAGAACAAAAAAACAAAGGAAACAAGCTTGGAAGAAATATAGAAGCAAAGCAAAGCAAAGCAAAGCATGGAATTGGATCCTCCTCATCCTCATCCTCATCCTCATCCACCTTCCTCTATCCTCCATGCCCCTCTCACTTTCTTCTTCCTCACATCAATCCTACCTCCTCCTCCGTACGCAACTCAGTAATTTCCTTCTCTCATTTCAAATTCTCCTTCAATATTATTCCATAATTAACTACTGCTGATTAAAATGTATGTATTTTCAGTAATCTCGAGGATAAAGAAGGCCATCTGGTCACTAATGAAGCTGAAAGACAAGGACATAGTGATACAGGAATCTCCGGCCGTACGGAAGAAAGAGCTCGGCGGCGGAGTTTACGATGGGAAAGCGAAGATTCTTCATCCACCGATTGAATCATCGTGGGAGCTTCCTTCGCTGAAAGAGAACAAGAAGAAGGCTTTTCCTTTGAAGTTTCGCGAGTCGTTGAAGAAACTTCGAAGGAGCAAAAGCATGCAAGTGATTTTAGAAGGAGCTCGTGATTTCAAAGATGAACACATTGTTGACTCTTTTAGGGACATGCTTTTTGTTGAGGGCCTCTTGCCTCCTAAGCATAATGATTATCATACGCTTTTACGGCATGTTAATTATCTTACTAATCATTATTTTTATTATATGTGCTTCTAATTTGCTGGTGTATGTGTTTGATAATTAATAATGCTATTAATTACTTTCTGACTTAAGGTTTTTGCGCATGAGGGATTACGATGTCATGAAAGCCAAAGAAATGTTTCTCAATTTTCTAAAATGGCGGCAGGACTTTCGCGTAGATATGCTTCCCAAGGTGAATAATATATACTACACCTCAGGTTATAAATATAAGATCTAATTGACTTTTTTTTAGAGATTAAAGTTGCGAAATAGGTTATTAAATGATGACATATTTGATATATTTTTAGATTATCCATTAGTTTATAGGTAAAATAAACTAGTTAAAGGGAAAAAATTAGGTAAATCAATTTATAATTAACTTATTTTGTTTTTTTAGGATTTTCCAGAAAAAGTCAATTAAGTCTTATATTTAGGACCGGAGGGAGTATATGGGAGTAGACATTATCTTGTGAGATGATTTATTCTTTTTCGTAGAATGGAAAAAAATTATTTAATTTTTATGTAAGATGTAAGACAGTCCATATGAAATGTTGACCTTAATGAGTGATATGGTATCTCACGATCAGTAGCAGCTGGAACATTTTTATAAACAGTCCCCTCCGTGCTTAATTGATCTGAAGCTGACATCCAAATATTTACCATTTGATATTAGAGGATCTGTAATTATAGAGCACAATTAGTAGAAAGAAAATCAGGGTCTCTTCAAAATAGTTTTTTATTATTGCTCTAACTTAGTCTGTTATCAACTGGTTACCTCCCATCAAAATTACCGACGATCAAATAAACCTAAATAAAACCTCTAATTTTATTGGTCTACACTACCTAACAGTTTCAGTTCCCGGACTATTAGAAAAAACATAATCACTTATGCCAGATGCCTTGTTTTAATTGACACATCCTGCATAATAGTGGTTTTTTGTTAAACACCGCCCGGTGATCCGGTGCCTATGGGGAGAGGGGGTGAAGCCCACGCACCAGCTCAACCAAATGATTTTTTAGTTTCACATGACATTGTTTGAATTACGAATTCTGGTAAGGCTCCGGATTTGATTCTATTCTGGACATATTCAGGAATTCAAATTCACGGAGTACATGGAAGTAAAGAAATGTTATCCTAATGGGTACCATGGAGTTGACAGACATGGAAGACCACTGTATATAGAAAGACTTGGGATGATAGACCTTAAGAGGCTGCTGGAAGTGACCACAATTGAAAGATATATCAAATTTCACGTGTCAGAGCAAGAGAAAACACTGAATGTAAGATATCCTGCATGTTCATTAGCAGCTCAAAGGCATATAGCATCCACCACCACAATCTTGGATGTGAACGGAGTGGTATGCACAACAATCATAGTTATTCGTTGTCTGTCAATTGTCATGGTTCTTTTCGTAACACTCTTGAATTTTAATGGCACATATCCAATTGATTATTCATTTCAAATTGTTGTTAGGGGATGTCCAATTTCTCCAAGCCTGCTAGATATCTCTTTACAGAAATTCAAAAGATTGATAGCAGTTACTATCCCGAGGTATATATCAGACTTATTTACATCGTGTGAATATCCATTAAATGCTTGAAACGAAGTTAAGCATATGTTAGCTAGAGCTGATCACATAATTCTTTACGAACATGTGGTTGAGTATTGAGTTAATTAACATGTTTATGAGGTTCTGTTTCAGATACTGCATCGACTGTATATTATCAATGCCGGATCTGGGTTTAGGATGCTGTGGAAAGCAGTGAAAGCCTTTCTAGATGTACGCACCCTCGCTAAGATTCAAGTAAGGACCATTATTTACAGTCAAACTTCATTAATTCTTTATTCATCTTATGTCACTGTGCAGCCTGGGTATTGAAATGCGAGATCACTGTTTCAGGTATTGGGTGCTGACTATCTTCATGTTCTACTTCAGGCTATCGATCCAAGGTAACAAGAAATTTCTTTACCTCATCTTATAACTAGACATGATTTGGCGTTTGTAGACATGAAACAGCTTTTTGATGAGGCTACTAACTTGGAACATTTGGTGGTTTGATTTTGCAGTAATTTGCCATATTTTCTGGGTGGGCATTGCACGTGTTCTGACTCTGGTGGTTGCCTGATGAGTGATAAAGGACCGTGGAATGATACCGAAATTCTAGAAATGATTCAGGTCCTTAACTTCGATCTGAGGATCCTTGCAACTTCTTAGAGCAATGAATTCCATTATTTTTTTTATCATGAAGATTCAATTGAGAGGGGAGTCTTAATTTAATTTTGTAGGCAATTTCATTGAGAGGAGAGATCAATGATAGTATCAATTCCGAAGAATCTTTGACGGCCGACAAGGCAAGAAGTGATTCACCTTTAAATGCCAAAAATTCTGTTTTTTTCTATGAATGTCCTATGATCTTTGTTGCTTGCTACTTAATGGGCTAAACTTGATGAAACATAGGTTGACAATGTCTTCCAAAAAAAAGATGACCACGCTGGAAAGAACATGGGACCAGGGATTGCTTGTAATGAGGCATTAAGGAAAATTGATGGGCTAGAAGCTGCTCTTGGAGATGTCACTTCTGTGAGTAATGTTTTAGACTATGCCATTCTCATAACAAAGCATCCCAAAATTTTAACCTCATATCTTTTGCATTCTACATGACAGAAAATGAAGACACTTGAAACCGCAATTGAAGACGTCAGAATGGTTAGCTTACAAGACCCTATCGATGTGAAATGACCTTTGTTCTGTTCTGCTGATGTGTTTTCTCTTTGCAGGCATTTAGAGAACTTGAACAACAAATAGAAAAGCCGACAATGAGGAAGGGAGAGTATTTGTATCTGTCAAACTGAGTTGAAAAAGAGCTAAAAAACAAAAGAAGTTTATCTATTCTTTTCAACCCCAATGGAATAACATGTACACGACTAAACCCTCCTCATGCCGACTATTATTTCTCGGTGATACCAATTAATGGTAATTGGAAATAAAGTATCTCTGGTCATCTGAATTGTGCAATCCATTGTAAGTTTAAATTTTGCAAATTTAACCAGGAAAGAGGCTGCATGAAAGAATTTGACTGCGCATAGCACAATAGAGCAGCCTGAAGTCCAAAACTTAAAAACTAAAATTATTTTTTTGTTAAGAAATACGTTGCACCATTTGACCCTGCAGGCTAACAAACAGGTTATGATCGCCCATTCACTATAATCATTTGTTATTTTATCCCCAATCCTACACTCCTTTCATATTCATCCTTAATACCTAACAGAGTAAGAGTTAACAAAGACCACATTCAGTACCAAAAGATAACACAACGGAAACCATATAACCTCTTCTATTATGATCAGTGAAGTTTATTACAAACTTGTTCACCCAAAAGTCCTAAGCACGAGGTACCGTGCACAACAACTACATAGGAAAAACACAAACTTGATGGACACATGGATTACTCATAGAAAACTTTCTCCAAAACCACGATCCTCAAGATTTAGCATATTTGCACAACGTGAGGAAATCACTCCACCTTAACCTGGAAAACATCCTCACGTTCTTCCTCCTTGACCTTAGGAATCTTAATCTTAAGCACACCATTCTTCATCTCAGCTTTAATAGCATCCATCTTATACAACTTAGGAGGAATATCAAGCCTGCTAGAATATCTCCTCACACCATCCTCCCCATCCTCTGATTCTGTCCCTCCTTCACCTTTGACAACCAGAGTGTTGTGCTCCACAGAAATCTTGACATTTTCTCTGTCAAGTCCAGGCATATCCATCCGCAAAGAAAGTGCATTCTCATCCTCCTTCACATCCCAGCCTCTCCTTGATCCAGCTCCAATCCCACGAGACGCAGCCAGAAATGGATTGTCCATGTCCAGAAGATTCAGCATCTGTGACAAACTCCTTGGCGGAGCAAATGGATCGAATGCATCTGCCACACAAAAACATAGGTCTTTGTTAAACTTTTATTCCTAAGAATCCTACAAACCAAAATAATACTCCATCCATCCGGTCCTAGATATAAGAGACTTTTATAGAAAATCTTATAAAAAAGCAAAATAAGTTAATTATAAATTAATTTAACTAATTTTTTCCTTACATTAGTTTATTTTAGCTATAAACACTAATGTATAATCTAAAAAATATCAAATATATCATGATTTTAATAACCTATTTCGCAACCTTAACCTTCCAAAAAAAAGTCAATTAGGTCTTATATTTAGGACAGAAGGTAATAGTAAATGTTTTATGAGTTCATTTGGCTTTATTAACTAAAAAAAATAAAAAAAAATCAATCAGCTCTTTTTATAAAGCTCTAATATATATGAGGGAGTAAGTGAGAATTACATTTTAGGCCAGGAGGAAGTATAACATGTGTACTTTAAGACAAAATATTAAATTATAAGTAAAATAAGTACTTAAAATAAGAAATCCAAACAAACAAATGAATTAAATTGAATTTATAGTTAAGTTGGTTAGATTTGGTGAGTAGTTTGAAAAATGAAGCATGAGGTATACATTTGATAAGATTAGGAAGCAGAGTATAAGGGTAAGGGTACCTAAAAAGGCGGGAACAGAGTCACGGCGGCGGGTGGCGGCGGAATCAGAACGGCGGTCAACATCGTGGTGATCGTAATGGGAGAGCTGTGCGTTGGTGTTGAAGGAGCGAGAGAGAGAGGGAGTGGTGAAGCGGATAAGGTTGGGAGCTGAGACAGTAACCCTTCTGAGAGCCATTGAAGGAAGCAGCAGCTTGGATCAAAAGCACAGAGATTATGTTGAAACTTGGAAGCCAAGCCAAGACAATTTGATTTGATTTGATTTAATTAATGTAGTGGAGAAGAGGGAGGGCGTGGGGTTTTATAGGAGGGCACGTACGTCATGATTTCTTGGGTGAGGGGTCAGCACATGTCAACGATACCTCTCCAGAATGTTCCAGACAAGAACCATGCCTCGCTGGTTCTAGAACTTTGTGGAATAGGGACCAACCGCTATTTCCGCTAAATCTTTATTACTATTACTATTACTATTACTATTACTATTACTATTACCCATTTTAATTTAATTTAATTTAATTAACCCACATCATTCTTGCTTTAGTCCCATCCTTGGTTACACATATAAATTGGCATGTACTCTCTCCGATCTTTAATATAAGAGTCAATCGCAATAAAAATGATGAAGAAAACATGTGAATTTTAGTTGAGTGTTTAGGGTTAATATTTCTTTTTCAATATTGTCCATGTTTATTATATACTTTTAAGAGAGAGAGAAAAATACATAAATATTAATATATATAAAAGAGAGTTAGGGCAAATTAGGAAAAACACATTAAATATGGAGCGAATGTGAGATAAGCTAATTATGTTAAACACCAAAACTAATTAAATTTTGGCTCGTATATTAGGAAATGAAGGGAGTATGAGTGATATGAAATCAAATCAAATGAAAAACGATAATATATGTTATTTTTTGAGTTCACAATACCCTACTTTCTCATTCAATCCCATAGAAACACTTTCATTTGGTTTTAGGAAATAAAGTGATAACATGGAAAGTGAAAAAGTGAAGATGGAAAATAGATATAAATTAGGTAATGATAGGAAAGTAAAGTTTGTATGATCCAAAAAAAAGTGAGATGTGGAGAGAAAACTTGTGGGTGCGAAATATTTGTAAATGACAAAAAAAAAACCTCCAACTTTCCTCACTTTTCCTTTTCTACACACTTTCATTGATCAACCAAACATGCCTCTCTTTTCTTTTATTTTTCACTGATTTTGTTTTTATTTGAATAAAGTTGTAGAACCGACTATCCTTATTTGATTCTCACCTTGGGAATGTATTTTATCATGACCTAAAAACTTATGTGCAGCCAACCTGATATATAGCTTTTTATGTTAAAGTTCGTTTGGATGACCGAAATTGAGAAATGGAATTGGAGGTGGGAATTGAGGGTAAGGGGTAAAGATCGAAAGTAGAGGTAAATTAAGTAATGATGAGATGTAAAAGTTTGTGTTCCTAGGAAAGGTGTGAGATGGAGAGAGAAAGTTTATGGGCCCGTAATATGTGGAAATTAGTTTTTCCATTTCTCTCTTTCAATTCCTTTTCCCATTTCTAGTGTACCAAACGGGCCTTAAGGTGCATTTTTTTAGGAGAGATTGCCGCCATCTTTCTGATAGTGTTGAGAGTAAATAATACTACCTTCGGTCCTAAATATAAGACCTAATTGACTTTTTATTTAAAAGATTAATGTTGCAAAATAGGTTATTAAATCAAGAAATATTTGATATCTTTTTAAATTATCCATTAACTTATAGGCAAAATAAACTAGTGTAAGAGAAAAAATTAGGTAAATCAATTTATAATTAATTTATTTTGCTATTTTTTTTAGATTTTTCAAAAAGTCAACTAGGTCCTATATTTAAAACCGGAGGGAGTAATTTTTTTCATTATTTGTACTTAACATTCATAAGCAGCATTAGGGGAGAGTAATACAATTTTTCTTCTAATATCTTTGATGGAGAAAAATTCTTCTAATATTCTCTCTCCCTTGTTCTAAGAGCTTATAAGACAAAGACACATATTAATAAATACTTGAAAGTTGAAAGAGATAAATGTCCAAAATAAATATTTTCTCAACTATATATTTATTTATGATAGGATGTATAAGAGAAATATATTGAGTAATAATAAATTAATAATGACATGAGTTAGTTGAAATATTTAAAAATAATCAAAGGTTAAACTGGAAAAAAATTAAATATTCTGATACACTATGTAGACAAATAACAAGAGACAAATTCATTCAAATTTTGAGCTATCAACATGATGATGGGAGCGTTACTTTATAACCATTTTTTTTTAAATTCATCCTCTCCTTGCAAATGATGGCCACTTGAAACATTCTCGTCCAAAAGGCAATTCCACTGCGTGAAGATGTATGCAACAAGTGATCCTTGTTGGCAGATAATCAATAATAAACCATACATGTAAAACAAACAAATGAACTTCCGTTCTTAAGTTACAAAAAGAATGCATGTTATCTAAAGCATGAGTCGATTCACAGTAAATCATTGCGCGACTACAGATTCATAGCTTTACCTCAAGTTTTCTATTTCAAATTGTTATCCATCAGGTTAAAAATAAGAGAAAAAAACACGACTTGCTGAATTAATCTATTTCCCTTTCGTCATCATTTCTCCACTGCCAAGGAACAATACCGAAATTATGATGAAATATTGATCACCAGAAATGCTTAGGTCTTCAAGATATAACCCAAAATTATGCCGAACAAACCAAATAAGATAACAAACACTATTGAAACTCCACCGCCACTTTTGTTGGCCTCACGCTTCAGCAGCTCCTGCAGCAGTTTCAAAGTAGCACAAGAATCAGGGTGATATATTGGACTGAGGCAGCAATTTTTCGTGGTCCATTTGAAAATATGTCTTCTGGACCACAGGTTTATCAAGGTTTACCAATACAGACTAGCTTACAATGTAAGTTGTGGAGCTAGCATGAAATCACATGAAGCCCACTAATTAACATGTTTCAAACACCCATGTCAGGGCAAAAGGGAAAAAATCTAACAGAAAACTTTACATTTTTTAACTTCACCTAAATTAACCTCTAACACTACAGGCCACCCTCCCCAAACCAATGTGAAATGTTAAGTAAACTAGATTAAACAACAATGCTCAGCCTCAGTAAAATCAAACACCAATCAGGTTCAGTCATAGACCCATGGGCAGCCATTTAAAAGATAAAGACTGCCATCTTCACATGATTTCAGCTGATTTCCTTTCATTTATGTTCAGAACTATGATAACAATGCCTTATAAAAAAAGAGCTATGATAACAATGTTACAGAGACTTATAGAAAATGGGATAATAAGTCCTATATAGAGTATTTAAGCGGGTTAGCTCAACAACTAGCTTTTGAAGTACTCCCCAATTTAAGTACCAACCACAATGTAAGGAAATAATACTATTAAATATTTCTGCTTGTAAATCCAATTCACTTTTCGCTCTTAATTTACCAATACATATAGATAAACAAATCAGCGATAAAGATTATTCTCTTGAAACCTAGTATAATTTGTTAATCACTTACCAGTTCCTGAACAAGCTTGTTATTTAGTTGAACGGCACTATTCTTTTCCTGAGTCAGCTTTGAGATTATAGCCTTTGCCTGCAACAAAAGCATTCACCATCAAAATAAAGTTGTCATATGGTACAAGCTCTAAAAATTATAGGCCAGACATGAATCACAGCCTGTGATCACATAATAGTAGAAACTCGTTGATTTTATCATCCATCTACCCGATAGCAATAAGTCATAAACAAAACTTGTTTGCACTAAAAAATTTGAACTCATCCCGCAACAGTGATCATAAAGGGGAACATATTGACCCTTGAAAATAACTGTCAAAATCATTATCCAGTTATAGGACAGCAATCTCCACTCCAAAGCGGAAAAATGCCGAATCATACATCATAGACCTGACCAAATCTAGAACTCATAATCAGGCCTAAATGTGTAAACTTGAAAAAGAATTCTTATGTGTGAATTAATGTACAAAATTAGCCTAAGAACAAGTTGCATTTCTTTATCCACGTAAACAAATTAATGTCAGAAATTCGCACCTGTGAGGCATTAAGCAACTACTTAGTAAAAACCATAATAAGCATATAAACTTGATCAATTTCAATGATATGAATGAAAAGGCTTGAAATATTCAAGAATGTGCACAAAGCAGAAAAACTTGATGCGAATATAAGTAACATTTAATTCAAATGTGTGAGCAAGGAAGCTTGAAGTCTCTAAGCTTCAAATTGAAAGAATACTGTCCAAACTCTTCAAAGTTAAGAGTGCAATATTCATTTAGGAAATTTCCTTTTGATAATGAGCTTAAACAATGAGCATATCAATGCTTCTTACTAGCACATTGTGCATGTGCATGTGCATGCGTGTGTTATCACAACTTGTTCAAGGGTGAATTGAATAGCCAATAGATCTCAATTTATATTTTACAAAAGAGTATTTCTATCATTTGGAGCAAATGCTAGCTTATAAACAAGAAAAAGCAACTGTTACTAGGTTTATGGAAACAAAGCATCTTCATCCAAAGCTAGAATAAAAATACAAACAGTAAAGACTTTGCATATATTACAGCAAGTCAAGTAACAAAAAAAAACCCACAAAACAGAATTCACTTATAAAATTATTCACCTCTCCAGATTTTTCTTCAACCTCGGATTGGTCAGTAAATGCTCTTGTCAACTGCAGCACCCCAACAACAAAGATTGGTTAAGTTAAATTCCTAAAATTTTTGTATAGAGCAAAGGGGCTCATGAAAACCATGAACAGCTTAGGAACCTACTGGGGGAAAGTCAGCACTCATGAGATTTCCGTTTTCTGAAACAGAGGCCCTGGGTGACGACCCTTCCTCAGAACCTTCAAGAACTGGAGATGGCGGCTGAGGTGGAGAAACATACAGCACTCTTAACTTGCACTCCTCAACCACATGCCCAGCCGCCTTATTGAACTAGACAAATCCAATGACATAAACATTGAAATTTCATGCACACATATAAAGAAAAGCATAAAACACTCCAAGTTGTCTTGTTCTGCTAATTGTCACATTGTAAAATACCATTTCTGTATTGATATCCTTTGCGTTGGTAACATCATTTGTTTTCACACTTTGAAGAAGAAACTTATCCTTGCATTGCATATCTGAAGGGGCCTCCTTTTGCGCTTGCATGGTAACTTAACAAAAAGCCAAACGTCAACACTCAAAAACTGACCACAAATCAAAACATAGCAATATTATATATAACATACTTAATCATCCAAATTAGTACCTATAACATCACACGTAGATCGCGGCAAGACAATTCCAGTGTTAGGCCGAACACAATATTTCTTCGGATTCGTAGTTTTAACCTATAGACAAACAATACAAAATCAAACATGCAAAACTTCCAACTAACAATCATAACCAATTCCTACAAATCGAATAAAACCACAACACGATCTGTTCTTCAAACACGCATCATAAACTATAAATTAAAGCCAATTGAAGAGATCTTATGCAATAAGCAAAGCCAAAATTGAGAATGAAAGAATCGATAGAGAGTACCTTGAAGGCGACATGATCGTCGGTGTTATTGGACAATTGAATGGAGCACGAGATCTGCTTCTTCAACTCAACTGAAAACGAAAAAAAGAAGAAGAAAATGAGAATTAAAAGAAGCGAGAGAGAGGAAAGCGTAGAGAAAGAGAAAGAGGAAGAGAAATTGACATGGAAACTTGAGTTCGAGAGGGTCGATGGTGAGGAGGTCGCCGGTGCTCATGTCGGAACAATAATGCAATGCCTAACGGTACGGCAAGAGTGATCGGAAAAAGCGGTTCGGTGAAGAGAGAGAAAATGTAGTGGACGGAGAGATCGAGAAGAAAATGGGAAGAAGAAGAAGAGAAGAAATGAGAGGAAACTGTAAGATTTGATTTCCTTTGCTTTTCTATTTTCTCTGTGGCAAATAGACTAGAGAGACAAATCAATCTCAACGTGCCTTCAAACTTTACGCCATAATAATTATAAAAGAAAATAAATACTGTATTATTATAAATATAAATTCTAAACTTAGACAACCGGTAATGTAGTAATATTTATATTTATATTCATACAAATATGGTACTAACCAATGGGTAGTTGATTGAGCTGGTAAGTGGGCTACAACCTCCGTAAGAATGAGAACGCGTGTTCGAATCCCGTGAAGCACTCTTATTGGGAGAGGGGACAACCTTGCCTATGTGAGTAACACTCCTACCCCTCGAATCCGGATTAAACCGGATGGTGATCAACCAAATATGGTACTCCTGCTTCTCAGCTACTTTATCCTATCCGTCTGAAATAATCACTTTATTTATTATTGACAAAAAAATAACCACTTTGCTTATTCAGAAAAAACAGTTAAAATAATTTTTTTGATACATTGGAAAATAAAAACAGTTAAAAATAATTAATATGTCATGAAAAAAATTTCAACTTTAACCCTATCTATTAAGAGGATAAGTGAGATGATGATTGAATTAGAAAAAAAGGAGTATGTAAGAAAAAAAACACAATTAATGTTGAGATAGAGAAAAATAAAGTTCATATTATGAGACATATCTTCTCCTGAAAGCAAATCTTATAGGAGTATTATGGGAGGGAGAGGAGTGTAAAATAGGAGTAACCTTTTATTCAAATTACACCATAATTTTTCCACTTTGTATTCAAATAATTTTAAGGTGAATTTGGTTCATCAATCTTTTGCGATTAATGGGAAACAAATAACTTGAATTTGACATGATAATTTTAATATGACTAAACACTCTAAAAAACTTACTTGGCCGGTAAAAATAATTTATTTTCTACTTGCAAAATTTAAAATGTAGAAAACGTGGAATTTAAATGTAGTATATGTATTAGTTAGTTTCTTTTAGGGTGCCTAATCCGATTAGATTTTCTATGCCAAACTTAAGAAGAGTGTTATATCATACAATCATACTCCATTCAATTCTCATTTTTCCTTCTTCTTTTCCTTTTAGGGTTAGATATACTCCATTCCATCAATCCGATTAGATTTTCCATGCCAAACTTAAGAGGAGTATATCTAATTAATTGACATCATGTTTGTGTCCTATAGGGAGAGTTAAAAAAAATGTCTGCATCAAGGACACAAAGCGCGGCATGGCATTAACAATCTACGGTTGAAAATGCAATTAAAAATCTGCCAACTACCGACTAGAAAATAATTATTTATTTATTTATTATACACTCTTCAGATACTAACTATGACATGAAAAGGTAAATAAAAAAGATACCACTAACAACTATGTTACTCATTAAGGAAGTTGAGTTTGATGGAAGAACCCAACCCAAGTATTTGAACTTCATACATTTCATTTGTGTTATTGTGTCCAACCTTTCCCCTTCTATAAATTTCCCTTCATTGCCATTGGCTTTTTACCGGAAACTCAGAGCACCTGCTTCTACTCAAAGTCATCATCAAAATTTACTGCCATGTGAGATCTGTAAAAGGGATAGCAAGATTTGGCATTTATTTGGTTACGTGTTGGATGCTTTTCGACCATTGAATTTGTCCATGATGGTATACTTTCGCACTCAAGTGTCATTATGAACCTACATAAATGGCCACCGAAACTTTTTATAAATAAAAATGACAGACGAAAAACAAAAAGTGGTACTGAATATAATAACAATGATTAATACTATCATTAACAACAAAGTACTTTTAAGGATATTTATATTTTTTCTTTTCTTCCGTATCCTGGCATATAAGACACCCAAAATCACAGAAAAACATCATCCCGGATTGATTAAATACCCATGCCCAGAGATCAAAACCTCAAAGTTTAAAGTGTGTGAATTTTTTTTTGGTGATCAAATTTTAGAACAGGGTTTGGGCTCAACTCAATAAAGGGCAGAACAACTAACTCTTGACGTTTAGCCCAGCCCAGCGCCGTAGCTTAAATTGGGACTTACGATAGGCACCTTAACTTCGAAGATGTCTCCCTAAGTGCCGCGATGGAGACACAACAAAGTGTTACTCCCCAGGAATCAAACTTGCGACTAGGTGAACAACCCGAAGCTCATTGTTCTATCCTTTCGCCACAGAACCCACAAACGATGGGTGAATCAGAACATACAAGGACCTTTGAAAAAGAAACATTGATTGCATGACCGATGGATCTAGAAAATATAGTAAGAAGGTTGGGAGCAAAGGAAGAAACTTATGCATTGAACTGGTTCTTGGAATTTTATATACAACTGTACATATTTATAAAAGCAAGGTTCAGGATACAATGAGAAACATAATGGAATCATCAGACAAGGCAATGAAAACTTAGAGATGATATTACACTGTAAAATAATACAAGCTGTTACTGCAACTAAGAAGTCAGATTCCCAAAGGTGTTTTCGCCACTGTATGTAACGTAAAGGAACCCGTCTTCATCCTTCTTCTCATCATATATAGCAGACATGATTGCACCTGAAAGGTTGATGTTACATAATGCTTACCAGGATTAGATTACTATAGCATTTATGTTGTAACAATTGCATAATCACGTAATTTGCCAAAAATAACACTACCTGTTGGGGGGAGAACATTGTCCACAAATATAAAAATGGCCTTTTCTGCACTTAGCTTGATCCTTTTGCGGATGACATAGACAAACTGGCCAACTGTCAAGTCAGCAGGGACAAGGTACCTGCAATTCTATTCCATCAGTTCAAAATGCTACTTGAAAAGGCTACATTGGACAAAAATAGAATCATTGATATCTATAATTAGCTTGTGTAATAGAAGCAACAATTATCCAATATCCACCCATCATCATCAAGCCACACAAGAACCAAAGGCAAATAAATTGTCCACATTCTTCTAGTAGTAGAGTGTCTTATTTGAAATGTAGCATACACACAATAGAAACGGCAATTTTAGCTTCAATTACCCAAGGCATCATGAATTGGGATTTAAGCCATACTAATATCCGATAACCTTTTATTATTGTGGAGGGTCTTGGACTGAAGTCAGAACAGCTCTTTATATTCCTGTCCTTATTTGCTGCAAACATATGATGTTAAATACCAAAGCATTCAGTAGAAGGACAAAAGAAAAACTCCTGACTTCAAAGTCAAGAAAGATATTTCTCAATCGACTTTCCACAGCCAACAACCTCCCTCTTAACATTACTATGCTCCAATTGTAGAAACAAACAGTGCCAAATTCGCTATAAACAGTTACTTTACTTTTTGAAAACAAGGGCCACAAGGCAGGAAATAGAATAAATGAAGTGCGAGTCTTACTTCTTCTTGTCTATGCTTGGGATATCACTTCTCTCTGCCTTTTCCACAATCACCTTCAGGCAATATCCAAAGACAAGTGAGCACAAAGGTAGAGATATTAAAAGTATGTTGGCATACGGCAATTCAATTGAAGAAGGAGCAGCAAACAATAAGTCACGCCAAGAGTTTACTCAACGTCCTTGAGACCTTGACAGTGTTATGTTTCTGCCAGGAGCCTCAAATGAAAGCTTACACTATCTCTAAAAACTGATTTTAATTAAATAAAATTGAAAAATAAAAGCCATGACTTCTTTATGAATACGAGAGAAAAATGATGTGAAATACTAAAACAGTGTATTTATCAACATTGACCAAGTTCCTGCTGATCAAAACACTTGTTAACTTGTCCATGGGGGTTTTCTCAGCCGTGGAACTGAGCCTCCTTGTCCACAAGCCATTAGATTGTATTGTCATAGTGATTTTATAAGTTGATGCTCCACCAATTGTAGTATGCCTGTCTTAGGCCTATAACACACCTCTCTAAATCGTAATTTGTTTTCAACAACAAGAGCAACTCTATTTTTTTCAATGAATAATCCAGGACTAAAAGTTCTATACACTTCTGTTTCAAACTTCAAGTGCTGCTCAGCAGTATATAGTGCCAAATAAAAAGAACATACACAAACAGACACCGAGATTCAGACAAGACAGACATAACTATGAAAAGCATTAGCCCTCACCGGGAAAACATGTAATATCACAAGTAATTCATATCATACATAAATATATCATCAGCAAGAGATATAAAAATGATTTTATGTTCACAGTTCTTACTGGAATCCTATCTGGATATTTATCTCTGATCCTAGCAGCCTCAGCTCTTCTCTTCTCTGACAAAACAAATCAATCACTAGTAAGATTCTCAGCTTTCCAACACACCAAAAGTAATAACAAGAGACATGATTTAAAATGAAAACCAGTATATACCAAGATCATGCTCCTGTTTGAAATAACTCTTGGCCATAATTCTTCCTGAAATCAGCACAATAAAAATTCAAGATATTCAATAAAAACTGTAACTAATCTGTCATACAGAAACAACAAAAATCATCCCTCAAAATCAATAAATCCTGATAGCCCAAAACTATAAATAAGCCAAAGCTTAACTAACATTAAAATAAATACAAAAAAGGCCCTATCTTTCAAAGAAGCATCCTAGTTAATCTTGTATGAAAATTTTGGAATAAAGTAAAATCTCCAAATTAAATTTCATGACTTTGTCGTTGATAATCTAAAGAGAAACGACTCGTCAATGAAATCAGACCTAACAGTCTCATATATGAAAAAAGAATTATCTCAAGAAATTAAAAAAAAACAGGAATTTTAGAGAAATGAAGAAATTAATTAATACAGCGAACTCAACGTTGTGAAGATCGTACGGATAGCACGAATTCTCGATGAGAAGTCAGAACTCTTGAGAAGATAACTAATAATACGATTGCTTTGTTTCCTTTGTCAACTACTCCTAGATATAATACACTAATTAAATTATTTGTATTGATCACTCCTATAAGAACGGATTGGATGGTTGGATCGGTCCAACTCTGGACTGCTTCATACTCCCTCCGATCCCTATCCCTAATGTAAGAGCTAACCGTTAAAAAAAAGCTTAAAACATGTGAATGTTAGTTGGGTATCTGGAGTTAATGCTTCTTTTCCAAAATTGCCCATATTTATTATGGTATTTTAAGAGGTACTCCCTCCATTCCTAAATATAAGAGCACTTTGACTTTTTTGGAGAATCCTAAGAAAGCAAAATAAACAATTTAATCATAACATATTTTAAATATTATTAGGTCATATGTAAGTTTATAAGTCAAATAAACTAGTTTTAGTGAAAAAATTTGGGAAAATCAATTTTTAATTACCATATTTTACTTTCTTAGGATTCTCCAAAAAGGTCAAAATGCTCTTATATTTAGGAACGGAGGGAGTATTTTAAGAGCGAGAAATATATAAGCATTAATAAATATGAAAGAGAGTTAGGGGTAAAGTAGGGAAAAATGCATTAAATGAGAAGAGTATAAGAGGTGAACTCTTACATTAGGGACCAAAACCATTCAAATTTTGGGCTCTTACATTAGGAATCGGAGGGAGTATTTCGGTTAAAGGGTTATCAATTCAACCGTCGGTCCAAACATCTATTTACTCAAATAAATTTAAGTAATTAAATTAATTTAATAATAAAAAATTAATAATTTAACCGATTATCCTTATAGAGAAGATAATATTCAACTTTACTCACATTTAACATCTATTTATCCACATAAAAATAGACTTAATAAATAATTTTTTTGTCATAGACTTAATAAATAATGAATTAAGAGTAAAATTGTGCTTTTACCTGAAACATTTTAATGAAGTGTAAATGTAATCAAATGAAGTTCTTTTTTTAACATTATACTCTCTTCGGTCCTAAATATAAGACTTAATTGAATTTTTCTAGAAAATCCTTAAAAAATAAGTTAATTATAAATTTATTTATCTAATTTTTCATTTAAACTAGTTTATTTTACCTATAAATTAATGGATAATCTAAAAATATATCAAATATGTCATCATTTAATAACCTATTTTGCAACCTTAATCTCTCCAAAAAAAAATCAATTAGTCATATATTTAGGACCGGTAGTAATAAATAGTTGAATTCCATCATAGGAGTATATCATAATTCATATCAAATTTTCTTCCAATAATTTGACACAAATGGTAAATGGAATTGACTTTTTATTATAATAAAGAACACCAATAATTTCAATCAAATGTATGGATAATATGAGGAATTATGGGGAAGAGACGTCACCTGTTTTGAAGCTTTTAGACACAACATCCACTATGGTCAAAACCAATTGCTTTCTCTTAAGACAAATAAGAAGACACCTGCTGCAGTGGTTATTCAAATTCAACTGAGTTAGTGTTTGAAGATGACATGCTTTTGGGTTTTTTCTTTTCTTTTGGATTTATTTTATTTTTCAGTTAATAACTTCCCTTTGGTTTGTGTTTTACTAAAGGAAAATAGGGCGGAGATGCCACAATAACTCAATCCTATCCTATCTTATGAGAACACACACCATCATTTATAGCAAAAGGACACGAGGCACATGATGATGATAGCGAGCATATGCCTTTGGATCTCTTTTTAATTGCAGATAATGGACTGTTGAAGTAGGCCGAAAGTAGCAAATTAGACAACGTAAACTCCCCCCACGACATGTTGTATGTAGTAGGGTCCCCAGGCCAACAATCTTTTTAACAATAAACATGGTTCAGAGTATTATTAGTCGTTCCGGATGTTTCTTGATAAAAGGAACCATATAAGTTATTGCGTTTCAAACCCCAGTGACTAACTTTTTACAATGATGTATTTATATAGAGATGACCAAACAAAAATGACTACCTTACAAGAGTTTTAGGTGGATGGGCTAACCAACAAAGAGTTGAGGAAGCGCCCAATGAAATGCAATAGAGTGGAACTACCGATCATCGTGATGTTGTCTCGATCATTTGACAGAAGGTTACTGGCGAGTAGTTCTAATAACAAGGGGTTGACCGAAGAAGAGGTCAAAAGAAGTGCATGGACATCATTTTAGAGTGGTGTGTTATTACAAATCTTATATCAAGGAAGTTTCTATGCAAAAGAGACATTATAAGTTTTTAGCTCCTAAACCTAATGGTAAACTTTTGAGACGAGTTTCTCTCAAGAAATGGAGCTTGTTATACAAATTATATTTAAATTTATCTCTATTGGTGAGTGATCTATAAACACTACTACTTAAAAAAATTATGTCTTAGTTTACAAATGTGTCAGGTGCATAACAGTCACACTAAAATTTAGCCATAAATTAAATGTCTCGAGGTTCGACCATTTTGATTACATTTCTAGGGATTAGAATTTAGAAACCTCAACTTGGATTGGAGGAATTCACGTTGAATTGCCTTATTATGTGATATCCATGGCTATTATAATCTAACTTTAAATTTAAGTGATTTTATTGATAGCGAGGGTCCATAGCTCAGTGGTAGAGCATTTGACTGCAGATCAAGAGGTCACCGGTTCGAACCCGGTTGGGCCCTTTTGTTTTTAATTTTTACTTTACCCCCTGATTATCGATTGTCCCGTGGAAAACCATCCGTGAGATGACTGATAACCTGAATGGCTCATAGCTAAACTTTGCAGATAACATAGAATGGACCTTTGCTTTTTTTTGGTAATACAAATGGACCTTTGTTTTTTTTTTGGTAATACAAATGGACCTTTGTTTTGTTAGAACAATAATGCTTATTTGTTTTTTTTTCTGGAATGTTAGATTGGAGAAGCTAGCATTCCAAGAAAGAAACATATCAGATATTCAAAAACTGGGAAAGAACAAATAAAACAACAACAAAGCCTTATCTTAATTGAGTGAGGTCAGCTACATGAATCACACGACAGGACGCCATTATACAAGATCAATAATAGTCACACTTGAAATGCGTGTGTTCATGTTCATAAAATTTGACATATTTTTACGTTGCTTGTCAAAGTCTTTTTTTTTTTGGTTAATCACCGCCCGGTTTAATCCGGACTCGAGGGGCAGAAGTGTTGCCCACATAGACAAGGTTATCCCCTCTCCCAATGAGAGCGCTTCCCGGGATTCGAACACGCGTTCTCATCGTTACAGGGGTTGTAGCTCACTTACCAGTTCAACCAACTACCTATTGGTTACGTTGATTGTCAAAGTCTAACACAACCATACTCCTTTTTTATCCGGGCTTGGGACCAGGAAAGAACCAACAAATATCCATTTTTTGACAATATAATTTATAAAAGGGGAAAAAGAACTGATCAAAAGCTCAATGCTTAAAGATTATACAGCTTATCTTCTAGTTTGTGTGTAAAAAAATTTATTCTTTTCTCGAGCATGCCATAGGATTTATATTTTTTGATTATCATCTCATTCCTATGTGAAAATAGCCGATTATTAAACCATTAGAGTATCTTTACGACTTTACCCATAAAAAATACTACCTCCGGTCCTAAATATAAGACCTAGATATCTTTTTTTTGGAGAGGTTAAGGTTGCAAAATAGTCTATTAAATCATGACATATTTGATATATTTTTAGATTATCCATTAGTTTATAAGTAAAATGAACTAGTTTAAGGGAAAAATTAAGTAAATCAATTTATAATTAACTTATTTTTGCTTTTTTTATGATTTTTCAGAAAAGTCAATTAGGTCTTATATTTAGGACCGGAGAGAGTATATTAGTATACCTTATCTTCCACACCCGCCAATTATTTCAAGATCAAATACAAACAATAACGAAATCTAAGAATATTACTGAAAAAATTCTTATTAGTTGCAGAATCAATAGCATACAAAACAGCCTATTCCAGATGAACATGCCAACCATAATGATTGCTCTGTACAGAAATACAAGCACAACGACAACATCTGCCCAACAACTGCATACTTAAACTAGTACACGAATCCTTTACAAACTCACTCTTCCACAAGTTTTCAAAATAGTCCCTTAATCTATGTACTAAAATAGGAAATTAAACCACTACAGAAAAAAAAAAACATTTTTTTCCCTTTTTGAGCATGCAACAGAAAACCTTGTGCATCTGTATATTTTCTTCAGAAACTCAGTCTGTGCAAAAGAATTCTTCTTGCCAACCAACGAACCACTTGTGCACAAGTATAATAAACCACTCTATCCATCTGACAAGTTGTCCAATAAGGAACTGGGGAATTTACCCAGACATTGTAGACACCATGCTGTCCTCTATGTAAATTATCTTTTGAAAAGGAAAAAAAAGATCCTGATTTTTTTTCTTTTTCTTTTCAATTTTTTTTGGGAAGAAAATCTGGCCTTTTTCTCTAGCTAATAACTTAGATTAATTTGTGTTCTTTTTATTTTCAAGTGAGGAAGCCTCTTTAAGAGCCACCTGGGCCTCATTTTCCCTGCCCAATGCAAGAAGTGCCACTGCCTGTAAGTAGGAAGCTATATGCCAAACTGGAGAAACTACTTGTGCCTGCAATGCATCCTTCAGTGCTTCTTCTGGCACATTGTTCATGAGATAAGACAGACTGCGGCGTGCATAGATAGTCGGAGAAACCATAGTTCCAACTTCAATGAACTGCATGCATTGCAACAAAGCCATTAACTGTATGTTATAATTGATTCAGACATATGAACTATCTTCAGATTTTAGTTCATTTTATTGTTAATTATCTCTTTATATGCCTCATTGTGTCTGTCAAACTCAGCTGCCAGGTTGGTTGTGTGTGAAATTTGGGTGTGTTCAAGGATAGAATTTTGCAATAATCACTTTTAGGACTATTGGAGTGGTATAGATACTCAACCACAATAAAGCCGTAAAGATCCGTGTAGTCTCCTCCATTTTCTTGTCAAGATATGAAATTCATAAATATCTTAGGATACAAGTAAATTAAGAGTAACGAGATGTACAAACCTGACTATAGCTATCAATTGCAACTTTGAAGTCTTTATGACGGAAAGCAGAATCACCCTTCTTCTTTGAGTTCAATGTTTCCTGCATCTGGTTAGTCCACATTTGGAAAGAGAGCTGCAGAAAGTTCAAATAAAAAGGGATGAGCAGAGCAATAATAAAATAAATACACACATGAAGTTCATAAAAAACTCCATACTCACGCTATAAAAACGTTTGGTTCTTTTAATACATGGCCATTCGTTTGAATATAGAATAAACCAAGAGATACTAAGTTTAAAGTCTATATTAAACATGCATCGGCAACACGCTGAGCCCAGACAAAATAACATTATGAAATACGCTAATTATAGAATAACAAAAGCAACTTGTATTGACATTGACATCAAAATCAAGAGATATGTTACTTTTTTACCCAAGAGAGATACATTACTTAAAAAGTAAGAAAGATGGTAACAAAGTAAAAGAAGATTAAAATGATTACTATGAGCATAGAATCACACATGACAATTTACAGATAATAAATTCAAACCTCAGTAGCAGCACCCTCATCATCTTTATACCCAAGTTTTTCAAGAACCTCATGGATTGCAGTCAAATCCATTCTTAGACACGCCTCACCCAATGGTGAAAGTGGTAAAGCATTTGTGCCATGCGGTATACCCATCAAAACATGAGAAGGAACCTGGAAAATGTTATAACGTAAGTTCATTTGAACTTACAAGAATACACTTTTGAATCTCAGCAAATACAAAGCTAATGGCTTGCTAAAATATATAATGGAAATTGTATGAAGAAAAATAAATAATTTTTCAAAAAATATACAACACGGTGAACCACTTATAAGACAACCTCAGAATCCTTCTGTAGAGGTATTAAAGCTGAAACCAGAGACTTTGGATAAGGACGCTCCCGGGGTTCTGATTGTAAACATCTAGAGGCCAAGCGCACTAATTCAGTGCCCTCATCATTAGAAAATTGTCCTTCCAAACAAGAATCTGTTAGCATCTGAAGATTCCTGTCTCTGATCAGGTCAAGTGCCTAAAAAATGTTATTAACTGTTAGATGTGCAACTAACAGTACAATGTTCATAAACAGATAAGATTGATAACCCTAATAGCATAGTTTTAGCCGTGTATTGGGGACGAATAACATATAAGGTGCATTATATTTGGTGTGCAGAATCTTCCATCAATGAAAGTGGCTTACATGGCTTGGAGGAATATGTTTACCACTGAGAAGGTCAAGCAAAAGGGTTCCAAAACTATATGTTACGCTTTCAGGAGTCACTCTACCTGTAAGATCAGGAGACAACACACCATCGTATGATATATATATGAACACTAAACAAAGTTATGATAATAATCATCATAGCTCTCACCTCTCAGCACTCAAATATATATAAACATATATACTTATATTTTCTTTTAACATAGGCAGGCTGAATGTCCATAGAAATATCACACATTTGAAAACTTAGAGTAGAACACATGAAAGCATTAAATTGCCTAAGAACAAAGTTTAGTGGCCTAGACTAAGTATAAAATAAGAATCTTAGCAAGAGAACTCAAAATGACATAGCCCTAAAGTACTCAGGTAGAGTAAATGCCATAAGTTTAAGGGTGAACCTGTCCTTAAATACTCAGGTGGGGTAAATGCCAGGTTTGTACTGTAACTTTTACCATCCCGACTGTTTTTCATCAAACCAAAGCAAGAGAGTCTAGGATTCCCTTCCTGAAAAACAAAAAGAGATCATGAGGATAGTCAGCACTAACCGTTAAAAGCTTGAAAAACAAAAGTCTAGGCAGTTTCACTTTCACCGATAATAGCATACACTTCCCTTGAGTCTTAGTATGATATAATCCCTCTTCTATATCCGATAATTTTTGTGAAGTTATCTTACAGAAGACTTAATTCTTGACTAGACATGTTTGTAAACTTTTACTCTTTTGAATATTTGTGAATTCTACCCTAAACACTTTCAAAAACTCTGGACCCAACTTTTAGTGATACATTTGAAAAGTAAAGGTGACATTCCTCTCAAGAGGTCTTATTTTAATTTACACCCTAATAATTCAAATCACCCATATCCCAACAAAATTTTGATTCAGCCTTATCCTTATTGGTTTGAAGTTGGTAATTTTCACCAACTTTTTTGAAATAGCATTATATGAAATTAATATATAGTATCCTTTCAACCACTGTAACATAGCTTTCACGGTTGGATCAATGAGATTTCATACTGAACATAATTTTTTGAAGATTGTTTATGTTAAAAAGAAATTGGCCTTTGTCATGAAATATAAATTACAAACAAAGTGCACTCCAACTTAAACAGGATTTTGTGATATTGGAGGGCATGAACTTACATCATCAAAAAGTACTCTATAAGCATTTAGATCATGATATAGTGCACGTCCTCTGCTAGTGCAATATTCTAGAGCTTGGGCAAGGTATAAAGCAACTCTTAGTCGCATCGCCCATTTCATGGGCTGAGTTTCCCCTGCATAATCATGTAAATAAGTGTGAAAGGTCAATGGACTGCAATTAACTAGATAGTACCACAAAATGGATTATAGCTACAATCTGTACAGATGACAAACAGAATCTTTAGTTTTGTTAGAAACATAAGATTGAAGAAATCAAAGTGTAGATATAAATTTTACCCAAGCAATAAATGGTCCCATAAATTATGCTTCAGTGAAACCAGGTTTCTATGGGTCATAAGATAAATAATAAATGTATATAAAATGAAATAAAAAAATGTAAATTCTAATGCAGAGAAGCAAAATTTGTTGCTACTTGGGCACCTACAGTGGAACAAGTGCTTTGCCAGAGTATCATTAGGCATATACTCTGCAACAAGTAACCTCTCATCACCATCACAGCAACATCCAAGTAGATTTGCCAATCTTTCATTCCTTAGATGTCCAACAGCTCTGGCTTCTTCCTGAAGGAGTGTAAGAAAAAATGTTGCTAAATAACAAATCATGAAAAAATGGTCCAATCAAGCTTCCTATATAAAAGAAAAATTCAAAATGGTTCTTATCAATTCGAGACGCACCGAGTAAAATGTAAGACCTTCAAAGCCATAAATTTGAGAACCATTAGTATCCCCTACATCCATATTTTTAAATGGAAAAGAAATGTTTTCCCAAAGCTCAGAATGTGTAAAACTTGACCCATATTTTGGACTTGTATCTAATGGGTGATAGTTGGAATAGCTGCTATACTAGCATTAATTTACATATTGGCGCAACAATTTTTGCGAGGGTTACAAGCTTATAGGTTGTTGATTGGTGATAGTTGGAATGGCAGCTATACTAGCATCAGTTTGCATAGTACCTTTGATTTCAGTCTGATTTTTTTCTGCTATCCAAAAGGCCAGGGAATGTTATACTCTCTCATGGGAAATATTCGGCTGATGATACAGGCTTTTTCATCAACAAACCAGGAGGATAGCAAATGCAGCTAGTTCAAGAGGCTTACCTAGCATGCAGTCTTCATCAATACTTACTGAAGATGTCAATTAAGATGCTTCTATGGGGGCCAATGGGTTTGCTGGAACACTTGCAATTTCAGAAATGAGCAGGTGTAACAGGAGGGTAATTCAAAGGGTGCTATAATCAACTTACTTTGATATTCAAGAACTATGCCATTTGAATTTTGATCACCTTGATGAAGAACTACAAAACAAAATCATGTCTTGTGAAGTTACTACGACTCTCTAGTTACTCAAGTTTTAGTTCTCATACAGCATGAGGTGGAGATCATTTTTTCTGATAAAAGGGAAGTTGCTGCTTATAAACTTATGTTTTCCTATAGTTATGGGGGGGCTTATGAAGAGAACAACCATAAGATGTTTTATCTAGGAAGAAACCGTGGGTTCCAACTCTGACTTCCTAGCTTGAGGGCAAGTTGAAACTTCAAGGGCTGGGATATTGTTGGACACATAAACATCTACAATGTTGGTAAGTGTTATTTAGGAGACTGGCCTCTTGGAGTGCCAGGTTTTTTGCTTTATTATTTTCCAATTTTCAATTTTAGACTAGTAGAATTCTGCTTAGACTCTATACTCTCGCAGAATCACAACGCTTCAATAACATTTTAAGCTAGGTTTCCACTAAACAACAGTACACTTACCTATTACGAATAAAGAGACGTGCAAGTGTGTAAAAAGTGACAATAATGCATACAAGTAGAACTCATGTTTAATTTGGGCAACCCAACACACAAAAGACTTCAATGTGTCCATAGCAGAACACCAAAAAGATTAAGCCTTATATTGGGAAATGCAGAAGAAAGAAAGCATCATCAAAACCACCTCATCAAATATACAGAAACATAAAGGCACTTATACTAACCGAAAATTGACGGGCATCAGGCCAAGCTGATCTATTGAACCGTTTGACAGCAATTCGCGTTTGATTATCCAGTTTCCCTTTATAAACCACATTCGGAGCCTTTTCTCCATGCTCAGAAACTATATTCTCAACAGCAAATCCAGAAGTAGCCTTCCTAAGCTGATCAATCGTATACTCTTGAAATGGCGTCACATCCGACGCCTCATTATTCTCTTCATTTTCTGAAAAAAAAAAGAGAAATCAAAACTCCATGACCTCACCATTCTCATAGCAGCAATATCAAAACATCCACATATATAACCATAACTCACCATTAACATTTGCTTCAGGAACTGGACCACTTTGCTCTTTACCCGAGCAGCACGTTGACAACTTGGAAAAATGACACCCCATCTTAAACCTAGAACACATTGGTGCTTATCAGTCATTGTACATCCTTCAAATCTACCAAAATTCCTTTCATTCACAACATAATTGAAGTCTATCATAACCTCCTACCAAAAATCCCCATTACCAATCAAACTACCACAGGATAGTTATTAAGATTTCAATTGCCTGAGTTACATATTCTAATTTCCCAAAACAAGATTGAATATTTGGCAATAGAAAAGCTTAAAAATCCAACCTTTTGGAGCAAATCAATAGTGGGTCAATTCAGCTCAACAGTGCTTGCACAATTGCTAATACCCAGTAATAAAAAGCACCTCTGTGAAGCTCAAAACATGAATTGAAGTAAAATGGTTGAGTACAACGTTGTAAGAAACAAAAGATGAAGCAAAATCGAAGATCTCAAGGAGCATAAAGGAAGATGAATTTAAGGAAACCGAAAGAAAAGCATTGAGTACCTCAACAAACAAAAACAAAGGAAGCGTTTTTCTGATTTGCTCGACCTCGATTCAGTCAAAAGTCAGGAAAAGTGAATGATCTTTCGTTGCTTGGTCTGATTTTGGCGTCTGTAATATTATTATATATACTATTCATATTCATATTCATATTCATTCAGTAAATTTTGAAAATTAAAAAGATTTGTTAGCATAATAAAGTATAGTAAGTTGAATCTCAATATATTCCTGGTCGTCGCTAGCTTAGCTTAGCTAGACTTCTAGTGCTGCTTTGCCCAATTAATGTGAGGAATTTTCAATTTTAATTTTCAGCTACCTTATTTTATGGTACGGTGCAGTATTATGAATTAAATGGGAAAGATTATTATTATCCTTATTTTGCTGCGAGCATGATGTTTTTTTGTCAGCCCTTCCTGTATCCTGTATTTTTCCACCGACATTGATCCATTTTTTATGTTAATGGATTTTTATTGTAACGAAATGAGGAAAAAACGTTCGTTCGTGATTTTATGATTTGTTTAACAGTAGAATTAAGATTGAATGTAAACTGTACAATAAAAATTATATTTTGGGAGAAACTTTTTTAATGATTGTGACATCACTAAATCGTAGAGAGTGATTAGCCGGGAGGATAATGTAGGTGCAGAATTTTTAGTAAGGAGCAGTTTCAACTATGATTTAAGCATTCACGTGGTGTTTTAAGATGATGTGGTGCATCTTCTTAATGATGTAGTCGATTCTCAGTTTTTTTGTAGTCTTGTTTTCTTTTTATATATATAAAAAAGAAACTTCACAAAAAGGGCGTGGAAATTATATTTTTGATTCAATGTTTATTGTCTCATTAGAATATGCGTAAACTTTACAATAAAACATTTCAATTTGAAGGCTTTAAATTCAGACAATAAGATGTATTAAATACTATTCCTTCTGTTCGTAAATATAAGGAAGCAAAACAAATTAGTTATTCATAATATATTTGATATTTTGTTAGATTATAAGTATTAGTAGTTTATACATCAAATAAATTAATTTGTAGAAAAATTTCAGCTATTCAATTCAATATATAAATAGCTTGTTTGACTTTCTTATAATTTTCTAAAAAAGTCAACTAAGTCTTATATTTAGAATTTGTGAAGGAAGTAGTACTTTGCCGTCATTTTTTATTATATTATGAATATGAATATGAGTTGGCAAAAAAAATATGACTGAATATATAAAATATATTTGGTATGAAAAATTTAATCCATGCTCATGAGTCATGAGTCGAGTCGAGGTAAATAGTTATCAAAAGTCAAAAGTCGAAATTAATACCAAAACTAGTATATTCTTTCTCATTTATTGCTTTGAATCGTTATGCAATGAATGATAGTAGTAGTATGTCTATATTTCATGGAAATAGCACATTCTGCTGATAAAAAAGAAATAGCACCTTCTGATTTTTGATTTTTTCAACCAGGCATGTCTTCAATGTGTATCCATTTTTTTTTATTTTTCCAGGGAAAAAAACCATTACGCTGAACAACTTTATAAGTCAATTATTATTTTAACCAACAAACAATTATATTAGTATTAATTTAGCCAACAAACAATAAATTGTGTCAAACTGACTAATAAACAGTAAAAATGTCTTGTATTAAACAAGATTGTCAATATATTTCTAGCATCGTCAATCTTTCCATTGACAGTTACAAATAGAGTTGGTGGGAAATTGGCGATCTTGGTTAATAATATACTTTTTTATTGTTTATTGTCAATTTAATATGATTTATTTTTTGTTAGCTAAATTGATACTTACTAATTGTTTGTTAATTAAAATGATTTTTAACCTTTTATTTTTTGTCTAATATTTTGCAGACCAACTGGTAATAACTGGATATACGCAATTTACTTTTTTTATACTCTGACATCATTTCATCAACTTACCTTTTTTTTCTTTCCTTTAAAATGCAAGAATCTACATAGCGAAAAGAATGGGCCTTGAGTAAATGATTAAGCCGTTAAAAATTAGAAAGAAATCTATTGACAAGAAGGCTTACCAATTTGATATATATGTTTAACTAAAAGATAATTTCAAACCGAGATTATCAATGGTTATTCTTTTTTGAGCGTGTAGACAATAATAATTTGTGCGCCTAAATTTGATAAAACATTTTTTTTGGTGATCTAATGGAGATCCAAAAGCAGAGAGAGATGCAAGGATAAACTTATGAAGATGATGAGAAGATGAGATCTGAAGTGCATAGTGAATTAATGTTGATAGTGATGAGCCATGTCTGCGTCGAATTGTAGAAGGTCAAAGGTTCACAAACTGGACTAATTTAATTAAATTTAAAAGAATGGTATTATGGTCCAATCACATGAAATTAACTAATTTAACAACTATCATTAATCTTCTCAAATTAGATAAATAAATCTTATATTTAAGACAAGAGGGAGTATCATACATATTTATCAATAATTCAATATAGTATTTAAATATTAATTCAATAAAGATCGACTAAAACATAAACATAAAAACACTTTATATGCTTTGATGTTGAATGCATTTAAAAAATATTAGGTTGCTAGACACGCCTAAAAAATAGAAAAAAAGGTTCGGAGTATTGGATGCACACACAATAAAACTTTGAGATGTATGATATACAATAGAGAGTGTTTATTTCATCATGGGCAGTGTTGAATCAATACCTCTTAATACATGTAATTAATAACAGTTTATGTGAATATCAAAGAAAACTAAAATTTATGAAAAATAACATTTTATGGAATAATTATAAACTAAAAAGAAAGAGATATATTTTGATTCATATTGAGGATCAAATTTAATACCCAATCAATCAGATCTTATGTTTAAAATTGTACATTGTACCATTTTTGATGTGATAAATTATTTGAAAAACGTACATAAACGTATAAGTTCGTTTGATTGTTTTTGCTAGTCTCTTTTTTATGTGATCTTTTTATTTGTATGTTAAAAATGCAATCTTAAATCTCAACTCAATAATCCATTATTTATATTCTGATGGTAATAATATTGAAGTCATGCCAGAAACTTACACATTACGCGTTTAACAATCCATTAAAATTGAGAATTGTTTGACTATTGACTTTTTGTGAGCTTAAAGAAGAGAACGTTAAGCATCATATACCAAAAACATACCCAAGTACAGCGCACGAACAAAATGAAAAAGAGTGTAAGTCCACTAATAAGGATTATATATTGAGCGTAACTATAGTGTTTCCAATGGTGTCTCTAAACTCTGTCTTCATGTCTGTCTCTATCTCATTATTTGGATTACATGTCAGATTATTTAGAAAAAAGAGTTATCACTGATCAAGAGAAAAACAATCACTTATTTGTTCAGGGATGTTTTGAGAAAGACAAGAAACTAACTAAATCAATTGTATTGGCCTGTACATATACAGAGAGAGGGAGAGTGTTAAATTCATTTTAAAATAAATATATTATGAAGAATCAGAATAATTCAAGTCATGTATGTATTTAATCCGAACGATTTGCCAATCAAGATAAAATTAACGTAGGTCGGCAGAGTGTTTGTGCGTGACGACTACTTGACGAGGGTGGGTCGCATGTAATGTGACTGTGACTGTGACTGTGAGTTATGGGTATTAAGAAATAAAATGGACTCTTATTTTTTTAATTGAAAAATGGACTCTTATTTCAAAGCAATCATTTTTTTTTAAGTTTGGTGCTCATAGCACGTATTCTGCAGCTTATCCTTGTGATAACATCTGTGCATTTAAAACCTTTTAACTGATATTTTTTTATACAAACTTTTTTTATAAAAGGATTACAGTTAATAAATTATATTAGTTTTTTATTTTGTATATGTTAAAATTATCTTTTTTTTTAAACCAAAGTTAAAATGATCTTTTTGAAAAATTTAAAAGGTGCAAAATTACGTAATAAAATATTGTGCCAAGTGCACCAAACAAAATATATTTTCGAGTTATAAATGAGGTAATGATAAATTGATAATAATACAAATTTGGTAATGACCTAGTCTAAACATAGTAAAAAATTTGAGAAGTATGACCCACAAAGAGAAAATGATATTAATCAATAAAAATATTAAGTTCTAGTAATATCTTGAAAAATAAAAAAGTATTAAATTTATCTATAGAAAGTAAGCAAACAGTAGGGCAGAGCATTCGGTTTTTCGGTTCGGTTTTCGGTGAGAACGAAATAACCGAAAACCGAATTATGATTATTCTCAAAACCGAACCGAGACCGATTAGTGTTGGGAACCGAACCTGAAATAACCGAAATATTTCGGTTCGGTTTTAACCGAAAAACCGAAATTTATTTATTTTATATAAAATTCAATTTTTTTGTTCATTTTCAACATATAAAACTCCACATTTTATATTGATATATTGCATATCATTTTTAATTTAAAAGAAGGAATACAAAAACTATACATTTAAACTCTAAATTTTTACTTATCCAAAGAAAAATATGATAAAATAATATTTTTTTATTATCTTTTTTATTTATTCGGTTATTCGGTTAAACGAATTATTTTTTTTAAAATCGAACCGAAAACCAAACACCGAAATAACCGAACTACAAAACCGAATAAGAACCGAAAACCAAATTAACCGAACCGAAATAACCGAATTTAATTCGGTTCGGTTTTCGGTTTGATTTGCTCACCCCTAGCAAACAGAAAGCAAAGTTAAAAGGTGAAGCAACAAGCCAAAATCAAGAATTGAGATTTCAATTGTTGATGGGTTTTTTTTAAGCAGTCCAAGGCAGTGATATCAATTGTGCTACATGAAATATGACTGAATGTACTGTATTTGAAAAAGATATAGAAAGAGGGAAACAGAATTAGAAGCACGCATTTTCCCCTAAAGAATGTTGAGTATATTCATCTTTGCTTCTATTCTATTAATGAGCCACCTTCAGGCTTCAAGTTAATCTGGTTTGAACATATGCTAAGAGCACGAGACTATACATTAAACATCAATGGCCCTGGAAAAAGAACCGTATCAATGGCAATGAATGGGAGAGCTGCCACACAGATTGGATGAACCTTTCAAACTAAAACATTGACTATGATAGCATACAAACTAGTTATAGGCTAGAGTTTTCAAATGCCTCATCCAATTACAAGGTTCTAGCCGAAGTGAACCATAGCTCTAAGCACATTTACAGATGACAACAATAAGTATCCAGTATGAATAATGAATTCCCATTGGTAAAAATACTCCAGAGGATTCAAATGGCATCCTAATTATTGCCATCGTTTAGTAGAGGCCTTCACTGAAGTTGAGCTACTGGCAGCAGCTTTCTTGGGGCCTAAATTTGGAAGTTTGTGCAAACAAACCATAGGTTAGTCATTTATTGTGGAGAAAAAGACAGTAAAAACGGAGAATACATTAGTAGAATTACTCACTAGAGGAAATCTTTGACAAACTTCTGTTCATTGGTAACCTAGAAGGTTTCACTGATCCTTTTTGTACAACTGGGGCTTTGGGAATTTTAGACGCCAAAGAGGATCTGAATCCAACCAAAACAAATATCAGGTCTACTTTAGAAAAAAATGGTAGGAAAACCAGCAGGACTTGGAATGAAAATAAAGATAATATGGGCAAACAAAAGAAATACTCCCTATAGTCTTAAATATAAGAGTAAGACAAAAGATTCGCCTTGAACCTAAGTATAAGACCTCAACCCCATTTTATGTCTAAATATATGATTTTCTCCCAAAGCATCCCTATTCTAATGCACATGATTAAAGGGTACCTATTGGGAAACCAATACACATATGTTACAAATAACTAACTTAACTTCTATAATATCCATAAGTTAGTTATCTAGCTCCTATATAAAGGATCAAAGATAGTAATAACAATAATGATACTCACTTCTCTTTGTTTACAGTTAACATGTTGTCTGTTGTTGTGATGTTATTTTGGGTGTTTTCAGTTGGCTTCTCCTTCTCTGCTTCAGGGAAAAGAGCGTACTCCACAATACTGCAGATAGAGCCTTCAGTTTCCGTTCCCATTGAAAGACCACTGTCAGATATATCGCTTAATCTCTCTTCAGAATCTGCATCTCCAAATCCTAAGAGATCAATGTCATCATTGACATTATTTTGGCCTGTATCTTCTTTGGATAACTTGAACAGTGAGGAACTGGACTTGTTCTTGAGATCATCCATTGACTGGTGAGAACCAGATTCTGAATGCTTATCACTATACTCTGAGCAGTTGTCCATGTCAGAAGGTGTTTTTTCACCGCCTCGCATGGCCCTAGCACCAGAAAGTCTCGTGCTATGCCTTGAAGCTCCAATAGAATGTCTCCTTGGAGATGGTGAGCCATACATAATCCCACGCTTGGCAACATTGAGATTAGCCTTGACCTGCTGCAATCGCTCAATCTCTTCATCCTTCCTTGTAAGTGTATCTTTGAGAGATGTTACCTGCAAGAAAAATCATAAAGTCAAAGGTCAGGTCCAAAACATAGTGGAAAATCAGTTCGAGCCAAACGGTTTCACTTCGCAATTACAGCAATAGGTGATGCAGCACAAATACCAAGATATACAAAACTAACACTCTAAAATCTAATCTTTTGCAGATAATAGAAAATCGAAAGTATCCAAATATGCTAGAATATCAATGTAATATGCAATCGAAATTTGAAGTAACCTGCTCCAATAGTTCTTTGACATCTCTTCCCTCTCTATTACTACGAGCAGCACCTAACTCAACACCTGAAACCCTCACGGCAAACTTCAAGGTGCTTATCGTTTCAGAATATGAAGCAGTGTCAGGATTAAGCTGTACAAACATGAGTGTTTTTGCTTGACCACCTAAAGAAGGATAGAGGAAAGAAAATGGTACAGTTAGTATGACTATTGAACTTGATATGCTTTTCATAAAGTTATAAAAAATGATATCACAAATTGCATGGTGATACAAGAACAACCAAATAATAAACTAAAGAGTGAAATTACCTAACGAACTTTGAAGAAGTTGTGTCAATTTACTATTTCTGTAAGGAACGTGTGAATTCTTCTGTGCTAGAGCAAAAATCACATCTCCAAGAGCTGAAAGTGATTTATTTATATGTTGTGCCTCCTTAAGCCTATCTCCTGTTGCTTCAGAACGCTCTACTCTCTCACTCCCCGCAAGATCTACAAGATGTAGACAACCGCGCAATAAAGTGTTGGTCTCCAAATCCGTGCCACGGACATGAACAGTAAGAACACTATCACAAGATTATACAAATGTTATTAATTTCAAGCATTGACCATTGTGAAAATAGGACATCAGAAGATCTCAAAACTGTGAATACAACCTATGTGATCTGCTACTTCTTTCATTTAAGGCTGTGGAACCAGTTGCCCGATTCAGTAGTCCAGTGTTCATCAACTCCAGCACATCCGTCATTGAATTCACAGTATGCAAGCTTGCTTCAGGAACAACCAACCCATTTGGTTGGGAAGAATTCCAAATCCCAAGTGTATGCAAGTCAAGGAAATAATACTTTGACATTCCTCTTAATCCAAGGAGAATGTAAACAAAGAAAAAATGTTACATGTTCATATACTTAAAAGCCTACACATGTGACTATCTGTACAAACACAAGGAAAGTCTACACATGGGACAATTAATCATATGGTACCTATAGTTTGACTAGGTCAAAATCCAATCCTCAAACTTTAGCTTGATGCAACTCAATCTCTGAACTTTGACTCAATGTGACCCAATCTCTATAGTTTTAACTTCTAAAAACTCGATCACTAGCGTTTAATTTAGTCATTGTAGTTTACTTTCAATAATATAATGACTGTTATTTTAAATGGTCAAAATTTTATGGATTAAATCGTGTTTAGTCAAAGTTTAGAGATTGGGTTTTGAACAAGTCAAAACTATAATGATTAAGTCATATTGAGTTAATATTCAACAAATGATTTTTAACTAAGTCCAAAAATATTGGTACCAAATGATTAACTTTCCCAAAAATTTCATATGAAAAAAAACAAAAATTGTAAGGATATCTCTTTTGAGGACCATTGCTAGATAGTAAATCACGAACTTGCTCATTATAAATCTCAACCATTTGAACACCAACTTCATAAACTATAGAGCCTTTCCGACTTTGGGAAATATGGAAAAGATCGTGTAGTGCTCGATAGTTGACTCCCCAATCTGATTTTGATGACAGGTTAGGACCACTCTGGTGGAAGAAAATAATAAGCAAGTTATATCTTGTGCAATTTGGACCCGCATACGCCGTCAAAACATGAATAAATAAACAAATTGCATACCATTGTATATGTCTTTCCTGAGCCAGTTTGACCATAAGCAAATATGCAAACATTGTACCCATCAAGTACAGAACGAATTAGTGGTTGGGTGTCCATAAATACTTCTTCTGCGAGCATAAAATGTTGATACATTAGATTAATATTATCAACTCCATCAGTCAAATAAAAATAGTTAAATAATGGTATTAGATATGAAATAAACAAACAATGGATTACCTTGGCTTGCTGTAGGACTAAAAACCTTGTTAAATTTAAAAAGTTTACGGCTCTCTTTTCCTTGTTTGAGAGGATTGCTGACAACTAATTCTCCATTATCACCAATTAATTCAATCGTTGTATGGTTTTGACTTTGCCCAGGAAGAAAAGGTCTTATCCGACAATATACCCGGATATTTCCTAATCAGAAACGAGACTTGTTAAAGAGAGTTGGGAAGGAGAAAAAAGAGATAGCAGATCAATAATATAGCAACACAATGCAAGTAGACCAACTCAATGATGGACCTCGATGCAAAGCATTGATAGGTAATCCAAGCTATCTACCTTTCAAATCTTGAACTTCATTATATAATTTCCGATTTTCTGTAAGAACTACGTGATAATTTTCCGCAGCTTCAGCTAGACTTTTGAGCTTCATCCCTAAATAAACACATCTTGTGAATATAAATCCAATTAAAAATAAATAAATTATAAACAATGCTCTCAATTTTAAACAATCTTTCCTACCCAAATACTTGAATTCTTCTGAGTAGCTTCTTTTGGTTTTTAGCACATCATCTTTTAGTGATTCCATCACAGCTCTCAAATCCTGTACAGTGGTAAAGATTAATGGTACAGTGTACAACTGTACAGTTTTTAGAAAAATAAAATCACAAGGGTGATGAACAAAATACCAAACCTGGAATGCTCCAAATTGGTTGCTAATAAAACTTTGATAGGTATCCTCTCTATTCTTCCATTTAACAGATTTAGATTCTATAAATGCCTCCAATTTCTCGGCTTGATTCCTTGCATCAACAAGACCACACTCTAGTTCCTGTATCCTCTTCTCGTACTCAGATTTGTGTTCTTCAGCACGTAAATCTGACTGCATACAGAGCTCTTCATGTGCTTTTTTTACCGTTTCCAATTCTTGCTTCAATGAAGAAATCTCAATTTTGGTACGAACTTTTTCTTGTTTTAAATCAGCAACATCCTTCTCATCAAGTCTGTTTTTCTCCTCCATTTTATTTTTCTCAACTTGAACAGCAAACTGAAATACAGATAACTTTCATCAAGTTTGTAGCTAATTAAAAGTATGTTAAGATTACCTAGATCACAATTTTCCATAAGTTTCAACTAATTTTAGAACTAAAATTTAAATAATTATTTGTATACCTACAATGACAAACAACCATGCCTCTTTACAGAATTAGCATTTATTGGCATGCCAAGTTGATGTCTACTCATAATTTGTTTTTCTTCGATATGCAAATAGTGATGAAAAATTCCCAATTTTAGTATATTGGTAAGGGGTAAAATAGTTATCCATAGGTGTAACATTCAAACATCTTCCACATCAAGTACCCATAAAATAGAGAATAGTCATGGATGAGTTTGTAGTAAAACTATAATGATAGTGGAAATAGCAAGAATTAAGTTCAACATATAAATGAGAATATATACTTAGTTCCACCATCTTTAAACTAACACAAGGAAGGGGATTGGTTTGAACCTTAATCTTCTGTAACAAACTTTTGACAACCTGCACAGAGTAGAAAAACCTTAAATGTCAATTATGAGGATAATAACTTAATAATAGCAACATTAGCAGTAGTAGAAGGTAAGGGACAACAACAACAACAACAACAACAAAGCCTTATCCCACTACGTCGGGTTGGGTACATGGATCACATGACACCATTGTGCTCTATCAGTAGAAGATAAGGGAAAGTAAGAAAAAATTACTAGATACGATAAAATACACATGCAAACTTATTGACAAAGAAAAAGGAAGATACCTCGTTCTCTTCAGTTGTTCCTGCTGCTAGGGATTCAAGTGCGTTTATTTTCAATTGATACCTCTCCTCACGAACCTTGAAAATATTATTTTGCTGCAGTTATAAAACAACATAAATACCATCCATTAAAAATAACCAAAATATGAATCAAGAAACAAAATGCATAAAGAATGTGAATATTACATTTCTCAGGCTTTCTGATTGATTAGAAAAGCGCCACTCTATCGCTTGAAGAATTTTTCTCAACAACAATGCTGCATGCTGAGACTAGAAACATAAAAAGAAAAGGAAAATACCCATGCTGCTTAGTAATGAAAAAGTGAAAGTACACAGAAATAGCAAATTTGATTTGCATGGCATATTTATTGCAGAAATTGTACAGAGCTCTGAGTTCTTACTTGAGGCACATCTCCATTCTTTCTTCCAAATATATCACCCAAAATCCTGTTTCCTATGTTAAAAAGTGACTGAGTTGAGGCATTCTGCAGGGATAAAAAACTTATTCCTTAGGATCATAGAGTAGTTTACAACAGAACAAGCTACAACGTACTTAAATGATAGACACACTGAAAGAGGGGTTATAGAAGTGAACAAGTAGCTCTTTGGCTTACATCTAAACTGTTTGATTTGAGTAACTCCATAATTTTATCATTAGAAAGGTCCACATGCAATCCTCGTTTCAACTGCAGGAGTTCTGTAGACCTAGATCCAACATGATGTGTAGCTTCATCTGCAGAAAGAACATTAAATATGGTAAACCAAAGAGCATCAGGAATTCGAATTCAAATTGCAGTGACAGTTAAAAAAAGTAATTGCTGTAGGAATATATCCAGTTTTCTCCCAATACCTTCAATGGCCCATGCTTTTTTTTTCTAAATTTTGGGCCAATACTATAGCTTCTTCTGCTGAACATTGTTAAGTTCTATCACATGTGAAGGTGACTATACAACTAGATCAATAATTTATGGCAGAAATCTGAGTTCGCGATCTTCATAGTCTACTAGAGTCATTTAACACATTTTTAAACAGGGAAGAGATATACAAAACCAACGACTATTTTTATATGTGAGAAATATGATTTTGCACTTCAGATTAATTATGTACAAAAGAATCAAATTCTAACCTTAAAATGAAAATTGACTCCCATAAAAAGATCTATTGGCTAATTTTTAGCAAATGAAAATTTTATCTAATCTGTAAAACTAGAACATGCCACAAGAATTCTGTTCTTCAAACTTAATCTCACATTAAGCATGCGGTTCATCTAATCTGTAAAACGTAAATCCTCAAGAAGTCCCCATATTGAGGTACATAAAAAGAATCTATCTACTTCCGTTCCAGAAAAGTGATCAAAATATTTTTTTCATTCTAATGGAGATCATTTTCATGAATTTTGATAAGCTTTACCATGCTTATGCAGAGCCAGTAGTGAGGTGAGCTAAAATCAGCTGCAAATCTTGAAATCTAACCGATTCAATTCATATACCCAGCCCACCAATGGAAATAAGAATTAAGAAGTTCACAAACAGAAATCATTATCAAAGCTATTCTACCAAGTGAAACTCACACTACATTTTTATTTCAGTTCCATAAGGAAAAGGATCAAAATACCTGTTATGATAGAACCCTCAACTTCATGTTTGAAATTTGAATCACCTGAAAATTTTAGCCAATCTTCACCTCCGTAGGCCAAGTATGATAGATCTGATTGATCCCACCTCTTTCTGGAAAGATTTTGGATATTTTCTCTCTCAACATTTGAAGCAAAACGCGTTTTCAAAGTCTCAAGGCATTGCAACACAGGCCCTATCGATCCCTGCATATATCTCAGAACATTAGGGAAAAACATAGAAAGGAAAAAAGAATAATGGTGAAATTAACAAAGATGTACAATCATGATACAAGCTAGGTGGTTGAAATTGAGAAAAGCGTCAGTAGTTTTTTGTCATTGTAAAATACGTAGTAAGCTTAAAAAGAGGTTTTCAAGTACTGCTATAATACTTTTACAATATTAAATGATAGTAAATGTTAGGCGTTGAAAGAACACTAACAGCAAATCGTTGGGCCATCATAGATGAAGATGATATGATTTCTAATGACATAATTTGAAATGATTGTCAATGATAAAAACTCTGAACAATACATATCAATTAACGAAAAATGATAGCAAATAATAAGGTGGTTTGAGTATGTACAAAGAAGGATGATGAAGGCAATGAGGAGGCTTGCGTATTGTTTTTTTGCCCTTATGAATGGATGTAGATGAAGCCTAAAAAGGACACTCAAGGAAGTTGTCAAACAGGATCTATATGTAAGTGCTATATCTAACGAGTTGATTAGGCACAATAATGTTGTGCAATCAATTGTAACCAACCTCACTTAGTTCAGAGCCAAACCAAATCTAGAGGACAAACCGAGAGTACGTGTTTACTAATCCATAAGAAATTAATACCATGCTCTCAAATCCAGGGGATAAATAGTCAATGTTTCTTATAAATTCTACATTGGATTTCCTTTATTTGTGTCAAAACCACCTTTAGCCAAGTATTTCTTTAGCCAACCCTCCAATCAAGCATGAACAAAAGAGTCACAGTGTCCGATACCAACTTTAAGTCTGTGTCTTTACTTTCCATCACCTTTCGTTGACTCATGGGAACAAAAAAGGTCCAGCTAGATACTGACCTGGCGGTCTTAAAACAAACGATTTTTTTCAATTCAAATTCTAAAAGTCTCAAATTATATTTTACAATGAAACTTCTTATACCTGCTCTAGCCTTGACAACTCAAATCCAGGCAAGCCCAGTTTATCCATAGCCTGCAGAAACCTTCTGACATTTGCTTGCTCATCCTGAGAGTAACCTCCCTAAAGTTAAAAGACAGTTTTTTTAGAAGAAACATAATATAAGAAATATGCTCTAACATAAATGACAACTAAAAATAAAAAAGCAAAAACATAAAGGTATCTAGAATCATCAAACAATGTTAAATGATAATAAAAAACATATAAACTTAAAAGCAAGTTGAAAGAAAGCCCTACTATTTCCACTGATCCAGGAATCAGCTTGTCCAAAATGCTGCATAATACAGATCCATCCTTCAGCAATGCCCTTAGTTCCTCCTCTGAAGTTTCAAAGGGTAGATTTAACTGAGGAAGCACACTATTTATCCACTTCACTACATATTCCAGCTGGCTGGCTGAAAACAAATTATAATTTAAGTCGTGCAAAAGCGAGTGTGGTATGATAAGCATAATCAAAAGATTAGAGGCAAAAATCTTGGTCCTCTTGAATCATACCTCCAAAACATTCTTTTAGATTGACATCATTAGCATGACCATTTAAGCTGTCAGTTCTCCTTTCTCCCTCTTCTTTTTGTTCCAGCTGCATTTCTATCTCAAAACACACACTCCAGTCCTCTCAATCACCTATGCCTGCACACTACTACAAAAAAATCCCAATAAGCACATCTAAATCCAAATAATTTAGTATCTCACGCCAATATGCGAGAAATTTATCCGGACATACTTGATAAAAATTTGCCTAAAATCTGGGCCAGGGATACCTAAAAAAATTAAAGTTCAAAATACTGGCATTCACTGAAAACATAGCATCTTAAACCTTATAAACGTTTCCTATTTTCCTGGAGGCTCCTCACCAACAAATAAAGATTAAAAACTAAAATGGATACTAAAGCCACACTTTTTTCCAACTTAATGTTCCACCAAAAATTAACATTAAGCTTAACTACATTGTAGGATACACAGTGTTAGTCAGAGAGAATCACATTGCCTTTTAAACAAACAAACAAGAAATAAAAACATGTCATTATGGTATGGAACATTTTTTCAGCTCATTAATACCTGCAGGCTAAAAATGAATATACCCTCAATTAAAAAATAAAAAAAATTAAGACTTTGACAATGAACAAGTCATGTTATATCTCAAATCACAGTCACATAATCACATTGTTAACCAGAAGAAAAGGAAATAAATGTTAAAACAGATCTATTCTGCGAAAGAAATTAGGAACAAACCTGAAATTGAGCTCAAAAGAATCGAAGAAACGATGAAACAACAAATTCATCTATGAAATGTGAAGATTTAATTACAATGCAGATAGAAAAGCGAGGTTTTAGATCGAATAAATCTCATGAATGAATTTTTACGAATCTGTGGGAAAACTTTTGATTTGAAGAATAATGAAATTAAAGTTTGAAAATTTAGAGAGTTGAGTGGATATGGAATTGTGGGGTGGGCTTTGATTTTTTTTTTTTTTGAAATGGTGATCTTGGAGATGTACTTGGAGCCTGGAAAATGAAAATGTAAGCCAGACTAAATCGTTTGAATTTAGATTTTTGAGTTTTAACTGATTTCTTTCTATTTTCGTTCTCTGTTTTTTTTTGGTCAAATTCTCTGTTTTTTATGCTAAGTTATTTGAGAAAATAAAAGAAAAAGTAATCTCAATTTCCCACCAAACTCAATTGAAAAAGAAAAACGGATATACATTGCGGACTTGTACTAACTAATAAAATTTATTAAAATAAAATTAGATGTATTAAATTTTAACGAGGATGCTAATTAACGGAACTAATTTCTTTTTTGCATATTGACAATATAACGGCTTCTTTAAGAAAAAACATTAATTCAAATTAAAAAGAGAGAGACTAATTCAAATAGAGAATTTAACGAGGATACTATGTTATCTTGAGTGTTCTATGCATTGATATTAAACCCATAAAAATGGCTTACGAACACAGGAATTGATTATTGGTCAAAGACACATGAATTGATCTTACAAATACATTGATTGATAATTGATACACAATTTAACATTGATTCCATCGCTATGATCAAGTCTTCCCAGTGATTATTGTCCATTGAGCCTCCCTAATGCCTCCCTAATTCTATAACTTCTCTCTTTCTTTTGTTTTGCGTTTCAAACGGTTGTAAGAATCGGATTGGTTCAAATGTCCATCGCTTCATATTTCGGCTCGATGATTATTAGTTCGACTGTTGTTTTGACCATCGCTCTGAGCGATCCAACCGTATTGAACCATAACCTGAAGGTTTGTCCGGCTCACCTTACATTGTTTCAAGTGGTTGGGGTCCGATCTCTAACCCTTGTGAATGGTACAAATTCACAGCTCAGCTGTCTACCCCTTATATGAAACTTCAAAATAGCGACAAATTAGTCTCATTCAAAACGCATGTGAGAATAGCCTTGAGAAACTAAAAAAAGAAGTTCGACGTTGAAAATGTTCCCAAGCGTGGCTTATAAATATTTGGTTCCTTAACCCAATAAGTAACTCTTGGGGTGTCATACAAGTTAAATTAAAGTTAATAAAGAAGAGAAACATAAAGAAGGTAATTGAAAATGTGTCCATCATTACTTCTCTTATCATCAAAATATGTTCCATTTCACAAGAGAACAACAATCATAATATTCAAAGAAAGATAAAAGAGAGGGAAAAAAAAGGAAAATGACAAATCACTCTTTGAATACGTAAAAGGACAATTAAGGTCATAAACACTAAATTATCAAATACAACGTTCTCATTAATCACATGTATATTTAACAGTTACTGTACATCATACACAACTAACAACTATAGCCTAGCAATTAATAATCCCTGCACCTTTGGTTATCTCGTTTTTTTTTTTTGATTAGAGCCTTCGGGAAATGACTAATCCGAAGCCGGGATTCCCATTTTTAGGGTGACGACTTCCCAACGGTTCAAAGTCATGACCTAGTGGGTACGCGGTGTCTTACCTCCCCCTTTCTTACCGGCGACAGACCCTTGGGCTTGGACGCTTGGTTATCTCGTTTTGCTTGTTGGTGGGAGGGCTTTATTCGACTTTTTACTAAAACCGACAGCATAGGGACCCACTGATAACATGAACTACAATCCTGCAAAACTGAAAACCCCTTTCTATCCTCTTCACTCACTCACCTAAAACCCCACTCATATCCTCCCCTGACCTCAAAACCCACCATGCCTTCATCATTCCTCTCTCTTCCCCACCTTCTCTCTCCCAAACTTCACTTCTTTCCTCTAAATTCTCAATACCCATCATTCAAACCCTTCCTTCACTCTTCAGTTACTTCATTTCAGACCCTAAAACCTCCCTTAGCCATAGGCCCAGATGGAAAATACTATCCTACCCCTGCCGACGACGACCCACCTGAAGCCTCCGAAGATTCCAGCCACGGCGTCTCCAAATTTCAGCAAATTGAACGCCAAGCCGCACGTGCACGTCAGCTTCAAGAAGAGGACTTCAAAAAGAACAAGTCCACATTTTTAGCTGCCATTGCTGACGTGGAAGATGCCCCAGATAATTACTCTCCTGATTTTGAAACCTACGGTGATGATTTGTTCAGTGAAATTGATAAGGCCATTGCCATGAAGCGTAAGGAGTTTGTGGAGCAAGGCCTTCTTGAGCCTAATCCAAGGAAGAAGAATAATGATGATGTGATTTCTGATGAGGTTGTTGAAGTTAATGAGCTTCAGCCTGAGGAGGTGGTTGATTTGGAGGAGATTGATGAGCTTCAAGGGCTTAGGATTGGTTCTGAGGATGTTTCTGATGTGGAGGATTCGGAGAAATTCGGTGGTGAGGTGAGTGATTTCGATGATAAAAGTTCGTTGTTAGGTTCTTCGTTTGATTTAGATTTTGATAGCTTTGGAAAAAGTAAGGCTAGGATTGTGGAACCTAAGTTTAGGATTAGTTTGGCTGAGCTTTTGGATGAGAGTAAGGTTGTGCCTATTTCGGTGTATGGTAATTTGGAGATTGAGATTACTGGAATTCAACATGATTCTAGGCTTGTTACCCCTGGTAATTTGTTTGTATGCTGTGTTGGGCAAAAAAGTGATGGCTTTACACATTTAACTGAGGCAGATAAGAGAGGGGCTGTTGCTGTAGTGACTAGTGAGGAGATAGATATAGAAGAGACCTTGGGATGTAAGGCATTGGTGATTGTGGAGGATACTAATGTGATTCTCCCTGCATTGGCTGCGTCCTTTTATAAGTATCCGTCAAGGAACATGGCGGCGATTGGGATAACTGGGACATATGGTAAAACAACCACTGCATATTTGATAAAGAACATGTATGAGGCGATGGGGTTGCGAATGGGAATGTTGAGCTCGGTCGCTCATTATGTGCATGGGGATAATAAATTGGAGTCGGTGAACACTGTATCGGATGCTGTTTTAGTTCAAAACTTGATGGCAAAGATGCTTCATAATGGAACCGAAGCACTGGTCATGGAGACTTCTTCTCAAGGACTAGCTTTGGGAAAATTTGATGAGGTTGACTTCAATATTGCAGTTTTTACGAATTTGGAAGGGGACAATGCGGGTCTCCATGGGTCTGAGGAGGCATATAGAGATGCAACTGCTAAGTTATTTTCGAAAATGGTTGACCCTGAAAGGAACAGAAAAGTTGTTAACATTGATGATCAGAATGTTGCTTTCTTTGTTTCGCAAGGGGACCCTGAAGTCCCAGTTGTGACATTTGCACTGGAAAATAAGAATGCAGATGTTCATCCCTTGAAGTTTGAGCTCTCTCTGTTTGAGACACAGGTCTTGGTTAATACCCCCAGTGGCATTCTAGAAATTTCATCAGGTTTACTTGGAAGACATAATATTTACAACATTCTTGCTGCCGTGGCAGTTGGCATTGCTGTTGGGGCACCTTTAGAGGACATTGTTAGAGGGATCGAAGAAGTTGATGCAGTTCCCGGCCGGTGTGAGTTAATTGATGAGGAACAAGCATTTGGGGTAGTAGTGGACTGTGCTAGAACTCCTGATGCCTTGTCTAGATTGCTTGATTTTGTAAGAGAGCTTGGACCTCGGAGGATTATAACCGGTATGTCTGTGGTCCCTTTATATAATTGCTGTAGAAAAAGTAACTGTCCAATTTTATTTAAATAAGAACTGATCAAAATGGAATCATCATTTTTGCAATGGAAACATCATTTTTGCAGCATGGTTTTTCCCTCTCTTCAAGGAATTCAAATTTCTTTTTTTTACAATGGAATTCAAATTATTTGCAGCATGGTTTTTCTTCCTCTTCATGTGGTGTTCAGATTCATTTCACTGTTTTGAGACTGGAAATTTCTTGACTGAGGTTGACTTATCTGAAATTTATTTAGTCTAGGGCACCTACTCAATAATCATGTTGCACCTTATTAGTTCATCTGCCCAAAGTTTACAGGAATATATTGTTGGATTAGAATTATCTTTTCTTGTTTTAACCTGTATCCTTCCGTTTTCTCATTGTAGTGTTTGGTTGCTGTGGCAAGGATGAAAGAGGGAAAAGACCCATGATGACCAAGGTAGCAACTGATAAAAGTGATGTGACAATTTTGACGTCTGACAATCCGAAGGATGAAGATCCATGTATGTATTTTTTCCATGGTCTGTAGTATTGGATGCAATGAATGAAATCACTATCACTAGAGATTGAGGTTAACTTTCATTTCTTGTGAATTCTTCATACTGGCGCATTTTCTGAAGTATGTGCCAGGGTCTAAATACAGATCAATCAGATACAATCTCTTCATCCATTAGCCACATTGTAGTAAACATTTTATACACTAGACATAAAGATGTTGAATAATCATCCCTTTGAATAGTTGACTTTTACTCAGTCCTGTCTACCTTTATTGAAGTCATTGTGAATGTTCACATACCATAGTTAGAAACGATGATAATTAGTAGTGGGAGTTGCGGCATAACTTACACACATGATCATCTACTTTATATGCAGTGGATATTTTAGATGATATGTTGGCTGGGGTAGGATGGACAATGCAGGAGTATCTGAAACACGGAGAAAATGACTACTACCCACCTCTTCCAAATGGTCATAGACTTTTTCTGCATGACATTAGACGGGTGGCCGTACGAGCTGCAGTCGCAATGGGAGAGGAGGGTGATGTGGTTGTAAGTGCTTCAATCTCTTCCATTTAGATATTAACTCACTTGTTTCTTTCTTTTGTATACCGTTGCACTAAATAAACATGAATTCAGGCTTGAGAAAATAAGGAGTACCCCTTTATATGCACGATGCAGGTTGTAGCTGGAAAGGGCCATGACACGTACCAACTAGAAGGTGACAAGACAGAATTCTTCGACGATCGAGAAGAGTGCCGGGAGGCATTGCAGTATGTTGATGAGCTTCACCAAGCTGGAATTGATACAAGTGAATTTCCTTGGAGGTAATGTCGAATGTTACTATCTGTAATCCTTTTTTTAACTTGGAAAATAATTTCCATCCTAACAAAACAATCGCTCAAAAAAGGTAGGAAAGGTAAAGGTATCTGAATTCTCATGTATTGCATGATGCTTTTTAAAAATTTCTGGTTCAGTTTCTAAGTTTACTTTGTTTTGCTTGCCTTTTATTTTAGGCTACCGGAGAGCCACTGATACTGCAATGATATCTATGTTATGGGCATCACATTCTCTTCATCTCAGAATGGAAACTGATAAATTGAGAAAAGTGGAAACTGAGAAAAGTGAGGGGAAAGGCTTTGGCGATCGAGGACTTGAAGGCATGTGAAAGGGACAGAGAATTAATGAGTCAGACGGGCTGTTAATCAATCTAACATTTTTTCGTCTTCTTCAGTGTAATCATGTGCCCTGTCAATAGCTGCGGCTCTGTATTTTCTTTATGTAAAGGCAGTGGATACACAAAATAGAATTAAATGGAAATAATGGTTTTGTAGATGAAAAATGTCTATAATTATTAGTAAAAAAACAAAATTACTTTGAAAGAATGATATAGGAATATGATGGAAATTACTTCTCTCTCTAAATATAATAATAGATAATTTTTAAATGGTTGTAATCTACACAACTCTGCACAAGAAAATGGAAGGACAACTTCAGAAGTTCAAGAAACAAAACAACCGGAAATATATATTCATAAAACTGGAATTGTCAGAATAGAGAACTCAAAAATTTCTTGATCACATATTCTCTAGACATATCATACGAGAAAGAATCTGAAAAGAAAGAATATAGGCTCGTAAGGAGCATTCTCATTTATATCAAAAAGAAAGAAAGAAAGAGAGAATCTGAAAAGTGGAGAATCGCCTTTTATAGATGACGCAATCACACGATTTCATGTTGATATCTTTGTGTTCTTAAGGTAATATTGACTTGATGCCATTACTAAGGATTATTGCCAAAAAAATGTGATGTCTGCCCATATCTCAAAGAGTCATTAAAAACAAACTTTGTTATCAATGTAAAAGCTAGTTATTGGGACTATGGTATCCAAAACCTTATAATATTCTTCTTTCAATGAATCCATCTCAATGTGAAACTCATGATAGAGTACAAGAGGATTACTGATCTAAACTCTCTCTGCATCTCTTCATTACACATGCAAATATTTTACATTTAGTACATAATATACTTCTGCAGTTCTTCTGTGTAAACTTTCATAGTATTGTCTGCCATAAAGGTAAGCTTGAGCAACAAGGTATTAGTATGTACCTATTACAGACAATGAACATTCAAATAGGAATTACATGTTACTGCACCTGTCTCCTTTTTGCCATGTGCCTTCAACGTTCTTTCACTTTCAGCCTGTCCTTGATAACTAGCTTGGGCCCACGATGATCTGGCATAGAGATGTGTCACTTGATTCAAAACAAGTTGTCTCAGTCTCATTCTCCAGTGAAGATGTAGAGTATTGAGAGAAACAACTGTTCTGCTTATGCATTAAGCGCCAATCATCAATCTTAATGGCACCTTTCTCAGCCAGATTAGGCAATTCTCTCTTGCCTAACAGTTCCATAATCTGCTTAGTCTTTCCAAAAATATAACCAGCATGTCTCACACTATCCTCCCTCTCTTCAATGGCACCTTTCAAACACTTGGCTGATAGAACAAGTGGTAAGTTAATAAGACATGAACCCAATATATCAGCAATCATCAAAGTCAGTTCCTCAAATAGTGCCTCACTTCCTCCAAGTTTATTCATGCTTTTCCAATTCAAAAGAACAGTGTTGCTTATTCTGTACATGGAGTTTGCTACCAATACTTTGATGGGCCATTCTAAGGGGCTTGCCTTTGAGCACACATGTATGTTCTTCATCTTGAATTTTTCATAGTAGGCTTTAGCAGTATCAGCTAATCTTTGGAGTGTCTCTTCAGGGGTTTTCTCTGATAGATTGTTGAGATCCAAACCAAACCACTTATGATAGAGATCAATTCCAAGCCACACAATTTGTGCTGCCTTTCTTAATTTAATCAAATCTCCTTCTTTGTCCACAAGATTCTCTACAAGTTCTGTAAAATGAAGTCCTTTATGAACAGTATCAATCAATTGTTTGACTGAATCCCTTGTAATGTTTGGAAGTGCAACTGCAATAGCAGTTAGTGTCACCAAAGGTAGAGACCAAATGTTTGTAGGCTCTTCATGATGTAATGAAGGGACTTCATCACTGTCAAAAGCTCCCACTCTCTTAAAACCTTGTGAAACAGATGCTTTCTCTAGCAATTGAATGAGATGTTTAGGTGCTTTCTTTTCCCCTACCTTGATCCAATGATTGGTGGCATCATGATTTTCTTTCACCATCACATCCACCAGTTGTTCCTCCCCTTCAAGATGCAGAACAAAATTTCTCAGATCAGGCTTTGACCCGGATTGTGACTCAGTGCTTGAGCTGCTAACATTTGACACTGTGTTGTCAAACCTTGGTTTCAATATCTTGCAGTGATCCCAACATGCCAACATGGAGCTCACAAAAAAAATTGAAATGATTCTTGTCATTTTGCTAATCAGCACAATTACCACCTGCATACGGATACAAAAGCTTAAACACATAAACTTTGCATCATGGGCTAACTTCCTGCGGTGCCTATGAGGAATTCTCAGATTCAAAGGACAGTGTTTCATTTCAAGCAAGCTCTCTATCCAGTAAGGTTCCACACTGAATTCTTTTTTCTTCTTCTCATGGTGGTGCTGTTTCCTCACTTTTGGGCAGTTGAATTTTATAGCAATGAACCATCTCAGTGCTGGAGCAATAGTACCTACTCCCACAGCAGCATTTTGAGTCACCAAAATTATTATGGTTGACCATTTATAATCAGATTCACCACTACAAAATCTAAAACACCAAGGCATGAGGTAGGATCGAAGCATAGCCTCAGCTAATATCACAGCACTTAGAAGACAGAAAGCACCAGAAGCAATACAAGTTGGTGATCTCCCCACCACAAATTGGGGACTACTTGTTTGAGACATCATCCAGAAAATCATAAGTTTATATTTAAACTTGTGTGTGATTGACCCTTCTTTTTGGGACAAGCAATCTCTCACAGCCTTTTCATACTTTTTCTTGTATTTGTATTCCATATATTGCTTGATGGTTGGAACAGTCAAAGCAGTGGAAAACATGAGAAGAAGTAATATGAGCATGAGGATCATTAAAGCTATGTGTTCTCTCCAGAAAACATAGATCACACCAGTTCCTAATTGCATGCAGATATTAACAATTACTGTAATAACAAGTATAGCCAAAGCCATAAGATTCATAAACATGTCTTTAGTTTCCATGGCACCTAGAGAAGGCATAGAGTTAGCCATAATTGTGCATATCAAAGCACTACTACTAAGTTTGGCTAGCTGCTCATGGTGGCGAGGCATGGAGGTGTTTAAATCAACAGATAATTTTAGAGCTACACCAATTAAGGTTAAGGAAGTTGCATTAAGAGAAAAGTATTTGCAAGGGAACCAAAACTTTCGATTACAAATACCAAGTATAGTATCTGTGGCCATTCCAATGAGACATGCAAGAGATGCTGCAACTATGTAGATACCTACCCATGGAATTGGTTGGCTAAACTTTGAATCATCAAGAAATCCATCGATATTGCACCCTATTCTTCCCATCTTTGGTATTGATCCTTCAGACACAGTATGCTTTTTCTCTTTCTTAATGCTAAGTAGACTCTGGACACATCTAGAGTTACTTGTATATTTCTATTATTTTTGAAAGGGTGGATTAGAATAGATTTTTCCCACTTATGGTTACTGAAGTATTGAATAGCCTGTGACCAATAGACAAGATTTGTTTACTTTTCTTCTCATCATCATAGGGACAGCAAAGAAATTTTAATTTGAAATGGCGTAGTGGCCAAGGAGTAGAAATGATAGCAGGTTCATTTGACCTTAGAGAGTGGTTGAGGAAGATGATGTGGGCTTACGTATGTAGTGACATGGTCAAATAATCAATTTTGTGGTTTGTATTATATTTACCAAACCTTTGGTCAGAGTATAATATGTTTCAGATGATAGAACTTGTATGTGGAAGTTGTTATTTGACTATTACTTCTTTGTCTCATATTTTGTTTATCAATGCTCCATTTTCGACCAAGTAAATCACACGCAACTTGTTAAATGTAACTCACTTTTGGTCCACTATACTCCTTCCAGTCATAGACGAAGGAAGGGTCAATTTAGGGATATTGTGTGGTCTTAAACAGAACAACTTATTCCATTTTATCTTCCAAATTTATAATTTTCTTTTCAAAAATCTCTTTTATTTTCATACATAAAATGTTTCCACCAAATGGTAATTCGAATGCAAATAATTAAATAAGGTATTTTAAGAAAACTTAAACAACTATTTGACAATAGGTGTAGTCGGCTATATGTTGGTCAACAAAAAGTCGGCTATATAAAGGGAAAAACTTATCTCCAGTACTTGACCTTCATTCCCTCCAGTGTACCAATGAAAAGTTGACACATATACAACAAGCCACATCAGCCCTACATCTCATCATTCCCAAATAAAAAAAATCACCCTCTCTCCTCCCCACTTCATCTTCTTCCCCAACCTTCTTCATACCCCTCCACCACCCACCTCCACCGGCGTCTGCCACAACCGCCGCCGCCACCTCCACCGGCGCCTCCCGCCGCCGCCTCCCGCCGCCGCCGGCGGTGGGGAGACGGCGACGGTGGAGGAGACAGCGTCGGCGGTGCAGGCGCCGGTGGAGGAGACGACAGAGGTGGGGAGGCGCCGGTGGGGGCTGCGGCGGAGGCGAAGACGGCGACAGTGGGATGCGCCAGTGGAGGGGACGACGCCGGCGGAGGCGGAGGCGGCGAGATGCGCCGGTGGAGGGGGCGACGCCGGTGGGAGGCGGCGGCGGCGGATGCTCCGGTGGAGGCGGCGGGATGCGCCGGTGGAGGAGACGACTCCGGTGGGGGCGGCGGCGGCGGTGGGAGGCGCCGGTGGGTGGTGGAGGGGTATGAAGAAGGTTGGGGAAGATGATGAAGTGGGGAGGAGGGAGAATGATTTGTTTTTATTTGGGAATGATGAGATGTAGGGCTGATGTGGCATATTGTATATGTGTCAACTTTTAATTGGTACACTGGAGGTAATGAAGGTCAAGTACTGGAGGTAAGTCTTCTCCCTATATAAATTGCATTATGCCATTATATTTAACCAACAACCAATTCTTTAAAAAAATTGCTGATCATGAGGCTCTACTCAATAATTTATATGTGTTATCTTCGGTCTTTATCTTTATGTTTTCACAGGACTTCATATTACTTGATTACCCTCCTCACAAATGCATTCAATAATTTACTTGATCACATAACCCTTGTTCTTAAATAATTTTTTAATACTAAAAATTAGTTGTATATCTCCTATGTGAAGGACAACATGAAAAAAGATTATATTTCTTTCGGAGAGAATTGTCTTGATTGGAAGAAGGTCATAATATTCTTGAATCTGATTTTTCCACAGGAGTTGGTAAAGAAAGATTGATCACAAGAAACAAAAAAAGAAGGACCTCTTTTAGGTGTTTGTGTGTGGAAGAAGATTGCAAGTGCAGTGACTGTCTAGCCATGCTCCTTGGTCCTTAAGCCATCTTCCCTACCTCCCACTCTTATGTCTGGTCCCATTTCCATATGTTCCCCTTCATCATTTCTCAATCTGTCAGGATGTTCACATAAATTCTACAGTTCCAATTTTTCTCTACAGTCCTTACAATTCTACTTCATCATTGAACTTTGCAATTAATTCAACAAGAAGAAATTAAGTCAGCTTTTTCACCCTTCTATTTTTAGTCTATTTCACCTTAGGCTCCTTGAGCGTCACCTCGTTAACACGTTGGACTTGTCATATGGGTGTCTCTGCAACTTGAACATTGAGTTTATTTTTTCTTTATAAAGAACATTGAGTTTATATAGTCTTCTTAACTTCAACTAAATGAACTATATGTCCTGTGATTTCGTCATGTTTCATAAATGGACCAGTGTGAGCACTAAATTGAACACCTACAACACATGAAAGGAAAAAAACATTATACATATAAAATACTCGCTCGTTCCTAAATATAATGTCATTTTGGTTTTTGTTTCAAGTTAAGAAAACAAATTAAATCACTAAATTATAACATTTGACACACGCAACTAGATTATAGGTTGGTTTTTAAGTAGGATAAATGAGTTTTGCATTGAGAGAAAAAATGGTTATAGACCATTTTAAAATAATTAATTTTATATCCATAATATGTATCTTCAAAAAAGTCAATGTGGTCTTATAAGCAAGATCAGAGGGAGTACACCACAAATCGACTAAGATATAGTGGGGTTCTTATATTTGCCATTCCATCTCTTGAAAAAACCTTGTTGATCAGATTTATGCCTTTAAAATAGCCACTAAATGCAGATATCTACTATCAATTTACCGTAGATAAACTTCTTTTTGTGGCTGAACTTCTTAATTAAAATATTTTTTAAGTTGACTATATGGAGTATATAGAAAGCTACAATCGAAAGGAGGGACAAGGGAGACAATTATGGACCCTCCATATTGTCCACTTTCGTTTTCAAGGTTCATCGTCCAAACACATGCATGTTCTCTTAAAAGAACGTCCCGCTTCCCACACAAAAATCATTTAATGCGTTTCCTGTTCTCTCTTATAGTCTTATTACATATACGTTAGTTCCTATGGCCTAACTCTATACTCCTAGCTATCTCATCATGTCTTCTCTTCCTCTTCTCACCCTCCTCCTCATCTTCTGTCTTTCTTTGCATGCATGCACTTCCCGTCCTCTAATTCTTTCTCATAAGGAGACTGCAAAATTCCTTTCTTACAAGGTTGGTTTTGGAATATGATTGTCCTAGTATAGAACCAGGATGTTGGCTCACAAGGGATGCATAGTAAAAAGAAAGGAGGAATGGGACTGAGACATGCAAGGTTCCAAAATAATGCTTATCTAATGAAAGTTGGATGGAAGTTGGTGACAGATAGGAATGCCTTTTGGGTTCGAGTTGTGAGAGACAAATACAAGTGTGGCAATGATATTTTGAATAATATCAAAGCCAATAGGAATGGTTCAAACTTGTGGAAGGGCATCAAACAAACTTGGAAAAATGTTAGTGAAGGTATTCAGGTTGATGAAGCCACAAAAAATATTAGGTGGAAATGGGAGAGACATGGAAACTTCTCGGTCAAATCTGCTTATTCTGTTTTATCAGAAGGTGAGCATTCATCTCATGTTATTTGGGAGGACTTGTGGAAAGTCAAAGCCCCTCATAAATGCAGATCTTTTCTTTGGCTTGCAGCTCATCAAAGTATTTTAACTAATGTTGATCGTTGTAGAAGAGGTTTATCAGTTGATGCATGTTGTCCTTTGTGTGACAATAATTTGGAGGATACCATTCATGTTTTGAGGAACTGTGAGCAGTCTAAATCGGTGTGGAGGAAGCTTGTTGATCCAACAAAATGGCGAACTTTCTGCTCTCTGAGTTTAAGTGATTGGATAAGATGGAATATAAGAATTAATAAGGAGTGGGCATCTGTTTTTACTATTACTTGCTGGTGGCTATGGCGTAGAAGAAATCTAAGTGTCTTTGAAGGAAAAAGTACGTTTGATGAGTTGATTATTGCAGATGTTAGAGCCATTATGGCTGCCATGAACTCTGTTCAATCTCGTTTAGCAGGGTCCAACATTCATGGAGTTAGCTCTTCCAATGGAGTTACAAGTTGGAAAACGCCAAGTGATAATTGGATTAAGTTGAATCTTGATGGTGCCTTCTCAAGCTATAACGGAGTGACATCATGTGGAGGATTATTTCGAAATTCTTCAGGAACTTTTCAGGGAGGATTTACTCAAAGATTGGAGAATAGTAACGAACTGAATGCAGAATTATGAGCTTGCCTCACTGGTTTAAAGTTAGCTTGGGAACAAGAGTTCAGATGTGTTGAACTGGAAACAGACTCCTTAACAGTGTGTAATCTTATTGATAGTGAATTAAATGTAAATCACCAGGATGTGGTGCTTCTGCAAGAAATTAAGGAGCTGCTGGATAGAAGATGGGAAGTTAGTATCTCTCATGTGAACAGAGAGTTGAATGCACCGGCTGATTATCTTGCGAAGTTGGGCTTGCAACAGCAACCTGGAATTCACCTCGTTGAGATTCCCTCAAGGAAATTGATTGAATTAATGGGCAAGGATTGTACTGGGTGTCTACAACCCATGGGCTTAGTTTGAGGTTTCTAGCTTTACTATAAAAAAACCACTTAATCTTAATATATATATGTTACACTCTTATGTAATTAGATTATATCTATTATATATATTAAGAGTGCTGACAAAATTTTATTGGACCACTTGCCAAAATATGATTGGACCACATGGTTAATTAATTTTTTAAAATAAAAAACAATTCAAATAGAATCAGTTTCTATAGTAAAATTCAATGTTTAAAGGTGAGACCCACATATCTAAAATTTTTATTTATTAAGTGTCAAAAGGTATTTTAGTATCTTCCATTAACTCATTGACAAAATGACCTTTTTATTTTGTTTGTAGGTCAAAATGAAGCATTTTATTGTTTATATGCCAAAAATTGAGTCATTAGAAATAGTTTATAAGTCAAAATGATATTTAACCCTCACAAATTCAACATAAGAATTTTCAACCAAATCAAAAGGATTTATGAGTTTATGCAGCCCAGGAAAATGTGAGATGCATAGAGAGAGTATGTGGGCCCAACTATATATCTAAATTACCATAAACCCCTCACTTTCTTTTTCCTTTCCTTTTTGATGAAACTAATATTGCCCTCACATTCCAATTTTTCTGCCTAGAATTTGGAATTGACAATTGAGTTGTTAAAAAATTCCCTTAATGATAATCTCAGTAGTGTTTATAAGTCTAAGATATATATATATATATATATATATATATGAAATAAAGATTATCAAATTCTCATTCCACTCCTGATAAAAAAAAATTCTCATTCCACTCTTTATTATAAGACACTAATGAACAATTTCTTTTTTTGGCTATACCAGGGTTACATTGATTTTTCCATCACTTTTTCCTTATTATTAACATAAGTTTAAAGTTTAAAATGTGATCCAATATCATTTGATAAGAAGTGGACTTTGATACCACAACCAATCTTTTCGTCTCTTTTCACGATTAGGCAAGATGTACGATACAAAACTAGAAAAAATAAGACATAGTATGTTTCTTGTGCTACAAAAGATCTCCTCCCATGATTTTTGGGAGGAGATCGTCAATGAAGAGGGTGATGTTGATCACATTAACGACAAGCTGTCAATCTGGTTTTGTGTCAAGAATGACGACCCAATATTCGTTATTGCTTAGAGAATTTTATTCAATTTATCAGAATCTTATCTTTTTTTCTTTCCAGTGTAAGTGTTAGGTAATTAACTACTTTTTATTTTAATTGTAATTAATCTTGAATTGATTTTCTCTTCAGTCATACCTTAACCAATTGATTTTACATTTACAGGTTGATTTTACATTTTCAGGTTGATTGGATGTATTTCTGTCAGTAGATGTGGCGATGTGACAGGGAGTATAATTTGAACGATGTGGTATTAGTTAGTATAATCTGAACGATGTGGTATTAGTTTCTAGAGTTTTTTCAATGTAATCAAGTTCTAGTGTCATTTTTTCATGTACTCATGTGGAATATTTGAAAGAAATTAATTAGGTCAATACAACAAATTTTACTAGCTATCATTTTATGTTATTGCTAATGTGCTAATGATAGCAAGATTTCAAAATTGAAATCATACATAAATGTAGTGGTCATACAACTGCATTGTGTTCAAGCGAGGGTATATCGACCATTGAGTCGTGAGTCCCTATTGAACCTTTATGTTTTGTTCAAGCGAGGGTATATCGGCCATTGAGTCGTGAGTCTCTATTGAACTATTATATCACAGGGACTAAAAAGAGAAAAACGTTATTGGGGAGAGCGCCCCCGGTTCAAGCGAGGGTAAATCAACCAAGAGTTGTGAGTCCCTATTGAACTGAAATATTATCGTGTACTTGATGATTATTGTTGTTGTTGGATTTTCTAGCGTAATATTATTTAAGTTTAATTTTTGATTATAAATGAGTAATGTTGCTTTGTTATCCATTGTGTTTGTTAATGAAGATATATATGTATTGCTGAGAGTTGATATTTGATAGATACTTGTCATTAAATTATATTAAATATACATGCAACACTGTATGTAGCACATGACACACACCACCTTGCTAGCATGCACATGCGCGTGAGCAAGTGGTTGTAGTTGCGATTCTGGGTCTACCCCACGTTTTATTATTTTACAGGAGCGGGAAGCGAAGTAGGAAATCAAGGGAAGGATCCGGGGACTACTCACTAAAGTGAGATGCTGACACGTTTTATTGTCACACTAGGATTTGCATATTTAATTTCATAATTGCATACTTTATAAGTCTTTATTATTTAGAAAATATTGTAGTTGATTATCTCTGCAAAACTTATATACTTAACTGGGTGATACGAACATATTGAATTCTGTTGGTGAATGTTGAATTATTTGTTAACTTGACTTTATTAGATCGACGTTGTCTAAAATTTAGTTTCATCCCTTTCTAACCATGATAGTTAGTTGACATAAATTAGATATTTAGATTTTTCTATCATGGTTAGGTGATAAATAACAATTTAGGAAATAAGTAAATTTCTTTCTAACTATGTTAGCTGTTTAATTAAGATAATTTCTTTCTCTAACATAGTTAGCAATATAATTATTTTAGTGATTTGAGTTAATTCTTTTTCTAACTATGTTAGTATTATTAATGAGTAAATTTCTTTTCTAACATAGTTAGTGTAAGTAAATAAAAAGGAAAAAAAATTGTATTATATATGGCTTAAAATATGTCGTAGAATTGTGGTTGTTACAAGATGGTATCAGAGCCAAGCTCGGGTCGATGTGCCAGCGAGGGCGCTGGGCCTCAAGGGGGGTGGATTGTAAAGTCCCACATCGGCTGTGGATGAGAATGAAAGGTGCTATATATAGGCCTGGATACCTCCCCCTCTCGACGCGTTTTAAAACCGTGAGGGGTGAGGATTCCCCAAAGCGGATAATTTCGAGAGCGAGACGCTGGGATGTTCCACGTGGTGTGTAGGAGGTGATTTTAATGCTATTTTATTTGAGAATGAACGACGGTCTACTACGAAGGAGTATTCTTTGGTGGATAAGGATTTTTCTAATTGGTATGGGGAGTCCGGTTTATCTCATATTCATACTATGGGGTCTTTTTTTACTTGGAGTAGAGAGGGTTGTGAGAGCAGACTGGATCGTATTCTAGCAAATGATATGTTTATGGATAGATTCACTGAAGCTAAAACAACAGTTTTGTATAGTTTCAAGTCGGATCATAAGGCTTTGTTATTGACGATGGAGGTGTCTCATTGTTCGGTTGCTTTTGAACGACCTTTTAGGTTTGTGGCTTCATGGTTGTTACATAATGACTTTAATGAATTTATGAAGCGGGTATGGGATAAGAATTTGTCATGGTCCCAAAATGTGAATGTTTTTACCCAGCAAGTGGAGGTGTGGAAGACGGAGGTATATGGTCATGTGGGAAGAAGAAAGAAACAAATTCTTGCTAGGCTTGATGGTATTAGTAGAAGTTTAAAGAATCAAGGTTCTTGGTCTTCTCTCTCTCAGCTTCAGAAAGAACTATGGCAAGAACTAGAGACAGTAATTTTGCAGGAAGATATTATGTGGGCCCAAAAGGCAAGGTGTGAGTGGTTTTATTTAGGGGACAAAAATTCAAAATATTTTCATCGAAGGGCGAATGCAAGGAGGAGGATAAATCGTATTGAAGCTCTCAAGGGTGAGGATGAAGAGTGGATATTTGATATGGATCAGATAAAGAATGTAGCTGTGAATTTTTATCATATGCTTTTTTCTGAAGATCGTGCGCATAGGGATGTGTTGAATGTTGATGTATCTTATCCTATGCTTACGGAGGGTGTTATTAGTAATATGAATATTGATGTGAAAGAGGTGGAAGTTGAGACTGCTTTGAAGAGTATGGGCCCTCTTAAAGCTCCAGGTCCTGATGGTTTTAATCCTTTATTCTTTCAAGCTCAATGGAAACAGGTTAGTGGAAATGTTATTGATTTTGTGCGAAAGGTGTTTGAGAATCCTTGTTTGATTAGGGAGGTTAATCAGACTTTTCTTGTGCTTATTCCTAAAGTCCCAAACCCAGAATTTATAAGAGATTTTCGTCCGATTAGCCTTTGTAATGTGATTTATAAATTGATAACGAAAATCATAGTTAATCGGATTAAGCCTGTTATGTCGACTATTATTTCCCCTAATCAGTGTAGTTTTGTTCCGGGACGTTTGAGCTCCGACAATATTATTGTTGCTCAAGAGGTGATCCATACCATGAAAACTATGAAGGGAAAGAAAGGTTTTATGGCTGTAAAAATTGATTTGGAGAAGGCGTATGATAGAATTAATTGGGAATTCGCTATTAATTGTTTAAGGGAGGTGGGAATTCCGGAGAGCTTGATCTTCTTGATTCAGGAGTGTATATCTTCTCTCTCTATGCAACTATTGTGGAATGGTAGTAAGTCAAATGTTTTTAATCCTTCCCGAGGTATTAGACAAGGTGATCCTTTGTCTCCGTTTTTATTTGTGATTTGTATGGAGAAGTTGGCTCATTTGATTCAGTCAAATATTTCATCTGGAAACTGGAGACCAATTCGTCTTAATAAAGGGGGACCACCATTATCTCATTTGTTTTTTGCTGATGATTTGATTATTTTTGCTGAAGCTCGTTTAGACCAGGTATAAGTGATTAAAGATTGTCTTAATGCGTTTTGTGATGCTTCGGGTCAAAAGATAAATGAAGAAAAGACAAGAGTTTTTTTTTCTCGCAATATTAATCATAATATTAAATCTCAACTAAGTCATAGTTTGGGATTTAATATGTCTGCTGATTTGGGTAGATATCTTGGGGTTCCTCTTCATCATGAGAGGGTTTCTAAGTCAATGTATCAATTTACGGTGGATAAGGTAAAACAAAGATTGGTAGCTGGAAGTGTCATTCTTTGTCTCTGGCAGGGAGGAATACTCTTATTAATTCAGTGGCTTTGTCTATTCCTAATCATGTGATGCAAACGTCTATTATTCCTGTTGCTTGTTGCGATGATGAGATTGAGAGGAATGCCCGGAATTTTTTATGGGGTTCAACAAGTGATAAGAAGAAAGCTCATTTGGTGGCGTGGGATAAAGTTTGTTATCCTAAAGTGTGTGGTGGATTGGGTCTTCGTCATGCTTCTCTTCAGAATAAGGCTTTTATGATGAAAGTGGGATGGGGGTTGGTGAATAACAAGGATGCATTGTGGGCCCGAGTAATTAGAAGTAAATATAATTGTGGTCAAGATTTGATCCCTATTATACGAGCAAAGAAGCCGGGGTCAAGAGTGTGGAGTGAAATTAAAGCTGTTTGGGAGAATGTTAAGAATGAGATTGAGGTTGTTCACAGGAATAAGGAGTATAAAGTTAGATGGAAGCTTGAGAGGAGTTGGATGTTCTCTGTCAGATCAGCATATACGAAAGTTGCTGATTATAATGCTCAGGAGGATCAATGTTGGAGGAACATTTGGAGGCTCAAGGTCCCTCAGAGATGTAAAATGCAGATGTGGTTTTTTATGCATGATAGACTTCCTACTAATGAGAGGTTGCTTGAATGGAGAATTCATCCAGATGGTTCTTGCGCGTCGTGTAATTCGCAGTTGGAATCAACGGTACATGTGATAAGAGAATGTGGTAATGCTAAAGAGGTTTGGCTTAACTTGGGAATCTCTTTTGCAAATAAAGAATTTTGGGAAAGTAATTTACATGATTGGTTAAGGAAGAATGTGAAGATGCGTAGAGGGTATGGGATGGATAACTGGAATGAAGTTTTTTGTGTGTCTTGCTGGTTGATTTGGAGAAGAAGGAATGAAGTGACCCATAATAATGAATGTTCAAGTGTGTATGAAGCCATAGCAGAGATCAAAGGCATTATTAGATGTATGCATAGGGCGAAATCTGTCTTGCCCAATTTAAGGATGTAGGTTATTTTTTGTTTGTATTTTCCTTCCTTTTTATCAAAAAAAAAAGAGAGAGAGAGAGATAGAAAAGAAAATTATGAGAAGATTTTACAATCACACTCCTCCACTGAAAATGTCACCCGGAAGCAACTGATGCACGCAATTCAGATGCTATGATCTCAATGCATAAACAGAATTACAATCTTTTTATCTTTTTGCAAGTTGAAAAATGATTTGGATAGAGCTCAATGGTAATTTGCAATCCATGTAGACGGATTCCACTTAAAGAAATAAGGTTGGTAGATGCACGTAGGTGTGTTGTACAATGTTTAACATATAGATCAATAGGTATGATATTTGTGATCCTTTGATGCCTCGGTAATATTCGCTAATATTTCTTCTAAGCAGGCCATTTCAGTCCAATTACGTTATCAAATAATAGGACTGATGCACACAATGACACTTAACTACCCAAAGATGTTAAATGTGCGCATACTCACAATGCCCACACAAACTAGTACATTCATACAAAAGAAATATATAGGACTATGTGTAAACTGTAAAGGACTCACAATTGAACTTCTTTTTGGGTATTTTTCCATTGTTGAGTGAGTACAGAAAATTCTTAATAGCTTCAGCATTAAACCTAGCAGTGTACTGCATCAAAAAAGTTGCAAACCATGAGATTGACATAATCGCATGTCAAAAAGTAAACAATCAAAGACTCAGAAGAACATTAATAAAAAAAAAGGGACTCAAAAGAACAAAACAGCATTGTACCTGAACAACAACAACATAATACTTAGAATTGTTTCGATCTCTACAATCTACTACATTGGACGGACCTTGAGTATTCACCTGAAAAAAATGAAAAAAACAAAGCTCAAAGCCAAAGTAATGAAACCACCAATATCCCTCCATTCCTCCTGAATACTCCATCTATTCCTAAATATATAATATAAGACCAAATTCAAATTTCAACTTGCTCGACCACTTTCTAATTTTTCCTAATATTTTCCTAAATTAACCCCTAATAATCCTTTGCATATCAATAATAAACAAACAACACAAGGAGAGTGGGGTAAAGATATATAGTTAGTGTGAATTGGTAATATCATGTGATAATGACTAACTTAACTAACATGCTTAATCTAATCAAGCTAGGTAAAATGGTCTCATATTTATGAATGGAGGGAGTGTATAAGATTAAATTGACTTTTTTTTAATGTTAAGGTAGCAAATTAGACAACTAAAGTATAACACATGCTACATTGTAATCAGATAGATATATAAGTCAGTTTATCAGTAAAATGAATTAGTTGATTTAAATTGATGAATTTTATTTCCTTAGTCCTAAAAAAAGGTGAACTTAACGTGTAAAGCTGCAATGACTAAAAAAATGTAAGCTTTACCAAAACTATGCTTTTGCAGAGATGATAAATAGAGGGGGCAGCAAGGGCATGACGTCTAGCTTCAAGGGTGAATCATAGTAATTGAAAGGGACCCTTTTGAAGGAGAAGTCGTGAACGCCATTGGAGAGCAAAATGGAAGATAAGCGAGATTCAGTGTCAGCTTGAGAGTGAACAGAAAGTGAGGTTGATTTGGAAGAACAAATAGAGTGGTGTTGTTGGGGCAAATAGGTGGCTTCTAGCTTTGATATGCGATTCAATATTTGATTTTGACGATGTTCGAGCTCAAGCATAGCTTCTTCCATTTTCGGAGAATACGACATTCCAAGAACGGATTTTTTTTTTGGTGATAAAAACGGATTCAAGTTACAGTGGACACTGGATTTGAAAGTGTGTCTTAGTTGAAAACAATGAAGTGTTGTTAATAGACATATGATCCGTTGTTGTCCAGCGGTTAGGATATCTGCCATATGACAATAGGTTTAGTCGGCTATATGTTGGTCAAAAATAAAGTCGGCTATATAAATTGCATTATGCATTATATTTAACCAACAACCAATTCTTTAAAAATTTGCTGATCAAGAGGCTCTACTCAATAATTTATATGTGTTCTCTTTGGTCTTTATGTCAATGTTTTCATGGGACTTCATATTATTTGATACCCTCCTCACAAATGCATTCAATAATTTATTTGATCACATAACCCTTGTTCTTAACTAATTTTTTTTAATCACTAAAAATAAGTTGTATATCTCCAATATATGAAGGACAACATGAAAAAAGATGGGAAAATTAATTTGAGGTCCTCCACAAGGGACTTAATACTAGAAAAGTCCCAAAAGTTGTGAAGATTAATGTAGGGTCCCAAGGGACCTCACTTTAATATACTTGAAAAGTGAAAAGACAGTTTTACCCCTAGCCTATTAACACTTGTCAGTTACTGGGCACATGTGACAAGTGTTAATAGGCTAGGGGCAAAACTGTCTTTTCACTTTTCAAGCATATTAAAGTGAGGTCCCTTGGGACCCTACATTAATTTTCCCAACTTTTGGGACTTTTCTAGTATTAAGTCCCCTCAAATTAATTTTCCCAAAAAAGATTATATTTCTTTAGGAGAGAATTGTCTTGATTGGATGGAGGTTATATTCTTGAATCTGATTTTTCCACAGGAGTTGGTAAAGAAAGATTGATCACAAGAAACAAAAAAAGAAAGACCTCCTTTGTCCTTAAGCCATCTTCCCTACCTCCCACTCTTATGTCTGGTCCCATTTCCATATGTTCCCTTCATCGTTTCTCAATCTGTCAGGATGTTCACATAAATTCTACAGTTCCAATATTTCTCTACAGTCCTTATAATTCTACTTCATCATTGAACTTGCAATTAATTCAACAAGAAGAAATTAAGTCAGTTTTTTCACCCTTCTATTTTTAGTCTATTATTTCACCTTAGGCTCCTTGACACGTCACCTCGTTAACTTATTGAACCTGTCATATGGAAAAGGATAAAATGGGTCCATAAATTTAATCCAACAGCTTAAAAAATGCCACGCGTTAGACTTCCCTTCACACCCTTCCTTCTTCTTCTTCTATTCTAATCCTATAATAATCCCCTCACTGATATTCCTTCTCATCTCTATTTCTCAGTGCCTTACACTTAAGAGGGAACACACACAGTTATTTATATATATATATATATATATATATATATATATATATATATATATTGCCCTTCCATATATAACAAATTTTTTTGAACTGAACTCCATATATAACAGATTGAAGAGATATAATTAATATATTAATGGCAGTTTCTTCTTCCACCCACACTCTGCTTCTTCGGTTCCACCACAGAGGAAGCAACAAATGAACTTTTAAAATTGTCCCCATACGATATGAAGGTTTCGTACCAAATAGCTGCAAAAAGTTTATCTGTTTCTAGTTTCAAAGATTCATAATATGGGTGGCTAGGATTGTAATGAGATGGAGAGTTTAAATGAGATTGGGTGTTTATGGAAAAAGCCCATTGGGAATGTGAAGAAGGAGACAGAGTGTAGATGATGATGGAAGTTAAAAGTGCAGCTTTTATTGCTTGATGACGTGGCACCATATGATGCTTTAGATGATTTTAACGGACGGGATTGCACGATTCTGAGGGCCGCTGAGAATGGCGCCGCTGAGAAAATCCGGGTCCCTGTCATATGGGTGTCTCTGCAACTTGAACATTTAGTTTATATTTTTTTTATAAAGAACATTGAGTTTATATAGTCTTCTCAACTTCAACTAAAAGAACTATAAGCCTGTTTGGTTGTGTGAAAGAAAGTTAAGAATTAGAAATGGAAAGGGTAAGAGATGGAAAGTAGTGGTAACGATAAGAGAGTAAAGTTTGTGGGCCCAGGATAAGTGTGAGATGGAGAGAGAAAACTCGTGGGTCTCGGGATATATGTAAATGACCATATTACCCCTTAACTTTTCAATTATTTTCATCTCACTTTCCTTTTCTTCATACAACCAAACAAGCCATATATGTTCTGTGATTTCGTCATGTTTCATAGATGGGTGCGAGCACTAAATTGAACACCTACAACTCATGAAAGGAAAAAACATTATACATATAAAATACTTGCTCGTTTCTAAATATAATGTCATTTTGATTTTTGTTTCAAGTTAAGAAAATAAATAAGATCACTAAATTATGACATTAATTGACACACGCAACTAGATTATAGGTTGGTTTTTAAGTAGGATAAATGAGTTTTGCATTGAGAGAAAAATTGGTTATAGACTATTTTAAAATAATTAATTTTATATCCATAATATGTATCTCCAAAAAAGTCAATGTGGTCTTATAAGCAAGATCAGAGGGAGTACACCACAAATCGACTAAGATATAGTGGGGTTCTTATATATATTTGCCATTCCATCTCTTGAAAAAACCTTGTTTATCAGATTTATGCCTTTAAAATAGCCACTAAATGCAGATATCTACTATCATTTTACCGTAGATAAACTTCTTTTTGTGGCTGAACTGCTTAAAATATTTTTTAAGTTGACTATATGGAGTATATAGAAAGCTACAATCAAAAGGAGGGACAAGGAAGACAATTATGGACCCTCCATATTGTCCACTTTCGTTTTCAAAGTTCATCGTCCAAACACATGCATGTTCTCTTAAAAGAACGTCCCGCTTCCCACACAAAAGGCATTTAATGCGTTTCCTGTTCTCTCTTATAGTCTTATTACATATACGTTAGTTCCTATGGCCTAACACTATACCCCTAGCTATCTCATCATGTCTTCTCTTCCTCTTCTCATCCTCCTCCTCATCTTCTGTCTTTCTTTGCATGCATGCACTTCCCGTCCTCTAATTCTTTCTCATAAGGAGACTGCAAAATTCCTTTCTTACAAGGTTGGTTTTGGAATATGATTGTCCTAGTATAGAACCAGGATGTTGGCTACAAGAGATGTATTGTCGCAAATTACACATTAATTTGTTAAGTATGTCTTTTAGAGAACCACACCCAAAAATAGTAAAAGAAGTCGCGAAACCTAAGGCCTTATAAGGCCCTATTCTAGAAAATTTTCTCAACATGGAACTTGTGACAATGTGCCTGTGTCTTTATATATGTGTTTATTTATATTGTGACATATATTTGGAGTTGATTGAGTTGCTAAAAGTAACGATTATGTGCAGGATTTTGAGGAGGTTTTATTTGTAATAGAGAAATTTATACATGCATCACACCCAAGGCCTTGCACCCCAGAGGAGAACGAAGAGCATAAAGTTAAAGTGTTACATGATGAAATAATCATTTGTGAGAGTGGTTGCCATTTATCAACTTTGAGAGAAATTCAGATTGGTGAGATACCCTTCATGCTTTTCTATCTACTCCCTCTGTTCCTAAATATAAGATCACTTTAGCAAATTTGAAGAGATTAAGGAAGACATTCCAATAAGTTAGGATTACATGAAATTTCCAAAACACCCCTCACCTAAGTTTTAAAAACATCACCTTCTTAAAACCATTATTTTTTGGGTGAAAGGATCGTATAGGGGTACTTTGGGGAAATTTTGAGTTAAATTAAAAAGTGATCTTATATTTAAGAACAAGCTCTCCTCCCTAAAGTGATCTTATATTTAGGAACGAAAGGAGTATTATTTTGTGTCCGTCTACAATATACTGTCTTCCGTCCTAGTTGGCTTACTTTTTTTAGGACAAAAAAGAAGCAAACTGAACAACTAAATCTTAATATATGTGACATGCAATGATATTATATGACAGTTAATAAGTAAAATAACTTGATTTTAAGGGGAAAAGACAAATATGGATAATTCAAAGTGTTGTATATTGCATCATTTATTTTTTTTATAAAAATCATCTGGCTCTTATAATTAGGACTAGAGGGGTACCACTATGATATATATAAGATCTAGTTTGTAGTGGTGCAAATTGCACTAGAAACTACTAAGGACCGGAGGTAGTAAATGTCTTTGCTATTTTTATGAACTAGTGGTACTATTATTATTATGGGGTATCACACTTGTAGGAGGCCCCTTGTCAACGACTCTTGAAACTATTCATCATTCTATAATTTCATTGTGAAATTTCAGGTCATTATTCCAACCGGCATTCAGCAACTACCACATCTTTTCAGACAGATTCACCATCATTGCTTCTGGTATAATTCTATTCATGCCACAATATGTAATTCTTTGTGTATAAAAGTTATTTTGTGCAAATTGAATCCCTTACAAGGATGTGCATGACTAGCCGTCTGTGATTGCTAATTAGTATGCATAGTGTAACATCCTAACGTTTGATCTCGAAATTGTCCGCTTTAGGGAATCTTCACCCCTCACGGCTTTAAAACGCGTCATGTGGGACTTTACAATCCACCCCCCTTGTGGCCCAGCGTCCTCGCTGGCACATCGACCCGAGTCTGGCTCTGATACCATCTCTAACATCCTAGCACCTCGCTTTCGAAATTGTCCGCTTTGGAGAATCCTCACCTCTCACGGCTTTAAAACGCGTCGAGAGGGGGAGGTACCCAAGTCTTTATTTATATAACATATCTCGTTCTCCTCCTCAGCCGATGTGGGACTTTACACATAGAGCATATCTCTATTATGATTTAGAGAATTATTCTTATTTTTTGTATAACGTTGGTTAATTAAAAAAATTGTATCATTCCATCTTGTTCTTAATCCAAGATTCACTTAAGTAATATGGAAGACTAAGAAATTAAATGGATACAATGATTATGATCAATATGATTATATCACCCTAAATGATAAATATAAGAAACAAAATGGATTCAGATTATTTGTTTTAGATCAAATTCTATTCCTCAACCAACTCTTATATCAGGGCACAATGATATATAACGTGAAGCATATGCAATGATATATGACGTGAAGCATATGGTTTTGTAGGGGCAGATGAGGCACACCAGATCAATGCTGGGACCTGCACAGCATCATGTGAAAGAAACAATGAATCCAAGCTCAGGTGACAACACATTGGATGACCTGGTAGTGATGGATTATGCTCAACCACACCGGAAGCCACCCATTCACAATGAAAAGCCTTAGCTTCTGCTTAATTGTTCATAACAAAATTAGTACATTCTTTTATGTCAAAGCTAAGTTTGATTAAAAAATGTCAAAGCTAAGAGTGATGAGACCACTACTTTCTAGTTTCCTTATGTCATGAAGTAGTTGAATTGGGTGAAAAAAATGTAATGAATTTGAGGGGTGATGCAGTTTCAGTTTTCTGTCTCTGATTTGTGGGTGTTTCTCAATATTATTTTGTGTCTGGGATCATAAATGTATATTGATTTTTATGCTTGAGTGTGATAATAAATGGATTGAACGGTTGTGAGTTACTTTAGATGAGGATAGCATTTATTTGTCATTGTTTAGTTGTAGGAAGCATCTTATGCAAAATGTTTGGACATTTGGGACGCTCAAACACTTAAGTCGATTGAATTAAGCCATAGAATAAGATAGGAGCGAGAACTTCTGGTCCCATGTGCCCCTGAAGTATCTTACTATCTTGGTATTGTCACTTTTGGTTCTGAAGAAATCGTGTAAATAGAAACAAGGGAAAAAATTAAATGACCTCTTTCCCTTTTTTTTTCTCCCCAACAAATGACACCTTTATGAAAACTACGCATGTAGAACTACGTCAAGCTGAATAAATGCGTCATGTAGAACTGCGCAAAATTTTCAAATATTAGAGCTGCATGAAAACTAATTAACATCACTTTACAATAATAAATTAATAATGCTGTTTATCAATAATTTCCCAAAATTACTCATATAGTCAGTCCCATTTCTATTTCAAGAGAACTATTAGAACAAAATCTACACAATAACTGCTAAAGAGTAAAATCATACATTCATATGAATGCTTTAATCATGGGACTTATGATTAGAACCAAGAAAACCTTCTCTTTCTTCCTTATAGGTAGAATTAGAGGAGTATATAATAATCATCCAATGAAATAATAACCTCAGCAGATACAAATTATGAAGTGTGAAGCCGTGGTGCCACTAGCTTTCTGATTTTAAAAAATGTGAGAATGAGGGAACTATATATCCTGTTCTGGAAAGGGTATCAAATTTCTATTGCAGAGATGATACGCCAGCATAATCATATTGCTAAGCATGCATCTTCCTGTTGTACTATATCCTGCTGAAATCAATTATTGCTACAACTGACAATGAATGGATTGATAAATTTGATTAACTGAGACGTCCTTATCCCCAGCTTCAGATCAACCTCACCACCACCCAACCAGAAAAAGTCCGGTGTCAGTTTTACAATGGCTTCGTCCAAGATTACCTGAAGTAGTACAATTATCCAGTCAATACAGAAAAGATTCAATGTGCTGCCATTTATAAATATGACATCATGTTATCTAAGGAGAAAACATTGTGAATTGTATCATGTTTACATATCAAATCAAAATACAAGGAAGCTTTCAATTTAGATCCTTGAACCCACATCCCTTATTGAACTCACAAGTATGAAGAGTTGATCCCTTTTTCTTCTGCTGGATATAATTCAAGCTAAGACATGAACTTTCACAAAAAATATCAAGAATTTCAACTTGGCACTTTTGCACAATTTAACCTCAGTTGATTCTTGTCTATGACAGATATGAACAGAAATAATATTCACATCAACAACAAATATGATAAGACGCCATTTCGGCTTCCGAAGATTACATAAATGATACTCTTGTCACTTTAAGTCTGGACTCAAGTCAGACAAGATAATTTAGAACTGTGGACCACCCAAACAGCTGGAAGAAATGCTAGAAGAATTCAAATCATACATAGATGTAGTGGTCATATATCCCACACAGGGGACACAACAAAAAATTAATGGATCCTCTGTCATACATCTCAGCAAGAAAGCAACATTGGCTGTAGCAAGTGTGGGGTAATAATACGTACATCATCAAACAGGAAGGGTCATATTGAAGAAGAGTCTGAAAAACTTTGCTGAATGCACATGTGTAAAAGAACTACACAATCACCAAAGAGTGAAAAGGTATACATTCAAGAATGCTTTATCCAGATTTCAACTTTTATTTGCAACCCACCAAAATTTGCATCTAAACTATCGGTCAAGTACAACATAAATTTCACTGGCTAAAAAAGTATAACAAAAAATTGAACACAAAGAAGCAACATTCAACTGTGATGGATGGAGAATAGTTTACCGGAATGTCTGTCTTCATGCCAACACAAGTGACTGCATTGTGTCCATAGCCAGTTAACTCAGTTGATGTCTCTTCTGGTGCAAGCCTCACTGTGTCATTAATAATAATCATATAAATACATTACACATAAAAATTACTAGACATTACTATATTCAAATGTGGAAAAAGGAAGGGGAAAAGGAAGAAAACATAGACTCATCCATAAATTATATATTTAAATGAATTTAGGAAAAGACAATTAACAAGAAAGGAAAGGTGCCTATAATTAGACACGCAGATTAAAAGAACACTTGGAAACTAAGGAAACCTTCTGTAAAGAAAGATAAAAGAAAATAATAGAGAAGATCCACATGAGACATGGAAACTTTTCTTGCTCGACTTTACAATCACACTACTCCACTGACAATGTCACTCGGAAGCAACTAATGCACACAACTCAGAGGCCATGATCTGAATGCAGAAACAGAATTACAATCTTTTTATCTTTTTGCACGTTGAAAAAATGGTTTAGATAGAGCTCAATGGTAATTTGCAATCCATGTAGACGGATTCCACTTAATGAAATAAGGAAGGTAGGTGCATGTAGATGTTGTATAAAGTTGAACATATAGGTCAATAAGTATGACATTTGTGATCCTTTTATAACTCAGTAATATTCGCCGATATTTCTTCTAAGCAGGTCATTCCACTCCATTTACGTTCTCAAATGATAGGACTGATGCATAGAATGACACTTAACTACCCAAAGATGTTTAATGTGAGCATAGTCACAATGTCCACACAAACTAGTACATTCATACAAATGAAATGTATATACGACTATGTGTAAAGGACTCACAATTGAACTTCTTTTTGGGTATTTTTCCATTGTTGAGTGAGTACAGAAAATTCTTAACAGCTTCAGCATTAAACCTAGCAGTGTACTGCATCAACAAAAGTTGCAAACCATGAGATTGACTAAATCGCATGTCAAACAGTAAACAATCAAAGACTCAGAAGAGCATTTATCAAACAAAAACCGGACTCAGAAGAACAAAACAGCATTGTACCTGAACAACAACAACATAATACTTAGAATTGTTCCGATCTCTACAATCTACTACATTGGACTGAGCTTGAGTATTAACCTGAAAGAAAAAAAAAACAAAGCTTAAAGCCAAAGTAATGAAACCACCAGTAGCAAATGCCCCCGCCATTCCTCCTGAATACTCCCTCCATTCCTAAATACTCCTTCAGGTCCTACCTAGCTGACTTTTTTGAAAAAACCTAAAAAAGGCAAAATAAGTTAATTATAAATTGATTTACCTAATTTTTTCTCTTACACTAGTTTATTTTACTTATAAGCTAATGGATAACCTAAAAAGATATCAAATATGTCATGATTTAATAACCTATTTTGCAACCTTAATCTCTCAAAAAAAAAAGTCAATTAGGTCTTATATTTAGGACCGGAGGTAGTATAATATAAGACTAAATTCAAATTTCAATTTGGTGGACCACTTTCTAATTTTTCCTAACATTTTCCTAAATTAACCCTCGATGATGCTTTGCTTATCAATAATAAACAAACAACACAGGGAGGGAGAGTGGGGGTAAAGATATGTGATTAGCGTAATATGATGTGTAATAACTAACTTCACTAACATCCTTAATCTAATCAAGTTAGGTAAAAATGGTCTTATATTTATGAATGGAGGGAGTATAAGATTAAGTTGACTTTTTTTTAAAAATGTTGAGGTAGCAAATTAGACAACTATAACTATAACTAAAGTATAACACATGCTACATTGTAATCAGATATATAAGTTAGTTTATGTGTAAAAGAAATTAGTTTATTTAAATTGATTAATTTTATTTCCGTAGTTTCAAGTTTCAACAAAAACAAAAAGTCAAGGTGACGTGTAATGCTGCAATGACTGAAAAATGTAAGCTTTACCAAAACTATACTTTTGCAGAGATGATGAATAGAAGGAGCACCAAGGGCATCACGTCTAGCTTCAAGAGGCCAATCATAGTAATCGAAAGGGACCCTTTTGAAGGAGAAGTCGTGGACAGCATTGGAGAGCAAAATGGAAGATAAGCGAGATTCAGTGTCAGCTTGAGAGTGAACAGAAAATGAGGTTGATTTGGAAGAACAAATAGAGTGGTGGTGTTGGGGCAAATAGGTGGCTTCTAGCTTTGATATGCGATTCAATATTTGATTTTGACGATGTTCGAGCTCACGCATGGCTTCTTCCATTTTCGGAGAATACGACATTCCAAGAACGGCTTTTGTTTTTGGCAATAAGAATGGGAAAATGCATCTTAATAAAAGATAATTAAATTGATGCAAATGAACATGTGATCCGTTGTCGTCCAGCGGTTAGGATATCTGGCTTTCACCCAGGAGACCCGGGTTCGATTCCCGGCAACGGAAACCTTTTTTCCCCTTTTTCCTTTTTATAAATACAGAACATCAAGAAAAAGAAAAAAAAACAGAATATTTGCTGCTCTGTTGTTAATGGATCCCTAGTTAATTCTGTTACTATGATAAAATAATTTGTTACTCTTATTTTTTAAATTTTATTTTTGTTAAGATTTTGTTGTCACACTTTTTTGAAATATAAATTCCAATATACCAAAACTTATAATATAATACATACTTTTAATTTTTGTTATGTTTTTTCAACAACAATACTAAAAACGATAGCAGATTAAATAATTTAAGTTACATTTTTAACTTATAGTAAAATTAAAAAAGATGGGTGTGCATGAGAATTAAAAAATATTATGTTATAACAAAGAATCAATAAATATTTTTGATATGGTGTTTTAATAAATATAGCATATTAAATAATCAAACTCTGGGTGTGTGTGTGACCGGAGACCGAATGTAAAATTGTCAATTGATATTCACTCCTCAAATTGAATCCTGTTCCTATATCAAATTTACATTATTCCACATGAACAATACCAATAAATAATCAACTCAATACTCACAAACAATAAGATCTGCCTAAACTGGACAGTAAACAACTAGTGGAGGAAAACAATAATGGATTCTGATAAAAAAAAAAGAGAACAATAATGGTCACTCTCCCTATGCACAAGATGTTTGGAAAAGAGCACATAAACATTGAAGAAACAAAAAGTGTGAGAATTGAGAAAACTAACTTAAACGGCACTCATTCAATAAACACGCTTGTCATTTTTAAGTTAAAAGTCACATATTTCAATCATCCATGTTAAAACAAAGTCACAAAGCATATCAGACTAAGATCGCTAAGCTTCCATTTTCCTTCATGCACCACACATAGCCATATATCACTAAAAATTATTAAAGCATAACATAAAATCACACAACCTGCCGTAGTTATACCCATCTAAGAACTATAACTTGAAAAACGGTAAACTAAAAGCGATGAGAGAGAAAAGTAGAGAGAGAGGGAGAGAGAGAAGCCGCGAGAGAGGGGAACTTGCGGATGGAGAGCGACTGGGTGAGAGAGAGCGTGAGAGATCCCCAATGGGTGGGGCTGACGGCACTTCTCTGATACAACCTCAAGACCATAACCCCAATGGTCCGAGGTTGTCAAGGGAAGTGCTAGAGGCTGTTCCAAGCACAACGGAGATACAGGGGGAAGGGGTACCCCCAGCGCTGGAGGTGAACCCAACCCCGAAGGTGGATGGGCAATTTCTCAGTTGCAAAGCTCCAAGGGTTGAGGGTGACTTCTCCGGAACGCAGTCCGGTACCAAACGTGTCGAGGACTGGATGGAGGAAGAAACTCAGAGTGGTCCTAAAGTTCCTAAAGCTCCGATGTCTTATCGGGAAGCTGTGAAACCAAGAACATCCGGGTCATATGAGCATTATCTGGACGCTGAGAAGGAAGCTGACTGGGATGGGTCCCTTTGCTGTAGTAATCTGAAGGAGATGCTGGCTGGAGTTACTATCACTGACTCGGAGTCGGGTCCGATTATTGAGTTCTCAGAGGAGGAGAGAGATAGACTAGAACGGAAATGGGAACGATCCTTAATCATTAAACTCTTAGGGGGTACACTGGGATTTATGCAAATGCGAAGGCGGGTGCAGATGATGTGGGGCAAGTCTGGCAAGGTGGACCTCAATGATATTGGAAATGGCTATTTCATTGCTTCCTTCCAGAGCTCAGAGGACTATTTCTTTGCCCTTGATGGAGGACCTTGGCTGTTGGCAAATCACTACCTTACGGTACAGACTTGGAAGCGCAACTTCACACCTTGGAACGAAAAAATCCAGACTGTAGCAGTGTGGGTTCGTCTCCCAGGCTTACCAGGTGACTATTATGATAAAAAATTCTTCTTCAATATTGGTAACAAAATAGGTAAAGCTATTAAAGTTGATGAAATGACCTTGAGAAGAGAGAGAACTATGTACGCAAGATTGTGCGTCGAAGTTGATTTACATGCTCCGCTACTACCATCGTATACTGTAGATGGAAATCGGCTTAAGATTGAATATGAGGGACTTCATATGATCTGCTTTGGGTGTGGCAAGTTCGGGCACTCCTCTGAGCTATGTCCAAGCAAAAAAATCTCAGATTCCAGTGGGCAACTCAGCTTGCAGCGGTCGGCGGAGAAAAGGCCGGTTGGTCAAGAGGGAGAGGGTAGCGTTGTCAGGGAAGAGCTGTACGGTGACTGGATGCTTGCACAAGAAACAAAAAAGGGGAAGAGGGGTTCGGCTCGAGGCACTAGGACTAATGACCAAAATAGTAGGAGTGGAAAAGATGAGGTGACCACTTCGCAGTCTCGGTTTGCTGTTCTCAGTGAGGATGACGGCACGAGTGATACGACAACCAAGGCAGGTGGTGTCAGAAATCACCTTAGGGATATCACAAATACTCTAGGTATTAAGGAAAAAGTGGGGAAGAAGTCAGAGGGAGAGGGTGACGTGGAGAGAGGGGGGGAGAAAACATTAGTGGGGAATAAAAAAAGTCAAACGGGCTTTGGGGGCAAAAAGGCGAAGGAATCCTTAAAGAATCAGAAAAGTGGGGATAAAAAAGTGAGAGAGAGGCAGGGAGCTGTTAGTATGGAGCTAGGTGAGACAACTGTGGGCCCGGTTGAGTGCGACGTGGACAACAGACAAATGAGAGAAGGAGGGGGTGAAGAGAAGGGGACTCAAAAAAGTAAAGTGAGGTGTCAGGGTGGGGTTGAGATGGGGATCGGTATGGACATGGAGGCGAGTGAGGAGGTGGCAACCTTGGGCCAGACGTGTGGGTCCACTGCACAAGCCCAACATCAAGTTCAGCATAGTATTAGGCCTCTTGTTGGGCCTCCCATTGTTGGCCAGGTTGCTGAAGAGAAGCCGCCAGATTTGCCAGCCCAAGATCTCCTAATGGGTATTACTGAAGTGGTCGATGTGGTCCTCAGCCATGGAAGAGTGCTGCAACACGGGACAGAGGGGGGTATGCCTGCCCAAGAGGAGGGCGGGGCCCAATGAGCTCGGTACCCTTGTGTTCTCCTTTTTGGTTCTGTTACTTATTTGATTTAGTTTTTTTAATGTTAGTCATTTGGAATGCCCGTGGTGCCGCTGGAAAAGCTTTCAGTCAGGCAATTAAAGAATTAAAAAAAAAACCTGGAAACCATCAGTGGTAGTGCTTCTCGAAACTAGATGTAGTGGAGAAAAAGCCCAGCAGGCTATCAAGAGGATGGGGTTCAGCGCCCAATTGATTGAGGAAGCTAATGGGATGTCTGGGGGTATTTTTATTCTCTGGGATGACCCCACCATCCAAATCCATAGTATATGCCAAAGTAAACAGTTCATCCATTGTTTAGTTGTTGGGTTGGGCAATAAACCATGGTGTTTCACGGCGGTTTATGGCAGTCCGCGAGAACAAGAGAGGAAGGGTCTTTGGGAGGACTTGTGGACAATCTCTCAAAGCATAAATCTCCCTTGGATGATGGCTGGAGATTTTAATGATATCAAGGACCCCTCAGAACAGAAAGGTGGTGGCGTTGCTAGTGATACAAAGTGCAGAAGATTCCTTGACAACATTCACAGATGCAGATTAATTGATTTAGGGTCGGAGGGTCCCAGATTTACATGGCGAGGCCCAATCAATAGACATGCCGCCCGACTCTTCAAGAAGCTAGATAGGGGCCTCTGCAATGCGGACTAGCGCACAGAATTTCCTGAGGCAGTTGTCACAGTGGGCACTAGAGTTCAATCCGACCATCACCCCCTGTGTATCTCTCTTGCAGGTAGACAAAGAACTCGTGGCGAACGCCCCTTTAGATTCGAAGCTGCCTGGCTATCTCACCATGACTTCAAGAAGTTCATGTGTGATCATTGGGCGCGTGAAGGCACTACGTGGGAAGAACTCGAGAAGCTCACCCCTAATTTGCAAGAGTGGAATAAGAATGTGTTTGGGAATATTCACCAGAAAAAGCGTGAGCTGCTTGCACGTCTTAAAGGTATACAAAAAGCTAACCAAGCTAAAGATAATCCATTCCTTGATGGGCTTGAAAGGCAACTTGAGCTAGAACTTCAGGATGTTCTGGCAAAGGAAGAAATCCTTTGGTTTCAAAAAGCAAGAACAATGTGGATGACAGATGGAGACAGGAATACCGCCTATTACCATACAAAAACTGCTATCCGGAGAAGGCGTAATAGAGTAAGCATGCTCAAGGATGAGAATAACAGATGGATTGAGGATGACCAAGAGGTGGGAGGTATGGTCAACCAGTTTTTCCAAAAATTGTTCTCGGAAGAGCTGACTGAGCGGCCTTGGAACGACACTGCCCACCTCTGGCCGATTCTTGAGGCGGGGGAATGGGAAGGCATTTCTGGGGGAGTCGAGAGAGAGGAAATCAAAGCTGCGATGTTCAGCATTGGGGGGTTGAAAGCTCCCGGGAGAGATGGTTTTCCAGCTATATTCTTCCAACGCAACTGGGATGTGGTTGGAGATAGTGTGATTAACTCTATCATGACAATGTGGAATTACACGGCTAAAGTTGAAGAGGTTAACCAAACCTTAGTCACCCTCATTCCAAAGGTGGAGTGCCCGGAGAAAGTGAATCAGTTGCGACCGATTTCCTTATGTAACGTGATTTACAAATGCTATTCCAAGATCATTGTCTCGCGTTTGAAGCAGATTATGCCAAAACTAATTTCCCCTTTCCAAGTTAGTTTTGTCCCGGGTAGGAATATTCATGATAATATCCTTATTGTAAATGAGATGATTCACTCAATGAAAAAGAAGAGAGGGTGCAAGGGATTCATGGCAATCAAAGTTGATTTGGAGAAAGCTTATGACAGGATAAGTTGGGAGTATATGAGGAGAGTCTTGCAGGAGATTCAGTGCCCGGATCACATGGTGGAGAGGATGATGAGTTGCATCCACACCTCGGACACTAACCTCTTATGGAATGGTGCCAAATTGGAGAAGTTCTCGGCCACGCGAGGACTCCGGCAAGGAGATCCTATTTCCCCGTATCTCTTTGTGCTTGGAATGGAAAAACTCACCCATATGATTACTGAGAGGGTGAGAAATAAAACATGGAGAGCCATGAGAACAAGTCGGAGAGGCCCTTTCATCGCTCACATGATGTTTGCAGATGATTTAGTGCTTTTTGCGAAAGCTAACACTAACCAAATTGATGTGATTGTGAATTGTTTGCAGGATTTTGGCAGAATGTCCGGGCATAAAATTAGTGCAGAGAAAACATTCATCTACTTCTCCCCGAATGTTCAGAGCCGGGTGAAGAAGGAAATCTGCAGATCCAGTGGGTTTAAGGAAGTTGGTGAACTGGGGCGGTACCTTGGTGCAGAGATCTCCTTCCCCAAAAAGAGAAGGGATAAATATAAGCCTATTGTTGACAGGGTTAAAAAGAGGTTGAGTGGATGGCAAGCTGACCGATTATCGCTAGCAGGCCGAGTTACACTAGTCAAGTCAGTCACTGGCACCATGGCCCAGTTCCCGATGCAGCATGACCGATTACCTGTGGGCACGATCGAAGAACTGGAAAAATGTCAGCGAAGTTTTATTTGGGGGGAAAAGGAGGGCACTCGCCGGCGACATGTGGTGGCGTGGCAACAGGTGTGTAAGCCTAAGGACATGGGGGGCTTGGGTATCAAATCCCTCCAAGCCATGAATGATGCGTTCTTGATGAAACTTCTTTGGAGAATGAAGACGGACCCAAACAGCCTGTGGGTTCAGCTACTGGTCGGAAAGTATAGCAGAGAGGACGCTACTGGCCGGGGTCTCATAGCGAAGCAAGGTGACTCCAAAGTGTGGAAAGAATTAGTGAAACGTGAGGACTTGTTTAATTCTCTTGTCGGTATGATGGATACGAGAGACGGTCAACAGCAGCTCGTGTGGACCCCTAATCATAATAAGGGGTTCACGACTGCCTCTGCATACCAGGCCCTTACTCAAACCAGGCAGTCTCATATGAGAAAGCATTGGAAAATTCTGTGGCGGCTTCAGGTCCCGGAAAGAGTCCGTATGTTTGTGTGGGTTGCTAGCTTAAACAAGCTCCCAACAAAGGCGACCACCAGTAAATGGGGTAGAGACGGTCCCTTCTGCCCAATATGCCATCAGTTTACCGAAACCCAGCTCCATGCACTTCGGGACTGTCCAAGAGCTAAGTACATGTGGAGGAAATTGGTGCCGAGACCGGCATGGGGCTTATTTTTTGCTATGGGATGGAAGAGATGGATCCGAAGTAACCTTGTTAACTACAAAGAAATCAGTGACCAACCTGACTGGCCTGAAATCTTTGGGGTAGGATGTTGGGCACTGTGGAAATGGCGCAACAGTCAGGTCCATGAGAGTAATAGAACAATTCCCTATGAGCCATGCTCAGAAGTTCTGAAGTATGTCCATCAATACAAGAGAAGTCGACTTCGTGACTCAGATCAATTCACACCAGAGGATGCGAGATGGGTGGCCTGGCAAAAACCGTCGCAAGGATGGTTTAAGCTTAATACCGATGGTGCTTGGGATCTCACAGGGACGGCCGGAGTTGGATGTGTCATCCGAGGGGATGAAGGAGAGTGGGTGCGAGGAGTCACACTGCGAGTCCATGCTATGAGCCCCGTTTGTGCAGAGGCCATCGCTGTACTAGAGGGTCTTCATGTTGCTTGGGAATTACAGCTGTCCAAGGTACAAATTGAGACGGATGCTCAAAGCCTAGTGGATGCAATTTACAGCGAGGATACTATTCCTGGAGGTGAAGGGTTGCTGGCCAAAATTCAAGAGTTTATGAGTAAGGAATGGGAAGTCTCCATCAATCATATATTTCGGGAAGCTAATAGGTGTGCTGATAGTCTTGCTCAGAGGGGTAAACGCCAGCTAGCTCGAAAAACAGTCTGGGTCACTCCACCGCCAGAACTGGAACGCGTTCTACAAGAGGACCTGGAGGGGCGCTGCCTCCCTCGACGTGTCTCTTATTAGTTTTGGGCTAGGCCCCTTTGTATACCAAAAAAAAAAAAAAACTATAACTTGACACAAATTAAACCGCCACCACACACCCACGTATTGATGAGAATCCCACTGTCAAACAAAAGAGCAAGAAACATGGCTATTGCAACATATATCCAACAGAAATAGCAAGAAAATAATCCAAGTTTGATTTAGTGGAGGTATATAATAGTGTTATACCTCCGCTCACATTTGATAATGGGAGAAGGGGTTCATGAGCCCATTAACATATATTATTATAATATTATTTTCTTTCCCACATATATTTAATTATTACATTTAGTAATATATATACATGAACCTAAATGGTGACAGATGACATTATCATTGTTATTTGATTTAAAATATCTTCAGTTTTTTATACTGTTACATGCACACACACACACACATATATCTATTTACACACACGTACGTATATCTATTATATCTTGAATTTTGATATTACATTATAAAATCCTAAAATATAGACACTTAATTAAATTTTCTATCCTATTCAATCATATTATATTACTTCAAGTGCAATGATGTCATTTAGTTTTTCTATTTTAAATTAAATTTTCAACATGATGTCTATTTACTCTACAAAATTAATCATTATCAATATATTTTATTCACCTAGAAATTCTCTCCTTCACCTAAATCACTCCAACTCATCTGCATAAATTCTTTAACTTCAAATTAAATCATCCAATTTAAAATAAATAATTAATTATAATTCTTAAAATAAGGAAAATATAAAGTTTCTACTATCCCATATGAACTCTATTTCACGTGATATAACCATCATTTTCCAAATTCATTATTAAAATTCTAAATAAAAATTATTAAATCTTAATTGAATTTTTAAGCGATGTTACAATAAACAATCATCGATGGGGTCCAAGATGAGCATGCTATTCTTATCATTTATTTGTTCTTTCTGTCAGAAGCATTTCTTTCTTCTCTTAAATGCCTTTTCTCTTTTTAATCAAATGAGAATGTCATACAATCCCCAGCCCATTGGTGTTTAACACCGATCCCAGCACACAGACTATGTAAAGGGCAAACCACTTGCATCATCATTTCTGGTCAATCTACAGTCCCGTCTTACCACTTTCTATATTATATATATGTAAAGAAAGGTTGATGTTGCTTTTGTGATGAATCATAAGATATTTTCAAATTTTAGTTTTTTTTTTACTTATCAAATTTTAGTTCATATACTTACCTTTTTACGTAATTTGTTTAGCTTATTGACTGATATTTAGTCTAATGTTATAAACAGGTTTCTTGAAAATACCACACAACATTTGCTATAATTAATATGTTTATTATAAAAAAAATGATCAATATGTTTATGAATTTATTTTTTTGAAGCTCACAATTAATTAATTGAATCATCAATGACAAATAGGCAGTACTCCGATAGTCCGATCCATCCAACTGAGATATTATAAGAGGTAACATTACAATTTTTTTAAACTCACATATATAGGTAATAACTATTTTATTTTCATTTTTTCCCTTTCATGTTAAGTGTAAAAAGAAAAATAAATTGTGCACGTACAATAAATGATATATATAATGTTAAAATTATAAAATAACATTAATTATGCCTATAATAATAACTCAACCATATTTATTTGGTTCATGTACATTAGTTAACATGGAGCGAATAGTATTTTGCAGCTCCTGTTGGAATTCTATCGCCAATAATGAAAGCTAAATCATATGCTATATACTCGATCGTTTCTGTCTGTGTAAAACGAACATATCACATGATGCATCGGTGGGATGTCAAGACTTGTTATCCTGCCATTTTCCTTCTTTTTACTGAGCAACTATTTTCCATTTGTATACACCAGAAAATAAAGACAACCAACAATAAGAATACATGACTAAGCACTGTAATTGAAAAAGAAAGAAACGTCCAACTGAGCAGTTCCCTCAATTTGTATGCCATTTTTCTGTAAAAGAAAAGGAACAGAGGGGAAAGCTAATTCTAATTAAAAACTCCATTATATATATTCCTTCTTTTTTCATCTTTCATTTAGTGAAAGAAACCCATAGTAGTCATCATACTGAATCGTGAGTATTGAACTTAATCCTCCCATTCAAATGATACCTATTCCTCTTGAATATAGGGTCTGAGGTTTATTTAGTGAGTTTTAAGTGTCCTACATATATTACATGCCCATTTTCAATTCTTGGTAACATTATTTCTCCATATTGCTTTGACAAAAACAAAAACAATTTTTTTCCAAATTGCCTTCGATCATATTTTATCAATAATAATGAATTAAGAGAAATGATAGAATTGAGGTAAGTTGTGTGTTATAGGAAATGCATGTCATATTAATTAACTTAACCCATATATATAATCGAATCAAATTAAAAAAATGTCTCTTATGCTTAAGATATTTAATACCGGAGAGATATTCAATTTTTGGAGGCACTTGATAATATTATTTTTATCAACATGTACACTTGATAGTCATTGAGTCAAACAGCTCAAAGAATGTAATTAAATCATATCATCCGTAATAAAAAAAATATGTCTTTAATTATGCATATATTTCCCAAAAAAAACAGTGTGGAATGCTCATATCAATGTATATCACTACTTCTAATCTAAAATATAAGATTTAGTTGACCTTTTTAAAAAATTCTAATGAAGCAAAATAAATCACTTATAAATTGATTTACATAATTTTTTACTTAAACTAGTTTATTTAACCAAAATAAGTCACTTATAAATTTATTTACATGATTTTTTTATTTAAACTAGTTTATTTAGCCTATAAACTAGTAATTAATTTAAAATTATTTTAAATATATTATAATTAACTAACCTATTAACTATGTTGTTTCTTTAATTTTTCCAAAAAATGTTTACTAAATCTTATACTCCTATTTAGTAGTGGAGGGAACTAATTCGTGTGTTTCTCCCAAACGCGATACTCTTTTTTATTTATGAAAACAATTCGTACAAGATAAGTTCAAATCGAACCATTTATTTATTTCCTCTACGAGAGGTGATCATGAAACTGGAATAGCTATTGTACCACGTCATTAAGAATACTCACAGTTACAATCATTTACGTGACAAGTCATTAAGGCCCGTTTGGAAGCACGAAACTTTGCTCTGAATCTGAAAGTGAAAGTAATTCACATTCTCATGCTGTTTGGAAGCCAGAAACCTTTGCTCTGAATTAGAAATTTTCACATTTTCAGTTTCCCTCCAAAATTAAGAATAGAAATACAAATTTGGCTTCCCACCAAAATTGAGTGTGGGCCCATGTGCTAAATACCACATTGCCCTTCATTTACTCTAACCAAAGACAGCACAAACGTTGGGAGCTTCAGGCAAGACACGAATTTGTCAGTGAGGAGGTGTGGGTTATCGTGGGTGGCATTTAACTCAAATTAGCTAGCTTTGGGTTGTCTTTGGCGAAGGTGTGAGTGGGGTTGATGACACATTTGATGGTGATGCTCAAACATGATTGCATTCCTCTCCTACATTTGTGACCCTGTTTTTGTGTTCAATTTGAAGTGTTGAGTGCTTGTGATGTGTGAGTTTTGATTAAATGAATGAGTTTTCACTTTAAAAGTTGTTGGGTTAACAATAATTGTTTTCCAAACTATACATACATAGTTAAAATCTGCATGGGTCTTGTGTGAAGTTCTTGCCCAGGTCCTTCTGTTTAACTGCAATAATGTTGGAAAAAGTTTGGGGATGACGTGAGTTGAAAAGGTTAAACATATGTACACTTTATTTGTAGTTGTCATTGTTGATGCTAAACTCGATTTTACAATGGCAAACTCGATTTTAAGATGGCAAAATCGATTTTAAGCTGACAAAATCGATTTTACCATGACTGTTATGGGAAAGATGGAGGTTGTTCCAGGTAAACTCCATTTGACATAAATTACATCTAACAACTCCATATCACCACCACTATCGCTAGATGTTGGAAAAATGTTGGAAAAGGTTTGGGGATGACGTGAGTTGAAAAGGTTAAACATGAGTACACTTTATTTGTAGCTGTCATTGTTGATGCTAAACTCGATTTTACAATGGCAAACTCGATTTTAAGATGGCAAAATCGATTTTAAGCTGACAAAATCGATTTTACCATGACAGCTATGGGAAAAGATGAAGGTCGTTCCACGTAAACTCCATTTGACATAAATTACATCCAACAACTACATATCACCACCGCCATTGCTAGAAAATTGTTTGGGCAAGAACAATCTGAGAAGATCTGAGAACACCCAATAAAAATTTCTCCTTTAGAGTTTCTAGAGTTTCAACCCAACACCCAAATCTCTTCCACAAATGAACCCCAAACCTGTAAACCTCCCCAACTTCGTCTTCCAAAATTTGGTCTCCAAGTTTCTATCTTCCATTCTCCAGTTGGCCGCCTTGTTCCTCAGTATGCCACCTCCTTTGCCGGAGACAACCTTCGTAGCAAAAGAGATGTGTTGCACTTGGGGTTTCTTTTTTCAATAAGGGGCTTTTTAGGAATGTTATAATAGGAAGGGGCATTACTGTCATTTATGTGCTTCACTTTCATATTCTTCAATATGCCAACCAAACAGCCGCATGTGATTTGCTTTCTTGGTAAAGTGAAATCATTTCACAACTTTCAGATTCAGAGGCTAAGTTTTCTGCTTCCAAACGGGCCCTAAGAATTCTCATAATTAATTACAATTATTTACGTGATAATTGAGATTTGAGACTAATCTTTTACTGTTGTTGACACATACTCCCTCCAATCCCTAATATAAGAGCTCAAAATTTGAATGATTTTGTTCTCTAATATAAGAGCTTATCTCACATTTTCTCTTTATTTAATGTGTTTTTTCTTACTTTGTCCCTAACTCTCTTTCATATTTATTAATGTTTATGTATTTCTGTCTCTTAAAAGTATATAATAAATATGGGTAATAATGGAAAATAAGCATTAACCCTAAACACCCAACTAACAATCATATTTTATTAAGAAGCGTTTTTTCGGCCGCTAGTTTTTATATTAGGATCGGAAGGAGTATTATATTCATAAGAATGAGTGATGGAACTTCAAACTACTCACTAAGAGAGATGAGTACTTAGCATATATTCAGGCCATTTCACATTATTCTAAAAATACTTTAATTTAAACTTGAGTAGTAGTGCTATATCTGTCAAGTCCTATGCTCAAAATCTCACTCTCAAAACCTTAAAACCTTGCAACATCCTCTCACCACCTTGTCCGAAACAAAACCATCCAAAAAAATGCACAAGAGTGAATCAGGATCATCGTTAGGTCCAGGAGGCCTGGATCTAACCCAAGCCTTCTTCAAGCCAGTCCTCAACGCAGCCCCACCCTCCCCAACAAAGCGCAACATAAAAGTCTCCGTCATCGGCACCGGCAACGTAGGCATGGCCATCGCCCAAACCATCCTCACCCAAGACCTCACCGACGACCTCGTCCTCGTCGACGCCAAGGCCGACAAGCTCCGCGGCGAGATGCTCGATCTCCAGCACGCCGCCGCCTTCTTACCTCGTACCAAAATCCACGCCTCAACCGATTACTCCGTCACCGTTGGATCCGATCTCTGTATTGTGACAGCTGGCGCTCGCCAGATTGCGGGGGAGTCCAGGTTGAATTTGTTGCAGAGGAATGTTAGTTTGTTTAGGAGTATTGTTCCTGAGATTGTGAAGTATTCGCCCGACTGTGTTTTGCTTATTGTTTCGAATCCTGTGGATGTGTTGACTTATGTGGCTTGGAAGTTGTCGGGTTTTCCGTCTAATCGGGTTGTCGGGTCGGGTACTAATTTGGACTCTTCCAGGTTTCGTTTCCTCATTGCGGATCATCTCGACGTTAATGCTCAGGATGTTCAGGCAATTATTCTTTTTTCACTTTTTATATATACTCAGTTTTATTATTTATTGTTTTATTGGTCTAAGTTTCCAAATTCCAAGTTTCAGTTAGCCAATAAAAAATTCAAATAAAACTTTTTATATGAACCACTTAATTATAACATACTCCCTCCGTTCCTAAATATAGGACCTAGATGACTTTTTTGAAAAATCCTAAAAAAAGCAAAAAATAAATTAATTATAAATTGATTTACCTAATTTTTTCTCTTAAACTAGTTTATTTTACCTATAAGCTAATGGATAATCTAAAAAGATATCAAATATGTCATCATTTAATAACCTATTTCGCAACCTTAATCTTTCCGAAAAAAAAGTTATCTAGGTCTTATATTTAGGAACGGAAGGAGTATTTTATATTAATAGATCATATGTTAGTTTATAAGTCAAATAAAACTACACTAGTTTAGAGGAAAAATTTAGGAAAATCAATTTTAATTACATTATTTACCTAATATATTTAGGAGTCTTATATTTAGGATTGAAGTGTATTTTCTTTTATTGATATGGGAGTATAAGTTATAAAGTAGTATAAACTAAACGTTCACATCAGACATAGCTAGTGTCTCATACCTCAGATCATCGTTTTTTTTTCTCTGTTAATGGATTAGGTATGATAGGTGTGAAATGGACACGGGTGATACGCTAGCTGAGATTTGATTTTTATTCCTTTCAAAAAGTGGTCAGTGCCTCAGTGGTCACCTTAAGGAGTCTATCAATTATCATTTTAATATTTTATATTTATATCATCCCAGATGGAATAACAGGTTTTTATATTTTTTTTTTAGAAAACTAGGAAAGGTGCTCATTTGATCTTGGTCGGTGAGGCAATTTCTTTTGCTTTTTTGCCGCTTGGGGTGGGGCATTGCATTTTAAATTAGACACAGTCAAAATTGACATGTGGTTTTGGACTTCACCTTATTTTTTTTATTTTTTATTCTGGTAATACCAATAGACTCTTATACCATTTTTTTTAAAAAAAACTATTAGTCAGGTTGGCAGAGTATATCAAATATATTAGTGAAGTTACTCATGTTTTTGCCACAATAATTTAACCATATTTTTCAGTATTTCATATTTTTTAAATTAATTATTGATGAGGGAGTACTAATAATATGTGTTCTGCTGGAAAATGGACAAAACTTAGAAACATTTCTTGGAAATCAATCAACCAAGTATTTTCTTTCTTTGGTAGTAAATATAAGATCCATTTGACTTTTTATGGAAGTTAAGGAAGGAATATGTCACATGTAATGTGATGATTGATTAGTTTAGAAGTTGAATAAATTATTTTTTAAGAAAAAAATTAACTATAGACAATTAAAAGTAAAAATGATCAATTTTGCATCCTTAATTTTCCTAAAATGTCAAAGTAGGCTTATAATTAGAACTAAATTAGTCTTATAATTAGAACTAGAGGTGGGGATATACCCTACATTTATATCGAAGAGCTTTCATCACATTGGACTATAAGGCCTTCGACAAATGTGTCCCATCGTTTATTGCTGAAGAAATGACTACTGGTTAATGTTAGTGCATATTTTGCAGGCGTACATTGTGGGAGAACACGGTGACAGCTCAGTGGCACTGTGGTCCAGCATCAGCATAGGAGGTGTGCCTGTACTAAGCTTTCTCGAGAATCAACAGATAGCATACGAGAAAGAAACTTTGGAGAACATACACAAAGAAGTCATAGATAGTGCTTACGAAGTCATACGCTTGAAAGGCTACACATCTTGGGCTATAGGATACTCTGTGGCTAGCTTGGTGCGTTCTATTATTAGAGACCAAAGGAAGATCCACCCTGTGTCTGTTCTTGCCAAGGGGTTTTATGGCATTGATGGTGGTCAAGTTTTCTTGAGCCTGCCGGCACAGCTCGGTCGCGGTGGCGTGCTCGGTGTGACTAATGTCCACTTGACCGAGGAGGAAGCACAGAGGCTCAGGGATTCTGCTAAGACCATCCTTGAGGTGCAGGCTCAACTGGGTATCTGAGTTCATAGGATGAGACAATGACTAGTTCTGTCCTATTTTCCCATATAGTTTTCTCTGTTTCCTTCCATTGTAACTAGCTGGTATATGGGATGCCTCTCTCACCCAACAAGCACTTCAAGCTTTTTGTGACTAAACTCATGTTCCCTTTTATTAGAAGAATGGATGGTTGTTTTAATTTGTGTGCTGTCATGTGTTGGTGCTTACTCCATGAGTACAGGCATGGTTTTGCGGTTTGATTTGTTTCGAGAGAAAAAAGATATACAAGCTGCTTGAGAAAATTACAATATAGGCAACAGCCTAACTGCAATGATGTGTGTGTATTAAAGATGTAATTAAATAATATTTAAAAATTTCTTTAATCATGCATATATTTCCAACAAAAACATGGTGGAGTGCACAGATATATATTACTACTTCTAGTCTTAAATATAAAACTCAACTGACTTTTTTAAAAAGTCTAAACGAAATAAAATAAGTCAATTTTAAACTATTTACATTATTTTTTTTGCTGAAACTAGCTTATTTGACCTATAAATTAATAGGTAATACTACCTCCGGTCCTAAATATAGGACCTAGATAACTTTTTTTTGGATAGTTTAAGGTTGCAAAATAGTCTATTAAATCATGACATATTTGATATATTTTTAAATTATTTATTAGTTTATAAGTAAAATAAACTAGTTTAAGAGAACAAATTAGATAAATCAATTTATAATTAACTTATTTTGCTTTTTTTTAGGATTTTTCAAAAAAGTGAATTAGGTCTTATATTTAGGACCGGAGGGAGTATAAAATATTTTAAATATATCATAATTAACCAAGATATTTTATTTCCTTAATTTTTTATAAAAAATCAACTAGAACTTATAGTTAGTAGTGAGGAACTAATTTGTGTGTTTTTTCCAAAAGCCGTGACATTTTTATCTATTTTTTGAATACAATCCGCATAAGATGAGTTCAAATCAAACCATTTATTCATTTCCTTTGCGAGAAGTGATAGTTGAAACTGGAATGGCTATTTATAAAACAAAAAACAAAGAAACTGGAATAGCTATTTGCCATAATACCACTTTTTTAATATAGATGAAGAATTCCTTACTACCAATTTAGAAATATGTAGACTAAAAAATGGTTCAAAACAATAAATATGTTTAAAATAACTAACAATTAACTATATTCATAATACAAATTCTTTCATTTGATAAAAAATAATACTCCCTCCGGTCCTAAATATAGGACCTAGATGACTTTTTTGAAAAATCCTAGAAAAAGCAAAAAATAAGTTAATTATAAATTGATTTATCTAATTTTTTCTCTTAGACTAGTTTATTTTACCTATAAGCTAATGGATAATCTAAAAAGATATCAAATATGTCATGATTTAATAACCTATTTCACAACCTTAATCTTTCCCAAAAAAAGTTATCTAGGTCTTATATTTAGGACCGGAGGTAGTACAAATTCTTTCTAAACGTATATAGAATTATAGATGCTAAACCGCTGGTGTGTGATTTTGTTACTATTAAACCTCAATCACTTGGGCAAGAGAGACATGAGTAATTTCCACTTACTAGAAATCACCATATTCTCAAAGTACTTTAATTTAAGCTTGAATAGTAGTACTATATCATGTTCTCAAAATACTTTAAGCTTGAATAGTTACCAACTATTCAAGCTTTATCATGAACTAATTATTTGTCACGTTAGTACTCCCTCCGGTCTTAAATATAAGACCTAATTGACTTTTTCTGAAAAATCCTTAAAAAAGCAAAATAAGTTAATTATAAATTGATTTACCTAATTTTTTCCTTTAAACTAGTTTATTTTACCTATAAACTAATGGATAATCTAAAAATCTATCAAATATGTCATCATTTATAATCTAAAAAAAAGTCAATTAAGACAGGCAATACTAAGGTAGTTGGTGACTTGTACTTACAATAAAGACAAAAGGAGTGGTAATATATAGGAGTATATATATATGTCTTACTCTGGGCCTCTGCTGGTCAAACACTCACTCTCAAACCTTAAACCCTGCAAATTCCTCTGACCACCTTGTTGAAGCAAAACCCTCCCAAAAACATCCAAAAAAAATGCACAAGAGTGAATCAGGGACATCGTTGGCTCGAGGAGGCCTGGATCTAACTCAAGCCTTCTTCAAGCCAGCCTTCAACGCGGCCCCACCCTCCTCAACAAAGCACAGCACAAAAATCTCCGTCATCGGAGCCGGCAACGTAGGCATGGCCATAGCCCAAACCATCCTCACCCAAGGCCTCACCGACGACCTCGTCCTCGTCGACGCCAATCCCCACACACTCTGCGGCGAGATGCTCGACCTCCAGAACGCCGCCGCCTTCTTACCTCGTACCAAAATCCACGCCTCCACCGATTTCTCCCTCACCGCTGATTCCGACCTCTGTATTGTGACAGCTGGCACTCGCCAGCTTGCGGGGGAGTCGAGGTTGGATTTGATGCAGAGGAATGTTAGTTTGTTTAGGAGGATTGTTCCTGAGATTGTGAAGTATTCGCCGGACTGTGTTTTGCTTATTGTTTCTAATCCTGTGGATGCGTTGACTTATGTGGCTTGGAAGCTGTCGGGTTTTCCGTCTAATCGGGTTATCGGGTCGGGCACTAATTTAGACTCTTCCAGGTTTCGTTTCCTCGTTGCTGAACACTTCGACGTTAATGCTCAGGACGTTCAGGTGATTCCTTTTTCACTTTGTATCTACTCAGTTTTATTATTTATTGTTTTATTTTTGTGGAAGTTAAAGAAGGAAATTAAATCATGAAATTATAACTCATGTGATATGTAATTAGATAATTGATTAGCTTACGAGTTCAATAAATTAATTTTGAAGAAAAAATTAACCGTAGACAATTAAAAGTTAATGTGATTGCCAAGTTAGGTTATGATAAATATGAATATTGTAACACATAACAAAGGCATTACATAATCAAAAGTTAATGTGATTGATTTTGTTTCTTTGATTCTCTTGAAAAGTCAAATTAGTCTAATAATTAGAACTATGTATACATTACTTTTATATCAAAGAGCTTTCATCACATTTAATTGTAAGGCCTTCGGCAAATGTATCCCATTGTTGATTGCTGAATAAATGACTAGTGGTAATTTTTTCTTTATACCAAGGGTATCGCCACCTTCATGTCAAGTGAGACCAATCGCTTATTGTTCTGAAGTTCCATACAGGGGTAGGCTAGTGGTAATGTTAGTGTGTATTTTGCAGGCGTACATAGTGGGAGAACAAGGTGACAGCTCAGTAGCACTGTGGTCCAGCGTCAGCATAGGAGGTGTGCGTGTACTAAGATTTCTCGAGAATCAACAGATAGCATACAAGAAAGAAACTTTGGAGAAGATATTACGCTCGAAAGGCTACACATCTTGGGCTATAGGATACTCTGTGGCTAGCTTGGTGCGTTCTATCATAAGTGACCAAAGGAAGATCCACACTGTGTCTGTTTTTGCCATGGACTTTTATGCATTTGATAATTGTCAAGTTTTCATGAGCCTTCCGGCAAAGCTTGGTCGTGGTGGTGTGCTTGCTGTAACTAATGTCGACTTGACAGAGGAGGAAGCACAGAGGCTCAAGGATTCTGCTAAAACCATCCTTGAGGTGCAGGCTCAATTGGGTATCTGAGTTCATGGGATGAGAGAATGACTAGTTCTGTTCTAGTTCCCATATAATTTTCTCTGTTTTCTTTTTTTTTTTTATTTCTCAAGGGTATCCCACCCGCGTGTCAAGTGGGACTAATCCTTCAATGTTCTGAAGTTCCATATAGTGGGTAGACAGCTGGCCTGTGAATTTGCTCCATTCGCAAGAGCTGTGAATTTTCTCTGTTTTCTTCCATTGTAACTAGCTGGTATATGGGATGCCTCTCATCCAATAAGCTTCTAGCTTTTTGTGGCTAAACTCATGTTCCATTTTAAAAGAATGGAAGGTTGTTTTAATTTGTGTGCTGTCACGGGTTGATGAGCTGCTAACTCCATTGAGTACAGGCATGGTTTTGCTGTTTGATTTGGTTCGAGAGAAAAAAAAATTAGACAAGAATTAGCTCTTGAAATTACAGTATAGGAAACATCATAACTATAATTGTGCGTGTGTGTTTTAAAATCCTTTCAACCTAAGAGTTTCAAAAGGAAGCCGATGTAGTGTGCAGGGGGGTTCCTGGAAAAAAATGGTAGATACGTGCATTGCATGCAAGCTGATTGAAACTGATCATGGGGAAGTTGTCTTTCATTGACATGAATTAGTTCATGTTAAATTATTCTTTATTATGAGGTAAATGAGTACTAAAAGTTTTGTTTGTTGATAAATAATGAGACATTTAATTAGATCATATGTTAGTTCATTAATAGGATAAATTAGTAAAGGACTCACAATTGAACTTCTTTTTGGGTATTTTTCCATTGTTGAGTGAGTACAGAAAATTCTTAACAGCTTCAGCATTAAACCTAGCAGTGTACTGCATCAACAAAAGTTGCAAACCATGAGATTGACTAAATCGCATGTCAAACAGTAAACAATCAAAGACTCAGAAGAGCATTTATCAAACAAAAACCGGACTCAGAAGAACAAAACAGCATTGTACCTGAACAACAACAACATAATACTTAGAATTGTTCCGATCTCTACAATCTACTACATTGGACTGAGCTTGAGTATTAACCTGAAAGAAAAAAAAAAACAAAGCTTAAAGCCAAAGTAATGAAACCACCAGTAGCAAATGCCCCCGCCATTCCTCCTGAATACTCCCTCCATTCCTAAATACTCCTTCAGGTCCTACCTAGCTGACTTTTTTGAAAAAACCTAAAAAAGGCAAAATAAGTTAATTATAAATTGATTTACCTAATTTTTTCTCTTACACTAGTTTATTTTACTTATAAGCTAATGGATAACCTAAAAAGATATCAAATATGTCATGATTTAATAACCTATTTTGCAACCTTAATCTCTCAAAAAAAAAAGTCAATTAGGTCTTATATTTAGGACCGGAGGTAGTATAATATAAGACTAAATTCAAATTTCAATTTGGTGGACCACTTTCTAATTTTTCCTAACATTTTCCTAAATTAACCCTCGATGATGCTTTGCTTATCAATAATAAACAAACAACACAGGGAGGGAGAGTGGGGGTAAAGATATGTGATTAGCGTAATATGATGTGTAATAACTAACTTCACTAACATCCTTAATCTAATCAAGTTAGGTAAAAATGGTCTTATATTTATGAATGGAGGGAGTATAAGATTAAGTTGACTTTTTTTTTAAAAATGTTGAGGTAGCAAATTAGACAACTATAACTATAACTAAAGTATAACACATGCTACATTGTAATCAGATATATAAGTTAGTTTATGTGTAAAAGAAATTAGTTTATTTAAATTGATTAATTTTATTTCCGTAGTTTCAAGTTTCAACAAAAACAAAAAGTCAAGGTGACGTGTAATGCTGCAATGACTGAAAAATGTAAGCTTTACCAAAACTATACTTTTGCAGAGATGATGAATAGAAGGAGCACCAAGGGCATCACGTCTAGCTTCAAGAGGCCAATCATAGTAATCGAAAGGGACCCTTTTGAAGGAGAAGTCGTGGACAGCATTGGAGAGCAAAATGGAAGATAAGCGAGATTCAGTGTCAGCTTGAGAGTGAACAGAAAATGAGGTTGATTTGGAAGAACAAATAGAGTGGTGGTGTTGGGGCAAATAGGTGGCTTCTAGCTTTGATATGCGATTCAATATTTGATTTTGACGATGTTCGAGCTCACGCATGGCTTCTTCCATTTTCGGAGAATACGACATTCCAAGAACGGCTTTTGTTTTTGGCAATAAGAATGGGAAAATGCATCTTAATAAAAGATAATTAAATTGATGCAAATGAACATGTGATCCGTTGTCGTCCAGCGGTTAGGATATCTGGCTTTCACCCAGGAGACCCGGGTTCGATTCCCGGCAACGGAAACCTTTTTTCCCCTTTTTCCTTTTTATAAATACAGAACATCAAGAAAAAGAAAAAAAAACAGAATATTTGCTGCTCTGTTGTTAATGGATCCCTAGTTAATTCTGTTACTATGATAAAATAATTTGTTACTCTTATTTTTTAAATTTTATTTTTGTTAAGATTTTGTTGTCACACTTTTTTGAAATATAAATTCCAATATACCAAAACTTATAATATAATACATACTTTTAATTTTTGTTATGTTTTTTCAACAACAATACTAAAAACGATAGCAGATTAAATAATTTAAGTTACATTTTTAACTTATAGTAAAATTAAAAAAGATGGGTGTGCATGAGAATTAAAAAATATTATGTTATAACAAAGAATCAATAAATATTTTTGATATGGTGTTTTAATAAATATAGCATATTAAATAATCAAACTCTGGGTGTGTGTGTGACCGGAGACCGAATGTAAAATTGTCAATTGATATTCACTCCTCAAATTGAATCCTGTTCCTATATCAAATTTACATTATTCCACATGAACAATACCAATAAATAATCAACTCAATACTCACAAACAATAAGATCTGCCTAAACTGGACAGTAAACAACTAGTGGAGGAAAACAATAATGGATTCTGATAAAAAAAAAAGAGAACAATAATGGTCACTCTCCCTATGCACAAGATGTTTGGAAAAGAGCACATAAACATTGAAGAAACAAAAAGTGTGAGAATTGAGAAAACTAACTTAAACGGCACTCATTCAATAAACACGCTTGTCATTTTTAAGTTAAAAGTCACATATTTCAATCATCCATGTTAAAACAAAGTCACAAAGCATATCAGACTAAGATCGCTAAGCTTCCATTTTCCTTCATGCACCACACATAGCCATATATCACTAAAAATTATTAAAGCATAACATAAAATCACACAACCTGCCGTAGTTATACCCATCTAAGAACTATAACTTGAAAAACGGTAAACTAAAAGCGATGAGAGAGAAAAGTAGAGAGAGAGGGAGAGAGAGAAGCCGCGAGAGAGGGGAACTTGCGGATGGAGAGCGACTGGGTGAGAGAGAGCGTGAGAGATCCCCAATGGGTGGGGCTGACGGCACTTCTCTGATACAACCTCAAGACCATAACCCCAATGGTCCGAGGTTGTCAAGGGAAGTGCTAGAGGCTGTTCCAAGCACAACGGAGATACAGGGGGAAGGGGTACCCCCAGCGCTGGAGGTGAACCCAACCCCGAAGGTGGATGGGCAATTTCTCAGTTGCAAAGCTCCAAGGGTTGAGGGTGACTTCTCCGGAACGCAGTCCGGTACCAAACGTGTCGAGGACTGGATGGAGGAAGAAACTCAGAGTGGTCCTAAAGTTCCTAAAGCTCCGATGTCTTATCGGGAAGCTGTGAAACCAAGAACATCCGGGTCATATGAGCATTATCTGGACGCTGAGAAGGAAGCTGACTGGGATGGGTCCCTTTGCTGTAGTAATCTGAAGGAGATGCTGGCTGGAGTTACTATCACTGACTCGGAGTCGGGTCCGATTATTGAGTTCTCAGAGGAGGAGAGAGATAGACTAGAACGGAAATGGGAACGATCCTTAATCATTAAACTCTTAGGGGGTACACTGGGATTTATGCAAATGCGAAGGCGGGTGCAGATGATGTGGGGCAAGTCTGGCAAGGTGGACCTCAATGATATTGGAAATGGCTATTTCATTGCTTCCTTCCAGAGCTCAGAGGACTATTTCTTTGCCCTTGATGGAGGACCTTGGCTGTTGGCAAATCACTACCTTACGGTACAGACTTGGAAGCGCAACTTCACACCTTGGAACGAAAAAATCCAGACTGTAGCAGTGTGGGTTCGTCTCCCAGGCTTACCAGGTGACTATTATGATAAAAAATTCTTCTTCAATATTGGTAACAAAATAGGTAAAGCTATTAAAGTTGATGAAATGACCTTGAGAAGAGAGAGAACTATGTACGCAAGATTGTGCGTCGAAGTTGATTTACATGCTCCGCTACTACCATCGTATACTGTAGATGGAAATCGGCTTAAGATTGAATATGAGGGACTTCATATGATCTGCTTTGGGTGTGGCAAGTTCGGGCACTCCTCTGAGCTATGTCCAAGCAAAAAAATCTCAGATTCCAGTGGGCAACTCAGCTTGCAGCGGTCGGCGGAGAAAAGGCCGGTTGGTCAAGAGGGAGAGGGTAGCGTTGTCAGGGAAGAGCTGTACGGTGACTGGATGCTTGCACAAGAAACAAAAAAGGGGAAGAGGGGTTCGGCTCGAGGCACTAGGACTAATGACCAAAATAGTAGGAGTGGAAAAGATGAGGTGACCACTTCGCAGTCTCGGTTTGCTGTTCTCAGTGAGGATGACGGCACGAGTGATACGACAACCAAGGCAGGTGGTGTCAGAAATCACCTTAGGGATATCACAAATACTCTAGGTATTAAGGAAAAAGTGGGGAAGAAGTCAGAGGGAGAGGGTGACGTGGAGAGAGGGGGGGAGAAAACATTAGTGGGGAATAAAAAAAGTCAAACGGGCTTTGGGGGCAAAAAGGCGAAGGAATCCTTAAAGAATCAGAAAAGTGGGGATAAAAAAGTGAGAGAGAGGCAGGGAGCTGTTAGTATGGAGCTAGGTGAGACAACTGTGGGCCCGGTTGAGTGCGACGTGGACAACAGACAAATGAGAGAAGGAGGGGGTGAAGAGAAGGGGACTCAAAAAAGTAAAGTGAGGTGTCAGGGTGGGGTTGAGATGGGGATCGGTATGGACATGGAGGCGAGTGAGGAGGTGGCAACCTTGGGCCAGACGTGTGGGTCCACTGCACAAGCCCAACATCAAGTTCAGCATAGTATTAGGCCTCTTGTTGGGCCTCCCATTGTTGGCCAGGTTGCTGAAGAGAAGCCGCCAGATTTGCCAGCCCAAGATCTCCTAATGGGTATTACTGAAGTGGTCGATGTGGTCCTCAGCCATGGAAGAGTGCTGCAACACGGGACAGAGGGGGGTATGCCTGCCCAAGAGGAGGGCGGGGCCCAATGAGCTCGGTACCCTTGTGTTCTCCTTTTTGGTTCTGTTACTTATTTGATTTAGTTTTTTTAATGTTAGTCATTTGGAATGCCCGTGGTGCCGCTGGAAAAGCTTTCAGTCAGGCAATTAAAGAATTAAAAAAAAACCTGGAAACCATCAGTGGTAGTGCTTCTCGAAACTAGATGTAGTGGAGAAAAAGCCCAGCAGGCTATCAAGAGGATGGGGTTCAGCGCCCAATTGATTGAGGAAGCTAATGGGATGTCTGGGGGTATTTTTATTCTCTGGGATGACCCCACCATCCAAATCCATAGTATATGCCAAAGTAAACAGTTCATCCATTGTTTAGTTGTTGGGTTGGGCAATAAACCATGGTGTTTCACGGCGGTTTATGGCAGTCCGCGAGAACAAGAGAGGAAGGGTCTTTGGGAGGACTTGTGGACAATCTCTCAAAGCATAAATCTCCCTTGGATGATGGCTGGAGATTTTAATGATATCAAGGACCCCTCAGAACAGAAAGGTGGTGGCGTTGCTAGTGATACAAAGTGCAGAAGATTCCTTGACAACATTCACAGATGCAGATTAATTGATTTAGGGTCGGAGGGTCCCAGATTTACATGGCGAGGCCCAATCAATAGACATGCCGCCCGACTCTTCAAGAAGCTAGATAGGGGCCTCTGCAATGCGGACTGGCGCACAGAATTTCCTGAGGCAGTTGTCACAGTGGGCACTAGAGTTCAATCCGACCATCACCCCCTGTGTATCTCTCTTGCAGGTAGACAAAGAACTCGTGGCGAACGCCCCTTTAGATTCGAAGCTGCCTGGCTATCTCACCATGACTTCAAGAAGTTCATGTGTGATCATTGGGCGCGTGAAGGCACTACGTGGGAAGAACTCGAGAAGCTCACCCCTAATTTGCAAGAGTGGAATAAGAATGTGTTTGGGAATATTCACCAGAAAAAGCGTGAGCTGCTTGCACGTCTTAAAGGTATACAAAAAGCTAACCAAGCTAAAGATAATCCATTCCTTGATGGGCTTGAAAGGCAACTTGAGCTAGAACTTCAGGATGTTCTGGCAAAGGAAGAAATCCTTTGGTTTCAAAAAGCAAGAACAATGTGGATGACAGATGGAGACAGGAATACCGCCTATTACCATACAAAAACCGCTATCCGGAGAAGGCGTAATAGAGTAAGCATGCTCAAGGATGAGAATAACAGATGGATTGAGGATGACCAAGAGGTGGGAGGTATGGTCAACCAGTTTTTCCAAAAATTGTTCTCGGAAGAGCTGACTGAGCGGCCTTGGAACGACACTGCCCACCTCTGGCCGATTCTTGAGGCGGGGGAATGGGAAGGCATTTCTGGGGGAGTCGAGAGAGAGGAAATCAAAGCTGCGATGTTCAGCATTGGGGGGTTGAAAGCTCCCGGGAGAGATGGTTTTCCAGCTATATTCTTCCAACGCAACTGGGATGTGGTTGGAGATAGTGTGATTAACTCTATCATGACAATGTGGAATTACACGGCTAAAGTTGAAGAGGTTAACCAAACCTTAGTCACCCTCATTCCAAAGGTGGAGTGCCCGGAGAAAGTGAATCAGTTGCGACCGATTTCCTTATGTAACGTGATTTACAAATGCTATTCCAAGATCATTGTCTCGCGTTTGAAGCAGATTATGCCAAAACTAATTTCCCCTTTCCAAGTTAGTTTTGTCCCGGGTAGGAATATTCATGATAATATCCTTATTGTAAATGAGATGATTCACTCAATGAAAAAGAAGAGAGGGTGCAAGGGATTCATGGCAATCAAAGTTGATTTGGAGAAAGCTTATGACAGGATAAGTTGGGAGTATATGAGGAGAGTCTTGCAGGAGATTCAGTGCCCGGATCACATGGTGGAGAGGATGATGAGTTGCATCCACACCTCGGACACTAACCTCTTATGGAATGGTGCCAAATTGGAGAAGTTCTCGGCCACGCGAGGACTCCGGCAAGGAGATCCTATTTCCCCGTATCTCTTTGTGCTTGGAATGGAAAAACTCACCCATATGATTACTGAGAGGGTGAGAAATAAAACATGGAGAGCCATGAGAACAAGTCGGAGAGGCCCTTTCATCGCTCACATGATGTTTGCAGATGATTTAGTGCTTTTTGCGAAAGCTAACACTAACCAAATTGATGTGATTGTGAATTGTTTGCAGGATTTTGGCAGAATGTCCGGGCATAAAATTAGTGCAGAGAAAACATTCATCTACTTCTCCCCGAATGTTCAGAGCCGGGTGAAGAAGGAAATCTGCCGATCCAGTGGGTTTAAGGAAGTTGGTGAACTGGGGCGGTACCTTGGTGCAGAGATCTCCTTCCCCAAAAAGAGAAGGGATAAATATAAGCCTATTGTTGACAGGGTTAAAAAGAGGTTGAGTGGATGGCAAGCTGACCGATTATCGCTAGCAGGCCGAGTTACACTAGTCAAGTCAGTCACTGGCACCATGGCCCAGTTCCCGATGCAGCATGACCGATTACCTGTGGGCACGATCGAAGAACTGGAAAAATGTCAGCGAAGTTTTATTTGGGGGGAAAAGGAGGGCACTCGCCGGCGACATGTGGTGGCGTGGCAACAGGTGTGTAAGCCTAAGGACATGGGGGGCTTGGGTATCAAATCCCTCCAAGCCATGAATGATGCGTTCTTGATGAAACTTCTTTGGAGAATGAAGACGGACCCAAACAGCCTGTGGGTTCAGCTACTGGTCGGAAAGTATAGCAGAGAGGACGCTACTGGCCGGGGTCTCATAGCGAAGCAAGGTGACTCCAAAGTGTGGAAAGAATTAGTGAAACGTGAGGACTTGTTTAATTCTCTTGTCGGTAGGATGGATACGAGAGACGGTCAACAGCAGCTCGTGTGGACCCCTAATCATAATAAGGGGTTCACGACTGCCTCTGCATACCAGGCCCTTACTCAAACCAGGCAGTCTCATATGAGAAAGCATTGGAAAATTCTGTGGCGGCTTCAGGTCCCGGAAAGAGTCCGTATGTTTGTGTGGGTTGCTAGCTTAAACAAGCTCCCAACAAAGGCGACCACCAGTAAATGGGGTAGAGACGGTCCCTTCTGCCCAATATGCCATCAGTTTACCGAAACCCAGCTCCATGCACTTCGGGACTGTCCAAGAGCTAAGTACATGTGGAGGAAATTGGTGCCGAGACCGGCATGGGGCTTATTTTTTGCTATGGGATGGAAGAGATGGATCCGAAGTAACCTTGTTAACTACAAAGAAATCAGTGACCAACCTGACTGGCCTGAAATCTTTGGGGTAGGATGTTGGGCACTGTGGAAATGGCGCAACAGTCAGGTCCATGAGAGTAATAGAACAATTCCCTATGAGCCATGCTCAGAAGTTCTGAAGTATGTCCATCAATACAAGAGAAGTCGACTTCGTGACTCAGATCAATTCACACCAGAGGATGCGAGATGGGTGGCCTGGCAAAAACCGTCGCAAGGATGGTTTAAGCTTAATACCGATGGTGCTTGGGATCTCACAGGGACGGCCGGAGTTGGATGTGTCATCCGAGGGGATGAAGGAGAGTGGGTGCGAGGAGTCACACTGCGAGTCCATGCTATGAGCCCCGTTTGTGCAGAGGCCATCGCTGTACTAGAGGGTCTTCATGTTGCTTGGGAATTACAGCTGTCCAAGGTACAAATTGAGACGGATGCTCAAAGCCTAGTGGATGCAATTTACAGCGAGGATACTATTCCTGGAGGTGAAGGGTTGCTGGCCAAAATTCAAGAGTTTATGAGTAAGGAATGGGAAGTCTCCATCAATCATATATTTCGGGAAGCTAATAGGTGTGCTGATAGTCTTGCTCAGAGGGGTAAACGCCAGCTAGCTCGAAAAACAGTCTGGGTCACTCCACCGCCAGAACTGGAACGCGTTCTACAAGAGGACCTGGAGGGGCGCTGCCTCCCTCGACGTGTCTCTTATTAGTTTTGGGCTAGGCCCCTTTGTATACCAAAAAAAAAAAAAAAACTATAACTTGACACAAATTAAACCGCCACCACACACCCACGTATTGATGAGAATCCCACTGTCAAACAAAAGAGCAAGAAACATGGCTATTGCAACATATATCCAACAGAAATAGCAAGAAAATAATCCAAGTTTGATTTAGTGGAGGTATATAATAGTGTTATACCTCCGCTCACATTTGATAATGGGAGAAGGGGTTCATGAGCCCATTAACATATATTATTATAATATTATTTTCTTTCCCACATATATTTAATTATTACATTTAGTAATATATATACATGAACCTAAATGGTGACAGATGACATTATCATTGTTATTTGATTTAAAATATCTTCAGTTTTTTATACTGTTACATGCACACACACACACACATATATCTATTTACACACACGTACGTATATCTATTATATCTTGAATTTTGATATTACATTATAAAATCCTAAAATATAGACACTTAATTAAATTTTCTATCCTATTCAATCATATTATATTACTTCAAGTGCAATGATGTCATTTAGTTTTTCTATTTTAAATTAAATTTTCAACATGATGTCTATTTACTCTACAAAATTAATCATTATCAATATATTTTATTCACCTAGAAATTCTCTCCTTCACCTAAATCACTCCAACTCATCTGCATAAATTCTTTAACTTCAAATTAAATCATCCAATTTAAAATAAATAATTAATTATAATTCTTAAAATAAGGAAAATATAAAGTTTCTACTATCCCATATGAACTCTATTTCACGTGATATAACCATCATTTTCCAAATTCATTATTAAAATTCTAAATAAAAATTATTAAATCTTAATTGAATTTTTAAGCGATGTTACAATAAACAATCATCGATGGGGTCCAAGATGAGCATGCTATTCTTATCATTTATTTGTTCTTTCTGTCAGAAGCATTTCTTTCTTCTCTTAAATGCCTTTTCTCTTTTTAATCAAATGAGAATGTCATACAATCCCCAGCCCATTGGTGTTTAACACCGATCCCAGCACACAGACTATGTAAAGGGCAAACCACTTGCATCATCATTTCTGGTCAATCTACAGTCCCGTCTTACCACTTTCTATATTATATATATGTAAAGAAAGGTTGATGTTGCTTTTGTGATGAATCATAAGATATTTTCAAATTTTAGTTTTTTTTTTACTTATCAAATTTTAGTTCATATACTTACCTTTTTACGTAATTTGTTTAGCTTATTGACTGATATTTAGTCTAATGTTATAAACAGGTTTCTTGAAAATACCACACAACATTTGCTATAATTAATATGTTTATTATAAAAAAAATGATCAATATGTTTATGAATTTATTTTTTTGAAGCTCACAATTAATTAATTGAATCATCAATGACAAATAGGCAGTACTCCGATAGTCCGATCCATCCAACTGAGATATTATAAGAGGTAACATTACAATTTTTTTAAACTCACATATATAGGTAATAACTATTTTATTTTCATTTTTTCCCTTTCATGTTAAGTGTAAAAAGAAAAATAAATTGTGCACGTACAATAAATGATATATATAATGTTAAAATTATAAAATAACATTAATTATGCCTATAATAATAACTCAACCATATTTATTTGGTTCATGTACATTAGTTAACATGGAGCGAATAGTATTTTGCAGCTCCTGTTGGAATTCTATCGCCAATAATGAAAGCTAAATCATATGCTATATACTCGATCGTTTCTGTCTGTGTAAAACGAACATATCACATGATGCATCGGTGGGATGTCAAGACTTGTTATCCTGCCATTTTCCTTCTTTTTACTGAGCAACTATTTTCCATTTGTATACACCAGAAAATAAAGACAACCAACAATAAGAATACATGACTAAGCACTGTAATTGAAAAAGAAAGAAACGTCCAACTGAGCAGTTCCCTCAATTTGTATGCCATTTTTCTGTAAAAGAAAAGGAACAGAGGGGAAAGCTAATTCTAATTAAAAACTCCATTATATATATTCCTTCTTTTTTCATCTTTCATTTAGTGAAAGAAACCCATAGTAGTCATCATACTGAATCGTGAGTATTGAACTTAATCCTCCCATTCAAATGATACCTATTCCTCTTGAATATAGGGTCTGAGGTTTATTTAGTGAGTTTTAAGTGTCCTACATATATTACATGCCCATTTTCAATTCTTGGTAACATTATTTCTCCATATTGCTTTGACAAAAACAAAAACAATTTTTTTCCAAATTGCCTTCGATCATATTTTATCAATAATAATGAATTAAGAGAAATGATAGAATTGAGGTAAGTTGTGTGTTATAGGAAATGAATGTCATATTAATTAACTTAACCCATATATATAATCGAATCAAATTAAAAAAATGTCTCTTATGCTTAAGATATTTAATACCGGAGAGATATTCAATTTTTGGAGGCACTTGATAATATTATTTTTATCAACATGTACACTTGATAGTCATTGAGTCAAACAGCTCAAAGAATGTAATTAAATCATATCATCCGTAATAAAAAAAATATGTCTTTAATTATGCATATATTTCCCAAAAAAAACAGTGTGGAATGCTCATATCAATGTATATCACTACTTCTAATCTAAAATATAAGATTTAGTTGACCTTTTTAAAAAATTCTAATGAAGCAAAATAAATCACTTATAAATTGATTTACATAATTTTTTACTTAAACTAGTTTATTTAACCAAAATAAGTCACTTATAAATTTATTTACATGATTTTTTTATTTAAACTAGTTTATTTAGCCTATAAACTAGTAATTAATTTAAAATTATTTTAAATATATTATAATTAACTAACCTATTAACTATGTTGTTTCTTTAATTTTTCCAAAAAATGTTTACTAAATCTTATACTCCTATTTAGTAGTGGAGGGAACTAATTCGTGTGTTTCTCCCAAACGCGATACTCTTTTTTATTTATGAAAACAATTCGTACAAGATAAGTTCAAATCGAACCATTTATTTATTTCCTCTACGAGAGGTGATCATGAAACTGGAATAGCTATTGTACCACGTCATTAAGAATACTCACAGTTACAATCATTTACGTGACAAGTCATTAAGGCCCGTTTGGAAGCACGAAACTTTGCTCTGAATCTGAAAGTGAAAGTAATTCACATTCTCATGCTGTTTGGAAGCCAGAAACCTTTGCTCTGAATTAGAAATTTTCACATTTTCAGTTTCCCTCCAAAATTAAGAATAGAAATACAAATTTGGCTTCCCACCAAAATTGAGTGTGGGCCCATGTGCTAAATACCACATTGCCCTTCATTTACTCTAACCAAAGACAGCACAAACGTTGGGAGCTTCAGGCAAGACACGAATTTGTCAGTGAGGAGGTGTGGGTTATCGTGGGTGGCATTTAACTCAAATTAGCTAGCTTTGGGTTGTCTTTGGCGAAGGTGTGAGTGGGGTTGATGACACATTTGATGGTGATGCTCAAACATGATTGCATTCCTCTCCTACATTTGTGACCCTGTTTTTGTGTTCAATTTGAAGTGTTGAGTGCTTGTGATGTGTGAGTTTTGATTAAATGAATGAGTTTTCACTTTAAAAGTTGTTGGGTTAACAATAATTGTTTTCCAAACTATACATACATAGTTAAAATCTGCATGGGTCTTGTGTGAAGTTCTTGCCCAGGTCCTTCTGTTTAACTGCAATAATGTTGGAAAAAGTTTGGGGATGACGTGAGTTGAAAAGGTTAAACATATGTACACTTTATTTGTAGTTGTCATTGTTGATGCTAAACTCGATTTTACAATGGCAAACTCGATTTTAAGATGGCAAAATCGATTTTAAGCTGACAAAATCGATTTTACCATGACTGTTATGGGAAAGATGGAGGTTGTTCCAGGTAAACTCCATTTGACATAAATTACATCTAACAACTCCATATCACCACCACTATCGCTAGATGTTGGAAAAATGTTGGAAAAGGTTTGGGGATGACGTGAGTTGAAAAGGTTAAACATGAGTACACTTTATTTGTAGCTGTCATTGTTGATGCTAAACTCGATTTTACAATGGCAAACTCGATTTTAAGATGGCAAAATCGATTTTAAGCTGACAAAATCGATTTTACCATGACAGCTATGGGAAAAGATGAAGGTCGTTCCACGTAAACTCCATTTGACATAAATTACATCCAACAACTACATATCACCACCGCCATTGCTAGAAAATTGTTTGGGCAAGAACAATCTGAGAAGATCTGAGAACACCCAATAAAAATTTCTCCTTTAGAGTTTCTAGAGTTTCAACCCAACACCCAAATCTCTTCCACAAATGAACCCCAAACCTGTAAACCTCCCCAACTTCGTCTTCCAAAATTTGGTCTCCAAGTTTCTATCTTCCATTCTCCAGTTGGCCGCCTTGTTCCTCAGTATGCCACCTCCTTTGCCGGAGACAACCTTCGTAGCAAAAGAGATGTGTTGCACTTGGGGTTTCTTTTTTCAATAAGGGGCTTTTTAGGAATGTTATAATAGGAAGGGGCATTACTGTCATTTATGTGCTTCACTTTCATATTCTTCAATATGCCAACCAAACAGCCGCATGTGATTTGCTTTCTTGGTAAAGTGAAATCATTTCACAACTTTCAGATTCAGAGGCTAAGTTTTCTGCTTCCAAACGGGCCCTAAGAATTCTCATAATTAATTACAATTATTTACGTGATAATTGAGATTTGAGACTAATCTTTTACTGTTGTTGACACATACTCCCTCCAATCCCTAATATAAGAGCTCAAAATTTGAATGATTTTGTTCTCTAATATAAGAGCTTATCTCACATTTTCTCTTTATTTAATGTGTTTTTTCTTACTTTGTCCCTAACTCTCTTTCATATTTATTAATGTTTATGTATTTCTGTCTCTTAAAAGTATATAATAAATATGGGTAATAATGGAAAATAAGCATTAACCCTAAACACCCAACTAACAATCATATTTTATTAAGAAGCGTTTTTTCGGCCGCTAGTTTTTATATTAGGATCGGAAGGAGTATTATATTCATAAGAATGAGTGATGGAACTTCAAACTACTCACTAAGAGAGATGAGTACTTAGCATATATTCAGGCCATTTCACATTATTCTAAAAATACTTTAATTTAAACTTGAGTAGTAGTGCTATATCTGTCAAGTCCTATGCTCAAAATCTCACTCTCAAAACCTTAAAACCTTGCAACATCCTCTCACCACCTTGTCCGAAACAAAACCATCCAAAAAAATGCACAAGAGTGAATCAGGATCATCGTTAGGTCCAGGAGGCCTGGATCTAACCCAAGCCTTCTTCAAGCCAGTCCTCAACGCAGCCCCACCCTCCCCAACAAAGCGCAACATAAAAGTCTCCGTCATCGGCACCGGCAACGTAGGCATGGCCATCGCCCAAACCATCCTCACCCAAGACCTCACCGACGACCTCGTCCTCGTCGACGCCAAGGCCGACAAGCTCCGCGGCGAGATGCTCGATCTCCAGCACGCCGCCGCCTTCTTACCTCGTACCAAAATCCACGCCTCAACCGATTACTCCGTCACCGTTGGATCCGATCTCTGTATTGTGACAGCTGGCGCTCGCCAGATTGCGGGGGAGTCCAGGTTGAATTTGTTGCAGAGGAATGTTAGTTTGTTTAGGAGTATTGTTCCTGAGATTGTGAAGTATTCGCCCGACTGTGTTTTGCTTATTGTTTCGAATCCTGTGGATGTGTTGACTTATGTGGCTTGGAAGTTGTCGGGTTTTCCGTCTAATCGGGTTGTCGGGTCGGGTACTAATTTGGACTCTTCCAGGTTTCGTTTCCTCATTGCGGATCATCTCGACGTTAATGCTCAGGATGTTCAGGCAATTATTCTTTTTTCACTTTTTATATATACTCAGTTTTATTATTTATTGTTTTATTGGTCTAAGTTTCCAAATTCCAAGTTTCAGTTAGCCAATAAAAAATTCAAATAAAACTTTTTATATGAACCACTTAATTATAACATACTCCCTCCGTTCCTAAATATAGGACCTAGATGACTTTTTTGAAAAATCCTAAAAAAAGCAAAAAATAAATTAATTATAAATTGATTTACCTAATTTTTTCTCTTAAACTAGTTTATTTTACCTATAAGCTAATGGATAATCTAAAAAGATATCAAATATGTCATCATTTAATAACCTATTTCGCAACCTTAATCTTTCCGAAAAAAAAGTTATCTAGGTCTTATATTTAGGAACGGAAGGAGTATTTTATATTAATAGATCATATGTTAGTTTATAAGTCAAATAAAACTACACTAGTTTAGAGGAAAAATTTAGGAAAATCAATTTTAATTACATTATTTACCTAATATATTTAGGAGTCTTATATTTAGGATTGAAGTGTATTTTCTTTTATTGATATGGGAGTATAAGTTATAAAGTAGTATAAACTAAACGTTCACATCAGACATAGCTAGTGTCTCATACCTCAGATCATCGTTTTTTTTTTCTCTGTTAATGGATTAGGTATGATAGGTGTGAAATGGACACGGGTGATACGCTAGCTGAGATTTGATTTTTATTCCTTTCAAAAAGTGGTCAGTGCCTCAGTGGTCACCTTAAGGAGTCTATCAATTATCATTTTAATATTTTATATTTATATCATCCCAGATGGAATAACAGGTTTTTATATTTTTTTTTAGAAAACTAGGAAAGGTGCTCATTTGATCTTGGTCGGTGAGGCAATTTCTTTTGCTTTTTTGCCGCTTGGGGTGGGGCATTGCATTTTAAATTAGACACAGTCAAAATTGACATGTGGTTTTGGACTTCACCTTATTTTTTTTATTTTTTATTCTGGTAATACCAATAGACTCTTATACCATTTTTTTTAAAAAAAACTATTAGTCAGGTTGGCAGAGTATATCAAATATATTAGTGAAGTTACTCATGTTTTTGCCACAATAATTTAACCATATTTTTCAGTATTTCATATTTTTTAAATTAATTATTGATGAGGGAGTACTAATAATATGTGTTCTGCTGGAAAATGGACAAAACTTAGAAACATTTCTTGGAAATCAATCAACCAAGTATTTTCTTTCTTTGGTAGTAAATATAAGATCCATTTGACTTTTTATGGAAGTTAAGGAAGGAATATGTCACATGTAATGTGATGATTGATTAGTTTAGAAGTTGAATAAATTATTTTTTAAGAAAAAAATTAACTATAGACAATTAAAAGTAAAAATGATCAATTTTGCATCCTTAATTTTCCTAAAATGTCAAAGTAGGCTTATAATTAGAACTAAATTAGTCTTATAATTAGAACTAGAGGTGGGGATATACCCTACATTTATATCGAAGAGCTTTCATCACATTGGACTATAAGGCCTTCGACAAATGTGTCCCATCGTTTATTGCTGAAGAAATGACTACTGGTTAATGTTAGTGCATATTTTGCAGGCGTACATTGTGGGAGAACACGGTGACAGCTCAGTGGCACTGTGGTCCAGCATCAGCATAGGAGGTGTGCCTGTACTAAGCTTTCTCGAGAATCAACAGATAGCATACGAGAAAGAAACTTTGGAGAACATACACAAAGAAGTCATAGATAGTGCTTACGAAGTCATACGCTTGAAAGGCTACACATCTTGGGCTATAGGATACTCTGTGGCTAGCTTGGTGCGTTCTATTATTAGAGACCAAAGGAAGATCCACCCTGTGTCTGTTCTTGCCAAGGGGTTTTATGGCATTGATGGTGGTCAAGTTTTCTTGAGCCTGCCGGCACAGCTCGGTCGCGGTGGCGTGCTCGGTGTGACTAATGTCCACTTGACCGAGGAGGAAGCACAGAGGCTCAGGGATTCTGCTAAGACCATCCTTGAGGTGCAGGCTCAACTGGGTATCTGAGTTCATAGGATGAGACAATGACTAGTTCTGTCCTATTTTCCCATATAGTTTTCTCTGTTTCCTTCCATTGTAACTAGCTGGTATATGGGATGCCTCTCTCACCCAACAAGCACTTCAAGCTTTTTGTGACTAAACTCATGTTCCCTTTTATTAGAAGAATGGATGGTTGTTTTAATTTGTGTGCTGTCATGTGTTGGTGCTTACTCCATGAGTACAGGCATGGTTTTGCGGTTTGATTTGTTTCGAGAGAAAAAAGATATACAAGCTGCTTGAGAAAATTACAATATAGGCAACAGCCTAACTGCAATGATGTGTGTGTATTAAAGATGTAATTAAATAATATTTAAAAATTTCTTTAATCATGCATATATTTCCAACAAAAACATGGTGGAGTGCACAGATATATATTACTACTTCTAGTCTTAAATATAAAACTCAACTGACTTTTTAAAAAGTCTAAACGAAATAAAATAAGTCAATTTTAAACTATTTACATTATTTTTTTTGCTGAAACTAGCTTATTTGACCTATAAATTAATAGGTAATACTACCTCCGGTCCTAAATATAGGACCTAGATAACTTTTTTTTGGATAGTTTAAGGTTGCAAAATAGTCTATTAAATCATGACATATTTGATATATTTTTAAATTATTTATTAGTTTATAAGTAAAATAAACTAGTTTAAGAGAACAAATTAGATAAATCAATTTATAATTAACTTATTTTGCTTTTTTTTAGGATTTTTCAAAAAAGTGAATTAGGTCTTATATTTAGGACCGGAGGGAGTATAAAATATTTTAAATATATCATAATTAACCAAGATATTTTATTTCCTTAATTTTTTATAAAAAATCAACTAGAACTTATAGTTAGTAGTGAGGAACTAATTTGTGTGTTTTTTCCAAAAGCCGTGACATTTTTATCTATTTTTTGAATACAATCCGCATAAGATGAGTTCAAATCAAACCATTTATTCATTTCCTTTGCGAGAAGTGATAGTTGAAACTGGAATGGCTATTTATAAAACAAAAAACAAAGAAACTGGAATAGCTATTTGCCATAATACCACTTTTTTAATATAGATGAAGAATTCCTTACTACCAATTTAGAAATATGTAGACTAAAAAATGGTTCAAAACAATAAATATGTTTAAAATAACTAACAATTAACTATATTCATAATACAAATTCTTTCATTTGATAAAAAATAATACTCCCTCCGGTCCTAAATATAGGACCTAGATGACTTTTTTGAAAAATCCTAGAAAAAGCAAAAAATAAGTTAATTATAAATTGATTTATCTAATTTTTTCTCTTAGACTAGTTTATTTTACCTATAAGCTAATGGATAATCTAAAAAGATATCAAATATGTCATGATTTAATAACCTATTTCACAACCTTAATCTTTCCCAAAAAAAGTTATCTAGGTCTTATATTTAGGACCGGAGGTAGTACAAATTCTTTCTAAACGTATATAGAATTATAGATGCTAAACCGCTGGTGTGTGATTTTGTTACTATTAAACCTCAATCACTTGGGCAAGAGAGACATGAGTAATTTCCACTTACTAGAAATCACCATATTCTCAAAGTACTTTAATTTAAGCTTGAATAGTAGTACTATATCATGTTCTCAAAATACTTTAAGCTTGAATAGTTACCAACTATTCAAGCTTTATCATGAACTAATTATTTGTCACGTTAGTACTCCCTCCGGTCTTAAATATAAGACCTAATTGACTTTTTCTGAAAAATCCTTAAAAAAGCAAAATAAGTTAATTATAAATTGATTTACCTAATTTTTTCCTTTAAACTAGTTTATTTTACCTATAAACTAATGGATAATCTAAAAATCTATCAAATATGTCATCATTTATAATCTAAAAAAAAGTCAATTAAGACAGGCAATACTAAGGTAGTTGGTGACTTGTACTTACAATAAAGACAAAAGGAGTGGTAATATATAGGAGTATATATATATGTCTTACTCTGGGCCTCTGCTGGTCAAACACTCACTCTCAAACCTTAAACCCTGCAAATTCCTCTGACCACCTTGTTGAAGCAAAACCCTCCCAAAAACATCCAAAAAAAATGCACAAGAGTGAATCAGGGACATCGTTGGCTCGAGGAGGCCTGGATCTAACTCAAGCCTTCTTCAAGCCAGCCTTCAACGCGGCCCCACCCTCCTCAACAAAGCACAGCACAAAAATCTCCGTCATCGGAGCCGGCAACGTAGGCATGGCCATAGCCCAAACCATCCTCACCCAAGGCCTCACCGACGACCTCGTCCTCGTCGACGCCAATCCCCACACACTCTGCGGCGAGATGCTCGACCTCCAGAACGCCGCCGCCTTCTTACCTCGTACCAAAATCCACGCCTCCACCGATTTCTCCCTCACCGCTGATTCCGACCTCTGTATTGTGACAGCTGGCACTCGCCAGCTTGCGGGGGAGTCGAGGTTGGATTTGATGCAGAGGAATGTTAGTTTGTTTAGGAGGATTGTTCCTGAGATTGTGAAGTATTCGCCGGACTGTGTTTTGCTTATTGTTTCTAATCCTGTGGATGCGTTGACTTATGTGGCTTGGAAGCTGTCGGGTTTTCCGTCTAATCGGGTTATCGGGTCGGGCACTAATTTAGACTCTTCCAGGTTTCGTTTCCTCGTTGCTGAACACTTCGACGTTAATGCTCAGGACGTTCAGGTGATTCCTTTTTCACTTTGTATCTACTCAGTTTTATTATTTATTGTTTTATTTTTGTGGAAGTTAAAGAAGGAAATTAAATCATGAAATTATAACTCATGTGATATGTAATTAGATAATTGATTAGCTTACGAGTTCAATAAATTAATTTTGAAGAAAAAATTAACCGTAGACAATTAAAAGTTAATGTGATTGCCAAGTTAGGTTATGATAAATATGAATATTGTAACACATAACAAAGGCATTACATAATCAAAAGTTAATGTGATTGATTTTGTTTCTTTGATTCTCTTGAAAAGTCAAATTAGTCTAATAATTAGAACTATGTATACATTACTTTTATATCAAAGAGCTTTCATCACATTTAATTGTAAGGCCTTCGGCAAATGTATCCCATTGTTGATTGCTGAATAAATGACTAGTGGTAATTTTTTCTTTATACCAAGGGTATCGCCACCTTCATGTCAAGTGAGACCAATCGCTTATTGTTCTGAAGTTCCATACAGGGGTAGGCTAGTGGTAATGTTAGTGTGTATTTTGCAGGCGTACATAGTGGGAGAACAAGGTGACAGCTCAGTAGCACTGTGGTCCAGCGTCAGCATAGGAGGTGTGCGTGTACTAAGATTTCTCGAGAATCAACAGATAGCATACAAGAAAGAAACTTTGGAGAAGATATTACGCTCGAAAGGCTACACATCTTGGGCTATAGGATACTCTGTGGCTAGCTTGGTGCGTTCTATCATAAGTGACCAAAGGAAGATCCACACTGTGTCTGTTTTTGCCATGGACTTTTATGCATTTGATAATTGTCAAGTTTTCATGAGCCTTCCGGCAAAGCTTGGTCGTGGTGGTGTGCTTGCTGTAACTAATGTCGACTTGACAGAGGAGGAAGCACAGAGGCTCAAGGATTCTGCTAAAACCATCCTTGAGGTGCAGGCTCAATTGGGTATCTGAGTTCATGGGATGAGAGAATGACTAGTTCTGTTCTAGTTCCCATATAATTTTCTCTGTTTTCTTTTTTTTTTTTATTTCTCAAGGGTATCCCACCCGCGTGTCAAGTGGGACTAATCCTTCAATGTTCTGAAGTTCCATATAGTGGGTAGACAGCTGGCCTGTGAATTTGCTCCATTCGCAAGAGCTGTGAATTTTCTCTGTTTTCTTCCATTGTAACTAGCTGGTATATGGGATGCCTCTCATCCAATAAGCTTCTAGCTTTTTGTGGCTAAACTCATGTTCCATTTTAAAAGAATGGAAGGTTGTTTTAATTTGTGTGCTGTCACGGGTTGATGAGCTGCTAACTCCATTGAGTACAGGCATGGTTTTGCTGTTTGATTTGGTTCGAGAGAAAAAAAAATTAGACAAGAATTAGCTCTTGAAATTACAGTATAGGAAACATCATAACTATAATTGTGCGTGTGTGTTTTAAAATCCTTTCAACCTAAGAGTTTCAAAAGGAAGCCGATGTAGTGTGCAGGGGGGTTCCTGGAAAAAAATGGTAGATACGTGCATTGCATGCAAGCTGATTGAAACTGATCATGGGGAAGTTGTCTTTCATTGACATGAATTAGTTCATGTTAAATTATTCTTTATTATGAGGTAAATGAGTACTAAAAGTTTTGTTTGTTGATAAATAATGAGACATTTAATTAGATCATATGTTAGTTCATTAATAGGATAAATTAGTTTTGAGAAAAATAATGAAGTTATTAATTTTATATCTTTAATTTATCAAAAAAAATGAAAATTATCATATATCAATTCCTCTTGACTAAATTTTTATAAATAGGAATTGCCAAATCAAAAGTTTGATTTAATTATTTTGTTTTTAAATTCAGCTCAAATCATGGTGTTAAGACGTTGAACCATGATGAAATGTCACAGTTGATTGCAATCTAGCTCTCGCATGCTAAATTTAGCTAAAAAATGACTCCACCCAAATCCAAATCAAGATAAGTCTAAAACCATAGTTGCTTCCTTCTTTCCTCACTAGTCTACAGCCACTACACTTAAGTAAGCCATGTGATCCTAGATTTCATCCTCACTAATTAGCCAACTTCATCTTGTACTTTCCTTTTTACTGTGTTAATGTCAACTTCTCTTTAAACTCCTAGTGACTGAGGGCCCTTTTGGATGTGAGACGATAGAAATGTAGACGATATAAATGTAATTGAAAATGAGTGTAAGGATTAAAATATGAAAAGTAGAGGTAATGATGTGAAGTAACGTTTGTGTGCCACATGAAAAGTGCGAGAGAAAACTCTTGGACCCAGTGATATATGTAAATGTTATATATGTAAATTACTAAGATACATTTCCATTTCAATTTCCCTCAACACATTTTTTTTGTTAATCACCGTCTGGTTTAATCCGGACTCGAGGGGTAGGAGTTTTGCCCACATAGACAAAGATGTCCCCTTCCAATGAGAGTGCTTCCCAATGTTTAAAATCAATGCATCCTGCACTCCTCATTACAATTTAGTTTGACCCAATATAAAAAAGTTCAATTGTGCCTAGAGGCCTTGGGTTTAGAGGTAACAAAGTTGAGCAATGAGTGATAGTTTTCACCACTTTGTGAGTTCGATTCATGGGAAGGACATTTCATAGAAGAATGCCTCCATCGAGGTCACACGTATGTACTCTCCTACCTGATCCGTGGCCCGTGGAGTTCTGTCATTCGTTGCCCTAACCTAGGATTGGGTTGATCCTAAACCCTTCACTAAACTTTTTGTTCACCAAAAAAAGCCCAATTGTACCCACAAGAATAAAAACAAAATAAAATATAAAATAAATCAAAAGCACAAGTAGCAAATAGCAATATCACAAAACAACGTCGTATTGGAATAGTTGTCCTGCTTCATTTTCACTTATTCACTTCCTTCCTGTTCGTTTGCAGTAAAGCTGTTGAGAAAAAAAAAATAATCATGGCAGGTAGATTAGCGAGCACAGCTTCAAAAATCTTAGGAGGAAACGGCGTCGTTTCCCGATCGGCGATTTCCTCTCTCCGTCTTCGCTCCGGCATGGGCCTCCCAGTGGGCAAGCATATTGTACCTGACAAACCTGTCCGTACAATTCCCTAAACCTAAACTCTATTAAATAATTAAATTAATTTCATGTGGGTTCCCTTAAATTTTCAATCTTTTTCATTTGGGTATTTTATTTTCAGCTTCCTGTAAATGACGAGTTGGTGTGGGATAATGGAACTTCTTTTCCTGAACCATGTATTGATCGTATTGCTGATACTGTTGGCAAGGTTAGATAATAATGTAGCAGTACTAGTGGTTTGTTTAATTTGTTTAATTTATTCTTATTTTTAAGTTATCTACAAATGTGTAATCTTTTTTTTTTTTGTTTGAATTTTGAAATCAGTATGAAGCGTTGGCTTGGCTATGTGGGGGTTTGGGATTTTTTGCTTCTTTGGGGCTATTGGCTGTGTGGAACGACAAGGCCTCCAAGATACCTTTTGTAAGTCCCAAATTTTTTACTGAATGTTTTACATTTCTGCTTGATCATGAATTCTTGTATTGGCATTGATGTATTGGATTTTTTCAGGCTCTTAACTTTTCCTGTAGAGTGTATGTTTGAATTGTATATTGTTAGCAATTATAGATAATCATTAGCTGGAGATGAGAGAGAATTGCACAAAACAATTTCAATGTCTTTCTAATTTTTTTCATGATTTATTGTTACTGGCATTCAAGTCTATGTTTGAATAGGATGTTAATTGTACTCAGTCCACCTTAAGCTGTTATGCAGTCTAATGGTTTAGGACTACTGCTTTCTTTCTTCCATTCCTTGAACTTCAAGCAAAAGAATCTAGCCTGGAACTGAATTTATGTGTTTGTTAGATATCCAGTTTTATTTATAATTACAAATGTGCACCACTCAATGACTCAAGCATGCTATTACTTATTACTCAAAGTCAGGAATGTTTGTGACAGTAAATCATCGTGGTGGTGAAATGCTTGTTAATATTGTGGAAGGTTTATTGTGGGTTCACGTCACCAGATCATTCCTAGACCTAATGTTGAAAATTTTCTGCACCTCTTTAATTGTTTAAATGAGTCAGAAATCAAATTAAATAATGGGGTTATGTATGGTTTTTAGTTTCGTATTTCTGGGTTAGAATTAAGTTTAAGGCTTAGAACGATAGATTTTCCTTCAATATCAATATGAAAGTGTGATATGTAATCATAATAAGAATAAAATGGTTAGTGAGTTAATTAGCTAGGAGTTAGTTGCAATATAGCTGTTAGAATTAATAGGTGAACTAGAGGCTATAAATATGGTCTCAGTCGTATTTTGAGTGTGTATTGCATTGTGATTCGACTCATGGGTTGAATCCCACTTTCTTTGTTCTCTCTCTTATCTCTCTATCATGTTTCTCTTCTTTCCCTCTGACTTCTTCTCTAAAGTCTAAACCTCTTTCTGTTCTTCTCTTTCCTTCGTTACTCTCTTTTCCTCTTTCTTTCCCATACAAAATTACAATTCTGTATCACAAAGCGTTTTGTTTTTCATCTTATTGGCACACTGCACGCATGATTAATCTCACAAACTTGAAAAGTGAACCATTGTGACAATCTTGCTGAGTTGCACAATGTTTGATTGGTTATGGCACTACTGTACTAGCAGAACAGGGCTGCAGATTTGAACATGTGATCTCTTTGATAGAACTAGCCTAAGTTGTCCATTAAACTTTCATAATAAACAACAATGCACGTGACCCAATACGATCCAAATATCTCAAATTAGTACACTATTTATGAGCGGAATTAGTGAGGTGGATTCTGACCACTGCTACTAGATAGTATATTAGAACCATTTTTCTCATCAAAGGTCTTATGACATAGAGCAGTTGCTGTGGTAGTATATTGGCATTATGACATGATAAAATTACAACTCACAATGCATTTGATATCAATGTTCAAAATGACAGAATAGATGCCAAATCTACATCCAATATGAGCTGTGACATGTTAAAATCTTACGCACAATCATTACATGATACCTATGTTCAAAATGTGTTGGGCATGACACCACTTCTTTTTAAATGACTATTTTTAAAGCTTTGTAGTATCATGTCTTGTACATTGATTGAATCATCACAATCTATGTGTAAATTTGTAGTATCTAGTGTTTCTCATTGATTGAATTATCAATTTGTTGTCTTTGTTGTCGTTACCATTTTTGTGCCTGATCTTGTGCTACCTAGTGTTTTCTCTCGTGTCCTAATCCTGGTCTATATGATCTCCAGGTTCCCTCCTCCAGTCAAAGTAGTCATTATATTTTGATATTCCTCTGGTTTTGAAGTTTCATGCCCATTATGTTTTATTTGGCAAGGACTTAATATATAGTTATATCTAATGTACTGATAGATTTATCTGTTATTTTCCAGACACCCAAAGTTTATCCATACGACAATCTGCGCGTGGAGCTTGGCGGTGAACCATAGGATTTAAAATGCAATGATGGAATGATCAAATTAGTTGTCGATACATCCGTTCTTTGTGGTTATCTGTGTTCCTATCTAGTTGAAAATAATGAATGGTGAAGACTGTGGCCAAGATCAACTGTGTTAATGGAAGAGTAGCACCTGTTTGATTTCTTTTTTAATCAGTCTCATGTTTATCTTCATTATGAACTTCACTTCTGGTGCTTAAGTGTGAGAAATGAACTTTATCACATGGGTTAATTTCTATGCAATCTTGGATTTCTGTAACGTAAACATAAAAGCGAAAGTGGTAATAATTTCGCAAGGTTTTGCTTTTGGGCGCATTCATGTCCCCACGTTGAAGCAGGACTATTGTGGCAGGGAGAAATTATTTGGTGTTGCATAATCCTAAACCAGATCGATGAATCTGAAGTTCTGAACTCAATCCATGTGGGTTAGTATAGCTGGCCGTTGGGGTGGATTATGGTTGCAACTTGCAATGCAATGTCGTGTATTTTCTAAAACATCCTAATCATATTTTCTTATTCCCTCGTGTCTCTTGATTATTGTTAGAGGAGCACTAATAATGATCATTTAAGAAGAAATCGACAAAAATTGGACACAAATTAGAATATGTACTATATTCAGCACCAGAGGAGTAGTTGGGTATTTTGTGTTGTAGATTCTTAAGTACTATGCTTGAACTGGGTATATCATCTATGATCCCTAGAATGTTATTTAAAATAGGCAAGGGTTAAGGGTAAAATGTATACACAGCATTCTACAAGAAACTACAGAGTACAAACCACCTAAACTATACTAATATGATGCAATTGGCCCATGAACTCTGAAAAATTGAATAATTATTTTCAATTCCATCCATAAAGTCTATTGCCCTTCAACCCTACCCTCTCTCCGCATCATAAACCAGATGAGTAGTTAAATATGGGCGCTTCCACTTTCACACCTCACAAGCATCTTCATTAGTTATTAGACATAAATTTTTTTAATGCACTTGTATCTTCTTTTTGAATGCAATCCTGATCGAGTCACTTTAAACAATTAAATGTTAGACACCTCTCTTAGCAAAGATCCATACATTGGGTTGTAATTTTCTTAAGACTTAATATTAACCCCTTTCGTTAAATTGAATCAATGTTGTTAGTTATTAGGTTTTTATTGATGAGCTCCTTAATACGCTCTTGATGTCTAATGCTCCTCTATGCCAAAAACAGAAATGAATGGAAGATTGACAACAGGAGATCAAAACAAAAGTGGCTTCACAGTTTAGAGTTTACTATTCAAATTAATCCCCACAAAACTCTAATTCCTTTTATTCACTTCCTCTTTAATTTCTCTCATTAGCTATAAATTACTGCCTTCAAGCCTTGTGGAAGATTCTGGAGTTCAAAGTACCGATCCAAGATAATGTGTTGATTGTGGTCCTGCTTCCCTTACTGAAATTTTTTGACATCACCACAGACCTAGTGGGCGTCCAACCCTTGCTCTTTTTTTTTACCATACAACCCTTGCTCTTTAAATCTTTATTACAAGTGAAATGTCATTCATTTCACTGTTATGCCTTTTTAATTACTGTTGAAAATATTAATAAGCCCGGTAAATGTCTTAACTCTTAACTTTATTTACGTTTAGGATATAAAAGATCTTTAAGTCTTATCCTCTCTGACCACCCACCAACAAAAAAATTATAGTCAAACATGAATTCATAACATACATGCTTTCTTTTGTTGTCGGATATGACTTAACAAGATTCACGGGCGTGGTATAGGAGCAATTAAAAATCCCATCTAAATTAGATTTCAGAATCATGCACAAGCCTCATTGACTTTTTACAATATGCTCAACCTCGAATCATCATTATCATCTCTCCCACACAACATCATTCATCTATATATTAATATTTATTCCCATTTAGTTTATTTCTTTTCCCACGAAGACTCCATTTACATGCAAGATCAAGATGTATATCCAAAACTTAGTTTAACTAGAGGAAAGACATCAAATAAAATGGCACTAGAACATTTTTTTCATTTTCTTATATTATATATCCCTGACTCATTAGTAAACTTATTAAGGATTAGAATTTCCATATTCATCGTGCTCTACTCGATATTTTATTAAAATATTTAAGATATATACCCGGATTTTGGAGATCATGCATGTTCCATTATTTGTTCATTTCAAAGCTTCTGTGCACCAAAGTGGTCGAAGCTCATGCTACATGACCACCCACCCACCCGCACACACGCACACTTAGCCTCATTTATAATGAATTTACCATAACTGAACTCATGACTCCGACAAGCAACAACAATTTTCAAACTTCACATGATCCCATTGTAAGTTTTTTGCATAATAAATTAACTTCGAATACTGTGAAAATAGATCTCCAAAAGTATATGGAATCTTCACTTTTTAGTTTCTACGCAGCTTTAAAATGAGCACCCTTTTCTTGTATGAGAATACATATTTGACCACGTTCCATGTCACGGGTTTAATAGTGCTTTTTCTGGTGGTGAATGTGGGTCGTTTTCGCAAACGTAAATTGTCAGTATTGCTTGAATGCCATGAAATTAATAATGAAGCCAATAGTCTATTAACAAAGGTGAAACAAGTTGTTTTGCTTCCAATTTGTTGTGTAACTCCAAAAGGAAAACGACAGCATTCTCGTATCACCAAATGGTTTCAATAATGCTCTTGAATTCACTACTACATTAAGTAGATCACTCCATGTAGTGATCAGATGGCTACCGCTGGCCCCTAAGCCACTTATTATATTTTCTTTGCTGTGTTTTTTTTTCAGCCAGAAAAGTGTTTATAATATTGGAAATTGAAAAGTGAGTCCATCTTGACATTTTTACTTTTTCTATTGTTGGTAAAATTATAAGTTAAAAAATCAAGAATATAACGTTACGAGTTATATAGGTCGTCGTATGAGTTATGACACAAAATTTCTGAAACTGGCTCTATAATTACTTTTTAATTACTTTCTGCTTAAGTTTGTTTCCTTTTCCATATTTATGTTTCCCTCATTTTATGTGGAGAGACGAAAGGGTACAAAAGCTAGCTATATACTAGCACGCACAGAACAGGGATGGCAAGAGATGGAGGCAATTAACAAAGAAAAATTTGAACCATTCATTGATGTAAAATGAAGAACACTATGATTAATCTTTGAGGTCCCCCTTCAAATGTAGTTGGTAAGTAAAACATACAGGGGAACTTATTCACTTTGACACTTGACACCCATGCACAAATAAAACAAACACTAATTAGCTGTAAATAACAATGATGAAAAAAAGGATAACTAGGCATGCAGCTACTATATATAGCTAGCTAGCTAGCTTCCAATTAATCATAAACACACAATATAACAAATCTCACACACATGACACTAGAGTTCAATTTTGAAGTAGCAGTTGAAACAAATGGAATAACACAATAACAAGGTCTTGTTGATGAAAGATATTGTAGGCGTACGTACTCATGCAAGTAATAATGGGATCATCATCATGATAATCAAGAGCATTGGAAGCCACGAGGGGCTTGCCTAGAGCAAACGTTGAGAAGCAAGCTTAGGGAGATAGGAAGGTTGAGGTTGATGCCTAAAATATTAGCTCTAAGGGCGGTGCACAGGCAGACAGCCGCCTCAAGGTCAGCAAGCCCTTGGATAAGAGTGCAGCATGGTGTCACTGGTGGCTGACCAAGTGTCACATTCAGCAAACCATTCAGCACATTGGCACATACCCCTAGTTTCAGCGCATCCCTAGGGCATGTTGCAGTCCCAGTCCCAGACCCAGATCCGGTCCCAGATCCCGAACCTGAGCCCGAACCTGATCCTGATCCAGTGGAGGGTGTGGGAATGAAGGGGTTGGGGATAGGCCTAGGCCTTGGCCTTGGCCTAGGGTTTGAACCGCTAGGAGGGCAGGTATTGCATGCGGAGACCATGGTGAAGAAGAGAATGTTAAGGAGAAGGAAGAGAGTGAGGGAGGAAGAAGGTTTGGAAGCCATAGATGAAGGAGGTGAGCTCAAACTCAAAACCCTCGTGAGAGAACTAAAAGGTAAAATAGTAGCTTGTTTTTTTCTTTTGGTCTCTTCAAGTACGTGCTAGTTATAAGTGTATAACTAGTAGTGGAGGTTTTAAGAGATGGGAAGTATGAGAAGAGAAAGGTGGTTTATATAGTGGTGGATTGATGTACTGTGCGAAGGGAGGTGAGTTGTAATTACGAATTAGAATTGACGTGAAGAGGGGTGTGGGATGTGTAAGCAAAGCATGTGTGAAAGTGGGGAGGTTTAGCTGGCAGAGATGTGTGATTTTGGGAAAGGTTTTGGAAGTATGTGATTGTAGATTCCAACGATTTAACAGAAAAAAATAGAGTTAATCATTAATCAATAAATAATAATGAACACAAATCATTATTTTTTTATTACAAAACACAAATTATTATTAATGAATTCTAAAATATCATTAAAGCAAGTTAATTATGATTATGACTTCGGGGAGGAATAAGTTTTCCCACCAATTGTTTTTGGATGAGGAGAGCTAATCATATCTATATTCTTCAAAACTATGAAAGGTTTAAATTTGATTGTCTTTGAATGAAGGGTGAAAGTGTAAAAAATGATATTAAACTTTACCCAAAATTACATTTCTAATACTAAAGTTTTACAAGGAGCAAAAATAGTACCCAACTTGGGGTCCAGGTGCAAATATAATATTTTCACTTGAGGGAAATAAAATTTAGATATGAAAAGATTCTTATGCCCCTAGTTAAATAAAAATTTAATGAGGGAGGAATGTGGGCATAAGTGTCTTTTCATATCTAAATTTTATTTCTCTCAAGTGAAAATACTGTATTTGCACCTGAACACTAAGTTGGGTACTCTTTTTGCACCTCGCGAAACTTAAGTATTATAAACGCAATTTTAGGTAAAGTTTAGTATCATTTTTGCACCTTCCCCCTTGAATGAATAATATGTGTAGTAGACAAATATTTTGCCCCTAAATATAATTAACGATAGGAATATATATACACACACACACATATATACATATATATAATGTTGTTTGACATACGCCCTTTTGATATAGCCGGTGATATATTATTATGAACTAATAATGATCTATATATACGCTCTATTTAATCATTAATTAATAATTAATACAGTTTCTCATAGGATAAATTCTTTATTGCACTGCATATAGTGTATCTCATACGGGTTTGATGTAGGTATATCGTCAAGTTAATGTAAGTGTGGAGCAAAAAAAAAAAATTAAAACTTACGAGAGTAGTTCTCTCACATGATTAGTAGAGATTCAATTTTATATATTTGAAGGGCTTTAGCTACCTTAAAAAAATGTTAACATTAATGTATACAAAAATAAAGCTTTCGTTGCATGGACACAAAACAAAGTCACTAATTTCGACCATTATTCTATTCCTCTCTTGGAATTAATTTCGGCATTTTTCTTCTCGTATTCGAGCCTAGCCCACTAGAAATTTGGGCCTTCCATTGCAATAATTAATAATAGCATGCCTTAGTGTAATTTTTGGGTGAAATAACAAATCTACCTCGAAAGTATATTTAAAATATCAACCTAAGCTACCTGAAAGTTTTTTCAGTCTCAACTAAACCTGGAAGTTCTAAATTAAAACAATGTTACCTGGTCTGTTAATTAACACCGTTAATTTTCCATGAAATCTTATGTGGCACCATTTTAACACATTAACGGATAGGGAAACTAGCTCCATTTGAAACTTCATAGGTGAAATTGATTAGACCGAAAAAACTGCCAGAGTGAGATTGAAATTTGGGCATATTTTTAGTGTGGATTTGACATTTAACCCTCTTTTTAGAATTTCTTTAGCTTTCCAAAAGCTAAAACCTCAAAGATGGCCATGAACTTGGCTTCAATCAGCTGGAAGTATTTAAAAATGATTGTGAAGGTTCTTTATCGCAGATTGCCAATAGTAAACACGATGAAAGTAAATAAAAACTTGAAAAAACACAGAACCTACTCTAAAACCCAATTGATCAATAATTCAGTATATATAGACCATGACATCAAATAGAAACTACATTAAGAACAATTATTAGTAATATATAATGAATGACAACCAAGATTGATCCCTTTGGTAGTTAAATTGGCTCATGACTTTTCGTAAGATCATGGTTGTAAATCCCTTTGTTAATGTGTGAAAATATTGCCGCGTAGATACTACATTAAAACCAATTAATAATATGCTTTTTATAAAACAATTAGTATATTGAATGGCAATCAAGTTGATTTAGTTGGTGATTAAACTGGATTATAAGTTTAATTAAATTGGCTCATGACTCATAAGATCACAAGTATCACATGATGCCTATGTTCAAAAGACTTAAATTAGCTCGAGACAGGGTACATCTTATATTCCGATAAATTGAATATTTTGTAATTATTTTTTCTTACTAAGTAATTAAACTAAAAGTCTATGAGTCGCAAATGGCCACGGGCACCTAATTGAAATTGGTGAGGCAGAACCATGAAAATATACGAATTTGATCGCAATGCAATTTGGCCAGTTGACGGGTTGCTATCATATGGTGTTTGTGGTCGTCCCTGTAATTGAGGAAAAGGTATATATGTGTTATCTTCATATGCGTTCCCCTAAACGTAGGACTCGGATTAGCGACAATCTTTATGGTGCAAAAGATGAGATTGTAAGACAACACACAAGATTATTGAAAGCCCCACCGTGCATCAATTTAATTAACGGCGACGTCCGTTTCCTTTTTCTTGTCTTGATAACCTGCAACACAGGGTTGTATTAGAATTTTGACATGCATCACTAATGTCTGTTTATTGTGCTATTTAATTTAAAATAATTGAAAAATAGGAATTTATCACTAAAATAAAAATTAGTATTGCCAAGATAGATATACCAGCAGTAAAAAGTAATACTCGCTCCGGTCCTAAATATAGGACCTAATTGACTTTTATGAAAAATCCTTAAAAAAAACAAAATAAGTTAATTATAAATTGATTTGCCTAATTTGTTCTCTTACACTAGTTTATTTTACCTATAAGCTAATGGATAATCTAAAAAGATATCAAATATGTTATGATTTAATAACCTTTTTTGCAACCTTAACATCTCCAAAAAAAAAGTCAATTAGGTCTTATATTTAAGACGGGGGTAGTATATATTTTCATTGGTAGTGATTTCAATTTCCGATGCTACGAGATAGGGTGCATGGAATATTTTACAGGTAAGGGAAAAGTTGAAACATCTGCGGGGGGCAGTTAAATACAATTTCAGAAAATAATTAACCTAAGTCATAGTAATTAGGTTTAAGTGAAATCCCTAAATAAATATATAATACGTCATCGTATCAAAAGCATTGAAAAAGAAGCCAGAGAGGCCTAGCTATAAGCTTAAAACCATAAGACTAATTAATTAAAAGCCTTTGAAATCAGTAATCGCAACATATTGTCTTCGTCCTGGACCGTTTGATTTGGTAATTACTTACTGTATTAGACATGTGGGTCTGGATTAGTTATGCCTTTTTGGCCAATCACTCCAGAATCAATTATTTCACTTACTCAAAGAACAAAACAAGAGAGGATTCGTTTAGTTTGATTACCGAACTATTGTCTGATTCGGGTAATTAATTATAAACACAGCTTCATAATATAAGTTCAAGTGGTCTAAGCTAAGTGTCCTGCCATGTTCTTAATTACTGTGTCGAAGCCTGTAATCTCCCTCTTGATCGCTGGCTAGCTATAGAAATTGTCCTCTTGCATGCCAACTAACCATTGGCCAACGTTTTTTTTTTCTCAACTTGTTTTTTTACGTTATAGAAATGATAAGTATGATTGTATGTTAAAAACCAATATTTTTAACAGATAACATAAAATGTAGAGAATAGTAATTTATAGGTGCACTCAATGATTATGATTAAGAAGTCTAATACTATAAGAATTAAAGATTAATTATGGAGTCACGGGCCGCACTTATCAAGGAACATATTCCACCGAAATTTTCCTAACATCATCAAAAATTCAACGCTACAAAGTTTTATGTATGTATGTATGTATGTATTTATGCATGCATGCATGTCTATAGATATAGATTATTCAATCAATTTTATGTGGCAAGTTCTGTGTGGCTTGCCTTCCCTTAAACTAGCAGCGTGTGGAGCCGTCTCCGCTTATTTAACAAACATAATCATATGTGGTAACTAATTAACAGATCTAAGCAACCGTGCACATAACCAATCTCATTATTCAAATTGATTTTTTCTTTTTCAATTTCTGGCGCTGGAAAAGTCTTTCCAGAGAAGCCACTCATGCTAGCTGCTCGTGAGAAAGGTTGGTTGAAAACCATCAATCTGATGAGTACATAGTCAACGTCTTTGATATGGTTCTGGTCATACGTGTTCTGTTGGAGATTTTGTATAAGTTGTTTAAAGAGTTGAGGTAGCATCAATTGCAGAGAAAGTGGTAGAAAATCGCTTGAGATGGTTTGGACGTGTTCAAAGAAAAGAATTAGATAAGACAATATAGTTGACCAAATAGTATAGAGTCCTTACCAAAAAGGGAGGGGACGGAGACAGAAGAGAACTCTTAACGAAATTATTCAACGGATTTAATCGATGATTTATCTTCAAGCATGACTATTGACCGAAGACAGTGACGTCATGTGATTCATGTAGCCGACACCACCTAATTAGGATAAAACTTTATTGTCTATTTGTATACTCATGCTAAGTAGTGGGATTGAGTTAATAAAAATGGCTAATAAGAGCATTATTTGGAATATATTATTGGAGTCTGCATGCATTTTCTTAGCCAGGTTTATTACACTTTATATAAGATCTACTTGACCTTTTTGATAGAATAATATTTTTTTTACCATGATTTTGGGAGATTGAGAGAGCGGAATAAATTACTTGGTCATAATATGTGTGTTATGTTATTAAATTTTATATTAACTTGTTAATCAAGTAAACTTATTTGAAGAAAAATGATTTTTATTATTTCTTTCAATTATAAATTGATTTACTTAATTTTCATAGAATTTCCCCAAAAAATCAATTATTTCTTTTATTAAGTATCGGATGAAGTAAATTACCAAGCTTTATCATGTGCCTCTGCGTTCTGTATAAGAAAAGTTTGTTTAATAGAATGCCGGCTTCTATCCCTACTTTGTGCGGCCAAACAACTTTTTAAGGAGATTTTCCTTCGGCATGACTGAAACTATACATTTTATTTTTAAGTGTTTTCAATGTGTTCAGTATTAGTGATAATACACTTATACTTGATGTTTCTCTTTAACTAAAGTCTATGTACCTCGCTAATTATTTACACACACACGCACTACTTCATCATTGGATTTTGTACACTGTTCAGGGACGCCGCCAACTTGAGAGGATTTGGATGACTATGATATTGTATCAAAACCGAAAAGAAAGAGGGTTAACAGTAAGGCTAATGGGAATCTCTCTGAATTTCTGACTCAAAGCATTCTAAACTAAAAATGGATTATTGCCATCGAAAGAAAACAAAAACATAAGAAATGTACACAAAGCCAGATTTGGACCTTATTTGTTTTCTACTCACTTTTGCTTTAAAATTCACTTGATCAAGTGAAGACATAAATTGATTTATTATGGATTGATGAAGTACAAGAGTAAATATATATGCAAGGCCAGAAATAAGACAAAACTCGCATTCAAAAACGGTATGTTTAAGTATCAGGCATTTTCTTTTGATATAACATTATCACTCCAGTATATAACTAATTCAATTTGTTGTCCAATCAAGCCTCAAAAGAAGCCTCTAGCTCACATAAATACAAAAGGACAGTGGAGCATGAAACACTTGCGGGCAAAACAATAATTACAAAACCTTCCAACTAATTAACTTGAGAATGAAGCAACACAGTTCTAGTATCTGACCATCTCTATCCAGAGAATAAATAGAAGCTGACATGACAACTTTCACGAGCTATGAAACATTAAAATTTATTTGGGAAAATTACGTCTCAAGATAAAATTAACTATGTATTTTATTTTGAAGGACTATTAATAGGAAATAATTTATTATTGCGCTAGTAATTTTAATTTGTGTTGTGTAAGGGCTGAGGGTTAATTAGTGGGGTACGGTAGACAATGTTCAAGAACTTTTAAATTTGTAAATTTATATTATGTAACTGATAAAATCTGTAGTTCGGCTGACAAATGTATCTTATTTTAGTGGTAAATTTTGGCGGAACTCCTTAATAATCAATTAATATATATTGACCTTTGAGTGTATAAAATTTTCCCAATTAATTTAGAAGGAATTATAATATTATGGATATAGCTTGTTTATCTAGGTGCATGTAAACTACTATCGTGTTTATCTATATATCTCTGTAAATTTTAATTTAATCTTAAATTGACCCATCTTAATCACCATGTGTATGTTTTTTTTCTGTACTGTAGTTGCATAATGCTTGCAATGCTGTCAAAACTCAAAGTCAACTAACGCGAGCTTGTTTCCAAGTATGATTTCATTTTCTAATAAACGCAAGTATGCGCGTCATCATCTTTAGGTAAATCCATTGTCAAAGCTACATCAGATCGTTTTTTCAACCATTAGTGACTGTTTGATGTAGTTAAAGTAACAACAGAGATATAAAAATAAAATGTGCGATATGCATAATTCAAATACTGAAAATTTTCCTCATCTCCCTTCAAATCGCCACGCTCATATATAGAATATGTGCCCTTATTGAGGGACAATCCACAAGAAATTTTTTGGGAGAACTAAGGAGAGCAAACGTGGAAGAAAATTAATTACTCTTAACGATCTTTTGAATATGAATATTTAGAAGGGTCAAAAAATAAAACAAATACAATAAATTATCTCATTAATATTCGATCATTAGCGTTGGGTATGGAGAAACATTAAATCTCTCATGCGAGCTGTCCACCCTTTGAGGTGTCTACAAATCAGCGGGGAATTAGTCGAGTGAGGGGATACCTCGATCATGGATAAAAAAAATAGTTGCTATATTTTCTTCTTTATTTCAACTTTTTCTTATTTTAACCAATCAAATGTATCTTAATATTAATAAGATATAAAACACATAAAATTAAAATCGAAAAGATATGTGTAAAATCTTAAAAGAAAAACGTTGTCATGACGATAGTCATGAAGAATGGGAGTCATTCTATATATTTGATTTAAAGTTTTTCATTGAGCCTCAGTGTTCATTATTATAAGGCCAGTGATTTGAATGCAACAATTAAAAACAAAATTCATTTTATCAACAGATATTTAAAAAAGTGCGTACATATATATATGCTCATGAGTGAGTAGCTTTAAATAAAAATAAATAAAAATTTGTAGTTTTATTTAAAAATATTGATATAATATCGTTGTGATCCTTCTAATAATTGATTATATTACATTAAAATGTCTTAGGTAAAATAAATACTTACATTTTGATTTTGAATATCCATTTTAACATATATAATGAAATGAAATATTTTTTCAATTTGTTAATTAAAATTTAATTCGAGGAGAGAGGGAGGAGAAAGTGAGCGAAAGAGGCAATTGGTCAGAAGAAGAAACCTTTTGAAATATGGAGAGCAGACATAGTAATGGTTAATTTGGTAACTTAATATATTTATTTTTTGTCCTTCCAAATAATTCGTTTTTAAAGGGTCCTTAGAAAGTCCTTAGAAATCATTTATTCTTTTCCATAGCCCATCCCCCATTTTTTTTCTATTTTTAATAGGTGTTCTTTGAAACTCCAAGCATATTGTCACGCGTTACTGAGCCCCACTACTGCATAAAACTCACTTCAATTTTTTGTTACAAATCAAAGGCCAAGGTACAATTTTCTGATGGACAATTGCTCAAAGTGTGTGTCCAGCACAAATAATAATTGGATGGTGCAATTATACCAATGAACTTTAAATTTTTAGTACCTAAAATGTTGACTTTTAACTGTCAATGTCTAAACACTTGACAGTGTTGTCCGAACTGCACCAATTTTAAAAGTTGATTGGTACAATTGCATTGTCCAGTTGTTATATATTGTGCCGGTGTTATTGTACCAGACGTACTTTAAACAATTGTCTATTGATAAAATTGCATCTTAACCATACAAAAATGTAAAACATATTATATGTATTTGGGTAAGAAGAAAAATTTAGGCATAAATCATGATCAGCTCAGCTGGATCATTGGCTAGAGTCAAGAGGCCTAAATCCCTACATAAGTATGTTTGTTTAAAATTAGTTACATGCGATATTATCCAGTTACGTAGATATATAATTACTTTACGTTACTGTACCAATTATTGGAATAAATATATAGAAATGGGTATATTATAATTATACATGCATACAGAACATGAAGCAATAACTTGTTGGAGTATGTAAGTTAGTTTAAATGTAATTATTAGATATGATTGTTAGTTGGTTAAGTTGTCCTTGTCCACTTTAAGCTATGATATATATTGATGAACCTATATAATTACGGGCTTAGATATTGTTCATACTGATTTTATCTTTGTGTACCAATATCATATACTCCCTAAGTTCCTAAATATAAGACCTAATTGACTTTTTTGAAAAATCCTAAAAAAAAGCAAAATAAGTTAATGATAAATTGATTTACCTAATTTTTCCCCTTAAACTAGTTTATTTTACTTATAAACTAATGGATAATCTAAAAATATATCAAATATGTCATTTAATAGACTATTTTGCAATCTTAACCTCTCCAAAAAAAAGTCATCTAGGTCCTATATTTAGGACCGGAGGTAGTATGAGTTATTTAGATGGGTTAATGTAAACAGGCTGACACAGTAGTTTATAAACACAAATTTTTATTTGGGTTGTGTTCTGCTGGGGACAAATGCATCGTAACTTACAGCCGCATGAATCAAGCATTGTGAATATATTCATATTAATATGCATGGATGAATTTTCTTATGATATGCTGATGGATGTAACTTGCTTCAAATAAAGATTCTCATTATTGGAGATTAGATGTGATTTGGTTCGGACTGAAGATTAGATGTGAATTTTTTTTTTTTTTTACCTTTAGATTAGATGTGAATTAACTAAATACGATCCTACAATTTGCATATGATTATTATTTCTTGCTGTCCCACAAAGTTGCAGTTGTGAGGTTAAAGCTAATAGGATATTCGTGGATCGGTTTCACATGGTTGGATACCTCTATTTCAGAATGCATCACTCGTGATCAATTTAGTGAGATACTCATGCAAATATCAATATTACTTATTCACGTCCGATCCACCCCTGCCCCGCTGTACTTGTCGATTATTGGTTCTCTCCTGAACATAAAATCAAATTATTTTTTTATGGAAACTAAGGAAGCCAAATAAACCATTTGATTTTAACATATGTTATTTATAATTATTAGATTACATTATAATTTGTCAATGAGGTAATTAGACACAAAATTTCGCCATAGAATAATTCAGTCATAGAAAAATGAAAAGTTACATGATGAATTATGTAGTAGATAGATTTCGTTGCTAATTTAATGATTAATTCATTATTTTTAGTGACAAATATTTGGAGGAACCGTCCTGATCTCCCAATAAAAGTTAATGTAAAGGTGTTGCCCAATCGGAATCCATGAGATTTATCAATCTCATTGCTGCAATACTACGCTGAGATCGACTCTGTCTAAACATATACTATAATAGAAAAGCTAGTAATAACTCGTGATAGATTAATGTTTAAATTCCTAAGAAGATAAATATATGCTCAAACTTATTGTTAAGTAATGCCAACCCTTTAAAAAGGTCGCTCACTTTAATCAGGCCTCTAGATTTAAAGAATGATTATAGAGTTGTTCACATATCATTCGCGAATAAGATCTTGTACTATAGGCTGAGTTTGAATTCATAGCTTTATAATTACTAGCCGATCCTGAGCCAATCGGTCTAGCCGTTGTTAGAAACCACAATTTCCTCGGTTTGTTGGACGAAAATGGGAACAAAAAATGGGCCGAAGTGAATACCATGTGGGCTCACCAATCTGAACAGCAAACGCTCGTTGGACCAACTTTAAATTTATTTTCCCCACCTGATCCATCTCTCTTACAGATCATTTGCATGAAATCGGACGGATGAATCATTCAAGTTGGGTTTAAGTTCTCTCCATTCACAAAATAAATGCATAGGGCACATTCCGAATTCCAAAAGAGAATAACATGAGAGTATATTATTTGCATTGCATTTTAGGATAGAAGAAATCCAATGAGGTTTGTTTCTTTCGTTTTTTCCTCTAATCAATGAACAAGGCCAGTTGAAATGTGGAAGTGGTTTAGGCTTGAAATGTGGAAGTGGTTTAGGCCGAAAATTGTGGACTTCCACTTGTTGATAGATATATTCCTTCCAAAAAAAAAAATCAAATGGGGCTAAATTAATAATTCCGCGGAATCAAACTCATTATCTTCTTTCTTGCTTTTTTGCTATTTATTTCGGGTGATGATTTATTAGTACCAGTTCCCGATAAAGTAGTGTAAGTACAAATAAATTTCAATAACAAAAGAGAAATATTGATATGTAGTCCATTTCCTATAATATAACTTGTTAGTATTTGATTTGTTGATCACTTGTTGGATGATTATTAGGTGATTACATTCCTTGATATCTCAAGTCATTTATCTTTCATTTTTTGCATGGAAGAATTGAAAAAGCTAAATTATATCACTAAAAAAACACTAATTTATAATGGAATTCTATCTGTAAAAAAATATCATAAAATTTTGAATTATGTTGTAAATCATTTGGTAGCAACATCTATTTTAAAATGATTTTTGTCATCAATCATCCCGTTTTCCAATCTTCATTATAAGAGCCATGATTTTAAATTATTTTTGTCCAAAGTATAAGAACTCACATTGGGTTGTGTTGTCTTATTATTTATTGCGTATTTCATATTTTACCTCATTAATCCATATGTGTGTGTGTAGCAATTGTCTCATCATAAAAAAAGGGTAATATCAGAGAAAAATAAATTTCAGGCATAATTATAGTTTTTAACTATAGCTTTTCATGTCTTCTTCTTAATAAACACAATTTGGCAGTTGAACTCTTTTAAAGGACGGGAGGATGTATTTTGTAAGTGTATAATTATATGTTGTAGATGAGGGTTCAACAGTGGAGATTAACGTTGCGAGAGATCAAGATGACATAGAACTAGTCTCAAAATACAGAGGAAGAGGGCTACTAGTGCATGAGGCAGATAAAGGGGGGACTGGTTTGGGTGCCTAGCTGGATAGGCAGAGGAGCTTATCTTGCTGTTCATCGTTTCAATAAAGGCTAAATTATATGCCTACCCCAGCTCTAGGCACCCAAACCAGGTCCGATAAAAGGTGGCAATGTATGATTCCGAAACAATAATAACCAAATAATTAAGATGCTCTCGTGGATTCTAATGTACGTTCCGCACCTATCAATAATTATCATTCATAGAGTATATTGCATCCACAAAACTTGCGCCAACAGATTCTCAAGCAAGCATAATATGTGATTGTCTCTTTGGCCATAAAAATTTTAATTTGACTCCACCATGCAAGTTGCAAATGCCATTAAGCACCCCCTTTATTATTTATTATCATTGTCGTTATCGTTATTATTTTTCTGCCCCTTCTTTGCTAATTAGCTTCTTTAATTTATTGTACTCTGATCTATTCTATATTATCGTGATCAAGTCAGACTAGTTTTTTTCTTTTTGCTAGTGTGTTGGACCAATTAACTTTCTGAAGATCTCTTAAAAGCGTGAGCCGTATATGTATATGAAACAACTTTAAGTTTCACAATATATATCTCGTAGTATACTTATTATCATCTTAGCTAAAAGCCTAAAAGCAATACGATTCAAGTTATGTTAAATTAACAACAGAACCGGCCATTTGCACTTTAACCGTTTCTCTTTTATTCTCTACTCCTTAATTTACGAAATGAACTTTCTCTCTCTCGTCCAACTTTCAGACTGACAAAATATACACATAAAAATTAAGATTATTGGTATGTTCGCTAATTAATTACATCATAAGTGATCATTTTCTGAGGCGTTAAAGTCTATCGATGTACCTTTTCAAAATATACATAACTAGCCTCATATCCACACACATGTGTTCCTGTTTTTTAAATAAAAGAAAACAATAATAAATAGAATCATGGAAAATTATACAAAAGTAAAGCTCGACCCAACTTTTGCAACAGAAGTCCTTTAAAAAAAATAAAGAACGAACCAACTTTTACACACACACACACACACATTATCCACAATTAATAAAAAACTCAGATCCATGGCAGTTCATACTCAGAAGACATGTATCCTATCGGGAAAAAGAAAAGAAAACATACAAAAAGAACAAGCTATCAAAGAATAAACACAAAAAGAGCTGAGTGATAAATCCATCTACAAAGACAGCACATCTGGTATGAATTAGCTTGTCATTAAAAGCCCAATCACAGTTATTAATTTTAAAGTGATAAATATGTTATCCGAATTTCGAAAGATTTCCAAACAAGTCAAAGAAATTAATTTCTTTATAATTATTATAAATCAATGTTTGAAATGAAGTCCAAATTAAACTCAGATTGCTAATTGTCGGGTACAAATGATTAAAATCCAACCTCTTCGACAGAAAATAACAAAAAAAAAAACAAAGAGAATGTCAAATTAAGTATCAGACACACGATTTTGATTAATTTGGATGATGTGTTCGAATATATTTTTGTTTAAATTATTTGAATATACATTGACAAATCGTTAGATTTGTATGTTTAAGTGTGCTAATTTTAGGATATGAACATGTCAAATATGCAATATTGGTTCATTTATACCTAATTGAATATCTAAACTTACTTTTGGATGGAAATTAGCTTGAAATTGAATTAATTAGCCACAAGTATGACTAATGTTTGTTATTGGGATTTAAAGGACCTTTGATCATCTCTCTCTTATTTTATTTGTGTGATCTCTCGAGGACCAAATATGGTGGAGTCCAAATGAGAAGAAGAAAGAAAATGACCCAAAACTTCCCAAAATTTGCAATTTAGTCCCTATTAGTTGTAGTTTGCCAACAACGAATGTAACAACGAGTTTTGCCGTAGGTGCCAACGGTGAAAGCCAATAGTAAATGAACAAAAAGTGAAGAAAAAAGCTTGATCGCCGTGGCGAATACGTAGTATCAGTGGCTTAAAATTCTGTATAATTTAGGCCCTTGACACTACAAATAAAAAAAAAGGATTCACAATTTTTTTTTGCATTAGTGGCAGTTTAAACAACCACAAATGAGTTTTCCACGATTATAAAATCCTATATCAACATGGGTAAAATTCAGTATCAACATGATTTAAAAAACCGATAGAAAAAGGTCAAATACGTGACTAAATTAATTAGTTTGTGTCATAGTTTTGAACATGTGTGGGATTTAGTTGGCTTATGTTCTATTACTCTCTTTGTGAATATTTGGTGCTAGTTTAAGGTGGTTTGACTAGTGGATTGTTGGTGTCAATGTGTTTATTTGATTAAGATAACATTAGGATTGATTAGTTTGGTGGTCACTAACAAAAATCAAAGTGATCAAGCCTATGCTTCGTTGGAAAGAAAACTATAGGAGAAAATGAGAGGGAAAAAATAGAGATTGGATAATTTATTTTATCCTTTTCTAACAAGTAAATGAACTCGCATGATTATTCTCCCATTTTACTTCCTCACGCTATTTTTTCTCAAGTATCCATACAAATGAAAAGTCGTATCGCTCCTGAATTTCCCCTACTTTAATTTTCTCCTTCCCAAGTTTTTTCCCCAACTAAACACAACCCAAGAACAATTGTGGGTAGCCCAAATTGTAAATTTAAAGTCTTTCACAATTAATAAGTCCTTTAATATAATTATCTCTTTAAGTTAATTAAGCAATGTGTGTTGTTCGTGGCATGAATAAAGTTAATCTAAGCAAATGAAAAGATTAATTGTATAAAAGCACTGGTTACCATATCTTTAATCTTAATTCATTATTTGGGCGTCATTAATGAATTATAACTCTAGAGGAAATCAAGTAGCAATGTGAGGTGGCCCCGTTGTGAAATTAAGAGTTTTAAACAATAAATAAATCCATTAGCACTAAAGAAATTAATTATATCTAATTATATGGAATTTTATTAGATATGAATTAGAGTCATTGAATAATGGGATTTGATATTTTAGTTAATTAGTATATTTAACTTTCCAAAAATCATGAGTAACCTAGGATGGCCATTGTAAGTCATTTCCTAAGAACATCCAAATTATTTCATAAATCTCTCTTCCATTCCATTTTTTAATCATAACACAAAAATTTTTATGTTCATTACGACCATCACTCACTTCAAATTGTAAATCACCTATTTCATCTAACATTTAGACATTTAGTTCACTAAATGGTACTCCCTCCGTTCCTAAATATAAGATCACTTTGCGGAAATGGATAAGTTCCTAAATATAAGATCACCTCCTATTTTATCTCAAGTTTTGCCCAAACTACTATTATACTCCCTCTTTACATTGAAAATCCCTCCTCCTTTTAAAGTTAAGTAATTGAGGGGATTTTGGGAAGATCATGTAATTTTATTGTCTTCCTTAATCTCCCCAAATTAACCAAAGTGATCTTATATTTAGGAACGGAGAGAGTAATAATTAAACATTAGCTCCTCAGCTCCCCGTGAGACTATCTGGGGTTGCAATTTTATTGCATTCGTTGGATTAAATTTTGCATTTAACCTAAATGCACATATTATAATAAGGTTAAATGCCTGTTTGGATACATTTCCAAAAAGTATTCTACCTCCCAAACCTAGGTTTCACACAAAGACATCTAAACACTCAATTTTTTTGGATAAGCTATTTTGAGAAGAAAAACTAGTTTAGAGTTCCGAAAGCTATTTTGAGAAAATTACATTTTTCTCCTTTTCCAGCTGAAAAGTTTCGATCTCTCATTTAGGAAAACACTTATTTCAAATAAAAGAAACATGAAAAGTTATTCTTCCTAACTATTTTTGGGAAAAATTATATTCTACTCAAAAGTTATTCTTAAAAGCTATTCTCAAGAAGCTTAATCCAAACACTCTAATTTCATCAAAAATTATTTTTCATAAAAACTATTATACTCAAAAGCTATTCTCTAAAAGCTATTTTCCTATAAGCTATTCTCCAGAAGCTGAATCCAAATAGACTCTAAATCATACATGTATTTGAAGTTATATATAAAATCAAGATTGACCTTGGCGTCACGTCATCGGTTCTTCGAACCATCAAAAGAAAAAGTCGGCTTATCCCTACCGAGAAAAGGCTACTTACTTGACTAAAATGATAAAACTCCTATTACTTAAACAAAAGATAATTTGCGCCTGTCATTCTCATTGATAAGTTACCAATAAGTTAAATGAAGAAAAATAGAAAAATAAAGATTTGAACCTGTTCATGAAAACTATTGAAAACCAAATGCGATGTTTCATGTATTGAATCGCGTGAACGTTAAAGGGCATGCCTTGTCATTTTTTAATTATAAAAACTTTGTTCCCCCCAAATAATAATTAAGAATAGACGGGCTGCCATGAATCGACCTAGAAGGTGCGTGTGCCTTTATAAATATAAATATTGATACGGATTAATTATTTTTTGTCAATTTCGTGAAAGAACAATAAGCTCCACTGTATTAGTCGGATGAGGAAGCATGTGCGATTGTTTTGCGGAATATAATTGTGGTGCAAATTGAAATCGAACTAACGCGCGAGAAATTATTACACGCGTCCATTGGTGTATCACACTATTTATCTTATATTGACTAAACATCAAATGTTGCTTTCCTAAACCAATACAATCCCCTATCGTTGCAAAGGGTCTGGAATCTTTATGTGTGAGTGTTGAAGCGATAAGGATTCAAAGAAAAAGACATAATAAAAGAATTGCACGAAATAATCATCAAAATCCTTCTACATCCATGCGAGATTATTAAGAGGGAAAATTCGATTTTACATTTATATCCCTAAGCTTGACGAGTTTTCAAAGGCGAAATATCGATCGCCTATATATGTTAAAATAAATTGGAACCTTACACTAGGAAATGTCATTAATCACATCAAACTAAGTTAAGTGTGTGTTTGGATAATATATTTTGATTATAAGGGATTTTATGTCATTCGAAATAAATTTGATACATATCCTCATCAATTTTATAGTTATTTTGTTTCATAAATCTCAAAACCAAAACATATATATGAACTTTGATGTGTGTCAACATATGGTGTATGCCATATCTAATTTGATTTCTTTTTTGATACATATATCTAATTTAATTTCTATTAGTTCTATTTTTGATAAACTTATCATGCCGTGTGTGTGGTCGGTCGTGTGTATATAACTATATATATTCTCAATAAAAAATTGAACAATCCTAAATTTGTCTCAATAACTCAATTTAAGACTGTATAGTTAAATTCTTCCAATTTCAAATTTAAACTATAAAAACACCTATACTTCATGAATATAACAACTCATGGAAAAGAATCAAAAAAAGATAAGGGGGTCATTATTGTTTATCCCCACAATAAGAACGTTATTATGAATTGGCCGAGACACTCGATCCATGTCTCAATAAGCACTCGCCATCTCATTCTCCCGTTGCAATGTATGTTCACTGCCCGTGAGGTCGCCAACAAGTACATAAAAAAATCTAACTCTTGCAAAACTTATCAATCATTAATATATAAATTATTGTATAATATCCTTAATTTTATATTATACGTAAACAATAATGTTCTAACCTTTGAAAGTTTTCTTTGAACTAATATATTTATGTATATAAATCTCATTTTGCAGAAGACTTAAACTATATATAAGGGATGTATTTGCATATAACTCAAATTTGGAGGGTATAATTAGTTGCACACAAATATAAAATTTAGGCTAAATTATAGAAACCGCCCTGAACTTTGAGTCAATTGCATATTTGCATATAACCCCCCAACTTTTGAAAATTCAAATTAAGCACTTCTAACATTTCATGATTTAATTCTAAACTTCCCTACCGTTAAAATTGCCGTTGAAGTAAATGGATTTTGTCATTTATAATATTAATTTTTTATATGATATACCATATCATTATAAAAATAATTCTTTTGCATTTGATATAAGAAAATGGATTCAAAACATTTTCTTGACCATGCACACTTTATGGATAGAATGCATTAAAAATAAAAATACCTAAAATGCATGTAAAATATTTATTTGATAAAATAAAAAAATATAATATACTTACTATATATTATTTAAATTAAATGAAAATACTTATATTTAATGATATATTATACCAAATAATATTAAAAAATTGATAAGATGTAAACCTGTTAACTTTAACGGAAATTTTAATGACAAGGGTGTTTAGAGTCAAAATAGGAAGGGTTAGGGGCGCTTAATTTTTACTTTTAGAGGTTAGGGGGGGTTATGTGTAACTGATCCAAAGTTCAGAGGGTTTTATATAATTTATCCTAAAATTTAATAGGGCATAAATTTGATAATTGAAGCTAAATACACAGGGTCAAGTTCATGATGCATATCCCCTCCGACCATTAATATAAGATTTAGTTAAATTTTTTTAATTAGAAATATAAAAAGTTTAGTTAATAGTAACAGATATGTGGTATATTATAGATGAATTTGTAAGACAAAGAAACCAATTATATCATTGAAAATATTTTGATTAAGTAAAATATTATGATTAATATCATTGAAACAAAATTTATTATTAAAAAATGAAAAATCCTTTTCTAGTTTTATTTACAAGTCAATTTATTATCATGTAATTATAATAAAAAGATTTTAGCATGGTTATTTTAGAGAGATATGACACACATATAAACACAATATAAGTAAATATTTATTTAACTTTTTTAATCCCACAAACTAGTCAATTAACTTTTATATTAAGGACCAAATGTAATATTTCCTCTCTCTCCTTCATAGCCAAAAAACATAAGTCATAAGCCATTAACTGATTTTTTTCCTATGCTTATCAATGACTTATAAATTATTAGCACAACTAGAAATAAGTTATGTCAAACACACATAAAAAATGTAAAACCTTTTTTAACATAAAAAGCATTTGATTTCCCATGATTGATTAACTCATTAAATAGGTTTCAAAAACAATTGTTTGAATTTGAAGAGAAAATTAAATTGTTTTCAATTTTACTTGTACTAAATGAGGTTTTTTGTTTCCTAGGTATCCTAATCGCGTGTCAGGTGAGATCAATTCTCAATGTTCAGAAGTCTCATAAAGAAGTAGACAGTTCACCAGTGAATTTTCTCCATTCACAAGATTTAAGGATCGACCCCTATCCAGTATCTTAACGAGAGTAATTATTATAATAACTCACGTCAACTCATCAGTTTATATTAAATGAGACTTTGAATGAGAGAGACAAATAAAAAAATATATACAAACATAATGTGACAAAATAATCCTTGATTACTCTCAATATGCCTGATGAATATTGAAAACCAAAATTCTCGAAGTATAATTTTTTTGTTGACTTATTAAGGTTATGATTACCAAGAATTTCATTATTCATATAACTCATTGTGTCCTATAAAATTGGATGATTAGTCAAGTGGCTGCAACTGGATCAACATCATCCGTCAATACATAAATGAAAATGCATGGCATTAGGTTACACCAATGGTGATCCCCCCCACCAAAAAAAAAAAAATCTACAGCGAGGCTGTGTCAAAGTCAGACAAATTCATGTAGCATACTTGTATTTGATTTTTTCCTTTTTAAGAAAAGTTATCTTGATAAAGTCCATCTAACTAACTAACATATATGCTCTACATAAACCATGTGATATGCCGAAATAGTGGACCCAAATTCCTATGCATAGCTAGGCAGACATGCATATAAAGTGTTTAAGCTAAGGATAACCATGTTTATCAGACTTAAACCTCTCCATTTAGGTTCCGTTCCATCTCCTTCCATTTATATTAATGTATTTTTTTTTTTTAAGTTTAGTCTCATGTTTCCATGTATATATATCTCTTTTATTTTTTTTTCTTTCACTTTTCTCTTCTTCATTCCATATTTTCAATTATTTCACATGCACTTTAAGCAGGCTAGAAATGATTTTTAATTTCCTTACAGATATCTAACTTCCAATAGCTTAATATAGTGCGCGCGCACATACACTACAACAAGATTAAAGTGTTAATCCCATAGTTGATATCCCTTCTATAGATGCTTAAATTAAATGAAGACGAGGCCTGAGAGCACTACAGCCATTCTTTTGTTATACACAGAAAAGTAAACTAGCTAACCCATTCGTCATTAGCTGTTATATCGATGAGATTCCAGAAAACAATTACTAAGTCAATTGTTTTGATATTATGTACTATACAAAAATAATGAGATTTTAGAGAATAATTTAGTTGGTTGAAAAATTCAATAAAATTTTATACAGATTTCAAAATTAGAGTAAAGTATAAAATTATAACTTATAAGTTCTCAATTTTCGGCAAAAGAAGTATAAGTATAAAAATATTGAAAATGCTAATACAATTTTTAAGGAAAATAGAAAAAAAAATCAACTAAAATTTATTTTCATTGAATAAATTTAAATGAAGAAATAAAGTGTTTTGTTTTGAATGGTATATATATAAACTAAATAATCAAAAATTGAAATAGCAATTTGTTAAAAAGAACATCGTTGTCCTGTAGATCATATATATGGTTTAGACTAGTTTGCCCTACTTTAATTAAGCTCGAGTTTCAACCATCCAAAATAAACACAGAATCTGAATTATTAGCGGCTGATATCTTGCTTAGACCAGGGATACCCCTTATATCTGGCTTTCATATGTTGATATGAAAGAGGTTGTCCCTAATAATAATGATGACGAAAGTTGACGCTAATTGAACGGCCTTCCTTTCCCACTTTTAATAAAGGGGTCATTAATTAGAGATACTTTGGGAGGGATATAAATATATAATCTAAATTTAGTCCCATAAAATGATCAAATTAACGTAGAGTCATTAGGGACATAAATTTAATTATGTGTGAAATTAAAATGAACATGTTACCCTTTTAATTTACTCTCTCTTCCTTGTTCCCTCACGGCCACTCCAAATATGAACCCCTTCTTTCTTCCTTTGAATTAATTAGTTGTGCACAAATTTAGATCTTTCTCACCCATTTTCTTCAATGAAAATTTAGATTATTTTCATCTCTAAACTTTGCATCTGTGAAGCTCATTTCATAGCCTCATTTGATTAGATCCGGAATTTCTCAGCCTCCATTTCTCAGCGTCTTTCAACCTCTCTAAATCCTGACCCTTATTTTCATCTAAAGGCTCTCAAGTTCACACAAGAAACATTTTAATTTACACCACGTCAGTATAGTATCTTTCTCCCTCCTCGTCTTCTTAGCTTTCTTCTTCGTAGTCTCCATCTTGTTTCACTTCATTTCATTCCTTCTTCATCTCTGTGTTGTCGTGACTCTGCTTTGTTTTGCTATACTGTTCAATCTCAATACCCTCTCTTCAATCTCAGAACAAAATTGAATATGGATTTGTATTTTTCCCATATTCATCGGATAGATGGTCTGATTTCGTTTTCATCAGATCAGGATTTTCTTCACCACAAATCCACGTCTCCATGTATCTCTTTTTCGATTCATTCATTACCCCCAATTTTCTTCAGCTGGAGATGATTGGATTTAGTTGAGAAAATTGTTGTCACTCATAAGAATCATGTCGATGAATAGAAAATAAAATCCATGATCGAAACCGAACCCCTCTTGCTCCAAAAGTAATTATCTATCTTATAATATGAATCAATCAAATTAGATTGTTGGCCCATGAAATCAGGTTGTAGATTAATCAATAAAGAAAGTTTTCAGCCCTTGTTTAAACCCACAATGATCTCAGAGATTTGTTACAGATTCTGTAATTAATGTTTCATGTGTGAGAAGAAGTGGAAGAAAGATATGGTACAAACGTGGTGTAAATTAAAATGTTTCATGTGTGAACTTGAGAGTCTTTAGATGAAAATAATGGCTAGGATTTAGAGAGGCCGAGGGACGCAGAGAAATGGAAGGCTGAGAAAATCTGAATCCCATTTGATTTCATATGTTTACTATTGTTGGACTTGGGCGTTGCTCTTTAAATTTTTTATGTTATATGATTTTAATCATTAAATTGTTGCTGCGATTTTTTTGTTGTTGCTCTTCTTCATCTCTCAAATTCTTACTCTTCTCACCCTTCCTTCGTCTCTTCTGCGTCGAGAGTTGACCGGAGTGAGGGAGATGCCGAGAGGAACTGAGGGTAAAACTTTGACTGGAGATGATTTGAGCTGAAGTGTATTATTTCTTCTTAAAGCTTGCTTTGATGACTGGAATAAGTAGAAATGGTGGCATGATAAAGAAAGGGGCGAAGGGGTAGTGATGAAGGTGGGGCCCTTGAAGAAAGTTGGGGTAAGGTGGCATGGAAGAGAGTGAATTGAAAGGAGTAACGTGGTGATTTTGGTTTCATACATAATTAAATCAAAGTCTCGAGTACCTTACTTTAATTTAAACATTTATGAGACTAAACTTAGATTATGTATCTTCAAAGTAGCCTCTAATTAATTACCCCTTTCATTTGGTTTCATACATAATTAAATCAAGTCTCCACTACCTTATTACTTTAATTTGAATATTTACGAGACTAAACTTATATTAGGTATCTTCGAATGAGCCTCTAATTAATTATGATCTTTTCATAAATGTCAGCTCAAACTACTTATTGGAGTACTAAGACGGTATAAAAATCAATCAAAACAAATACACCCTAATTAACTAGCTAACTACGATCGATTACAACATCGGCATCGCTCAAGTAAGTATTAAAAAACTGGTATTAGGACATGTTTTGAACACTTTTGTTGAATTCCTGGCAATTACATACACGTTGATTATATTCGACTTTATAACTTCATTTATAGTAAAATATAATCCCAGGGTACTTCATTTATAATTTAGTTTAAAGTGATGAAACGTGAAACATATGGACTTTTACGTGTCCTAGTTGCATTGGGAGCAAGGGGAGGTGGGTTGGTTTAAATTATTGTGTGTGTTGTGTGGAGACTGTGGAGGGTCAATTACTTGAGCAATTTTAGGAAAAACAGAGAAGAAACCATTATTGGTTGGGATTTTCCAAGAGAAAAGAGACGATACTAATTAATATAGGCTAATTTAGACCAAAAGGGAGATCATGGACCGCTATTCAGACTAATCTAATTATCAATCAATTGATGTGGTACTCTTTTGACATGGTTTTTAAAGCGAAATGGGAACACTCTTTCTCTTTTTGTTGTTATTAAGAGTTTAGTTTTAATCAAATCAAAATTATTAACAATCAAAAGTTGATGCGTACTGAATTTTTAATTGAAGCGACGAAATTTTATCCAACAAAAGTTTTCTCTAATATTTTTATTAAAATTATAAATGAACCAATTGTATATAATATACATTAAATATTAGAAATAAACATAACATTATTCAAGTATACATAATCATATTTAATCTTTTAAAAAATATCATCATCATCACCAAAGTCTTATCCCAACTAAGTGAGGTCGGCTACATGGATCACACTGCGCTATTGCGTGTGTCCACGCCCAATAGATTCGACATATTTTTACGTTGACTGCCGAAACCTAACACAACCCTACTCCTTTATCCGGACTTGAGACCGGCTATATATAATCTTTTAAAAAATATACGGACATAAAATTCATTTTGATTACCGAGTCCATATATCCAATGGAAGCTGCTTAACATCTTTATCTTGTAGAAAATTTCCTCTAAGGGACAATGCTAGAGTGTTTGTAAAATCAACTGGAAAAAGATAATTTAGGTGCAAAATTGAATAAATGACATTTGGTTGAAAAGAAATTAAATTAGGTATTGGAAGGTTCCTCAACCTCATGATGTTATGAGAGACTCATATGTTATAGTCTCCTTATAATTTTCCCGACTTTCTCATTTAAGTTAAAATTCTCTAACTGTCAGCCAACAAACAGTTTCCTTATTTGATGCATTCTGTAATATCCCAAATTTTAAATTAGATATAATAAAGAATTTACTTAGGTTTTGAGGTTTAATTTAGGAAATTTAAAGTTTTAGAAAGGAATTTTAAGATATTATGGGCAATTCAAGAATATTAAATCTGATTTAGTTTGGAATTTGAAGAAATATAGTTAAAATAAGTATTTGGGATAGTAGATAATGTTATGATGGAAAGAAGGAGATATAGTAATATATACAAACTTCTGGGCTAGAAATATAATTACGAATAAACCTTAGGGTAGTAAATTGTAATTTTCCCTAAAAAAAAATATAAAATACATCATCATTATCTCCTTCCTTCTCACTTCTCTCTCTGTCTCTAGCTCCCACCGCCTCCGACCCCCATCTCCTTCGACTCCTCCTCTCTCCGTCTTCTTCTTCTTCGTTTCTCTTCTTCTCGGCGGCGAACGGCGGTGACCTCCGCCACTTCATCCTTCATCCTCATCACCGTAATCCCTTTCCCCACTATCTTCTTCTTCTTCCACTTCGTCCGCCCCTCTCATTCCTTCTTCTGAATCCGGCGAGTTCGACGAAGTTCCGGCAAGCCACGGCGGAGCTCGAGTGTAGACAACCCGTGGGTAAGCTCATTCTTCCTTTTCCTTGTTTTGGCTTCATGGTTCTTCGAGTTTCATCAACAGCATCAATATTTCCTTTTTTTTTTCTTCCGCCTGATTCCAGCGATGAGTTCCAGCGGATTTCCGGCGAGCCAGCGATTTCCGGCGAGGATCCGGTGATGTCGAGTTTAGGTAGCTCCTTTTGTTCCATTTCTACCCTTGTGCTTTGTTTTGGCCGAGACCTTGAGAGGGTATTCCGAAATTGAGTTGGGATTTCTAGGTTCCATGATCATTCATTCACATAGTAGGCTTCAATTCTAAGCAGAGAAAAGGATTTGAGAATTTAAGTTAGGTCTTGGTTGGAGTTTGGAGTAGTTGTAGATGAAACCCAAATTTTGGGGTGCATAAGGTTGATGAGGTTCATGGTTAATATATGTATCTTCACTTATTTTGGCTTGTTTGGGTATGTTTGTATGTGGTTATTGTGAATCTTTGTGTCTTTTTATGTTTTGGTCGATTTGGTGCTTAAAAATAGGGTTTACAAATTGGGAACTTTTGGAGTTTTTGAGGCTTCTAAAATCTAGCATGGCATAGTGTTTTTCTTGGTTTCTACACTATTTTTGAACCCTCCTAAGACATTATAATGATTTGTGTGGTTGGAAAAATGTTTGGGATTGTGTTTTGACATTTTAAAGTGGGGTTTCTCTAGGATTTGTAGGGGAATCCGAACTGTTTGAGGTGATTTAGAGATTTGGTTATTTCATGGAGCTTATTACTGCTTGATTATGGTTTTGAATGCTTGGTGTTTATTTGTACAAATAACTGTTCGATAGGCCAATCGACAGTTATTTGTACAGATGATCCTTTTCGGTTTGATTGGATCGGGGTTGATAGGTCAACTTATTGAGAAAAGTGACCTACGGTTATGGGCATTGATTAGAGTCCAACCGCCCCTACGGTTATGGGCATTGATTAGAGTCCAACCGTTCCTATTCTGTAGTGGAAAACAGAATTGGGGTTCTCTCTCTGGAGATTGCCAGAGAGGGAAATTTGCTCCCTCATCAGAGAGGGGCACAGTGTCAAATCATATAGAGAAGATTAGATGCTTGAATGCCCCGGTATGGCACAATGCATCTACAGGTGAGTGTGAGAGTTGTGGGGTGGTGTAGTTGTAACGGAGGTAGAGGTGTTGAAGTACATTGATTTGGAAAATGACAGAGAGACTGGTGTAATACATGGGAAGAAGGTTTGATATATATATATATATATGTGTATTATTGATTTTATAACTGAGGTACCCGTTAGACGCCCTCGCTACCGCACATCTCACTGTTATAGTGAGTTAAGCGGTGATTACTGGGACAATTTGTCTCATCCCACGATTACTGACATTTTTGCAGGTATTCATGCATAGGTGCAAGCTTCAGGAAAAGGGAATTAGGTAGTAGGAGTTTTATATAATTTATTTGGTATTGTATATTGCCAATTTGTATAGGCCTGCATCTGCTTCCGCATGTAGTTATATTTATGTATTGTTAAATAATAGTTGGTTTTGTTAATTAACCATGTTAGGTAAATCCTTTCTAACATGGTTAGCTTTTAAATATCCATGATAGCATTCATATTGTATCAGGAGATTCTTTTCTATCATGGATATTATGTAATCATTAGGAAATTTCTTTTCTAACTATGATAGAGATGTTAATATGAATATTCCTTTTCCTATCATAGTTAGTAAAGAGGTAATAGAATTAAATGAGATGTGACAGATTAATTAAGGAATTAGTAACACAATGTTACACATTCATTTTAATGGAACTTACAGATAAATTGTTCAATTTTCTGCCACATGGTCTTAGTTTGTTTCCACCATCAACCAACTCTGTGCTTCATCTAGCCTGTAAATGACACTATGTTAGGTTTTATTTTTAGTCTAGCACACTTTAGACTGGCTCTTAAGTAAATTCATGGTTCGGGTTTATCTATAGAAAACACCATAATTTGGAATGTCCACAAACTTTCAATTGATTTCTCATGATAGGCAGAATGCATCACACAATTGCCAAAAATGTTATAAATATAATCAAACTTTTCAGTTTAATTACTATAAGATCAGTTTCAATTGCAGAGTATACTGCTTTTATTTCTTCTTTTACTTGTATGGATATATAAGACTAGTGTATCTCTAATTATAATTAATATTTTTCCTTTTATTATTCAATATTTTGAAACAAAATTGAATCTAGACCATTTAAATTATTGAATTATAACACTTTAAATTTGAATTCTTTTTTTTACGTATTGAAATAAATAATTCATTTTATGTATTGACGACTTTTTTGATTGTTAACTAAGACTCTTTCAGTTGTTAATAGTTGTCATAACAACTCTATAAGATCTCTCTAAAATTTAATTTCTTACTTGAGACTTAAGTGTACTTGTCTCATAAAAATAAAAATAAATTAAGTCTAATTGTCCAAAATAAAGCAAATGGTCGAGGCTGATTGTGGCACGGATACCTCCTCTGTTTTATAGTTATTTTTTTGCATTGGAGAATCGCTACTAGCTCTCTCATAGGGAATTTTACCAAGTTTTCAAGGGTTCTGAATATTATAATTGTATTTTGAGGACTCGATGGTGATTTTCCATGTTTTCTTTTCCTCTTTCTTTATTCTTTTTTTTTTTTTGATAAATACCTCTTTCTTAATTCTAACCCTTCATTAAATATGATGGCCATAGAAATATCAAATATAGGACCACAAAATCATTCAGACATAGTCTTTCACCTCCATCTTTCTGGTCTACCTGCCATTTCTCTATTCTTCTCCCCTTTTTATTCTTCAGCCATCGATTTTTTATAAATTAAATAACTAGAATAAGAAGAGGAAAGGAGGGGTCCAGTGCATGAAGGCAACCAAGGTTTCGCAAAAATGTGCTCCCTCATTATTTGTACAGTAATAACACTAGTAGCAGGTACAAATGGGGTAATAAGACGAGGTTCGATGGATGAAATTTGATTAAATAAACCCAATAAATAATTGGTGGGGTGAAAAGTGTCGTCCTTGGTGGTCCATTCACCACATGGCTTGCTTCACCGGTTCACCCCCCAATTCTATATAAAGAGGCCTCAACATACAACTTTGCAATATGCAAACCATACACAAATTCACACTTACCAGTTACCATCTAGCTACACACATTATTCTTGTTTGACTCGTTTCCCTTTTCTAACAAACATAGTCATCCAACATACACAAAATAATAATGGCCGTTCAGGGCAAACCTGTCGCTGATGCCTGGGACTACAAGGGCCGTCCCGCTGTCAGGTCCTCTACCGGAGGTTGGGCCGCCGCCGCCATGATCCTCGGCGGCGAAGCTTGCGAGAGATTGACAACACTAGGCATCGCCGTTAATTTGGTCACTTATCTAACGGCCACCATGCATTTGGGTAATGCCAATTCAGCTAATATTGTCACTAACTTCATGGGCACCTCCTTCATGCTCTGCCTCCTAGGTGGCTTCGTCGCCGATTCCTTCCTCGGCCGGTAATTACATCATCATCATCATATTATTCCTCCCATACTAAATATAAGATATAAGACCCAATTGACTTTTTTTTTTGGAGAATCCTAAAAACGTTAGATAAGATAATCAAAAATTGATTTTCCTAAATTTTCTCAAAATTAATTTATAGTTTATTTGACCTGGTAACACATAAGTACAAAATATTTTATGATTAAAAAGTTCATTTGTCTTTTCAAGGATTCTCTAAACAAGTCAACTATTTGTTATATTTAGAACCGGAGTACTTTATTTTTATTTTATGAATTTTTGCATTTTAATTGTTTCATTATTTTTTTTGTTTCACAGATATCTCACCATCGCCATATTTGCCACCGTGCAAGCAACTGTAACATACTCTGACTCTGTCCTGTCCTCTGTTTTGCTATTAAAGTTAGCCATTTTTATGTGTTAATAATATTAAAGTTAACATATTTTTTTGTGTTCCATATGGTAGGGTGTTACAATACTGACGATATCTACAATAATTCCAAGCCTACACCCACCTAAATGCACAAAATCACCATGTGTACCTGCCAACAATATGCAACTTATGGTTCTGTATTTAGCTCTCTATGTGATCGCCCTTGGGACTGGAGGCTTAAAATCAAGTGTTTCCGGGTTCGGGTCGGATCAATTTGATGATACGGACCCAACAGAGAAAACCCGGATGATTAAATTCTTCAGTTGGTTCTTCTTCTTCATTAGCATAGGCTCTCTAACGGCTGTGACAGTTTTAGTGTACATAGAAGACAACATGGGAAGAGATTGGGGTTATGGAATTTGTGCCACGGCAATAGTCATTGCTCTCGTTGTGTTCTTGTCGGGTACGAAGAGGTACCGATTTAAGAAACTTGTGGGAAGTCCGTTGACTCAGATTGCGGTGGTGTTTGTTGCAGCTTGGAAGAAGAGACACTTGCAGGCACCATCTGATTCGTCCTTGCTTTTTAACTTGGATGATATTGCTGATGAAGCTGCTAGGAAGAAGAAGCAGGCTTTGCCTCACAGCAAGCAGTTTAGGTAACATTATTTCTTACTCTTCTTCTTTACGTACCATTATGAGCTGCTTTGTTAGTATAGTAGTACTATGATGTCTGTTAAAAATATGATTTGATTGCAACTTTTGGCTTCTTGCTTCAGTCATCAAAAGATTCTCTCTCTTTTTGATGGTATGTTGGGTTCGGGGCTTGGGGCCATTTGGCTCGTTCTCTAAATCACGTGATTATTAATCGTGTTTAATATATTAGAGTTACTTAACAAATTTATATATATTTATTGAGGCCAAATGGATGGGTTAATGAGTTAATCATAACAAAGGTAAAATGATTTTTAGTTTCTCAAACATACTTATATATAAATTATAAGTCATCTGACTTGACATAATTCTTAATATTTTTACATACTTCTTAATATATACTCCCTCCGATCCTATTTATAAGTTGCCAACAGCCCAAATTGTACATACCAAGGAATGGAGGTTATATGGAAGTTGCATCATTAAATTGGTCTTATTTTTTTGTCTTTTCCATTTTTGCCCCTCTCACCTTTATTACTATGACTCACTACCTCTTTCATCTTTATGAGTTTAGATGTGACTTTTTCATCTTCTCTCTCTTCTCATCTTCTAATGTTCATTTTCCAATAATAAGGGTAGATTGGGAAAACTTCAATAAATGAGTTAGTTAATGTTAGTTAGTGACTTATATTAAGGATCAAAATTTAGAGGCGGTTGACGACTTATAATAAGTACCGGAGGAAGTATTAAATATATATTATAGGCGGACGTTACTAGATATACTATGACATATATATTTACTATATATTATAGGTGGACATTGCTAATTTTGATATTAAATATATGACATATTTACTTATTTTAAAGATATTAATTAAATTAGTTGATATGATGTGCATTTTCTAAAACACTCCAATCTCATCTCTTTATACATTATTATTGAGTAGACAACAATGAAGATAATTTGAAACAAAATTAGAAATAAGTCATGTATTTTAAATACAAAAAACATCTCGCCGGATGGATTATGTTTAAGGATTGAAGGGAGTTTATTTTAATAATATATATGAAATGAATTAAGTCATTTTTACTTTATTTCTTCTTTCATTTTTTCCATTATAGGACTGAAGTTATAACCATGCAACTAAATTAAAGAAGCTGTACTTGTGCATCAAATTAAATTAAAGAATAAAAGGTCGATCTTTAATTTCGTCCGTGTTTGATTAATTTGGGTGTCAATCTTTATGGCTCTCTACTTTATGTCTACTCATTTGCAAAACTTTTTAGCTGTGGTAGGAAAGCAAGGTCCGATGCTTTTCCATATATATTGAGGAATCATTCATTTCTATTTTAACAAAAATGTTAAAAAAATCATCATCATAAAGAAGAATGTCAACAAAGAAATGATAAATAAGCCCATAAAAAGGTGATTGTATACGTTATTTGAATTTGGTCGAGTGAGTAATATATATTTTTACTAATTAAGAGACAGATGATAAATACAGAGGGGGAGATATATACGGAGTTTATATGTCTATTATTTTGATTAAAATACTTAAGATTGTAGGTATCTTTTAGGTGAATTATTTCTCAAAAACACTTTAGAATAATTGAGGGAGGCAAGAACATGAAGTTGGGAACAGGGTGTCCCGTGTCCGGAAGAGTGGTCCAATGGACTGAAAATTATGTAAGAGAAGGGGGACCTCCAAATTTAATGATGAGGAAGATGATTATAATTTATGGGTAATTTTACCTTGGAAGCCTCAAATGCTTCATTATTGGTTGGCACTTGGCACAGAGTCGTTTATGCAAATTACAATTGTCCTTGGTTGTCATGTTCATGTCATCCACTGCAGGGGCTTACCGCCATAAACTGACTATTTTTAAAATCTTATATCGAATAGGCCTTGATTACACATATATCTTTAATAATCACATAATATCCATGCTTGCATGTGTCAGGCATCTTGCTGGTCCCTGGGTTTACTGGTCTTTGTACGTTTTGCTGCAAATATCTAGCTAGAATAATAAGGACAAGAGAGAATATATAAATAAAAATAAAAAAGAATGAAGACACTAGTCTATGAGAATTAAGATTCGAAAAATGACAAAATCGGTACAAAGTTCATTTGAAAATTTTATTAACAAAAATGACCTATATTGGAGTGGCGATATATTTTTTGTGCATGAAATATTTAGAAGTAGCAATATTTTCTTACCAGAAAAAGTACAAAGTCTTTTCTTACCAAGAAAATTTTGAAATGTATTGCTATAAGACCACTTAAAAGATTCAATTTGATCATAATTATAAAACCTTATTGTTTTATATATTTATTCATCTTTTTCCAAAGTGACCATATGTATACTTTTTTACTAACTAAAAGTCTAAAATTTGTAAGTGTGTGTCTTTTAATTTAATTCAAGGGTATTTTTGTAATGATCGTAATATTAACTAATTTAACTAACTCGCATTCTTTAATTTCTCTGACAAGTCAAAGTAGTCTCAAGGGTAACTTTTTATCCTTTTTTGTGTGTCAGTGTTCAATCCAATCCACCAAGGGCCTTGTAGCCCAGTGATATGATATCTCTTCTTTAGGTGGGAGGTTGCGAGTTCGATCCCGCTTGTAACTTCAAGCCGTTAGTGTTTGCCCTTTGAATAAAAAAAAAGAAAAAAAGGTGTTCAATCCAATCGTTGAAATTTGCATGGTGGATTTCAAATTTTCATTAGTAGTGTTGTTGCTATTCTCTCCGCCAAAACTCGCTTTCTGTTTTTCTTCTCTTTCTTATATTTGCCTGTGAATAATATGAAATCTTTGCCTTCCTTCATTCCTATCCTCCTTCATTCCTATCCTCACCCTATACTTAGCTTTTCCCAATGCCTGTCTGGTTCTCTCTACTCCCCTCTCACACGCTGCTTTCTATCATTTCCCCCTCTCACAAGTCATATGTCATGTACATGTCCCCATCTAACCAAAAGATGCCTTTAAGTCATACTTTCCCCTCCCACGTAACATTTTTGATTTATCAGTTATATTGATTTATTGATGTGATATGAGTGTATGTATATTCCTCGCCCTCATACCAAGACTATACATGACTCAATCTAATTAACCCAAATTATTATCCATAGAAGTATACTTAACATCATGGTTCTTCTAATAAAGGACATTTCCATACTTATTAAACAATCACTTTATGTAGGTTCTTGGACAAGGCTGCGATTATTGATCAGGAAACATCTGGATCAGGCGTGGAAGAGAGAAAGTGGTATTTATCTACTTTAACAGATGTTGAGGAAGTGAAACAGATACTAAGGATGTTACCAATATGGGCAACTACCATCATATTTTGGACTGTCTATGCCCAAATGACCACATTCTCTGTGTCACAAGCAACCACCATGGACCTTCACATGGGGAAATCATTCCTAATCCCACCGGCTTCCCTCACCGTCTTCTTCGTCGGAAGTATCCTCCTCACGGTCCCCATCTACGACCGAATTGTTGTCCCCATCACAAGAAAACTACTCAAAAACCCACAAGGAATGACCCCTCTTCAACGCATAGGGGTGGGACTAGCTTTCTCAGCATGTGCCATGGTAGTGGCAGCACTCACTGAAATAAAGCGTCTTAATGTTGCAAAGTCGCATGGTTTGACCAATGATCCAAAGGCAATGATTCCTTTAAGTGTGTTTTGGTTAGTACCACAATTTGTTATGGTGGGGGCAGGGGAAGCATTTACATACATAGGACAATTGGATTTCTTCCTGAGAGAATGTCCAAAGGGCATGAAGACCATGAGCACAGGCCTGTTCTTGAGCACACTATCATTAGGCTTCTTTTTGAGTTCATTGTTGGTGACCATAGTGCACAAACTGACAAGGCAGGGGAAGCCATGGCTGGCTGATAATCTTAACCAGGGCAAGCTCTATAACTTTTATTGGCTTTTGGCTTTTCTTAGTGCTGTTAATTTTGTTGTGTATCTAGTTTGTGCCAAGTGGTATGTGTATAAGGACAAGAGGCTTGCTCAAGAGGGCATAGAATTGGAGGAACAAGATGTTGCTTGCCATGCTTAGGTATATAGGATTATTATATCTCTCTATCTTTTTGCCTTTTCCCCTGCTCTCTATGTCATAATGAAGTTTGATGGCACTTGATGGAGAGAAAATGCCTAGCATTTTGTATTCTACAAGGTTGTAACCGTTTGATAAAAAAAGGTTGTAACCGTTTGTATGTTTTTATAATGAAAATTAGAGATCAACCATATAAGGAGGGAACTAAAGTTTCCTAATCGATAACTTTATCTGAGTTAGATTAGGTACGGTCAAGATATACACAAGTGTTTTGATAGTGATAATTTTGCAGCTTAGTGACATAAAAGTTTTTTTTAAGAAGTCACAGGTAGGGGTGCACAAATGACGGACATAATCGGGCCACCTATATGCCCTGGTCATGTCCTAAATAATTGTCAGGCCAGAATTTTTGGCCCGAGACCCGGTCATGTCCTGTTTGGCCCGACACCGAGATCGGGCCGGACATGACCACCGGGCCACATGACGGACCATGTTGGTCCCAAATTTATTTTTTGTACAATTAAATAAAAAACTTCCACTTTTCAACCATTAAATAAATTGATGTATTAAGTAGGAAAAATAAAGAATTATAATCAACTATTTTTAAATTAAATAAGTAATTAATTAATTATGAAATAGTTTGATAATTGTGTTAATTAATTAAAATATTTTTACTAAAAATAATAAAATTATCGGGCCGGGCCGTCCTGTTGGTTATGGAGCATATGCCCTGGTCCTGTCCTACCCGATAGCCGGGTCGGTCATGTCCTAATCGGGTTGGTCTCGGGCCACTTCGTGACAGACCATTTTTTGCATAGGACTGGATCGGGTCATGACGGGCCAACCGGGCCGCCGGGCTTTTATGCAGCCCTAGTCACAGGTTTCTCAATTCTACTTATAACATCATATTATGTTTTTTTTGGCCAACTTATAACATCATATTATTAGTGTAATTTGTTATGTGACATTTGCATGTTAAATATAAGAACTTAAACTGGATAGTAAATTTAATATGCTCCGGGCGAGGGGATTAACTTCTGAATAAAAGAATTTGGAAAGATGGCAATGGATGAGTGATGACACCCTAGCTAGCATTATTTTCACATGGGATTTATACTTCCGAATAAAAGAAATTTGAATGATGGTTTGTATAAAAAAAAAAAAAAGAAATTGGAATGATGGCAATGAATGAGTGATGACACCCTAGCTAGCATTAGCTGCATTTTTTTCAAGTTCAAAAACTACAACAACAGTAATTTACTTTTATTACATGAAGTGTAATTGGTTATTTGGATTATATATATTCTTTTGTATAACTTACGTTTTTTAGAAAATGCTACTTTATTTATTTATGATTTATTATTTTAAAATTATTAAGGAGCATATCTTTTCGAGAAAATAATAAATTTTATTGACTTCTTTTGGATACTTGAAATAGGAATGATGAAAGATATGGGGTCCTTGATGTCACTTAGCTGTGGCCACATTCTTTCTATATATGTTCAACAATGACAGAAATAACAAATTTTATCATATTAGGTGTAATCAATTATATGAATTCTACAATGTTATTGTTATGCTAGATCAATAATTAATCCTTTAGATAAACTATATACGTTCCTCAAGATATTTTATTTAAAATTTTATTATATGCTTAAGTTTTAAAATAAAATACTATTTATAAACATGTTACCTCTTAAAATTAATATAAGAACTTGTTAGTAAATTTGGGGAAAATAAGAAATTAAAGATAAATAAATTGCTTAGCTTTATCAATATATGTTACGTGTTCTATCTAAAATAGTTACATATATTTAGATTATATTTATTAATGTTAAGTCAAATAAGATTAATATAAAGAAACGTGATAAATCTATGTGATAAAATGAAAAGAAATGCGCATTTAATATACCAAAATTATTTTAAACTAGTTTTTAACTTTTATATTTAAGATAGTAGGTAGTTCCTTCATGTAAAATTGAGGTTGAAAGAAATCCATATAGGGAAAACGATTAGATTGGATATATAGTACTGAAGCAGCAGACATGAGCTGGAGCAGGGATAAAAGGGTGGGAAAATAAAACATGTATTTGGTTTATCACAGACAAAATTACAAGGAAACACAGAAAAAGCAGGACGGAGACAGCTCACAAACATTATTGTTAATTATATTTCTGTAAGCAAAAGTCCAAAACCATAGCCAATACCAGCACAGTACTAAGTGATGTGTACACTTACATACTAAAATATTAAGAAGTGGGAAGGGGAGATGAATAATGCATGATGCACGTGAAAGAAAATCCTCAAAGCTTGGGATATTAATTTAATGTGGGATGTTATAAAGCTGGGTGTCGAGCACTACAAGAAATCCGGGCTATGCTGGCGACTTTTAGCGGCGAAACTTGAAGTCTTCAAAGAAAAATATAGGTTACGGAGCTATGTTAGAGGAAAGGGTTACGGGGCTAAGCCTTCTAAAAGATCCATCTCAGTTAAGTCAAGCTTCAAAGGATGAAATGCGAATACAATTGACACTATTAGGAATATATAAGTCTTAAAAGAATTGAAATTGAATTTGGATTAAAGGTATATAACTATGGATTGAGTTCCATCACAAATATGTTCTTTGCACTTATGCTATTACTTTTAGCAGTGATAGTATGTCACCACAAAAGGTTGACTTTTAGTGGCAACAATTGTAAGTCGCAAAGGCCACACACACATGACTTCGAGCGACTTTTTCACAAAAACCTTTTAGTGACGACTTCTACCTTTTTGTGGCAACTTTTGTCGCCACTAAAGCACTGTTTTTTTTTTGTAGTGGAGTCACTGTCCCAAGTGGGAAGGTCTTTTGAGGGTGGATATTATTAGGATTTGAGTTCTCCAACTCTACTAGTAGTTTTTTTGAGGTTTTGGTATTTTCAAATAACGAGTATAGGTATCTAGGAGAATTGTAAATGTTAGAGTTATGGAACTGATGACCCTTTCTACATGAAAGCCTTCCCAATGTAAAACTTGCTAAACAATGCCTCATGCTCTCTCTTAACTCATTCTGTAACGTTAACTTCTCAAATTCCCTGTCATATTACAATCCCCAAATCCGTGCCAATATCAAACAATATAGTTTACACAACAATTGTTGGACAACCATACTTAAATCAATCATTAGAATAATCGCTTTTGGGTCCAATGGATTAAGAAAATAAAAAACACACACACACACACAAATTACCCACTAGCTATGATTTTAATTTCATTTCTATTTTTAAATAACAGTGCCCGTTCCGACTTTCGAAATGAGATCCCATTAAAAGGATACACCCAATAGATATCTTATCGAAATATAACCAAATATATATATATATATATATATATATATATATATATATATATATATATAATCTGATTAAAAAATAGGGTCATCAACCGAGAATCTGTACAGTAGAACTCCAACCTGGGAGAATTGATTTTTTTTTTCTGAAGTGTCTGAACTATTTCGGAACTAGCGAGCTAGCCACAACATGAAACACACAATCTGCCGAGAATTTGTAGAAAAATTCGATTTTTCATGTTCAGATAAAAAGAAGGGCAACAAAGGCAAATGGAGCCTGTGACTTCGTATCCTACAATTTCTAAGGCAAAGAAATATACTCTAAGACATTATATTCTCTCCATTTTTTACAGTCTCTACTATTTAAAAATTTGAGTTTGATGAAGTAGATTATTGGAGAAAATCCAGCTCTCATTATAATGTCTGATATTTGGGAGGGTTTGCGGTATAATCTTTCGTTTAGATGTACATCTAGGTTAGTGCTAGCAATTATATTATTCTGCGCTTAATACAAAAGTTCAACATCATAGTGCTGCTAATTAGGGAATTTTTCATAATTGTTTTTGCCAAAAGGAAATTTTCATAGATAAACAATCACGTCTATGGGGTTATTATATTCTTCGTGAGCCCTCTGTTGGTGACGATAGTGTAAGGGTGATGATGATCTTAACCTGGCTTTTGGCCTTTATTAGTGTTGTTGATTCCGGTTTGTATCTATTTTGCTCCAAGTGGCACATGTACAAGGATAAGAGGCTGGCTAAAGGGGAGAGTGACTTCCCTCCTTTTCACTTCCCACTCTCTTTCATCTTCTACACCAAAAAATTTATTTTGTTATATTTTTTAGTTTTATCATTAGATTATACATAAATTAATGATATTTTGATATATTATGAAAAATGGTTCAGTTTTAAATTTTATATGACTTTTAAAAGTTTCAGTGCTTCAAAAACTAAATTTCTTACATTAAATCAGTACATCTTTGAAAAAATCATATAAAATCAAAAACTGAACCATTTTTTCTCATAATATATCAAAATGTCATTAATTTTATGTAGAATATAATGATGTGGAAAAACAAGAGGAGGGAAGGGGTGAGTGGAATATGATGTGTAACAACATCATAGAATGATGGGCTCACCGATTTGAGAACTACAAAAGCATATCGGCCCAACTTTAAACTCATTGTAAGCCACCTGGGCCGAATCATGTCAAATTTGTTTACCAAAAAGTTAAAACACTACTCAATACAGCTCTAATTGAATGATGACTCATATCAAATGATTTCATATTTAATTTTATTTTTAAGAGAAGGAAACTTCATAGGTTCAGATAAACGACCCTGAATTAATAAGGGGGGAGTATATATTTTTTGGTGCAATAAGGGAGTCAATATATCTTTATTCTTATATATGACCGTGGTTGTTACTTATTAGTTGTTATTAGCGGGGGGAGGAAAGCAGCTGAGTCACTTAAAAAATCGTCAAAATAATTTCCTGTTGTTAGTTCAAAGGATGTCCCAAAATTAAAATAAGGAGCAAACTAAAGCAAGTAAAGAATAGATTGTATCAACATATGAATAAGCTAAGGAACATGTACAAAAGAAAGAAATTGGGTTTCAGCAGCAACTAGGGAGTATATAAATTGGAAAAACAAAGACTGCGGCCCGAGTTGAACCTCTCCCATCCAAAGCGAATCAGCTTCGAAGGCGGGGCCAATCTAATAATTAAAAAGAGGAGGGAAGAAAGGGAACAAAGTGCCTTGTAAATAATTAAAAAGTTAAGGGGAAATATGGTCATATACATATATCCTAGGGCCCACAAGTTTTCTCTCTCCATCTCACACTTATCGTGGGGCCCACAGACTTTACTCTCTCATCACTACCCCTACTTTCCATCTCTTACCCTTTCTATTTCTAATTTTTTACTTACTTTCACACAACCAAACACACTCTAATTTTGCAGATAACTACTTTCTATGATTATTTAAAGGTTATCATCAATCATTGACTCTTATTTAAAGTTTATTGAAACAGTTAAAAACATGAAAGCAGGGAGAGTTCAATATATATAGATCATCTAAATTTCACCTGATTGCTTAATTTAATTTAGATTCGATCTTGTTAAAAATATTATAATAAGATACACACTTTGAATTGAGAATTAATTAGGGGTCCCATGGAAGAAACATAATTAAGAAGAAGTCCCACGAGTTGTAATCATCAAGCCAAAAGTTGCTATTTTAAGGCAAAAAATTGTAATTTACAACTCGTGGGACTTCATCTTAATTATCTTTCTTTCATCGGACCTTCGATTAATCCTCCTCAGTCTAAAATCAAATTTAATCTATGAAGGTAAACAATTTAAATCTTCACTCATCATACTAATCTTTCTCGCAAATATGTTCTAAGCTTTTAATCAATCATTTCCTAGGTTTAAGATAATCACCGTAAAATCACACATCAAATAAGGAGGATAACGAAATGTGCCTTATAAAGGGTCTGAATACCTTCTTTCTTGACGCGTTTTAAAATCATAAGGGTGAAGTTTCCTCAAAGTATACAATTTCGAGAGCGAGATATTGTAATGTTAAAGATGATATTAGAGTAAGATTCGCGTTAATGTGTCAAAGAGGAGGTGGATTGTAAAGTCCTACATCGGTTGACAATAAGAACGAAAAGTGTCTTATAAGAGTATGAATACCTCCCATCTCAGATGTATTATAAGGGTTTGAATACCTCACCTCACCCCAGTAAGAATTCTCCAAAGTGAACAATTTTAACAGGGTACACTAGAATGACAAGCTTCTCATTTTTTTCCTATATATTGAGATGGTATAGTACTACATTGGTACTTCTATACTAAAAAAAGACTAAGATACCCCATCCAGGTTTGTTTTTGAAAAGTGAACCTAAAATGTCATTATGAATTAAATGATTCATAATATGATTGGGAAAATTACATCTTAGTCCCTCAAATAGTCCTAATTCTAATTTTAGTCAACTTCTTCCCAAATTATTTCTTTCAAGAATAATAAAGCATGAAGCAGAGAACAAGTAGGAAGATGATTGAGACAACATATTAACTAATGTAACAAATAACTTTAATTTAATCAAATCAAATATTACGACCAACTATTTGAGGTTTATTTTTATTGATAAATTAAAAAACATGTCTTGGCATATTTTTTATTTTAAAAGATTTATACACAAGTGCAATAATTTGTTCCCATTTATTATTTATTATGATCCATTATTGGGAAGAAGTCCTAACTTAAATATCCGACTCGGAGACAAATGATTAAAATCCATCCTCTTCAACAAAAAAAAAAAACAGCAAGTGCGATTTTTGATTAATTTAAATAAATTTGAAGTAGCCATATATTCATCTAAATCATTTGAATGTACTATCATTTGAAGTTCAATAATGAATTACGTCGTCGTCGGCTCTCCGAATCTTTAGAAGAAAAAAGTCGGCTTATCCCCACCCATAAGAAGGCTACATTATTGACAAAAATGATTGTTAAGAAGTACTGCAATATTCATAAAATGATCGAAGATAAGTTTATTTATTTTTGGTCATTCTCAGCTATGGCAAGTCAGCGACATGTGAGATGAATTCAAAGGGAGATTGGAATAAATTGAAACCAAACGTTATGTGTTGAATATTGATCGTTAATAGTTTCGTGCAATGTCATTATTGAAGGTTTTGAGTAAGAAAACTTTTTTTTATAAAGAATAAAAATAATAAAACATTGTTTCCCAAGAAATAATTAAGAATAGATGAGCGGCCACGAATAGGCACAAATAGACCACCCAGAAAGTGAATTGGATGGTGATGATATATATAGTACTCACTGTCTCTTGTATACCATATTGTTGATACAATTTTTATCACTAAATTTTAAAATCGATTATTTTTCTACTTAAATAAACTTTTGGTCAATTTTAATTTTAGTCCATTAACTTTAAAATCTCTGCCTTTAATTTTTGAATTTTCAGTTAATTTGAGTTTTAGTCTTAAACTTTATTAATTTTGGTCATGATCCATGAACTTAAAAAAAACTTGAAAATTCAAGGGTCAATGATCATCAATGAGACAAAATTGTGGGATCAAAACCAATAGTGTGAAAGTTCAATGATAAAACCATCAATTTTGAAATTCAAGGGCCAAAACCTTTAATTAATTGAAAGTTTAAGGATAAAAAAATTGTATTGACCTTATATCACAAATCACTTTTATTACTCCATCTAATCCTTATAATAAAACACCACTTTAATTTTTTTGTGTCAATTATATTGCATCAACCACGACATTAATTATTTTTTTTCCTTCTTTATCTTTATTGTTAATAGATCTTCAAAGTTAAAAAAGTTAAGTCATATTCCCTGCGATATTAGTTATATACAAGATTAAGTTGACTTTTTAAGAGAAATCAATTGTTAAATATATACCACATTAAATTGTTTCTATTTATCTTTTTTCCTCAAAAATATTTATTTTTCTTATTAACTAACCTATAATCTAATTTAATATATCATGTTATAATTTATTGGTCAAGCTTGTTTCCTTAACCCTCACAAAAAAATAAAAGGTCATCTTTGATCTTATCGTTAGTATTGGAGGAGAGTATCATTTAAAGAGCGGGGGTGTTGAATAAATGATTAATTTAAGATAAGTTCAACTCAATAATGATTAATTAAAAAATTGCAGATAAATTGTCTACAATTTTGTCCATTCTGGTAAAAGTTGTATTTAACCATTACTTATTCTCCAATTGACTTGTACTATGGATGAAAACATTTTTTAATATATGTGTGTATGGGCAAGGGGTCTCTCCATCGAGTCACGAAAACAATCAATACAATCGGGGAAAATTTTTTTTTGGAGAGCTTCGGTCTCTCTCACACAAACCCATCCTTGCCGCCGTCTCCACGCATCATCACCGTCACCATCGTTTCCCTCCATCTTCTCAGCTGTAGATCTTACCTCCTCCTTTCAATGAACTCCACAATCTCCAAGTTAAGTTAAAAAAGGAGAGCTTTGTCTCTCTCGCCTATACAAACCCTAAATCCCCAAATTGATTTCTTCCTTCCTCCTCACATAATCATGCTTCTCTGTCTGTCTTTAAGCTTTGATCGATTGGATTAAACCCCTCTCGGAGAGCTCGTCTCTCTTTCATTGATCTCACAGAGCACGCTTCTCTCTCATTCTCCACCTATCATTGCCTCCGTTTGCTAACCTCCGACCGCCGTCCGCCGCCGCTCCCATACTCCGATCACCGCCGTCAACACGATCTCCAACGCCGTTTTCATCTCTATCAAAGCCACTCAAAGCTTGGGGAGAGCTCGTCTCTCTTACCTTCACTAACCCCGCCGTCGACTTTCATCAACTCCGCTGCCACCGCCTCATTTGAGCCGCCGTCTCCGATCTTTCTTTCTCTTGATCAGCTTCTTCTTCAACTTCTGATCTGCCACAGTCTTCTCCAGCCACCTCCTTCGTCGTTGCCTCTGCCTTCGTCACCCCATCGCCGTGGATCTTTTTCTCCTCCGCCTCTGCCTTGAACTGTGGCCGCTGCCTTCGCTGGAGTTTGCCCCCTCTTCACATCTCTATTGACTCAGATTTGATTTGGGTTTGAAGTGGCTTTATTTCTATCCAAGGCTCAATAAATTCACTATCCGCGGGTTGATTGGAAGCCAACATTTTCATGCTCAAATATTTCAGCTCAAAGGGGTTTGCTTATTCTCAGCTCATTTTGTCTTCTTGTTCCTTGATTTATTAAGGAACATGGAAACTCTCTCTTATTTTAGAGCAAGTTGGCAGGTTTTGCCCTTCCTGTCTTTCTATTGGACATGTATCACAACACTGCAAAACAATCTCTCCTTCACGCTTTCAAGCAAAAACCTCTGTGGTTGGGATCAAATCTGTCAAAGTAAAATTTGACAATTTTTTTGGATGTTATATCTCATACCCCCAGGAGAATGGGATTAAAGTCGACTTTGAGCTGAGTAGTCGAACAAGAAAAAGGAAATTGTCTATCATTGAGGATGAAACAATTTCAAGCAAACGTCATCGGCTCTTCATTGCTTCTCGAAAGCGTTCTCATGAGCATCTCTCAATCTTCCTTGATGCAGTAACAAAAAAGGCAAAGTTTGACTCTCATAAGAAAGTGGAGTTGTCTCCTTCAGTTTTGATTGATAGTCCCCTTTTTACTATTGAGGATAGTAAAAAATACTCACAGAAGCGGAAAATGCCGAATTTCTTTGACGACCTTTCTTTCTCAAAACCTTTAATCCATGTGAGTGTCTTCTCAAAAAGGTATAAACGACATCAAAGGGTTTCTTTTGCAGATGTTAAGCGTAATCATACACTACTCCACTATCTTCCGTCTACTAATCATGGGATCAAGGTATTGGGTAAAAGATCCAGTTTTATTCACTTGGAGGTATGTGATGTTTTTATCCAACAAAAGAAGCTCCGGATTGCCCATATTGACTTTGCTCAAGTCCCTATGGATCCTTGCAACCTCTCTTGTGCTCAAGTATTCAAATATGCTATATCTCTGAATTTTGTTAAGTTGGCTAGGGAAGCGGCCCAGGAAAAGCTTCCCCGGGCGCCATGAAAATCATAAGTTGGAACTGTCGTGGCTTTCGTAAAACCACGGCAGTTCATAGATGCAGGAAGTTGGTATAGGAGCACTCCCTTGACTTTATTTTTTTGACTGAAACCAAGCTTCCTGTGCATCAAGCGTCTTTGTCTCTCGTTAATCTTGGATATAACTCCTTTGTGGGTACTGATGCTGTTAATCTTGGAGGAGGAACTATTCTAGCTTGGAAGGGGACTATGACAGTGAATGTTATTGAAATAAATCCTTCTGTATGTCATTGTAAGGTACAATTTACTGGTATGACCCCTTTCTACCTGTCTTGTGTCTATGGCCCCCTCTTGCTTCTATCAGACATTATTTTTGGAATTGGATCTCTACTACAGCTCAATCTTTGTGTGGTCCTTGGTTATTGATTGGAGATTTTAATGAGATCTTAAGCCTGGAGGATAAGTTAAGCTCTGTCGGCTCTTCTTCTGGTATGTCTTCTTTTCTTCAATGTATTGAGGCTGCCCAATTACAGTCAATTTCTCAAAAAGGAGCATCCTTCACCTGGACTAATAATCGTAAAGATGATTGGCTGGTTATGGAGAAATTAGATAGAGCTCTCTCAAACAACTCGTGGCTTCAAGCTTTTCCATTCTCTCATACTCACGCCTTGGGCATTGTCGCTTTAGATCATAGTCCTCTAATTTTCAACACTGAATTTTCTTTGAAGCCTATGAAACAGAAGAAGTTTGAATTGTTTTGGCTCTTATCAAAAGATTGTGAGGAGATCATCAGGTATAATTGGAATCAAGAATCAAGAGGATCTCCTAGTTTTAATTTCAGATGCAAGCTTCAGAGAACTTTAGATGCCTTATCTGCATGGAGTAAATCCAACATTGGGAATTTGTCTCACAAAATTAAATCCCTTGAATCGGAGCTTCTACAACTCTCAGCTTCGCTTTCCTCTTCCACTTCCATGTCTAGTCCCTCTCTTCAGGCCATCTCAGAAACCAAACACCAATTAGAATTCCTCTATGATTGTGAGGCCAGTTTTTGGGCCTAAAGGTCAAGGTTAAAATGGTGCGTTGAAGGTGAAAGAAATACAAAATTTTTTCATGCCGTGGCTAGCAGACGAAAGGCCAAAAATCTGATCTCATGTCTTCAAAAAGATCAAGGCGAGTGGATATCAGATTCCCATGATCTGGCTAACCAAGTAACCAGCCATTTTCGAAGTATCTATGTGGAAGGGAGCTCAGACTCAATGGACAATTTGATTGCATCTCTAGCTTCTGTTAATCTCCCTTGTCTTTTTGAGTCTGACCAACAAAGTTTGATGCGACCTTTCTCTCTTGATGAACTCAAAGAAGCTGTGTTCGGTCTCCCAGGTAGTAGTGCACCTGGTCTTGACGGTTTTAATGCTAAATTTTATCAGTCACAGTGGCATCTTATTAATCAAGATCTTTTCAAAGTTGTTCAATCCTTTTGGAACTCTGAACATCTGCTTAAGGAGCTTAATAAGACCAATATCGTCTTAATACCGAAGATAGACTCTCCTCAGGTTGTTAAGGATTTCAGACCTATCAGCTTGTGTAATGTTTCTTACAAGATTATCTCCAAGCTTTTGAGCAACAGGTTGAAACCTATCTTCAATTATCGCTCCCCATCAGAGTGCTTTTCTAAAAGGTCGTCTTATATCTGATAACATCATGTTGGCCACTGAATTAATGGATCACATTCATTCATCTCGGGAAGGTCGAAGGAAACTTGCTGCTTTGAAAATTGACTTTTCTAAGGCCTTTGACCGCATATCTTGGAATTTTATATCTGCTGTGCTCTTCTGTATGGGGTTCCCAATGAAATGGGTCAACCTCATATCTCAATGTCTCTCCACAGTAGAATATAATCTTCTTTTTAACAATCAGGTTGCAAGTGTTTTTAAGCCAGTCAGAGGAATTCTCCAAGGGGATCCATTGTCACCGTATTTGTATATCATATCTGCTAATGTGCTTTCCTGCTTGATTTCCCATCAGGAAGCTCTGAATTCATGGAAAGGGGTCAAACTATGTCGCTCAGCAAATGCCATATCTCATCTTCTTTATGCTGATAACTCTCTTCTTTTCACTGAGGCATCCACTGAAGGATTTGATGTTGTTAAAAAAGTCCTCAAGGAATACAGCGACCTCTCAGGTCAGATTATAAATACCCAAAAATCTAGTATCATTTTTAGCCCAAATGTTCCTCATTTTGAGAAGCTTCGGTTATCAAGGCTAATTGACATTCCTTTTGCTGGAAGACTGGGTAAGTATCTGGGTACTTGGGTTGACCCTGGTAGGAACAAATCACTTGTCTACCAACAGGTTCTTAGTGCTATTGACTCCAGAACGGCTTCATGGAAATCTAAACTTCTATCTCAAGCAAGTCGTCTTACACTTCTTAAGTCAGTCTTAGCTGCAGTTAATATCCACATTTTGTCTTGCTTCAAACTCCCTGCATATGTTTGTGAACGGATTGATAGCAAATGTCTTGACTTCTTCTGGGGTATAGATGATACTTCAAAAAGAATGCATTTATCTAACAGGAATCATCTTTGCCTTCCGCTCAATCAAGGTGGTTTAGGTCTCAGACCCATAGACCTAGTCAACAAATCACTCTTAGCAAAACATGTTTGGAGGGTTATTTCAATTGATCTATCTTCTATTCTTGCGACTACTCTAGGAAGGAAGTACATTGACTGGTCTAAAGATCAATGGTTAAGGAAACCATATAATACTTCTTGGCTATGGAATGATATCCTCAAGTGTAGTTCATTTATTACCAATAACCTTCAATGGCAAGTTGGTAGTGGTTCATCTATACCTATCAACCACCCTTTGTGGTGGCCCGTGCAAGGCTCTTTTGGAGAATCATCTAGGCCTCAGATGGTTTCCGACTTGCTTACGCACCCTTCTTCTTGGAACTATGCTCGTTGGAACATTCCTTTAGTTAGAAGTTTATATCCTGTCACCTTGGCTAATAGTATCTTATCTATTCCAGTCTCACTTGTTGGTGGTCCGGACTCTCTTATATGGACTAAAAGCTCGTCAGGCTCCTATACGGCCAAAGCAGGTTATGCTTTTCTTTTCAAGGAAAAGTTCCCTAATCAGCCCGCTACTGATCCATTTTGGAAATTCCTTTGGTCTATTTCTCTACCGCAGAAACAGTTGTTGTTTATTTGGAAGCTCCTTCACCAGGCCATTCCATCGACTGATGTTTTGAGGGATCATCATCTTACGATCAATAATTCATGTCATTTTGGATGCTCGGAAGAAGAGTCAATTCATCACTTGTTTTTCTCATGTCCCATTATTAAAGCTGCTTGGTTTGGACTCTTCCCTTTTAGCCTGCCTTTGCACCTTCAAACCAATGACCTGCTTTCTTGGCTGAAATCAACCCTTTTCTCTCTAGAGGATGATGAGCAACTCTTAAAACGTGTCATTACTTTTCTGAATGTGATTTGGAGGAGAAGAAATTTGTCTGCTCATGGAGGAAGACTTCCTACTCCTCATTATATCATTAGGGATTGTATCTCCACTCTCTCTTTCTCGCTTTTGGCTATGAGGCCTCAGGATTCACCCTCATCATTGCTACCCCCTCTTATTCAGCAAGATATAGATATCTCCTCTCAATGGCATGTTTTGGTGAAAAAATGGAAACTGCACCGTCAATCTTATTGTCGGATAATGATATGTCTGAATGGGTCTCTAGTTCAGGTTTTCACGTGGCAGCGCTCCTTTATACCTGGCCATTTGTTTGCTTTGGGCTGTTTCCATTTTGCTTTAAACTGGATTCATCATTCAGATTCTCCAAAGCAAAGTCTCACTATATGGAATGTCGGACGACGAACTATTGATTTCTCAAACTGGGCACCCTCAATGAAGCACACGGTCGCTACTGATACTGCATGGTTGTTGAGACCTTTCTCACTTATTTCCATTCACTTGCTTCCTTCTAATATGTGTAATGTTTTTAATTTTCCTTTTAGAGACATTATTAGAACTATGTAATATTTTTGCTAATTAATATCATTTTGCCTTTTTATCAAAAAAAAGGGGGTCTCTCCATATAGGGCCCTTTCCCATTTTCCTCCATTTAGTTCTAACAGTTCTTGTTCATCCGTATTTTTTATCTAATAACTTTCCTAAAGATATGATATAATATTAAATACATATTTTTTTAATATCATTAGATTAAAATTGAGGATAAATATGTAACGTTAAATCTAAATGAAGGGAAATGGAGAGAGACCCTTAAATGGATAGACCTCTCACCCTGTTTTAAAACCCTCTTAATTTAATATTAAGAATTTTAATTTATAGAAAATTATTGAGTCTTAATTATTTCCCTGTATATGAAAAGAAAATTGAATGGGCCTTGATTATCTTCTTGAAACAATTAAGTATAATATTTATAGGATGAAAATCTTGTAAATCAAATTAAATTATTATTAACGTGTTTTTGTGCGTTATTAATCAGAATAAAGTAAATAAGAACCAACAAAATTTATTTAAATTTCTCAAGACGTTGACAAATGTTATTTCTGGCCGGTTGTGCTTTCAATTTGCACCACAATTTTATTCCGGAAAACAATCAAACATGTCACAAGTTTGCTCATCTGACTAATCATGAGAAGTCTATTATTCTTTTGAATAATTGACCATAAATAATTATGAACAGATCAGAACTTTTTTTATACTCCCTGTAGATCGACTACAATATAAGTTACGTCTGCTAGAAAAATGCATTAGTATACAATATTTTCAAAATCTCATTCAATATTAATAACATAATTGAAAAAAAAAAACTCAATTTAAAATATATTTAATGAGTTAACTCCTATTTTTAATTATAATGAATTACCTAAAAAATCGACTCATAACATGGAATACACACACAGACACTTTTGATTATCAAATCAAGGGTGATAAATAAAATAATTTATCCAAAAATTTCTCATATTTGTGTGACAAAACATCTCGTTGCTTTCTTAAACTAGAACGGTCCTTTTACTTTTGTAAGGGGTTCGGAATCTTTCGTGGGTGTTTAAAGGATAAGGATTACACCAAAAAAAAACTTGAGAAAATTAGACAAAGAAAATATAAAAATCTATGCTATTGACATACTAGATTATAAGGAGAATTTCGATTTTGACATTCATATTTTGAAAATCATTCTTCAAACTTTTTTTTCCGACCAAAATTCTTCAAAGTTGAAGCGCTGATGCTTTAGCTACCATCCTAAGATAAACTATAGCACAACAGCAATAACCTTATCATACCAAACGAGGAAAACAAACTGCATTTTATTGTACACAAAACGTTGCATTTTAATCCCCTATTATGAAGAATTAACAAAAAAATAGCTTTCGAATTTCAAATTTTTAAATAGGTGATTTATAGTTAACAATAAATATACTAACTGGTCGATACATATATTCGATTGATTAAAATCTGATTAGGAAGGCATTGTTATGTCATTTCCCTTTTATTATCATATATTTTAATTTGTGAACGATAGTGTTAAAAACTAGGCAATTATGTATGTTACGGTTGTCTTTTCATGAGTTAAGTCAATTCATGGTCTCCCTTCCTACATTATTGTATACTGCCTCCGACTCCTAATATAAGTCAACCGTCAAAACATGTTTCTTGAGAAAACATATAATAGTTAGTTGAGTGTTTGAAGTTAATTTTATTTTTTCAATTTCACCCTTATTTATTACTACTTCCGGTCCTAAATATAAGACCTAATTGACTTTTTTTTGGAGAGGTTAAGGTTGCGAAGTGGACTATCAAATTATGACATATTTGATATATTTTTAGATTATACATTAGTTTATAGGTAAAATAAACCAATGTAAGGGAAAAAATTAGGTAAATCAATTTATAATTAACTTATTTTGCTTTTTTTATAGTATTTTCTAAAAAAGTCAATTAGGTCTTATATTTAGGACCGGAGGGAGTATGATACTACTAGTAAGAGGGAGAAAGAATATGTTGGTTACATTGTCTAAGATATATATTTATTCATATTTTCTCTTGAAAATTTTATTTCAATACAAACTCAGATAATTCCTGTGTAGACATCAAAGTCAAAAACGAAAATGTGTTTTGCCTATTATTATGAATTTGCATTTCTTTTATCATAACTGAATTTGCATCTAATGTTATCTAAAAGACACATGTATTTGTCAAATTTACCGTGTCTATATTCTGTTTTATCAAAACTCAAGCTCGATCAATTCTAAAATTTATCTCCATAACACATTATATTTTGATGCTAGAGCTAATCTCTTTTTCTGCATTTTTGCATTTAAATTTAATAGGGCAATGACCCTATTTTTCCGTTCAAGTAACCAGCATGAACTACTGGGCACTCTAAATTAACACCGAATACAATTTCACGCTTGAAGTAACAAAAGTGGTCCAATTTTCCTTTGATTGGATAGACCCACCAATGAGCGTTATCTACGTATCAGCATTACATTCTCCAGATTGTGAGATTGAACCACTTTGGTTACTTCAAAAGTTAAATTGTACCTGTATTAATCTATGGTGCCTAGTGGTCCAAGCTAAGGTGGTTACTTAGAAGAACAAAATAGGGTCATTGTCCAATTTAATATATTATTAATTGGCCAAAGTTGTATATGTTATCTAAAAGACTTGTATTCTCATATTTTCTCTTGAAAATGTTATGTCATTTCAAACTCAGATAATTCTTGCGTGCACATTAAATTAAACTTATAATTTATAAACGAAAAGGTGTTTTGCATGTAAACAAGATTGACATTGGGTGGAATTTTGTCAAGAGAAAAGGGACACCCCGCCCAATAGGATCAGTGGATAGCCACCATATAGAGACGTATAAAATTAACGGACCAAAAGTTCGGGCCAATCGAATCAATTGGACTTGATCATTGGATCTACGCTTGAGGGCCGTTTTAACCATTTAGTCGATGAAGTTACAGCAATTACATCTAAAATAGTGTTTTACCCCGTGCAATACATACGGTTAATGATAAACTGAATTTCAAAATATTTTTTGGTAATTATAAAATATGTATTGTTGATAAATGTATTCGATTTAAAAATTTTATTTATTAAGCAAACCATTTATATTAAAGAAATAAATACGTAGAAAATTGGTTTCAATATCACAGTGAAAGAATTTCATTTTCTACCTTAAGTTATAAGCATGTTTTTACTACACCGAACAAGAAAAACAGAAGAAAATTAGTTAAGCTAGAAAAAGGTAGAATACGTCTTAATCAAAACCATGAAAAAGGCATACATGAGTTTTAATTTGAATTTATCGTTATATTTATTATTTTTTGAAAGGGGAGAGGAGTTGTGCTGGTCCCCTGGAACGTCCAGATCTCATGGTAAAAAAATTCAAAATCCACTTGCTCAAAATGTAGGAGTTTAATTAATATGTAGTCACTAAATGTCAATTAATTATCAACATGCATGTATTGTGGGATGTCAATAATTTGTCAAACCATTATTTTTTTTGTCAGAATGAAACCATTATCAACTGTTCATGTATTTGAAATTCAATTATTGCACACATTAAATCACATTTAATTATGTTAGCCAATTTTAATTTGCATCTACAAATGAAAAATTCGTCATTTGGGATTACAATTAATGTGTAGTTATTAAATCTCAATCAATTGTCAACAACCAAGTACCTTGAGTTATCAAAAAAATCAAGTACCTTGATTTCGCCATTTGATTAGTTTTCAATTGCCTACACATGTAAAAAGAGTTGACTTTTAAACTGGCGAGTTGGCGTGAGTGGTAAGTACTCTCTTCCCTTAAACAAGCGGTTGAGAGTTCGATCCCCAGCTCTTACGAATGGAGCAAATTCACAGGTCAGCTGTCTACCCCCTATATGGGACTTCAAAACAGCGAGGGATTAGTCTCACCCACACGCTGGTGGGATACCCTTGGGTAAAAAAAAAAAGAGTTGAATTTTTTTTGTCGAGAAAAAATAGTTGACTTTAATTTGCGTCAATTGTGGGATGTCCATGAGTTAATTTGAAATTAATTCAAACCATTAAGCTTAATTCATGAAAAAAATATCAATGACTTTGACAAAAGACCTTTTTGCATTGTGATCCCCTTTTGGTGGGATTGAAAAACAACAGGGGAATTTTGAAAAAAGAAGAAACATGAAGCCATACCTTGTAGTTGCCAAAAGAAGATTAGAGCAATTTGCTTCTTGTTGCTCAAACCGTGGCCCATGGTTTTTGTAAGAGTGACAGTGAGTATGCAAAGGAATATGAATGGAAGGCAGACGAAAATGGACGTTGAGTCGAAATACATAGACAGATCGCATGCTTTAAACACTTATTTGGCTTGGAATATTAATCACAGTCACCCTGATTAAAGGATGATTAAAGGATGAAATGAAGGAAAATATTACTGGAATGATACTGAAACGTTAAATTATATGGGATCGTTTGACTTGGAATTATAAGGAATTGTTGATAGCAAAATGATACTCGAATGATACAGAAATGGAAGCTACATGTGGACTAGCAAAATGATACTGGAAAGCCAATACGACAGCTTAAAATTCGGAGAAGAAGCGAAGTGAAATGGAAATGTGTGAGAGATATTCTAGCAGACATTTGTGGGTTTAAATGATTAGGAAAAAGAGATCTACATATTTGACTAAAAGCAATGAAAGTTTGGGCATGCATGAAGGAGGTAAATTATATTTACACATGAAGTAGGAAAATGAAGACATGTCATTTTAATCATCAACCAAAGAAGTGCCATGTGGACCAAATAAAAAGAGGACAAGTGGACCAATGACAACTTTCCTACACCTTTTAAAATAGGTTAAAGTATACTTTTGATCCCTTATATTTACATCAAGTTTCAATTTAGTCCTTTATGTTTGGAAAGTACACTTTTAGTCATTTTTTTGTTAACATTGTTAATTTAACTTAACGGAAAATGCTAACTTAACAATTTTAAATAGTTATTAAACACTGAAAAATGTGCAGATTAAAATATTTGAGTATAAATATTCTTATATTTTCAAAATTTATCATTTTTGGTCCAATTTCATTATAAAATAATCATTTAAAATTTTTAAGTTAGTATTTTCCGTTAAGTTAAACTAACGGTGTTAACAAAAAAAATTAAAACAAACATAAAGGACTAAATTGAAACTTGATGCAAAACATAAGGGACTAAAAGTATACTTTAGCCTTTAAAATATGTAGTTGATGATTGATTTTTTTGAAATGAAGTTGATGGTTGATTGATAGTGAGATAGTTGATAGCTGATTATACAATGTGACACTTAATGATTTAGTGTAGGAGTCAAAGTAGGCATTTAGGTCTTTATATTTATATCAAGTTTTAATTTAGTTCTTTTTATTTGGAAAATACCAATTTTAATCGTTTTTGTTAACACCTTTAGTTTCACAGTTTCACTTATCGGTAAATGATGACTCATCAAATCTAAACGGATATTTTATAATTAAATGGAGATAAAAATGATGAAATTATAAAACATAAGTAAAATTACGCCAACCTTTTCAGTTTAACCATATTTCATCAATATTTATTCGTAGATTCACCATTTAAAATTGTTGAGTTAGTAATTCTCAATGCTAATTAACAAAAAATATTAAGATTTAAGAGTGCCGAACTAAATCAACAAAATAAAGCTTGATTCAAACATAAAGTACCAAAATACAATTCAGCCCAATATAATTAAAATTGATGCAATCTCCATATTTTATCTAGATAATGTCATATATTATACACACACATTGTTGTCAAACTCACAGTTTGATTCTCCAATTTTAATGTTTTTACGATTCTAACTAATCAAAATGTGTCAGGAGTCACTTAAATTCGTACTACGAATAAACTTGTTAGAGTTCACGAGTTTACGCACTGAAGCTAACCATTTTTATTTTTTAGGTACATATGTCATAGAAAATTGTGTTAACTGCTCTAAAACTCATTTGAATTATTGTTATTTGACCATGCATATTTGATGAATTTATATATAAATTTTATAGAAATTTCTTTATTAAGGTTGATGAAGTATGAATATTAATATATTCAACATCAACTATTTATATTCAAAATATATTCAAGTATGTTAATAAAAAATATATTCTAGTCACATTATTGTTACTTTCTGTATTTTTTTAAATCAAACACTTGAAACACATATTTATTAAAAGAGGTAAACTATTACGAGTTTATGATTTGAGTTTACAATTTGATTTTATCTTTATCTTTTACGTCTCCCTTATTTGCATTTATTACTTGTTATTTACTCAAAAAATAAAGATGGAAAGTAAACGTTCATTATTATTTTGACTAACTCTCATAAAACTGAAAGAAAAATTCGTGTCTTAGAGGACATTTACGTTGGGATGGGGAAGTCACAACCCCAAAACTTAAACAATTTGATTACTTATACACCTGATAACATGATCTTAAAAATGTGTGATTGCTCACATACATTTGGATATATTAAAAAATCATTATATGTCACAACCTCTCACGACAACGTGGACACTCTAGAGTAATGGAAAATAAAGAATGGGAGGAATGGAAAAGGGTTGTCCTAGAAGTAGAGGTGGGCCATTTATTGATTCGCACCTAACTACTCCCAAAGGCCAAGCATGGCCATACATATAAAGACACCACCCACCATTCATAATGTGAGCCCCTTCCTTCACTTCCATTTCTCTTCCAAAAATGGCTACCTCAAAACCTGTCTCTGATGCCTGGGACTACAAGGGCCGCCCTGCCCTCCGGTCCTCCACCGGCCGTTGGGCCGCCGCCGCCATGATCCTCGGCGGCGAAGCCTGTGAGAGGTTGACCACCCTAGGAATAGCCGTTAACTTAGTCACATATCTCACTGGCACCATGCACTTAGGTAATGCTACATCTGCCAACGTTGTCACCAACTTCATGGGCACCTCCTTCATGCTTTGCCTTCTCGGTGGCTTCCTAGCCGACACTTTCCTCGGCCGGTAAAACCCACGTCACCATTACCATCACCCTATCAACATAATTTTATTTTTTTTTGAATATTTGTTTTTTAATTATTTTATTTTCTTTTGTTTCACAGATATCTCACCATCGCCATATTTGCCACGGTGCAAGCAACTGTAATCCACTTTGACTCTATGCACGTTTTTTTGCTACTAAAACTTACTTCTTTTTAATGACTAGTGTTTATGTTTCCATTTTTTTAATGTTTGACATGGCAGGGTGTTACAATATTGACAATATCTACAATAATTCCGAGCCTACACCCACCTAAGTGCACAAAATCACTATGTGTTCCTGCAAATAATATGCAACTTATGGTTCTGTATTTAGCTCTCTATGTGACAGCCCTTGGCACAGGAGGGTTGAAGTCGAGCGTTTCCGGGTTCGGGTCGGATCAGTTTGATGAAACGGATCAAACAGAGAAAAGCCAGATGATTAAATTTTTCAATTGGTTTTTCTTCTTTATCAGCTTAGGCTCTTTGGCTGCTGTGACAGTTTTGGTGTACATACAAGACAACATGGGAAGAGAATGGGGTTATGGTATTTGTGCCACGGCCATACTCATAGCCCTTCTAGTGTTCTTGTCGGGTACGAGGAGGTACCGGTTTAAGAAACTTGTGGGAAGTCCGTTGACTCAGATTGCTATGGTGTTTGTAGCTGCTTGGAGGAAGAGACACTTGGAGGTACCTTCTGATTCTTCTTTGTTCTTCAACTTGGATGATATTGCTGATGAAGCTGCTCGGAAGAAGAAGCAGGCTCTGCCTCATAGCAAGCAGTTCAGGTAATTAACATTATTTACTTTTCTTTTTAAATTGTTTATCATCATCTCTATCATTTCTGATTGTGATATGATTGCATATTTTTGTGTCAGACAACAAAAGATTAAAAACACAGACTGATTCTAAATGATAACATGGGATTTTTTTGTCTGTATCTGAATCCTTGATTTCTTATTGATGTTGTAAGCTTACAGTAATACTGCCCTCCTTAGTGGTTTTTTAATTTTTTATTCTTTTCCCCATTAAATTTACACATGCATATAGGAGTCAATCTCATGGTCCCACTTTGACAGACAAATAATTTATGGCCTCCCTTACTTTATACCTCTTGCGGAAAAGTCTAATTTTTCTTTTGCTTTTCAGTAGTTGTGGGAAAAGAAATCAAGGTTATTTTTAGCTTTTCCGCTGATACCATAAAATTCTGGAGATACCTCAAAATTATTGTCAAGGAACAGCAAATGATAAAGAAACCGATAAAACAGTAAAAGTACATAAGTTGAAACAATCAAGGGAAGTTTAGATCTGGTTTTGATAGTCGTATTTTTTATTGTTGAACACCTCCCAATAATTCAGTGTCTATAAACAACCAATTATTCTGGACTTAATGGATAAAAGTGTTGTCTGTATCAAAAAAAAGTGCTGCCACTATAGGTTGAGTTGTTTGAGTATCCACTTTCCCAATGAAAACACATAATTTCAATGATTAAGGAGAATTATTCGAATCTAAACCGTTTAGATTTAATAATCTAGATGGTCCAGACTGTATATACATTAAAAATATTTCAACATATACATAATCTAAATCAAATCTAGACCATTCAAATTAGATCCAGCCGTCTAGAGTCTAGATACCACTAGCTCTTCAACTTATTCCATAGAAACTCTTATATTTTGAATTAACCCAATTTAAAATTCAGTATCTTATAAAAAATTTTTGAGGGAGCCTTGTATGGCAAACTTATTTAGGAGGGAAGTTTGAGAATAATTAAAGGAGGCTCGAAGAGTGTGACCACTGAAGTAAAAGTTACTCCACTATGAAAGAAGGGGACCTCCAATTTTAATGGTGAAGGGAATGATTCTATTATAGTAGGCAGATATTTTTCAAACCTTGGAAGTCTCAGATGCTTCATTAGTGGTCGCAACTAGGTTGGTGCTGGAAAGTTGTGTTTGCTTGTCATGTTCATAGAAGGGAGCTTGCCGCCATATATGTTGGCTTTTTTGATCAAATAATTGTCATAACACACTGGCACCACCTTCATGACACTCAATTTTAATTTATTTTATCTGAAATCTGAAATGAATTAAAGAATCATACATATCCATGCATGCATGTGTCAAATATCTTGCTGGCCCAGGATTTTTCGGTTTTCGTAGGTTTAGTCGCAGGTTCATACATATCCAGATAATAAAGATAAGTTAAAATCAATATACCCTACTATAAAGGAAAATCAAGATGTGTGTGCCACTGTGTCGGTATATATCCATCCCGCCATTGGTATTTGGTTATTCTCACTTCCAAGGCTATTAATTATTAATGATTGTTATCTATCTTTAACTTTATTCAGTTTTTGTTTTGAGGGAAAAAAATGAGAGAGACGTGAGAATACTTTATAAATATAGAGAGATGAAAATTTTGAAAAGGGGTAGCATTAGAAAATTTTATTAATATAAGATATATTTAATGAACCTAACTATTATTCCTGGTTTATGAGGAAAAGCTAGGAAGACTTGTACTAAGGAATAGGGTGGTGTGTGTGTGTGTGTGTGTGTGTGTGTGTGAATCAACCTTCATTATTTTGCTAGTAAATAGCGTGAGATCTTTAATTTTGCCTTGCGCCTTGCGCCTTGCGTCATTTTCTTATCCTTAACACGAATTACCTTTTACCAAAAGCTTGTTATTAGGCTCTATTCCCTGTCACACACTTTCTTTCAATTCACTCATGCTATTCTTCTTACCTCACAACTATTTTATTCAAAAGTAAACTTGACCTGCTATAAATCCTTTACTTTATTTGTATTAGTGGTATTGCTTTCATTGACGTGGAGATGCGAGTGCCTATCATCTTCATACTATGACTACCGTACTACACATGACTCAAGTTAAATTAACTAAAATTATCAACATTATGGTATTATGCTTAGGGACATTTGTATGATTAATTTAAACAATCTCTTTATGTTCATAAACATTGTGCTTTATGAAGAGGTAATTAAAAATATATCATGGCGTGCAGGTTCTTAGACAAGGCTGCTATCAAATGTCATGATACAGATGTTGAGAATAAGTGGTATTTATCAACCCTAACAGATGTTGAGGAAGTGAAACAGATACTAAGGATGTTACCAATTTGGGCAACTACCATCATATTTTGGACAGTCTATGCCCAAGTGACCACTTTCTCTGTGTCACAAGCAACCACCATGGACCTTCACATGGGGAAATCATTCCTAATCCCACCGGCTTCCCTCACCGTCTTCTTTGTTGGAAGTATCCTTATCACTGTCCCCATATACGACAGAATCATCATCCCCATAGCCAGAAAAGTCCTTAAGAACCCACAAGGATTAACCCCTCTTCAACGCATAGGAATAGGACTTGTTTTCTCAGCATGTGCCATGGCAGTGGCAGCACTCACTGAAATAAAGCGTCTTAATGTTGCAAAGGCACATGGTCTGACCAATGATCCAAAGGCAGAGATTCCTCTGACTGTGTTCTGGTTAATCCCACAGTTTTTCTTTGTGGGGGCAGGTGAAGCATTTACTTACATAGGACAATTAGATTTCTTCCTAAGAGAATGTCCAAAGGGCATGAAGACAATGAGCACAGGCCTGTTTTTGAGCACTTTGTCCTTGGGGTTCTTCGTGAGTTCATTGTTGGTGACCATAGTGCACAAGGTGACAGAGCAAGGGAAGCCATGGCTAGCTGATAATCTTAACCAGGGCAGGCTCTATAATTTTTATTGGCTTGTGGCCATTATTAGTGCTGTTAATTTTGGCGTGTATCTAGTTTGTGCCAAGTGGTACGTGTACAAGGACAAGAGGCTGGCTGAGGAGGGCATAGAATTGGAGGAACAAGATGCTGCTTTCCATGCTTAGAATTAACATTTTATATATAGGAAAGAAAATTAAATGTGGCGTAAGGTTGTCACATGTAATCGTTTGTATTTTTGTATAACTGAAATTAGATCAAAGCAAATAAGTGGGGAAATATTGATAGAAATGTGGGTGAGGGTGTCAGTTCATGACACCCTGCCACTAGGGGGCATCATTCTCGTTTCATCCTCAAGTACAACAATAACGGACCTCATCTCATTATGTGTAATTAGTTGTGTGAATTATATATGGCATTATTTTGTTCCACCACCAACTCCTACTTTTTAAATCAGGTTTACTATTTGTTTTTTTTTTTTTTTTGCTTAGTGCCCCAGCATCTCACACTGGGTGCAGACTAATCCAGAGTTACCCCTTAGTTTGAGACTTCCCAGAGTTCAAACGCAAGACTTGACGGGTACACAACATCTTTGATCTCCCCTTTCAACTAGCGCGTCAAGCCCCTGGGCTATTTGTTTTTTTATTGCAGGCATTCAACATTTAATAGAAGGAAAATTAATTTACTAAAGATTGAGGAAACTATATAAATTATTTAATTATAATATATATTGCATGAATATATCAATTCATAAGTCAGATAATAGTTTAAAAAGATTGATAGATATAAATATTTGAAATTAATTTGTTCTGCTTCTTTGATCTATGACAAATAAGATAATTTGACACTCCTTCTATTCCGCAAAGTTAGGTTATGATAAATATGTTATAGTAACACATAGCAAAGACATTTCATAATCAGATACTCCTTTCGTTCTTAAATATAAAATAACTTTTGAAATTCAATTTGTTCCTAATTATAAGATCATTTTCTCTTTTCCAACTATTTCCCAAATTAATCCTATAATGTTTATCTATAATAACAAACAAAATAGGGAGAATAAGGATATAGGTCATTAGTTGGGATAAATTGGTAATATCATGTAAATAACTAACCTAACTAACTTCATTAATCTACTCAAATAAGGGAAAGTAATCTTATATTTAAAAACGGAAGGAGTGTAATATTTAGTGATGGATGAGGTAAATTGTATCTATTTCTTTTAAATTGTTTGGATCCACGCCCATTATCAATATATGGGTCGTTGACGGCATAGTCGTGGCCGACAAACTGTTATCACATTAGAAGCAATCAATTATATGAATAATACATTACATGTTCTCAATGCTATTCTATCTTTGTTGGATGACAATAATATTCTCTTTAGGTTTGCTTTATGTGTAAAGCACCCACTGAGAGATACCAATGGTTCATTCAAATAGGGAATTATTGACAAAATCAAGTCTCTCTCCGCGATCATGACAGATGCACTAGCCTTGAAATGTGCTCTCTTGCTGGCCAACGAATTTGGCCACGATAAGGTTCAATTTGAAACGTACATTGAAGCAAAGCATTGATAAGGGCATTGTGGATATTAGTGAATGACAATGTACGTTGAGGAATCATTAATGATATTTTCAAGCTTCTAAGGATATCTTCTTAAGTTGGGTTTTTTCTTCTTATGTAGATGACCATTTTGCGGCCGTGGCTTATAAATAGGTATGCCCTATTGGGGGGGTTCATGAACCATCATCTATTCTGTCTAATCTTCGGACTTTGGTGCTCAGGAGCTAAAAAAATTGATGAATCCTCCTTTCCCATGCTTATCATTGGCAGCTATGTTTTTGCCTGAAATTTCCTATGATCTGTTTGTTCATGGTTGTACTACTGATGAATGAAAAGATGAATTTCAGTCCCAAAAAAAGTGTGCTATATGTTTGTGTATTTCTCAAATGATTTCATTTGATAACTTTATTTTCATATTAAATTTTAGAAATTAGATAAGAAATAAAATTGTAAGTATTTAAAAAATTTTAAGTTAACTTGTTTTCTTGTAATAAACCGTACTATATATAGAAATCAAAGTCTAATACTTCTTTCAATCCTAAATTTATAATATCAAGTGGACTTTTTCCATAAGTAATTAAATATGCAAATCAAACAACTTTAAATTTAAATTTCTTTGGAAAACTAATTCACCACACTTATAAACTATTGTATGATGTACTTATATGTAAATGAGACATATTAAAATTGTGTAATTTTTTTTTGGTAAGGGTCAATCTAATTCTAGCATCCACTTGGTAAGGGTGTTGAGGAAAGTAATATACTAGACAATCTTATCTTTTCTTTATGCAGACAGACTTATTCGAACTCATAACCTCAAACCCCACGACAAGTGAGCTTATCGTTGAGTCAAATCAGCCCTCCTATCTTTTTTGCTTCTTCAATCATAAAAAAATAAACTTAAACTTATATTTATGACAGTAAATATTAATGCTGCTTTTCTGGTCCATAACCACCGACCACGGCGAGTGAAGAATATCCGTATTAGGGAAAGTACACACATACAGACACACGTTGTGATCCTCTTTATAGAGAATTTCATATATGTTTCATATATATATATATATATATATATATATATATATATATATATATATATATATATATATTAAGGAAAACCTTAAATATCATTAGCTTCCTACTACTACTGCACAAAATTTCTTATTATACTCATATTCAATATCTTCTATATCAAATGAAAATAAAGTCAACATATAATAAATAGAAGATAAACTTATACATTCATAATGAAATGACTTATATATGGTACAAGAAAATATTTTCTCTCTACCCTATACCCTATAAATAGGACCAGAGTAGTATGTATATATGCTGAAGAATTAGGTGAAGTAGAGCAGGAGTAAGAGTCCAGATAAAAGTTGAAAATGAAAGACGCATTTGGTAGATCTAGAGACAAAACCATAAGGGAAACAAAAGAAAATGGAGGGAGACAGCTCACAAACGTTGTTTTCGTGAAAAGTCCAAAACCAAAAACAGAGGAAGTACTAAATGATGATATGCATAATGCATCTAAATATATTGTAAAATATGTAGAAGTGGGAAGAAGGGATGAATGCATGCACGTGAAAATCCTTTAAGATTGGGATATTAAAATAAAGTGAGATGTTAGTATATTATATGGTTGGCTCTCAGGTCACTGTCCCAAGTAGGGAAGCATCTTCTGCGCATTCAATACCGTCACCCTTCTATATTTAACGTTAATCTCTTATATTCCCAATCAATTACATAAAATATTAAATTCTTTATTCCAATGCATTGCAACTCCAAGCGAAATGTACTGTCTACAACGTTATATATGGTCTACAAACTCAGCAGGCCTGATTCATTTCATGCATCATGATTGCATTCTGCTGATTGACGTTTGGCTAGTAAATTAATTCAATGTGACCACGGATTATATCTAATAAGCTCAAGCTTACATATAATAACATATGTATCTGTACTCTACTAGAATCACCATTTGGATATTTATACTTTATTTTGCCTTAGTAGAGATAACATAATATTCTCTCACATTTATTTTTTAATTTTTCTAAAAGAAATAAAGATAAGTTTTATAACATATGACTCCTTGATAGCATACCAAGAAAGTGTTAGTTAATCGTTATCTCATTCCATTACATTCTCCATAATTAATTTTTCATTATATTACCACTTGCAAATTGAGGAACCAATCAGGCCATCAATAATATAAAAAATGGAGTATAGTCTAACCTTTTTTCATGTTCAGATAATGAGCGTTATATAACAGATAGCTTGCCGCACCATCACAAGTGTGTTTAAGAAGGGATTCATAGCCTTGCAGATATTCAATGGCTAAAGGCACTGTCCTAAAAATTTCCGCAAAAGAGACGCGGATATCAGAAAGTATAAGAGGAGAAGCGTTGTCAAGTTACAAATTTGTGAGAATGTCCACTACAAGAAAATATGTCTGTGTGGTCGCACCCCAAATGTCGCGTCATAAGGAAATGCAACATAGAGAAGAATAATATTGCAGTTTTTCGCCCACAACATACTATATAATACATATTTTTAAAAAAACAAATGTCACGCCCACCAGAAGTGATATAATGTTTTTTTTTATTTGGTTAACATGCCGCGCCTGCTGGGATGACATGCATATTTAAATCAATGAAGACACCATGAGAATAATCTAGATCTATGTAAATTTTACAACACTCCTTCCCATAAACTTTTTCCAACTTCTCCACTTTCATTCTTCCTCCTTCCCATATAACAAACTACTTTTCTTTTGCAGGTTGTTTGCTTAAACATTATAATTTTTTCCTCTACTATTTATTTCTCCTACCAATAATACAATTTATGATACCTATTTGTTTAAATATTATAATTCTAAGTATATTATTATTTCATCATATAATATCTCTTTCTTCATTATTTTATCCATCTACTTTTTCTCATTCAATAATTCTAAATTTTTTCTCTCTTATAACCAATAATATTTATAATATAATTAGGCGAAAAATTCTTAGAGTTTTTGTTGCACAAGCTGGTGCGACATAAGTTGCACGATTTTTTCTTAGAAAAAATTTTCAAAGATGTCACGCCACTATGGCGTGAAATAATTTTTAATGTGAAAATGTCGCAGTTTTTATTCAATTTATCACGGTTTTTAAAAACCACGACATATTGTTTCGTCTTGCATGTTTATATCGTGCAAAAGAAAACTACAATACACGTCGCTTATCTCGCAAAAAAACATGACATCCTTCACATAATTAGGCATGATGACTACGCGAACAATTTCTTGTAATGGTCATCCTAGGTTACAAAATGAAATTGATTGCCTCAAGTCACAATAAGAACTGAATGGTTAATGTTTTTTTAACTTATTTTTTATAAGCTTTTCACAAACCAAAATTTAAAGAACATATTGTGATCCTTTTTCACCTTCCGTATCCATCAAATATTTATAATTCAATAATTAGAATGTATTCATGTTATAAATTCTTATTTAAAATCTAAAACCATATTATTTTGTGTGTTTTGATATACTATTATTTTATTCTGTGTTTTTAACCTGTCCTTGGTTGTTTTTTAATTAGAGTTATATAATTTTATTGATTTATTTGAGGTTTTGGGTTGATCATCGAAGCTTTTGCTGGTTTAGTTAAATAATTAATCTGATATTGAGTACTTTCGTGCTTTGTAATGGAAAATACATAAATGTTTTAACTATATGGCATATTTAATTAATTTGATTACATTAATTGTGCTGGCTATGTTAGGAAAGTGTGTTTTTTTTCAAAAAAAAAAAAAATTCAATCATCTTCATTTGTTCCTTCTCATATCCCTAACTTAATTATTCTTAGAAGAGCAAAAACAGTGAGTTTGAGAAAAAGTTAACAAAAAATTAGAATTGAATCTTATATATTTAGGACTAAGATCAACTCTCCAAATGATTCTTATTTAGATCCTAAGCTAGGAAGTATAGTAGTTGTTGAGATGGGCGAGTACAAGATGTTAATTTATCATGGATTTTTTTAATTGAAATCGATCCAACCTTGGTAAACCAGTTTGTTATAACATTGATGAATAAATATATTTGCGATCTATTTCATAAAAGAATATTAACAATAATATCAGATTTACATCTCTTCGGCCCAGCCAGCAACAATATCAGATTTCAGTAGAAGGGAGAGACAAAAGCTCATAGCCCAGTTAATTACAAATCTAAAGGGCAAAACCTTAAAGTCCTATTAATGACAATACAATCTTGGACATAGATGCCACCCCGATCAAGCTCAATTATTTGCTCATATGCTCATTGAAATCAAATAAGAGCCTCAACTTGGCTTTTTTCTCCTTGTTTTCCTTTTTGCCAAATAAATTGATCTGAAAAGCCTAGTAGTCGCATGAAAATTGCACGTCCAACACAACCTATGCTCCCTGGCCTAGGCGATTGGCCTAATGAAGCTTATTGGACTTCACAATGCAAATCCAGGAAATGATGTATAGACGTGTTTTTTTTATTTTATGACTTCATGTTTTCGCTGGAAGGAAAATCTATGAAGCCTCTCTCCAATCAAGCAATCAGAACTGAAAGTGGACCCGCTTTTGGACCGGTCCAAAATAGCCATATGTCACAACATTGAAGCTAAAGTCTCGTGCCGCCAAAGATCCATATATTATCACTATCACAACTCTGCAATAATTGTAGCATGTCTTAATGCATTTAGATCACTCTGAACTCAGACACTTGGGACCCGTTTGGTTCAATTGCACAACCCCTTGGTAATGCAATGAACTTTGTTGCAATAGGGTGCAATGCAATAATGATTACCATCAATATGTTTGGTTGGTTATTTGCAAGAGGGAGAGAGAGAGATAAATAGAGAGATAGGGAGAGAGAAAGAGAGAGGGAGAGAGAGGGAGGGAGAGGGAGAGAGAGGGAGAGAAAGAGACAAAGGAGAAATATTGAGGGCAAGTAAGTGTCTTTTCACATTGTTCATTAAGGGTAAAATTGACATTTTATTATAGATGATAGGGGTGCAATGAAGATTCATAGGGGGGACCCCATGAAAACTCATTACCAAAAAATATGCAATCTTCATTACAATTGCAATCTTCTTTACCATCATTAAATCCAACCAAACATGACAAATGTGGTAATGCAATAAAGATTACCATTGCACGTGTGCAATGTAATCGAACCAAACGGGCTCTTAGTGTGTGCGGGTGTGTGAGTTGCAAGAGAGCAGAGACAAATTGAATTGGTTTCAAAAAAATGTAAACGTTACCTGCTAAAATCAAGATGCATCTAAAGGATTTACAAAATCGTTTACTTCATCAAATATATTTGGGCAGCCATCCCATGTCCCTCGTTCTCTGGCTTCCCAATACCCGCCCACATAACGAAATGTACCGTCTTCTTCTCTTTGGAACCATCTTGGTTTCCAGCCATTTTCTTGCATTTTCCTCGACTACACAACAGAAACAAGTGGATTATCAGCATGGTAATGATAGAGGGAAAATAGTTCATAGATGAGCAGCAGGACTTAAATAACCTACACATCCCTACCATAATAATAACAACGAACCATTCCATAGTGCAGCCTAAGTTTATTCATAGTGTCAACATATGTAAGGGAAAATCCCAGATAGGTGATAGTTGAATTTCAAAATTATTTTAGCTAGTTAAGTATCAGGATTAACTACTGAAGTATTGCATTTACTACTCAGAATCTCATTTTTGGAATTCGAAATTCAAAAATAAAATGTGACCAAAAGATGAATAGTCCGGAACATTGTAAAACGTGTAATATAAAGCTACAAGCTTAAAAGGAGAAAAATATAGACAAACACAAGCAGTTGGCAACAGACCATACATAGTTGTTTTTGGGACATTAAAGGGAAGAGGAACAAAAGGCCAAAATGGCTCTTGGTGAGTAGTAATAAGTAATAACCTAGTCACACTAATACAAGATAAGGACAAGAGCTGCCAAACATACCATTCTTTGCCTCATTTCCAACCTTAATTTCTCCGAGTTAGACTTCTCGTATTCCCCATTTTCTAAATACCGCTGATCTGGTCTGAGCCTGGAATCCGTGGGTGGGAGTTTCTCCTTTAACCCGTGATTAAATACTTAGGATCAGACAAAGCTATAATAAACAATTAGAAATTCATGGCAAGAAAATAGCAATGCACATCAAATACTGATCTAAGAACCTCACTACCTTGAGTCCGGGCGTAAGCTCATTCAATGTGATGGCAAAAGAGGTCATATTGTACCGTGTCAGGTTGGTGGGAGGCTCAGTCCTTTTCCACAACAGACACACATCTGATGAACTGGAATCTTTTGGCTTCACATTCACATCACCAATAATGAAAGACATGCTGTCATCCCACTTGCCAAATAATGAAGCAGCTTTTTTCCCTGAAACATCTTCAACGTATCCATGAACCTGATCAGCCATGAAATAGTTAAATGCATAGAGAACTCTGGTTTAAGAATGCAAAGCTAAAGTATAAATTGATGTTATTTATCAGTAGAATCCCTACCTGGTGGGGATTTCGGTCAAGAATTGACTGTTCTTTGAATTTGAGTTTGCAAGAGTATTGGCGGTTGCCACGTATCTCCATGCTTCCATGATGGTCACAGTATATTTTGCCAAGGATAAGGTTATAAATTGTAGTAGTGACCTAATAACAGCAATCAAAAGGCAAAAAAAATTATTATTACATGTACTTGCATGCTGCAGAAACAGTGTTATTCAGCAATGCACACCTTGCTCCACTGAAATATTTCACCATCATCAAATTCAAGGGTCAAAACTCCTATTGGATCAAGTTGAATAGACCTTCCCCAAAACTTTGAACGGATGTTACTATCACCCCAAAACTTCCATCCTCTACCTTCACAGTGGCAGGCAATGAGAGTTGGATGGTGACTGACCTATCATCATGAACAAAGAAACATCAAAATTATATTTTGTTGCACAAGTGTCATTATCAATAGTAGGTAGACAAAACCTGTGTCTTCCTCAGCCATAAATATTGATAATTTAATTACAAGGCACTAACCTTCTCCGAAAAGAAGCGAATTCCCTGCTCAGGATAATCAGCTTCATAAGTTTCCCCTAACAAAGGATTAAAGGGTTTACAATGGCGACCTTCAGATGATGCATATCCCGAAACTGCAAATGCAGCAACATTCAATGCCCGGAGCAGACTGTTTCCCTGCAAAAAAGAATTCCAATAAAGAAGTTTTGAATTCAGTAACATATGATGTTGTAACCTTTTGCATGCAATATCTATTCTTCCTTTAACCACAAAAACTTGAAAGTTATAATCACAGAAGAGAAAGACTTCAGATTTCCAAATGATTGGCACAAAAGTGCATCCCAAATGATATTTGGACTCACATCTGTTGGACTGAGAAAAAGCTAGTCTATAGTCATGTATCATAAAAAACTAGACATCATTCTCATTTCAGAGCAATTAATTGCACAAATATTTCAATATTTTCCAAGGCAGAAGTGAGAGTCTTATCTATCATAGTATCAAGATACAATTTATTTCAATATCTAAACCACAGAACTAAATATCACTAGGAAGAAAGTATGGTTTGTCTTCCCCTTCTCTCCCATTATGAAAGTAAAAGTAGAATTCATTCAATAATGAGTTATAATCCTGCTGTTGATTTCTTCAAAAGGACAAACTAGTCAACAGCCAGAGAGACCCTTCAAACTAGTTGTGAATTGAAATTTAATGAATATATTTCACTCTTAACAAGATGAAGCAATAAGAAACAAATCCAGTAATGAATTCACCAGATTAACAGTAAGACTGTATAGGCAACAAATGTTCCGAGTTACTTTTTTTAACCTTTTAACACTTCCAAGACAAAGAAATGGCACAATCTAGAGAGAGGTGGATATCTTACTGATTTTCCATGCTCATAGGCTCGATCCAAAAGATAAGAGTACTCCATGTCCTCACAACATTTCTGAAGAGATGATATAGGCTCATTAAAGTATACAGGAAGACAAACTCGAGTTAGATCCTTGCCAACATTGTCCTTGATTATTGACCAAAGGCTAACACCTTTCTCTTTCTCTACAGGATCAGGAAGCTTATTTCGTCTTGTTATCTGTAGATTCCTAGAATCATTGACTGATTTATCTGGCTGAGTTTTCTCCAAATCAATGCATTTTGAGAGAGATCCTCTGAGTTTATTTCCCTCATCCATATCTCTCTTAGACCCCCTTCTACCACCCGGTTCTGTAAAGTACTCAGTAGTATCATAAAATGAGGTCTCATCTTCATCTGAGGCTTCGTCCATATCCTGTTTCTCAATATCATCGGATGATTCAGTTGTACTGCACTCTGACAATAAAAAAATGTTTGGCAAAATTATGCTTTTAAGAAAATGTTTGGAGAAAATGGTAGAATATATGCTGACAGGATGAAATCATACATAACATTGAAAACAGATTTGATCAAATTAAACAAACACCAAGTCACTTCCATATTTACCGTAAGTTAAGCATTTCAAATCTAAAGATGAAATAGTGAATATGAACAATACAATATCAAAGGAGAAGACAAAAATAACTTGACACTGAATGCAGAATTTTTGAAAAGTCTTCATAGCTGAATGCACAAACAAGCTGGAACCTCAAGTCCACAAAGGAATTGCATTGCATAATATTGTAATACATTGGAGGAAGTCAGCAAATAAAATGTGTGAGCGGGGATCTACCAGCAACATTATTTCAACTAAAACATAAGCATTGAAACAAAAACATAGGCTATGTATTAGAGTATAATTAAACAGAAACATAGGTCTCCGCAATATTAAGAGTTTAAGAGAGTTGACATAAAAAATACATTCCAACAATATTTTTCCTGTTTAAGATAAGAGCATAGATCTCTATGATGGCTCTCAAACAAGACAGAATCCCTATATGTCAGATATATAAAGCAAAATCTACAGCATCTGTAAAGGGAAGCGGTAATGGTAAACAAAAAGATGATGGTATACCACTACATTTTTCGCGTGCTAGACAGGAAATCTCATGCTTCGTTAATTGATATTCACCATCATGGATACCAGAGGCTTCGGGTTCAATATTAGCTGCCTGTTTATGATCAACAAAAGTATTCAGTTTTGCAAGTGAAATGGAGAAAGAACTAGCAGATGCACATTTGGAAACCAAGCAAAGAAAAACAGGACACAAACGGTAATCAAATGTCAAGCAAGAAAGAAGAATAAACATGAAGAATTATGACAGAAGGTTATTGTAAATCATGATAAATTTTGAGGAGGCTAAGCAGAAAGCAGTTGATACATTAGCCAACATCACCATTAAAGTCTGATAAAAAACATCACTGTTAACTTGGCTCCCAAAAGACTGTAGGAAAAAAACATCATAGCATTAAAAAATGCATGATCACATCAAAATATAATATACGACATGCGCCCTGTATGTAAGCTTTTTTTCCTGAAATGCCACCTCTAGTTGCACCAACACTAGTTAATAGCTAATCTCATCATATGAGCTAGAGCCATGTTTCCTAAACATGTATTCATTTGACGGGATCAAAATTTTAATGTAATTACTAATTACTTGCATATAGAATGCCTCTAATGGGAGATACACTAAAGATATTCTGCTCCAGAGAAACATTCAAATTGGTTGCTTAGGTTCAAAAATACAAAATGTTTTTGTTTGCACGCGATACTTTTGTCAATGACAAGAAACTGTGCTCAAAGTACGGAACCAATATGTCAAAAACACCATCATGGACAAGAGAAAAAATAAAAATAATTAGATAGAGAAGAAGTTGATCATATGAACAGCAAAGAAAAAAACTTTCACAAACAAGGTCTTGTCAAGCTGAGTCACAACTTATCCATCCATGGTGGCACCCACGAAAAAAAAAACAAATCTTTTCAACACACTTCAAGTCATAATAATGTTGCACAACTCATAATTCAAACAAACCCCGATTATGAAGCAATAGAGAAAGCATTGAATAACCCACCTCCAACTGCCTAATAGTATCAAGCAAATTGGACCGTTCTTCACAAAGAATCTGAAGTTGGCCTTGTAACTCTGAGAACTCAGAGAGCATGATTTGTTCACAATCCTTCACAAGAGTCTCAGTGGTTCCTTCTTCAAGCAAGCGTTTTTTAAGCCTATCAGTTGATATAGATATGTCTTTGGGCACAAGAGAGAGGTTATCATTAATTGGTCTAAGTGGATAAAGGCCACGTGTTGAGACTAAAGCTTGCATCCATGCCACTCTATCTCTCCTTGAAACAGTTCTGAGATGAAGAGTCTTTGTTGCTGTGAATATATAGAAGCGGCGATCATCTGACTTGCTCTCTCTAAATGATGATATCTGATCATAAGTCACATAACATAACAGTGTTCATTAATATCAACGAAGGATAGAACTGTGTATTAAGAAAGTGGACAGAATAAGTATCTGACTCCTGGGAATCTTTTTTTGGAAAAAAAAATTAGATTTCTAATGTGGGAAAGTCATAATCACTATCAAAGTGATAATTTATTAGGTGAACCCCACTAAAATTGAAGTAGTTATCCCTGCCAGCAAATTACTTACTACAATAGTATTAATGATTCAACGTGTGTTTGGCCCAAGAAAAAATGCATTGAACACAAGAGTGCGATAGTTTAAGTATAAGCCGATGGAAATCAATAATTTACATTTGTTAAATGGGAGAAAAGAGTGAAAAGTTCAACAAAGACAAATATTTTAGAGAAAATCACAGCCAAGTCTGAAATAAGGTAATTAATTCACGAGACTTGATTGTAATTAATTCAGTTACCTGTGATTTGGTTGTAATTTTTCCAATATTTTATCTTCCATTTAAGTAAAATTTTTACATTAAATTAAGTGATGTGATTTGGTCAAATTTGATTGAACAATCATGAACGACGTACTACACGTCTACACCTATATATTCAAGAATTCCTCACCTATAAAATCATAAGATCTATCGATGTGTGTTTGTAATTATATATAACAAGATGACATTTTTTTTAACTGAATATAACTAGATACCATCAACATCCAAAAGATTAACTATTTGTATAATAATGATACATAATAATGCAGTTGCTTTACAACAACACGACTTAAGCGCGAAAAAATCACTTGACAGACGCGATTAATCAACTCCAGAATTCATGATAACGAAATTTATGATCAAATTGGGCGCAAATAACCTGTCCCACAACATATTAATGTAGAACAAATTATACCCTACTTTTGTTTGATATAAAAAAATTATACCCTATTTTAATTCCTGCACAAAAAATGGACCAGTCTAGGAAAGAATAACAATTGTAATTTGATTGAAATGCATACTAATTAATTAGATTATAATTGAATTAGAATAATATGTGGACAGTTAGGCTAAAGCACCATCCACCCAAATATTGTGATCACTTTTAAAGTCAAAAAGGTTTCAACCACAACATATATATGAGTATGTTTACTTACTCTTGCCCCCACACTTTCATTCTCAGCTTCCGCGCCACTAATTATGGCCCCTAACCTAACAAAGAGTACTTACTGAAGCCAAACTAATGCTACTACGGTACTACCTACTTTGCCTTTTTTTTAAAAAAAATTAAATATATAAAAGTAATCATATTAAAATGTCTATAATTATATTTTCAAAAACTAATTCATTAACTTATAAACTAAACTATCATATGATGCAATTACATGTAAAGTGTGTTGAAATTAGGTGGTTTATTTGATTTTCTTAATCTTAAATCTTGAAGGAAGTCATACTGATGGTATATCTTAGACGGAATATTTCATATTTGATCACCCCCAACAACCAAAAATACAAAAAAACAAAAAAGGAAGAGGGAAAAGAAAGGAAGAAACCGATCATTGCACTGTTACTTGTTTTCTACGCTGTAACGGCTAAAACGGATCGAGACACTTTCTGTTTCATTTCATCAATATTCAAATCAGCTACAGTCAAAATCTCTAGGACAAAGCATCCAAACGCAATTTTGGGCTGATGAAAAGGAAAAAAAACACCAAAATCAACCGAGAAAACAGTAGATTGGGTTGAATTTATAGGACTATAGAAGATTAAACCAAGAAAAAAAATTTCTAGAATGGGAAAAAACGAAAAAAGCTAATTTAAGATCTGAAATCAGTGGAAGAAAAAAGAAATGAAGTGACCGTAAGTTAATGATGGTGGGCTACAATGTAGGCTATCCTGACCCCTCACTCACCTGTTGATGTGACCCACTAGCCTTTAACAACCAGTTAAAATTCAGTAAAAAATTTGACCCATAAATAAATAAATAAATAAATTCCAATTTCACAAATTACAACACACACCACACACAAAAAAACACAACAGTAGAAACCTAAATCCATCAGATAAACACATAATCTCCCAGACATAAACAAAAAAAAAAAACACAACAGATCAAACAATTGAATAGTCAAATATTATTATTATTATTGTTATTACCTTGAGGTGAACTACGGGGGAGGGAGTTTTATTAATGTACTTTCGTCTAAGGTTACTCTCGCTGTTCAACCTGGAGAGTCTATGAGTGGAAACATCACCGATTAATCTGACGTCATCAGAGGGAGAGAGAAGATTAAGATTTTCTGGGCGTCGGATCTTAGCATAAGAGAGAACACCGTTTTTCAAGAGGAACCATCGAGATCTCCAGCCTTTACCATAATTAGTCCACTTATAGAGAATGCCAGCCACTGTGGTACTACCCTCCGATCCACCACTTGTGTTATTGGCTTCAGATCCAGATGCTTCCAAACTCGCTGGCAGGCTTTTGGTCCTAGGAAGATACATATCTGGTGATTGGTTTCCTATGCTGGGGCTCTCTAATGAGATGCAGCATAGTGGATGCATTTCCTTCACCCGCATTTTTAATAATACTTAGTACGAATTTCTATGGATTGGAAAGTCAATGCTCAATGGAAACAACAAGTGCATTCAAAATGGCTTCAATGTGGGAAAAAGATGGAAGGTTTAATTGATGAAATGAGAGAAGAGTGTGAACACGGGAAGGAGGAGCTAGGGGGGATTATTGAAGAAGCTTAGGAGATTATTGGTATGGCTTGTGGGAATAAAATTACATATTTAATGATATGTGGGTGAGTATTATATAGGAGGTTGGGAAGAGGAGGAGGGGTAATAAAGGCAATGGCAGAATGGTAAATAAAGGGAGTTTGGAGAATAGAACAGGTTTACAGCTTCTTCTTCTCTCACTTTTTGCCTTTTTCAACTTTTCAATTTGGTTGGAGTTAAGAGCATACCAATGTTGTAAAAGCTGTATCGGAAGGCTAGCCGGAAAAGACTACAGGTCATGGTTCAACATGGTCTAACCGCTCAAACCGATGGTTGAACCGGATAACCGTTGAGGCGAAATGTGCAGCGATCGACGGTTGGACAGGACCGGTCCGGTCCGGTCCAACCGTCTGGTCCGGTCCGGTTCTGACAACACTTAATCATACTACGACGAGAAAGAGAAGAGGAAAGTAAAGTATGTAGACCAAGGATTCTCTAGCTATATCAGCCATCAAAACACACTTTTTTTTAAAAAAATTTATCTAGTATTTTGGATCTAACTCATTTTAACCCGGAGGATTTATCGGGGTCCAAATTAATCTGGATTGAGTCAGGCAGGAACACAAGGACAACAAAGCTCTACCACCAAGTATTTAAAACTATTGTATTCTCATAGCCTGAATTTGAGACCTCTGATTAAACTGGTACAACCTCTGACATCAGAATCAAGTGTTTGGTGGTTAAACTAGCCAATAGGTTGTACAAGCTTAACCAAGTTTACAAAAAAGTCAAAACACACTTATTAATAAAACATATGAAAGTTTGTTGGCTGTGTAAAGTTAGAGTTTTTTTTTCATTATTATCTATATTTATTATGATAGTATCAAGAGAAAAATAGAAATACATAAATATTAATAAATATGAAAGAGATTTATTGATAAAATAGGAAAAAATGCATTAATTGAAGAGATGATGTGAGCTTAATTCTTACATTTTGGAGCAAGACTATTTAAATTTTTGGATTTTTATATTAAAGGAAAAGAATGAATTTATCTGTAAAATATTGTAAGAGTACAGGCTCTGGCAAGGCGAGTTCGAAGTTTGAACAAACACTTCATTCACGGTTGATTCCACAGTATTGAAGCTGACGTGGAGGAGTTGAGAACCTATGGCATTTGGTACAGGGGAGATTTTCACTTAACAGATGGCTGCCTTTATTCCACATAAATATTAAGGCCATTTTTGGTTCTTTGAAAATGCCACTATGAAAATCGGAAATACCACGACAAAAGACATGGGATATGTCGACGGACGGATTTCACTATTTTCCGGCGTTTATAAACGCCGGAATGACTCTACAGCGTTTATCGCAAACGCAGGCAAATTAAGCGTCGCAAAGTTCCGTTCCTGCGTTTATAAAACCGCTGGAAAGATTTCGAAAACGCGGAAACGCGCACCGGTGACACTTGCTGGCGCTTAGAAACGCGGGAAAAAGCGTATATTATATTATTTTATTCATATTGTGCCTGCGTTTTGGAACGCGGCTACGTGTATATTATTTTAATATTTCTTTGCCGGCGTTTTTAAACGCCGGCATGTTATTCTTCGCATTAAAAAAATGCATTAATTTTAACCATTATAAATAATGGTTAAAATTAATGCGAGAAAAAGAAATGAGAAATAACCAAATAAAAATATTGTAATATAAAATCAATCCGTTTTTTATTATAATAAATCCGAATTTTATATATTAACAAAACCAAAAAACTATTCCAAAATAAAAAGTCTGTTTCTATAGATAAATATAGTTACTAACAGTTTATTATTAAAAAATATAATTAAAAAACAGTTCCATTATCAAGTCAAAAAATTAAAATTTGAATAACAAAAACAAAAAATAAAAATAATAATAAAGGGGTGTAAAACTAAAAAGAAAAATAAAACATAATGAAAAAATGGAAATATGATCAAAATGTGAAAAAATAAATAAGGAAAACTAAAACATTAAAAAAATGCTTTATTTTTGAAAATTGTAAACAAAAGAGAGGAAAACAAGTAGAGAGAAAGAAGAAGAGAGAAGATGGAAGAGACAAGAGGGAAGAGGCGAGTATAGAGTGAGGGAAGGCCAATATTTATAGGTGAAATTCGCTGTTTAGCGGCGTTTGTAAACGCAGCTACGATATTACTTTTTTAAAAAATAGGAACGTTGGGGCGTTTGTGACCGCGGACATGTTTTTATAGTTTAAAAAATTTGAAATCTTTTGCGCGCTTCGAACCGCAGGTAAGTTGACGGGGAACAAAATGAAAAATAGTGCCACATACTGGCGCTTACAAACGCCAGTACGTGTGCTGGAAAATAAAAAATTAAAAAAAAAAAAAATTTCTTCCTGCGTGGCGGATTTTGCTGCGCCGCTTTCCTGCGTTGGGGAACAACCGCCGGAACGCGAAACACTTTCCAGCGGTTTTTTTAAAAACGCAGCAACGTGGACGCTGGCGAGACGCGAATTTTTTGTAGTGTACTATGAAAATCGGAAATCTGGATTTTACACCAGCCGTGGATATTTAATTTGGATTAGTGAGACAATCGCAAAAATATTTTTATAAAAAAAAGAATATTGCAACAATAATTGAAACTAATCTAACATAATATTCTCTTCAGTCTTAAATATAAGAATTAATTGACATTTTTTAAATGAAAGAAACAAAATATCTTAGTTAATTTTGACGTATTTTATATTTTTAAAATTACCCATTAGTCTATAGGATAAATAAACTAATTTACAGAAAAAATCGGGTAGTAAATTTATAAGTGACTTATTTTGGTTTCTTTGATTTTTTTTAAAAAGTCAATTAAATCTTATACTTAGAATAAGTGTATTGATTGTTTATAGTGACACTCAATCTTACATAGTATATTCTTTTAGCATAGATCAATAGACTAGCTAGAGATATCCATACAGACTTTTCCAGGAATACATATAGGTGGAATGTAATTAGCTCACAACAATATGTTTCCTAATGAGTTGAATGACTAATATTATTTTTGTAATTCATTACAGTGACTTTTCTGCAAACTTTTTATAAATAGAAATTTTTGCCATCCGAATCTTAAATATTCATCAACGAGAAAAATCTGAGTTTCAGAAATATTTTTACGTTATTTATTAAGAACACTATCAAACCCGCTGGAAAACATTTTGATAGTGTTATTGTTCTGAAAAACACCATTAATCTAATATTTAAATAAGTGATCACAATGAAATTAAAGAAGAACATGTCTTCTAGCAAGTTTGATAGTTTTCTTACTACATAACGTAAAAATTATCAATTTCACTCCATAAGTTTTTTAAAACTTCCAAGGCAACGTTGCATTCCAAAAAACCTCAAGGGCAAAATAGCTATCTTCGATAAAAAAATTCTAAGGCAAAAATCGGTCTATCTTCATCCCGGCGTGTACCTTGATGTTTGGTATCCATTAATGGCTCAGTTAATTAATAAGGGCAGTTTGATACATTTTTCGTGCTTATACACTTAACTAATACTACTTCTAAAGCAAAGTACAGTATATTTAACCCAATGACTATCAAGAAGGTAGTATAATATACTACCTCCGGTCCTAAATATAGGACCTAATTGACTTTTTTTGGAGAGATTAAGATTGCGAAATAGGTTATTAAATGATGACATATTTGATATATTTTTAGTTTATCCATTAGTTTATAGGTAAAATAAACTAGTTTAAGGGAAAAAATTAGATAAATCAATTTATAATTAACCTATTTTGCTTTTTAAGGATTTTTTAGAAAAAATCAATTATATCTTATATTTAGGACCGGAGGGAGTATAATCTACTAATACACACACTGTGCCTGATGTTTTAATTAGTTGAGGGTGATGAGATTGTGAGGAAAACAGTAGAGACTGAAAGCTATAAATAGATCGAGTGAAAGCTACTTAAGGTAATTCCATATATAGTTTCAAGTAAGAAACATTAATATACATACTACTATTAGTAAGCTAGGATGGGCTATAATTAATAAATTATACTTGCTGCTTTGAAATCAATTAGTTTGTCTCTTAAAGGTTTTATCGGGAATTTTTATTGCTTACTCAATCATTAGCGTATAATAAAATAAACTGATTAATTAAACACGATATATGTGGAGAACTTTACTTTTTAAAGTGTTTCCAGGCAAGCACGGAATATTCATGAAATTATGCTAAAAAAGGGTGGCACAACATGATAAAATAAAAGGCAAATATATTGTGCTGTGATGTTAAAAGGCAAATTAAAAGTAGTGAGTATAACTCTGAAGGTTTAAACTCTTTCAAACGTTGGCTTCAAAAGAAAACACAAGTACAGGAGAAAACGACAATTAGTAATGAAATTATGGGAATTAAAAAGTATTCTACTTTTGCTTAAACAAACAAGTGTGTGAATATATATACACAAATCTGAGTGAGCAATAGCCGATTATATCTTATATTAATAATGCAAGTGACATTATATAAGAAGAATAGAGAGAGGGACAAAAGGCAGGGGAGGACCCAGAGAGTTTCAAAATTTTTTTAATCAAGGATGGGGAGAAACAAAACAAATAAAAAGCACTGAGTCCTAAAAATAACAATGTCATGTCTTTGTGAGACCAAAACTATCTACTTATCTCTAACCCATGTGTCTGTATTAAGAGCGTGTGCTAATGCCCAGGCCATTACCATGTGTTTGGTCCCACCCGTTTTGCTCTCGATCTCTAGATATACTTAGTCCCAATCACAAGTCTCTTCTTACCACTTAATTAACCTCTCCCACATGCTCCATCATATTGCCAACCACACTAGCATATATTTCCCAAATCAGCAATCTTGTAATCCACCAAGCAATATAACACTGTTATTATGCATGAGTCTACTTTAACTAGTCTTTATTCGAGGTATGTATTAAATTATTAAGGGTTTCTTTTTTACATTTTATAGGGGCAAAAAGTCACAGCCACATAAATTGATCCTAAAATTGACTTGAATTCCTTTCACCTAGAGCTGCATAAGCGGGCCGGTGGACCACCGAGAATAGGTTCAAGGCCAACCTAGCCCTAGAAAATGGCTCAAAACCATGACAAATATGGCGAAAACAAATCAAACCTCTAGGCGGGGCGGGACACAATAATAGAAAGACATGTATTAGGAGTTAGGATCGGACTAGCTAGTGGCCATACCCCGGCCAAATTATATTTTATAAAAAAATGTTGTACTTTTCTTTATTTAAAAATACACTATATGATAATTTAATACTTTCTATGTTGTATAAAATATATGACTAATTTATTTTATTTTTCATTTATTTCATTATTTTTCTTAATTTTTTTTATGATTAAAAAAATTCATGACCAACATGATGTGCTATGTGGTTCGGAGGACATGTTGTGCTCGATCTTAGTCTCGACCTAAATAGGGTTAAGCAGGGTTTTGTGGCAAAAACGCTAACAGGAAGATTTTTAGGAAAAGATTTCGGGCATGTGCCTAATTCAACTTGGTTCAATTTTTGTGCAGCCCTATACCTCTAGGCCTATATAAAAAATAATAATAATTATTATGTTGAAAAAACTCATTAAATATTTTGACTAGTCTAATGAGTTTAACAAGCTCTAATAAGATGGAACAAACAGATTTAAATTTAGGCCATCATATGTAAAGATGAAAGAAGTAGTAAGGAAAAATATTTTTTGGGGAAGTTGGACTGTAAATAAAAACATGGTGGTATATATAAAATCCTTTGAACCAATCCATGCTTGTATTCTTGGCTGTGGCAACAAAAGAAATCTAACATATAAGTTAAAATAAAAATAAATTGTAAGTATCAAATTTAATTTATTTTAAACTGTCTTTATTTTTGAACGAGGAACATATATAAAGTAATGATAAAAATGGATTATGTATAATGTAACAAAGAAATTCACAAATGAGCAACGTGGGTAGAAATGCTTTTATTGTAATATTATAAAAAGGGACAAATAAATTGAAAGAAATTCTCCATAGTTACAGGGGGGGGAGTTCAAATTGGGGGTGTTAATACTACCTCATGTCCTAAATATAGGACCTAGTTGACTTTTTTTTTAGAGATTAAGGTTGCGAAATAGGTTATTAATAAATGATGACATATTTGATATATTTTTAGATTATCCATTAGTTTATAGGTAAAATAAACTAGTTTAAGGGAAAAAATTAGGTAAATCAATTTATAATTAACTTATTTTGCTTTTTTAAGGATTTTTTAGAAAAATCAATTAGGTCTTATATTTAGGACCGGAGGGAGTATTATTTTTGATAAGGCTGCCTCTGATGACCAAATTACGTTTAATATTTTACTAGCTAGTAATGCTCAATAACACGATAAAACAATTTTCTCGTATTAAATATAACTAAATATTTTTTAGTAGTATGAGCATATTGAAATTAGGACTCATTTCTACCAAGAAAATACTTTTACGGTGAAGTTTAATTAAAAATTTATTTCGTACAGTAGATGATACTTTTAGGGTGAAGTAGACTTATAAACAAGTAAAAGAGTGATATTACGACTGAGAAAATAAATTGGTGGTTATTATCAAAAAAAAGAAAATTGGTGGTAGATGGATCGTGGGTGTTAACTCTATAAAGTACTAATACTCATATTTGGTTCTTTAAGTTGAAGGCTGCTTGGCACTGATTGACATGAGTTTTATACTACTCATAACATGACTGCTTTTAGATTAATGTGTTTTGTTGCTTTTTGTTTATTTTGTAATGAAAGCCTTTTTTTAACTTGATGGGATCTGGGATCCCACATGTTCATGTGTTAAAAGGAGTGGAGAACGCCTTGACACAAGGCTTATATACTGCTCTGATGTCACCTGTGTGTGTGTGTGTTCTATTTTCATTATTTTAAGCTCCCTCTCAAGTTTTGGCATCTATTCATCTAATCTTTCTTTTTTCTTTTGTTTTTTCTTTCCCTTCTTTTGGGGACAAGTAATATAATCTTATCTTAGTTCTTTATTTTTTTGGCCAATCTTATCTTAGTTCTACATTATTATGGCAACACTGCATCACATATGACATTACAAATAAATCACATCATGTCAAGCTGATGTGTACATGATTTTTTAAGGATAACCCCAAAAAAGATACTCATATGTCATGAACAACCTTAAATATCTTGGGAGTGGGAAAATATCTCTCTTCCTATCAAACTTTTGATTCTCTTTAGTTTTTGCTCTTGCGATCATTTTTCTTGGACTGATGCAAAATAGATTTGGTGGTAGAGGTGATTGTGGGCAAGGAATTGCGTCTTCGATTCGACTTTGTTGTCATGCACCGTAGAAAATTAATGGATTTTCTGCAGCCATAAATTAGTATAAGGGGAGCGCAAATATTAAGTGGGTACATGAGTGAATGATTTGATGTTAATAGACTCCATTACACTAAAAACTAACAAAGAAAAGATCACTATATATATTTGATCGAATTGTATAGCCATATGCGTGTGGGTACGTATTCTCAAGGTAGTCGGCAAAACCCATAGATCTTTTTACAAACTTCACTATTATGGGGTCCCATCTCGATTCGATCATGTGTGTGTGTGTGTTTTTCACTTAATAGGAATCTTTCTGGAATTAAATAATAGTCAAGTCTATTGTTTTATCTCCGTGTATTGGAAAAAAGAATCTAATTCTTGAATCAAAGACTGTGTTTCGATTGTATTATAAATTAATTTTTCATCTAATAAGAACTAACAATTCCTTATTCTCATCCTTGTGTCTCGGCTTTCATGCCATATGTAATTAAAAGACTATATATATATAAGAAATGACACTAGTTTCTATACTAAGCATAAAGTTTATTGGAAAATGATAATCAAATTTAGACTTCAATTTTATATTTGATTTTTATGATCCACATTTAATTTTTTAAAATCTTTTTTTTTTAAAAGAGATTTTCGTAGACTTGATAGAAGAAAGATAATCTATTAATTATTATAAAAAAAAGATAATCTATTAATTATATTCTTTTCCAAAACTAATTATTAAATAAAAACATATTCTTACAAATAACTATATTTAAACTGTTCATATTAAAATTGGATGGTCCAATATTGTAAACGAAAAAAATGGATGGTCCAAATCTGATTAAGCAACTTCCAGCATTTATGCTCGGTATAGAAAATAATTCCACAAGAAATTGTTATGTAGCTCATTTTCAACTAACGGAGGAGTATGTGGGAATTATTATTATTATTAGTATTAGTATTATTATTTAGTTAGTTAATTATAATGTGGGTGTCCCTTGGATGTCGTGGGTAGGTCTTACTTTTAGGAATCGGGTACATCAAAGTGAATAGCAGCAAGCTTTTGTAGGTGAAGCTGGAGGCAGCAATATGTGGAGCATCATTTCCAAGCTATATGGGATGGTGTAATCTTCATATTTTTTATTACTTACTACTATTTAAGAGAGGATCGATGACGGATACCATTGTGTATCATATAATGTTGGACGACGAAGCAATCAAGTAATGAGGTTCTATTTTAACTTACATAAATATTTTAATTTATGACTGATAAACTCCATAATTTCACATATTTCAATTCACATTTACCTTGGATTGTACATGATTTTTGAGGATATACAAGTAGAAATATACACAATTTGAGGTGAAATGAACAATACATGAAAAATCATACTTTTGTGAAATTTGGAGTTGAATTGTATATTTTTAGATGTAAGAACTCATCAACCCTTTTTCTATTTCATATAGGAAGAGGTGGTCAAGTCTTGAAAGGAAGAAAGATTCAAGGAGGAAGCTCAAATGAATCAAAAAGAAAAGGAAAACAGTTTGGGGCCAGAGGGGCGCCTATCAGATGTCAGATTTCTGTTCTTGAGCCCCAGGCGCGCCCCGGGGCTCCACCAGGGCCCCATCCTGAAGCCATGCATTTTGACTATCTAGTATAAAAGAGCATTTTTAGAGTTTTAATGAGAGGGGGCCTCCATACACTGGAGAGGACGAAAAATACACACTTGTTGGGCACTTTTGGGAGTCTTGAAGAGCTTGAAGAACCTTGAGATTTCTTGGGATTCAAGTGGGGAAGCTTAGAGAGATTTGAACATCCTTCATTTGTGGTTGTATTTTGTTCCCTCTTCTTCATCTCTCTTCAATGAACTCTTTTATAGTTTTAGGGTTTGTTTTATTTACATTTATGTGTAACTAAAACCCTAATCTAGGGTTGCTATGAACCTATTTATGAATTGAACCATCTACTCTACTCTCTCTTTCTTTAAGTAGTTAATGAAGTATATGTGTAGTTTTTATCTTGCTCTCTATTTGTTTTAAGTGCTTGATCACCACTTAATTAGTTAAATGGAATATGACTTGGAAAAGTGTATTTTGTTTTAGAACATGGATAAAAACATGTTGGACTTGAAGTTTACGGTTTTAAATGGATGGTTTGTTGATAACATAGAGATATAGTTATTGACTTAACATAGTCATAATTAGGGTGGTTGAGGAAAAGAGCTAGCATTTATTGTGACAAGAGATTGTGCAATAAATGCTAGCATAAATTTGATCTTGACTTGGGAAAGCTTTTCCAAATGATTTTGAACCTAGACTTGCACATATTTTCATTTAATCACTTAAAAAGGAGAGGGAAACCTTAGTTCATGAAGTAAATAGGGGATTAACAACCCTAGGCCTTAATTATCATTGTTAACTCGTGTTTGGAACTCCAACTCTCTTTGTATTTGAATTTAAAACTTTTTTCTTACTTGAACAACAAACTCTCAATATGTTTTTACTTAAGACAATTAATGATATAATTAGCGTTAATCACGTTGTTTAAACTACAATCTCCGTGAAACGACAACCCTCTACTATACTACTTTTGACGACCCGTATGCTTACGGAAGCGCACCAAATCCGCGTTAAGTCAATGACATAATGTTGGACGAAGCAATCAAGTAATGAGGTTCTTTTTTCACTTATTACATAAACATTTTAATTCATGAGATTATAATGGGATTAAGCTCATAAGCTCTCATTTATAATGAGAGCTTTTTGAATATTACTAAGCCACCAAATCATTAACAATCAAGTAATGATGAATGGATTTTCGTCCAAAAAAAGTGAAGATGCATGAATGAATTTAGTATTGGGGTTTGATCCGCCTCCAGCAATTTAATTTTACGAGAAGGTACTATAAATCACAGTCCTGTATCTAACAGAAAAAATCACAGTCTTGTAATCATATTCACAATAATGTAAAAGATCAATGTTGGGAAAAGCTATATTTTTATTTAGTTAGATTTAATAATAGTCGAATTTAATATAATAGTGTTGCTAATAAATATAGTTACATAGAATTTGATATAACAATTTAATCCATCACGATAAATTATTATAACTTGATATAATTTATTATCATGTCAATATAATATTTGAAAATAACTACACGTATTTAATTAATTATGTAACATCAGTCAAGCAGGAAAATTTTATAAAAATTAAAAAACGTAATTAAAAAATTGGCCAATTTACTTTCCTGAACCATTTTCTTCTATTCCTGGCTAAATATATATTTCCAAAACATATACGTTTGATTAATTTTTTAAATGATAAATGAGACCCACAATTCTGGATATTTCTTTTTACGGTGACTCAGGTTAATATCTTTCTAAATAATAAAAATTCAAAAACATTTCCTGCAGGCAAGCTTTTATATACTGTGTAAGCTTAAGACAGGTAGGCATACGGATGAATATATTTTTCTTCTTAAACTGTTCTTTTCACGTCAACTGTTTTAACTTTTAATCTTAATCACGCTGTTTTCTCTCCCATTTTAGGTGAACTAAGTTTACATATGCATTATAGTTGGGAAAGATCGTTGATAATTAATTAGTGCTTGATTGGATCACGATCAGACATAAAATTCATATCACAGTTCATTGCAAAAAGACTTAAAATAGCCAATACAAACAAGCATAAGCTTCCCGTTAGTCCTTTTTCTCTTCAATAAAAAAGCTAATGAAAAAGTATATATATAAAAAAAGCGTAATGCTCTCTCTCATACACTATTGCATCTAATTTAAAAGTATATATCCCTCTTACTCTCTTCCTACCTAACTAATAACAATACATTCATAATAATGCTCATCATGAGATATAATTCTTCCACGCATATATGAAAGACACCATATATGTGTTAAAACATAAACAGTGGGGTGGGGCAAATAGACGTACGACTTAAATGCATGACATGGCCGGTCTCAAAACACTACATAATAATCTATGTAAGTTCATTTTACTAGTAGTCAGAATCTGGGGGAGATGAGTTGTATATGCATATTAAGACGAGAAGGGAAATAGATTATGAAAGGAATGGCAACGAAATAGCGTCAAATCCGCGTTCTTCAAGTGCTAAACAAAGAACAACGTAACCAAATTGCCGTCCACGGGAAGAATATGATTACCACCAAACTTCCAGATAGGAAACAACTCATTGAAGCAGTAACACCTGGTCCCATCCCACACCTTCTCCTGTCCAAACACAAATTTCTTCTCTTCTTATCCTTATAGCGCGTCTAAACTAGCACCACATGTGCCTCACCATACCATAAACACTCACCATTATTCTTAACTAGGAAACACGTTTTCCTGTTAAGGACTCTTCCATTGTATGTATGTATGTATGTCCCAAGGCTTCTTGAACCTATAATAAGATCCGACCTAATTCATCCTCCACAATCCATTCCTAGTTGAGTGTCATTTGGCAATTCATTGCCCATATAGAATGCCCTGTCACTTTCAGTCAATATCTTGTCAATTGAAGGATTGAGATGGTGATTAGGTGGCTTGATGATGACCAATGATATATATAGCGGGAAATTTGAGCTTGTTTGGATTTTCTTCTGAAGAGTATGTTCATACAAATTTGAGCTTGTTTGGATTTTCTTCTGAAGAGTATGTTCATACAAGCCGAGACTAATAATCTCATCTCATATATTTTATCTGAAACAGTAGAATCAGGATTTAAGGTCAGGATAATGCTTATAAGGGCAATCTAAACAGGCGCATGATTTAGTTTGGGATGATGTGGGGGCAGAAGCAAGGTGAGCACACATGTGGTTGCATGAGTGAGGTGATTCATATAATTGCAACTTTTGTGAGTGTACCTGCCACGAAGTTGTCAAACAAGGGAGCAAGTTTGTACATATGAGCATGTGGGTCATACAATGGTCCTTTCTTTCTTGCCCACTACCATCATCACGTGATGCAAGTGGCCACACACACGGTCTCTCCCTAATTTTGAGCATTTGGCGGTATATGCCAAATATATGTGTCCATAGACTAGGCTCGAGGCCTACCAACGACACCAATTCTTTGTCATTAGTGTCACATAATTGATGTTTTTTCATGACATGAAGGCACGTATTACAGCAATTACTCTACATTCCTCATCGCGTTTGCACTATTATTGCAGGGAATTATCAATGAGAGCATACTCCGTGATTGTAAATACAAAAATTACGGAGAGCGATGATGATGAGAAGTGGGGTAAAGAGACAGAGGAGGAAAAAAGATACCCTCCTAGTATGGTTTCAAAATAGTTGCAGAAGGTGTCAGTGCTATAACTCTCCTCAATTCCTCTCTTCCCAGGCCCCCCGAATCAGGCAGGCACTGAGGAAACTTTGTGCATGGCTATTGGCTAACCTAGAAATACATCTAAAATCCAAGCAGAAACGCCTTCATCATCCCAATTAGGATGAGTGGTCCTCCTGATCCTGAGAGAGTCAGAACCTGAGTTCATGAACAAAGGTCCAACTGTCCAAATGTCTCAGGTCATTTTTTAAAATACCTGAAAAATCTCAAACTATTTTGTACCATACTCAGAAAAGGCCTTAACACTTGGCATCACTTTCTAGGGCTGCAGTCACAATTTACAAGCCCACTGTCTGACCTGTTCATCATTCATGTTCAGACTTCTCAGGCCAGACTCAGAGATTAGCCTTGACTGGTCTCCCAGAGACATTTTTTATTTTTTGGCAAGAACTGGCGCAACTTGTATGAAAATCCAACAGTGATAGTATATGAAAATATGGAAATTAGTAGATAGGCTATCGTAGGACCAACCGCCAAAGTGTAAAGCGAATATGTGTAGGAAATAAAAGTCAATGTGCAGATTGGATTTTCGACGTTCTTAACACCTGCTTGAATATTATATTCAACTGAAAATAGTACTAGTATTTAAACTAATTACTGATGAAGACCCCTCAATCCATTGCCCCGCAAGCCGAAAAGCATACAATTAATTATATGATTGGGCGTTTGCATCCATGATCCAACAGGAAGTCAGATTCCAACTAGTCTTTAGGCAAATGAAAATACAATGCATACACAAGGTTCAAGTAGTCCATCGTAGGCCCTTAATTATATGATTGAGTGTGTTTGGTTCAGCTTATGGAAAAATGACTTATTTTTAAGGTGGCTTATTTTTAAGTCAGTTGGAAAATAAGCTCTAAGTTGGCTTATTTTTATGTTTGGATGAACTTTGAAAAAAGTGGCTTATTTTCCCATTTGACTTATAAACATGTTTGGATGACTTTTTGTTTAAAAGGGACTTATTTTTAAGCTAGCTTATTTTTATGTCATATAGAAAAATAAGCTGGCTTATTTTCAGAAATAAGCTACCTTGTGTAGCTTATAAATAAGCTGGCTTATTTCAAATAAGCTGGGTGAAAAATAAGTCCAACCAAACATGAAAAAAAGCCACCCACTCAAAATAAGCTGGCTTATTCAAAATAAGCCAGCTTATTTTGAAAAATAAGCCCCAACCAAACACAACTCATATCAAGGCACGCAAATGCAATCTCAATCAACAGTTATCATTAGTGAGATTGAAAAGCTTTGAGGAACAAGATTGTTATGTTTAAAAGACGGATGAAGAAGCATCTTCCCAATGGAAATCCTTAGAATATACTTTGGTTATAGGATTCGACCCCCACCTGTCAACTCAATAAATCCGAAAACGACTTTTCTTGACTCTTTACCTCATGGTGTCTTCCACTTATCAATGGCCCAACCATCATGTTGCTGAAAAACTTGAACATCCTCCTTTGACAACTAAATTAACAATTGTGGATCAATTTCAAGATTGAAAGGAAAGCATAACATAAAACGAAATCACATCATCAAAAATGGGATAATCCAATTTGTCTTTGCTACAGTTTCTGCAAAATTTGGAACCCTCTGACAGCAGCACGCTACATTCACCAACTATAAATAAATCACTACTCCTGTCATCATAAATTCTATAGTTTGAATGAAACAGAAGACAAATATGTAAATTATGTACACTTCCGATGAACTATTGAGGATAAATGTGTCTATCAATATCTGAATGCGTGCATAGAATGGACGGAGAAAGATAATATAAAAATTCAGCTCAAAGCAATTGTCAAGGATTAATATCTGAAGAGTTTGGACATGTCTTCCCGAGATGTTAACCACAACGTCCAAGGCTATGTACCATTGTAAAGATGCCCATCTCCTTTGCCCATTGAAGACAGTCTGGAAGGAACCGTCCCTCTGGTCTGCATGGGATCATTGTGCTCCACAAGAACCTAGAACAATAATATTGTCCATTGTGAGCCATCAACTTATGCAAAGCCCTCCAAGGAATTAATTTTCCGACAAGAAATGTCGCGAAATTAAAATTAAGGACCTCTATTTCCTTCCCAAATGCTACTAGTACACACCTGCCCTTAGGGAAAACGAGCTTATAGCGCCAAATCTGAGAGGGGTGGGGGAGTTTTTTTTTCTTTTCTACCCCCTCAAGGTGGAGGATAATTGTCCATGTCTGAGACATTGTTACATATAATCTTACAAAATCAAAACAACAGAGAAAAGACAGTTTTTTCTTCAGGTCCCCATCCCTACTGCTATTACTTCTTTGGCAAAGCCATTCTCAGTTATTTATGTGGCATTCTGAAAAAGGTACACATTCCTTCATCCAATCCCAAGTATACAGATAAGGACAAGCAAAAGAAAGTTTCAAGATCAAGATGAGAATGATCTACTTCAGAGCACCACTACAACAAAAGTCAAGTACAACACATACGATGATGGAAGAAAACTTGGTTTTGAATGGCAAGGAAAGCTAATAAAATGGAAAATCAGCAATGGTAATGAAAACAACTAAATGATATACATGTATTGCACTCTTCCAAATGAATCACTCTTTAATTGCACAAGGAAAACAATATGGGACAATCGCACCTATATCTCAAATAAGAGAGTTAATTTCAAGGATTTCAAAGAGGTCACAAGTTGTTACCACTTGTTAATAAAGACTATCACAGTTGTTAATAGTAATCATTAACAACTCCTTGAGACCTCTTTGAAATTAAGTCTCTTATTTGAAACAATATCTGCATATTACACAAGCAAAATTCCCATGAAAGACAAAATGTGTTTCAGAATAGTTCATAGTACTAAGGCCTCCATGTCTTCAACTAATCACACTTCTAACTATTACTAGAAAAGTATTCCTCATGAGTCATACTTTCACTAGAAATTTCACAACATTCTCATTACCTTGGCACAATAATCCCAACATTTCTAACTACAGAACTATGCAATACCGCAAATATGCACCATAATAAAAATGAAAGGCCACTTATATGTTACCTCAACTCAGAAGCTGAAGTTAAGAAAACGGAGAGTAAACAAAGATTCAAGCACACCCAAACACGCCCCAATGAAAACATCAAGAACATAATGCCTCCCAAGCGTAATCCTAGACAAAGCAGTAATAATCGCCCAAGTCCAAACAATCAAAACCAAGAAATCAACCACCAAAACATCAACAACACCACAAATCACAGAACCAACCCTATCATGACCACACCACTCCAATTTCAGATCAGGAATGGATTCCAAAAGAGAAACCCTAGAAAAGGAAAACATGGAGGCGATGAAGAAGGCCCTGGAGGAGTGGCCGGAGGGGAAGGAGAAGTGGTCGACGGAGACGACGGCGTTGTACTTATCGTGGTTGCCGTAGAGGGGGCGGGATCGGCGGACGAGGAACTTGACGGCGGCGACGAGGAGGAGGTCGAGGAGGGAGCAGAGGAGGAGGGGGAGGAGGAGGCGGAGGCGGAGGGGGGAGGAGGGAGGGGAGACGAAGAAGAGAGAGAGGAGGAGAGGGAAGGCGAAGCGGAAATCGGCGAGGAATTCGAGGAGGAGGAGGAGGGGTTTTAGGGGGAGAGGCTTTGTTAGGGTGTGGAGGGCATGGGAGATTGCGGTGTCGACGGTGAGGAGGCGCCGGAGGAGTGACGGCGGCGGCGGCGGAGAAACCATGGTGGGCACGTGGGATTGTTTGTGCTTAGTATTCTCAACGTTGAAGATGATGATGATGAAGTATGATTTGACCTCAATTACATGCAGTAAGTGAATAAGAATTAAACATATGTCCAACTAACCCACACCACTTTCTTCTTTTCTCTCTCCTACATATGTGTTAGTTGTGTATGGGTTTAGTTGGGCACGTAGTAATAGTTGAAAAGACACTTTTGCCCAACAAGTTGTCACATTTGCCCATTCAGTTGTCAAGTTATGCCCATCGAGTTGTCACGACGGCCCATTAAGTTGTCAGGTCAAGTGTTTTTTCAATTTTCAAATATATTAAAGTGAGGTCCCTTGGGACCCTACATTAATTATTTCAACTTTTGGGACTTTTCTAGTATTAAGTCCCTTGTGGGAGACCTCAAATTAATTTTCCCAAAATATAATAATTATAAGAGAGGAAATGAGAAAATATATTTTGGGCCTAAAGCTTAAGGACACAGACACATAGCGGCATCGTTGGCAACCTAACCCGCCGAAGAAGGAGGCCTTTGCTTGGGACTAGCGACAATAACATGCAATACACGAATGGGGCCCAAATATATGTTGTGATTTAATTAAAAAAATGGGCTGGTCGTTTCATTTCATAGAGCCGATGAGTAAGGCTTCATCCTTACTATTCACAGAGCCGATGAATGGTTCGATTGAATGCAGAATGGACGACTTTATTATTGTGGAACAACAAAATATTGCAGCTTGTAGAAGCGTTCTTAGAACTTAAGTTTGAGGGGAGTATGCCTATGTTAGAATAATAGAGGATATAAGTCCAAGGTGGTGTAGACCAGCTGGTAAGAAAGGGGAAGGTAAGACACTGCGTACCCACCAAGTCATGGGTTCGAACCTTGGGAAGTCGTCACCCCCAAAATGGGGAATTCCGACTGCGACTTCAGATTAGTCGGTTCCCCGAAGGGGTGCCGGACACCGAAGGCTCTAAGCAAAAAAAATAATAGAGGATATAAGAATGTTGTTGTATATTCAGACTCTATTGTAGCTATCAACTTGCTCTTGAGGAGATGTATATAGAATCACCCTTTCAATGATACTACAGTAAATACAAGGAATGACACATTTGTATCAGAGGTACTGAGAATCTTATATTTATTCCTGATACATTAGCGAAATTAAAGTCGCCCACAGTGACCAGATAATTTTCACACATTTGATCAACCTCCATCTTGCTTGAAGAAACTTGATTATGATGTATGAATTACTTTCTATTCCTAAATATAAAACTACTTTTAAATTTCAGTTTGTTCTAAATATAAGAATCGTTCCTAATTTTTCCCAAATTAACCCTAATAACACTTATCTATAATAAATAAACGAGAGAGGGAGAGCAATAGAGATTAAACTAGGAAATGACCCCGTGCGTTGCACGGGCAGTGTTATATAAAATGATTACGTGACTGATTTTTTTTATTTGCTTTTTGGCAATTCAAGGAATAATCATTGGCTAATATTGTGTATATTGACAAAGGTAAATCTGGGGTATTGCATCTCTCTAGTTGTTGTATCTTCATTTCTCCAATATTACCTGCACGAAGAATTTAGCATGTATGTTTTTTTAATTGTGAAAAGATTATTGTATCTATGATGAGATAACTATTTAAATATAATATGAAAATATACATGTTATGAATAAATATTTTGGAATGCTTCTGTCAGTTCTGTGTATACTGTATTTGTGATTATATTTGTTGTCTTCTTGTCTTTGTCAAACCTTCAATTAATTTTTATTCTTGATATTTGCACCCACTTTTTTACAATTGTCTTACATATATATTTCCAATTCCAATTTTAATTATAATATAATTGTCAGTACATATACTACTTTGAAGCATATACTACTTTGAAAACCTTGATGGAACCTTATCAGTCATTTATAAAAAGGATAGAAATATTCTTCATCAACAATCACTGACTCTTGATGTAGTGAGTTATGATTCAAAGTAGAAATTTTTTCGTCGATGCTTTTTAACAACTTACACGTAAACTTAGCACGCACAAAACTGCTATATGAATCACGTTCAATTCTCCTCATTATCTTTAGTAGCATGTTGTTGGGGAAGTCCAGAAAAGAAACTTATGATGATTCAGATAATCCAACGTCAGTTGTTTTCATCATTATACGATTATATTCATCATTGCCTTCATAAAAACTGCTTTATCCATCATAATCAATCTTCAAGAATATGTATAATATAAGAAGTTATGTGCATGGAAGTAAACATGAATGAACCACTAAAAGATATTAATGTATTAACGTATATATACTATTTTTTATACGTTATAGTCTTATAGACATAGGATGGTAAACAAAGCGGCATAAGTTTTATTATGGTTAAATACATGTATAATGGTTAGGTACAGTTTATAACCCTTAGGATTCATTTAAATAATTTTTAAAACAATTGAAAGAAATCAATTTGAGGATACTTATCAAATGATTTGTATGCTTATAATTACAATTATTTAAAATCTTGCTATAATGAGTACTGTGATATGCTAATACACATAACCATTCTAAATTTGTATTAGAGAGGGTTTTTAGCTTATTTTCTGTAGTAATTTTTATAAGGGTAATGAACCTAATCTACCCTCCAAATAACCACCCAGGAGCATTGAGCACCCTTAACTAACAACAGACCCTTATTTGCACCCTTAATCACGTTTGACCGTTGCCTATGTGGCCGCCACATTGGTTAAATTTTTTCCACGTATGATAAGGGTAATGGACATAATCTACCCTCCAAGTAACCACCCAAGAACACTGAGCACCCTAAACTAACAACAGACCCATTTTTACAATCGAAGTAACCAAGGTGGTTAAAAAATACCCTCAGTGAACGGTCAATCACGTTTGACTATTAATTTGCTCATGTGGCCGCCACGTGTATTAAATTTTTTCCATGTAAGATTTGTCATGTGGAACCCACATATAATAAAAATACAATTCCCTCTCTCTCTCTTCATCACTTCCAAACAGCCTCACCCCTCCCCCCAACACAACCACCGCCCACCCCCAGAGGGAATTGTTTTTTTTTATATGTAGACCCCACATGACATATCCTACGTGGCAACACTTTAACCCACGTGGCGGCCACATGAGCAAATTAATGGTCAAACGTGATTGACAGTCCACTGAGGGTATTTTTAACCACTTTGGTTACTTCGAGTGCAAATATGAGCCTATTGTTAGTTTAGGGTGCCCAGTGCTCTTGAGTGGTTACTTGGAGGGTAGATTAGGTCCATTACCCTTATCCTACGTGGCAAAAATTTAACCAATGTGGCGGCCACATTGGTAGATTAACGGTCAAATGTGATTGACCTTCCACTCGGGGTACTTTTTAACTACTTTGGTTACTTCGAGTACAAATAAGGGCCTTTTGTTAGTTCAGGGTGCCCAGTGCTCCTGGGTGGTTACTTGGAGGTAGATAAGGTCCATTACCCTTTTTATAATTGATAATAAATTAAACAAAAATATTTAGAATTATGTTATCTGGAAAAACATGATTAAGTATATAATCATTTTAAATTAGTAAAGTTTTTACGTTAACCTTTTAGTAAATTTTCAAATTTTCATGAATCATACTAAAATCAAAATTATAAACATTAGAAATTTAGTTAAAACTTGTCATAATGAAAATAATCTTGTCATGGCACCTTGTTTTTTTTTCATACTTAAGATTCAAAGGAACGAAACACCAGATAGAATTATAATTATGAATCTGACAAATTAGGAGCCTATCAAATTAATTTTACAAAATATAAAATCAGGGAAAACCAAAATATTTCAAAAAACAAAACAACAAAATAATTATTAACAAAATATTATGTTTACCCCAATTAAAATTTACGGTGGAAACATAAATGCAACTGCAAGCAGATATTATTATATATCTTTTCTTTATTAACATATATTAAAGGTTGATTATATGTTTTATTTATTGTTTTAATTATTTTAGTATTATTATTATATATCTTCAATCAGTAATAAATATAAATAAGTGTGTTGGCAAAAAAAATAAGGCTAAAGTATATTTTTGGTCCCTTATGTTTGCATCAAGTTTCAATTTAGTCTTTTATGTTTGAAAAGTACACTTTTAGTCCTTTTTTGTTAACACCTTTAGTTTAATTTAACGGAAAATGCTAACTCAACAATTTTAAATGATTATATGGCAGACAAATAGACAAATCTGAACCGTTTGTTTAAAATGAATGGATATGGTAAGGCCGCAGAGAGAAAAGGAGAAGCCCTTCCGCATAGAAAAATCCGGACCCCTTTCAATTCCTATGCGTCTGACACGTGGGGGTTCAGTACGGGCTTTTATAAGATATATTAGATTAAAGTATATTATTAGGGTAAATTGATAATATCACGTGCTAATAGCTTACTTAGCTTAACTAACATCCTTAATATAATCAAATTGTGAGAAATTGTCTCATAGTCCCTCACTCCCTCAATAAAAGATCACTTTCTAATGTTTACCAACTTAAAATTGGGGAGGGGTGGCTGGAGATGAGAAGGAGGAGGGAGGGAGGGAGAGGATGATTTTTTTTATTAATAAAATTATATATCCAACTCATCTTACCTAGTCATCATCCATCTCAGCAAAATTAACCTAATACATGACACATCATCACATTTAACTCTCTTACAATCAAAAATTTAGGTTTCTTTTAAACTCTAGGGATTAACTCTTATAGACAAAGCATACTTAATTAAGGGATCAAAAATATCAGTTTTAAATTACAGGGAATAAAACCCAAATTGGAGTAAAATATAAGGATCAAAACCATCAATTTTGAATTGCAGAGACTAAAACTCAAATTGGGGTAAACAAATTGGGGTAAACTATGAGACCAAAAATATGTTTCACCTTTTGCAATAACATCCATTTTAAAGGACACCAAATGGCATTTTAGAAAAGCACTCGTTCAATGTGTGTGGAGGGTACAGCAATATGAAATTGAATCATATTGCAGGGATGGATCGGAGGTTTTGGGTAGTGACTGCCACAGAGCATGCATCATTATTGTTGTTGCCGGTATATTATTCTTGTACAAGCCACTCCTAATTCAAAGGAACCGAAAATCACTCGCATATAAGAAAAGCAAAACCGATTATAATTATACAGTCCCTTTGACAAAATAATATCAATAATATACTAACTCATTTTCCACTGTCTAGCTAATACTCGCACATGTATGTTTAGCATATAATTGCCAATCATTTCTCCCCAAAACAAATTATTTTTTACTCTTCATAATTGCAACAGCCTCATTAGCTAGCCATTCCGATCATCAAATCTAGACGCATATCCTCTTCTATCATCTACAAATACCGTTCATCCGTCGCCTTCACAATTTATAAATTTCCAACTTTATCACCTACAAGATGATGAAAGTTCTGTCTTAACAAATTCTTTGTTAAGAGTCAAAGTCAAGACTCCCGAGCCTTATAGCTCTCTACTTTTAAATGTTGTTTTTCTTTTTCTTTATCTTTTACCATTCCATTATTTTCCCCTCTATTATTTGTATGTCACAAGTTTTAAAATCGTGGAGCGTTCCATAAATTAAGGAGACTAAGGTGTCATCATTATAAATTCCACAGACCAGTTTGTCAATGAGGAATATAAACACTTTGAAACAAAAATTGTCATTGGAAAAGGCATATAATAGGATTTTAACATAGGGAAATCGTGATTTAGCATTTCTTTAGAGAAAAGACAACATTATATTCTTCCGGCGCGCCTAGATTTGATTGGCGTTTTCATATATCCCTGCCACTAGCTAGTACTTGTCACTCACAAATTTGAATCCATTCAAAGTTTGAAAACACATTCGAAATTCGAGAATTCATCATCATCAAACAAAAGACACCAACCAAATCTTATTTGTTGTCAAACCTTTTACCGAGACAATCAATTTTACTGCCCCACCTTCTGCATACCAACTCATTGTCTTATCTCCATCACAAATTTATTTCCCATCAAATTAGTTCCAGACTCTTTTTCATGTAAGGACGGATCCCTCATTTGAAAACTCATGATTTCATTTTATTTCATTAAAAAAAGTACTTCCCAAAAAAAATATAATTAGATGTGATTTTAAGAGTTGGTTGAAGTTGAGCATGCTTAAGTTGCAGGTACGCAATTCCCGGGGCTCCATTCTAATGGAAATGGCAGGCGTGAAAGCAAAGGCTGGCAACATTTGCCAAACCCAACTTCCTCTTCTCAGGCTACTACCTTCACACATTTTACTTTTTTTGCACTTCTTTTCATTATTAATATTATTGAGCCTAATCTCTAAAAAGAAACATTAGTTTAACCAATGTTGTCTCGATCGGTTTCAAATTTTGTTACTAGGGTCAGGATTTTTCACTATTCACTCTGGCGCAAATTCTCACGTTTTTGGACCATTCCGTGGTTTGTTACTGTTGAACAATTCCTATGATACCACAAATTAATGCTTCCATATTATTATAACATGGCAATACATTATCCCAATGTATTTGTCCCCCCTTTGAATGGGAATAAAATAGAGTAGGCTCATTGGAGGAAGTGGGAGACAATTTGTCGTATATTTCTAGTTTAAATTTCAGTGATTTGTTTATTTGCATATGCATTATCCTCTTTGCCAGTTTCCATTCTCTCCCTATTCTTCTATTCCCACTTCAAACTCCCATGAAAGATTCTTTCCACCCAACTTTAATTTCCTCCTGGTTCGGTAGACTGAACAATATACAAAAATAAAAAAGCAACCAAATTATAAATTTGTTTGATGACAAAAATAACCATATGCCTATCATTTTGATCCGTCATGTCAGCAAAACAAACAAGGCAAGTACATCATCAAGCGAAAAACTGGCACGGTAAGAGCTAGCTAGGGGGTACATCATCAAGCGAAAAACTGGCACGGTAAGAGCTAGCTAGGGTGGGATATATGTGTTGGGAAAAAAGACTGAAAAAGCAAAAATGAAGACCCTGGCTTTACTATTTTGATCGAAACTTCAACCTCAAGGGGCACACTTAATGGTTGCTTTGATTTCAAGCGCCCAACTATAGGCCATCACCACCTCTACTCACTGAGTTAGATGGCACTATGGCAGGCCGAGGCTTTTATTAGAAAACGACTCCACTTTAATTTATTTACCCCACCTATATCTATCTCTCTGTGTTTTCTTTCTAGTCTCTTCGAATATTTAACATACATTTCAATAAAACTCTCATTGTCTCATCTCTATTTCTCGAGTTTTAGGAGTTTCATGTCACATTCAATAATTTAACCCTTAAGTATGTTCCGTTCCATGAAAATGTCAAAATGGCAGTGTGGGGAGAGGTTAAAATTACGCAATCAAAGTGTCAAAGAGAACCATAGAATTGTTGTCGTCAGGGGCACTCACTCTTTTAGAAAGAGACAAGAAATTCAATTTATTAGAACCAACAGCTTCTTTTTTCACTACTAATTCTATCATAGCATCCACTACGTATAACACGTAATAAAACTCCTTTCTCGGTTCTGCAGTTTTCATTACGCCAAAGCAAAGCTAATTAAAGACACAGTTGCGGTTGGTAAGTAGATACATTTAATATGCTACTTGTCTTCTTTAAAGTTTAAACTGCTAGTCTTCTTTTTTCGCCATAAATCTATACTGCTAGCTAGTTACTGAAATACTCCGTGTATATATTGCCCCCAAACTAAAACCGGTAATTCAAAATAAAACATGGGCATTAATAATTCAGTATGCTACTTTACTGGTAGTAATTAATATATCAATATATCAATAACGAAGCTAAGATAGTGTTTTTTTACCATAAAGGTATAGTTGCCAGAGTAGTAAAAAAATGATAAATGGCGAGAGTGTCCACTAAATCCCAATGTGCCATGCCACATGCTATAGAAAATATAATCGCCCACCCTTATCTGTTGATACTACTTCTCAGTAATAAATATAGAAGAGGGGGAAGGTGTTTGAATAAAAATAGACAATTAAGGTGTTTGCATTGGATAATTAATATCATGTGATTTTAATTAACATGCTTCATCTATTCCGATTACATAAAGTATGTTTTTAGTTTTTATATTTAGGACATGAGGAAGTAGTAGATTAAGGAAGCTATTACAAGTTAATCGTAAGATATGTTGAGTATATTAGTAGATTTTATGTAAATTAAAAAAAATGATTTAGAGAAACAATTGAGAAAAATAATTTTGTAGATAATTTATTTAGTTATCCTTGAATATTTGAACAAAGTGATTTGAAACTACACTAAGCATTGAGTTGTTGTGCCTTTACCAGGTCAGGAGTTCAAGCATTAGACATGCAGTCACGATAATTATTTAGAGAATGAGATCCCCATTTTAGGCCTACATTTCTCATGAATCGGATTTATTGGTTGTTTATAGCGCCAGATAACAACTATTGATAAATGAAAAAACACTTAAATTAAAAAAATAATCGAACCTTGTATTTATTTTTTTTGGTTACCCAAGGGTATCCCCACCCGCGTGTCAAGTGAGACTAATCCCTCGCTGTTCTGAAGTCCCATATAGGGGGTAGACAGCTGGCCTGTGAATTTGCTCCATTCGCAAGAGCTGGGGATCGAACCCCCAACCACTTGTTTAAGGGACGAGAGTACTTACCACTCACGCCAACTCACCAGGTTAAAACCTTGTATTTATTGCAGTTGGGAGTTCAATGTTATTAATATGATGTGTGTTTCTTTTTTATAAAAATCACAGGAATTTGTAGCTCTCGCTCTCAACTCTCGGAACGTGTTTCCCTCCCATGAGGACCCCGACAGAATCCACGTGGGTAATTACTATACATCTCCAAGGCCAAATACGTCCTTTCCACCTCCATACCAGTTAAAAAACCCAAAAATCCATTTATTACAGTTGATAAATATCATACACGTCTCTCCCACCATCTTTCTCTCCTCTCCTCCGATACCTCCCAACATAACATGAACAACAAATCTCCAACCCAACAACACAACCCTCTCCCACATAACATATAAAACACACACACACATAGAGAAAGAGAAATCTAGCTAGCTAGCTAACTTCATACACAGAAGGAGTCATCAGCTGAATATATATAATGGCTAGTGGGTGGGTCAAATCGTTACAATGCAAGTCAAGAGCTTTCGAAGATGTTTACCATCCATCTCCAAAGATTCTTATCCCCAGTGCAAGTTGCAGACAAAGCTTCCAACACATCAAAGACGTAGTCGACACAACCAAACCCAAACCCAAAAAACCAAAACCACCACTTCAAAAACACCCCACTTCAAAACACCATCATACCACCCAAAAAAACTACCCCCCTTCAACCCCGAACACCATAACCCGGTCCATCTCATCAACCCGGTCCACTCGAACCGCTGACCAGTTCCTCCCGTCGCTAACGGACCTTCCAGAAGGACATCCGTCAAGAAACGTGGTGGAGATTATATTTCACACTAGCTGGGGTGATAAAGCTTTTATGGGGCACATAGAGATGATTTTTAAGGTTGTTAACGCAGCTAAAACTGTGGCCCGGTTCGAGGAGTATCGCGAGGCGGTTCAGAGGCGGGCCGGTTCGGGTGGACCGGATGGGAGAAACTGGGAGGAGGGTGCAAGGTGTGTGGCGGATGGGAATGAGGTGATGAGGTTTCAGTGTTTGGGGCCCACTTCGGGAGGTGGGCCCTACGATGGTTGTGTGGGGTCCTTTGGGAAGGGTTCGGCTATTAGGACGTTTTCTGGGAGCGGAGAGGCCCATGAGAGGGGTGGCGGTGGGCGGGGCAGGCGGGCCATGATGGTGTGTCGGGTCATTGCGGGCCGGGTCGGGAAGGAGATAGGGTTGGTGGAGTCTTTGTTGGATAGGCGGGTTGGGTTGGACTCAGTGAGTGGGGACAATGGCGAGTTGTTTGTCTTTGATTCGCGTGCTGTATTGCCTTGTTTTCTCATCATATATAAATTGTAAAAAGAAAAACGTGGAAAGGAAATGATTTTTAATTGCCATCCCTTTTTCGTTGTGATTTTTTTGTGGGAAATATTTGGAAGTTGAGGTCTTCTTTTATTTCCCTCCTGTTTGATGATTATGTTGTTTGTGTAAGTATATGAGGAAATCAGGTTGCTAAATGTTGATTCAAGATATACTCTTATTGTAGATTAAATAATTATTAATGACTAGTTAGTTGAGCTGGTGAGTGAAAGTAAGGATGAGAATGTCTTTTTTAATATAAGAAGATTATCTTATTGATAGAGGGGACAACCTGCCTATATGTGCATAAGACCTATTCTCTAGTTTGGATTAATTGGTTAGCAATATGTATCAGATTACTACTGGGCAATATTGGAAAAAAAAATTGATTTAAAGTGGCAAGGTTGGATTTTATGGGAATTCGACGTGAATGATGCAATTAGCATGGCAAGACAAGATTATTGTCCCATGCAATGACCAAATCCGAAGGTAATATATTTGGCGTTTAGTTTCTTTCAATGTCCATTTTTCAAACAGGGTTCACTTTCCCTTGATTCTCTCTTATTTTTAAGAAGAAAATAACACAACAACATGCGATGGAGAAAAGCTACGAGTCAACAAAGAAGGGTCCCACCGTGAAGCTAAACGGGTGAAGAATTGAGAAAAGGAAGTATAGCGCAAGTTACGCAAAGGAAGGTGCTGAACTTAAGAGTTGCGTAAGGAGAAGAGCAAAAACAAAAAAATTAAGTAACAAATGAAGAAGCAAAGCAGGCTAATTTATCTTTGACGCAGGTGCATCAGCTTTGGTAAGGCTTCTTTATTCTTTATCCCCTTTTCGTTTGGGTCCCATAATCCCAAAAGTGTATCATATCACACCACATAATGATGAGATACCACTGCTGCGACTGGGTTTTACATGTTGGTTAATTTTTCCCAAAGTATATTGGTGAGTTGTAGTACAAAGCTTTTGCCTTTATTTTGCCTTCCCGAAAGCTCTGTGTGCTACTCACACGCAAAGCACTTGCCTGGGTCTCATTGACCACCCCTTTCAAATTTTCCATAATCGCTTTTGAAAAAAATGATACAGATACAGAGGAAGGTATAGCTGAATAAAGACATGGGATTCCAAATGAGAAGCAGCATCATTATAGCTAGCAAGTCATATTATACATTTTCCCTCCAGTCTCATCATGCTTGCTCTAGTCATTCTTGCTTAATTATCTTCAAATGACTTAGTAATACTCCACCAACACATACAATGGCTTCCCGTTCAACCTTTCACGACCCTGTCACATTCACAAGCATCTTACACAATTGGAAAATGAAATGCTTTACCAGTTTTTAATATAGGATCTAGTTTTGAAGCATATGTTGTATTAAAGAGGGGAGGGCATACTTAATACTCCCCCGGTTCTAAATATAAAGCTACGTTGACTTTTTTCGTAGAAGTTAAGAAAACAAATTAGACAACTAATTTATAATAAATGTCACATGTAATTGGATTATAGGTCAGTTTATAAAGAATAAATTAATTTTGAAGAAAAAAAATAATTAAAGTCTTTTTTTATTTATCCATCAGTATCCGGCGCAACTACTAATCGACTAATATGATTCATGGGAATTTAAGTGAAAAATTTAAAGTGATTAATTTTACATCCTTAGTTTCTCCAAAAAGGTTAAAGTGGTATTATAATTGGGACCAGAAGTAGTAGTTGATAAGATGTTGCCTCTCAATGTAACAGGTTGAAAGGAATGAAAGTGAAATACCAAAGGAAGATAGACTTGAACAACCAGAGTTACATACCTTCAATTCGGGCAATTCAATAACACATGCACATTCAACTACTTCTGCTCCGACACGTTCTGAAACCAACAAATAACAATGATCCATACTTAGGTATTAGCCTGAGATCACCATTTTTTATTGAAACTTGAATTCGAAGAGTAACTTACCTAGTAAGTCCATAGCTGCACAGAGAGTTCCACCGGTAGCAATCAGATCATCAACCACTAGTGCACGCTCACCAGGCTCGACAGCTCCAACATGCATCTCTAGGCAGTCCCTTCCATATTCCAATATGTAGTCTTGAGAAATAACTTTCCCTGCCGTTGGATCATACTTTTCTCATTACAAATTAAACCAGAAGTGTTATTTTATGATAACTATATAATAAAGGACAATTCAACAAACTGAGAATTCTGCCAACCATTAATTAGTGACTTCACATTTAAGATATTTGCACTCTGATAAACAACATTAGCAGTAAAACCTCTGTGGCATTAATTAACTGAAGCATTAATTAACAACAATTCAACAAACTGAGAATTCTGCCAACCATTAATTAACTGAAGCATTTCTTTACTTCCTTCTTTTGATTACATGTACAAGTAGTTTCCTTTGCTATAAATAAAAACAACGCACAAAAGCCAACAAGCCAGTGATTTAAATGAAACCGGGCTCAATCTCTATGTCTGAAGAGAACTTTCTACATAGAGCTCCGGTAACAACATCTGCCAATCGGTACCTCTGTGGACATAGCACCCTCTAAAGAACAAAATGAAAATCAGTTTCTCTATGCTTAATGTTGGGAAATACTGCAAAAATCAAGGAAAAATCCGGTTCAAATCATGTCAAATGACATTGTCCATATTAGGCAATTCCTCAGTTGAACAGATTGTCACAATCTTTAGGATTAAGCGAACTTATATGTAATAATACAAGGTTCTAGAACTGGTGGAAGATTTATAACTCAGGTTGACAACTGAAGATTTATGTTCTCTCTTCTCTCTTCGTTGCACTTTTCTGTTTTAACTTGTTCTAAATGGTGTCAATGTTGAGGATATTTATAGACATTGAAAAGTTGCCACAAGGTAATGCCTTTTAAACCACGATGTCTTTTCAATCCAACAATCATGATCATACATTTGATTTATAAACCTTAATTTATAAGGACGTGACTTCTCAAATATCTCTTTCTTTAACACACCCACACAATTTTACAACACTTAGTGCCAACATATTTCCCAAGTAACATCAGGACATATTGCATTACATAAAGAAGTGACTGAAGATTGGGGGTCCACACAGACTTTTTCATTTCAGTAGTTTATGGTTTAAATTAAGGTGTGATAGGTATCAACATGTTCAATTGAACAATTCTTGACGTGTTCCAACTAGTTTCATGAAATTGAGACTAAAATGCTAGGGAACTAATGTACTAAAACAGTTCCATGTGATGGGAAACAACTGAGCAATGTTATTAAGAACATTAGAGCAACATTAAAAGGAATATAGAGTATTTGAGAGAGCAAGATACGGATTAAACGTGAAGGTGAGGAACTTACCTGGCAATTTCTTGGGTTTCCTTAAAGGTACAAACTTGGCTCCTATTGCCAGTGCAATGGGAGGCCCAAATATAAAACCCCGTGCTTCAACTCCTAGAAAAACAGAATAAATTTAAGAAGCTGAATATATTATTTAAATATATACAAATACTTATTGATTTGGATTATACATGAGTTTATAATTCAGACATTGGTTTTAAAAACAATCAGTAATTTAACTTATTTTCATTAATGTTCTAAAAAACTCAACTACCCTGAACGAAAAAATAGTATTTCACTTTTCTCTTACACTTGCACAATAGGATATCATTTATCACTAGGGAGAAAATTCCATTTTACTCTTTAAAATATAGTTTTCCAGCAACATTCACACTTATTATAACATTTTGTCATCACAACTATTATATGGGAAAATATTACTCCATCCACTCCTAACTATAAATTTCCTTTTAATTTTTTATAAAAGTTAATGAAGCAAATTAGACCACTAAATTACAACATATGTAAAATGTAATAAGCTTATGGGATATATAGTTTATTGGTAAAATAAATCAGTTTTAAAGAAAAATTTAACTATTGCCAATTTATAGAATGTGAAACAATTACTCATCCAACAATTTCAATGTTTGGCAACGACGTGAACAGTAAAACAATATTGATTATTTTTAATTTAACGCTTTTAAAAGTTAGCTTATATTATCTGAGAAAAGCTACTGTGTCGATTTAACTTTTAAGGAAGACTTTCTAAGAAAATAAGCTGCACATATTAACATTGCAACATTCCAAACCCGATGATCTTACATGGAATACTACAATAAATTAAAACAGAGAATGCCAGAGTAAGAATAGTAAATAAATTATTCAAGTCCTCGAGAGACATGACACTAACATTGAGCCTCGTAGGTCCTTCATGCTCACCCATTACAAAACATTTTTGACTGAAAAACGACAACGATTTAATGCGTCTATTTTATTTGATGCAGAATCACGTAACTAAAAATACAAGTGGACTTCTCTCGAAATTTAAAAGTACGTTTTTTTTGTTGGAAACAAACGTCTGTTTACAACTCTGACTGGCGTAGTAACGTCAAACAGTTGCTGATCGGTTGTAATATAGAATTGCATAGAATATTTCCAAAAAGATTTCCACTTACAAATTTACAAGCACTAGGAGGTTGATGTTGATGCCAATGTGAATAGAACAAACTAATAGTAAAAAGGAAATGCAGGACCTGCTAGATAAATGGTCATGCCAGCAAATCATTTTGTACTAAAGATTTTGGCTGAAATTGTACATACATACAGGATACTGAAGATAGGACATATATTGGATTGGCCGACAATGAATGAAGACAAGCAAAAATGGGGCCTCTCGTATTTGCATTATAAGCGTAGTACTGTGTAACATTATATTCATGGCTCTAACATCGAAATATATTCACTAAATCATGAGCCCTAGGAAGGTTTATAATATAGCCACGCTACAGTTCCCCCCACTACCAAATTTGTCCCACTTTTCCACAAGAAAAAATTGTTGGCCAAAACACAACCACACAGAAAATTTAGGAACTGCAAATGAAAAAAGAACCACCAACGCAAATCACATTGCTATATAATTCTAATAATTCAGCTATATCACATTGCTACTACAGTCCTTTTTTGAACAGAAATGTTAAGGACAAAATGAAATAGAGAATGACAAAAGGATGATATATAAGAGAATTGGGGTTTGAAGTCAGCGTATAGTGAAAGTTGGGGAGGCAACCAGTTTGTTTGAGTAGCATTTTTCATTGTATCCTTAAAACCATCCATTATCTCCATCAAATCAATCGAATGGTTAGAAAAACAAAACCACACAACTTTTTAAAATTGCATATAGACACAATACAATGAAAGGTTAAAGTGCAATTCTACTTGGAAAGTGTCAAAAAAAATCTATATTTGACTCGAAAGTATTTTGTGGCCTAATGTAGCCCTGAAAGTACTCATGCCTAGAAGTAACCAAATGTGGCTCAATGTAAATGTAAACTTGAGAGCTCATTTATTGGAGGGGAAAATTTCTATGTTTTTTTGTACTTTATGACTATGTTGAGCCACAAAATACTTTTAAGGTGAACACTGAATTTTTTTCTCACTTTTTATTTAGATTTGTACCTTAACCTATAATTATAATTAACATGTTTGCTTTCATGATAAAGACAAAAGTTTTTTTACGACAATAATGCCTCATATTTGATTTTGAGTAAAGTGAAAGAGAGAAAAATATACTAGTTGGACGCTGGGGGCATAAAAAACGGAGTAAAACAGTGGAGGGAAGTGGGTCCAGTGAGAACAAGTTGGAAATGATCACCAATCGTCATTCATGCAAATAGGATCCACGCACATGTCCCCATAGAAAGACAAGTAGAGTATAGAAAAGCAATCAATGGCGAAACCCACTAACAATAACTCATAGTCAACCATTAAATCACTCCTCTCATCTCGTTTCCCTTCCATCCATGTCCTTGTAAAAAACGGATAACCAGAAACTTGTGCAACACACAGTGCTTCTGCATATTCTAGCCTAACTTTCTCACAAACTATGGACCCCACCATCTTCTAGCTCACCATAGTGCAAAAAATAAAAAACCCCACTAATAAAAAGCTTTATATGATTTTACCAACTTGTCTTATTTTCAGGTCTCAACATTTTTTATCGCAAAAGGAGAGACCTTTTTTAAGCTTACCTGCAACAACTGAAATGTTTTTGCCTTTGTATCGTTCCACAAACAAGTCAATTGTGTCCTTAAAGGCTTTTGCATCCAGTAAAAGAGTAGTGATGTCTTGGAACATGATCCCTGCAAGCCATTGCAACTACTAGTTAGTTATCAAACTTCTAAAAAATGACAGGAACTATTAACTATATCACCCTCTAACAGGAAAGTTCAGAAATTCAAATACCAAAAACATGGATAATGTAAGCCCTTGAGTAAATTAAGAAGAAGAACAAAAAAAAGGACATGGGAATTCAAAATGACTATAAAAAGAACATAGCTTGCATGTTGAAGCTCGTGTGGTCATATCCTTTATGTGTTGCAAATGTTATACAAACAGAGTAGGCAACAAAAAGGAAAAAAAGATGGGAGATGAAAAACGAACCGGGTTTGGGGAAATTGGGGACAACACGAATCTTAGTTTTAATGCCAAGAATACGTGGATCTTCATTTGTGCAGACAGACATTGTGAGTTGAGCAGAGAGAGTAAGAGTGAAGAAGGTAGAAAGAGAAGTTTGAGAAGGGAAAGAAGAGAATAAAAAAGAGAAGAACACAGAGATGAGTAAGAAGAAAAGGTGAAGAGAAGAGGGGATATTTATAGACGATGTGCGTTGGTGGGCGAAGAGTAGAAGCGCACAACAGTGTCAATACTTCATTTTTTTGGTGATATTTGTCAATACTTCTTTTTGTAAGTGACATCTTGTATCAAATGTTAAATTTTCTTTTAATTTTAAAATTACATAGAAGAGATTTCAAAGTAATCATTATATGGGATGTTAAGATTTAGAATATACTTTTGTTTCATTTCCCAAGTCTTGATTTGCATCTCTCTTAAATACTACTCAATCTTTTCCTAGATATTAAATATATTTAGAGATGCGGGTTTGTTTGAATATAAGATTTTTTTTATAGTTTTTCTTAATTTTCTGTATATTATTATGCTTATGGATGCTTTTTAATGATAAATAAGTAAGAGCGGAATAGTGAAAATAAAATTAGGCGATTAAAATGTTTTTGTGATATTGTGTTGTTTTAACTAATATTCTTAATTTAATTAAATAAGCTAAATATTATGTTTCATAGTATCTAGAAGTGGAGAGAGTATTTGGAATTTACTGTTCATAATTCAATGTGGACCTTATAAAAAAATGGAATACTAAATATTTACTTGACTTCAAAACAGAGCAATCACGAGGCCAAGCTCATCCAGAGTTCGCGCTCTGTGTTACACGCCTCTCCTTTTGCTTTCTAATGTCCAATTTGTTTCATTTATGCTGTTTCCCCTCTTATTCAATTTTTGTGTGAACCCAAAAAAAATATTGTGGTACCAATCTGAATCAAACTAGACCCTTTTCTTATCATGCTTCATTATCGAATCCAATAAATAGATAGAATAAAATTTTCAATGATAGGTGTATATATAGGAGTATTTCATTTTTAACATAATAATAATAAATACATTTTAAAATATATTATACAAATAATGAAATTTAAGTGCTTGAAATTAACTCTTTTTGTCCTATCAATTACACTCATTGACACATGAACACATTTTAAAATATTAGTTGAATTCATTCAACTATGCATTCCTTTTTGATATGTTAAAAAAGGGTCAAGCTTGTTTTATGGACGACTGATTCGAATCAAATACTTCCATTTTTGTTATGCAGTTATACTAAACCATAGTACAATTTTTTAACTATGACATCGCATTAATGCACAAAGATCATGCCCGGACAAAATGTGCAGAGTTAGTAGGATCGCATACAATGGCATCCACAATTTAAGTTCAGGGTAAATTTGTGGAGTAGGACGAAATAAGTCTACAAAGATGGGAACAAGTTTTGCTGGTACTCTGTGTGTGTGTTTTGTGTATTTGTGTGAGCATTAAAGCAACATTGCCACATTGGATAGGTAGAAATAAGCCAATAATGATAGCTCTTGTGGGAGTAACAACCACTTGCAATCGTTTACAGCGCTACAACGAGTGAGAGTGGTGATGATAAGATTGTAGAAATCATTGTTAAGAAGGACCAAAGCCAAGCCAAGCAATGAGTTTGCGTAGATGAAGAATCCCTTTCAACGGGAATATGTACAGTGGTTGTGGCATTTTTTTTTATTTTTCTCTTTTTAGTGGTCCATGGAGGTGGATAGTGTTCTCCCCCTTTTTTCATTTCAAATGGTGACACCACCACAATCACATAGAGTATTATATAATAAATTGTCATTCTTTAGTCCAGTTAATTCCTCCAATTGATTTTATCCACAAGCTAACAGTACTATATTGGGGGAATAATCTTCGCACTTTTAGTTGTATCGTTGGTGTAAAATGTTATATCATGATTTTACTATTATAATCATATCGGATGTTGAATGTGCACATATCTTTTAATGGGATTTATATATTGATTAGCGACACCAAAATGTAATTGGGACAATTGCACAATAGTCTTAGTAAGAGATTTAATTTCACAGAAGCCTTAAAGAGAGTTGTTAGTGACTAATATTAATAATTGAAATAGCTTTAATTAATAAGTGAGAACGTTGTCCGTGTACATATGTCTGCTATTAAATGTCTTGTTTGAGACCTAGTAGTAATTGTCTCATGATTATTGCTAGAATAGTTGGTATAATGTAGTCTGGACGAGGAGAAAAGGATAATGAAAGTGATAAGAAGATGGATGAGATTAAATATATATGTAGCCAGCTAGCAAGGAAGCAAAGGCAAGTGAGAATGAACACGAATAGTCATTTCCTTCAATCTCTATTTAAATCAAAGTATCAAAGAAAAGAAGGGGTTGCTTTCAAATCTGCACAGTAATATTCTGTGGGCTACTCTCATCCCTTTTCCAACCACCCAAATATGCGCCTCCTCTTTTTATTGTATTTAACTAGTTTGTGTTCATTAATCAATTAATTATTTGATTATTTGTAATTAATACCCTTACTTGCACAGGTAACACACATCTACTTCCACTTTTTATATGCATGTCTTTCATTGATGATCTAAACAAATGAATTTAACATGTTTTTATTTTACATTATATAGGTGATTACACCTTCAGAACTCATTTGATAAAAGAAAGGTGAAAACTGCTAATAGAACAAGATCACTTCAATCCTCGCCACAAAATATTTTTCACTAAAAATGATTTTTCCTTTTTGTTTTTAAATTTTTGATTCTGGAGCTCATTGTTTGCGGCTCATAAAGTGTTGGAAATATTACTTAGTTTTGGTTCCAGACACGACGTTTGAGGAGACATCTCCATATCTAGATGAAACTAAGAAAAAATTACATGTGTGGAAAGAAAAAATGTCTTGTTTGTCATACTATACATAGCTCACAAGGATTAGACAAGTCCCAATAGATCAAGATTTATGAGTCATGCTCTTGAACTGTATTTGGATAAGCTCAACCCCTTTCCTCCCCCTAAATTTTCTCTATTTCATATCTCATAACTAACTTAATATATAATCTTCCTTCTTAAAGAATAATTCTTCAATGAACAAGTTTTGTTGAGGATATTTTTGAGATAGACTAAAGTATACTTTTGGTCCCTTATGTTTGCATCAAGTTTCAATTTAGTCCTTTATGTTTGGAAAGTACACTTTTAGTCCTTTTTTGTTAACACCGTTAGTTTAACTTAACTGAAAATGTTATATTAACAATTTTAAATGATTATTTTATAATGAAATTGGACCAAAAATGATAAATTTTGAAAATATAAGAATATTTACCCTCAAATATTTTAAATTGAACATTTTTTCAGTATTTAATAACCATTTAAAACTGTTAAGTTAACATCTTCCGTTATGTTAAACTAACGGTGTTAACAAAAAAGGACTAAAAGTGTACTTTTCAAATATAAAGGACTAAATTGAAGCTTGATGCAAACATAAGGGACTAAAAGTATACTTTAGCCTTAGAGATATTAACTAGTGTAACCCAAACTTCTTGATATATGTAAATAATTAGTCGATTCCTGTTTTCGTCATCATTAATTGATTCTCATAATACAAGAAGGATTATGTAATACTCCTATTTGCTAAAATTAAAGCTTAGTAGGACCCCTGAGTAAATTAATTAAAATAAATGGAAGCTGAAACTTTTTTCCCGGCAGAATATCATATTCAACTTTTTTATACTTACTCTGTTTCAAAATGATTGTTATTTTACACAACAGATTTACAAAACTTTTTTAAAAAAGGTTATTATTTGAAAATCAAACAGTATTTTTTGAATAAATGCCTTTATATATTAAATGTCCTTTATATTTCTGCTGATCCATCAAATTATTTTGTTTGCAGCCAATATACATTTACTTGATTAGGTAATGACCAACAGGAGCTGTGTTGGGGTGATAAGGGCTGGCTTGTCATTATAAATAGTACTACCTCCGTTCCTAAATATAAGATCACTTTGGTTAATTTGGAGAGATTAAGGAAGACTTTCCAATGAATTAGGATTACATGATCTTCCTAAAATACCCCTCACTTAAATTTAAAAGACAAATAGGGATTTGAGAGAGAAGTGAAGGAACTAAGAAGTATAGGAGTAATTTGGACTAAAATTGAGACAAAATAGAAAGTGATCTTATATTTAGGAACTTATCAACTTCCCCAAAGTGATCTTATATTTAGGAACGGAGGGAATACTATATAATTCCAAAACGTGCCAAAGCTTTTATGTAATTAAAATTAAAAAAAAAATTGGGAATCTGGCCCTTCGGTGCTTCATAAATCATTCGGGAATATCTCTCCTAATTCTACTTATAAACATTCATTTTCGCTGCAATAATTGTTGCTCTTTATTATATAATATAGTATTATTTTTCTTACTCCAATAATTGTTGCCCTTCAACAATCTCATTACTGCTTCATTCCTTAACTTCGATTTTGATTGTTAATTACTTTAATTCTCGGTCTAACAGTTGCATATATTTATCCATTATTTCATCACATCTACACGCGCGCGTGCGCGCGTAATCCCCTTTGAATGACTGGACGTTTCGAGTCCATTTGGTGTGATTGAAAGATGAAATGGAAATGAAGTTAGGAAATGGAAATGGTAATTTCCACATATAATAGAGCCCACAAGTTTTCTCTCTCCATCTCACACTTTTCCTGGGTCTCACAAACTTTTACATCTCATCATTACCTAATTTACCTCTACTTTCCATCTATACCCCCTTATACTCAATTCCATTTCCATTTCCATTACACACTTTCCGTCCAACCAAACGGGCCCTTCATGTGTGATGATTATAATGGAGAAGCAGCCATATATTTCCTATTATCAAGAGAGTTTCACAGATAAGCTAAAATCACTGGTGTATATATAGTGTCAATAAAAATTTTTATTATCAGTGTAATAATTGATTAGTATTTGCTTATTTATAATAATTTTCATTAACAAAATTTAATCCCAGGCACATGCATGTGCATGCTTGTTTGTCTCTTATCGAACACACATTTGAAAATTTGAAAGCAGACTGTTTGATTTTGCAAATGTATGTTTACTGAAAGTTCATCAAACATTACTGAGTTTCAATAAAAATATACAATGAATATGCATACAATGAAATTTCATAAAAAAAATATGCATACATTGAAGAATAATTCTGTAAGCTAACATGCATGCGATACTTATGAAATGATGATTAAGAGCAATTATCATGCATATCGGGCATGTTAATAACTTCGAAACTAAACTATATATCATTTCCCCAAGAGATATTGTGGTTTGGAGAAAGGTAATATATAATATCGATTTAATTTTTTTAGAGTAAAAAGTAGATTAATATTACTTATATATGTTTGACCTCATTAACTATATAGACATACCCTCAATTTTGAAAACATACAATTTGATTTCGATCATGCCTTTAATATTTTTAGGAATGTTATTAAAACATTTTTAAAATATAATTTGCAACTTTAATTAATATTTAATTTTACTGGCCAAAAAAATTAATATTTAATTTACTATTTACCCTTAAGTCTATTAAATCACTAGATTATAAGAGTATTTAAGTTTCTTTGATTTCAAAAATTTGATTCCTAGTATATGTACGTATACTAGGAATGAAATTTTTATTTTCATTCCTGTGGGCGCTGTTAATTAACAAAATGAGTTTTTGAGAATTATAGTTTTAACTTTAAATAATCTTTGCCAAATATAAATGTCTAAATAATTATCATGTTAAGAAGAGGTATTTTGGTAAAAAAAAGTTTAAATGCCAAACTTAATGGTCAACATATGGTTTGGGTGGATGAAAATAAATTTTCAAATATATAAATAATGGAGATTAATGCAACATTTATATCTTAATTTTATAAGAGGCCAGGTTTATATACGTTTTTAAAATAAGGAGAAGATTTATCTAATTAAGGTAAAATAATAGAGGGATTATGTATATATTTTACTCTCTTTTTTCAATAATGTAACACACATTTAACTGTAGTAACTATTATTCCTCTGATCCTATTTATAGAGTTGAGAGATAATAATGTTTTTTTTAATATAATTTTATCATGTTATGTGTGTATCAAACATGCTATTAAATTTTGTATGTCAATATACAACTTTATCATCAATTTATTTTGTGTTGATTTATTTTCATGTAATGGATAGATATTAAATAAGAGTAAAATTGAAAATATACGTCGGAAATCCGATCCCTTTTAAATGATAATGTGGCAGAAGGTTTTCTTTGGTGTGTAAATAGATAATTGGAAGTATAAGCGAGTAAAATAGAGAAGTAAACTCGATAAAAATTACTAGTATATATCCCGATCTTTTGCAACTTTCAAGAAATTTACACTTTACTATGAAATCACCAGTTACAGCCTCCATTATTGGTTTCACAAGTTTGCAGAAACAACTCACTCAAAAAAAAAATGTCTGTTAGGTTTATGGATTCATATATTTATTTGATATAGTTAAAGACTGATAAGTTGAAAATAACAGTAATATTTTATTAAACATACTCCCCCCCCCCAAAAAAAAAAAAGAAAGAAAACTTATTTGGCCCCAGTCTATATATTATCTCTACCACAATCTATTTCTATGTCAATTTTCTCCAACACTTTCATCCGCACGTTCTCTGCTTTCTATATATGGAAATAATGGAATTGGATTGTGCCCACCTGCCTGCAGTATTGATTATTAAGCTTTGTTTTTCACTTTCTGTTTTTTCTTTTAATTTTAAAGTTGTGGTGTTACTGCATCAGATCAAGTAGAAAGGTATGGGCCTTATTACGGTCGGTGATTATTTTCTTGGGTGCGGTACGTGCCCACTATATGTTTTACCTATGAGCTCCAGGATTTTTTGACCAATCATTATTTTCTAAGACACAAATAATATTGGTTATAATAAAGAAAAAGTAGAGGGTTATTGAATAAGAAGGAGTAGAGAGATGTAATAGTGAAGAAATAAATATTAGATGATAAGATAATATAATTGATATAGATGATGAAATAATTTAAATGGTAGGTGATGAAATTATACCTAGTAAAAAAATAAAGACTAAAGGGTATAAATTATAGTGTTTAAATAAATAATCTGTAAAAATAAGAAATGACAATTAGTTAAATATATGAATAATGAGGAAATAATTTTATACAGGGGAATAAGGTGAAAGCAAGTAGAATGAAAGGGGAGAAAATGAGAAAAAAATGAAAGAGAATATATAAGAAGAATTGTGTGATTTATATAAATGTTTTTTAAAATATGTCGTGCAACAAAGGTACGACATCAAAAAAATAGTAAATTAAATAATATGATGTCGCACCACTGTGACACGACATAATTAACAAAATTACTAATGTTACACCAACATTAAGAACATTAAAAAAGTTAATAAATATATAAAAGGGCCACGTCATGCCCTCAAGGCGCGTGACATGGACTTCTTTAATTCAATTAACCATGTCGAGCCATAGTTGATATAAAAATAAAAGGGTCATGTGGCACCCTTAGGACGCGACATGGTTAATAAGAAAATAAATATTTAAATAATTTTTAACTTGTCGTGTCTAGGGGCGCGACATAAAGCGTGTTTATTTAATTTTAAGCAGTATGTTACGGTTAAAGGAAAAACCGTGACATTAACCATAGTTTGTCGCATTTCAAAATGGTGCAACATTTACTTTTTGTGATTACAGGACATTTTTCTTGTAGTGTTATAGTATAGCTGGGGAGGAGAAAGTAGCGCAAATAATCTTCTTCCACTTCATGATCACGATCACGATCACGTGATGATAGTAGTATACATAGTAATGACTAATGAGGCATCATGAACGATATGAACGAATTAACGTTGATTGGCTTTAACATTATTGATCCGCTGGTAAAAGAGAAATAAGTCGCACAGGTGCGCCGCTTGGGAGCTCTGCTAGGGTTTCCTAGGCAGAGGCTCCTCTTCTTCCTCACCACAAGGGTGAGATATTTTCTCACCACAAGGGTGAGCTCCTCCTCACTATAAGGGTGAGACCTTCCATTTGCCTTTTATCATGACTCTTTTATTTCCCACCCTCCATCCATGGCCACCACGCCGTCAACCTCTTCCGCCGCCGCCGCCGCCGCCGAGCCGCCTACATCCCACTCTGCCACCTCGTCACTCACTCCTCCCTCCGCCACTAAGCCGCCATCCCGTTTCTCCGCCACCACCGCTGGGCCGCCTACCCTCTCCTCCTCCACCGTTGACGAGCGGCCGACCACCTCCCCCGTCACCGTCGCCGAGCCGCCAGTACCCTCCCCCGCCTCAGCTGCCGAGCCGCCATCTCCCTCCTCCGCCACCGTCGCCGAGCCGCCAGCCCCCTCTTCCGCCACTGCGCCATCTACCCTTCAACCCATTGCCACAAAGCTCACCTTACACTCACTCAATGCCAAAGCTGCCCTCTCTTGGTTCCCCTTTCCCCCTTGCTGCTGGGGCCACTTCTCTTGGTGGTGGCTGGCTTACTGGTCCAGCCACCCAGGTGCCATGACTTCTACAGCTTGGTACTACCTGAGATTGGGGGAGTTTTGGGTAGTATCTCTTGAGTCTCTGTCATCCCTCTTAGTTTTATGGCTTTGTGTTTGTGATTTTTCACTTGTGTTGTTGTCTTACTTCTCTGGTATATGCCTTTTTTTGTGGGTTGTAGATGTTCAAGGCTTACTTATGTTTGCTATGATCTGTTCATCTTTGGTGTTTGTCTTCAAACCCCATCGATTGTCCACATTTCCGATAGGGGATGTGTGTTGGAAGCTGCCTTTGCAGCGTTGGCATCAAAAAGGGTGGACTCAAGTGAGCATGTCTTCGGACAACCACCCTTTATCGCCTTTTCTTGTGACTTTTCTTAGGATCATGGCCGATTGTAAGTTGTGTTTCTCATCATCATCCTACAAGAGTATGGCTAAAATAACCTTGTTTTTAGGATATAGTTTGTCCTACTGGTTTACTCTTTATGTGTTAGAGTCTGTTAATAATACCTCTACTATGGGGTTAGAGTCTGTTAATGTCTCTGCTCTGAGGTTATGTTCTTAGATTTATGATCTTTGTGTCTGTAGTATTTCACTTCATGAATGAAAATATATATTTGGTCAAAAAAAAAAAACATTATTGATCCGCTCGTACGTATATATATAGGTGGGAATGTATGTACGTACGTATGAAATCAAAGGATCTTTCTTAGGAGATATCCTTTGAGATTTTGTTGTCCCCGCCCTCTCCCTTCCATTCCTTTCATTTCCCATTCATTCTTAACTCCCTACTTCAACTTTATTGCCCCTTAATTCCCTCTCAACATTTATTACACACACACATGCTCCCTTATATTTTATTCATACTCATATAGGAGTTAGGAGTAGATCACTTTTAAACTAATGGTCACACATATGTCGCTTTTTAGGATATATGATATTCTTTTTTCTTTAATTTAAATACCCATTATTAAGTATGAAAAACCTAGATGAGAATCCCAAACAAGGACAATCAAGGAAAAATTTTCTGAAAAAGAAATTGGTTTCTTATGATTTTGATCAGGTTAACTATACTAATTTATAATGAACTTTAACCTTTTTTCTATGTACAAAGTGATTTAGAAATGAGGTCATGCGAGTGAATAGAGAAGTGCTCTCTAGGGATTACACGTAACTAGCTCCCTATTTCAGACGTGACTAGCCTCTATTTTTCTTGTAGTGCCTTTATATGTAGCAATATTTATAATGTTGATTATGAAATCTTGATTGATTCCTGGCGTACCACACGACTAGTAATTAATCGTTCCCCACTAAATTAATTGGCCTCCACGCATAAGCACATGCATGAATTTATGCAGCAACCACCACGAAGAACCTCATTGCTTCACCTTCATACTCTCAACTTGTTCATTTAACACAAAACTTAATGCTCCTGACCCATCATCAAGTCTCTCAGGCCTTTCAACTTTAATTTACGCACTAGAATACAGACATTCGAAAATTAACAAATTAATAATATAACTTATTTCCCCTCTAATTTAATGGAAAAAGGGACATTTAGCTGTTGAGATAATTACAGTGGCTCTAGATAATCATCATCCGCAATTCTTGACCACACATTTTCTTAGCCTATCAGCTTCTATCGTCGAAAAAAAAGAGTGAGTTTTGCAATGATGAATATCTTATAAATCTTTGGTTTTATATTATGTCACAAATCAGTCTTTATCGAGCTATTATCCTCGTCATTTGAAACGAAATACGAAAGATTGTTAAAAGTTTGTTTTGATAGATGGATATAGATGGCGACAATTTTGGTTATTTTATCTGTACCTCATAGACACATACATATATATATAATAATGTACTTTTGATAAGGGAAGGTTGCTCCACAATTACACTCTAAATGGCTTTCGGGTTTTTCCTGCAATCAGCTCACTTTAGCATTAATTTAATCGAACATATATCTCTATATTTTATATATCACTCGTAACTACTGATCATACAAGGTTCATGGATTAATTGATGATCAGCATTACGGCTACTTTTAACCTTTATCACTGAAAGTCTTCCTTTATCTTATCTCACTATTGTCCATCCATTCCCTTCATATTATCATAATTTTGTAACTTTTTGAACTGTGAGAGTATTAATTACCCTAATTATTGAATCGCTGAACTAGTTGAGTATCATTATCAGCATTATTAACACCGCACTCGTGGAAATCAATTTTATTTGGTTTATTTAAAGAACTTGTTTGGGCCAAGTTGTGTCATGTTAATATATATGGGACGGTCGGAAGCAAAAAAGGGAGGGAGAAGAGTGGTTGATTGAAAGAGAACAAAATTTTCTAATGAAATGATGATAGATTAAATATTTGAATCCAAGAGGCCATGTGAATATTGAGGTTTTTTTCCCGAAATGCTACAGGACAAAATTTTTATTACCAATATGCTATAAGAAAAATAATATTTACCAATATACTCCCTCCAGTCCCTAATGTAAGAGCCCAAAATTTGAATGGTTTTGATCCCTAATGTAAGAGCTCACCCCATATTCTCTCCTCATTTAATGCATTTTTTCCTACTTTACCCCTAACTTTCTTTCATATTTATTAATGCTTATGTATTTCTCTCTCTTAAAAGTACCATAATAAATATGGGCAATTTTGGAAAAGAAGCATTAACTCCAGACACCCAACTAACATTCATATGTTTTCTTAAGAAGCGTTTTTTTGACGGCTAGCTCTTACATTAGGGACCGGAGGGAGTACTATATAATTGCAAGTCGTTCTTGGCAAGAACGACTTCTAAAGTCGTTCTTGCCAAGAACGACTTTAGAAGTTGTTCTTCTCAAGAATAACTTTCCCTGTACATGTATCTCAATGCCTATGCGTGAGCTTAAAATGTTACTTCCTCTAGTCTTATACTCCCTCCGGTCCTTAGTATAACTCACTAATTGTCTCTAAATTTTAATTCTTAATATAAGTCACCAACTGTTATTAACTAACTCATTTATTAATATTTTCCCAATATACCCTTATCATTGAAAAAAGAGATTTCTTCAATTTTCCTAAGAAGAGATGGAAGATGAAAAAGACACATGTATACTCATAAAGATAGAGGGTTAATGAAGAAAAAAAATGTAGTGGACCATAGTCCATAGTGATAAGGGTGGGAAGAGAAAAAATGGAAAATATAAAAAAAAACCAATTTAATGATGAGATAGTTGGAAAAAGTGGAAAAGTAAACATGAATTTTAAGATTCAACTATCATTCCTTGATATGTGAGAAATTGGTAGTTGGTGACTTATATTAAGGATCGGAGGGAGTACATAAATATGATGAGATAGTTTGAGGTTAAAATGATACTTCCTCCAATCTTGAGGTTAAAAAAGTCAACTAGGTCTTATACTCCCTCCGGTCCTAATTATAAGCCACAAACCGCCCAAATTGTACATAAAAATGAATTGAGGTTAATGGAACTTGTATCATTAAATTGGTTTTATTTTTTTGTCTTTTCCATTTTTACCCCTCTCTCACCTTTAATATTATGGTCCACTACCTTTTATCTCTCTTCATTAACTCTCTATCTTTATAAGTATACACGTGTCTTTTCCATCTTCTCTCTCTTCTTGAGAAAATTAAAGAAATCTCTTTTTTCATGATAAGAGTATATTGGGAAAATTTTAATAAATGAGTTAGTTAATAGCGGTTGGTGACTTATATTAAGGACTAAAAGTTAGAGGTGATTGGTGGCTTATATTAAGAACCAAAATTTAGAGGCGATTAGTGACTTATAATAAGGACCAGAGAGAGTATAAGACTAGCGGAAATAACATTTTTAAGTTCACAAATAGACATCGGGATACGTGTACAAAGAAAGTCGTTCTTGGAAAGAACAACTTCTAAAGTCGTTCTTGCCAAGAACGACGTTCAATTTTATAGTATATTGGTAAATATTCTTTTTCTTATAGCATATTGGTAAAAAAAATTTGTCCTGTAGCATTTCGGGAAAAAAACCGAATATTGACAAAAACCCAGCGGCTCACCCTTTAATAATCTATTTGTCTATTGAGTAAGGGACTAGGGAGCCTTTTTTTGTTTGTTTGGACAACTATATCCAGCCATATTCTATTTCACTCTTTTCCAACCTATTGTATTTTTTTAAAAAAAGTATGAATTATTATGGAGTACTATTTACAAGGGATTATTTTTATTTTTACAATCTAGCTTTCTTAACTTTTATCAACCACCAATTTTTATTAGGCAGGTTCTTATAAAAAAATATTGTTAGGCAGGTGAAAATCGAAGAGAGATAGATATGTGAGCTTATTTTATACAAATATATATAAGTGGGAGAATTTAAATGTAGTAATCCTTTGAATGAATGATATCCAATTTTATTAAGAAAAATATATGTCTCATGAAAGGAAATTGATTAAGGTGAGTTTGAAGGAATTCCATAAATTTAATTGAGGTTCCATGAGATCTTTTTAAACTAAAGTTTTTTAAGGATTTATTTAAATACTTGGTCATTAATGTTTGACCAGACAATAATATTGTTGGTTAAACCTTGCCTTTAAAGTGTAATGCCATGGGGCGTGCCTCTTGGTGAGGAGATTTTGGGATAGAGATGCTAGATGAACAACAAGTTCATGGTGCAGCTTGTATGTTGCAATAGTTGCGTTGTTAAGGTTGAGGTTCTCTCTCCATGAGATGAGAGATGGGAGAAGAGAAATGAGGGGCGGAGAAGAGAAAGGACGGAGACCCCACCCCACACCGTCTTTCTATACTGGAAAAAAAAGGTTCTTGCTAAATAATCTCTTAAGTAAATGTTTAGATGAATGTTATACTAGTAATTTAGCAAAGAAGAGGAGATTAAGTGATTTACAAAGTCATATGGAAATGGCGTTTATGTGTTTGATATTGAGTTAGTATAAAACAAAATGCGAAATACTTTGGTATCAAACACTTTCACATATCTATAACACAACTTAAATTTGTATTTGAGATTTTCTCATCCACGTAAATTGCAATTTAAGTATGATTTATAGCTAAAATCAGTTTAAAAGCTTATCAAATTACAAATATATAAAAAATACAAATGGAAAGGAAGACTCACTACCACAGATTGCCCCCTCTACATGCGCTTATTTTGGCCTCTACATGCGCTTATAAAACGCATGTAGAGGGGGGCGCTGGTAAAGGCTCTACATGCGCTTTTAAAAAGCGCATGTAGAGGGGGGCTCTACATGCACTTAAAGCGCATGTACATTTACATGCGCTTAAAGTGCATGTAGAGACACCTCTACATGCGCTTTAAGCGCATGTAGAGGTATTATCCTCTACATGCGCTTTAAGCGCATGTAGAGCTATATTTTTTTTTATATATATATTCTTTTTTTACATTTGCCACATACACGTACTTTTCTGCCACTGCACCAATGGTGTATACAAATAAGTCAACAGAATCATTTAACCAAAATATACCAGAATCATTTGCATTCAAAACCTAATAATATATATAAACATCACCAAAATATGTATGCACTACTGCCATTGCACCAAAAGAAGATCTACCTCATCACCAAAATATTTGTCACTTGCACCAAAGAATCAAAAAGATATGAACCTACATGAAAGAATAGTATAATATCAAAGATGAACTAATAAACAAGCCACAATTGATCATAAGTCAAAACGAAAATTCCTTCAAGTAGTCATAATATAAAACTACCAATTCCTCCTAAGTAAGACTACATGCATGAAGATGATCTCAAGTAAAACACCAAAAGGGATATCATCAACCTACATGACAAAATAGCATTACATAGAATAAACAAGCATGTTACATAACAAAATTTCATAAGACAAATCCACAATTTTTTATTCAAGTAATATATGAAGATACCTTAGTAAAACCTAATAAGTAGCAGGTGGCTGATTAAGAACAACAGGTTCAACAATGGGGTATACAAATTTGCTCCATTCTTCAATAACTTCTTCAACTTGCGCCTTGGAGAGGCTGTCGAAACGACAGTCTTCATAATACTGGATGGACAGAAACATGTAAGTAGCAATTAAATTTAAGTTAGTTAAAAGTAATCCACACATACAAGCAAATATGTGAACAAATTAAAAGAGTTTTAAATTAATGGAAAATTTCAGAACTTACCTTTTCTGGGACCACCAGTTGATCATGAGTGACAATATCTTTCATAAATTTCATGAGATAATACCCGCAATCATTATCATTCGGTTGGAATGGGCACTACAACAAAAAACCACAAATGTGTCAAAAGACTTTTATATGATTACAGTCCATAATTCAAATCATTGTTTTAGCATGTATAATTAACCTGAATTTTGAGCCAGTCATATGCTTTGGAGTATTTCATTTTTTTACTAGACCTACAAGAAGTGATCACACTAAAGTCGAGACAAACAAAATTAGTAAGAGTGACATTTATAAATGAGTTAACATAATTTAGTAAGGTTAAATCATTACCCATTGATAAACATCATATACGAAGGTCTATTTTCAGGTTTACCCGACCTAATAGGATCCAGATAGTACACCACAGGCTTTGGTGCAACGGGATTGAATGCAAGGAGAACCCAATGATTCCTAAAATGTGATTAACAGTTATATACATGTAAAATTTGGGAAAATAAAAAAAATTATTAATGACGAGTAAGAACTTACCCTACATTCACTGGGGCTAGAAACAATGTTTTATCTGAAGAAGAGCTCCCCAGAAGTGCTTTCACGACACCTTCATCCCAATAGGTAGTTGTTTCAGTCACCATTGAGGTTGTATTTGGATCTATGAATGCGAAATTGACATTTTCCCCTGGCACAATTATTTCATCATGCAAATACCTATACAAAAAAACATATCAACACATACAATTATTGTAATTTAAATACTAAATGACAATGTAAGAAACCACAATAACATAAAAATAAATTCAACATTACATACTTGATTCATATGTTGATCGCTGACGCACTAATCCATTCCTGATTAACCACATCCATAATTACTTCACTACCTAGGTGCTCACTGACACTCTTGTAATAAATTGTCCTTGTCAATTTAACTTCAATTTGTTGAAAATCAGGTAGTTGTTTTGTCAAGTTCTTTAGTTTAACACGGAATGATTCAGAGGGATGTGGTTGGGTGACACGAGTATAAGTCGGCTGATGCGGTTGGGTGTCACGAGGAGTAGGAGTTGGCTGTTCAAGAAATATGTCAATAATTCTTTCTACAAAATGAGTGCTAGCTAATGTGAATCCATTAGTAAATAGTTACCTTCAAACTCTTTTTCCGAGGTTTAGTCGGAATAGCAGAACGTGGCTGGACATCATGGCGGTCTGTTTTCCCCAATTCCTTCCTTTGTCCTTTTTTGGGCTGTAAAACATAGTAAATAAACAATTAGACATACTAATTAAATCTCTTTATCTATTATATATTAAGTATAACTAACTAAGTAATCACCTCTGATTGAGGAACCATCCACTTTTTGGGCCATGCCACAAAAGAGCCTATTGCGTCAACGACCACATTCATTCCATCAATGGGATACGGCAACAGTGAATTATTTCTAAGAGAGATGTGGATGGACACCCTCACCGTGCCTGCAGGGAGAGGTGAATTGTGCAATGTTTTGCTCCCATCATTGAAGACGTAAGCCAGAGCAACCAGGGTATTTAAGGACAGATCAGAATATAGTTGACAATAAGACTCACCCTACAAATGAATGAAACACCTTCAATTATGAAGTAACAATTCATAAGAACATTAATATTTAAAAGTGAAAAGCATAACGATTACCTCTGGAATGGGGACACTTTCCATTGTACAACTATAGTTCTCCATGACCGGGCTTTCATGAGCCGATGGAGCATGAGATTGATGGCCTGATCCCTGACCTCGCCCTGATCGAATCTCATTAACTTGTTCTTGCAAGTCTGCATACAATTCCCACAAGACCTTGTACTGCTTCTCAATTGTGGACGTTTGGTGGCTTTTCAGCTTCTCCTTAAAAAACTGTGAGGGCAAAACACCAAGCCCCTTGCCCCTGACACGACCTGTACTTTCTGGGAGGCCAAGTGTTCGGCTAAGCAAGTCAACTTGGCCATGGGACGGGATTTCTCCTGATGCAGCTTGCTTTAGTTCAATCTGTAGGAAGGAAATGATAATTGTCGGTTATGTACCAAGCAATATAAGAAACTGAGAATATAACAAAGAAAATGACTTACTGCTCGATCACGAGCCGCTTTGACGAAATCATGGTGTATAGTCCCGTCCTTCTTTGTATGACCTTCCAACCACAAGTCGCAGCGATTTACTTTGCGATTAGGGTCAGCAGTCAACTGTAACCGAAAAATAGGTTAACATGAATTAATTATAGGAACATTCATTTATATCATTAATGAAGATGTTAACGTACCATTTCATGCTCTAAATCAGCATACTTATTTCTACCACGCATATACGGGTATAGATTGCTTCCTGCTGACTGGCTATTCTTTTCGCTAAAGGCGCGAAACTCCTCTGAGCATCGTATCTCAACAAACTCATCCCATTGCTGCTGCGTAATCACATCATAGAATCTACTGGACGCTTGGGAACAATATCACCTTCAACATTGCGCAAAAAGTATATGCCTAGATGGGATCGCCACCATCGGGCCATTGACGCTGCTTTCTTCAGCACATAACCTTTGGCATCCTCACAGTCCGATAAGTCAAAGGCAATCTGTAACAAATGAAGTATAAACTTGTAATCATAATAACTCATCCAAAAAAAGATTGTATTAAACATAATTGCAAGAAAAGTTGCTTACCAAAATTTCTCTCCAAATAGCTTTTGGTATGTCAGGGGACAAATATCTCCAATCTTTTAATGTGATTGGGACGGTGTTCCGAACAACCACTCCAATATAGGCGATCAATAACTTACTTTCTCTTCCAATTGGTTGATTCTCCTCATTCCATGTTACTTTGAACTTAATCCCCTTATGTCTTTGTGAAATAACTTCTTTCATCACCGTCCTACCACGTTTCACCAATTTCTTTGCTTTCTCAAACAATTCATCCCCTGTTAAAATCGGAGGTGAAGTACTTTCTTCTGAGTTACCATTGAAAGCCTTTTTCCACCTTCTCCAAGGATGGTTTCTCGGTAAGAACCTTCGATGCTCCATGTAAACATTTTTCTTACACCGAGCCAGCCGAATTGAATGGGTACCAGTTTCACATATAGGGCATGCACCATACCCTTTGACCTTATATCCAGACAAATTACCATAAGTTGGGAAATCATTTATTGTTCCAAGCAACAGGGCTCTCAACTTAAAGTTTTCTTCACTGTAAGCATCAAACACATTTTCACCTGTGTGCCACAAATGATTCAAGTCTTCTATTAATGGAGCCAAGTACACATCTATATCATTGCTGGGCTGACTGGGCCCACCAATAAGCATCGAAAGCATCATAAACTTGCGTTTCATAATCAAATTTGGGGGGAGGTTGTAATTCATCAGAATGACAGGCCATGTGCTGTAAGTAGTACGTTGAACCCCATGCGGATTGATTCCATCACTTGCCAGTGCAAATCGCAGGTTTCTTGGATCTTCACTAAACTCTGGGTACATGTAATCAATTTTCTTCCATTGGGGGCTATCCGCAGGGTGTCTAAGTTTGTTGTCTTTGATCCTCTCATCCTCGTGTCATGTCAAACGTTTCGCTGTGTCCTTATTACTATACATGCGCTTCAGTCTTGGAATTATCGGAAAGTACCACAAGACCTTGGCAGGACTTTTGCCATTCTCCCCATATCGAGAGACTTTGCACTTCGAACACTTATCCAACGACGCATACTCATTCCGGTATAAGATGCAATCATTCGGACATGCATGTATCTTCTCATATTTCAAACCGGTAGCGAGAAGAATTTACTTTGCATCAAATGTTTTTAAAGGGAGTACATTATCCTTTGGCAAAACATCCCGCAGAAAGGTAAGCACTGCCGTGAAACTTGCATCACTCCAACCATAACGAGCCTTTAAGTTGTACAATTTAACCACTGTGCGCAATCTTGAGTATTTACATCCGACATACAACGGTGTCTCTGCATCACTCTTCAACTCTTCAAATATTTCTGGGTTCTCCTCACCCACAACCCTCACCATTACTTCAAGACAATCCTCGTCACTCTGATCAATGATATCATTCGAAGCACTACTAACATCATGTTCACGATCACGACATTCAACGTCATCGGTCTCACCGTGCTTTGTACATCTTGTATAAGATTGATCAATCCCATTACATATTAAATGATTCAACAGGCCTATGGGATCGACACGCTTTCCATTCAAACAGCGGATACAAGGGCACACAATGTTGTTAACATCGCATGCATGAGCAGCTGCAAATTCAACAAACTCCTTTACTCCATTTATATATTCACTTGAAGTTCGGTCACAACGCATCCATTTTCGGTCCATGACCTACTAAAGGAGAGTAGCAGTGAGATGGTAAATTACATTCTATGCAGCTGCTATGCATGGAAAACACATTGTCTAAACCTTTTGCCAAAATAATGGCGAAAGAAACATACCTAGACAATCACTCTAGACAAAAAAGGAACCTTAATTCATGTTACATACCTTAATTCTTGGGTCTAGAAAAGCAAAAACATCACTCTAGACAATCAAACAACTTCATTGAAATAATAAATAATCATCAAAACATGATGAGAAAAGGGTAACATTTACTCATGATACAAACCTTAATTCTTGGAATTCTAGAAAACTACAGCTTTCTCATCAACTAGAGCTTTCCAACTAGACATGATTCTTCCAATCACCTATGCAAGATTATTAAACTCATCAACATTAAGAAACCAATCTGCTTTAATTGTAGTATCTAATGCAAAGATGGAATCTTAAAATATGTCCAGATCAAACATAAGAGAGCAGGAACAGAGTTAAATCATATGAAGCACAAGATGATAACTTTAGTGAAGCTTTAGTGAAGCACAAGAACTTACCTGGCCTATATTTTCTGGCCTAGTAGCAAAACAGAGGCTCCAAAACTTAGTAGGATCTGGTTGCACAGAACATAGACAGACAGGCACCACTAGGATTTTAATTTGCTGCCAAGATGATAACTTGGATTAGCTTAATCGCCCATGTCATCTAATCCATCAAATCTATTCCATTCTCATATAAGGAGAACATATTTATTTAACAACAAGACACCAAGTACTCAAGCCAAACACTGATCTTAAAAGTACGAAACTTAATCTAAGATTGAGTATGTTAGGCTTCAAAAGAACATCACAATACCATACTACATTGACACATTAACATTGACATATCTCAATTAAAGTGAAAAAATTAAAGTAAGTGTTAGAAAAATTAAGTAGTGCTCCCAAGTTTATGACTTTAATTTGTTCTCCAAATTCACATGTCCTTGCCAAAAAGAAATAACTCGTACCAACAAAACCAATGACTATATATATTCTAAATCTATAACAAATTACGAAGCTCATGCTGCAACCTGTAATAATGACTTCACTCATATTTATATCATTTCTTCCCTTTTATCTTTCTCTGTCAATACACATTACAATTATACACAACCTTGACCATATTAATACAAAGAAGACACTAAGCCAAAGGCCCATTTTCGTGATGTTGACAAAGTGACAGAATACCATTGGAAAATACTGCACTTAGAATTGGTTTCATTGGAAAATATTCCTAAATCCATCGAAAATTTGTAGGGCTCTTAATCCACCAGTCCTCATATTCCTCAGTCCAACAAGAAAAAAAATACAAAACACTAAATAAACATACTAAATAAAGTCACGTTCTGATTTTCTACTAAACCCATCATCTCACAAGGAAAACGCAACCAGAAAACAGAAAGAAAAAAATTAAGATTGCTACCTGCAAGTGCATAGCGTCTGATCTCAGAAAACAGAAATCCAAAACAGAAACCAGAAAACAGGAAAACGCAACCTTTTAAAGAGCAAATGCAAGGATGATCTCAGAAATCCAAAACAGATCCACACACAAAGAAAAAAAATTCAATCTTTACACATAACAGTAACAGAAAGAACAAACCTTGCGTTGTCGAAAAACCCCACATCTTCGCCGCCGTCCTAAAACATCAGGGAAGTTCCGATTTTTTGAATAACGGTTGCAAAAGAAAGGCCGGCGACAGCGGTGATGGTCGGAGACTGTGGCCGGCGAGAGTGGAAGGGCGGTGATTGTGGAAGGAACCGTGGTGGGGGCGGTGGGGATTTGGAGAAAGAGGATTGAGAATGAGGATTAGGGTTTGTGTTTTTTAACAAGGGAATGGGGGTTTAGAACTTGAGAATGAGGAATGCTACTACATACTCTGTGAGCACGCTATAGAGTGATCAGATATAGGGAGGGAACTCATAAGACAAAGGCGCGGGAAATTCACAATTAAAATCAAAGGGGATAATATTAATTTTTAATAAAACAATAACACATCATAGAACTTAGACTAAATTTTTGTTCTATATATGTGTGTGTGTATATATATATATAGTTCACCTCAAAATCATATTAACATCTCACATTTGTGACATTGTTTCAGTAGAGCCTCTACATGCGCTTAAAGCGCATGTAGAGGGTGTTTCTCAACTAAACAGCCTCTACATGCGCTTTAAGCGCATGTAGATGGTGTTTAAGCCTTATCATACCAACAACAAGGTTTAATGGAGCTTTGAAACACTAAGTTGACGTGCAGGAACACCTTATGAGCTCTGAGGAGGATCACTTGTGCATGTTTTAATGTTTTGCCCTTCAGTAGAGCCTCTACATGCGCTTAAAGTGCATGTAAAGGCTCTTTCTCAACTAAATAGCCTCTACATGCGCTTTAAGCGCATGTAGATGGTGTTTAAGCCTTATCATACCAACAAAAAGGTTTAATGGAGCTTTGAAACACTAAGTTGACGTGCAAGAACACCTTATGAGCTCTGAGGAGGATCACTTATGCATGTTTTAATGTTTTGCTCTTCAGTAGAGCCTCTACATGCGCTTAAAGCGCATGTAAAGGCTCTTTCAAAATAAAAACCCTCTACATGCGCTTAAAGCGCATGTAGAGGGTGTTTAAGCAATATCATAACAACAAAAAGTGTTAATGGGGCTTTGAAACACTAAGTTCACGTGCAAGAACACCTTATGAGCTCTGAGGAGGATCACTTATGCATGTTTTAATGTTTTGCCCTTCAGTAGAGCCTCTACATGCGCTTAAAGCGCATGTAAAGGCTCTTTCAAAATAAATGTTTAAGCAATATCATAACAACAAAAAGTGTTAATGGGGCTTTGAAACACTAAGTTCACGTGCAAGAACACCTTATGAGCTCTGAGGAGGATCTCTTATGCATGTTTTAATGTTTTGCCCTTTAGTAGAGCCTCTACATGCGCTTAAAGCGCATGTAGAGGATAATACCTCTACATGCGCTTTAAGCGCATGTACATCTACATGCGCTTAAAGCGCATGTAGAAGTTGTCATCTACATGCGCTTTAAGCGCATGTAGAGAAGGAGATATGTACATGCGCTTAAAGCGCATGTAGAGACTCTTTCTACATGCGTTTTTTGCTCTGCATTTATGAGCGCATGTAAAACTGCGCTGGTATAGGCTTTATTTGTAGTAGTGATTTCTTGGATTATGGTTCTATATTTTCATTACACTGTAGCACTCAATTTCTCATAAGTATTTATATTTTTTAATTTTTTATTTACCTATAGTAATATTTGTCCTTAACCAATCTCATTCAAATAGTATTAGTAATTGTTAATGAAATACGACCTTAACTGAGCACGATCTCATAACAAGGTTCGTACCCTAAGCAAAGTAATTGTTAATGAAATATCCAATGGATGATTTAAGTCACTTATTTGTTTCCTAAATAACTATCATTTTAAGTTTGATAGTTTAAAACATTTATTTGCAAGAGGAATTTGGAGAAGTTAAAGGGTTAAAGGCCAAAAATAACTCAAAAGTTTTTGTGTAAAAGCACTGGGCACAAAGAAGTTTTTTGTGGGTAAACAATATTGGTGATATAGTTGAAAAAGGTTTTAAATTTATCATTGAAATTTCCATCATCTATCCAAAATTTGGTCATATATACCAATATTTTAGGTACATAAGGGTTTTGTTACTACAAGAATTCCTTCAGAAAGTCCGCAATTTAAAGAGATTAATCACGGGTTCCAATGATGGATAACTTAATTGTGGGATAATTCTGGCCAAAAAAAATTGTGGGATAACGTTAATTATTCCTCGTTTACAACAAAACCGCAATTTATTCAAGACATGGTGCGCGCGAGTGTTTAGTTGCAGAGCTAAATATAGTGATAAAAGATTTGGCTAGGCCACTTTGCCTGCCAGGCTGCCACCTTATATAATCTTGGAGCAATCCATCTTGAAATATGAAATTGTGGAGGGTGAGCTCATCATCATCAAGTGCAGCCGACACAAAAGTTTGGCGGTGAATTTAATATATATACTATGAAGAACGAATTTGCCTCATATATATTATACTCCATTAGATTACATATAACAAAGTATGTAGAGTGAGAAAGAAAACAATGATGAAATGAAGAAGTAGGGTTTACTAGAAATTTTGCAAATATAGATGTGCTGGTGATAGAGCATATAATTGATGGGACCTGGAAATGTGTTTGGGTGATTGCGTCAATGAGAAAGAATTGGGCCTACCATCATGGTAGAAGGGAAGGAAGCATGTGTGTGTGTGTTTAGTGGTTGTTGATGAAGAAAAAGAGATGGAAATGATGGATCACAGCTTCTGCTATATATAATAAGACAGTACTGCTCATAGCCCACGCAACATCATTCGATAAGCGTCGGAGAGCATACTCCTGCCAACACAATTGAATTTCATATTCCTCGAAAGATCTTTTAATGATTTAATGCCGGAGATTATCATCATCGTCATCATAGACAAATCTTCCCATTTTCATTTCCCAAGATTTTACCAACATCCTTTTTTTTTAATAAAAGGCAAAATGACATTAATTAAGAATCTAGCTATTACAAACGTTCACTAATATCCAGAATATATTAAACAAATTTAAAATTAAACCATAAGCTAATAATTAAGACTGGTAGTTGAGAGACAGCATCAATCCCTGACTGAGCACCAGCATGAAGGTAGTCATGAAGAACTAGTGAAGAAGTTCCGACAACCAGACATCTTCTGAAAATGACGGGAGGTTGAAACCGGAGAAACACGCCACTACGAGAGCTAGGAGAAACCCAAAGCCTGACGACGTCTATACCACAATGGGCATTGAAATGTTTTGGAGTGTTAAAATGCACCAAAGATGCTACCCACAAAGAGCTGAAAGATTCAACATGACAACCTGAAACTTGTGCAGACAGATTTTACCAACATCCAATGTCTATCCCTCTTTCAAATGGTAAACATAATGTTTTAAAGTAGAGACAAAAATATCCATCACGGTGGGTAGTTTTGCCTTTCTTCTGAAATGTCATGGATAGTTTTGTCCTATTTTGAATTGTTATATTTACTTTTGTTAAAAAAAATCATATAGGCATTTTTACACCTTTATCACAATTACACGATCGATATTTTTGCACTTAAGCCCAAATTTTTTTTTACCATAAGTGAGCAAAGCAAAATGTCAACTCAAAAAATGAAAACATGTCTACATTATAATCACTTGTGGTTGAACTTTTAAATTCTTACTTAAAGAAGTTATATATAGAGATCTCCCCTAATATAGAGATCTCCCTTACCAGTGAATCCATTAATTTCACAGCCAATGCTTCCAAATGTGTTTGGCTAGACTTTCTTTGTCAAAATGAGTAGCTACTTATTTTGAAATAGGCTAAAGTATACCTTTAGTCTTTTATGTTTGCATCAAGTTTCAATTTAGTCCTTTATCTTTGAAAAGTACACTTTTAGTCCTTCAAATCTAACACTGTCACTCAATTTAATGGAAACCGCTGACTTATCAAATTTTAGTGATGACTGTACAATTAAAAGCTGACTAAGCACAAATATATTATTTAGGGTAAAGAAATCAAATCAATCATGAAAAATAAAATCATCCCAAATAATTATATGATGTTTCTACTAGGTTTTTCAATGTGACGGCATTTATACAATTCACTTATCACAAATTTTCATCTGGTAAGTAAGTCTCTGTCTCTCTTATTCATCCCAAATCTTCATCTTCTCTCTGGTAACCAAGACTCTTTTGCCTCTTTTCTTTTTGCTCTACATCTTGTGGATTATATATACAAAAATCATTTGTTCTCTCTGTAATTTTTTGGTTCTCTTCATCTGCAAAAAACAAAACGATGACTGTAAGAGAACAATGACCCCAAAAGTAAACTTTTTTTTACTTGCTTACGTGACAAATTAAAACAGAGTGGAGAAGACGATGTCGGAGGAGAAAACAGTGTGGAGTGTGGACGATGAAGGAAGAAGAAGACCATGTTTGTTTTCATGGTTTTGAATATCTGATTGATTTTATTTCTGATTGATTTTCAATCAGATATAAAATCAATTAGATTTTTTTTCCTAATAAAAAAATATCTGATTAATTTTATTTTTTTTAACAAAATAATATGTTTGTGCTTAGTCAGCTTTTAATTGTACAGTCATCACTAAAATTTGATGAGTCAACGGTTTCCGTTAAGTTGAGTGACGATGTTAGATTTGAAGAACTAAAAGTATACTTTTCAAAGATAAATGACTAAATTGAAACTTGATGCAAACACAAGGGACTAAAGGTATACTTTAGCCTTTGAAATAAATAGCTTATTTTGAGGTATTATATTGACTTTTGCCCCATATTTAGCTAGACTTATTTTCAATTCAATTTATTTTGTATAAGCTACTTATTTTGAGAAGTTAGAAATTTGAGCTTATTTTTCAAAATATGTGGCTTATTTTCAAACAATAACTTGTTTGGCTCTAGATATTTAAAATGGATAATAATATTAAAATTTGTTAATTGATTTTTCACTACACTCTTTAATCTCACTGTTAAATTATTTGCAGCTTTCCATATGTTTATTTATTTGTTTCAAAATCTATAGTGCATTATTCAATAAACTTCATGTTCTTTTTGTTCATTTTCATCTTCAACTTTCTTTTCAATGTAATCATCCAAACATGTTTTAAAGTCAAATGAAATAATAAATAACTTTTTTCACAGCTAATTCAAACATAATATAATTACGTACACAATTTAACTTATGTTCATTTTGACTTATTTATAACTTGTTCTCTTATCTCCTTCCTTTGTTTTCACTTTCTTTCAAATATCTTTCTTCGTTGACTCTAATTAAAAGTCACCGTCACAGTGAATATATCATTTGTGTAACACATTAATGCTTACTAAAGGTAATTTCTCTCTGCAATAAAAAAAAAGGTAATTTCTCTCTTCATTGATTTGTCTCGTGAACGATCAATGCAAAAGCAGATTTCTGCTTTTAAAAATTCCACCTGTTTTTTTGAACTGATGTATAATTTTCAGCATGAAGATCTTTTTTTTTTTTTTTGCCATTCAGCTTGAAGATCTAATTTGTCATAAGGACCAGTTTTTTTTTTTGGAATATTTCTATATATAAAATTTTTAGCTTGAAGATCTAGTTTGTCATACGGACCAATATTCTATCTTCTATTTTTGGGCCTAAAGGATCGTCGATCTATCACTCTATCAGTTTATTGAACTGACTGTCAGGCCTAAATCTGAGTGGCTAAACAAATTGAAGCCTAAACTAGGCCAGACTCCTATTAGGTTGGTTTTAATCTTGTAGTTGTATATCATGTATGTCCTATTCGGCTATGTCCTTTGTCGTGGTTTCATTCACTTATCTCTTTTTGTTTGTTTTTAATTTGCAATATGGAAAAACTACAAAATCAAACGTGATAAAAAGATTTTATAAAATGTTATAAAAAAAAAAAGATTTTATAAAATGATACAATGCATGGGCTATCTGACAACTTTTCAAGAAGCATTTTACCCCGGAATTGATTGGAAAATTGCTGTTGACTATTAATATATTTTAATTACTTTAAAATTGCCTGAAAAAAAGTGCTCATTGTAAAACTTTAAGATAAATAATTAAGATCATTTAGTTGAGCCAATAGGGAGCATCTAATCTAACCTTGAGTCCACATGTCATGCTCATCCACCTTACATACTCATCTGTCCATCCTTTAAAACAATACAATTTTCTCCTCTCTCCTTTACTCTTTGATTGATTTTGTTTAATTTGTAGTAGTATTTGGTAATCTTAAGTAATAATCTTTTGTGAAATCAATGTTATGAAATGTTTTCTCAATAAGTAAAAACCATCATAAAAATATTTCATAAATTTACATATGCTAAAAATTAATTAATTTAGAATACTCGGTGTTATTAAAATTTAATCAACTTATAATATTGAGGTCCATGAAAAATAATTTATATGAATTAACTTAAATAAATAAAAGAATCAATTAAAATTAAGCACTGATCTCTCTAAACCTCCATTGTTTTAAGGGATGAACATATGAGCATGTAAGGTGGATGAACATAACACGTGGCCTCATCTAACCTTAGTTAAGGGTGGGAATTTTGATTCCAATTGGTCATATATTACTTTAAAAAAACTCTCAACAGTGAGTCAATTAAATTACTAATTTGGTCATAGATCGCCATATCTTCTACTCCCTCCGGTCCTAAATATAAGACCTAATTGACTTTTTCTAGAAAATCCTTAAAAAAGCAAAATAAGTTAATTATAAATTGATTTACCTAATTTTTTTCCCTTAAACTAATTTATTTTACCTATAAACTAATGAATAATCTAAAAATATATCAAATATGTCATCATTTAATAACCTATTTCGCAACCTTAATCTCTCCAAAAAAAAAGTGAATTAGGTCCTATATATAGGAGCGGTGGTAGTATATTAGAAGGAAAAATACAAATGAATTAGTAATTTTTTCTGTTAAAAAAACTTTGACAGAAACAATGCAGCTTGTGGTTATTTTATTTCCTGATAAAAAATGGATATAACGGTGTTTCCCAAATCAACGTAAGAGGAAGGGAATTTTGGTGAATCTGAGAAGAGAAGAGAAGAGAAAAGAAAAGAAAAGAAACAGAAAGATTGACTGCAATGCAATCATCATAATTCATAATTCATAGCATAGGATAGGACATAGAACCACGTGGTGTCTACTCTCTTCTTCATTCAATTAAAAATCAAACAAATTCAAAGACTTTCCGAAAGAGAAACAAATCTGTAAACATTACAGTGATCGATCCATCCATCTATGAAAGGCGTGTTTTCGGTGCCCGGTGATTTCGTCTACTTCAAGTCTCAGGTTCCTCTTCACAAGATCCCTGTATGTATAATAAATATCTTTCATTTCTTTGTCTTTATATTTTTTGTTTTGTCCTTTTTGCCAGCTCAATTCATTCCTTATCTTCAGCTGGGTTTTGTCTGTTGATTCCATTATATCAACCTTATACATCGCCCACTCTATCTTGTCTCTGTATCCTCATGATTGGAATCTTAAAGTTTGGAAATTTTCATGTGGGTATTTTAGGTACACCTTCATTTTGGATTTCTCATAAATAAATATGATATAAGATCACTTTGACTTTTTTTTGTCAAGATAAGAGAACAAATTAGACAGCTAAATTATATTATATGATATGTGACGGGTAATTAGGTTATGGATTAGTTGATAAGTAGAGTAAATTAGTGTTGAGGAAAAAATATATAGATAGGCAATTTGAAGTGATTGATTTTGCATTCTTAATTTCTCCTGGAAAGTCAAAGTGGTCTTATAATAAGGATCGGAAAGACTATTTTATTTATGCGCTGTTGATGTGCTAGAATGCATGCTAATAGGCATCTCTTTTTGTTCCATCACCAAGCAATTCTTACTTTGTGCTGTTCTCGGGTCTAAATATCTTTTTATCAGTGTATTACTTGTAACTCTCCATTCATTTGTAGAGAATTGGGTTTTTAACCATACCCTTCTACATAAGTAATCAAAACTTGTATAAGGGAGGTTTCAAACAATCAATAGTTCATAATTACCATACATAGGTCTAAAAAAATATACCTTGGTGTATTGAACTGGGAAGATGATAAGACTCATTATATAAGCTTAATATGCTGGCACTTTTTTTTGTTTTTTTTGGCTCAATTGTTCCTGTATTTGTGACAATACTCAGTTTGAAGTTGAATTATTTGTATGGTTTGTCGGATTTTGTGTATTTCTTGCCTTCTTTTACAGTATACCTTTTGATGTGACATCACTCCTATGTTTTGTGGCATTTTGCATTAACTATTGCAGATTGGCACTAAGCAGTGGCGATATTATGATTTTGGTCCAAAAGCTGTGCCTCCACTCATTTGTCTTCCTGGAACAGCTGGAACAGCTGATGTGTACTATAAACAGATCATGGCATTGTCCATGAAGGTACTGCATATGTTAGCATAATCAATAGTGTTGCAATCAATTTATATTTTTGCTAGTAACCCTTTTTGAAGTTTCTTGCTGTTTATGTTATAATTAGTCTGTTTTTGGGGAGTTTAGCAATGCATTCAATTTTTGCAGGGTTACCGTGTCATATCTGTTGATATACCTCGTGTGTGGAATCATGCTGAATGGGTTCAAACATTTGAAAAGTTCTTGGATGCTATAGACGTTCACCATGTATGATGTCCTCAAGCCTATCCATTCTTTCTACTACCATCTTTCTAATTCTTACAAGTTGGGGTTGGTTCTATTGTTTTATGCCTATTTTTCATCAATTATATTCATATTTTTTCCATGTCTCTGATAGTCTGTTGCAAAGAAGCTATTTATTTGGTTATCATTGAATCTTACAACTTGAGAAAATATCTAATAAAAGATATTTTTAACAGATACATCTTTATGGCACATCCCTTGGTGGCTTCCTTGCACAACTTTTTGCGCAGCATCGTCCACGACGGGTTCGGTCATTAGTTCTGTCAAATTCGTTTTTAGAGACACGGAGTTTCTCTGCTGCTATGCCATGGGCTCCAATGTACTTTTCTAATATTCTAATTCTACTGTAAAGATATATACATGCTAGGCAGGAGCCATATATATCTGTTGGGACGTGTGCATAATTGTTAATAAAAAAAAAGTATTAAACTTGAGAATGATTTAATTAGATTTCTATCAGACAATACATCAATATGAAGATTTTGGTAAAACCATTGGGCCATCTGAATTGTCATGTAAGTTTTATAGGTCTGATCACATTAATGAAAAGGAACTTACTAGCTCTTGGTTCACACATGAGACATATCATGAGTTTGATTTAGTAATTCTACCCTTTAAGTTATGCTGATTAAATGTGTTCTGAAAAAGTTGGGATGTTGAAGCAGGGATGGTTATATGAAAGTGTACGGAGCTCCTTTTTTGTCTTAGTTCAAGGATGGTGTCGATATGTGTATATACATATACTCCCTCCGTCCCATAATTTAAGGCGAATTTAACTGAACTACGGTTTCCCAAAAATCGGTTGAAATTAGTTAAACATCAATAAATTTGTAGGACCCACAATTTTGTTTCCAAAGATACCCTTATTTATGAAAGAGTGTGAAAGAGAGTAATGATGAAAATGAGGAAATAGAATTTATGGAATAGAGCCACTTATTAACGGCAATATTGGAAAACTGCATTTATTACCCTCACGAACTCAAACATTGCCTTATATTTTGGGATAATGTCATAAAAAAACTGAGCCTTATAATATAGTTGCGCAATAAGTAGTAGATAGTTAATGACTTGAGAGTTTAGAATTGAGGGATATGGTTTTTGTGTTTCTCCTTTTCTTATTTTTAAAATTCACATTTTCTGAACACAGCTAGATCTTGTCTGAAAGAATACATGATCTCAAAGCCAAAAGAGTTTAGATAGTTAATGATTTTAGAGTTTAGAAGTGGTTTATTTCCATGCTCCCTAAGAATACATGATCTTTAAGATGATATTTTTTTTGTTTCCATGGTCAAATCACTCAGTCAACAAACATAGTTTATATCTTCTTATTAGGGAATTTCTCGCTAATTCCTGCAGCTTAACTGAATCTTTTGGCTATTACCTCATACAGTGTTGGTTGGGCCCCTTCTTTTATGCTGAAGCGGTATGTCTTAACAGGAATACGTGATGGTCCTCACGAACCATTTATTGCCGATTCAGTGGACTTTGTTGTTTCACAGGTATCATCCATTCTTGCATGATCTAAAGCTAATTATCAAGCTATCTTTAGCAACATTCAGTATGCTACAGTTTTTTTTGTTATAAGATGGCATTGATATGTATTATCACCTCAATTTGTGGGAATAGTCGTCTTTTCTCAGTCTCCATGCCTATCTACTTCAAGAGGCAAATGCAGATCTTGTCTATGACAGTTGTTTTTGTATATACTTATTTAGCGAAATATTTTGTGTGTTCAGGTGGAAACTCTCTCAAAAGATGATTTAGCCTCCAGGTTGACATTGACCACTGATGATGCTGCAGTGGGACCCATTCTTCTTTCAGATTCATTCATCACTATAATGGATGTAAGCAATCTAAATTGTGTCTTGATTTACTATATTTTTGCATCATCATGAAGCATATACCTTTCTGAAAAGTAATGTCGTTTTTTTATGATATTCTTGTATCCCATGTAATCAATTATCAGAAGGAAACAAAAAAGGTGACTTAACGTTTTCTCATCTTTATTTAACCTCTGGTCTTCCATAATGCCATTTCAATCTGGTTGACAAATTAAGCTATGGTTGCAAATGTAGAAATACACCGGAAACTCATTTATATTCCATTTCGTTGTGATTTGTGTAGAACATCGCTGATTGTCCAGCTTACTTGGTAAATTCTGGTGGCAGGATGTATTATTATGGTTTGTGGGGCGGGGATTGGGAAGATGATACCTATAAATGGATTGTAAATAAAATGCTCTTTTTAGACTAATGAATGGAAAAGTTCATTCAGTTCACTGTACTGGTCTTGTTTTCTCTCAAACCTCAAATAATTATCATAATCATCCAGTAATAGAGCGACAGCTTTCTCAAAAAGCTGCATCCAATAGTTCTATGAAATTTGATTTTTTCATACTAAAACTAGATGATTCAGATCTTTTTTTCATTTTGTGGCACAGATAAAATAATCTGGCTATTTGCTCCTTTTCCATGTGTGGTCGCATGAGCACATTAGTTTTCTCTCAGACATCATTGCTTCTTTCTATACCCAGTACCTATCATTGTTTTCATGCTTTCTATTCAGCTATGATAAGAGAATGAATGGCATGTGCTTGATTTGCTTACAAACTATTTATTCTTTTGTCATGATCATGAACTTATCTTAAAGACAAACGACTACTGTGCGATTCCTCAACAACTTAAAGACCAATTGAGTGAAAGATATCCAGGGGCAAGACGGGCATATTTGAAAACAGGTGGAGATTTTCCATTCCTGTCGCGCCCAGATGAAGTCAACTTACACCTTCAGGTATATTAGCCTTGGGGCTCCCAATCATGCTAGGGACTACTCCTTGCATTGCATCAGTCTCTTTATAGCCATTTGTAAACTGGTGTTTTTGACATGTCTATATCATGGCAGTTACACTTGAGGCGTGTTGGTGTGGAAGCTCGGCTCGACCTGGTTCGCAGTGTTCCAGAAGGGGGTTTGGGAGGAAGTCCTAGCAGAGGGAGCGGGCGAGATCCTGATGAGTCCGGTAAGGATGACGAGGGAAGCTCAGAAAACCCATCTGCTCAAAGTAATCTACCTTTCCCCCCACAAAGCTCAGAATCTAGTAATTTAAACAACCAGCCACCTGAAAATTCTTCTGAAAATTGCCAACTGGTTCATCAAGCTATGTTGCATCTCTTACCCTGTACCAATAGAAAACAATTTGTGCCTCCTGAAGTTCTTTCATATTTCATCTGGGAATGCTTTCTTCGTTTGTATCTCCATCATTTCTGTTCACTCGTTGCTGTACATTATCTTGAACCTTTCATCGGATTTTAGGATTGTATTGTTGTATGCATGTAAGATGGAAATTTTGAAGGATCTATGGATGGAGAAAAAGGAGTGCCTCATAAAGTTAAGGCCGTACTTACTGCCTGCCGTGCCCGTTCTTACTGCCTGCCGGGTTGAATTTCAGTTCTTTGGGGACTTATATGGTCATTGTAATTGTAAATTATTTTGAATTAGGAGTGTGTGTACTGTAAGCTGTTGTTCGAGCTATTGTTCATCTTATGGAAGTATAAACGTTATCATTCTTTTTTCAAATAAAGAGAAGGTGTGCAGATCAAATCTTTTTTTTTCCTCAAGGGTATCCTCCCCCGCATGTCAAGTAAAACTGATCTCTCGCTGTTCTGAAGTCTCATATAGGTACACAAGTTGCCTGTGAATTTGCTTCATTCATAAGGGCTAGGAATCGAACCCCCAACCACTTGCTTAATGGACGAGAGTACTTACCACTCACACCAGATTGCAGATCAAATCTTTTAAGTCGGATAGAATGATGAGGTTTCACCCCCTCCTTTGTGTGATTCAAAGCTTTTATGTGTAAAGATATTGTTGAAGCTATTTAGTCAGAACTTTTTCATCACACAAGGTGGTGAATAATTGTTTCCATAGTATCATAAAGATTCAGTAGTGGTATATTTTACAATTTAAAACTGGGCATCCTTGTTAGACTCTGATGTTCCTAAGCCTTTTTGAATTAGCGTAACTATGAAGAGTGCCTTTGTTTGCTTTAGTCTGTTGATAATGAGGCATCTTACAAAAAAATAATTCATGCTGCTCACTCAAATTAAGTAGTGAGCAACATGATTTACAAAAGAATTAACCGGAGAGTTGAACCAAAGATGTTTTATCTGTTCTTTGTTGATGTTGCCATATGATAAAACTTCTCCTAGAATAACACATACAACTCTGGTAAAAATGTATTTCCATAGCAGCCGTCTTGGAAGCTGTCTTGGAAGCTGACAACATTCAATCATTAGTTAGGGTATGTGTAAATGGTAAAGAATAAAGAAATTAGTACAGTACCTATGTGGAGGGTGTATTGGTCATATAATGTGATTTTAACTAAATTTACTAACATTCTAAATTTAATCAAATTATATAAATATGTCTTATATTTAAGACTGGAAAGAGTATGTAAATAGATTTGGAACAATTGCATATTATTTATTCTTTGTTCTTATAAATGTATTGTATTTAGGCATGTTTGTTATATCTTTGTTTATGAAATTAATGTAGAATTGGGTGTATTTATTCCATTTTAAATATTCTAATTTGGAAAATTACATAGTTTATTTGATAATTGTTTTTAAATATTTCTTTAATAATTAAAATATTATTTTTATTTGAACCTTTTTTATATATGATTGGTAGACGTTACCCTTAGGCATGAAAGCCCACCCTACACTGCCCACCCCATACCAATCCAAAAATGGCACAGGCTCTTCACGGGCAGTACAGCAGACTTTTTTTTTTTTGACCATATCAGTACAGCAGACTGGAAAAGGCCCAAATTAAGCACATCAAATCTTTAGGTTGGACATGGGGCATGGGTTATACCATATCAACCTAGAATCATTTTGCCACAATTGTGCCTAGGTTCTAAATAAGAGATTTAATTTTAAAGAGGTCCTAAATAAGAGATTTAATTTTAAAGAGGTCTCAAAGAGTTGTTATCATTTGTTAATGAAGACTATTGCACTTGCTGCTAGTTGTTATTAACAACTCCTTGGGACCATTTTAAAATTAAATCTCTTATTTATGATTTAAGTGCAATTGTCCTCATCATTTTTAGAGGTTAAAACAGTAATACAAACATGGACAATTTGAATAGGTAAAAAATGGCTCATGAAACCCGTACGATTATATCTGCTAGTCAAGGCTATTTTAGCTTAACCACCTGTCTCGAATTTGATACATGGGAATGAAACATCTTAAGGGTAAGGGGTGCTAACCTTAATTATTCTTATCATATCTTATTTTGGCTTAGTCTTAAAAAATATTCTTATCTATGGAGTATACCATAGGAGAAATAAAAAAAAAACAAAAGCCTTCAACACCCTTTTAAGGTTTAAGACGACAAAAGTCAAAAGGGAGAATAGTCACGGACCACTATTGGCATTGGCGGCCAAGCGCGCGCAATTATATACTCTTAAATATAGGATTTAATTGACCTTTTTTTTGGAGAGGTTAAGGTTACGAAATAGACTATTAAATCATGACATATTTGATATATTTTTAGATTATACATTAGTTTATAGGTAAAATAAACTAATCTAAGGAAAACAATTAGGTAAATCAATTTATAATTAACTTATTTTGTTTTTTATAGGATTTTCTAAAAAAATCAATTAGGTCTTATATTTAGGACCGGAGGGAGTATGTACTCTCTCCGGTCCTATATTTATAAGTTGTCAACCGCCCAAATTGTACATACCAAGAAATGAAGGTTAATGGAAGTTGAGTCATTAAATTGGTCTTATTTTTTTAGTCTTTTCCATTTTTGCCCCTCTTACTTTTATTACTATGGCTCACTACCTCTTTCATCTTTATAAGAATACATGTGTCTTTTTTATCTTCTCTCTCTTCTTATTTTCCAATGCTAAGGGTATATTGGGAAAATTTTAATAAATGAGTTAGTTAATGTTAGTTGGTGACTTATATTAAGAACCAAAATTTAGTGGCGGTTGACGACTTATAAAAAGGATCGGAGGGAGTATATATATATATATATATATATATATATATATATATATATATATATATATATACTCCCTCCGGTCCTAAATATAGGACCTAGATGACTTTTTTGAAAAATCCTAAAAAAATAAAAAAATAAGTTAATTATAAATTGATTTACCTAATTTTTTCTCTTAAACTAGTTTATTTTACCTATAAACTAATGGATAATCTAAAAAGATATCAAATATGTCATGATTTAATAACTTATTTCGCAACCTTAATCTTTCCAAAAAAAAGTTATCTATGTCTTATATTTAGGACCGGAGGTAGTATATATATATATATAAGTTAATTGGATGTTCCCGTCCTTTGACTTTGCCCCATCCAACACCAACCCATCATCATTGTCATGTCCACCATATCTCGTCTCGTGGCGGTCATCGGCGCCGGCGCCGGAGGACTAGTGGCGGCACGTGAGCTCCGGCGAGAAGGCCATAAAGTTGTAATCTTTGAGAAAGGTAGCCAAGTGGGAGGCACGTGGGTGTACAATCCCAACGTAGAATCCGACCCACTTGGCACAAACCAGGATAGAAGTATAGTCCAATCCAGCCTCTACCATTCTCTCCGTACGAATCTCCCACGAGAAGTCATGGGATTCCAAGACTACCCTTTTGTTATAAGAGATGATGGGAAGGGTAGAGATGGGAGGAGATTTCCTGGTCATAGAGAGGTTTTGATGTATTTGAAGGACTTTGCTTGTGCTTTTGGGATTGATGAGCTGGTGAGGTTTGAGACTGAGGTTGTGTCTGCCAAGTTGGGAGATTGTGGGAAATGGAGGGTCACATCAAAAGGAAGGAGAAGTGGGGTTGGTGTGGATGAAGTTTATGATGCTTTGGTTGTTTGTAATGGCCATTTCACTCAGCCTCGTCTAGCTCATATCCCCGGTGAGTTTTTCTTATGCTTTCCTAGATATAATACACATCTACTTAATTTTGTTATGTTAGATTAAGGATGTTAGTTAAAATAACTCTGTCTATGCTGAGTCTCATGTATATCCTATGTTATAGCCGGTCTCAAGCCCGGGTAAGGAGGAGGTTTGTGTTAGGCCTTGATAGAGAATGTAAAAATTTGTCAATTCTGATGATCATGGACATATAAAGATATTGTATTAATACTAGGTTGATAGACCATAATGAGGCTGTATGATCCATGTAGCGGACCTCACGTAGTGAGATAAGACTTTGTTGTTGTTAGGATGTTAGTTAAAATCATATGTATCTACATACCTTTGTTTCCACACTCTTGCTTGTTTAAGTTGAAAAGTATCAATAGGGTTTATATATGTTTAGAAAAATTAGATGTCTTAAATGGTAATGGTTTCCTTGTGACAATTGTGTTGCATTTAGGCATAAAAGTATGGCCGGGGAAGCAGATGCATAGCCATAATTATCGTACACCTGAACCATTTCAAGATCAGGTGTGTATCAGGTTTCTTCAAATTTTAATTGCTCAAGTTGTTTTTTAGCAGTTCCTCTTGTCTTAGATATAAAACATACTTATCTAGTTTGATTATATTAAGGATGTTAGTTGAATTAGTTGAAATCTCATGTTATTACTCATGCATTCTAACTATCTACCTTCATCGCCATCCTCCTTTCTCTGTTTATTATTAAGAAACATTAATAGGTGCAGTGACTATTGAAAAGCCATTTGGCTACTGTGGGGCCAAAACGATAAAGCTACTGTTAGTGGGACTGTGATAAAAATACAACTACTGCCAAATGCTCCAAACCTGCCTAACCTGGTTGCATAGGTGCAGCATTGATCGATGGTGCTGTTATGTGAGATAAATTAAGAAGTGGGTAAATCCATCATAATAGAGCACCAAAAATGGGGTAGGAGAAGATTATTGCTACCACTTGTCCTTAAGGGCTGATTTAAGGGTTGGATGGTCAACTGTTCATTCTTTAACTTTCATATAAGAATGAATTTTCTTTCGGATATTTTGATGGGCCACTTCACAAAAAGAGCATGACTGTAGTCTGTAGTGTCCCCATTCCCAATGGATTGCCAGTGAGAATTTATAAATTCTAATTTGGAGAATTGTATGTTATCTCAATCTCAAATATAATAAGAGCAGGAGAGATGTTATAGAAAATCAACTTAAACTTCCTCTTGAATGGAGCAAAAATATTCCAAGGAAAAGAACAGCTGAAACAAAAAGTTTGCTGTTAACTTGATTTTGAAATTTCTGATTTAGTTTTTATATTACCCTTCGGTAGGTTGTGATTGTGGTAGGTAATGCCTCTAGTGGTGTCGACATCTCTATAGAAATTTCTGGAGTTGCTAAAGAAGTCCATGTTGCTGCTAGGTCTGTTCCAGAGGATAAACTTGGAAAGATGTTTGGGTTGGAGAACATGTGGCTGCATTCTATGGTAAAACCTGCCATCTATGGTGAGAATTGGATGGCTTTCTCAAGGATCAATCAATTTATTTGGTGAATGCTTTTTACAATGGCTGATCATTATGCGTTGAACAATGCAGATTGAAAGTGTCCATGAAGATGGAAGAGTGGTTTTTAAAGATGGAAATGCAGTTTATGCAGATGTCATTCTACACTGTACCGGGTATTTTCTAAAGTTTTTCCATTAGTTATGTCAAGTTCTATTGAAGATACTAGTTATGCTGCATAACATTCAATCAAAATGCTTAAGTTTGGTCTGGCTGTTTGTTCCTCATACAGGTACAAGTATGATTTCCCTTTCCTTGAAACCAATGGTGCTGTGACAGTTGAAGATAACTGTGTGGGACCACTCTACAAACATGTTTTCCCTCCAACATTAGCCCCTTGGCTTTCATTTGTAGGAATACCATGGAAGGTCTGCCTCCACCTATCACTTTTTGTCTCTCTTTTTAATCAAACCAAAATGTCATGTTTTAAGGAGTCCGCAAATTTGGTGGCAGATTGTCCCCTTCCTAATGAGCGAACTGCAGAGCAAGTGGATAGCTGGAGTATTGTCAAATCGCATTTCACTGCCTTCTAAAGAGGAAATGATGGAAGATGTGAAGGCATTATACTCTTCTCTGGAAACCTCAGGCACGCCGAAGCATTATGCTCATTTCCTAGGCAAGGGTCAGGTATGTGTCCAGTTAATTAATTTCAATGTGTTCAGTTTTCTTATGATGTTCTAAGATAGTAACTATGTTGTGTTTGGTTGGTTGGGATGTGAAACAGCAATGGGACTATGATAACTGGATTGCAGCTCAGTGTGGTGTTCCTCCTGTGGAAGAATGGAGAGTGATGATGTATAAAGCCACATCTCGGATCAGGGCTCTCCAACCATTGACTTACCGCGACCATTGGGAAGATGATGACTTGGTTTTGCAGGCTCAACAAGATTTTAGTCAGTATCTTTAGTCTTGGTCTGTTTATGATGATCGTGTGTAATAAAACAATAATGACTAAACATGAATTGGGAGGGTAAAATAATGGGGCCATGAACGTGATAAATGTATAATAGAAAATAATCATTGAATTTTAGATTCAATTTTTTTCTTAACAGTCTCTACTTTATTATACTTGAATCATAGTAATGGTTAAAGTCTGCGGCTCAAAGCCTCAAGGTTAACTTGCTGGAAAAGATATGTTTTTAATTACAGGATGATATGAAATTCAAGTTACAATCTAACATTTTGGTTCTTCTCCAACTGTAAAATTAGTAGACTATCCTTGCCAAGTCTTTAGATGCTTACATCTCGCAATTCCCCTAGCTTTTCTTCATTGGATATTTCGTTTGGGTTTTTGTGGCTAGAAATAACAACTATGAAGTTGGTCTACTCCTAGTCTCCCAGTGAATATGTGGGCTGGGCTCTATAATATTAAAATGTTAACTTGGGCCAAGAAAAAATAAATTAAGTTGTAGCACCACAGACTCAATATAGTTCCCTCTTGAAGAAAAGCAAAACGTGTTTCATTTTGAGTATCAACCTTGAGGACAGCAAAAGCTTTCACAGAATATCTGTGAAATTCATTCGCACGAAATTATAAGTGATAATGAGAGTAGTAGTTCTGAATTTTATTTTTATGCAATGTCTAAAATTATAACGATTCGATACAGTGTTGCCATTTGAATAAGGTTGAAAAGGCTTGATGAATCTTATGGATGGATAAATGAAACAAATAAGAGTATGAACGTGCAACCAACAATTTCTGTTCTGATACACGTTCAATGGCAATGAATGAGAGGTGGAAATAGTCTCTCTATCTGGTCGCAGACAAATCCACACGTCAGATAAAAAAAATTGCAGCTACTGTAAGAAAAAAGAGATCAGATATGACAAATGGTACTATGAATGACTAATGAATGACAAATACTTGGATTTGTATGTTTTTAGTGTGCTAAATTGAAGTTATTAACATTTCAAAGATACAATATTGAATTAAAATGGATTGATTATAATTGAATTGAATTAAAAATGATTGTTTGTGAAAAGGGTCAAATATGAGCATAATTATCATATTTAATTGTTTATCTTAAGTGATTAATTTTTGGGATGAAAGATATTATATTGTTGTAAGTTTTCCCTTGTAGAAAATGACAAAAATGAGCTGAAATTGCTGTTCTAAATATTTGGCAAAAATTACAGAACCGGCCCGGAATCCTGAAAAAGCTTTATAACAGTCCTCCAAAAATTAATGAACAAACAAACTACTAACTAGAAGACTCCAACCCCCTTGTGTAGGTAGAAATTATAAACTACTCGTCCTCAAATTCAACTGTCAATTATGGCCACGCTCTGCATCTATGTTTTTATGAAAGTTAAATTATTCTACAGGATAATAAATTAGTACATTTCACTGTACTAATGAATGCGTGGACTTCGATTCTTACAATTTTACCTTGATAATTACCTCGTATGTATGACAAAAATACTTCAAGCATTGACCACTGTTTTCTTGAGATGTTGTGTCCATCGTTATGCCATGTGCTTCTCTCCATAATTTATGATGAAGCCAGCACTAGTGGTACTCAGAATTTGAGAGTTCTCATTTCTTAAATCTTTTTCTAGGAATCATTACATGAACTACATGTGGAAAAATGTGATTTTAAATAATAATACATCAGATTAGTTGGGCTATTTGATTATTACATATTATTGATGCTGATCATCAAAGAAATGATTACTTCAATTAATCAACCACCGCGTGGATGCCTAGTGGATCAACATATAGTATAGTTATCCGTAGACACTAATTAAGCACCCACGTGAAAACAAGAAACCAAAGGGACGTAAAGGAAACAAGGATTGATAATGAAGTACATATTATTAGTTTCAAACAAAAGAAAACAAAATGATTGAACAAAAATCTGCTCTGAGATTCCTTCTATTATGTGGGAGGGTGGGTTAAATATTATGATGTCATTACAAATTAATAATCACAAACGAATTAGAGAAATTCATGCGATCTTGATTTCAATTCCTTCTTATCCATTTATAGCTATATGCGACACCCACGACTGAGACTGAAATCAAGAATAGGACAAAAAGGGTAATGGTTTATTGGTCCCCAATTTTTGTAAGATAATCCAATCCCTTAGCTTTCATCCTCGGTTGTCTATGACAATAATAAAATAATCGAGACCTTTGAGGAATGGTAATATAAATGGAGCCCCTGTACGGTTAATTTTTATAGTATTAGCAAAGATTCCATTCATAATAGATAATTCATGGAAAAAAATTAGGTCCATAATTCCACTAATTCTAACTAAAAACTAATCATGCCAAACATGGATGCCTCTAGATTCTTTTTATGGCTCTGCATGCATGCATCAATAATGGAAAGGTCGTATAATACTAAAGTAATAAAAAAAAACTCTTTTTTGTGCAAAATCGGTTTCCTAATAATGCAATCACAGGTTTATATGAAGAGGAGGTTTAATGTATAGCAGCTGTAGGACCGACTTCAATGGGGTTTTCACGAATCTGGGGAACAAAGACAAACAACTAGTGGTGTAACATGTCCATGAATATACTAGAAACAATGATCAATTTGGCAGAATATGGGAGGAGTGAAGTGAAAAGTTTCATTCAAGAATGGTATCGGTGTTTGGCCAGAAAGAAACAAGAGATCATGAAACAAATGTTTCCACAAAAACAGAAGTGTATATATATATAAAAAACAGAAGTGTATATAATAGCGGGACCCCAGTCCCATACTTAGATTGCCAGTTTTCTTGTGTATGTGTGTGCGTGTGAAAGGTGACACTTTTCCTGGACCACGTCACCGACTATATATAATTCAATATTAATGCTCCAAATACATACATTCATGACATTAAAGTGATCTCACTGGCTTGCTAGCTAGCCACACAAGTTGATATTGTTATAATATGAAGATGTCGACGCACGATCAATTCTTTTATGGGACGGTGTCTCTTCTCACTCCATTTTTCAATATTCATTCATTCTCCATCCCTCCAAAACATGTCATCACGCCTCTCTTATCAATTATTCATCTTCTCCATTTCACAATCATAGCTTCATCATCATCTTTTTTTTTTCAATACTAATTCATGAAGTAATAGACATTAGTACCGATTTTTGGGTGAACTACCCCCAATTAAGTCTGACGTAAAATACTCAAATTTCCATTCGGTTTGAGTATACACAAATTACAATATATTACCATTTTTATTTTGATTGCCACCAATAATATTATGCTGGTATCATAACAAGAAAAAGTTCTTTAGTCGCGTAAAATTTGTCTTGCCAAGAATATGTGTCACGACATAAATAAAATGTAGTCGCGTAAGATATGTTGCTCTTATGAGTGGCAAGACATAAAAAATGTATGTTGTGCCTAATATGTCGCGCCAACAAAAGGTGCGGAAACAATTCTTATTACAATTATATTTTAATATTATAGTACAGGAGATGTCACGCCAAAAGGTGCGATACCTTGCAATGCTTTTTAATTTTTTTATTAACAGCGGATGTCGCACCACGAGGGCGGACATTCTTTTTTAATATTTAATTTTTATGTATTTTTCAATATAAAATAATCCTGCTAATTATTTTCAAAAAAATCATGTCGCACAACCATTTTTATATTAAAAAATGCATGTCATGTCATGATGCGCAACATATTAAAAAGACATTTATATAAACCTCACAATCTTTCTCGTATCACTTCTTTCAATTTTCCTCCTCTTCCCTTTTATTCTACTCGTTTGCTTCATTATTTTCTTTTATTCCCCTTTCAATCTACTCGCTTTCTTCATTATATACCTCCTACATAAAAATGTTTCCTCATCATTATTATACTTAACTAATTGCATTTTCCTATTTTGCATCATGTTATTTCTTAACACCAAAATTTCTAACTATCACCTACCATTTATTTTTCTGCCAAGTGTATCATACATATTTTTTAAAATATTTGTTTTTCTATTTATCTTTGCACATTTATATCGCGCAAAGAAAACTCACAATATAGGTCTCTTGCCACCTTATAATATGTGATATCCTTCACATTTTTTTTCCATCTTTTCTGTGACTACCGGTGAAAATTCTTAAAGTGTATCTTAATTTGATGTGGATAAGCAGTAGTTAATACTTACACTCATGAATAGCGGCATAGATTTTGTCAAAGGGAGCCGGTGGGATCAAAATGTCACATCATAACGATCCTTAGAATATACGCACTTACGCAATCCATGGGTTAATTAACGATACTAACACAGGGCACCCTATGTTAATGTCCTAATAATTAATATGCAATTTAAACTGTCGTGCCTCTTCCTTGTTAATTATGTTTGAACACATCCTCAATGTTTGTCGTCCTATGGAAATCCCAACTGTGCTCGGGTCTTTCTATAATTTATTTATTATTCTGGTGTGTTTGTGTGTGTGGGGTGTATGTGGGGGGTTGTCACAGCAAGCAGGGATGTTTATTAATGGAAAGCTGGCTATATATTTTGATAGAAAACTAATAAATGAAAAAAAAAATGTTATCACTGGGAGGTAGATGAAAGTTGAAACATTGAAAAATGACTATGACATAGTAAAAGTAAATGTAGAGATCTCTTTTTTCAATGACATGAGCATATTTGGAAAACTTTAATTAATGAGTTAGTTAGTGGTAGTTGGCGACTTATATTAAGGACCAAAATTTAGTGGCGGTTGGCGACTTATAAATAGGACCGGAGGGAGTATATATTCTGGCACAAAAAAATATAACTATGAAATCGAATCTAATGCTCGTAGCAAATTCTTGTATTGGTAGGTGGAAATTCCTACTTTTTCAACCATATACTCCGCCATAAGTCGATCAGATCGGAGCAGATAGATACTTACTCTATGTACCACTGTTCTCGTTATAATTTCAAAATATAGAGTAAAAAAGGTTTAAATGGTTCTAAGACAACATTATCTAAGTTATAGGGAGAAAAATAAGCAATATAATTACAAATTAGTTTGAAAAAAATCATATCTATAACATGTTTTATTCTTGAAACAAGAGGGAGTAATTGTTTTCATATTTTCAGAGATCCTCGTCAAGTTCAGGAAAATGAATATTTCTTCATTATATATTGACAAGTTTTTTCTTCACGACAAAGTGTTTGGCGACAAAGGGTGGGTGTTTTACAGGGAAAAAACATTTGTCAATTATACAGCTAGCATAATGTTCATTATTGATTAATAATATGCAATATGTGGATACATTAGAGTTGAACTGCTAAAACTCAATGTGTGCTTGGATGAGAGGAAAATGGGAGAGGAAAGAAAGTGAAAGGAAAGAAAACATGGAGGAAGGAAAACTGAAAAAATAAATATAATCCCCTATGCTGCTTGAATGGAGGAGGGAAAACATGGAGGAAAGAAAATGAGTTAAAATGACAAAAATATCCTTATTGTAATTAATTAACTTTCTAATGGCTAAACAACTCTTTTTTTTTATACAATATGGCTAAACAACTCTAAAGTGTATGGATTATTAGCAGAAAAATTAATTTATCATAGCTAAGCAACTCTAAAATTAACATTCATCTAATATATAAGAGGTGGATTTCCTGCTTATACACATTGCTAAAGAATAATCATGAAATTGTTATAAAAAGAAAGAATAATCATGAAATTGAACAGGTACGCACCAATAAACACATTGGAAATTCATTGATTTTGTTAAAAAGCATGGTTTCACGGGTTTTTCTTTCTTCCCATGAAACCCCAATTCTGATTCAAGCTTGCTTTTCGAAACAAGTATATAACTCAGTTAGTTCTCAGCTTGCTTTCTTCCCGTGAAACCCCAATTTCGAACATCCAATCCTCTCATTCTGATAAAAACCCCAGTATTAGAATTGGGTTTTTACTAGAAGAAAGTATAGAAATGGGAATATGTTATACTTCCAAGTTATCTGAATTGCTCGGCGTGCTGTGTAGAAGAGAGTAGATGAGAAAGGGAGCTTTTATTTTTTAAGAACGATACAAGGGAGAGGTGCAAGAATGAACAAGGGATGAGAGTGCGAGTAAAAATTTGTCCCAAAATCTTCCCACTTTGGAGGAAAATGTTGGGGGGAAATGGGGTATGAGGCCCACACTATTTTCCTTCCCTATTTTCTTTCCTCTCTCATTTTCTCTCCTATCAAGCAGGGGAAAATGTTCTCCCTTGTCCCCTTTTCCTTCCCCATTTTCCTTCCTCTCTCATTTTCTTCCCATCCAAGTAGGTCCTCATGGTCCGTGAGTTGGCAAACAAATTGAAACTCAACTATCTTGGCAATAGTTCAATGTCAGGGTAGTATCACTTGGTTGTGTTTCTAGTCACAACACTTGGGGAGAAATCTCTATAACTATGTGAAGCTTGACAAAATCTAGTTGTGTGGACACAATAAAGGGTTTACTTATTATAATCTAGAGTCCATAAAGATAGAATCCAGTGTATTATAAGTTAGAAATCATGTCTTTAAATTGTGAGTATGTCAAACCTCTTTCCTAAAATTTATGTATAGAAAAAAGAGTAAAAAAAAGAGTTAAATTGCTAGTGACTTTTTTTTACCATTCTTTTAGAGTTTAGGTGCGTGCCTACCTTTTTATTTGTTTCAAAAGTCACTGGTTAAAAATTTCATGAAGACCAACAATGGCTTTTTGGCAAAGTTATTTAGGAGTGGCCAATACGCTACTGTGTATGTATATAGTATATGTTTGAGAAAAAAATAGTACGGAGTATATGAAAAAGTATGATGAGCCGTTGTTAGTTATTCCAACGGTATCGAAGAGTGCTTCAAGTCAACGTTTAGACTTTAACAAATCAAATCGTGCACGTTTTGCAAGAGGAAGGTGCAAGTATTGAATCCTTTTAGTTTTAGGTTATCGTCCAATCAAGCTTCAACTTCCTCACAAACACCCCTTTGCTTGTTTCCTTTTTGTGCCTACTCTGATCTGTGACTTTTTGACACTTATAAAGCGTGGCTTCTTTTCATTCCAATTCATGATTACTCTTTGTTTCTCAATTATTAAGTTATACGGAGTATTATAGTATTATTTAGTCAACTTATATATTTATGAATTTTTTTAACAGAAATGTATTCATGAAAATTTGAAAAAATAAAATAAAATAGTTTTATAGCATTTGTATTAATTTAAAAACTAAGTTGTCTTACCTATAATTTGATATGTTATATTATGACACATGCATGTAAGTTATCATTAAGTAATTTTTTAGATTTCTTAATGTTTCTAAATTAGTTTATTAAGTCTTATATTATCTCTCCTAAAAGAAATCACTTATTCATAATATAAATTATTTAATTTGGTGGATTGTTAGGTCCTTTATTTGCCATCTTTACTTTTTTTTTTTGTAGTTAATACTCCATCTATTCTTAAATATAAGATTACTTTCCCTAATTTAATTAGATTAAGGATGTTAATTAAGTTAGTTATTAATACATGATATTAACAATTTATCCTAACTATATACTTTTATCCTCACTCTCCCTCTCTTGCTTGTTATTTATAAACATTATTAGAGTAAATTTGGGAAAAGTTGAGAAAAATTAGAAAATAATATTATATTTAGAAATGAAGAGAGTATTTCAACTTCCAAATATATTTGTTTTGCAACGGAAAAGGAGTAATGTGACAAAATCAAATCTGAGAACAAAAAGAATGGGCGAACTCAAAACGGAGCGAGTAATTAAATAAAATTAATAAGATGACTTACAAACGTTATATTTTGTTGCCATCAGGCATGCATCAGATGAATGAGTTCTAATAACTTACGTTTCGAATTAAGGAAAATGATGAATAATAATGTCACCTGTAAGATATTAAGAGAAATCGTGCGAGTTTCTAACTGATTTAGTAGTCACGTTTTTTAATTGCATAAAGTATAGAATTATTGCAATTTAAATTCGCCCCTACAGTTGGTGGCGAGTGATGAAGGTGAAGTAGGTTTATTGCTGATAAAAAAAAAGTAGGTTTAGCGAACCCTTCCTAATATATCAACAAAATACTTAAATTAAGTATAAAAAGGCTATTTGGAAAGTAAATAAGTTATATATGGGCTATTTTTGGAAAATAATGGTGATTGTGAATTTATGGTGGTTATCTATGATAAAAGCTTGGACCAAAATAACTATGATAAAAGTTTTTTTTATCCATGTAACAACTACTATAAACAACACTTATTTCTTGATCCTATTATCAACTAATGGAGAGCTAGTTTTTAGGCTCTTATAATATTTGCTTGGATTCAATATATACCTGAATTTAATGAGACTTTAATTACACCGCTGCACCAACTACCTGATATATACTAACTTTGATAAACATTTTTTAGTGTTATCAAATAATATTTCTATATGGAAAAAAATCAAATAATTAAAGTCCTCAAAATATATAAAAGGACAATTAAAATCGCTAAATTTTCAAAAGAACAATCAATGTCACATATACTAAATTAACAATTATATCATTCTCATTAATTACATGTATATTTAACAACTGCATTATAAGTAGAGCGTAGCAATTAACCACGACAACATTTTCATTATTAACGCGCAACAATATTCCCATTTTCATTAACAACTAGAGTGTTGTTAATTTAGTGCATGTGACCTTGGTATATATTTAGAGGACTATATTTGTTCTTTTCTCTTTCTATATTAAAGTGTGTTTTGTTGAACAAAGTATGATGGTCAAAATTAACAGTCAACTAACGGTTTGGATTGATAGAATTAAGTTCTCATAATATAGAAGGGAAGTTTGTGTATGCATGTTGTCAAGCTCGCGAGTTGATACTCTGATTTTACTGTTTATACAATTTCACCTAACCAAAATGTATCATGAGTCACTTGATAGAAAATCACGTGTTTACATGTCAAATACACCATTTTTACGCTTTTACCTTACAGAAAATCATATTAACTTAATTTTAAACGCGAAATTCTGTCGTTAAATAAAATTCCGTCGCATATACATTGCTCGTTGGAGTATGATAAAACTGATCAGGTATTAATAGCATGAAACTTTGGAAGAGGACTCTCAAGCAAGTCCTGTATGGATCGGAAGAAAATTTGGAGGGTGAAGCCTCCAAAACGCTGCAAAACACATGTGTGGCTAATAATGGTGCAGGACAGACTCCTTACTAACGAGTTCAGGTTCAACACGAGCCTCCAAGACACAGGTACTTGTGTTAATTGAGTTGTTTTAACGGAGTCTTCATTGCATGCTTATCGCGATTGTGCCAATAATGCTCGAAGGATTTGGCTAGGATTGGGAATATCTAACGCAAATGTTAGTTTTTGGCAAAGTAATTTGCATGATTGGATCCTAATGAATAAAAGAAGAACTGATGAGTATAATGGGCTCCAGTGGAACGTATTGTCCTTCATAATTGTGACGTGGAAAAGCAGAGAGATGAGAATGTGATGGCCGACTACTTCACAAAACAAGCTCTACATTGTAGACATGGATTTCACGTTTTTGCAAAAGATGATGCAGTCCTGATGCTAAGGGCATTTCCTAGGTCCTTTGAGAGTAGTTTTGTTAGTTTTATTTACTTACACTTCCAATATATCAAAAAAAGGCTGTGAAAGAATTGCAAGAAATTGGTTACGAGGTTTCACCTGCCTCCACGTGTTGCCGCCAACCATTCACCTTCACCGAATCACCCACAGGTTAATAAGGTCGTTATGGTAATTTCATTCATGGATGCCTTGATGCTCACGTCTCTCTCAAACACTTACATATATATAAACATATACATACACCTTCCTCTTTCACTTCTTCTTCTTCCATCTATATCTCTCTGGCCTTCTCGGCTCCTACCCATTATTCAGGTACGCTACCCATAATATTTTCTTCAATTCCTCACCCTCTCATTTTCCAATATCTCATCTTCCATAAATTTCTCTTCTAATTTTCAACCCAATCTTGTTCTCATTTTTCCATTTGAATCTCATATACTCATCTCAATCAGGCCCAACAATATCAAAGACTGCATCTTTTTCATGATTCGGTTGTATAAAGCAATTGACATGTATGTGCTTTTATATAAGGCCAGATTTGTTCCTGCTCTCTATATATTCTTAAAAGTTTCTTTCTTTCTTTCTTTCTTTCTTTTATTTTGATTTTAGATGATTTTTCGATCCCACCGATAATACATACACAACTTACATGTGTGTGTTATGTTTTACGTAATTTGAAATCACAGGCATTATATAATCATAATAGCCCAAAATGAAAGCAAAACAAAAGATTTGTTTACTGTGGGGGCCGTTTGTATCGAACTGATTTGACATTTTTATTTTGTCTGCTTCCTATATTTCTCTAGGATGAAATTTCTCCATTGACTATTGACTCTTTCTATTATCAACGGCCTTTCAATTCAAGGAAGGACAAAACAAATTAAAACCCTGTTTTTTTTTTCGTTTGTGCATTCTTTTCTTTTGAATTCTTGGTTATAATTGACTGTTGAAGTTTTGGAAAAAAATCAACTTGCAGGAATGAACTATAGGGCACCATGCTCATTATTTAAATAAGCTGCACTTTTTACACATCTTAATTAACTCTTTCTATAATCACCACATGAATAATAAAATTCTCTTGGAATAAAGAAAAAAGATTGACCTTAAACGTTGGAGAGATGGCCCTTTTGATAATCAAAATTGGATGGCGACCCCTGGCACATCAAGTTGTATTATTCAAAATCAATTTTTTTGGCACCTAGTTTTAATAATAATATATTTTGTTTTTGTGGTGAGGGTTTTGTAAGTTAGGAGTTTAGTTACATGCTTCATGTTGTTAGTTGCAGTGTCATGTCAACTAAGGAAGAACTTTCTTTTTAATGATTCATATATTAATTTATGCACACTCCAATGTGAAGGGTCGTGCGTTTGGATCTACAATGGACAGCCTGACAGCTCCTTTTTCTTCACTCTAAGCTTATAGGTAGGTCCCTCCCCACAAATTCAACTTCCACGTACTCATTTAATAATATACAGTGAATATAATGCCTTTCTGATATAAGCTCAAAATACTCCCATTTTTTGTTTGACTTCGGATTCATTTATTTATGATGTTATAGTATAAATGTGAAAAATGTAAAAATATATTCTTCATTATTTTTGTGCTGTACAGTGATGGTTGAATAATATTGGTAGTGACATCCACATAAATGTTATAGTGAAATTTCATCAATAAATGTACGATAGTCTGGTTATGCAGAAAAACAGATCCCAATGTGCCTACTACTTTTCCACCACCATGAAAATATCTGTATGGTCTCCGAGAGTTTAATCTGTTCTAAACATTTTGCGTCCCTACTTGTCTTTGACATTTTGCACATTTACTTTTGAGGTAGGCTATTCATTTATCAAATATTTTACCCTGATCATGTGCTTATCCTCATCACTATTCTTATAAAGGAGAATCAGTGAAAATTAAAAAGAGAAGAATCTTGTTTATTGTAGTTTATAATCATTAGTACTCACAGCCCAAAAAAGATAATTTTTCCTACATGGCATTTCATTGTTTATTTAGTTTAAGAACTAGAACGCTACAAATCCTATTCCTTTTTTATTTTAATCGGATCTCCACGTTTGGAGTTGACAATAACCGTCAACAACAATTTGGTTTATCACCCTTTTGGAAAAGATCAGTGTAACACAAAATGAAATATTCCATCTGATCCTCTCTATATAGGCCTAAGTTGTACCTGAATTTTGACCAAGGCACAGTACATATTAGGCAGAGTATTTAATAATTCAAATCCAAAATTGCCAGACTGGATTGTCACAATAGAATTTGCATATATATATTCTGGTCACTGAGTTACTGTTTAATTACGCACACACCCCCATTCTGCTTAACATGATCCGTGCAATTGTAAGTCCCAGTTCCATTGTTTATTGAATTTTTTTCCCAACTTTTTGCTAGTTGCAGAATCAGTTCATTCTCTCTCTACCAGAAGATCCAGTCCAAAAATAACATACCCCATCACAAGTGCCATATATATGAGAAGGTATTCTCATTAACCTTACACTCTTCTTCCATCTATGCTACACCATGAATAATCCTATTAAAGCATATTGTTATGGTTTCAAAAGCTTCGAGTGGAATTCGTCTTGATGGACTGCTCACCCCAAAGCAGTGACAAGAAAACATTAAAAAGGTGGTTTTTCATAGACAAAAGAGTTGGGTAAACAAACAAGTCATTCAAGCTCATACAGTTGCATATAAAGGAAAAGAATTTAATTATGGACTTGAAGTCATCTCATGTGTCTCCTGTTTTAACCGAACCTGTTCCTGTGAACATGTCAAGGCTTGGAATTCATTCTAGTGTTTTAGGTTATTCCCAGCAGGATCCAACCCCTACTTCTCCAGGCAAGTATACAAGAACCAGTTCAAGAAAAAGTGTTGCCAATCTTGATGATGTTCGTTCTAATGGATGGTTAGATGCTATGAAAGCTTCCTCACCCCCAAGGAAGAAGTTGGTTAAGTGTTCTAATAACACTCAAGTCACTTATTTTGATTCTGATAATGATGACTATCATTCATGGATGGTATTTTTTCAATACACCCTTCATTGTTTCACTTCTCTGCCTAAAAAAATGTTACATGATTTTAATTTTTATATCTGTGTCACTTGTTTGTCCATTACAGCGTGATTATCCATCAGCACTGGAGGCTTTTGAAAAGCTTATTGAACGTGTAAAGGGTAAAAAGATTGCCATGTTTCTGGATTATGATGGGACTCTATCCCCAATTGTGGATGATCCAGATTCTGCCTTTATGTCAGAACATGTTAGTATATTTGTCCTTCCTTGTCATTGTCATGTCAACATAATTGGATGAATTGTGTTTATATCTGATTTCTTTGATCCTTTGTTTTCTTAGATGCGGAAAACGGTGAGAAGTGTGGCAAAATATTTCCCCACAGCAATCATTAGTGGAAGAAGCCGTGACCAGGTAAGTTAAAAAGAGCTATGACTAAATAAATGTCATGAATGGAAAAGAAAGTCAAACTTCGTTGACAATTTGATTGATGTGGGTTTTAAACTTGGCTTAATGTGTTATGTGATGCATTTTCAGGTTTATGATTTAGTAAAATTAAAGGAACTGTACTATGCTGGGAGTCATGGGATGGACATCATTGGCCCTGCCTCTCAAACTCTGCATAGCAACCACCCAAATTATGTGAAATCTGCTAACCACCAGGTAAATGATCAAGCATTGTAGATCTTATATAGGCTTACCCTGTAATCTAACTAAATGATGAACAATTCACAAGTTGGTTGTTTTGTTTTCTTATGAATGTGACAGGGGAAGGAAATAACTGTGTTTCAACCCGCAAAAGAATTCTTGCTTATGATCGATGAGGTTGGAAATTCTCTTCATATAGAGTGACATTCTATTATTTCATCATCTTTTTCTTTTTTTCAGTTTTCCAGAATGATTGATGCTATTGTTGATTGGGGGAATGCAGGTTTTTAGAACCCTTGTCGAGATAACTAAAGATATAAAAGGTGCAAAGGTTGAAAATCACAAGTTTTGCGCCTCTGTACATTATCGTAATGTAGATGAGAATGTAAACATTCTACACCTCTTATTTGTGTGTGTGTATGTGTGTGACATGAATGGCATTTGATGAATTCTGACATGGTTGAATGACACACAGAATTGGATAACAGTGGGTCAACGAGTCCACGACATGTTAAAAAACTACCCACGTTTACGTTCAACACATGGCCGCAAGGTATGATCAATGACAAATAATTCTTACATGAAACCCGGTGCACCACGTTGTTTATGATCTGACCAATCACAAGTAGACACATACGTTTTGACATGTAATTTTCAATTTGATATGGCTCCTTAAAATAGGAACTAACCAATAAAAAAATTTAAATTAAAAACTATACGCAAGACCATATGTGTTTACTTGTAATTTATCAGATCACAAATGACTTGGTGCACCGGGTTCATGCAAGAATATCTCATCATCAATATCACTTTGTCAGTACTTCTTGTTATCGATTAATTTATAAATGTGTATTGGGGGATGACAGGTTTTAGAGGTGCGTCCTGTGATTGATTGGGACAAAGGAAAGGCAGTTGAGTTCTTACTTGAGTCTCTAGGTAACAACACTTGGTTCATCTCTATATATTTAATGGTATTTTATGAACCAATAGAGAAAGATAATTATTGATGAAGAACAAATAATGGTTCAGGGTTAAGTGAGAGGGAGGATGTGATTGCCATATACATAGGGGATGATAAGACTGATGAAGATGCATTTAAGGTGTTGAGGGAGAAGAAGATGGGATATGGCATTGTGGTGTCTTCAGTTAGGAAAGAGAGCAATGCCTTTTACTCTCTCAAGGACACTTCTGAGGTCATGAAATTTCTACAGCTTCTTGTCAACTGGAAGAGGCAACAACAACAACAAGAAAAGAATCACCATAAGCAACAATGCCTATCTCTTGGCATTTGGTTTTGATTTGCATTCTTCAATCTTCCTGTCACTTGTTCCATTCTTCATTATTTCCTTTCCACCCATATTCTTCATTCTTTGCTCTATTTCCCTGCCAAGCTAACTTGTGGATATTTATTTTTTTAAAAAAATAAAAATATCATAAATCACAGATGTTACTAGTCTTTTTTCCAACTATGTGTACATGGAGAGAGCATTATATTTCCTTTGGTTTGGGCTCATTCAATGCTCAGGATTTTTTTTTAAAAAAAATCCTATTGAGATACTGGGAGTTCACTTTCAGGAGTTCTTGGGCCAGTCCATTGGCCCATGACCATTTTTTTAAACCCTCACGAATTATCAGGACCCAATATCACAAGTGGGTCCGAAGTGCGCCGCATGAGAGTTTTTTTATTATTTTTACTATTTTAGAGAAAGTGTTAGAGAGGTGACAATAATCATGCATGGTGTCTTATAATAATAATAAAATTAAGAGAAGAGCAGTGCCAAATACAGATCTGCAATAGGAGGGGAAGTTTGAGAAGGGAACAGCTAAAATATAATATTGAGAAGGTGTGCATCAGATCTGAAAATTGGAACTTCTGTGTTAAAAACAAAGAGAGATATGAAATTGGAACTCGCATTATTCTCTTCATTTCATTATTATAGCGGACCATGCATAATTATTTTCGTCTTTCATTTTTTTTATTGTTCAAAATATAAAAAATCTATTACGGTATACTTCTGATCCACTTGCGGTATGGATCCTGATTACTCTTTTGGGTCTAGCGCAACGTCCATGCGTCGCCTCAAGGTTTTAAATTTAGACGCAGATCTCGTCTATAACTTCTATTCTTTGATTTAAGATACTTAATGAAACAAAATTTCCATAGTTCTTCTGAAACTAAAATTTACTTTGTCAAAGCACTCATTGATTACCAATATGCATACTGGTGATCAATATGGTTGTAAATTTTTATTAAAACACATTTGATGATGAGATAATGAATCTATTTTGATGTGAACTTCAATAATTTTAAAATATATCTTACAAATTTTTTTAAAAAAAAATTTCAATGTAGATAGAAAATGAACTACAATGGAAGACTATCAAATGTTTAAATCAATAGGTCAATAATTATTTAGAGGTGGTGAGATTATGCAAAGCTATAAAGCTACATTTATGCCAATTGGAATAATCACTTGAGATAATAGCCCATGGTGAATAAAAAGGTAGGAGGCACACCAATAATTGTTTTTGATGAACGGATATTAATATACTCCTCCCTCAGTTTTTAATATAACTTTAATTTTATTTTTTCCTGAGTTAAGAAAGTAAATTTGCTTATTAAATTATAACATAAGTTTTATATAACTAGATCATATGCTACTTTATGAGTAAAATGAATTGTTTTTGAAGAAGTAAATAAGTATAGACAATTTAAAGTGATTAATTTTGCTTCCATAACTTCCATTAAAAAGTAAACGGGTTCTATATTTAGGATCCGAATAATCGAGGTTTGTTTTTATAATGATGCGGTGCGATTGAGAGAGAGATGATATATCACGCGTGGCAGTGCTGTAGATCTGGATCCATCTGAAATGTGTCTCATGATGAATTCGGCCTGGTTCAGTTCATAACAGCTCTATTATTCTTCAAAACCATGAGAGATATGGAGCTCAAGAATAAATAATGCCGAAGACAAACAATTGGACGTGTGCGTAGTTCTATCTTTTATGTAATTTTACTTTCTTTTATCAAAACAATTATTTACTTGTGTTCTATGAAAAAAATGTATTAACATTATTGATCACATACTTTTTCTCTTTATGGCGGCCACACAATTTGGGAGAGAAACCTTTTCCAGTTGTGCTTGAGATTACTTGCATAAAGCGAAGTGACTCTTCTCCTATTTCTTTTGGACTGCTAAAGCCTCTTTGCCATATTTCGATCATAAAAAAAAAAACTCAATATTTTGTATGGACAAATACTGATATATTATTATACAACTAAAAAATAAAAACGCTCTAGGAAAATAATTTCTTGAAATGAAAGAAGCAATATATATTATGCCACGAAAGCGTCACAAACACATTCATGCTCTGGCTATCGACATTCCAGTGGCGACAAGTGTTTTCATTGATAATATTAACCATTGCAGCTACAAGCGACAAATTTCCAAGTCATGTCATTTATCTTCAATTTGGACTTCACTATAATGTCTATTTATTTAGGTCAATAAGGTGCGTTTTCATGTTGCTGCAAGGCAAATTAAATGAGTTAAATATTACTCTCTCGCAGTTAGTGTGATAATTCAATTAATTAGCTTTGAAAATAAACTAAAACAAGATAATAATACTAATTTGTAGCAAATAAAATTTATTTCAAAGCTGGTTTATTTGTCCTTATCTATGTGAGAGTAGATAAGAGAAATGCATTTGATAGCAATGGGAGAGGGTGTAAAAAAAATAAAGGTATAGAAAAATAGGATGGGAAAAATAGTACTCGTATTAGATATAGGTAAAAATATACAGTAAAAAACCCATTGAGTACTCATACATTTCTAAATAAACTCTTTTGGGAAAAACAAAAAACAAAGCAATTCAAATTTTAGATTAGTATGAAAAGGGATAGATGAAGCAGTTAATTTACAATATTGAAAAAATAATACTACCTCCGGTCCTAAATATAGGACCTAGATAACTTTTTTTTGGAGAAGTTAAGGTTGCAAAATAGTCTATTAAATCATGACATATTTGATATATTTTTAGATTATCCATTAGTTTATAAGTAAAGTAAACTAGTTTAAAGGAACAAATTAGGTAAATCAATTTATAATTAACTTAATTTGTTGTTTTTTATGATTTTTCAAAAAAGTCAATTAGGTCTTATATTTAGGACCGGAGGGAGTACTCCGTAAGTCATTTAATTATTTTGTAAAAAAATATGAATTTTCGTACCATATGTCACCAGTTGTTTGAATTATTGAAAATATTTCCCTTGAATGTAAATGAAATCCTTAATTATAGTCTAACTTAGATTAAAACAATTTTAAATTAGGAGTGAAATTAAATTAAAGTTTATACTTCCTCTCCTCTTATATATAAGAGCTCAAAATTTAAATAATTTTACCTATTTTATAAGAGCTTGACTAAATTTTTGAAAGCAGTTTATTATTGACTTTTCTTCTTTTACCTATTATTACTCTCTACATTTGGATTATTTTTCATACTCATTTATATCATTATCATCACATTTTACGCTCTTACATATTAATTCATAAATGAGGATAAATTTACGTGAGCAAAATTATTTTAGATATTTTTGTCATTTTCTAACACTTTCTTATTCCTCGTGATTTTCCTATAGTTGGATGGAGGAATATTTATTAATAAAATAATTTCATTAACTATTGTATAAGGAAGTGTGTGTATATATATATATATATATATATATATATATTAATAACCTTGATCTCGATTATTTTCTATAAAATTTCATGAAATGGCTTAAATACTCCCTCTGGTTCTAATTATAAGACCTAATTGACTATTTTAGAAAATTATATAAAAAAGCAAAATAAGTTAATTATAAATTGATTTACCTAAATTTTTCCCTTATATTAGTTTATTCTACCTATAAACTAATGTATAATCTAAAAATATATTAAATATGTCATGATTTAATAGCCTATTTCGCAACTTTAACCTCTCTAAAAAAAGTTAATTAAATCTTATATTTAAGACCAGAGATAGTATAAAACACTACACGAATGTCTTGCATCTGCGTATGACCTGGCCTGGAACACAAAGAAAACAAATAATTTTGCATGTGCGTATATTCCCTGTATATGCATGCTTCACATCACACTTGTTGAAAACGGGTAAAAGTGATTATTCATTTTTAACTCACTAAATTTATTATTGTATCTCCTTGGAGTACGTACAATTGTATATGAATAATCTCTTTAATTTTACCAGTTTTCGATCAACAAGTGTGATGTGTCAGTTAAAATAAACAAATGTGATGTGAAACAGTTTTCAACAACTGCTTCGATCACACTTATTAAAAAACTGTTAAAAGTGATTATTCATTTTAACTGTTTAGTAACTTAATTTTATCTCTTAAGAGTACGTACCATTATATTGTATATGTTACTGTTAACTTGGCCGGTATTTATCAAAAAAAAATTTATCAATTTATCAAAAACTTGGCCGGTCTCATTTAATATATTTATCCATTGCAATCAAGTCCTACAACTTTTATTACTTTTAATGAAGGGCAAATGAAAAAGGCATGTATATAATAATTCATGTAATTAAGGGTAACTTTTGTTTGTAAATGAGACCAATAAATCCTACCTCTGATTCTAAATATAAGACTTAATCGACCTTTTTTGGAGAGATTAAGGTTGCAAAATAGGTTATTAAATCATGACATATTTGATATCTTTTTAGATTATCTATTAGCTTATAAATAAAATAGTGTAAGAGAAAAAATTAGGTAAATCAATTTATAACTAACTTATTTTGCTTTTTTTAGGATTTTTCAAAAAAGTCAACTAGGTCCTATATTTAAGACCGGAGGGAGTATTATTTTTTGTAAAATGGTGTAAATTTTCAATGCATTTGTTACGTTTAAACTAGTTTCCAATTTTTTAACTATTTTTTAATTTGTCAAAATTTTGGTTAAAAAGATTTTTGATATAATAGGCCCTGCGAGAATATTTAGATGAGCGGTCCTCGACTCACAAGGTAACACAACATTCAATCATTTGCAAAGCAATTATTAAACGAACTACTTCCCTTTACACGTGGCTTGTTTGCCAAGGCCAGAAAGCAATCGAGTGACGGCATGTTCCCTTGAAGCATTTATACCCCTCTCATCAAACTATACCAACATAATTGGGAAACTTGAATCATCAAGGCATGTTATTCTTATAAAATTTATAATTTATAATTTACTATACAATAAGTGAATTTAGCTTACTTCCGGCCCGCAAATAAAAGTATCATAGGACTACTCTCCCTACTCTTACGATAAGACTCTGGGCGTGGGTAAAACCTAATTAACATTTTTCAGAAAAAATAAAAATTTAAATAAGTTACCTATAAATTATTTTGATTGAATTTTTTTCTCTAAATTAAACTACTTTATTCAACTTAAAGCTAACAATAATCTAATACTCCCTCCGGTCCCTAATGTAAGAGTTAGCCGTAAAAAAAAACGCTTCTTAAGAAAACATGTGAATGTTAGTTGGGTGTCTGAAGTTAATGCTTCTTTTCCAAAATTGCCCATATTTATTATGGTACTTTTAAGAGAGAGAAATATATAAGCATTAATAAATATGAAAGAGAGTTAGGGGTAAAGTAGGAAAAAATGCATTAAATGAGGAGAGAATATGGGGTGAGCTCTTACATTAGAGACCAAAACCATTCAAATTTTGGGCTCTTACATTAGGGACCGGAGGGAGTAATATTTTAAATACATTATGATTAAGCAACTTATATTGGTTCTTTAATCTCTCTAAAAAGTCAAATATGTATTTTGTATATAATTTAATAAATTAAGTTAATTCAAATAAATAAGTTACTTATGAATTAATAAAGCTAACATATAATTTAATAATACTTTTAATACATCATGATTAAGTAGATTATTTCTATTATTAATTTAATATCTCTAAAAAGGTCAAAATATTTTGTATAATTTAAGGGTGAGGTGTGTGTGTGTTACAGCAATATTTTATTTATCATGCATATATTTTTGTCACTCATTTACCCTCCATCCCATAAATAATAAAGATAGTTTGATTTTTTTTTCTAAACAAAACAATTTCTATATACTCCCTCCGTTCCTAAATATAAGATCACTTTGGGGAAGTAGATAAGTTCCTAAATATAAGATCACTTTCTATTTTGTCTCAATTTTGGTCCAAATTACTCCTATACTTTTTAGCTCCCTCACTTCTCTCTCAAATCCCTATTTGTCTTTTAAATTTAAGTCAGGGGTATTTTGGGAAGATCATGTAATCCTAATTCATTGGAAAACCTTTCTTAATCTCTCCAAATTAGTCAAAGTGATCTTATATTTAGGAACGGAGGTAGTACATATTTTGCCTTTGAGAACTTGTAGTTTTATATACCCCCTCTGGTCCTAAATATAAGACCTAGTTGACTTTTGTGGGAAATCCTAAAAAGAAAAATTAGTTATTTATAAATTGATTTACCTAATTTTTTCTTAAATTAGTTTATTTAACTTATAAACTAATGACTAATCTAAAAATATTTCAAATATGTCATAATTTTTTTTGAGTAAATAATATGTCATAATTTAATTTATTTATTTTGTAACCTTAACATCTCCAAAACAAAGTCATTATATCTTATATTTAGGTTGGATGGAGTATATAATTAGGCCAGTTACTTATATCTTTTATGACAAGTTTCATATGTATCAGAAGAGTTAAGAAAATTAGATGATTTGGCAGGTGAGAAAGAAACCAATAACGTGAAATTTCACATGCATAATTCCCAGTGCGTGCATAACTTGGTCCTAACTCGTACGGTTGAAACGAAAGGGAAACAGCTATGGATGATATGATGTGATCCATTGTATTTTTTTTTTTACCACCCTGTGATCCATTGTATCTGAAACGTCAAAAATGGCCACAACACCAAATTATATTTCATTTGCATAAATTTGTCATTTTATTATGTGAAGGGCGATCGTTAAATTGTCACGTTTGGGTATATTGAGAGGTTCATGAGGCGTACATGTGGAGGATCTGACTTCAAAGCCACATGGCAGGTTCCATCTGGCGAAGGGGGTGACGTTCGTTTTCTTAAGAAAATGAAAATGGCCAAAAAGTAGAGTGATTGTGATCTGTGATGGTGATACGTGGCGTGCAGTTAGGGATGTTAGGGAGTAGTTCAGTCAGATCATGTCGGAAGAGCTAATTTGAGTACGCCACAAACATATGACTTCCCCAAACATGTTTGTGGCGTATGGATCCATACGCCACACATATGACTTCCCAAACATGTTTGTGGCGTATGGATTCATGCGCCACACATACCCTCCACTTTCTGTAAAAAAATTAAATTTTTTCCCTCCACTCTTCCCACTTTCTCCCTATATAAACTTCACTTCTCTCACATTTTCTCCTCCCCACTCTCTATTTTTTCCTACTCTCTCCCCACTTTCTTTTCTCCTCTTCCTCTACTCCATTATTTTCCTCCTCTTCACTTCCATTCTTCATATTTAATTTCTCATTTAACTAATTATACTTAATTTTTTTTGCAGGCTCATTGTTTAAAATCTTCCACAATCTAAGGCATACACTTTATCATTCGTTAATACTTTGTTTTTTTTCTCATTCATTATAATTCAAATTCTTTTATTTCATTATAATACTAGCTTTTAATTATTTTTCCCTCTACTCCCTCTACTTCAAACACTCTCTTTCCTTCTTTCTAATTATTATCTCCTATTTTTTTATTTTTTTAAAACCTGCAGCTTGCCGAGGAAGAAGCTTCCTCGGCAAGCTGCAGTTTTTTTTTATTTTCACTGCACCTTATGTCGCGCATGGGTTATGCGCGACATGATTTTATTGCATTAAAATTATGTGGCGTATGATCCGTGACACAAGTTTGTTACGCCTCGATTTGTGGCGTATGGATTTCAACGCCACAAAAAAATTTCCTACGCCACATACTTCACAAATTTCACCATTTTCAAACGTGACTAGCAGACATTTGTTTTGTAGTGTTAGTACTTATATACCTTTTTTTGTTACCGGTTTAATCCGAACTCGAAGGGTAGGAGAGTTACCCACATAGATAAGGTTGTCTATTCTCCCAATGATAGCGCTTCCGGGATTTCGAACACCCATTCTCATTCTTATACGGGGTTGTAACACACTTAACAACTTAAAATCAACTGCTCATTGGTTACTGATCTACCTTTTATACATAGGCGAGTGCGTCTAAACTAGAGTTATATATGGGCCATTGAGATTGTTGAATTAATTTGGAGAGTTCTGAAATGTAATACTTTTAGTATAATTTATAAATAACGTTCATTATTATATTACTGCTGCCAAAGATTAATTTGAGTACAATCATTTATAATAATTGGGTGTTGATGGCCTGGCTCCCCTAAAATATTCTTTGTTCATTTGCGTCTTAATAAAAAGTCCCTTAACATGCATGTGTAATCAACAACGACAATTCTCTGTGACAAAAATTATATACTCGGTAGGCGAGGTGTATATAGATATCCGTGTGTGTGTGTGTCGATTTGTTATATTTATCATGACTAAAATAAACCTCATATATGTCTCATATTATGAACTAAAGGAGTAATATTAAGCGAATCATTAATCTCAATCTTCCCTATACCGCGGCCCTATCATAGAGATCTCTGGATTTTTCTTATTAATTAGCCGACTGGGGCGTCATGGTCTTCCAATAATCCAATCAAGCATGATTTTCCATAAATTATTTGAGCCGTCTTATGCGCCAGTTTGTGGACTGTATTATTTTAAAAATTTAACATCACCCTTAGCTTTAAAATATAACTATTATTGATCTCCCCTCTTCGTTTCTATTGCTCCACGTTAGCCTAGTTAGGCCCTGCATTATTGATTCTTGTATCATTCCAAAGTTTACTTCCTTTTCCATTCATGCGTAATCTTCCTCCCAACATCTCACTTTGAATCTCAATTCCAATCATTATCAACCTCCACCACACTTTTTCTTTATCTTCACAGCCTCTTTTTTTTTCTTCAATAAACACAACATCTTCGTTTTTAGATCATAGGGAACTCACTAATATTATATTGATATATTGAGTGGTCATAAAAATTAGAAAACTTGATTGCTAGCTAGTGGGCTGTTCAGGTCACATACATATATATTTTCAACTACACTACAATATTATTACATATTACTCCCTCCGTTCCTAAATATAAGATCACTTTAGTGAGAAGAGCTTGTTTCTAAATATAAGATCACTTTCTAATTTGACTCAAGTTTTTCCCCAAACTACCCCTATACTCCCTTCACCCAAAAAATAGTGGTTCGAAGGTGAGAGAATATTTTTAAAACTTAGGTGAGGGGTATTTTGGAAATTTTATGTAATCCTAACTTATTGGAATGTCTTCCTTAATCTCTCCAAATTCATTAAAGTGATCTTATATTTAGGAACGGAGGGAGTATCATCGAAAGATTTTGATGACTTTTGGATCGTTATTCTTGAATTCGGAAATTTTACACAGCTGAATATTAATTAAATGAGCAAATCAATATTTGTATTGCACGATATTATTTATCTCATACTTGCTGCAATAGTAAATGATTTATAGTTTGTATATAGTAAAGAAATATTCTATGGTTCAAGTTTTAACACCAATACATGCCAACCTTTATTTTGGCCTGAGATGATAGTTGATTTATCAATTTATATATAAAAAAACTATTCTGTTTTAATATTTCTTTGAGCAAATATTCTTTCCTGATATTAACTGCGTAAAATAATACGGTTAATCTCTAAATCTCCCCAATTGATTAATTCATGAATTGAATGTCAGTAGAATATTGTTGCTCAATATGTGAAGGAAATAAAGTTTGGAACGAGTTTGATAACTAATTAAACACGCGGTTGCTTTTAAAATTGAAAACTATATTGTCTGATCCATACAATGTTTTTTTTTAACTGAATAATCCACACAACGTTTCACATACATGGTCGTTAGGTTTTTTTTACCATAATATTAATGCGTGGTTAGTTTAAAACTTTCAACCTCATCAAACTTGATTCCCTGTCCATTAGCTGCCGAAGGCAAAATATGGTTTAGTAATATGCTGCTAGCTAGGTGAATTCATTATTTTTCATACTTATTATTTGAAAAACGAAACATTAGCAGGTATGTGTTCCCGGCGGCAACAAATGGTCACAATCTAAATAAATAGATATAAAAAAACTTTATATAATTCTTTCTTTTGAAATAACTCATCACAATTTTATTTTTGAATTTGAATTATCTTAAATTTTTTTGGTGAAAGTAAAACAAAAAGTGTTTTGTGAAAATAAACAATGTGAATGGCATTTATTTTAGCTAATTATTATTTATTTCTTAGAAAATATAAAAAATTATAAAATCTTTCATCCAAAATAACTCAGCCCATGCAGTTTAACTCTTTATCATGAATATTGTGAATTTTCATGTAAAAATAAACCATCTTAAATATAACATGTCATTTACATTATTGTTATTGTTAATATAAAAACTACATCAAACCATAGTAACTATCCTAACTCTTAAGAAGCCAAGAGTCAACTCAGCGCTTGATCTGATCCTTCTATTTTAGACGGATCATATGTTATCTTCTTTTTTTTTTGTCAAATTCTTTACATGAAGAAGTAATCACTTATAGCGAAGGTTTTTTTTTTTTGAGTAATATATAGGTTAAGGTTAATAATCTTCTAATATATTTTCATACACACTCTGATCTGTTCTCTTTGTTTTTGACAAAACGAAGACGAAAAAATTTAAACAAACCATGTTCGGTGTAATAATGAATATATTCTGTCTGTGTCATTGTCTTGCATGCTTTATTTGGTTATTCTGGCCATTGAAGACCGCTCCATCACCATGGTTCAATGAATTATTTGAAGCATTATTGCACCAAAAAAAAAGAACTCATTATTACAAACTACGCTATGATTTGAATCAATCAATTGAAAAACAATGCATACTTATTCTGCCGTTTTATTTGATTTATCAACATATATAAATTATAAATAAGGGAAAATCGAAATAAATCTGTAAGAAATCGTTATTGACTACAAATGTAATGTGATGTAATATCAGAAAGACAGTTAATGTGCTCGATTTTTCTTACTGTAAAAACCAAAAAATGATCCGCCGAAATTTGACTGGCTAGCAACAAATAAATTTCCACCAGCAAAAAAAAGGTGTTGAAAAACAAAAATAGAAAAATTATAAATTGAGAAAATTACAAGACAGCGAGGACTCAGGAATCACACACAAATCAGCAAACAGCGGGTCCCACGGCAACAATAATTGAATAAACTATAACATGCGCTGCCTCCAAATTTCCCCAATGGTGTTATAGAAGAAAATAAAGCTTCAAGCTTTCATTTCTTCTTTCACCTCCGTCCTTATATAAACCCCATTCTTCTTCTTCATCTTCATCCTTCATTATTCTCTTCTCCACTCTTCCCCATTTTCTCTAGCTGCCGGGGTTTAAATTTCTGCATGCAAATTTAACTTCCCGGTGGCCTAACCTTTTGCATTTTTTGTTTGGATTGTATCATATATATATATATATTGTATTAAAAAGAAATGGGGAAATCGAGGGATGCTCAAGTTCTTCCTTATTCATATGCTGCTCTTTCGGATGGTCCGAGGTCTGAGGAAAATCATCATTTATCAGCAAGGCCATGGAAGAGGCAGATATTTGGGGTGTTTTGTGTGTTCTTATTAGTGGCTTCCTTTGTGGCATTTCAATGTTATGAGGATTCTTCAAATAATGAGAATAATGCTCATGCTCATAATGTTGATGATGATTCCACATTATCCAAAGATCAACATGAATGGAGGCCTGTTTCTCGAGGTGTATCTGCTGGCGTCTCTGAGAAAAGTAATAATTATAATAACAACATGTTATTAGGCTCCTCTGCTTCTGAATCTTTCCCATGGAACAATACTATGCTTTCGTGGCAGAGAACTGCTTTTCATTTCCAGCCTGAGAAGAATTGGATGAACGGTAATTAATTATTTCTTTTTCCAAATTAAGTTTTGCTTCATTTTCTCTGTTTGAAAGACAGCTAAGGTTGAATCATGGGATATGGATTGTTTTCTTTTCTTGTCACATGTTGATACATGGGTTCTGATTGGGTGATATTATCTATATTACTCATCAACTTCTCGTCACCACAAATATATAAGCATGTGGTGGACCCAAAACATCTCTCTTATTGGGGATCACAACATATACTTATTTATTTGTGTGTATTTGTGTTAATGAGAATGTGATGAACAATATGGATAATGAATACCGAATCAAAACATTCAAAACCTGTTGATAGAGCAAGAAAGTTTTACATGGTAATTATCATTTGTTATTTATTAATGGAACAGTGATGGAAAGATTCTAAAAGGGGTAGGGAGAATAAATAAAATGTAATGAATGCAATCAATAAACGGCATACTATAAGAAAATACAGGATCTTAGGAATAAATAAATTGCTTGAATTAATTTAGTTTTGAATATTCAAATTTGACGTAGGGTCAAATCATTTGAATTGTCGGAGTACCAATTATTCTTTAATTCCTTAAGAAATACTGAATGTATGTGATTTGACTTTTAATAATACGTAATTAACTTTTTCTTGTATTTTTTCCCATGTGGATGATTATTCCACGCTCTGGTGGGGATGGCTTCGCTTGGCTTCAGATCCCAATGGTAAGAACACCGATTACCTTTTTCAAAATCATTTCTTTTAGAGAAACATAATATTTGTTGATGGCTACACCTTAATTCAATTTTGAATTGGAAATAAATCAATGATTTTTAATCTCTCAAGTAAATCATTAATTATGTTCAATTATGCTCAATATAGATAGTATTCCCCCAATCCTAAATATAAGACTTAAATGACTTTTTTTTTGGAAAATCCTAGAAAAAATAAGTCAATTATAAATTGATTTAACTAATATTTTCCTCAAATTAGTTTATTTGACCTATAAACTAATGAATAATATCTAGTGAATAATTTAAAAATACTTAATCTCTCCAAGAAAAAGTCAACTTGATTTTATATATAGGTAAGAGAGAGAATTTGTATATATGCTAATAGTGTAGAAAAGTTAAAATTAAAGCATTTAATTATGATAACAATGCTCATAGATACCAAAATCAGTACCGCAGATATACTTTGTCCATTTCTTTTTACCTTTCTAGTAACTTCTACTATCGCTTCATAATACAAAACTATGCAAATAGTACGAGAGTGACACAGTTATGAACCGAACAGGGTCCACAATAATGTCAATTAACGCTGTAAACTCTCAAATGAACTAATAAAATGTTTCACAAAATCCCCTCATCCAATAAAAATTAAACAAGTTCCCATTTTGTATATTGACAAGTATGTTTTGGTGCTGATTGATTTCAGGTCCTATGTACTACAAGGGATATTATCACTTCTTTTACCAATACAATCCTTTTGGTGCAATTTGGGGCAATGTTATTGTTTGGGGACATGCAGTGTCCAAAGATCTCATCCACTGGCTTCACTTACCCTTAGCCATGATTAATGATCAGTGGTATGACACAAGGGGTGTGTGGACTGGTTCTGCCACCATCTTACCTAATGACCAAATTGTCATGTTGTACACTGGTTCCACTAATGAATCAGTCCAAGTTCAGAACTTGGCCTATCCTGCTAACACATCTGACCCACTTCTTATCGAATGGGTCAAACATCCTGATAATCCAGTTCTTTTCCCACCACCTGGCATTGATGATAAGGACTTTCGTGATCCAACCACTGCTTGGCTTACATCAGAAGGCAAGTGGCGTATCAGTATTGGGTCTAAAGTTAACAAAACTGGCATCACTTTGGTTTATGACACTGAGGACTTCAAGACTTTTGAGCGTGTAGAGGGAGTTATGAATGCTGTTCCAGGCACTGGCATGTGGGAATGTGTGGACTTTTATCCTGTAAGCACAAAATCTGATGAAGGGTTGGATACCTCCAAGAATGGGGAGGATGTGAGACACGTGGTTAAAGTTAGCTTGGATGATGATAGGCATGATTACTATGCAATTGGATCTTATGATGAAAAGAAGGTTCAGTTTGTTGCAGATGATCCCGAGAATGATGTTGGTATTGGACTTAGATATGACTATGGCATATTCTATGCATCCAAAACTTTTTATGATCAGAATGCCCAGAGAAGAGTCTTGTGGGGTTGGATTGGTGAATCAGACAGTGAAGTTGCTGATATTGCCAAAGGATGGGCTTCCGTTCAGGTACTTATACCAAATTACAGATTTCTGTTTTTTTTTCCTGCTAATTTTGTTATGTCTCTTTTTATTTATTGTTATATATAGAGTTCCTTCCTATTTTTTTCATTTTATGGATTGTATTTGTACAGAGTATTCCAAGAACTGTGGTGCTAGATAGGAAGACAGGAAGCAACTTACTTCAATGGCCTGTTAAGGAGGTAGAGGATCTAAGATTAAGGAGCAATGAGTTCAAAAATGTGAAGGCTGAGGCAGGGTCTGTGGTGCCATTAAACATTGAAGCAGCCACACAGGTTTGTTTCATGCCTTATCAAAATTGTCATGCGGTATCATTCATCTTCCTTTTTTGTAATAAGGCAAATGCATAACCTGCATGAAACTGTGTGCAATGAATGGAACAGTTGGACATAGTTGCCGAGTTTGAGATCGATAAGGAAGCTTTTGAGAAGGCATCTCCCTCCAACATGTCATACGTCTGCAGCACTAGTGGTGGAGCTAGTAATCGCGGTGCTTTGGGTCCTTTTGGTCTTTTGGTTCTTGCAGATTCTGACATGTCTGAATACACTCCAGTATACTTCTATGTTACCAAAGGAAGTGATGGAAGTCTCAAGACTTCATTTTGCTCTGACCAGACCAAGTAAGATTTTACTTGAGCCACAAGTTAACTTCAAACTCTGTGAGACAAGGCTAAGAATCAAGCATTCATTTTATTCAATTCCACTATTGCTTGTTTGTGTAGGTCTTCCGTGGCAAATGATGTACATAAAAATATTTATGGAAGTTTCGTTCCTGTATTGAAGGATGAGAAGTTGTTTGTGAGGATATTGGTGAGTACAGTAAAGGCTTTTTATAGTCTTTAACATTTGACATGTTAAACATCAATTTAATAGTGAATATATATAATATATATGGTGGTTGCTTGTAGGTGGACCATTCAATTGTTGAAAGCTATGCACAAGGAGGAAGGACAGTGGTGACATCTAGGGTGTACCCAACAAGAGCAATCTATGGAGCAGCTCGCTTGTTCTTGTTCAATAATGCCACAGACGCTGCTGTCACTGCCTCAGTTAATGTTTGGCAGATGAATTCTGCATTCATACGCCCATACCACCCTGACCAAAGCAGTTAAATGTTGCTGTGAAATGTGAGCAAAGATTATATGGGATCACAACTTTTGGAGTTGAGTTCATAATGGAAATGTTGTATATAGAAAGTATCAGTGATCTCACTCAATTCTACCCAACTTCATGAGTTTCGAATTTGGACATCTCTGGAAAGTCTGATCTCCCCCAAAAATACAACTCTTGTAGAAGGATGATGTTGGATAGTGTTGATATTATTTGTAGGATGAATAAGTTTATCTTATCTTGTCCAAATTTTGTTTCCAGAATGATTGTTTTATTTATTGTCAATCAAGAATCTTTTTAATTTTTTTTGAATGACTCTCTTTTATATTTCTTCCTTTTCTTTCATTTTTTTACTAATATTTGTTACTGTTTTCTTTCATTAAAATATATGTAAATGAGCTTCTAATTAACTTTTGGGAGCTCATGAATGATATGATGTCCGCTCAACGACAAGAGGATAAATCTTCAAATAATCTGTTATGTAATCCACTAATTCCATCATTATGTTGTCCTTTCTTTCTATTATACAATTCAGATTCAGGAAGTTCTCACTTATTACAAGTAGTTCCAAACTTAACCTAAATGTCAATCTCATAAGCAATTTAAGCTATAACTAACTGACATATGCACTATATCTTCCTTGAAACCAATAGTCCGAGCCATTCCTTCGTTTTTTTTATTTGAATAGAAGGATTCTACTAATTCGAAAGAATACTATAGGGAAAATTTAGCAGCAGGATATGCGAGAGTGCTTTGCTAGTAAAGTGACAAAAGTTTCCTATGGCCATCCTTTAATCCATCAAGGATTCCCATCAATCCTGTTCATTAAATAGTATGGTGTAACATATATATAAATAGTATGGCCATCCTTTATGCTATGGTGTAACATCAATTAGTTTCTTATGGCAAAAAAAAACATCAATTGGTTTCTTTTATTCCATTACTTAAAGTAGGAGGTGATTAAAAAGGATAGGACATGTTCAGCTCAAGAAAAGTTAGAACATGTTTGCTTCTACCTATCTGGAGTTCTTTTTTTTTTTACCTTCATAACATGAAAATTAGTTTCATTTCAAAAGTTCATTAACCGCCATGTTTTTTTTTAAAAAAAAATATTTCGAAAATGTAAGGCCTATTTTCCTTAACTTATTTTGTTTAGACCTTGAAAGAAAGTTTCTTTCTTACTATTTTTTCCCCATCTTACGAAGAACAAACAATAAAAGGCATCATTAAATTATTCGTGCAAGATGCCTTCCAGCGACCTAAACTAGAGCAAATGGTTAACAACACAATTCTTGGGTCTTTTCCATACTTTGTAAAAAATAATTCTCTTAAGTCCTAAATATGAGACCTATTAGGGCTTGTTTAGTACAGTTTTTGGAACCATGGTTTGAAGCCCAAACCATGATTTTGTCTAGCTATTTGTGTTTCAAACCATGATTTCATAAGTTATACCAAGTTATATCCTAAATATAATACATTTTTCTCCTTGTTATCAACTCTTCCCCAAATTATCTCTACTGAAACTTCTCAAGAGATGGTGAGGATAAATATTGATGGGTCCGTGTATTGGTAATATGATGTGATTAAAGTGTTTTTCTCCAAGCAGAAAACTCGTCTTAAGTATTTACTTCGTGAAAATTACAATCACTTTTATAGAGTTAATTCAGACATAAATGCCTACACATGAAAAAGAGTGTAATGGTAAATACTCCCTCCAGTCCTAAATATAAGATTTAGTTGACTTTTTTTGGAAAGCCCTAAAAAAATAAAATAAGTCAATTATAAATTGATTTACCTAATTTTTTCCCTTAAACTAGTTTATTTAACCTATAAACTAATGATTAATCTAAAAATATATCAAATATGTCATAATTTAATAGCATATTTTGTAACTTTAACATCTCCAAAAAAAATGTCAACTAGATCTTATATATAACACTGAAGAGAGTAATTTTTTATCATAGTAAGGAGAGATTGTTGTCCTAATTAAGTCTGCAATTGAGATGTGAAGAAGAGGGTTTACGTATCTAGGTCTCTTTCAATAAAGAGTTCAGCCAATGATAGATTTTCTGATGTAACTGTGCTAGCAAGAAATTTCCTTCTTTCACTACTTTGTTTGGACCTCATCATCATATGGATCAGCATTTTTATATGGATAACTGAAGGATTACAAATTTACAATTACAAATCAGGTCCAAAACATTTCAAATTTCCCAGCAGGCCGAGGAACTTATTCTACATCATGCCCTTTTCGGTTAACTGCCAAAACATCATGCTTATTCAAAATAGTCACATTCTCTATCTTTAATATTGGTAATGCTCCCTTTTTAGTGGGTATTAGTGAAATGAGTAATGGTATGTTTACTTGAACAGTACACTTCACACATCTATATATCAAACTTTGGTAACAATTTGCCAAGTGAATTAACAAGTTAACATTGTTAGGATGACAATTTCTCTTAGATGGTGGTGGTGAATGACTAAATTTCTTAGTGACTACCGGGTAATTTAATTTGGTGACTGAACAAAAAACAAAACTCTTTGTTTTTTATTCATAATTATTTACGTGTGTATGGGTAATTTTCCCCAAGTAAAACCCCATGGCCCATGTACCTTAGAACTAGAACATGGGGCTGGCCCATTTTTCCCCAGGCTGATTCTACTTTATTTGTATATCATGCACTGGACTATTTTGGGCCAACCAGGCTATGGTTGATGATGGTTAGGTTTCTCTAAGAAGGTGAGAATGACTGATAAAGAAACTGACTTTTTTACCCGTTAATCCGTGATAAGAAAAGACTTGGATCTTGAAAGTTAGTCTAATTGGTAAAGTCATTGGCTAGAATTTCAGCAATGTGAAGACCTCATTAATTTAAAGACGATATGTAAGTACCTTTATAGACAATATTTGAGTCACAAGGTATATATTAGTTTTGACGAGCTTATAAGACTCAATTTACCTACATTTTTTATTTGGAAAATATGGCACTAGAATTCATCAGCTTTTGAACAACACATGCCACTCTCTAAAAGGGTTTCGTTAAAATCAGGATGAGCCTCATGATGCACTACATGCAAGAACAGATAATAGATAACGAATAACAGGGTGAAAAGGTGACGTGGAAAACTTGGTGGGGAGAGACTAAGATGGAGACAGGTAACACGATAAATTAGAGCTTGTTTGGTTGTAGGAAAGTTTGGTAAAGAATTAGGGTCCGTTTGGTTGGACGGAAAGTGTCTGATGGAAATGGAAATGGAATTGAGTGTAAGAGGGTAAAGATGGAAAGTAGAGGTAAATTAGGTAATGATGAGATGTAAAAGTTTGTGGGGCCCATGAAAAGTGTGAGATGGAGAGAGAAAACTTGTGGGTCCCGGGATATATGGAAATTACTTTTTTCATTTCCTTATTTCAATTCCATTTGGACTTTCTTGCCATCCAAACTAGCCCTTAGAATTGGAAAGGGTAAGATGGAAAGTAGGGATAATGATGAGAGAGTAAAGTTTGTGGGCCCAGGATAAGTGTGAGATGGAGAGAGAAAACTTGTGAGCCCCGGGATATATGTAAATGACCATATTACCCCTTAACTTTTCAATTATTTTCATCCCACCTTCCTTTTCTTCATACAACCAAACAAGCCAAAAGACAAGTGAGATAAATTTGATGCTTTTGAAACAGTTGTTTTGCCATTTTTGACATGATATGGGGGATCCGAGGTTTTGGATAGGTGGCTTAATTTGTATCTTATGGAAAGTAAACTGAAACCGATGAATTGTATCACAAAAGCCAGTTGGATATTGGATTGTACTCTCATTAGAGGATATATGTACAACCCATTTAAATGATCAACCGTGCTTGTTTCTTTTGTAATTTTGTTGTTGCCAGAATATAATCAATTACTTAAACACTAATAAAGGAAATTATAGTGGCGAGAATCACGCGAGGAAGGGGGAATGGCCCTATTCTTTTTTTTTTATCAAAGAATAGCCCTATTCAACATTTTAGGCAGACAATTATTATTACTTCTTAATAAATATATTTAATAGGATTGTGGTAGGAGAAAGAAAAGGTTTGTAATTATTTTGTGATATGTGTGAGAGTGAGCCAATTACGGCCAAAATGAAGGGGCAAATGCGTTTGTTGTCCTGGAAAGTGTTTGAATAATGGGCTAAGTAGGTGGGGCCACCCAATCTAGAGCTGGCATGCCATCTTATGTTCTAAGTTCTAACTCCTTATATCTGTATGTCCTTATTTATTAAACCGTGTTTCAATTTAATCCTTTTTCTGTTCATATTTAAAAAATATTTAATAAAGGAAATGCTTCAATAAAGAACATGCAGTAATCTGCGCACTCCTTACTCCTCTAATTTATTTATTTAATGCTACTTAATTAAACCCGCTGTCAAATCTATTCCTTAGAAGCCTTTTTTAATTTGACCTACGCGATTTTCTGGAGGTTTCTTTGTCTTGAGAGGATTTGCATAATCTAATATCTTGTCGCGCTTTCTAATGATGATGTATTTAAATATTTAGTTTGGTTGACAGAAAATAAATTTAAAAACAGATTCTGGTAGCGGCGTTTTGACGGAGCGTTAAGGAATATGAGTTTTTCTATGTGGCCCATAAAGATTTATTTTTGAATAAATGTGACCCATAAAGATTTAAATAACAATAAGGCTCACATGGGATCTAATCACATCTGATATATTTAGTCCACGTGTACAATAATACATACCATCCATGTTCAATGCAAAAGGCCACATTATTTTTCTTTTATCAGCAAAAGGCCACATTATAGCAACCGCATTTTTCCACATTCCTCAAACCAACCACCACGACTAAATTAAATTCTTCTCTGCCTGTCTCTTCCATTTCTCTACTACTATTATTGTTATTATTGTTGTTTTAAATCAAATCTAGATAGTTCAGTCCGAAAAAAAATCAAATCTAGAGCGTATGAATTGGTTGGTAATACGTCGTCTTCATATGAAATCTTACACTCTTACTAAAACGGTTCTCATCTCATGCACACGTAATGGACTCTTGTGGGCTACTTCAATTTGAATACACCGTGTAGGCCCACCGAAAAGGCACAAAGTCCATACTCAATTAGAGTCATTACCTTAGCTGGTAGAGGGCCCTCCTTACGCAAAAGCTACCTTACTTTATTACTCGTTCTTATTCATCTACTCATTAAACCACCACTATTATATTTCCCTTTAGTATCCCTAATCCCTAATTATTAAATACCCATGGGCAATGTCACATGATTACCACTACTGTTACTGTACGTTGGCTTCTACTACTTTTTTAACTTTTAATACAGGCTCTCTCTAAGACTCATTTAACTACTTTAATTACGTCCACATGACAATTATATTAGTTTGTAGAGTTAAGGTCCAATTTTACCAATAAACTATTACCAAAATTGCAGCGAGCACCATTAACAATAAAAAATGTGCAGAATTACCAACCAACATTTTTTTAGTTAATCTCCACCCGGTTTTATCCGCACTCGAATGGTAGAAGTGTTGCCGACATAGGTAAGGTTGCCCCCTCTATTAATGAGAGCGTTTTCCGGATCCAAACATGTGTTCTCATCTTTACGGGAATTGTAGCACACTTACCGAATTTGCCGTTTAAGCCCTAAATTTGTTACTCAAAATAAAAGGTTTTGATAAATATGTTCATGCTTAAAAGGTCGGTTGGTGATTCTACGTCTTTTTATTGTCAATTTGTCAGCTGCGACGCTGAAAATAGTTCATTGATAAAATTGCACTTTAACCCTAGTTTATATGTTGTATTTTTCCAAAACGCCCAATCATCTTTCTTATTCCATGCACATCTCTTACTTGAATATTGTTAAAAGAGTAGTAATAATGAAAATTTGAAAACAAATTAACAAAAGTCAATGTCAAGTTCTATATTTAGCACCATTGTTACTGACCAAAGGAAGATTTTTTTTTTTTGGTGGAGGTTGGACAAGAGTTGGCTGAATCTCTCTGATGGTCAAAATTTGGAGCCATGGTAACTTATATCCACTAGCTCCCCTATCTTAAATATTTTTACCACTTGATTCCCTATTTAGTAATTGTAATCTAGGACATTGTAAAAACATCATTACATGTCAGTTAATGTTTAATGTGAAGTAAGTTAAAGTTAGGGGCTACTTCTCACAGTTGATCACAAAAAGGGAATGTGGGGCCCACACATAGAGGGTGAAAGGTCTCACGGCTGGCAAGCATGTGGCACTTTCAGAGGGATCCGACCGTTGCTAAGGAGCATGGGCCCCATTCCAAAAGCCACGCGCCCCACGCGCCTCCCCACTACACACAAACACCATTCTGAACTGGCTACTTGCTGGCATCTCTCTCTTCTTCCTCCTCTTCTCTCTTCTCTCTCATATATTCATGACTTGTCACCGCCTACACACTTCACTTTCAAACTTCCACATATCACTATATCATATCAGCCCTCACGTTAACTGAAAAATCTCTTCTTTTTCACATTCAGCCGCATTCTTTTCTTTCTCTTTCTAGTTTCTTCTCTTCTGATCATGTAAAAGTAAAACAAAAACAATAACACCCTTCCAAACCAAACAAACAAAACCAATAATACTATATTTTGCATTGGTTCTGAGTTTTTTTCTCATATTTTGTTCATGGCTCTTACAATGCCTGCCTCATCTGCTTTGTTTCTTCTTTTTCTCATTGTTTGCTTGCTTCAGAGATTTTCTTCTGCTGAGGATGCCACTGTTTTCTATAACTTTGAGGTGTCTTACATGACTGCTTCTCCTCTTGGTGTCCCTCAACAGGTTCTTTTCTTAGATCCCATCACCTCTTTTTCTGTTTTTGTACTCTAATTTAATGAAAGGCCACTACTTTCTTCACTGGGTATTATTTGATTGGCTTTCCATTTGGTAAAGTTTTGAACTTTACTTTTATATCACCTTAATGACACTATACCCTTATGCCATCTATCTATATAGTTGTTCATGTTTCAGCTACAACATTATTTAAAGCTGCTGATTTAGTTAGAGTTAGGTAGATGATTTTGTGTAAGCCTTTTATATGTCTGCTGTCATGCAGGTTATTGCTATAAACAAAATGTTCCCTGGTCCTACCATTAATTCAACCACAAACAACAATGTTGTGGTCAATGTTAGGAACAAATTGGACGAGGATCTACTTATTCACTGGTAGAATACTCAATTTGAGCTTCTAATTTTTTTTTGTAACTCTGGTTGCTAAAAGTCTTCGGATTTGGACAGGTCTGGAGTTCAGCAAAGGAGAAGCTCATGGCAAGATGGAGTTCTAGGCACTAATTGTCCCATTCCTCCCAAGTGGAATTGGACTTACAATTTTCAGGTGAAGGATCAGATTGGTGGCTTTTACTACTTTCCCTCTCTTAATTTTCAGAGAGCAGCTGGTGGATTTGGAGGTTTTGTCATAAACAATAGGCCTATCATTTCTGTTCCTTTCGATGCTCCTTTTGCGGACTTTGATGTTTTTATTGGTGATTGGTACACACGGAATCATACGGTTAGTGTTGATTGAACTAATTCCATAGTTCAGCTAATTCTCTGTACATCATGTATCTGTTTGTGACTGATTCTCCTTTGGAATGCAGGATTTGCGAAAGGCGCTTGATGCAGGAAAAGACCTTGGCATGCCGGATGGAGTTCTCATCAATGGGAAAGGCCCTTATAGATATAACGATACCCTTGTTCCTGAAGGCATTGATTTCACAACATTTGAGGTCAAGCCTGGTGCGTTCTTGGGAAATATATTTACTTTGAATATCTTATTTTCATCGGGGCCTGTGTTCTTGATTGAAATGGTAATTTGAAGGTTGTTTGGTAATCTGACCAATTGGTGTCCTAGTGCAAAATTTGAACGTTTTATTGCACGATTTTCAAACATCTGGACTTCTTGTGGCATAAGAAAACTGAAGAGTGATTGGGAAACTAATGGATGCTTAAAGAATCGAGATTTTAATAGAAGTTCTTAAATTTCATTGAGTTGAATGAAGTAGTACAATTGAATAGATAGCGCAGTAGACTGTTCATGTTACGAAATGTTCCTAAATCTTAAAATTATAATGTTGAACAGGAAAAACTTACAAGCTTCGTGTACACAATGTTGGTGTATCAACTAGTCTGAATTTCAGAATTCAAGGACATAACTTATTGTTAGCTGAGTCTGAAGGATCCTATACAGTGCAACAGAACTACACTAGCTTAGATATTCATGTTGGTCAATCTTATACGTTTCTGGTGACTATGGATCAGAATGCAAGCACAGATTACTATGTTGTAGCGAGTGCTCGGTTTGTCAATGAGTCGATTTGGCAAAGAGTTACGGGAGTTGCCATCTTGCATTATACAAATTCCAAGGGAAAGGCTGCCGGTCCTCTCCCAAAGTCTCCAGATGACCAATATGACAAGACCTTCTCAATGAATCAAGCGCGATCAATCAGGTATCTTTATCATATAATTTTATTGCATGAGTAATGCATTCACCAGCTCTTTTTGAATATCTAATCTCGAAGCTGCATGAAACTCCGGTTTATCCAACCTGTGATGAATATAAATATAAAATATTGTAGAAGTAATTCATTAGTGCTCTATCTAAAACTAAAGAATTAATTTTAATGCACAACTCATGCCACCAGAATTTGAACATGTATCCGATCTGTGGTGACTATGCAGATGGAATGTATCTGCCAGTGGTGCTCGCCCAAATCCACAAGGATCATTCAAATATGGTTCCATCAATGTGACTGATGTTTATGTATTACGAAATAAGCCACCGGAGAACATTAAGGGAAAGAGACGAGCTACACTCAATGGAATCTCTTTCATCAACCCTGCCACTCCAATCAGGCTTGCTGACTGGTTCAAAGTGAAGGGACAATACAAACTTGATTTTCCTGACCAGCCTATAACAGGACCACCTCGGACAGCTACCTCAATAATCAATGGAACATTTAGGGGATTCATGGAAATCATACTGCAGAACAATGATACCAAGATGCATACCTACCACTTGGATGGATATGCATTTTTCGTTGTAGGGTAGGGGCAAATATCCACTCTTCTAATTGTTGTTTCATGAGTTTACTCTATATTACTTCTCTAGGGTGCTAATATAAGGCTACAATTTGGTCTATTGGCAACAGGATGGATTACGGTGAGTGGTCTAACAGTAGCAGAGGCACTTATAACAAGTGGGACGGAATAGCTCGCTCTACTGCTCAGGTACATTTTTTTTTGTCCAAAGCTATCAATTGCCTTATGAACATTTTGCATTATATTAAAATTCAAATTTATTGAAAATAACACATGTACTTGTATGGTAAACTGTAATTCAACTGAAGTTAAATGAAAATATGGACCTCATAAATTCTGAAACTTGAAGCTTCCTTACATTTTTCATGCCCACATCATTCATGTTGCGTGGGCTGACGTGTCAACATAGTCCAGAGATTTTGGATAAAAGATCTATAATTGAGCACTGCCCCATGAATGTTGATCTTCCACATGTGACCCAAAGCTTAGTTTGATCACCATTAAGTGTTTCAATTTTGACAGTTTGGATTTTCAGTTTACATAATATGAGGGTAGCAGTATTTTAATTCTTGAAGCATTCCCTTGACTCATGTATCTATCATCGATATGCCTGATCATAATGTTTCTTTTTTGTTGATTTTACCCTCATATAGGTTTATCCTGGAGCATGGACAGCAATTTTGGTGTCCCTTGACAATGTTGGAATTTGGAATCTGAGAACGGAGAACCTTGATTCATGGTATCTTGGTCAAGAAACATACATCAAGGTTGTAAATCCAGAGGCCACTAACAAGACTGAACTGCCCATTCCGGATAACGCCCTCTTCTGCGGCGCCCTCAGTAAAATGCAAAAGTATGTCATAATCTTTTATACATATTAAAATCAATTTTTGTTATGGCTTGATTCTCATTCTCATTTTCATGCTATTTGTTTTCTCTGTAGGGCACAGGACATCTCTTCAGCTCCATCACTTAGTGGGAATGGACGAAGGCTGTTCTTCACTTTCCTCATGTTCCTATGCACCTCCTTCTCATTTTTCTAGTAGAAGTACATAGGGGAATCTTCTGTGTTGGTTTCATGGAGTGAGCAGAGTTTGTGGTTGATTTTTTTCTTCAAGAATTGTAGGCCTAGCCCTGTTGATATCTATATTGCGATGATTTTGACTTGTATTCTTTGCTATTCTCTTTATGCTCTTGGATTCCTTTTAGATATTGGTACTGTTCATTCTTTTAGTGCCTACAATTTATGTAATTGGATGACAATGAATCTAATGATACAAGCAAACTTTGTGAACTTGATTCCAAATGCTTCCTTTGAAGATTTACTTGCATGTTGGCCAAATAAAAATAGAAGATTTACTTGCCGACTAGTGTATCTAAAGGCTTTTGTCATCAAGCATATGGGACAGCTAGTTGCTCAAGGAAAAGGGACCTCTAAGAGCATAGCAGAAAATGTTTCTCCTAGTTGTACTACAATGAAAAAGATCTCATTTTGTCCTAAAATGTCAAAGGACTAATTGTCATTTTGTGTAATTTTGTAGGCTAGGCCTTTGAGTGTGAGAATGAGTGGTAGGCTAATAATAGCAAGTGAAAGCAATTTAGATTCACCAGCGATGCAAACAGCAAACAGGAAACTTATTTGGACACCTGTACATTCATTAATGGGCCTTTTTCTACGAAAACGATCAAAGACAAATAGACTCAAACTAAAGTTTTCCTCCATCACTTTTCCAGCTTCATTCCAGCTCAATCCCTGTGTATTTAATTATGAAGTAAAAGTTGCTGGGAATATAAAAATCTGTTAGATGCAAGGTGGGATATGGGTCTTAATTATTTAATATACTTGTTTATTATTTTAACATAGAAGTATATTATATACTCCTTGTACATTTTTTACAATTTGTTAAAATAGATATGAAGGTATAGTAAGCTCGTCAAATTTGTTTGGAATTGAAAATTTGTTTACCTTATCTATATTAAATGAGGGTTTCGATTGAGAGAGAGAAAATTAAAAAAAAAATACTCCCTCCGGTCCCTAATATAAGAGCCTGAAATTTGAATGGTTTTGGTCCCTAATATAAGAGCTCGTCTCACATTCTCTCCTCATTTAATGTGTTTTTCCTACTTTGCCCCCACTCTCTTTCATATTTATTAATGTTTATGTATTTCTCTTAAAAGTATCATAATAAATATGAGTAATATTGGAAAAGAAGCATTAACACCAGACGTCCAATTAACATTCACATGTTTTCTTAAGAAGCTTTTTTTTGGCGGCTAGCTCTTATATTAGGGACCGGAGGAGTATATACATTATGTTTTTACATTAGTTGTATGGGCAAAATTGAGTGGTGTAGGCATAATATTTCCATGTCACAGCTGTAACACCCAATAGGATTTTATTATATGGTTGTCTTGGCGTTGAAGTGAAGTAAACATCGCTATTATTTTTATCATTATCCCAACTCATTATGAACCATAAATGCCGTACAGCTCTGGAAGAAAAGAAACAAACTACCACAAGGCAGGAAAGGGATTGCCCATAGCAAAGAAGAGCGGTCTGATATTAAATTGGATTTAGCTACTTACATTAACCATTTGTTTGAATGATGTGGTCAGGTTTTAAAAAAGGAACAAGATAGATGAAAATTAGAGAGAAAAATAGTAAGAAAAAAAAAATATATATATATATAACACTTAAGTTAACCAGACTTTAATTTAATAATGATCAGATGAAGCAGTCCATTGAAGGAACTGTCTTGCAGTGGGGCGTGGCATTGAAGACATTATAGAAGTTTACATGTCAGGCTCTCCCCTTAATAATAATAAGAGGAAGGGTTAAGTAGGGTTAAGTGGAAATCTAACATCTAACTGTTACCAAAATTGCACCTAGCATGAATACTAATTTTGAGTCTCAAATTTAATACTCATCAATTACAAAGTGGTGCATATATAGTAACCCCGTCAGCTTTATCCCTGTAATGGCGATAGAATATGATGGAATTTTTTGGGAAAATAACATGAAATTCGCAAAAATCCTAAATCAAATATTTCTCATAAAATGAGTGGTAAATTTTTTAATTTATCAAGAGTAGTAGTCATTTTTTTTATTTATGGTAGACAACAAATCCGATTTAAGATTTCTCAGTCTTCTGATTTTTTTTTAATGTTATTCTCCCCAGTTTCCATGCTAACACCTAACGTGTCTGGCGGATCCAAACCCAATAAATTAATGCAACTCAAGTCAACCAGTCCTCATCCTTGACTCTTGATTGTAGCAACTCGCTCTTTTAAAATGGGGGGGGGACCACGATAGTAATAAATTGTTTAAAAGGATTAAAACACTAATTTAAAACGCTACAATAGTTAAGGGGGAAAGTGCAACATCACGCGACATATTCTTCTCTTACCCTGGCCTGCGTATGTACACATTTCCTTAGGATTGAATGGACAGGAGTAAGAGGGGACCAACTAGAGTTTATATCTATCTGGTGACGTATATATTTTTTGGAAGGAGATATATATAAGGTGATTGTGAAGGTTAGTTGGTAAAGAATTTGGAAGGAAAACACATAATGAGAAGAGAGTAATCGTAGAATATAATGTGGAGGGGAAAATATATATTGGTGGACTCTTCTTTTGATAGGGGAGGGGAAATGCTTTAGTTCCAAAAGGCTGAGGATGCGGAACAGATAGGGCGTGTCTTCATGTTGGGATGCATTATAGGATTCTGAGAGGTAGGGATGACACAAATATGTGCACAAACACACACACACACACAAACACACACACACACACACACACACACACACACAAACACACATATATAATAAGAGAGTCTCCGGCCACTTTTACTTTATTTTCAAAGACAAAGGTGCAGAGTACAGCAGAAGCACCTAATACTGTGTTTGTGGGATGTGGGGTTATATAATCTATCTATATATGCTCTCTTTCATCCCTTAACACAACAGTAGTAGTAGTGCTTCAATTCAACAGTCTTTGTTGCTTATGCCACAGCATCCGATGCATCCTTTTTGCTATCTCCTTTTTTGCATTTCACGCTTGTCTCTCAAATACCTCTATTGTAGCATCCTAACCGACCCCATTTTCAACTTCTTCCATTCTGATTCTGTGCCCACTTCAATTCTTAGTATTATTCCCTCCTGAGGAATATTAAGATTATACAAGGGTTTAGTTTTAGCCCTCTATATATATAAGACCTCAATTCCTAGTATTATTCCATATTTATAAGTTTTGTCCATAATTATACCCATCGATTCCACATATTTAGCCCTCTATATATGTATATATAAGTTTTGTCCATAAATTATTCCCATGGATTCTATATCTAGGGGCATATAGACCTCCAAAGATATTTGGTAACATCACAACTTGAATTAAAATTTCATGCGTACTATGATGATAACATATAGTACGAATGAAATTTGAATTCAACTTTACCTTATCAATACAATAGTAACATTGTTACATGACAATAGTTTGACAGTGCCATATCTCTTTAATTAACATGAGTTCTGATTCCAACAGCCATCAGAGCCCATCAATGAATTTACATCCCTTGATCTTGGTAGATGTGCATGCTCCTGCATGCACTTCTTTGTTCATTTCGGTTCAGCTAGCTTTTTTCCCCACTTTTTCTCCATTAATTTTGATAAAACAAGAAAGCTTCACTCCTTCACTGATTTGGGTGCAGCAATTATTTTGACGTGCAGATCCTGCAGCTTATACATGACATATATACTCAGAAATTGCAGCAACTCAGCATACAGCATTATTAGCTCTGACCATTGGATGAAGTGAACGGGCGGATGCATGCATGTGGGACAAATATGCTTGCTTGAATATGTTCAGACAGAAATATTATTAATATTTGTTAAATAATAATAATAATAATAATAATATGATTATTTTTTATTACTATATTATTAATATTATTATATCGCCTAATACAAGCGAAATTCCTTAACAATACCTTCTGTAGAATATAATTTCACTTTAAAAACAATCAAAATAAGCCAGTAGCCTGAATCGGTTCTGAATTCGTCTGATCGATCCTTAGCATGTTAGGTATAGTACAAACCTGACTAAAACTACTTTACCTTATCTTCTTAATTACAGAGTTCGATTTTATATCAATCCGGCAACATAACGGTCCTAAGACAGAATGTCCTGACATTAATATATACTAGCTGTTCAGGAAAGATGAAATTGAGACAAAGTTATATTATTCAAACATGCAATATTAAAGTGACAAAAATATATTTGAAAGAAGGGAAATTTAGGAAGAGGGGCCAGGGAAAGAAATTAATTACTCAGAACGACTTTTGCAAAAATAATTATTAAGAATGACAAAAAATTAAAATAAATGTTTACATTATCAATTCACCTTTACCTATATTTTTTCTCCATATATATGGACAAAGTATTTTAACCAATTAATCGCCTTCCCACACTTTCTCACCCCTTCTCTAACATAAAACCTAGCTATTATACTTATAACTTTCTTTCCCCTCTCTTTCAATAAACTTAGTTGACCTGCTTCCTTCTTCTCCATATATGAAGTAAATAATCTTCTAGTTCTCTCTCAACGCCAATCAACTCCAATCAATGGGATAGAAAGCACAAAAAATTAAAATCGTTCAGAGATGAATAAAATATTAAAACAAAATTTTGTCATGAGAAATGGGAGTTTATTCAATGTGATTTTTTTACTAAGCTTACACCATCTATTTATAAGTTCAGTCATATGAACGAATAATGAATATAAATAATGCAATGATGACAAATCATTTTATAAACAAATATTTAAAAAGAAAAAATGTAATACATAAACATAAGTATATAGCCGTAAATATTAAATAAAATTTTTGTGATCCTCTGATGCTACCAAAATTTTGATAAAAACTCCGCAAGTGTACGGATCGTAAATTTAGTAAAGTGGTAGTTCAAGGTCGATCCCACAGAGACTCAGACAATTAATAACTAGGCATTAGACCTCCTATTTTCATTCAAGTTGAGTAAATAAAAGAAAATTGATTTTAATTACCTAATATCTAAGAAAATAAAATAAAACAAATATTCACACAGATGAAATTCACGAGTCAAAAGAACAACCTAGAGCCACTAATCCCTTATCTGCTTCTTAGATTTTATTCCCACTAATTAATTATGAATTAATTCAATTAGCTAATCTAGAGTACTAGTGTCTATAAATGTCTTCCGGTCCACTTACATCCTTGTCTAGCTTAATTACACAATGTCTTGCACTAATTTACTAGGCAAATTTATCTCGGTACCGCTCTACTGTGACTATGTAGGGCTTCTAGGTATATTCCTATCCTAGTCGCAAATCAGATTAAAATCCAATCCTACACTATTTAATCCCATGGTCTATTTAAAATTCCCTCTTCCGAGTCCAATTCTAAATTCCCTAAACATGTCTAATGGTGATCAAACACTAAACAAGTTAATCAATAATAGCAAGATTAAATAAACTAGATCAAATTAACCATGACTAAGTAGTGAGAAATAAAATACTAAGTTACAAACAAGTTCATAGTACTCTAGGTTGTAAAAGAAACTAGTCACACATAGGGTCCAAAATAATCCCAATAATAATCAAAATTAAATCTATAGTCATAGGGAAAATTAGAACAAAAACCCACAATGAAACTGAAGATGACAAGTTGGACAGTTGAAACTTGCTTATTCTCCTTCTAGTGCTAGCTTTCTTTCTTCCTTCTTTAAGTGTGTCCGTGTGTGTAAATGAAAACCAACACTGCTGCTCCTTTCCTTCTCCTTTCACTTGTGTGTTGTGCTATTTTGCCTTTTTGTGCGTTGCTTGAATGATCCCTTCACAAGTAGTGCGTCGTTTCTTCTTTCTTTGTCAACGTGAATCTCTCTTGGCTGTAGAGATTGAAAGTATTGTAACGAGTCTCTCCTCTAGGCTTTAGGAAATAGGAAGAATTATGATCAAGTCTCCTTTCTCCTCAATTGCATGTGTATATTTATAATAAGATAGCCCAACACCATATTGCCTTTGCCTTGCATGTTAAGTTTCTTTTCTTTCCTTTTCTTGTATGCCCCTTTCTCTTTATTTCTTTTTTTTTTAAAATCTGCATTCATGAAGAGAAAGAAATAGGAAATAATCACAATGACTCAATCACATAATCTCATTAATAGGAAACTTCTCATCAAAATATTTCTTTTAATATATTAAGTTTCCTATTTCAATTAAATTTCAGATTTTCCAAAAGAATGACTCATATAATCCTCAAATTACTTTCTTTCCAATTCACAACAAAATCACTTGTTTATTTAATTAATGACTCCCCAAATACAACAAAATATTTCCTAAAAACCACTAAATATGGGGAGTCATCACACCCCCACACTTGCATTAAATCTTGTCCTCAAGATTTCAAATTGTTAACACATTAGCACAAAAATGAAATCAAGTTTTTATCATCACAAAGTTGGAATCAATTCAAACTCTCAACAATTAAATCCTCTTAGAAATCTCTCTCACCATCCCCAAATGCAAGAAATAGGGCAATCAATTTGATAGAGATAAATCACAAAAGCATGTCCCTCACCGGTCAAGTGTTTACACTCTACTCTCAAAGTATATAGGGGTTGTGTTTCACTCAATTCCATCTATGTAATCCAGCTACCATAGGCTTGTTTATCATCTCGATATTCACTCTTATATCTCAATGCACACACAAATCAAAAGGACTTTTAAGGGTTATAATGAAAAAGGTAGGATAATGAAATGAAAATGAGATGGAGGTATATTTGAAAAGTGCTAAACCATTTCAATTATAGTAAGGAATGAAGGAATCACTTAACTTGATAAGCACATAAGGGTTGACTCTTTTGAACTCCACAATTCTTCAATTCTTTCGATTTTCATCTTCTTCTTTCTTTCTTTTTTTTTTCTTTTTTTTTTCTTCTTTTTTTTTTCACACTTTGTGTGATTTTTTTTTCTTTTTCACCTTCACTTTTTTTTTATTTTTTTGTTTTCTCCTTTCTTCAACACTTATATTTCCCCTTTTCCTTTTCTAATTCCTTCACCACTTTCCATATGAATATAGTATAACACTTTTCAAAGCGTAAATGGAAGAAATAGATAAGAGATGAAAAATTGCATCAAAAGAATTCAAAGGCTAAAATATGCAATCTTTCTTTTTAAAAGAGAAGCAGGCTCAAAGGGGTTAAGCAATGGAAATAATGTAAAATGGATGGCTTTTTGGCTAAACTGGCTATGAAACGAAAGCCTTAATCATTTTTGTGCATGTAAGAGATTTGAGCGTTAAAAGAGATTCAAGACAAGTTCTAGAGGGGAAATTACAATAGATGTACTCACTCATGAAAGAATAAAATTAAGGCTCAAATTCCTCACAGGGCTTTTTGACATACTAGAGTAATTTATCTAAATCAAATAGTTTGCCTTTTCACTTACATTCAAAGAAGATGAGATCAAAGCCTAATCAAATCCAATTATTTCAAGTCCAAATCAATCCCAAAATTGGCAAAAAGATTTTTTTTTTCAAAAATAATTTGACAAAATGAAAGCTTGAGGACAATCTTTAGAGAACAATGATACCCTCATACCCCCACACTTAGATGCCACGTTGTCCCCAATGTGAACATGTAACACAAGTAGTGGAATTACAAAAATATCCATAGCAAGTGTAAAGATGACAAATATTTCAACTTTCATATCAACCAAGCATAGTACTCAAGAGACACATCATCAAATCTAACCATCACACAAACACATATCAATAAGCACCATTACTCATTACCAAAATAATTCTCAGTCAAATAATATCAAGAAAAAGTTAGAAGAATACTCCCCTTCCTCTTCTCGATTTCCACTCTTAGCTCCTAGTCCATCAAGATCAAGTTGAAGCATCCTTTGGGGTCAAAAGAAGAAAAAAAAATCCTACAAACTCAAAAACAAAGCATCAAATACCAAAACCTTGGGTTGCCTCCCAAGAAGCGCTAAGTTTAAAGTCTTCAGCCAGACTTTCCAAACAAATCCTAGTCATAAGTATCAAAAACCATAATCACCTCATCTTCATTCCTTTTCAAACAGTATAAGTGATCAACCAAAGTAATTACTTGTGCCTTTTCAATCATAGACAATTTCAAAGAACAAGCAATCACTGATTTCAAAGGAATTAGAATATGCTCATACAAAGAGTTAGATATATGTCTTTCTAAGAATAATGAGCACCCAATAAAATCAATTTGACTCTCATCAGTAAGAGTCACAACAGTAATAGGAGAATCATCCAAAGCAGCTATAGGAACACTCACATCAACATGTATATCAGAATCACAAGCATTTGAATTTACATCTTGAACATCAATTAGACACCCATCAGTTTCTCCTAAATCAGTTTCAGGCTCTAAGACAACCTCTAAATCTTCTTTAATCTATATCCTCAACTTCCTCATATTCAATCTCATTAGATAACAAAGGGGAACTATGATTTAAGGAGGGATTTTGTTTCACTTCTTCAAGGTCTCTGCACATTTGACTCATCTGTGCTATAAGATTTTGTACTCTTGATTCAAACTTAGTCTCAATTGAGTCTAACCTTTTGAAACATTTCTCTTGCTATTTCAAACACATATCGGCTAATTTTTCTAATATGTCAAATCTTTCTTCTCTATGAGAGATTTCACCATCCTCAAAATTGTTTCCTTGAACATGTGAATAAGATATGAATGGTGTGTTTATTGCATGTGAATAAGGATCAACATGTGGGTTCCAACACTCATCCTGCTCAAAATTCCAACTAGGCCTAGAAAAATTATCAACATAAGTTTGTTGCCTAGTGAAATCATCTCCTATATAATTTATGGTAGGCAAAAATGGACAATTTCCTGGTACATGATTATTTCCACAGTGATAACATCGATACCATTTATAATAATTAAGCTCTGAAAAGTCCATCTTTCTATTTTTCCAAAGAAAAAAAAAACTCAAGCTAAAACTACTAAAGAATTTCTAATTCTAATTACTAATTGCCTTGAGTTCCCCGGCAACGGCTCCAAAAACTTGATGCTACCAAAATTTTGATAAAAACTCCGCAAGTGTACGGATCGTAAATTTAGTAAAGTGGTAGTTTAAGGTCGATCCCACAGAGACTCAGACAATTAATAACTAGGCATTAGACCTCCTATTTTCATTCAAGTTGAGTAAATAAAAGAAAATTGATTTTAATTACCTAATATCTAAGAAAATAAAATAAAACAAATATTCACACAGATGAAATTCACGAGTCAAAAGAACAACCTAGAGCCACTAATCCCTTATCTGCTTCTTAGATTTTATTCCCACTAATTAATTATGAATTAATTCAATTAGCTAATGTAGAGTACTAGTGTCTATAAATGCCTTCCGGTCCACTTACATCCTTGTCTAGCTTAATTACACAATGTCTTGAACTAATTTACTAGGCAAATTTATCTCGGTACCGCTCTACTGTGACTATGTAGGGCTTCTAGGTATATTCCTATCCTAGTCGCAAATCAGATTAAAATCCAATCCTACACTATTTAATCCCATGGTCTATTTAAAATTCCCTCTTCCGAATCGAATTCTAAATTCCCTAAACATGTCTAATGGTGATCAAACACTAAACAAGTTAATCAATAATAGCAAGATTAAATAAACTAGATCAAATTAACCATGACTAAGTAGTGGGAAATAAAATACTAAGTTACAAACAAGTTCATAGTACTCTAGGTTGTAAAAGAAACTAGTCACACATAGGGTCCAAAATAATCCCAATAATAATCAAAATTAAATCTATAGTCATAGGGAAAATTAGAACAAAAACCCACAATGAAACTGAAGATGACAAGTTGGACAGTTGAAACTTGCTTATTCTCCTTCTAGTGCTAGCTTTCTTTCTTCCTTCTTTAAGCGTGTCCGTGTGTGTAAATGAAAACCAACACTGCTGCTCCTTTCCTTCTCCTTTCACTTGTGTGTTGTGCTATTTTGCCTTTTTGTGCGTTGCTTGAATGATCCCTTCACAAGTAGTGCGCCGTTTCTTCTTTCTTTGTCAACGTGAATCTCTCTTGGCTGTAGAGATTGAAAGTATTGTAACGAGTCTCTCCTCTAGGCTTTAGGAAATAGGAAGAATTATGATCAAGCCTCCTTTCTCCTCAATTGCATGTGTATATTTATAATAAGATAGCCCAACACCATATTGCCTTTGCCTTGCATGTTAAGTTTCTTTTCTTTCCTTTTCTTGTATGCCCCTTTCTCTTTATTTCTTTTTTTTTTAAAATCTGCATTCATGAAGAGAAAGAAATAGGAAATAATCACAATGACTCAATCACATAATCTCATTAATAGGAAACTTCTCATCAAAATATTTCTTTTAATATATTAAGTTTCCTATTTCAATTAAATTTCAGATTTTCCAAAAGAATGACTCATATAATCCTCAAATTACTTTCTTTCCAATTCACAACAAAATCACTTGTTTATTTAATTAATGACTCCCCAAATACAACAAAATATTTCCTAAAAACCACTAAATATGGGGAGTCATCATCCTCTCAATTCATTGTGTTATAGTTTTAAATTTATTTTTAGTATATCTAAATGACTATATATATAAAATATACATTGAAATGAAATTTTCAAGTTTATTAATTAAACTTTAGTCTATAGGATGTAGAGAATGAAAGAGAGGGAGAGATCGAAGTGAGAGGGGGGGGGGGGAGAAGATGGGGAGAGAAAAATTAAAAGAAATAATTAAGATAATTAAAGAAAAGGATAATTTGGTGCTGTAAAATATTTTTTAATTTTTTGACCTTCTGAATAATTATTTTTTAAAAGTCCTTAAGAGTAGATAATTGTTTTCTCGGTACTTCTCCCTAAATTTCCGTTGAAAGAATGGCAATCTCCAAACTAAGATATATTTGTAAGAAGTAAATGATGCTACTATAATTTAGAGCAAAATTAAACGAAGATTTTAGTTAGAAATTAATTAATTGAAAAATTTAATTTTCTTATTATTTATTCATTAGAACTACATTATAGAGTATACATACTTTATGTAATAAAAAAAGAGTATACATACTTTAGAAAGTAAAAAAAAAACATATCGTTATTATACCATAAAAATTGCTCCATAAACACACAAAAAATGTCAAAAATGAAATAATATAAACAATTATAGCTGTTATATGCATAAATATGAACTTATATTATTGGTTTGTGAATAGGGCAGTGTGATAATGCCAGTTAATCACAAATCAAGTTTTAAAATACGATCCTATAATCATAAGAGTTGTTAATATCAAGATAAGCTATGCTTATTATAAGAAACTAACAATGATCTATATGAGAAACAGGTCCCAGCATTGATAATATATGGCGCTAGTGATTGATAATGCTTAATTAATTTATTTTTGGCCCTGCACAATGACAAGGCTAAACTGATTTTATAGCATCAAACGTTCATGTAAAGACCGTGCGTAGGCAGCTTAATATGACTGAAGCCATCATATATATAGTATTGCGCGCGCGCACGCACATAAATAGCAGGCTCGAGTAAAAAAGAAATATAGTAAGTTATTGACAAGATAAAGATATTTATATATATAGTTAAATATAGATAGATAAAGATGCAGTAGGTAGTAGGAAAGTTTGCAGAACATAAAGGCGAAGGTAGTAGCGTCTTGCAACAAGAAGAAAAGTACATGCAGCATTTCCTAATAATTAGTCCTTAACAGTCTATATTATTAAAGGAAAGCGAGCTTCAGTGGCTAGTAGGGAGAAACACCAACATTTGCAGAAGCGAAAAACCCATCTTTCATATGGACGACGTCCTCTCCTTCCTGCTGGACAGAATAGAAACACTCTCAGAAATTAAAAAGTCAAAAGAATGTGTGTCGTCCGTCGTGTTTCTCTGCAACACGTTACGGAATTAAGGCAACAATATATATACTAATATACATATAGATATATGTGTGCGCACTCTTTCCCGTCCTTTAAAAGAGGTAGTGAACTATATATATTTTCCGAAAAACAAGAAAATATAGTGGAATAATTTATTCTTGGTATTTTCGATTGTACCCTTATATCATTTTTATAGCCCAGACACTCTCCCCCTAATGGAAATCCAACATTTATTATATTAACTTTTATATGATATATAATAATGTAGACTAAAAAAATACCCATGTTACCTCGCGTAGATTATGATGAGTATAGGATACATTCATTACCTGCTGGCGCACATTTGTCTTCTTCATGGTCTGATCAGGCATGAGGCCAAAGTGAATGTGAGGGAAGTGGGCCCACTGAAACACACACCAAACGAATACGTCACACTAATTTGACTTTAATTTTGTAAGACAAAGTCAAGTATTGATGATGAAACCCTAACTTAGTAAAGCAGGATGATGATAAAGATGGATCTTACGTTCTTGGCAGCTGCGCTGAAGGCTTCTCTGTGGCTTATATCGGGATTGATAGACTTGATGCGTTGGATCTCCTCCCTGCAAATATATAAATTTGTATGGACCACCCAAAAAAAGTCAATTTATTTGCTTCATATTTGCAACAGTAATAATATAAAATATGTCTTTTTAATAACAGTAATAATATAAGTGACAATAATAATTTTGGAAAAAACTTAATCATTAGGACATATAATTAATAGACTTGAAGAATGGAATATAATTATGTTAACAAGTTGAGTACTCACTTAATGAATCTGTTGTAGGCGGAGGGGACTCTCTGTCTCTTCTCAGGAGCTGGACATGGCACAAACATAATGAAACATACAAAATAGTCCAAACACAACAGATGGATCAAAATCAAATCATTACTTGACTTATAGTTGAAATCTGTGAACATATCAGATAGCACCATCTTATATCATCATCATTGCCTTATGAGAATCTATCTTTGGGGTTCAGATTTTCAAGCAACTATGATTCCGGGGGAGAAACCATAGATAGATATATGTATATATTTATAAACCACACACACAAACACACACTTCCTTTCTCTCTCTATATCATGATACCGTCTCACTGTTCCCCTTCTCTTTCTCCCATGCCACTTATAAGCGGTCAAAATCAACCCTCGTTTTCCCTTTCATTGCTTCTCTATACTAAAGTGATTCTAAAGAAAACAGTCTCGTAATAAAAGCCTATACACACGCAACCTGCTCTTGGATATGGCAAGCTTCAATTTGTTGGCTCGGAAATATATATTATTCCCCTTACTACTTGCTAGGATGCATCTGATTAATTTCTATTTAAGGCATAAACTAGACTTGAAACAGGTAACTGTGGAACAGTATACCAAGCCCTAACAGTGAGGGTAAAATAAATGAATTAATAGCTAGGAAACAACAAAAGGAAACTGAGTTCTTTATCTTGTTGAAGAACGAAAAAATTAATATGGGCGGAACAGGAAAGCAAAAACCAAGTTTTAATTTGAGCAAGTGAAAACAAGAATAAAAGGTAAAGAAAAAATGTCTACCAAGGTTTTCTTTTGGAAAAAAGGAGAAATACTAGAAAATAGGGCACTTTTTTATTTGACTGGGAAAATATAGGGGACTGAAAATCTCACGTCTATTGAGGAGGGGTGGGCGAGGAAGCTCATTAGTTGTTGTCCTGGAAGGTACAGTGAAGTCATTGGAAGAGTTGGAGTGATGATGGTTGATTAAGAAATTTGGGGATGGGTTTGGTATCTCCTCCTGCAAATTATTAAAGCCATCCACCATAAACAAAATAGTAAAAGCTAGCTGGCTAATAATAACAGGTAATTGCGTAGCAGTGCAACAAGGCATACTTTCCTTATCCATATCAGATATGGAGGCCAAAAGCAAAGAAGAGATAATAAGAAACAAAACCTGTGAGTACATACCAGAATATTGTGATGAGGTGGAGAGTAGAAAGAGTGAGTCAAGTGATGAAACTGGTTTGCTGAAGGAAGCAGCAAACCACGCACGTTAACATTAACCGGCAGGAGGTTGGTGCAATGGCCGCATCTCACAGTCACGGTCTTGAACAAGCTGCTGCAAGGAACACTCACCTAAAAAATATCAAAAAGGTATACCAAAACATTAAATAAGATATAAGAGAAGATTACACAGAGAAGGAGGGCTTGCTTATTAATCAGGTGAAGGAAAAGGAAAACCCTAGCTAGGATAAGTAAAGAAAAAGTGAAGGTAAATACAGCGAGGACAGTGTCACAAATGTTGCATTGGACATAACAGAGCTGCTCGGAAGGAGGGAGGTGGTCCAGCGATAAGGCAGTAGAAGAAGAGGATGATGACATCTTGGCTAGCTAACTCCCCTTTTTCTTCCCTCTCTGATTCAATTTTTTTTTTGGATTTGATGATGATTGGTCTCTTGATTGATTGATTGATAGATTGACAGCTAACAACCACCACCTCCTTGGATATGCTCTTTTTGATTATGAGTTACGAAAGTAAGGTTCAGAGGGACAGAGAAAGATAGAAAGAGAAAGATAGGGGCGATGGACTGTTTGGTCTTAGTAGATAGATAAGCTGAAGGAAAGAGAAAGGGAAAGATAATAAAGAGAAAAGGAACACACATACAGCCCCGTCTCTTCCTCTTCTTATTGCCCTTGTTTATAGCCACGGAGATTCACACTTCACATGTATGGCATAGGCAAACATGCATGCGCATACATCATACATCGATATCACAAGGTAAATCCATTCTTAAAAATAAATGTAGGGTGAGTACATTATTTTATTCTCAAACTTGCTCTACTTTAATTTTAGTTTTAGTACTTGCTCAAATTAGATGTCTTATCCTTTTTTAGCAAATGGCATTTTGTCTAAAACATTGATCTTATTTCCTCCATTCCTAATTATAAGATTTAAATTTTTGAATGTGGCCATTTTTCCCAACATATAAGTTTCATTTTAAGTTTATTTATCATTTGCCCAGTTTTATCCATACATTGTTTTTTTAATGGTTGACTTGGCTCAATGATAAACTCATTTATCGTGAGGTCTGAGGTCGTGAGTTTGGAAAGTTTTTCTGTATAAAGCAGGTATAAAACTGCATAGTATATTCCTTTCTTGAGCACCCTCACCAAGTAGCTAGCGACTAGAACTGAGGTTTATGGCTTAGGGTTTAATATAAGAAGAAACTTCATTTCTAACATATATATATATATATATATATATATATATATATATATATATATATATATATATATATAGTCATTACTACTAACTAATTTTATTAGTTTTTTTATATGCACTAAGTAGTTGTATTTGAAACTTATAGTAAGGGACAAATGAATTATAATTTAATAAAAAATAACAGGCCATTTAGCCCATAGAAAAACTAAAGTCTCTTACTCCTTTGGTTCATGTTATTAGAAGAGATGGCCAGTCGTTTTACCAAAACAAAATAAATATATATGTATTAAACTCATTCATTAGAGAAGATTATTATGATTTTCCAATTTTACCCTAGCTATATCATTTACGATGCACACACTCTTTCCCCCCCCCCCCCCCCCCTACATTTAATATCTAAGGGAAGAACAAAAATCAATAATTTATTATGTTACCATTTACTCCTCTGTCCTATATTATGTTGGAGACAAATTTGTTTTTTCTAAAAAATGCCATATTTTTATTGGATAATAAAAAAGAGAGTATTCATAAAAAGAAGAAAAAAGAATATGTGAAGATGCAAAAAAAGTAAAGGACGATGTTGAAAAAATGACATTCATTAGTCTATAATTCAAACTCCATCTTATGATTATTAAAATACTCCACATTACAATATGAGACAAGGGGAGTACATATTACCTTCTATAATGCTCACTTCGGGTAATATAAGAGCTCAAAATTTGAATGATTTTGGTCAAAATACAAGAGTTCACACTTACCTCCTTTTATCATTTAATGTGTTTTCTCACTTTACCCCTAATTCTCTTTCATATTTATTAATGTTTACAATTTTTTTAATAGTACCATAATAAAAAAGGGCGACATTGGAAAATAAAAATAATTTCAGACTCAACTAGCTTTTACATGTTTTTTTAAAAAACATATTTTAGCAACTACTTTTATTTTACCGAAGGAAGCTAGGGAGTACTCTATTAAAGAAAATATCATTTTACCTCTTACATTGCAGAAAAAGGGGTTGATATTTAAAGCTTGGGAAGGACAAAAACAACATTAATACAAAATTAAGGATTAAAGAGTGTATTGAGCCAAATGAACATGAGGAATTTATGATTTGATCGTGGAAACATGTGTGGTTGGCATTCCCTATGCAAGTGAGGGGGAGGGAGAGAGAGAGGCGGCAGATGTGGGGGAGAGGAGCCAGAAAGGGACGTGTGCATGGGGTGATATAGCTTTCACACACTCACCTGTTGTTTTCAGGAGTTAAAGAGTGTGTTGTCCTCTCTTCTCTCTCTCTAACAAAACACTCTTCCTCTTTTATTTTCCTTCTTCAACTTGTCCTCAATTCCCCAACACAACCCAATGCCATTTCACAACAAACATCATTTTTCTAACCCCTTTCTCTCTTGCCTCTTCTTCAGCCACACCCCCAAAGACAGCCTAAATTAAACCAAACATCCCCTCCGTACAGCAGCAAACATCTTGAGATAATGTAGTTATACATAGCTAGCTAGGCTTGATATATGGTTTTTTAAATATCTCTTCTTTAAAAAATAATTACTTTTGGTGATTTGACTACTCCATTTGGCTTGCTGGCCTTACACAGACTGATACGTATTTAAGTCAGTTTATAAAAGTCTCGGTGAACAGAGGCATTGCCTATTGATGCTTACCACCTTTGTCCTTTACTAAAAATTTCTATTTTCTCTATTTTGGCATCTCTTAGCTAATTTGGTTAGAATCTTTTCCCGTCATCCCCCTCTTTCTCCTCCACAACTTTCTAACGTTTCCATTTTTTCAAATGTAGCCAAAGAACTAGCCAGAGTCTTTGGTGAAATTGATGGTTTCCTATTCTCCTTCCTCTCCTGATGATGATATTTTCTTACTTATCAATGGAGTATATACACATACATGGAGTGAGAGGGGGGAGTTGTGAGAAGCATCGCTATCCAGGCCCATATATATGTAAACCTTTGTGATTCCCTCTTCCCAAAAAAGACAATCCTATCATCATTCATTAGCTAATGGGGATGGGGTGGACTCCAACTTCTATACAAAATATTAAAATCACTAGCTATGCATCGGGGAAAGTTGTACCCTTAACCCCCATTCTCTCTCTCTCTCTCTCTCTGAGAGAGGGAGAGGGAGAGATGCAGAGCCCGTAGGCCGTAATAAAGGTTGGACACCATTTGTATGCACAGATCACTTACACGTAGACCTAAACCAAATCCATTTATGGGCAACTTGTTCCAACATATATCCTTGGTGTGCAATTTGTTTCTATACACGCATTTTTATTAATGAATCTATCTCATGATTGGACACCATTTGTATGCACAGATCACTTACACGTAGACCTAAACCAAATCCATTTATGGGCAACTTGTTCCAACATATATCCTTGGTGTGCAATTTGTTTCTATACACGCATTTTTATTAATGAATCTATCTCATGAAAACTGTGTCAAATTAACATGTTTTAGTGTTTTACAGACTTCGATTGTAACGGTGAAGTTTAATTATTCTCATCAAGCTAAGTTTCATGCTCGTGCAATTAATTATCATTGCAATATTTTGCAATACATACAATGAATTCGATTTTGAAAATTAAGGTGTAAGAGTAATTAAAATCCTTGACGGAAAATATCTATTGATCTAATTGATAAAGTTGCAAAAACTTATGTTCATTGGGGAAATCTCCTTTTAAAGCGTACTTTAACATGCAAAGATAATTTTATGATGATAAGTATTACTAATACGTTCAGTTTTTAATGTTCGATATAATTGATTAATTTAACGAGATTAAGTTAAGTACACTATATATATATATATATATATATATATATGGATTTACAAATTAGAAAAATCACTCTGGAGATAAAGCAATAAATATAAATATTTTGAAGTAATTCATTTAATTTTATCATTTTTTATATTAAACAAGTGTATAACTATATACTAGAGATATGAAGTATATATAAATAGAAGGCATGCACCCGATTCGTTACTTTGTGTGAGCGAACTTTGGGGAACAAATGGAAGACATCAATGAACGAACAAGATAAGAAAAAATCCTTCAGATTCGTTCAGTGAAGATTGAAGATAGAGACATGAATCGTAGGAGAGAAGCAGCCAATGACGTGGGTGTTAAGAGGAGGATAGTGACAAAATGAAATAGTAAAGCTAGAACGAACTAGTTCACTAGACTGACATGTTAGGGCTCAAAACCAAGTACAGAAATACAGAGATTTGGACATTGACCACATTATTAGCGATCGAGAGAGAGGTGTGTGTGTGTGTGAGAGAGAGAGAGAGAGAGAGAGAGAGGTGTAAATAGAATAGGGCATAGTATCAGATTCTGAGTAAGTAGTGCATGTTGCACAACACCAGCACGCGGCTCGAGCCGCCTTCCCCATGAAGCCAGCTAGCTAGCCACTTCACTTACTGACCATAATCCCACTTTTGCATCTTATTACTTTGGTTAAGCTAAGGTTCCTCAAGAAGCATGTGTAAGTGTGTGTTGATGTCTTAATTAATTAGAAAAAAGAGAAATCTACTACTCCAGAAGTTTCTTTTATATACACAAGGCTACTTCAAGTCTGGGTTTTTCGCTATATAGTAATTGTCAGCAACTCAGTCCATCGATATCATTTCATCTATGAATGCTATAAGTGCAGTGTTCTGATCACTTCTGACTTATTGGACACGGGGAGCTAGAGGGCGATGAAAGGCATTTGTGTTGCCTTGCCTTGAAAAATGACAAACATGTTGTTTTGAACCCCAGCGCAGCTTAGCTACGGCTTTTAATTAGTAATTATCCTTTGGAAGTAATGAATGTCCCTTCATTTAAATAAATAAATAAAGATATTTAGTATTTTGATGAATAGTTTATCATATTTGTAAATGGCATATATACTGAATATAAGCAGTAATAAGACTCATTGTATGGGATGCCCTGTGGTAATATAATGAGACATGCAGGTATATATTAGGGAGAAGTGTAAGGTGGGAGCATTTAATATGAAAGAGATGGAGGAATTAAAATGGAGGACGGGATTTATAATACAACGAGAAAATGAATGGGGGTGTACGAATAGGGAAAGGGAGTGTCTGTAAAAAGCCTGCGAGGAGCTATTTGCTGCTGTTTGTGTGGATATGAGGATCTATCAAATCTCAAAGACCGATAAAGTGGAAAATCAATGTGATGTAGCTGATTTTGTATTGTTCATTTTTTAGATATAATTAGATATTCGTTGATGCAGTGATTGAAGAGAGGGTGGTGAGTGAAGTAGGCAAGTACATATTTAACTTTTTCACTCATAGCTATATAGAATAGACTCTTCAAAATGCCACCCCCTATCTATGTATCTATATTTGTACCCCTTAGCTCTTTCCTCACTCCATTTTTTTGACCATATTCCGCACTCCATTTCAAATCGTCCAACTAAAAAACTAGCTCGTATGTATTCCTATCCTATAATGGTTTTAAATGGAGCTTTTTCTCCCTTTAGACCTATTTGAGTTTCAGCATTTGGATTCATTCATATACCATTTTTGGGAGCTTCATTTCTAGCTTCGCTATGAATTCAGAGCCTAGCTAACTCCATACACTTACTTCCATGATTGTTTTTTTTTTTTTTGCCAATCACTTGCTCTCCTAATGACAACATTTATCAAAAAGTGAAGAAATCCAAATAAATGCCCCCCATGTATGGCGAAAGATTATCAATGTCAAGGATCATGGGAAATTATATAGATGTAAGACATAATAACGTGTAATAAAGCACACTCTACTACAAACTATGAAGAGCACGTAGTATGTTTTCATGGATAGGTCACTTATAATGTAAGTATATATGAGTATCGAGGAGGATGTAATAAAAGGGAATAAACAGAGAGGGTGGGAGCCAAATATGAAAGACAGGAGAAATGTGGGTCGTATCAACGAATTTGACGGGAGGACGGTGTTGGAGTCCGAATATGAATCCGCATGTCTGTGTCCTTTCCACTGACCTTACTTTCAACCTTCGTTGTCTCTCCCTCTCTCTATTCGGCCTCTGATTCCAATGATTTATAGCGTTATTAAACAATTTCAGGCCCATATATTTAAGCACTACACTTTCCTCCATTTATTAATCTTTCTTTTCATGCATGAACTACTCTACATTGTAAGAAAAGTAACATTTTTACGAGTTCTGAACAATATTTTAAATGTTTATAAATTTAATTAAAGCATACTCTATTCAACAACATGCAGAAGAGTTGTATATGTGGTGAGATTCGTTCAAGAGAAAATGGTAAACATTTCTTTTGAAGAGTACGATATTTTAATTTGGTTGTCGATCGATGGATTTGATTGTTGGTTGGGTAATTAATGGTAATATATGTTAAACGAAGCTGAACTCGCTTAATGGTTTTTTTTTGGACAAAAAAAATAAACACCCTTTGTGTGTCACCTGAATACAACTTAAAACATGAGTTACGTTATTTGAACCATGCATGGATGGCGCAATCTATAATTTGTTATCAATTCATGTAATAAGTATATTCTGTTAGTATTGATGCAAAAATTATAAGATCACCCTTAATTAATGAATTATTACTTGCTGCCTTTTCATGTTAATTGCTTTAAGATGTCATACTTATTCAATTCATATGGAATGATAATTTATTCACTATAATCTACCGGCCCGGAGAGAAAGATGACATCTCAACAAGACTACTAAACTATTCCTAGCTATGTTCCTAAATATAGGATCTATCAGTGGTTGTGGGTTTATTTCTAAGTATACGATATCTTTAAATTTTTGTTCTCACACATCTTTAATTTTAACTAAACTATTCCTATTAATATCCCTAAATTATAAAAAAAAGAGAGAGAAGGAAGAATAGAATAAAATAATATGGTTACCATGTTTTGGTAATAAAATATAATTTAACTAACTTAACTAATATTATCAATCTAATCAAGTTAATTAAATAAATAATCTTATACATATTTAGGAATAGATTGAGTATAACAGATTTTTTCCTCATGATGGGCTTATTAGAAAATAAAAAAATTATCGATCTGGGCCTAAGAACAAAATGTAGTCACGAAAAGGCCTCTTACATTTGATTGGAGAAGGAAGAGGTCCTTCTTATTGAAGAAATGTAAAATAATTCTCATAAATTAGCATTGGGAGTGGTTTCCCTCCTTTACTCTTTCCATCCTCTTCCATTCTCTTCTCTCTGAATATTTATTTTTGGGTCAAATTTTTTATTTGATCATTATATTGTACAAAAAATTAATGAAATCTTGATATATCATGGGGAAAAATTGGTTCAACTTTCAATTTTCAATGATTTTTCAAAACTTTAATACTTAAAATTTCGCATCTTTTAAAAAATTTAAATTGTTGAATATCTGAAAATCATATAAAATTGAAAACTGAAACAATTTTTTTCATAATATATTATAATGTCACTAATTTATAAATGTATAATATAACGATAAAATCAAATAAGAAAATTCACCCCAAAAATAATTTGTTGGGAGAAGAGGATGGAAGAGTAGGATGTACAAAAAGGAGGGAAGTCACTCCCGTTAGCATTATACTCCATTCGATCCTAAATATAAGATCTAATTGACTTTTTTAGAAAATCCTATAAAAAAGAAAAATAAGTTAATTATAAATTGATTTACCTAATTTTTTCCCTTATATTAGTTTATTTTACCTATAAACTAATGTATAATCTAAAATTATATCAAATATGCTGTGATTTAATAGCCTATTTTGCAACCTTAACTTCTCTAAAAAAAGTCAATTAGGTCTTATATTTAGGACCGGAGGTAGTATAAATGACAAATTCTGATATACAAAAAACCGCAACGTTAACATTATATAATGACAAATTCTGATATATAACAAACCGCAACTACGACAAATCAATACCAAATTACTTGTCACTTATTTGTTATTGAATTTTCTCAGTAATTATGTTAATTTTCTTAAAATTGTGCATTGATTTGATTTAGTAACAATGTAAAATGGATGTGGGAAGTAGTGCGTCCAACCGAATTGGCAATATTTTTCTCTTTATAATTCTATTTTGTGGTGACTAGTGACTACCCATTTTCAAATAGATATTATACATATTTGGGAATAAATGGGGAGCCATCATACCAGATTTGTTTGAGATTTTGACAAGATATAAATTAGGCGCTTTATGCAGGAGATTTCATTGAAAATATGATCACTTTACATTAAATAAAAATAATTGAGAATATTAGGTGAGATAATGAATAAAGGGAAAATGAAAAATAAATACATCTGAATGTCCAGAAGTACAAGTAAGAGACTCAAACTTCCAAAAGTACAAGTATGAAACTTCGAATTCCAAAAGGACAATTAAGGAACTAGACAATTGTTAATCAATATGTTCCAGTCGTTAATAGACATGTTTCAGTTGTTATTTTTTCGATTTGAAAATTTGAGTTCCTTTCCTTACTTGTTGTTGAGTCCAGCAGTGCCGGCTACTGAACCCACCATGTTAGACACCCCAGGGTCAACTCTCGCATTTTCCCCAGTGTTGGTAGGCCCAACTCAGGTATTATAGGGAGGCTTAAGGCTCTTTCGAGTCCACAATCTAATGTTGCAGCATTCCTGGATAAAGCCTTGTCATTGGCCCTCAGCTCAAGTGGTGATAAGCAAGGCATCTAGAATGCATGTAAAGTGGAAGGTCTCGACTTCGATCCATGAGAGGGCCAATTACAAGGCTTTATCCCAGAAATGCTGCAGCATTAAATCGTAGACTCGAGAGAGCCTTGGGCCTCCCTCCAGGGTGTCTAACATGGTGAGTTCAATAGCCGACACTGCTAGACTCAACACTTATCCTTTCGGACATTCAGATATATTTATTTGTCATTTTCCCATGAATAAATGTTGCTTTGTTAAAGAATAAAAGAAAGAAAATGCATTTTCGTAGCTATTTGACGAGAAACAGAGAGAAGGCCGCATATATCATTGTTCATCATCTTCTTGAGAAGCTTCTTCATATCATATCCGTGCGAAAAACAGAGCAAGGGAGAGACATTCATTTCGGCCCATTACATACCTTCGAGAGGACTGTGGAGGACGCTTCTTTTTCCCCTATTATTCGGCAGCTTCAATTTTCAGAGAAGAAGTTGGAGCTTGAAGGCGATGATCTGTATCAATGCCCTCCATCTTCTCTGTTTCTTCCTTCTTTTTTTACCATGATTATAAAATCTGATTCCCTCTGTGATATTTGCTTAAATGATTTTTGTGATTTTATTGGTAATTGCGAGTAATTAGTTAACTTGTTTTCCTTTTTTTTTTAATTTTAAAGCCTTGTATGAGTGGGTGCTTGAAATTCTTTCTATTGGCTTAAGAGCATAATTGAGGTGCCTTGTTTAGAAACACAAATTGATAATAATATATAGTAAAACTTAACTAAGAATTGAGTGTGTGTATATATATATATATATATATATATATATATATATATATATATATATGTAGGTTTGAGGGGTCTATTAAGATATATAAGAATTCAGGGCAACATTAAATAAAAACGGTATAAATAATTATAGATTCGTTCTTTTTTTAAAAAAAATAAATAAAACCTCAATTTAATTTATTTGTGTCAAATTATTTTTAATTTTGATATATTTGCATTTTCAAATACAAAACTTTTCAATCAACCTAATTCATTCAACAATTGTACTAATTTGTCCATTGTAGCCTTAGTCCCATTGAAATGAGATCTTTTCTACCTACTACGTTTTAATAGTACTAAACAACGGTCAAGTCACTTTGTTAACTGTTTTTTTTTTCTTATTATAAGCTCACTTTGCATTGGGAGAAATTACTATGGTCTTTTCAATTTTATCCCTTTTAAATGTATTGGTAATAATATTGTATAAAAAAATGTATTGGTAATAAGGTAGAAGAGAGAGTGTTAATCACTTTGTGAAGAGTGGGTATAAAAATTGTTTTTTACCAAGAGTGTAAAAAGCTGTTTTATTATTATCTTTGCAAATAAAGAACTGTTTCAATATTCATTTTTACCCATTGATCAACTTTGTACATCTTAATGGTATAACTACGGAGTGTGAAAATTAAGTAGACTTGCAAATAGGAACAAAATGGTATCATATTTCAAAGGAAGACAAAGAAATATATATATGTATGTGGAGATGCTGCTTGTATATCCTCCTACTCCTAAAAAGTAAGATTTGGCGGTTGCACATGGAGAGGTTGATTGGATTAGGGATAGATGCCAATAAGCTCTTGATTAGATCAAAAAATTAATGGCATAAAAAACTGTTGAAAATAGTGTAAGATGAGGGAGGGAAGGATGGGCCGGGCAGAAAAGAGAGGAGACCCGTTTGAAAGGGGATGACCCAAAAGGAAGAGACATGAATTATAAACAATGCAAATGGCTGTCTCCTCAATGGAAGTTTGGCCAACATTTGAATCAGACAAAGGTGCCCTGTTGCCTCGACAACAACCTCTACTTTCCTTCTTTGATTTCCCCCCAAAGGCCAAATGCATGCCTTTCATTTGCTTTTCGCCGCCGCAAAGTTTTCCTCCGTTGTTTATTCACTATTGCCTTTATGATCACTCTTAAACACACCACTACTTCTTGCTGCAGCCTCTATTTAGGCTCATTTGCATGCTTCCCTTTATCAGTTTAAGTTATTCTACTTGCCATTTAAAAATTAAAAATATCAGTCTCCACTCAAAAAAAAAAATGTATCAGCTTTTCATGATCGATGATGCGACCTGATGACGATTTTAGTGTTTGTAATAAATTATTGAAAAATTGAGAGGTCTCAGATAATAACATGTGTATATATACAATTAGATAAGTAACTAACCGCCCAATAGTTCCAATCAGTCTAATATCGGATGGAGTTAGATTAAATTACAATAGTACTATACATCATCTATCGAGTATTGCTAACAACATATAATAATTTATATCCGACCAAACTAAAATTTTCACATCACCTGTAAACAATTCCACAAAAAAGAATGGCAGATGACAAACATTAATTCAATGAGTAAATCATATATAGGTACGGTGGCGATAATTATCCAAAAAATCTAAGGTAATACGCCAGATGATTTATGTATATAAGAGTGCCTAGTAAATTAAATATAGCATAATTCTCTCCTGCAGAAATTTAAAATTAAGAAGCAGCTATACTTGAGTAAGCCCTTCTACTTTTTCAATGAATGAAATGAAAATACCTGCGGAAATTAAAGCAAGCCTGTTTGTTTTTATGTGGCTAAGTCTGAAACATTATTGAGGATATAATAAGTTGATGGGGAGCACGCCTAATCATTATGTCTCACGCGGCATATTATATTGCTTTAAAGCGATTCAATTCAATTCTTGACTTCCAAACAAGAATTTGTGTGGCCACATTTCATTCACAGTTTCACACATTGTCATCAAAATCTACTACGCCGATCCTTGCTCCTACTTATTCAGCAGCATCCATCATTATGCGCCTCACATTAGGGAACTCGTACTAGACGAATATATATATCTTGAAAACTAAATGCGCTTCATGCGACATGGTAGAAAACTCATGAGGTTTCAAAGAGACAAGTTTCTGTCCAAAATAGCTCAGACTACTGTGTATATATATATATATATATATACGTGTGTGTGATTTTTCCGTACAAATGCCTTCTTTATACTTGAGGAGGGATGCTTGTGATATGTTTATGAGATTTCGAGTTGGAGGGGATCTTCTTCACATGTTTCATTTTTCCATGTAAGTTTTCTTCTCCCCAGCTTGGCTTCTACCATGGCTGACCGTGAACTAATGTTGGGCATAAACATTACTCTCGGACTCTTGGTTAAGCTAGCAATTTCATTATATTTTAATTAATTATTTGGTGTTATTTATCATTAATATCGCATTGCTCTACCCTACAGCTAGCACCTGGCTACATACATACACATATATTGCTATATACCACTTGCCTTGTGTGTGTGTGTGTGTGTGTGGGTGGGTGGGTGGGTATCTGAACGCGCATGCAATTATATATAAACAAAAACCCAGCATGGGATTCTACAGGATCAGGATGTAAGTGTCACGCTTTGGTTGGTTTTGTTGCCTCATTTTGGAAGACTGATGTCTGAAACTTTATACTTATGTCCTATTTAATCACTCCAAGTTCTGAAGTTATCACTCAGAGCCTCTAAGCAAATAAAGCTTTTATTATTACACACACATATATATGTTCACTTAGCTTCCATTATTCTAATGAGACTTTGCATGGTCCGATCCAGTCAGCCTCCCACCCTAAAACAATTATGACATCAAATTGGAAGTACTTGCATGCCGTGTTTACAAATTTGCCAAAAAAGATATCCGCTTTACAATTTTGTTACAGGAATTTATTCATTTGGCATCACAAATTTGAAAATTTCTTATTAGCTTACGTAGCAATGAACCAAAGTTATATTTTTTTCTTTTTCGGTACAAGTTCAAGATTCTGTCTAGCACCTAATGGCTGAAACATTAATTGGTTGCCGGGAGTTGTGCATAGATATCATTGTACCTCGTTAAAGGTCAACAAATTAAATGTCACCAGAGAATAGAGATCTGCACATAAAAATTTTAAAAACTTTATATAAAATCGGCAACAGGTAAATCACTTGAAAGATTCAGAGACCACTTCCACTATGCCCCTGACCATACAGTAATATATTGGCGTATTAGTACATCTGACTGATGCCTCGCGTATTCATGTATACATTGGGCATTATCAAGCATACAAAAACATAGGATACACGACATATATATGGAGTATTATATATTATGTACACCAAGAGTGAGCATTACTTCAATTTGCTTTTCTTATCCAACGTTAAGCTGCAATAATTCTCTATTAATTAGTATGCATCATCTATAGGAATGTCTACATTTTTAGTTCCACAGGTCAATCTGGCAACTGGAGGTGGATGTGGTGGAGGCATATTCCTGCTGCCCAATTTCTGACCCTTTAGTTCCATCCACTTGGAGCCCTTCTGCATTGGAAATATCAGCTTGCTGCTTCTGGTTACTAAGTTGAGAAGCCACAAATTTATCAAGAACTCGCCAATCAGTTGTCACTTGATCATCATTGTTTCCACAAGCCATATTGTTTTGATCCTCCTGATGAGTGAGTGAATTGGGTGAGTGCTGCAAGCTACTTCCATTATTATTATTGCTGTGATCATAGGTATAAGTAGGGGCGGTTGAATTATTATTGCAGCTAAAACTGGTAGCTGATGAGTAATTAGGAACTTTGGGGCTTCCAAGTTGGGGAAGCTGAAGGAAAACTTCATGGTGGGGATTATGGTTTATGTTATATTGCATCTGAAGTTCCTGCTTACAAGGTATGTAGTATTGTTGTTGTTGGTGGTAATTAGTAGCTGCGTAGGGTTGAGAAATTGGTCTTGCAGATTCAAGCTCTTGCATCAATGAGACTTGGTCCTCAAACCAGCATGCTGACTCATACTCCCCCACCCTCCTCACGCTGGTCATTTTCTTCTTGAAGACTCGACACACAACCCAGCCTTCTTCCTGTAATAAGTATGCATAATTAGTCATTAATTAAGTCAAGTCAGTTTAATTTAAAAACTTTTATGCAACAATTATATGCATATATATGTGACTAAGACATCACATACATGTTCAAATATATACTAGAAACATCTCTATTATGCTGGGTCAAGCTGTATATATACATATATATGACCATCTCTAGAGCCCACCTAGTGGGAGGCTTATATATTAGGCTGCTGATTTTTTTTTTTTGCAAGTATATACATGTTATACTAAGGGGTCATGTTCGAATTATGACAATAAATTCTCCGCATGCAGGTAAAAGTTGCATATAGTTGACCCTCCCTTGCTACTTCGCACCCTGGTGGAAGGTTTGTGCATGGACCAGCATTTTTTTTAGGTCTCAATCACATTGTCATTCAATTCCTTGACTTGCGGCTCCTTAATTAAGTTGTCACATAATCTAATTGTGATTAATTCCCTTACGAGGGACATACGGTTGTGATTTCCCCTTTTTTTATATGTATATGAAGTGTAAAGTGAATATACCTGAGGAGTTCCATTTTCATTAGTTTCAAGTCGGTACTCATGCATGATCCAGTCGGACTTCTGTCCATTAGGGGCTCGTCCCTTGTAATAAACAAGAGTTTTTCTCATCCCAATGAGGCAGTGCCTACGGTAGATTGCCTTGTCTCTACCTGTAGCTTTCCAGAATCCTGCTTTTGTGGCTCTATTGGTGCGAGTTCCAGTTGGGTACTTCTTATCTTTGTGGCTGAAGAAATAACATTCGCTTTGTTCTTCCGCTCCTATTTTGCATAGCTCTAATAATTTGACAAGCAAACAGACAACTGATCACTTAAATGAACCAATAATGCTCTATATATATACAGTATGAGTATATTTAATATTTTTGATTTCTCTGATATATATGTTACAATCCTACTGAGGTTTTAAGGCGATATACCTTGAAGATCCCATGGCTCAATTCTATAGAGATCCACATCTTTAATAACATCTAAGTCAATCCTTTTGGAGGATATCTTTTTTCTTAGGTAATAGTCAACAAGCTCTTCATCTGTGGGGTGGAACCGAAAGCCTGGAGGAACGTGTGAAAACGTGTTCATGCTCGTAGAGATCTTTGAACCTGCATTTGCTTGGAAGAGAAGTAAAACAAAGATCCAGAAATTCAGCTTCACGACCTCGGTCTCTTGTAATAAATATAATTGAACATACACTTGAATTTTTAATTTCACATTTAAATATGTGCCTACAATATAATATAATTTCATGTTAGAATATTAATATGCATATACTGCCACAACGGTAGCGGGAGAAGTAAAAAATTGAACAACGGGTGCCTTAGATGTCACAGAAACGCAATTGCTACAGTTATATGCATAGTATGGCACCCCATCAATAGAAAGGGCATCTCGCTATATATAGTTGATCTTATAGGCAATAAAATGTAACAAAAGGAGACTCATTAAGTATTCTATAATAGTTAAACAAAAAGGCATAATGTAACCAAAGCCATAATAAAAAATAGCCTTAACAAATGTAACCAAAGCCATAATAAAAAATAACCAAAGCCATAACAAAAGGAGACTCATTAAGTATTCTATAACAGTATAATAAAAAAAAGGATCACAAATGAAGGCATAATGTAACCAAAGCCAGAAAATAATCAATAATAGAATCACCTTGTGGCATAAATTCCTACTCTTTAGATCTTTCCACCTTAATCAAAACAAATGCACATTGACTATACGTTTTTTTTTTCAGAAGGAAAAAAGCATATAAATCAATTTAGAAGTGTTTTAGAAGGAATAAAAATTGATAACAAATCAATGTAAGACATGTTTACGAGTTAATTTTAGTTCTAAATACAATATCTTATTCTGTTTTTTATCAATATTTTTAAAGATCAACTACCTTATTATTGATGAATGAGCTATCAGTAATAAGCTAAGAAAGGGCGAGAATCAAAGAAGATAATTAAAACAATAATTCAGAAAAAATGATGTCATATCAAATATTTAATTAACACCCTTAATTTAATTAAATTAGCTAAATAAGTTACATATTTAGAATTGGAAAGTGGTTTATATTTACCGCAATAATTCATATAGGGCTTCATGCATATACGATCAAGTGTACTTCATCAATACCAAAAAATTAATACATATGTGTGTGGACGTAATTTAGGAACATTAGTAGGGATATAATTTAGGAAAAATGTTGAAAATAATTAGAAAGATATTTTATATTTAAGATTAAACTCATCTCTCCAAATAGATTTTATATTTAATTAGGACCGGAGGGAGCATTAATTAAGGCGCACATTAACACTAGATGTAAATGCAAGTTAAATTAATTTGGAGAAGGAATGGTATTTTGCTCATAATTTATAATCACAACGATCGATCCATCAAGTTAAATGAACTTGTTTTTGTTTTTAAGGCATACATAATCTCAAACGACGCTAATAATAAGCATAAAGTTTGTGCCTTGGTCAGCAGGTACTTTCTGAAACACTAACAGATGAAGTATATTCAAAATGAAAGCATGTTGTAACACATAAAAAGAATGCAAACTTCGTGTAATGCATTTTTGCATAGTTTTGGCACACAAGGACAAACATGCATATACTTTATCCCATGAAAAAGTCTTGGTTTAATATGGTTGGATGTAAACTACTAAGTGCGATATGATTTAGATTTAAGAGGCTGGCTTTGATGAGGTAACCAGAATACAGAACAAAATCATGTCTTATGCTACTTGTACATCGGACTATTAAGCTTCTTTCGGTCCTTAATTTAGTTGTCGTTTGTGGTCGGGACTGTGTCGGTTATGACTCGAAAAATCAAATAGATCATCTCCGATTTTTGTTGCATAAGCTAAAATTAGAAACAATTCATCACATGTTTAAAGTAAAAACGATCGAGGACAAAAGGAAGCGACATAAATGAATAATTGCATAAATGCTTTTAGATGAGAATTAAATTAAAGCACCTTGATAGTATATTGTGAGTGGATGGCTCTCGATCTTGTAAGAACTTCAAGTAGAACTTGGTTGCGCAGATCTGATAATCAAAACCAACCTCTAATTTGCAGGAAACCTTTACAAGAAGCTGCCTTCATGAACGACCTTTACAACATCATCGATCTGATCCAATAGAACCAGAGATAGATAAAAAACAATCGGACAAATTATAGGTAACAAAAATACTAAAAGTGGTCCTACGGAATTGAACCGATGAAGTTTATATTAATCGGCTCTGATAGATCAGGAAGAGTGTACGTCTAGTTTTAGTATATATAAAGTGATGTCCAAATTAAGACACCAAGAGAAGGAAAAGAGGGGGGCTTGTTATGATTTGAAGCTGGTCAGGAATGGGAGAAGGAGGAAGAGAAAGTAATATATAGGAAGAAAAATCAAAAGAACCCTAGCAAACTATCGCTCTCAATTATTTCTCTCTCCTTATCTTTCTGAGTTGGAGCTAGATTGCTGCAAAAGTTTTCACTCCATAAAATGGTGGCGCTAAAATGGCTCCACTCAATAGAGATAGAGAGAGAGAGAGACGTCAATTTCCAGCACCACCCACCACCAACTGATCCAAACATGTATACACTTTAAAATATAGCTTAATTTGTTGTTTTAGGAATGGAAGATCAAACTGTGAAAAAGTAAGAGTGGAAACTTGTTTTAAACAAGTTAATAAACATTAACATGTACTTTATTTTTGTGTGTATATGTTGATTAAAAAAAAGATATATGCATATGTATGTATATATTTAATATGAGTGTGTTTGTTGTGTGATGATGATGATGAAACTAGGCAATCGATGGGGAATAATTTGATAGTGGTGGGCGTGGCCCTTGTGGATTGGAACTTTGGAATTTGTGGCAACATATGATACATCGTCTCATCCCGCCAAAAGTTGCACCTTTCTACCATATCTGCTATGTTCCTCATGCTTCACATCACACATTTCCATTGGTCACCACCCTCTTCTGCACATGATTTTCCTACATGTACTTCTTGGCTGTTTCGTGGGATCGGTGACATCTGTATGTTCATGTTTAATTTCAAAGGATCACTATTCATCCATCATTATGCATATTAGTAGAAACTTTTATTTAGTGTTTATGACTAATAAATGGTTGGTGTTCTGTAGATAAAGGTAATTATATTTTGAATTGAGTAGATAAAGGTAATTATGACCCGACCCCTTATTTCCTATTATCCTTCTACTATTTTTGTTTTTTTGTCTTTAACCTCAGCTCATTTTCTTTGCTTTTGTTTTCCCGAGTCCAGTACGGATGCAAAATATATAGAGAGGGAGGGACATCCTGAGCCTCTTTGTGCACCATTGGTCCATGACAAGTTTTGCTTGCCGCCGTTGGTGCCAATCATTTTAGTAATGAAAAAATACTTTCTTATTTCTTCTCATAGATGAAGTAAAATCTAGACTATTTCAAATTTGATTGATATGGATCGTATAGGATATTTAAAATTTTTAAATGCTCGTTTTTTTTCAAGGATGAATTCAGTTTTCAAACAAATGAAATGACAGTTATAAGATTGGCTTAATGTTTTAAATTTATATCCATAAAAATAAAAAAAATCTTACAAACATTAAAATAATTAAAATTGAATTTAATATGGACTGTTAAAATAAATCTGAACGATAAATACTAACAAGATGAAAAGCACATTACTAATTTTGTGTGATAACAGAGAATGTGAATCTATTAAGTTCCAAAAATTAATTAATGAACATGAGATTTTAGTTGCGCCTTGGACTATCCTGATCTTTTAGAAAATAAAATTAAAATCGCACCAATTTTTTAAACTGAAAATCACAGCATTTCAATCATCACCATATGTAAGATATCAAAATATTACTTATTCTAAATGAAACTTGATAATGAAAACAACGAAAGAAAAATATTTGAGAATTTGAGACATTATAGAATACATTAAAAGGGTATTAATGTAGCCACATTAGAAGCCCCAGCTAACCTGCGTTGTACGTATCACTAATAGAGGTTTAAAATCATAGGTAGATTTGGAGAAAATAGTCAATTTACTCTAAACTTAATGGCCTAATTGTCATTATATGGTTTCTATGAATTGGTAATTAACATCTTATAATAAGGACCAGGAAGAGGATATTGCTGCAAATAGTAGAAGTTTGAATCTACGAAAGTTAAGCATCAATATTGCTCGTTCTCTAGAATTTGTGTCATATGGGGTCAAGAAAAATTAAAGTTTTACATTTAATTTAAGGGAAACGTTTGAAATATAGGAGGCAAAGTAAATTAAAGTTCCCCTTCAACAACTAGCTCCTAAGCTTGTCTTTAGGACCCGAAAAAGTATTTATAAATTAAAAGGAACTATTTTTCTTTGAAATTATTATATTGAATGATGATGAGGCGGCCTCTCATTGGTTGGTCCGCAAAAGCTCAGGTGCAGTTTTGCAAATTGTGATTAAGATAATCTGGAGGACCCATGGAGGGCCAAAGGGGAAACCCGGGCATGAGTGGGGCCCAGCCCGAGAGAAGTGGTCGGGCGTCCGAGTACAGTACTTGAGAGGCGTGGGTGGCCCACCATCATGAGCTCACCATTTGGAAAGTGGGCCCCACTGCCCTTTTGTTTGGAGGTTAAGTCATGTCATGTTCCTAAACAAGGAGGAAGCCACAAAGAGAATGACACGTGGTAAAAGGTGGTTGGTGGCTGTGGGTGCCGGTACGTCAAAGCACACCCCCGGATCGCTTCATCCGAATATCCGCCTACAGTTCTGCCCTTTTTATTTATTTAAGTGATAAAAAACACTTTTGTGTTCTTTTCGTTGGTAAATATATTGGAGATGAGACGAGATGAGCAAGTAGTGAAGCTAAAGTCTCATACGTTATCCATCCCTCTCTCTCCCTCTTCCCTTCTACACGCGCTCTTTAATCTTTATCTTATAGTGTTAACTTTTCCCTTCTATACGCGCTCTTTAATCTTTATCTTATAGTGTTAAGATCATATATGTCTTTTAAATATGATTGGAGGATCATATTTACCCCTTAAAATATGCACCAAAAGTTTTATCTAGCGGAAAATAAACAAAAGTGACCAATTGAAGTATGTGTGTACGTAAAACATCGAATTTAATTGTTAATATTTTAATACTAATTTGTACACTTCAATGGTAAATTCAGGCAAAAAAATTTTAGGGACGACAAATTTGATTTTCCATGTAGACTTTAGGCCAATATAAACCATTCACCCTTGATTTATATGATACTCTCACCGCTCCTCAATGCATCATTTAAATACTTGAGTTTGTTGCCCAATATAAAATAAATTTCTAATTTTCCTGATTTTCTTCCAAATTATTTATATTAATACTCTTAAATAATACTTCAAATGCTTGGAAACATCATTTTATCTTCAAACACTGAATACTGATTCCTGAAAATTTGTGGTTCAGATTTTATTCAATGAAAATGACACAGTTTTATCCAATGAAGGTAATCTCTTAACAGAGAGATTCAGATAAAAGCTAATGATTATACCTGCTCAAAGCAGCATTAACCCCGGACATTAACCCCGGACTTAAATAGATGACACCAACACTTTTATCTCTTGTACTTAGTCAGTGATGTAACGCCTCAATAGATTTTCGAACATACATAGACAAAAAATGTTCACTAAATAGCAAAATGGATATCCAATATAAAAATCCAGCAAAAACATCATATTTAATTTCAAAATAAAATTCAAACCAAGTAATAAATTTTAAAACTTATTGGTAGTTAAATGACAAAAACAGAAATCTTTGGTCCCCTTGGCAAAATAAATATCATAACAGTGCTCGAGTAGTACAATAGAGCCTTTAAGGCTTACTCCTCAAGTGTCTTCCCTTGCCTGCTATTATTTGATCCTTCACCTAAAAATGTTAATAATGGGGTGAGATCGACATCTCAGTAACTACCGAAAAATCCTAACATACACCAGCAATTCATATACAAATATATTACAAATAATTATACTCAACGAAATAATTTACAATTTCTAATTACTCACATATTACATTGCACAAACACATAAACAAAAATAATAATAATAAACTCATGAAGTTAAAGAATGTATCATGCATGCCTCCCTTATACCGCCTCCACCCTTATTCCGCTGACAGGAGCCATAGGCTAACCCATACACATAGTCCAAACAGAAACATATCCAATTGACTGGATTGTTTCAAGCTCACCATTACTTGAGATGTACCCTGCCAAAGGTACAGAGCTCAAGTATGGACTATGGTTCCCCTCCTTAAAGAACGAATGTAAGGAGGTGTCACATGTCTCATAACTTCTTGAAATCCCTGGCAAAGGAAATCATAGAAGAGAGGGTCCTGACAAAGTACCACTCACTGTGCACTGAGTGATGGCTTACCACGTGATAACACAATTCTCCATACAAATCTTCTCTACTCCTACCCATTACCATGAATGCAAATGCTATGACATTTTTATCAATCTCAGATAAACAACATATACAATTCTAGTTCATAATATCATAACATTCCTTCAACATATATAGGCATACTTCCAAAAGGTCTAACTACCAAGTAAACGGTATTAACACATAAGCATACTTGAAAAAGAACAAACTATAACACATTTCACATAATATACATGGAAAGCAAACATGCTTAAAAAGACTAACGTAATATTTCAATCAAGTCATAATTATTTATAATACAGTTATACATAAACCACAGGTATACGGAAGAATTTTCCGGAGTTACCTGTCGCTCCTTAGCACACAGGTGAACTCACAAGGTCACTTCAAATCTCTCACTGAGTATCTACAAATTCATAAGCACATATATATCTATCAATACACTACACAATACGATCTAAAATTTTCTAACACTAGTCTATACTCTCATGCTACAACTTAATTTTATAATTTACTTACATATATATAAGCCTTTCTATTTTACATACTTAAGTATAATTATAATTCTTGCAATTATATTTTATAATGGGTATAACATATTTATATTTTAATATACACATAAAAGAATGAGTTACCCATCACTGACGCCAAAGAGATATTTTAAGAGGTTGAAATCAATAGAATATTATGTGTGTTATTTAAGTGTGCGAGTACACACACCTGCACATATACTAAACTCAAATTAAACTATTGGAGGGTATCAACTCTTATTTTTTATTATTATTTTATTTGGGACAAACTAAGTCAGACAAGATTGTATGAAGGATATACACAACAAGATTAAAAAAATAGGGAACACGTTGGGTTGTGATATAGGCAGTAAGAGTTCAAGTGTTTTTATCCTATGGGTATTGCACCGAAAAGAGGAGTGGCTTTGGGTTTCAAGGTGAATAAAATAAAATAATGATAAAATCATCAATAAGTATTGCATCGAAAACAACAAATGGAGAAGTAATAAAATGGGCAGAAGAGCAACAGTGTTGATGAGATTGGTGAGACAAGACAAAGAGTAAAATGAATAATAAATTGAAAGTATGTAATCAGATGTGGCAAGCAACTGAAGATACTGGATAACAAAAGAATGAAGGTTAGGAGGAACCTGGGGGTGAGCAACGGCAGAGTGTTTGTGAGTGTAGAGGAAAAGAGACAACTTTACATAGGAAGGACTAGGGTTTTTCTTATTGGGCTTTCTACACTTGGAGTATTAGATGAGCTTACACCTCTTTCTACATTTTATTAATATTTTTTTTTATCTATCTCACATTATAGTTGCTCTCCTATTATGAAAGTCTTTTGAATATTAATAATCATTATATTCGTATTTTTTATGCAATATTATTACTTAATTAAATTCATTTTTTTATTATAAAGCCATACACAAATAAAATAAAATAAATAACTAAATCCTATTATAAAATGAGGGATGTTACAAGTGACACGCTCATTTTATATAAATAGTTCATTGTACTGTGTGTGTATGATTTTTATTCATTACTTGCATATAATTTCGTTCTTTTGCATGTATATATGACTATATATAGGTTGGTTGATCACAGTGAATGAGAGAGGGCGGGAAAGCAAGTGGGCTCGATTTGAATGATTGCTCACGCATACAATTGCATATTCTTCGTCTGAGACCCACAGGCATTTCATTGGGACTTAGTATTTTTTGGGTTTCTCTTTCCATCTTATTTAGTTTATGAGGAATGTATTACTGATACTATAATTGTATACCACTACCTCAAATGTTGTGCCCCCAACTTTCTATTTTAAGTTTCGTAAATACTATAATGACAATGTTTTTATGCTTAGACGATGGGGGAAGACTCTCAGTCTTTTTGGGTACGTATCTATATATATTGGAAACTTGTAGGGGACGTTGGATGGATGTTGAGAGCATGAAGTAATGATTCAGCAAAATGAGTACGAGTAGGCCATAAGTACACCCAAAAAAGTATATATATTAATTTATTTATATATGTGTAAAAACTGAAAAGTAAGGTAAACAATCAAGACATGGAGTGAAGGTATATTTTCTTGTAGTGGTATGACCTTTTTCTCCAAAGCTTTATATTCCAAGGATCCATCCCCCTCCAAGCCAATTAATTTGCGCTAACTTACACAATATATATATGCTTCTTAATATTGTTTCAACTTTCCAATCATATTCTTTATTCCTCTTCACTATATATAGCTCTCCTACATTTCATGTTCCCATCACAACCATAATTAACAACATGCTAATTCTTTGTAAAATTCAAAAATATATTGCCAGTTTCATCAATATACATAAGAAAACTATATATTACGTTAAAAGGTGAGGGGAGAGTGAATTATTGAATTTCAGAATGTTCGTGCGTGCGTGTGTGTTTGTAAAAAGAGGGCACTGGATATGAATGTATATGGAGCACATGATCAAATTCTGCTATTTAATTTCCATTTCAACTTAGCATTATCTTTTCCTTTTATCACTTTTATTGTTGCCATTGGACAAATATATATAATTCTTTTTTATGGCATGGACATATATAATTCTTGACACTGTGCGCGCGCGCGGGTTCCGATTGACTTTCGTTTTTTTCTTAGACTAAAGATCTTTGCATTGCAAGGGACAACTAATTAAAAGTCTGAAACCTTGTGGGGACTGCCTTATTTGTTTCACTTAAGGCAAATCCATATTACCTATAGTTGCAATAAATAATTATTCTTCCCTCCATTGTTTACTCAAAGATAATAGGTTATCATCATTATGCACCTAATTGAAAACTAAATTATAAGAATTTTGTGACTTATCTCACACCCTCCAGTTATAAATATAAGACTTCTTTAATATTTTTTAGAAGTTAAGGAATAAAATTAAACCATTAAATTATAGAATATGTCACGTGTAATCATATATTATAGGTTAGTTTATAAGTAGAATAAATTAGTTTTGAGGAAAAAATGATAATTATAGACATTTTACAATGATTGACTATATATCCTTAATTTCTTTAAAAAATCAAAGCAAAAAATCTTAGAGGGCTACGGAAAATTTAACCGGATCACACGATCGCCTCCCAAGTCCCAATCCTGAAACCTTCAAATGCGGTGCATTATTAGTGCGTGGTTGCAACTCTTAAGAATACGTTGGATATAATTAGTCCTATTCCACTATCTCTGGTTAATCATAACAACCCATTGTATAATAATAATAATAATAATAATAATAATAATAATAATATGAAAATGCTGTATGTGGTAGACTGGTAGTGTATAGTTATATTTTTCTTACCTTAGTAGTGTATAGTTTATATTAAAAAGGGATATTCATATGTCTAATTGATGGCTAAATATTTAAATAATATGGGTAGTAGGTCAACTGTTGCAGCACGGAAACACATGCTCCATCAGCACATCATGTATGATCTGTTGTATGAATGCGTGATGAGTGATATTATTATCTTCTCAGTGCATTAGCTTTCTCCTCTCATTATTATGCGTCCTCCCTCTTTCACCTCATTTTCTGAATATCTGGCCACAACACACACAGTTACATTTTGGTTTATTTGTCCCCTGCAAATCAATATAATAATATAAGCCCCCAATTATGGCAACAATAATTTGAGAATTAAGTAATGAGAGATCAACGAAGTTTTAGGCAGTGGGGTTTAGAATCATCACCCTCTTACACCATTTTATCCCTTACCATTTATAAATTTTATAATCACGTGACATCCACTACCTCAAAGCTAAACTTTTTCAATTTCCTCTCCTGGGTGCTTCCCTACTTATTATCAACATTTTTTTACATATTAAATCAATTTAGATAATAATGTGTTGACTAATTTAATTAGTTAATGAGGTGCATGTGTTGTCTACTTCACTACTTTGACTAAAGGCGTGCTTCTAAACATTAGGACTAACATTCAAAATAATATATTTTTCCAGACGCATGCACCAAATTGATTTGCATAGGGTGCTTTCTTAAGAATATTGAAAAAGAAAATTGCACTTCAACTAATTAACGCATAGAAACAACCCACCCTTTCTTCATCAATTGCATTTGGAGAAATGACTTCTTTGTTCTTTTCTAACGAGATAAGAAAGTTGTATTATGGAGGGCGTTATAATAATAATGATTTCAAAAGCAACCTTTTTCTTTAATTTATTTACAATGGTCACTTAGAAGAGAGTCAACTCATGATGTATACTACGAATTGTAATCTGTTTCAGTGTGACAATATGAAAAAATTAAAATGATTTCCATACCGTTGATTCTACGAGCAAACAAGGAGAAATACAGAAGAAGGGATCGTTTAGGACCCTCATAGGCTCATAAATAGGTGTAAGATAAAGGCCCAGGGATTTTCAGGCGGGCTCCAATGAAATTTAAAAGGCCCAACAAATATTTGATTACAACACCATGTTCGGACCCAAAGAACGGCCTAGAAATTGATTGAGCCATTTAGCCACCGAATAAGAGCCCAAGGAGTACGGAGGATTAATGTCAATCACCTAAATGAGTTTTAACGTCCAATAATTCGGAAGACTCTTCATTTTTTTATCTATGTTTTCTTCCAAATTACTCCCTAAAACTAAATTGGCTTTCCAGAGTCAAAGAAACCTCTTAATTTTAAAATATGTTACAAGTAATCAGTTAAAAGGGAAGTATTAAAAAAACTATAAATATAAATATGATATATTTTATATCTTTAACTTCGTAAAAAAATCAACTTATCTTATATTTACAAAAAAAATCTTATGCTCAAAAGAAAAGTCAACTTTTGATAAAAAAAAAAAGAAAAGAAAAGTCATCATAATACACTAATTTACACATGTAATTATTCAAATCAATTGTTGTCATACTGTTACATAAGAAATAACATCTCCACGTACTAATTTTTCATCTCTCAAGCAGCAGTTCATATATATATACATACACATATAACGTAAGTGTATTTATATAATATATATTGATATACACATTGAGCTACCCAAATTATAGAGAAACGCAACAGAAAGGATCATAAAAGGTGACAATCCAGAAACTAGGATTATGGCTGCAATTAAGAAGATAGAGCCCAAAAGATCATGCACTGTAACCTCTGTTGGATGGATGCCAGAGTTCTGTATCATAACCAGTGCAGGCAGCCACACAGGCTTCTTCCATGGAAGCTTCAGAAACTCCATTGTTACATATATTGGCAAATGCACGCATGTGTTTCATACCATACTGAGTCAACGACCCACAATGAGTTTCAAACACCCTCACCTGCAGACCCATGTTCATCTTATCAATTCAATAAATTCTTCAAATTTCTTATCCTAATCATAAGACTTTTTTTTTTTAAAAAACAAGCTAAGATGTAAAATTAATCACTTTAGTTTATCTATAGCTATTATTTTCTCCTCAAAACTAATTTAGTCTAAATTATAAACTAACATATGTTCTAATAACATGTGACAAATGCTATAGTTTAGTGGTAAAGATTAGGGAGTAAGTATTGTTTACCATTGATTTTAGGCACTTCCAATTGTCTACAAGTGGCGATCCGGATGGTCTCACTGAGTTCAGAACAGAGGAACCTTTTACTGGTCCAAATAGAAATGTTCCAATCAATTCCACACTACCATCTAAATGCTTTCTGTGCTTCACAGTCTTTTGGATCTGCTTCAGGATTTCTGCCTTCTTTTCCACTTCATTTTCTGACCTCTTATACTGAAATATCAAAATCAAGTGACTTGCAATTAATGTAATGGTCTCATGGAGTGGTAGTATATATTCAGTTGTATACAAGAGAAAGAGGAATGTGACCATTTGCCACAAGAAGAAAATCTCTCCATCTCTCTGGTTAACGACTTCCATTTGTTCTCTTGGCATGCTATTTAGAGGAGGAAGGTTGACTGTATCAGGATCAAAACCTTGATACATATAAAGCTTTTCACGCGTGATGCTAGTGTCCCCATACTCCATTACGTGTGAACCAAGCTGAAAGTTTATTGAATTCGAAGTCCGCCTCTTCACCTGCACAGCCAAATCACCATTTAGTAGTAGTCGTGGTAGTTGTTGTGTGATCCATCATATCTTACCGTCTCATACTGTTGCTCTATGGTTTCTCTTTTCAGATTGTGAGTTTCACTGCAGCAAAGTCCATCGCCAACATAAGGTTGGTATTAGAATATTTTTAACAATGAATGGTTGACAATAAATTGAAGTTTTATACTTCCTCCGTTCCTAAATACAAGAGTTTCGTTCCTAAATATAAGAGCTAGTTGACTTTTTTGAGAATCCTAAGAAAAATAAATAAACAGGTACTTAAAAATTGATTTTCCTAAATTTTTTCTATAAAATAGTATATTGGATTTATAAGTTAACATATGATTTAATAGCATATAGCATACAAAATACGTTAATAAGTGGTTCATTATGTTTCATTAATTTCTCAAAAAAAAGTCAATTGGCTCTTATATTTAGAAAGATATGGAGTATAATGCAATACATATATGTCCAATCAATTGGCTTGAGTCATCATTTGATAGAATAGCAACTTTAACTTATATATATATATATATATCTAAGACTCAACATGTTTCTAAATCCGTAAGATGATTGTCCAATGTTAAAAGACTTTGAAACTAGAACTGAAAGGAAGAAAAAAATGAGAAGAAAACCTGTCCTCCATCCAAGCAACGCTGTATAAATCACCAAGGCAAGTGATGTACTCTGGAGGAGGGGGAGGATCCATGCCAGGACAGTATGTGCCAAAGCTACTTTCTTCTGCATTGGATGCAGTTGTTACATACACGTTCAAATCAGTGGGCATTATACCCTCAAATAAGCTCCCACTTTCACAAGCTTCCACATATATAACCTACAAAACCCAAACGCAACATCTTTAGTCATTTTTCTTAGACACAGGCATTGCATTTTACATGTTCTAAGTTCTCACCATCTCCTTGTAGCCACCGGAAGCATATTTCATCCTCAAAACTTGGATGAAATCATTAGCATAAAGGTATGGCAAGTTTGGCATCCCTGTAATTGAAAAATACAATTAATTACAGTGCTTTATTCTAGTTGGTTCTGCAGGAAAAACAATGGTTTTGAAGTTTGGACATGAATAGTGACAAATGAGAAACAAGTGTTGGGGCTAACCCAGGACACCGGGGCCTCCATGGTCAGAGTAATAGATGAAAATCCTGTCATTAGGTTGACTGTTGATCACCTTCCCACTTCCACCCTTCACATTACTCTTATCTCCAAGTATAACTGCATATAAATTCTCTGCTGTTACACTCTCTCCTGTGTAATCCTGCGACCATGTGTGTGGGGGTATAAACAAATCAATTTCATACAATGAATAAATTAACATAATAACTCTTAGTCCTACTACACGCTATGCTTCACTGAATTATTAAGAAGAGCTAATTAGTTACACTCCCTATAGTCATCCAATTCCTTAACATAAGACTGGCTAATTTTTTGGGAGATTGAGAAAGCCAGATAAACTACATAATTATAACACATCTTGTCATTAGAATATTTATAATATAAGACCAAATAAATTAGTCTGGAAAAACATTTAGCTTCCTTAAACTCCAAAGAATATTAGATCTTTGATTATACACCCTACTCTCAAAATATAAGATATCTCTTTGACTTTTTTTTTAGTAAAGGTGGTAAATTGGACTACTATATATGTGTGTGTGTTTGATTAATTTTGCATCTTTAAATTCTAAAAAAATTGATTGAAATACGCCCTACTAAATAATTAAAAATACCTTAGGGACACCAGCATAGACATCAGGTCCATCTGGACTGTTGAGGATGATTCCAGGCCTAGGATTGAGCTCGTTCATGGCTATGTCATCATACATAAACACCACCATGTTCTCTTCTTTGAGACCTCCTTTCCTCAGCAACTGGTAAGCGTGACACACATCCGCCTATGTGTGTGTGTGTATATATATCTACAAATAATTAGACCCTTTCCTTGCCCCTATAATTGATCATTTCATTCACATAAATAAAAGTACTAGTTCACTTAAAATTTAAAACCAAACTCACTTGATGCCTGTAATTGGCATAGCCAGATGAACCGGCAACCAGAACCGCCCATCGAGTGCCCACTACTTCTCCATCAACATCATCCGGTTCAGTAGGCAACTTAATCCCCGGTTGCCACCGGTCTAACCTCACGGCTTCACGCCCTGCTAGAAAAAGCACAGCCAACATGTTCCAAAAGAAGGAGATTTTGATGGTGAAAGTGAAGCCATGATGAACCGCCATGGCAGCTGAACCGGTTGAAGAAGAATGAGAAGTTTAAGGTACAAGGCAGAGAATACTTGTACTATGTAATGGAAAGTGAGAGCTGGTATATAAGATATGAGAGAGGTGTGGCATGAGGGAAGGTTTAGGAAGAGATGGTAGGAGAAGGCATGCATAACAAGAAGTTGACACATGTCAAAGTGGGGTCCTTTAGGCTCTAGCAAATAACATGTGTGCATGTGTGTCTTGTTTGATCTCCCTGCCTTGGTCTACCCTCTCCATTTGGTCTCCTTGTTTTCTTATTCTTAAGCAAATCTGAGTATCTGACCTTGGAAATGGAAAAAAACAAAGTCTGTTTTGATAGGATATGCCATGCGGTGATATATGTTTCCAATTATTGTTTTATTTTTCTTAGTCCAAAAAAAACCGAGCTAGGCATATAGGGATTCAAACATACCTATAGTTTTATAAAAAGAAATTAAGCATACCAATATAGTCCTATAATAATAATAATAATAATAATAATAATGATAATAATAATAATAATAATAATAATAATAATAGAGACAGTAAAAGTAGTGTCATATGGACATATTTATGGTGCTTTGTTATCAATATCATGAGCAGCAATCTTGTTAGTGCACAAACTATAAAGTACGTGATCATTATGGTGATTGCCTAAGGTGGTCTTCAACTCAATGTAAGCGTTGATTAACACTAGGGGAGGATTTAGTGTAAGATTTCCCATAAAACTCTTAACGTCCTAACAATGAGGACTTCATTATATTGTATGTTAATCAAAATTTAAGGATTGATTCTTTAATAAAAAAAAGTACTGACTTTTTCTACAGTCAAGCTCAAGCATGTATATATATATCATCCAAGAGTTTGCTTTACAACATAAGGATGAGTTGAGCAACATCAATGAACCTGTGTCTTAATAGCAGTCTTGAGTATTCCCTTAAAGTGATACCCACATGGCTGTGCAAGATAAAGGTTTTCACGTGTAGTTTAGTTTGTATCTATATATGATCTTGGTAAACAAAAAGATTACATAGATTTTTTTTTTCAAATAGATTACATAGGTTGAGTATATTAAGATTATGAAACTTTGTTTGAGTGTTTTCTATATTTACCAGTCGAATCGCAAGTAAAAGATTAATATCATGTGATGAACGAGAGCTTCAACCCCTTCACAGAATAGATCTTAAACGCTGCATCTTAAAAGAACGGAACTATTTATCAGGACTTCTGCTCTTTGCATGACTTGATCACTAACGTCTTAACCTTGTTTTCAATGTAATATCTACTTCACTAATTTAAATTAGGTAAGTCAATTATATGCTGATTTCCCCAACGTGTAATAAAGGAATGATTTAGAAGATAAACTTGTGATATAAAAATGATTTATAAAATGGAGATAGAATGATTTATTATATTCTCAATACGTGGCATTTTTTAGTTGGATTCCGGATTGCGAAGGCTATATATGTTGATGGAACGCTGTACAGAGAAACACACATAAATGAACATTTTTTTTTTCCAAATACTTTATTGGCTTCTGTTTTCTTCTCAGCGTCCTAGAATAGTAAAAAACCGTTATGGTGAAGATGAAAACGTTATTGATACCATACTAGGCCTACACTGTAATGTACTTAACAACAGCTCCACGAATCTTCTCCATGAATTCTGCCGCTTGTTTCTGCAATTCAGATAATATGTAAACATGTCATTTCATAATGCAAAGCACAAGCCCTGGTCGTCAAAATTATTATATGCTTAAGTAACTCGCAATGATCTTTTAGCTAAAGTATTAGCATTTTCCTATAACGGAACTAGTGATGGACACACTTCTACTCGATAATGACCAGTTTCAGTCAATGGTTCCCAATGATTCAAAGGCTTTGCACATTGCTCTATTATATTGTGTATAGTTCCACACTAGAAAGTTAAAAAGAGCAAATTACAAAAGGCATGCATGAGATTAATTAGTAATAAAAGAATTGGTTACATCAGAAAAGAGTCAGCTCAATTTTAGTTTCCTGGGAGGGAATATACTAGACAGTCTTACGACATGCAGGAGATCATGATGTGACAGCTTTAACATTAAGCGTGTCAGTGAAGAGGTGCAAAGATGGGTAATGTGTTATAAGTGAGTGATTATGGGGTAATGGTGGACAAACTTGAATGCCACTAACATATATTCCACAATTAGAAGGAGGTAATAAAACTATTTGCCATTACCTGATTACTCGTGTGTGCACCTGCTATGTTCTCATCAAGAAGGGCCAACAATGACCTATTGAGTTCATTGCGCTCGACCATGTCTAGTAACTGCATACATCATCATAAGCTTGACTCAGATTAAATCACACATGAAGTTTGGGGGTAGATAAAAAGAAATTAGCCCTTCAAAGAATGAGTGATCAAGCGTACAGTTGCTTTGATATCTTTTGATGTTAAGATTTTGGTAAGGCTAGCCCTGGCTGTAACAAGTTCACCCTGCATCTTATCATAAGCTTCTGTTCCTTCCTGTAGAGCCTTCTGCAGAGCCTCCAGCTCAATCAGTCTATCCTCCGTGTGCTACAAGAAACCCCCCGTTTCATCAAATGAGATTCTAGCCTATTATAAACAAACCAAACATAGCGAGTTTACACAAAAGAACCTGTGTTTTTGAAACAGAAAACCGAAGTTTTCCTAACTCCAATCGCAGATGCTCAAAGAATTCCTCATTCAATCTGTAAAGGCAAGTTGTTGAGCAAGAAAGGCAGAGTTTTAGGCAGCATAACAGACAAAGGTGCCAATCCAATGAATTCAAGTGAAATTGAAAACAGAATTCTTCATTCATCAGAAGAAAAAGAGCATGACAGAATTCTTGAAATCCAAAGGTCCATCAGAATTATGGCCTCTGTTAACAAATGCATTGATTTTGTTTACAAGGAGGGGTTTAGAAATATATTTGATTGGATGATAATATTTGATTGCCTACTTGCATTTCTAAATCTAGTCATGGGGATGCTTTTAATCTTGTATGAAATTAGTGACATACACATGACTTTTTTAGAAATTGGGAAAGCTAAATGAGCTAATTAGTTAATCATATCGTATTTTATATATTATTAAATTGTATATATTATAAGTCAACAACAACACACAGTCTTGTCCCACTAGAAGAGGTCAGCTACATGGATGTCATTGTGTTCAGCAGTAACCAACTCTTTGCTAATATTTTAAAAAAAAAAAATTGGGTCCAATATTTAGGAATTAGGAATGGACGGAGTAGCATAAGGCAACAACAATAGGCTATGCAATTACAAATATCTGAGCTGGAAATGGTTGTGATTGAATAAAGTTTGTAGACAATATAATTTGGGAGAAAAGGGAATACCTAGGCCTCATTCTGGCAATCTCGAATTCAATGTCCTGGGCTTCAGTGTCAAGGAAGTATTCAACAAGATCTTCCTTTGTATCTGGAACATCCCGAGACTGAAAAAAAACAAATGGGTAGTTAAAGAAGGAATCAAGGAATTAGTTGTGACAAAAGAAGAAGAAGAAGAAAGTGAGAAAGATATGAATACTTGACGAAGAGCTTGACGGCGTTCCTTCTCTTCGCGAACTTGACGCTCGAAAGCTTCACGAGCATCAGCATCTTTCTCAAGGCGTCTCTTAAATTCAAGCCTAGCAAGGTGTCCACTTTGGGGTGGGCCAAGAACACCTTCTGGGTCCTTTCTTATCACAGTAAAGTCATCAACTTTGATGAACAAGAAGAATTTAAGTAGTTATTTGATGAAGTGAAGAGGTGCTTACCCATCCAATGCAAGAGATTTTGGTTCTGGAATGAGAGTGTTTCAGCCTTGAAGTGGAAGAAGCAGCAGCAGCAATACTTGTTGGAGCAAAGCCTCCGGTAAAGGCAGCCATTATAAATATATTGATGAAACTGAAACTGAAACTGAAACTGAAACTGCCTTAGCTTCAGCAGATTTTGCTTCAGATATAGTACAAGATTAGATTAGACTGATGTATGTGTTTGTAGGTGTCATGGTGGAAAGTTGTGAACTTTATCCTTTAGAAGTTGAGGATGACGTAAAGTGAGTAGGAGGGGGACATTAATCACCTTGGTCCCTTTAATGTTTAAGTCACCAAATTGAATTTTTTTTAGAGATTAACATTGCAAAATGAGTTATGAAATTATAACATGTTTAATATATTTTTAGATTATCCAATTGTTTATAGGTCAATTAAATTAGTTTAAGAAAAAAATTAGATAAATTAATTTATAATTGAATTATTTTGTTTTTTTAAGATTTTCTAAAAAAGTCAACTAGATCGGAGTAAGTAATTGAATTGCAACTTGGTCCCTTCACTTTGATTTACAGTTTTAGTTTTTACTCGGTTCTCATTGCAATTCAATCATTTTAATTTTTAGAAAAATTGCTAAGGACTAAGTTGTTAGCAAGTTAAAACATAAGGATGGATGTGGAATTGGATCAAAGCAATTTAGAGGGAATGAGTTTTAATTTAGTTAATATTCTATTACCAAAATCTTAATTTAATTGTATTAGATTGGAAAATCAGCATTAGAATCTTAATTACATGATACTGTACAATTTATTTTAAATAAGTCATCATACTTGCCAATGATACTCCTGTTTTTTGAACTGACCAATGATACTCCTTCACCAGACAAACAATGGTAATATTTTCACTGGACAAGTTACAGAACCCTGTCAAATGTTAGTATTTCTATAAGTGGGATCATATTGTAATTTTTCCTTTTTATCCTCAATTAGTCTTTGCTTGCTTGGAACCATTGGGTAGTCCTTTAATCCAATTTACACTGTAGGGCATTGACCTTCGAGTTTTTCTGGGGCCACCAATAATCCAAGATTGGCGTTAAAAAAGGCTTTACGATTCAGTTTACTTTGATTCAAAATGGTTTTTATACCAACCTTTGGAGGCTTCGAACTCAAACCGAACTTGTAAATTTAGTTGGACATTATTTGAAGCCCTGTTTTTCAAAAAGCTCACTAAGCTTATGGCCTTTTTCTCTTGACCTGAGAGTTCCTGAACCCCCATTAACCTCAAAAGGTAATATGCTAAATGGTCAATACATTGGTCCATCAAATTTAAAGTTCTCATTATTTTAGTTTCATTTTGATTAAAATATATTGATCTCAATTATTTAATAAAAAATTGGAATATTTTCCCTCTAAACAGATCAAAACTTGTGATCTAAAAATTGTGAGACCAAAACTAAACAAGTACTCCCTCCGTTCCTAAATATAAGATTACTTTAGCTAATTTGGAGAGATTAAGGAAGAGTTTCCAATGAATTAGGATTACATGATCTTCCCAAAATATCCTCACTTAAATTTAAAAGGATTGAAGGAGTAATTTACTTGTAAAATGAGTAATGGGGTAATTTGGTCAAAACTTGAGAAAAAATAGAAAGTGATCTTATATTTAGGAACTTAGTCACATTCTCAAAGTGATCTTATATTTAGGAACGGAGGGGTATAACACAATGCATTAATCGGTGGTTTTCAAATTATTAATTATTATTATAAAAAAATCAACGTGTTGATATTAACATAGCTGCATGGCAAATATTATGAACATAATTGTAGTATGTGAATCATAAAATTATTAGAAGAAGGAAAAAGTCATTATTTTTTTAAAAGAATTCAAATATAAAAAATGTTAAACTAAACTGGTTTTCCCTTTTCGGACCTAAAATAGTTTCCATTTTATTCTGGATCGAATAGTTTGTTTTGGCTTGTACCTCAAAGTTTCAAACCAAAATTTTGAAATTAAAGATTCTGAATATATTTTATGTTTATCTTAAACGTATAATGATTAAACATCGCTTAAAATTAATTTACTTTAAAAAATCAACAGGACTATTATTGTGTTGAAAGGATTTTCTTAATAGTTTGGTGCGATGCACCGAGTTTGATAATGAGTGCAGTGTGTGTATCCAAGACAATATAAAATGTAGGAACTAATGATCATGCGCACATTTAAAATTATGTAGTGTTCGATCGGTATTATTCCGAGTTTCATTATTATGCAAAACAAGCTATATTCTTGTCTCGATGGGTTTGTCTTTTTGCTGCTGATCAACATGATCATGCCACTATCGCCTATTCTCCATCTCAGTAACACGGAGGTTATATATGAAACCAATTACTCATAATATACATATTCTATCATGTTGCAATATTTTTACAGTTTCATTTGCTTACAGAGTTACAGTGTCCGAGGCAATATCCTTAATTTTAGGAATGAGTCGTCTCAATCTCTATCTATTTAAAAACAGAAAATTATAACCATGGAAGTATATATATCTTTATTTACAGAATTGGTTGCTAATTAACCTTAATTTCAAGAGTGAGTATTTTTTTTTGTCTACTCCTTCCCCTTCTCTAGATTAAAAGTTCATAAGTATAATAACAAACGATTATAGGTTACTAATTAAAATCCTCGCCATCATTTCATTATTTCTCATTCCATATGATGATTTTAATTTTAGTTCCCACATATTTTCACTTGGATAAATTCTTTTATATATGTGTGTTTAGATTTACCGTATCATATAATGTGTGACTAACTACGAGTAACCAACTCAGGAATATATTTTATGAGAATGTTAATATGATGTAGCAAATAAATGAAAATATATATATAGAGTCTCTAATCTTTCCATCAAACAAGGAAAAAGAAAAATACTTAAATGGGGCTTTGATTTTATTGTCCCTCACAATTGTGTCTCGCCAATTTAATTAAATACGTTTCAAAATTTTCTGTAATATTCAAAATATGCTTACTTAGCTTGTGATTAGTCAACCAACAAGGTTGTACCTTAAAAGAATCTCTCATATGCATGTTACATGATAAAATATGGTCATATGTGCTTTTTAGTAATTATTGATGACACAAGATGATTAACCGTCATATCCTCATATACCAAAAAATTATCTATCCCAGACAATTTTTAGAAACTTTTCATATCATCTAGCAAAAATACTTACAAATACCATCATTGAATCTTTTAATTCAAGAATAATCACAATATTAAAGAATAAATAATATACTCCCTCCCTTCCTAAATATAGGACCTAGAATTTTTTTTAAAAATCCTAAAAAATGCAAAAAATAAGTTAATTATAAATTGATTTACCTAATTTTTTCTCTTAAACTAGTTTATTTTACCTATAAGCTAATGAATAATCTAAAAAGATATCAAATATGTCATCATTTAATAACCTATTTCGCAACCTTAATCTTTCCAAAAAAAAAGTTATCTAGATCTTATATTTAGGAACGGGGGGAGTAATAAATATGAGGCAAAAGTGTGAGCTGGAAAAACAGTGTTGTTTAGGTGTCGCTTGCCACTAATTCAATCCCAAGTCAGCTCAAATCATGTTTTTTAAAAAAAGACAAGATGCGCCATTCTATCTATCATATATTCAACAGTACATAAATTTCCACCAAACAAAATAATTTCGAATAAAAAAAAGAAAAATAATTTTCAAATTATTAGAAAACCAAGTTGACTCAATTATTAAGGAAGGAAAACCATGTTGTGGATGTGAAAATTAAACCAAGTTGCCAATAATAATTAAGGAAGGAAAACTGTCCACAAGAGAGGCGTGCATGTTTGGTTGGTGGAAGGCAAAACTAGAGTCCGGAGTCCTATAAATACAAAGGAATAGGGAAGAAGCCATAAAGAAATCGAAGCAAGCAGGAAACAGAGAAAGAAAAGATGATGAAGATGAACATCAATGGAATATTGATGTTGATAGGTATGGTACTAATGATGATGATGACCATGGGAGAGGCTGCAGAATTGGATGCAGGATGTGCTGAGAAATTAAATCCATGTCTACAATTCGTGTACTCTAAAAATCCTCCACAGAGTTGTTGCACCCCAATACAAGACATTGTGGTCAATGATCTCTCTTGTCTCTGCTTCCTTTATACCAATGCTGATGTTCTTCAAACCTATGGTCTCAACCGCACTCTTGCTGTTGGCGTTGTTCGCCGTTGTGGTCTCACTGTTTCTTTCGCTTCCTGTCATGGTATTGGATTTTTCTAACTGCAAATGATATATAATATAGTACTTACGCAAAAAGTATATAAAAGATATCACGTTATATGTATTATAATTAGTTTATTTAGTTTCTTTGATCTTCTAAATAAGTCTTATGGAGTATATATAGCACATGTGGTTATTGTGTGTGCGTGTATGTGTGTGTGTTAGTTAAAAATTACTAACACCATTCTTAACTTTGTGTTGGAAATTTTTGAAAACCAACTTCCAGATTCTGCTGATCCGCCCTCTGCTCATGCGACATTACCCAAAGGTACGTATAAGGACAACTCTTACGCTGTCACTTACTTTCATTTGTATCTGGTCACTTCACTTTCTCAAAGAATTCATTAGCAGTTCAAACTTTAAACGGACTAGTTTATTCATCTGTACATGAAGGATGGTTGTATTTCTTAGGCCAACCAAAACACATAATTATTTATCTTGTTTGACCATGTGGCTTTGCCCTTCACCAACTGAAAAATAATGCTCAGCGATATCCATTTTGCTTCTAGAAAACGGTGTCCAAAGGAAAGAATGAAACGGTGATAACTTCATTCCAGCTAGAGATGTTGAAAATTTAGCAACACTTTTTGAAATTTATCAAATTCTAGAGGCTGTAATGTTCAGTTGTCCCTTGGGCAGTCCAAGTTTTATATAGTCAATGGCTTATATATGCCACTGTGCAAGGATCTAATTTGCTGGTATAAATGACTCTTAGAAGTAGTAAAAGCAAATTACGAAGAAGCAATAGTAATAATAATAAGAGATCAAAATGCAGATAATATCTATGAGTAAATGGTATTAATTTTTTATCTTCTCAATAATTTTTTTTTAACTTTTTCTATTTTGGTGTCTCAGCAACGCCTGGAGCTGACGTTGGAAGTGCGGGCAGAGTATCAAGCATTCATGGGATCTCTTTGTTTCTCATATTTATTTGTTCTGCTCTTCTGTTTCACTAATTTTATTTTGGGGAAGAAGCATATCGTCTATTTTTAAAAATGGCTTCTTTGATAATCCTTATTGTATTGGATTATTGGCTTTTCCTCTGTTCATAGACGTTTCTAATTTAACGGCGCTTTTTGTTTGGACCCCTTTCCTCGCCTTATGTTTGCCTGTTAGATTCAAAGTTGTTCTTATATGCTTGAAATTCAAATTCAAAATTTGCTGCTGAATTGGTCAACTAATCACGGTCATTGTCTAAGATCAATATTCATGCACAGGGTGTGTAGTGTGTACATTAGGCTCTGCTTGGATGAGAGGAAAATGGGAGAGGAAAGAAAGTGAGAGGAAAAAAAACAGGGAGGAAGGAAAGCTGGGAAGAAAATGTAATTCTCTATGTTGCTTGGATGGAGGAGAGAAAACACAGAGGAAAGAAAACGGGTACATGTCAAAATAACAAAAATACCCCTATTGTAAACACTTTTGTAAAAAGACTATATAAGTCAACAAATGAAACATTTCTTGAAATTAAAATAAATAAAGGGAATAAATATAATACTACCTCTTTTTCTAAATATAAGACCTAGTTGACTTTTTTAGAAAATCCTAAAAAACCAAAATAAGTCAATTATAAATTGATTTACCTAATTTTTTCAAACTAGTTTATTTAACCTATAAACTAATGATTAATCTAAAAATATATCAGATATGTCATAATTTAATAACATATTTTATAACTTTAACATCTTCAAAAAAAGTCAACTAGGTCTTATATTTAGGACCGGAGAGAATAATTTATTAGTCAACATAAATATAATTTATTATGCTTCATAATTGAAAATTTTAATATAAATGAAATAAAAGAAATAATTAATATGAAAAAAAGACCTAGAGAATTAGAGATGAACAATTTTTCATTCAATAACATAATGGTTTACAAACATACACTTTCAAGCAATAAAAAATAAATTACACAATATAGTTTATATCAATATATAGGAAACACACACTTTGAATAATATGTAGGAAGCAATACAAAGAAGCACACAATAGTTGAAATCATAACCCACGATGGTTTACGTAATTAAGCCACATATCGCGTGCTATGTTATCTCTTTTAATAGACCCTTGTCTGTAGTCTTCTTCTTGATTGTTGGCCAATTGATCATCTATATTTCTATTGCGTGATAGTTCACAATCAACCTCAGATATTAGGTCCGCATCAGGGTCAACGCCCATCAAGAAATTGTGTAGTATGCAACATGCTATGATAATGTCAACCATAGTCTCCATTGAAAAATTTGGCTCAGTCCCACTAGCAATTATGGGAAATCTTTTTTTCAGAACACCAAATGTTCGTTCAATCACATTTCGCAATGAAGCATGTCGAAGATTGAAAAGTTCTCTTGCATTTTGTAGTCTTCTAGATGAATATTCCTTCAGGTGATAACGAACGCCTCTATAAGGTGTCATAAGACCACGCTTGAGTGCGAATCCAGCATCACCAAGATAAAATTTATCTAAACAATATAATTAAAGTGAACCATAAGTTCTACCACACATTTAAAACAAATGAAAGTGAAGTTGTAGTTGGTAATAAGGTTTAAGTTGGAGATGAAGTTGACATGATGACCTTGAGTTGCAAGTTCAATATTTGTGAGCTCTTTAATTTCATTTTCAAAATCCAACTTCTCTCCACTATAATCCTTGAACAATCCTTGTTTATTATGTTTTATCATCTCTAGAGCTATTCAAAACCACATAGCTACAAAAAAACAATAATATATTTATAAAACAATGAAATTACATGTCAATTTTCAATTTAAACATGAATAGCAGACAAGATAGAAGTGCACCCTACAAGAGATTAGAGTGGCCAGGGAAATAATATATGACTTGGATTGCTTTTGAATTGGAACTCACAAATACCTCATTCAGCCCCAAAACTGATGGAATGCAAAGGGGAAAAGTACCAAAACAAAGCTAACATTGACAAACACTAGTCTGTTAATATTTAAGAATTAGCTAACATTGACATTCAGCCCCAAAATTTAGCTAACATTTAAGAATTAGCTGCTTCAACTTGGCATTGTATTTCCCATGTACAATGAGATCCTAGTCTGTAATATCAAAACAAAGCTTAGCCTCATCCCAAGGCCCATTGATCTCAAACACTAACAGACTAAGCAGCAGCACAAAAAGTAACTGATCCAACATGTACACAAAACTCAAGGTCAAAGCAATCAACATTATGGAAACACAAAAGTGTAATCGGAAGGAATACTGAATAAACCTGAATAATCATGCAGGTTTGTTGTTGGGGCAACAGGGGTTTTCACTGTGGATCCTGAATAATTATGCAGAAAGCATGATTCATTTATTTTAATCATGTACGCCCTTGTAAAACAATCACTACAATAACTACAATAAGATAACACCAACACCCTGACTTCATTAACAACATGGAGAATAAATTCAATATCAATAGCTAAAATTAATCAAACCCCTGTATAAAAAAAAATTAAAACCCATGATTCAGGCAAACAATATCCTCCGATGTGGTCTTCTCTTAAATGGCAGAAAATAGAATCCACACCCACACCCACACCCACACCCACACTCACTCCCACACCCACACCCACGTTGTCCAATGTTTAACAATCAAACCACAGCCAAAATATAGTCACATAGATCAGAATAAATTGCTGTAAAGTCAAAATATAAATGGCAAAGCTTCATAGCGAAGACCTGATATGAAGAAGGAATCACTCTCGCGTGAGTGATTATACTATATGAGAAAAAGAAGGATCTTTTCAGATAATGGAGAAAAAGGAATTACTCAATTAATCAGACGTGAAGAAATATGATACCTGATATTGAAGAACGAATGAAGCTGTTTTTGTGAGTTATGTGTTAGAAGAGAAGAAGAGGATGCGTTGTGTGTGAGGCGCGAGAATGAAAGGGCAGCAAGTGGGAACAAAAAATTTGTCCCAAAATCCTCCCATTTTGGGAGGAAAAAGTTGGGGGGAAATGAGGCTGGGGCCCACATTATTTTCCTCCTCCATTTTCTTTCCTCCCCCATTTTCTCTCCTACCAAGTAGGGGAAAATGTTTTCCCTTGCCCCCTTTCCCTCCCCATTTTCTTTCCTCTCCCATTTTCCTCCCAAACAAGCAGGCCCTTAGTTCCAATTCAAATAGACTACATATGTACTATGATAAAGTCATCTAATAAAGATTTGAAAATCGATTCCTATCGTTCTGTTACGATGGGATTGCTGTATATAAGAATTTAATAGTATCATAATATGGGCTTAGACTAGGTTTGAATCAATACTCTAGAGAATTTTTATTCATTAACTTTGATTAAAAATTTAAAATGCTTATATACAAATTCTCACGTTGCTGTTTTTTCTGTGCAAACTGCAAAGGAAGAAATGAGGATTGTTTTCATTTTACTGATTTTAAACATGTATCTTATGTTGTCATTGACTCATTGTTATGCGAAAAAGCTCCTTCCATGGGAGCAAAACAAATTCATATACATGAAAGAATAATAATCTCCACTACGTTAATTTTCCTACAGTAGTTTGAAATTAATTGGAAGTTGTTTCTTATTTGATGTCCTCCGTGGTTCTCTTTATAAAATAATTTGTCAAGATTTTTTGGGAAAGTAGTATATTTGATTTATGAATTAATATATACTCACTCCGTTCTTAAAATTAAGATAATTTTTCTTAATTTGATTAGATTAAGGATGTTAGTTAAATTAATTATCAACACATGATATTACTTATCTACCTATACCTTTATATACACTCTCACTCTCTCACTTATTTATTATATATAAGCATTATTATGGTTTATTTGAGAAAAAAAGTTAGAAAAATTAGAATGTGTCTTATATTTAAGAATAAATTGAAATTTAAAAGTGATTTCATGTTAAAGAATGGATGGAGTGATATGATATTACATTCGATAAAAAAAATATGATAATACATCACACATTTTAAGATTTAATGCATTATTTAACTTGATAAAAAAATTAACTAATATAAATCTTATATAAATCTTATGTTAGAGTGTGAAGTGGATTATTTTTTTCCTCTTTCTACCAGAAAATAAATAAACATTGGGTTGTTGTTGAAGCATGCAGTTGCTAGTGACACTGCATTGTTGTTGAAGTCTTTCTCCTTTATTTACGTTTATTTACTTCCTACTAATCATTGTAATGCTTTCAACTTTCCTTTTAGAGACATTATGAGAACCTTGTAAGTTGTAACTTTTTTTCTAATTAATATCATTTTGTCTTGTTATAAAAAGAAATAAATAAAACAAACACGTAGTTAAAAAATAAAGAATTCGAACTAAACAATCAGGCTTCAAGCCCAACGAACTAGTAATTCGGCAATGGGCAAAATTTCCACACATATGTATCGGGCTCCATTTCAAGGATCATTCATGTGTGATTGACAAATGTCATTCACTAGTAATTCAAGCCCAACGAACTAAATAATTCATGGATCATTCACTATTGGGCTGAGCTGAGGTTTATGTTTACCCAAAAGGACTTCTGAGGTATTATTGTATGTTTCATGTGTCATTCACTATTTCATGGATCAATGTTTGATTTGATCGTTCAAGCTTTGTTTTTCTTAGAATTAATTGGATGTGAAATGAAAGAAACATAAAAAACATGAAGTGACAGAGTTGTAGATAACATTTTTTGCCCGGAAAATATTCTTTTAGTATGCTAATTAATTATATTTCTTCATTAGGACTTTAGCTAATTCTCCCCTTTTAATCTTATTAATAAATAAAACTACCAATAATAAATACTTTTAACTTGACCATAGTAACTTAAATCGTATGTACTTATGGATAAAATTGATTAATTTTTTAAAAAGTTGTGATTTTAGATCCCAATAAACTAAACTCAATGCATATATGTGAATTTATAGTTTTAACTTTTAAGCATTTTTTTAGACAAATATAGTTTTAGTTAGAGTGAAACTTCCCTAAAACTTAAAAGAATGCATACAGTTTCAGAAATTTAATATATACAAATTAAGAAAAGATTTTAAATACCGTTCATTAACCATTTAAATTTTAAAAATAGATAGATTTTACTAAATCAAAGTTGAATGACCAACACATAATTTATTTGTATATAAGGCTCCACTAGATCCCTTGAGGTCTCAAATTTGAGTCCTAGAAGATGAAACATTTGTGTTGGAGGGAATGTACAAACCTTGAAACTTGAATAATTGGGTTCTTCCGATACCTAGTAAGATAATCAAAATATGACTTTGTTTTTTTTCCTATCCATTTTTCTCCAACTGTACATTTGTATGTATTGGATGGAGTCAATTTTATTCAAGTTTCTGCGGCCATTGTTTATAAGCATCTCTTCTTAGAAATTCAAACATATTTTTTTTTTCAGAGTTTGATTCTAACCTTAAACGTTATGTTTGAGATAATGACATTCCCTATACTAACTCATTGGCATAACTTAATTTTGATCCAGTCAAGACTCATGACACACAGATGATAGATAGATGATCAAGTTTTATCACTTTTTATAATTTTTTTGGGAGGCCTCTATATATTCTATTTTTCCTGTTTTTTATTTTTCCATTTTATTTTCAACTTGCCGACAACTTGTCTCGATTACCTAATGGCCTGTAGTACTATCATAAAATTATACTTGTATGACGCATTGATTTGGGAATATATTCACCCGGCTGAAAAGAAATGGCGACTAACAGAATAAAATCTCCAAAGGACGGTGAACGGTTCACTAGTTCGTTTCGGTTCCGTTGCCGTAATGGTCTTCTCGATCATCTCATATCTGAAACATCTCTTCCAAAATAACTACTTGAACATTTATTCAGAAGCATAATTACCCGTGAATAATTTTCTTAAAGAAAATGCTAGTGGTTTTACTTTTAGACTTTGGAGATGTACCTTTCATCAGTACTGATTTTCATGTATATGCTCAAAAAGCTTCCCTATAAGTAATGAGGGAAAATGATTCAACAACTATTGAGCAGTTGCATATTAATGGCATCTGCTTGCGTAGAATTGAATTTTACATGAACCACCGGTTTTATCTCTGTCTCATACTCTATAGTCTGTACTTGAATATAATTATTATAATCTATCTAGGTAACCCGTCACCCTCTCTCTCATTTTCTTTCTCTAGTTCCATAATATCATCACTTTTCATTCACATCTTCTCTAGACCAAGAAATTGGGATGTTGAAAATTCAGCGATTGAGTATTTGGCAATGTGAAGATAGAAACCCCTTTTATTAGACTCAACTTAAGTCTGCCAAATTAAATGTATTGTAGCTATCGTCAACCTAAGGGATTGCACATTTGCTATAATTAATAATAGCAAATTCGATGAGTCTCTGTGTTGCTATGGCACTAAGTTAGCCTTAATTAAGTATAACTAAATACGAACCGCAAATTTTGTCTGTGCCCTCATTTCATAACCAACTCATGATTTTTCCCAAATGGGTTAAGCTTCATGTATACCTATTTGTTTTTTGTTGTGTCCTAAATGATATGTGTCCTTCCCTACACCATTGATTAAGTTGTTAAAATTTTCAAGATAGAACCTCTTTTTTTTCAAAAAAAATTGATCAACAGTATTCCAAAGTTCTTTCAGAATACTTGAGATTAATCCCAAATCCCTTTCATGGCTTCAAATGTAAAGAAGTTTCGTTTGACAATTATATACATCTTTTTTTGATTCCCAAATATCTCACTCGCGTGTCAAGTGGGACTAATTCTTCGATTTTTGAAGTACCATATAAAGAATAAACATTTGACCTGTGATGAGCTTGCTCAATTCATAAGAGTTAGAAATCAAACTTCAATCACTTGCTTAAGGAACATGAGTACTTTCTATTAAATATAGCACACAACTCCCACATCAAAAGAATCACAAGTGGATTAAAGGTATATAATGATGGGTTGAATCTCATCTCGTTAATTTAAGCTTTTGTGATGGATTTACTTTTCCCAAAATTATATGTCATCGATCCAAATTAAACCTTAACTTGATATCAGAGTCATTTGATCAATGAGATGAAAAAAGGGGGGAAAGGAAAAATTGAAAGAAAAGAAAAAAAAGGAAAAAAGAAGAAGAAATAATGTAGACATGAGGCCCGGCCCACACAAGTCCCACATCAAAATAATCATAAATGAATTAATATTCACGCCAACCTGCTAGGTTTATTATCACTGAAACTTGCTTCCATTATTGTATTCTTCCGCTGAATTGAATATGATATAAATAACCAAATAAAATGTTGGCGAAATTATGGATACTTTAGCTAATGGAATGTTGTACTCTTTCAATTTGTTGATGAGCGACCATCTTCCAATGTGCACATACAAAACAAAGGTAGCAATAGCTAATAACATTACCAAAAGCTAGGAGCACTTAAAAGTTTAACTTTTGGTTTTATTAGTCTATCCTTTCTTCTTCCATTACAATCACTCCATGTTGTTATTGCGTAATGTTTGTCCAAGTGACGAATGCGTTGCTAATTGCGCAAATTCATTGTGTTAATTGGTTTTATTTTAATTATCCCAGTTCACAATTATATCACTCATTAATCATCATTGTTCTTTGTTTATTAGAATGTTAGCTTGAATGATATATGACTCCACCAGGGACTGTGTGCTTCTATTTAATACTCTCATTAATCCGTAATATAAGAGCTCAGTCGTCAAAACGCGTTTCTTAAGAAAACATGTAAATGTTAGTTGGATGTTTAGAGTTATTTTTTTCCCAATATTACTCATATTTATTATAATACTCTTAAGAGAGAAAAATACATAAGTATTAATAAATAAGTATGAAAGGGAGTTAGTGGTAAAGTAGGGAAAATGCATTAAATGAGGACAGAATGTGAGATGAACTCTTATGTTTAATTTTGGACCAAATCCATTTAAATTTTGGTCTCTTATATTACCGACAAGAGGGAGTATATTATGAGCTACTGGGAAGCCCCCCTTAATCCTCCAGGTACTCATCGTTAATAAGACTAAATGTTTCTTATGATTAAGCAGTCAAATCTTCAACTCTACTATGTCGAGAAATTGATGGCCATTGAGTACATGTGACATCAAAATATTACTAACTTTATTAATTAATCGGCATATATATATAACACACACACACACACATATCACTGTTGCTTGTGTTGAATGGTTTCATATATTACATCTTTGAAAATCTTCTCTCACAATAATGGCGTGGCCTGGCCTACGACAGGGTACCTATTCTTCTGTATAGTAGTATAATATGTTTGACTATACTTGTAATCTGGTTTATTTAGCAGTGATGTTTGTTTCCCATTTTTTAGACCGTGGCTAAATTCTGACCCCTCCCCCCGCCCTTTGAAATATTAGTATATGCTTAATTAGGTACATCTGCACCAACTTCTTGAGCGTTGAACGAAACTCTTTCTCCAAAAGAGAAAGTGACAAGCCTTTGTTCTGTACTCGGTAATCTATCCGTTTCCTACCATACTAATAATGTGTGTTGTGAGTATAATCCATTCAAACGTGACGCAGAAAGGTGTATGCTCATGATTTTCTAAGTCTTGAACTGTTACGTACTGGTGAACGATCAATCCCTACACATCATTATTGTATCAAGTAATTGAAAAAAAGCTAATTAATGATATCTTCTGACCATTACTTTTTATACTGCACAATTGATTAATTTTTGAAAATTAATGAAACTAAATTAACCACGATGCACTTAATTATACTATTATATAAGATAATATTTTTCAAGAAAACTCACACACACACACACAAAAATATAAAATTTATTTAAGACAATTTTTATTAATGATATATATGTATATTTACGAGTCAAATAAGTATTCTTGGAGAAAAATAGTAAATAGAAAATATAAAATTCAAAACTTATTTAAGACCAAAACGCGGCAGCAACTAAATAATTATCAAACTCAGGACCAGAGGAGGCATACTTTTATGCCTAATAGTAAGATTATTGTCAATTGACATGAAAATCACGGTCTCAAATAATTAAAACAATTTTTCACGAGGGCTGCTTACATACACGGTCTCAAATAGTTAAAACAATTTTTCACGAGGGCTTCCTGTTTCCTACATACATCTCCCTCTAGATTCACCCGTTGAGAGTCTTGTGTTATTGCATGCCTTGCAAAAAGAGAGGCAGCTTATATTATTGACTCTTTACTCAAAGATATTTACTGTTTGGGCGAGGGTCACGGAGGTGATAATGAAGGAACAACTGCTACAGTAATGGATACAGACTCTAAAGCCGACAGCTCCAACCTTTGAAGCAATGTCACTCTTTGAATTAGCTTATACATCATTTCTGCATATTACTCTACGTCTTTCCACCTAACTTTCACTCCCCTTTTTTTGTGTAGCTCAATATTGTCTCTTTATGTAATTTGCGTTGCCGGCTTGCTGCAAGCGTATTGTATAAAATCTCCTGGCCGATTATGGACAACGTACATGCGTATAGTTCCTATTAAATAATAATACTCTATGCTTTTTTATAGATTTGATAAATCAATACATATATTAAATCTGTGACGACATGTGGTACCTTGCAAGCAAATTCAGTACTGCAACATGATTTTGGACACGTAGTAATCTTAGATTTGTGAATTAAGGCAAGATAAATATCTGTTGACAAGATTATATTCTCCATATATACCGATGACACCTAGCTAAGAAACGAAGCTTAAGTAGAAATGAGTTGAAACAGGGGTCCACGCCCACAAAAACCAAGAGGTGCAAGTCAAACCCAAAAAATTTGGGTTTGGTAGCTACTCACAACCTAAACTACTGTAGGTGCAATGTATAATAAACTGTACTGTTTTATGATTTTTTTTTTAATAATTCTGTACTGTTTCATGAGTATTTAATTAGGCAGTCATAATGTTCATCCACCACAAGAAAATCAACACATCATGAGGTGACAATAGATTATTTGACTTAATTGCATAGGATCTCCTACACCACGTAAGTGTAGATATTGGCCATGGCTTTTTCTTCTTCTTTAATTCTCCCTCCCTTCCTAAATATAAGATCACTTTGGAGAAGTGGATAAATTCCTAAATATAAGATCACTTCCTATTTTATCTCAAGTTTTGCCCAAACTACCCTTATACTCCCTCTTTTCATTGAAAACCCCTTCTCCTTTAAAAGTTAAGTAATTGAGGGGATTTTAGGAAGATCATGTAATTTTATTGTCTTCCTAAATCTCCTCAAATCAACCATAGTAATCTTATATTTAAGAACGGAGGGAGTAGTAATTATCGCATAGGAACCAGTTTCATGGTTCTCGTTAGGTTCATCTCTGGCAGGTGTACTTGTAGATATATAATACTAAACGCACAGGTTTTGGTCTAATTTGATAAAGCCAAACAAACTGACCGAACTTTAAACTCTTGATACGCTGCCAATCTACCATCACGCAAAGGAAAATGTTTAAAAGAATAGTACGTCAAATATATGTATGTAGTATAATAGTATAAATTAATATAATTGCTAGCAATTACATTATTTGAAGTGGTTTATCACTGTATATAATGTATGTACATATATATGAAAGGAGTACATCCTATAAAACGCAAAATCACATAATTTAATTAAGGCCTATTTGGTACATGTGGAAATGAAATCATTGTTTGGACGACCCTGAACACCATGGTTGGTTTCATAGCTATATCAAACAGGTAAATGTTCCTAAACTTTTTTATTAAGAATATTTTAGATTGATTCTACACTACAAGAAAATATACTTGTAGTCGCACCCTAGATGTCATGCCATAAAGAACGACGATATAGAGAATAATACAATTGCAGTTTTTCGCCTAACGACAACATACTATGTGACATAATAAATTTTTTTTTTAAAAAAAACAAATGTCACACATGATGGAGGGACATGCATATTTTACATGGTAGTTTTTTTATTTTTATTTTGTCAACATGTCGCGCCACCAAACGTGACATGATGTTTATAAATTATAAAAACATGTCGCATCACTAGACGCGACATTTGTTTAGTATTATCATTGAGAAGTCATTGCTAAATGTCATTACTCACAATGGCATGTCAATGCAAGTTATTAGGATCATTATGTTTAGTGTTTTCGTTGAGAGAGGCTGATGCCATAGACAGCTATTCATAAAACGTTTTGATCAATCCTGTATAAGACAAAGTGAAATGCCATAAAATGAATCGATTACTAAATTAAAAATCTGAATGAGTTCTCTTATTGATCTTTGTGCATAGGATCTTTGTGCATAGGATTTTATGACTGGTCCTCTTCGACATGTGGGTATATAACATTATAAGTTGTAGGGCAGGTGTGGAAAAAAAAGGGGTAGAAGCAAAATTGCGGCTTGGGAAATCTGAGATGGTTACTCGTCGTCCATTAACTTGAACATCAGGGTAGTTAACCAAGACTGGCATTTCTTGATTTACACTTGGATGAATTAATTGCCACCAAAAGATACGACTCTCATTTCAAACTCTAAACTAAAGCACCTTCAATCACTCAAGTCAAATAGGTTCTGACTTATAGCACAAGATAACTGACTAATAGAACAAATAATCCAACGGCTCTCTTTGTCATCCACACCAACAATTACGTGTCATCGCCCACACACTAGCATAAGCGATCTACTGTTAATAGGGACACCTAAACGTGGTGATGACGAAAGGGTTGAGTAAGATTGCAATGAGGGCAGTGGATTTATTAAAAGGAAAACAAGAAAAAGATTTTTCATTTTTTTATTATTAAAATTTGAAATGTATTCTATATTAGTACTTTTGAATGAGTGCTAATTGATGACATGTAGCGATGTCTTTGGATGACCCATCTCTCATGTTGTGTAGCTGTAAGCTGGGGAAACCCTCACATTAGTTCTCACATAGCTTTCACAACCCAATGGTGGACCCCAAAACCTGTGCCTCTTGTTTCTATGTCCTCCAATGAGAGTTTTGTTTATGGAGAGAGCAATATATTATCCTAAAAGAAAATGATAATGAGGGGAGGGAAAAAGGAGAGGGGCTTATATAAAGAAGGAATTGTGTGGGGCTTTTTGAGTCATTACAAGATATAGTAGTGTTGGTGAGATATCACTCATTATTCTTGCATTAAGCCTTTTTAATTCTTCAGTACTATACTAATAAGTGGTTGTGATGGGAAGGCAACCTTGTTGTGATAAACTTGGTGTGAAGAAAGGACCATGGACTGCAGAGGAAGACAAGAAACTCATCAACTTCATTCTCACAAATGGTCAGTGTTGTTGGAGAGCAGTCCCTAAGCTCGCCGGCCTCCGGCGATGTGGTAAGAGTTGCCGGCTTCGTTGGACTAATTATCTTCGTCCTGACTTAAAGAGAGGACTTCTCACTGAAGCTGAAGAGCAGCTTGTTATTGACCTCCATGCCCGTCTTGGCAACAGGTTTTTGTTATATTTTTCTTTCTACTTCCACTCTTATACATTGTCCCTCTTGCCAACTTCATGCCAGGAAGAATTGATCAATTCATGTATAAGATCATTAATATAAGATCTAGCTAGTTTGTGGTACCGTACGTACGTAGTATATATAATGAAAACTTCATACTTGCATGGTTTATTTTTCATAAATCTAATACCGTACCGGAAGAGTATTAAAAGAGTCATCAATATAGTCATGGAATATGACAGGATATTTGATAAATATATGACATGAATCAAAATTCTCTTGAAAATTCAACCTTGTGATGAATAATTTTTTTATTTGGTTTGGTGACAATAATGATATTGGAACTATTTTAATTATTAGAGAAGTATATGATGAGATAAATATTAAAAAAATTGTCAACTCAATTCTAGTCCCCACTTGATGAGATTATTAGGGAAGGAAATTTATTAGGCAATATAACCACTATTTTTTGCAACGTGACTGATTCAAACTCACAACCTCAAACCCTACAACAAACCAGTTTACTATTGAGTAATGACCCATCTCATGAGATAAATATTAAATAAAGGAATATTAGAAATATTATAATTGATTAATAAAAGAGGATAATATAGATGTAAATATGCATAATTATAGTGTTTTCTTGCGCAATGCAAGCAAGTTATTATATGTGAGATGATATTCATGTTTGGTGAAAACTCAGACTATTACCGACCTTGAGTACAAAATTGGTAGTAAGGTCATCTTAAAGCAAACTTGCAAGTTATAACAAATCTTTGCTACCAAGTTATAACAAACTATCCTGATTATTAGTTGATGTGTCTTCTCTATGTCTAGGTGGTCCAAAATTGCTGCCAGATTACCAGGAAGGACAGACAATGAGATTAAGAATCACTGGAACACCCACATCAAGAAAAAGCTGCTTAAGATGGGTATCGATCCTGTTACTCATGAACCTCTTAGTAATAAACAAACTGCAACCTCACAGGAAACAACTTCCAACCAGACCAATCCACCGTTTTCAATTATTAATAATAACCATCATCAGCCTAAGGAAACAGAGATAGTCCCAAACCTCGAGGATAATTCAAGTACTTCTCCAGTTGAAAACTCTTCTAATTCTGGGGATGAGTCCCTTTTGCTAGACAGTATTTGCAGTGATGACTCCCTATTGAATAGTTTGTGGCTTGATGAAACACCACTTGTGGATGCATTATGGGACAGTGAACCAAAAGTGCAGAACACTAATACTAATCATGACATGGCCATGCCTTCTTGGGAGGATAACTGTGCTTGGTTTTTGGATTGTCAGGACTTTGGTATTCATGATTTTGGTTTTAATTGTTTTAATGAGATTGAGTCAAATTCACTGCAAGCTTTAGGAATCGAGGGAAAGGATCATTAGTAGCAAGCAGTATTACTACTCCAAATTATCAGAGAGTTGTGTCTATAAAAAAAAGCAGAGAGAGTGTCATTATAATGAAATCTGTACATGTTACAAAATACCATGGGCTGAAAGTTTTAAGTTCATGGTATTTGATGAATTTTACCTAGCCAGCATGTTACATACAACCTTTTTCCTCTCAAAGAGGTTCCTCACCCATCCAAATAAAGATACCAAAATCAAACCTAAAACCCATCTCACCAGACACCACATAATTACTTGTCTTCTCATGTATGCTGTAATCTTATTATGTGAATGGTAGGGATCGGATACGAGAGAATGGAAAATGTCAAAGTGCTACTGTTTTTCCGTGATTACAAAAACCTTTTGTACATAGATGTTTTAATTAGAAAAATAATGGTTAAAATGTTAGTTTATTGTAGTTAATTATTGTAAATTCAGCATTTAGTACTATTCTGTGTTTTTCATGTGTTCCAAAGATAAATAATAGAAAGCTGATTCACATGAACATTAGATTATGGCGTGACTCTACAGGTGTGGGCGCATATATTGTGGTGGCGGCAGAATAACTTTTAGACGAGGCCAATGAAGTGTAATAGTGCTTTATTTTGTTTTATCATACTAATGCATACCACCTCTATATCTTCTCTCTCTGTCCCCCACACCTTTTAATTTGTTTGTTTATTTTATCATCATCTTCCTTTCTGAAATTATGCAGCATGCGTACTTAGCATTCACACCTAATCAAAGCAGTTTTAGCTAAGAATGACCTTACAATTCCTAATTGCACGTGATGAAAAATTCCTTGGTGGGTTACGGCTAGATTCTATTTCAAGGCATTTAGTCAGTCCCTTAAATTTGTGCTCATTATGATTTTGGTCATTCATTCTAGAGGTTTTGCCTCAAGTTTTATTTTTTTAAAAACATCAATCCCTCTCTAATTTAATAAAAGTTAAACTTGAATAATTTTACTCCTAAAAGTAATACAACACTAATACAACACGTATCTTGTTTGAAAATTGAGGCATAACAACTGAAAAGAGAATACACTCAAACGAGCAAATATTACTCTCTCTAGTCTGTAATATAAGAGCTCAGTATATAGTCAAAACACGTCTCTTAAAAAAACATGTGAATGTTAATTGAGTGTCTAAAGTTAATGATCTTTCCAATATTGCCCATTGATAATATTAAGAGAAAGAAATACATAAACATTAATAAATATGAAATAAAGTTAGAGGCAAATAACGTTGGAAAAAATGCATTAAAGAAGAGAGAATGTAAGGTGAGCTCTTATATTTGGATCAAAACCATTCAAATTTTGCTCTTATAAGAGAGAGTACTATATGAAAAAAGGTTCAAGGGGAAAAGATGTGAATTAAATAATGTCTTCTCCAAATTAAATTAGAGAATAATTTCAAACAAGAGACTGAGCAGGAGCGAAGTTTCTGAACGATCTGTGGGTTGATCCATCCCCATCAATGTATTAAAGCTTCTATGGAAATTTTGATTGAAATGTGGATACTCATATATGTAGGATTCAAAAGCTAAGAAAATAGTGGTCATATCCGCTTCACTGTTAAGTTCAGGTACGAGGAGATGCTGAGTCAGACAAAAATGAAAGCATATTGTCACCTTATCGTATTCTTTGAAATTGAAATTTATGTAGCCACTAATAATGAAGCTCGATCATAATATATTGTGGCTTGTGGGCATATTGGCGAGATTCTCTTCCTTCCTTTTTTCCCTCTAATTTGCCAAAATAATTAAAGCAAGATATTAAATAAAAATGGCTCACCTTTTAGCTATACAAATATTTATAACCAAAAAGTATGCAAACCAAGCATGTATGTGATATTATATTTAACCAGGGAAGATATAGCCTGAGTTGGAATATTCTTCAAGATGCCTTTGCCAAAATATACTATTCTATAAGCTAAGGGTCCAAACTTTGCAAACGCAAAAGGAAAAAAATACATTAATTATCAAATAAATGTAAAAAAATTACATTAAAAATTTAAATGATCCATGGGCCCAAAAAAATACCTTTAATGAGCTTATTAGAGTTTGTGATTGTAGGGTTCTTGTTGTAAAACTCTTCAACTTTATGCTTTTGGGAGTATGAATTACAAGATTGGACTTTGACTTTGGAATACAACAGATATCCAGAGAGAAGAACATATAACACGGATAGAAGAGAGAATACAGAAAAGTCTATTTTGTAACGGTGTTCTTCTTATTTTATAGTTTATGTTCAGCCTCTTTTATAAAGCTTTAGATCAAACAACTCATAGCTTTAAGATGGAATGACACATCATTTCACATAAATTTAAATTAAATAAATGGGTATATTACATTTAATCGATAAATATTTCTAAATAATTATATTCAGACTTCAAAGGGTGGACTAGGCCTAATCCATTTTCTTAGATAATTTATCATAGGAAAAATTTCACTGCATGTCACTGTAGACAATTCAGTATTTTCAAAGCCATTTGTGTTGTTATTTCTAGTGGTTCTTAAGTGTCGTTTTTCCTTAAAACAATGAGTGGATGATAGTTAATATTTTCAAAGCCATTTGTTTGTTATTTCTAGTGGTTCTTAAGTGTCGTTTTTCCTTAAAACAATGAGGGGGGGATAGTTAATATTTTTTTAACATTAAATAGTTAAAACGCAGGTGTATGCAGTAATTGTATGTTTCAAATACAGAGAATTGCAAATTGTTCATGTTCATTTTCTTTTCTCGTTCATGAAAATCAGACTATTTTGAAAAGTTTGAACTGATTAAACATCTTGTCATCACGAAGAGGTTTTAGTGATGCGCATAATCAAGAACGGGCATGACAAAAGGTTGCACGCTGACTTATGATTCGCTAGCTTTTGGTGAAATGAAAACTCAATAGATATCCACATGGATTAATTTCTTGTAGTTAACTTATTTATTTACCATAAAGCCACTTTAACGTTTTAGCGGAACTTGAAAAGAAAAGGTCCATATGAAGATGAGCGCCAGCACTCGTTATAATTCTTTTGTTCTAAAAAAGTTGCACTTTAAGCTTTTTTTTAAAAAAAACATTATATATATAATATGCAATGCTCACATTAGGCCAAGTAATTACAACTTAGTGGCACTAATGATAACATTCTAAAAAGTAAAGAACAAGATTAGCCAGCACACCCCACAAACCAGCACCCACAAGCTTGTTATCGATCTTATTCTCCCACCCGTAATCAAATTAAATGTGCTTAGAATCTCTTGGAGTTTTCCAGAATTAAATCCTATTCTGTATTTCTGATCGATTCACTATCAGTTCAACTTTCAAACAGTCACTTTACATATATTAACAACAATCTTTTTACTTTTTGCCGGACATCTTAATAACATTGTAAATAAATGAATTGTGCCTCAAAATAATATTGCCTCAGGCTAGTTTAGTTCATCTTATTTTTGTTTGTGATTTTGTGCTATATACTAAGTAGATACGTGAGTGGAACTCTGGCTCAATAAATTGTAAAAGTGAGTTTTGAAAGAAACACCCTCTTAAAAGTAATCTAATTTAATAAATTGCAAAAACCAAAAAACAGAGAGAAATTCGGATGTATATATATAAATACAAGACCAAAAAGAAATATAATTAAAAAAGCAAATTATGGGGTACAATATTTTTTTATCGGAAATTATAGGGTACAATATGCCCCTCCATATTATGTGGTATTCCAAAGGAATGGGTGACAAACTAAATTGTTGATTCACTATTTTTTTCATTTCGCCCTTATATTTAAACCCAAAATTCTCAACCACACGAACTTCAGGGTCAAAATAACTTCAAGCTAAGGTAAGTTGCCATGATAGCTGCATGACTCATTTTGAACCTAAAGCAAAAAATTAAGATAAGCCCAGCTAAATTCAGCTTTTTCCCAGGTTAACTATTAGTTACGAGTAAAGACTGATAGCTCCAACGAGTTACCCTTTTATCCTTACTTTAAGACATGATTAATTTGACAAAATTAAGAAAACTAAGTAAATCAATTTAATTATATTTATATTTATTTTTTCTAATTCATGAACTAACATGCATATAATCTATTGGTTTCATCTATTTCTTCAAATTAGTTAATTGAGTTAAGATTCATATAAATAAAACTTAAAAACTCATATATACCGGTTCAGCTCTCGCGAAAGTTGAATATTCGTTTATTTTAGTGGTTGTTCGTTGATTCCCTGGCAATGCCACTTATTTGTGATTCTAGTTGCGACATTTGAGAAAACATTTTCATAACTAAGAGAAACTGGGTCATGCTCTAGAATTCACAGTTAAAACTTACAAGTTATTGTAGATAATAAGTCGATCAAGAACTCCGCCATTAGTTTGTGGATGAGACAAACCCTTCTCTTAAAATTTTTAATATAATAAAACAAAATTATATTTTTCTCCTACAAAGAAATGAGCTAGCTAGTTATTAGAATCCATCTAACCCACTATATTTGGTGTTATCTAACACTAAATTCTAAAGTTGGAAAACACATCTTGTTCTCTTGACTCACTAATCACATGAGCCATGAAGTGTGCAGTCAGTTACCTCGTAGAATTTATAGATTCAGAGTAATGATTGACACATGATTTGGACAAGGTATCCTTTGTCGGCATGGTCAAGAAAAATTTTAGACCTGGTTTACTGGAGAGAGATGTATGTATATATCTACGTCGTAAATATATTATAAAACATGTCATTCAAATAGCAAAATGCGGCAAAACCCAAGTGATGAAAAAATAGGGATCGCTGAAATCCCAGTGAAGTATTTTTCTAATATCAGCTCGTCATGTTGATTAGACCCTTGTCTGATTTGATGAGACATTTCATTTTAGAAAAATCATTCCTAGAGACAGAAGCTATTGTAAAATGGATTTGCAATTTGTTAGTTCTTTAATATGTTCTTTATTTCTTTGCTCATCATTATTGTTGACCTCAGAAGAATTTATTTTGATCATCAGTAGCTGTCATATAGACGCACTGCTTAGTTCGCTATTAAACTGCATGATCATGAAAATGGGCCTATCTCTGAGTGTATTTTTCTCAAACCACAAGTTTTCATCCGATTTTTAAAAATGAAGAGTGTAATGTTTCACGATCGGCAACGTCTTCGATTGGGAATTGTGTGCGCGCGCGCGCGTGTGTTGAGGATTGATTTGATACACCACAACGCATTTTTTTTTCAATTTATGCCCGTGTAAAATTATACTCTATTTATCTTAAATATAAGATCTAGTTGACTTTTTTGGAAAATTCTGAAAAAGCAAAAAAAGTCAATTACAGGTTGGTGTACCTATCTTTTTTTGTTAAACTAGTTTATTTAACGTATAAATTAATGACTAATATAAAAATATATCAAATATGTCATAATTTAATTAATAACATATTTTGTAATCTTAACATCTCCAAAAAAAACTAACTAGGTCTTATATTTAGGACCGGAGGGAGTATATGATTCACCCATCGCTTTATTTTTTTTTTCATTTCTAAATTAAATCTTTCCTTATTCTTATTTTAAATCAATATAGTAATGTGTAACATATTAACACTATCAATTCTGCAACCATTAATTTATAAGCACCCATTTTCATTTTTTTTATAAAATACCAATTTACATCAAAAGCACACACTCAATAATATTACCCGAATGCTCGTAAATTTATTTATGTGACATTTTAATCCGCTCCAAGTTATGTATTTTTTTCATTCAAATTTCTGTTGGATGTTCATCACTTCGTTTTGATTTATTTTCATAGTGTTGATTTAAACCAACTTAACCTTTTTTTTAATTAAGTACCTCACAAATGCATACACACAATTTATTCACTCAGAATTTACCTTAATATTAGTGATTCTTTTTATATAATTGAAAATCATCTATGAGTGAGATATTATACTTTTTTCATTTAATTTCTTTCAAATAAGATAACTAAAAATACTTTACATGTAAGGTCTCAAATGCGAGCTGAGCAACCGAAATAACATATTTATTTTTAATCGCATCTACTGCGTAATTCTAATATTTATATGGATGACAGAGCCTCGCATTTTTTTTTTGATCATACAGAGCCTCGCATTTGACTAGCAATACGATTAATAAATTTTATAGCGAGCAATGAAAAGTTCCCATCCTTTTTTGATGTGAACATAACATCTAACGATGATGTAACAAGTCTCCATATTTTGGGGTTTAATCATTACCCCTCCTCCTGAAACGCTCCCACTTGAGAATGAATTTACTCTACAAGCTAAGCATTGATCAGGTGCAAAAATACTTCATTATAAAAATAGCCTCCCTATCACCTTCAATTATTTTCTAAACTAGCTAATCTAGAAAGCAAATTAAACGAATCAAAATCAATTCCACAGGAAATTTGAGGGTCTACGAGCCATTGTTCTGCACAAGAAATTAAGTTGGGCCCCATACTGGACGTGTAGATGGACTTTTTTATTCATCTGAGGAGCGAGCAGACCATTGGCCCAAACTAATGTGGTTACTCGCATCCAATGTTTCACATGCAGTTGAATGAATGTGTCTTCTATTTTCAAGGGCAACACGTATGACAGCAAAAAGCTTACATAACATAATCCACGAGGCATTACAGGCTCAAACCCAACCCAAAATCTGCTTTTAATTGTATACAGCCAATTTTTTATTATTCCCCTCATCTGAAATCCAAATCCAGAGAAACATGTGTGTTTGGATGAGTTTATGAAAAAGTGAATTATTTTTAAATTAACTTATTTTTAAGTCAACTTAAAAATAAGTCATAATGTATAATGAAATTTATGTTTGGATTAGTTGTGATTGAATGAAGGGCTGACTTAACTCGCTTGCAGTGTTGGTATGAGGTCGCAGGTTCGAATCAGCTACTGTGCAAAAAGTAGGTTAGACTGCCTAGTATATTCCCTTCCCCAGTAGCCTCACCAAGTGAGGACTAGAACTGAATTGACTATTTTTTTATTAGATGTGATTGGATGTGTAAAATAAGTTAGAATTCGTGTCATCCATATTATAAGTTACTTATAAACTCAAAATAAGCCACTTCTTTCTACCTTTGAAATAAAACTTATTTTAAATAAATCCGTTCAAAAAATAAGTCACCAAACACACATGAAGCCTCTTCTCCTTTTACGCTGATTCCGACGAGAACAATTCTTCTAAATTGTTATGAAAATTTAATGAAGTAGTATATATTTTGAAATTAAGAATGCTATGAAAATTTATTTTGAGACATAAAAGGACAGGATACAATAAATTTCTATTTTTGAATTAATAATTTATCTCTAGGAATGTATTTAAGGAGAATAAATAAGTTGAAAATAATTGAGTGTTTTAACTTTAGGAATTTAATGGAAAACAAAAGGATTTTTAAGTAGGATTAATACAACTTTTGTCCTTAAACTTTCATTCAATTTTCGTTTTAGTATGTGAATTTTAAAATTAGTGGTTTTTATTGCCCTTGAGGTTTATACAAGACTTTAAAACTCAAATGCCAAGAAAAGTAAATTGACTAAAAATTTAAGGATCAAGACCAAAATTGATTGAAAGTCTATAGTCTAAAACCTCATTTTTGAGTTTAGAGACCAAAAATAAAATTGAACATAGTTTGAGGACCAAAACTATCAATTTTAAAATCTAGAGATTAAAATCAAAAGTTTGATAATAAAATTAAAAGTATAAAGGGAAAATCCCAAATAAACCTCTCCAAATACCCAGAAGGACAAGTGAGGAACTTAAACTTGAAAAAGGACTATGAAGGAACCAGCACCTACCTGTCATTTTAAAATTTTGTGAAAAGACAAAATTGCCCCCATCCTAAAACACAAATTACCACCCCACCCTAAATCCACCCTAACACTCATTCTCTTCTCGCAATTTGTGATTTAGGAAGAGAGTAATTTTATCTTTTCGCAAAATTTTAAAATGATAGGTAGGTTCTGGTTCCTCCATAGTCCTTTTAGAAGTTTAGGTTCCTCATTTGTCCTTTTGGGTATTGGAAGAGATTTATCTGGATTTTCCCAAATAAATAGCAATAGCACCTATTATTAGTAAATTTTTTTAGCTTTAGGGGCGTTTTGGTGATTTCGTCTCTACTTATATTTTCCCGTTCTCTTAGCCGCCACCCCCTTCCGTCTAATGGCGCCATCTTCTTCTTCTTCTTCTTCTTCTTCTTCTTTCCGCCGTCACACCGAGAAAGAAGTATGAGTTTTGGATGAGCCTGCTTTCAGCGACGGCATGCAACGACGTTGCGTTTCGCCTTCTTTCAATCAACTCAAAGCTTCAATCTTTCAACAACAATTTGAGATTTTCTCAAAAAGCCCCAAATTTTATATCACAATCCGACGGACTTAAGTGTATATCGGAGCGTATTAAAGCGGGATTTTAACATTTCATGTCCAATTTGTGAGTTATGTTCATTCACAAATTTCGAAATTGTGGTTATGATCTTGAAAATAAGAGATTTTTAAGCATTGCAATACTTTCTCCCTTGTTCTGCGCTCAGCGTTCTGTCTCTTATGCTTGGTTGATGATGAAGGGTTATAAATCTGTTTGATTATCTTCTTTTATTCTTCCTTCTCTCTCTTGTTAAGGTACTGTTTAATGGGGGATTCATTTACCTTGCTCATCGTTGTAAAAAGTGCTAATACTCGTCTTTAGAAACACTGTTTTACTAATCAAAATTGGATCTTTACCCTCTAAAAAGTCATCTTAAGTGGGCTACACTACATGTCGTGTTAGGATGAGAATGTGTGTTAGGTGTTTAATGAGAAAAAATAATAAATTTATCTTTATCATTCATTTCATTTTCTTTTTTGAAAAAAACATTGCTCATCTCTTTTATGTCTCTCACCTTGCTCCCTCCCATTAATGATACATTATTAGTGGTAAGATGAATTTTTAGTGCTTAAAGACGACGAATGCTTTTTACCTATCAAAACGATGAGTATTGTAAGGGAGAGATTTATGGATATTAGACTTTAATTAGAGCCTTATTATGTGTAATTGGGTACCATGATGAGGATTGAATCTCTGACATGACATGCAGTTAAATGATTCTTCTATTTTTCAGAGCAACACGTATGTGTGACAGCTAAAAGCTTACATAGCCCACGTGGCAACTGGTGAACATTACACGAGTGCATTCAAAAACTTAGCTTTCTACCATCTTCACTCCAAAAAGATCACTTCTTGGCTGATACACAGAGATCGCTAACAATGAATCGTCTCAAAATATGTCTAACATGTCCCAAATCCTTTGCTTTCAGTTTCAGAACCTTCCATCACACCTCCATAAGACATTTTCCTGACCAAAAAACCAATCTTGAACATGCTGGTCCTTTGGTCTCACACCTAAAGTCCAGGTCTGTTATCAGATTCCAAGGGCCTCAGACATTGAAGTTTCTTCAAGGGTTGTTAACAAATGATGTACGCAGGTTTGATGAACCTATTGGTGAGGAAAAAGTGAATTTGCCTACTCCTAATATGCCTGTTGCCTCAGTTCCACCTGTTTATGCTGCGCTTTTAACCCCTCAAGGTAGATTTTTGTATGACTTTTTTCTGTATAAACCACCCAAGTTTGAGATGGAGCTTGATAAGACTGGCTCGGGACCTGGGACTGACCCTCATGAACCCTTTAGTTTGCTTGCTGATGTGGATGCTTCTGTCTTGGATGAACTTCTGCAAACCTTGAACAGGTGAGTTTCTTTGTTACTATTAAGTTCATTTACTATTCCAAGGAGTTATTTTATTGTTCATTGCACTCTTTTATGAATGTTGGAAACTTGCCAATTGATGGTTAGGATTGTTGTTTTTAGTGCTTTAGAAATGTTACTACAATTATGGTGAATGGTTTGTCTGCATGAATCTTTCTTTTTCTTCTTTTTTGAAGAGGTTACTGTAAATTCTGCTTATGAACTATCATTGAAATTGTTTGAAATTGTTTCATTTCTGAAATCCATAGTTCAACTATCATTGAACTTATGAACTATATTAGAATAGAGAAGAGATGAAATGAAGTCAGCTATGATCAGGATTGAGGATTCTTTGCTTTGTATGTTCAGTATTATGTTTTCCACACTCTCAGGGCTAGAATACAAATTATGCTTTTATGTTTACTATTACGTGTTTCACTCTCAGCTATTGTTTGAAATTGTTTTAGTTCAGAAATTTACAGTTCAACTGTCATTGAACTTATGGATTGTGTTAGAATACAAAAGAAATTAAGTCAGCTATGATAAGGATTCTCTTGTAATATTGCTTGCCTTTTTTTACTTTGCTTTAGCATATAAGTTCTGTCATGTTGGGCTTGGCTACTGGCGAAACACATACGTTTGTTTGGTGATTTATTTTATTAGACGTACAATCGGAAGGGAAAAATTGACTTGCAGGATTTGACAATGTTGATTAACATGAACTCACATCTCGTAGAAGAATAGAACCTGAAAATTTCATAATTACTTTAATTGGTAATTGGTAACTAGACATGTTTTTTTTATGTCTAGTACAGAAATTGAAGAATGAGTCACATTAATCAGAAAACCTACAAGATTATATTGCAGAAAACCTAACATTTTGGTGGCCCAGATACCGGCTGAGGTCTAAAGTTGAGATTGAAAATGTTACTGAAGATTTCTCATGCTGGCAACGCTATGGTAGTAGCCTTTCAGAGAAGCTGCCAAATGCCGATGAACCAGAGGCAGCTTCTGTTGGCTGGGGTGCTGGTGTGGATCACTCTGCAGCATCAGCTTCACGCGGGAGTAATTTAGGGTGGCAATGGTTCAAGGACCCCAGATTAGATTGTCTTGGTTTTAGAGGGATCTTCCCATCTAATGTAACACGTATGTTATATTATTTTTTCTCTTAACATTTCTATCGCGTTTGTCTGCAATATTTGTCATTTCAAATATATACAGTCGATCTTGTTTAATAAATCCCCCTCATTTTACCTGATCCAGCACCTCTAGTTGAGGCTGACAAACAAACGGATGAAGAGAATTATGTTTTTTGGAGAATAAGAAAGGGAGTTGCAGAGGGATCAACCGAGATTCACAAGGGTGTGTATTTATTTCTAGCAATAAAATATTTTTGTGTCAATTGATTTTTTTGGTGTGTTGAATGTTGCAAATTATCTCCAGGTGAGGCAGTACTGCTCGAGTATAACCTTGCAGCTCTCAATGCCATTAGCTTTGACAAGGGTTGCTATGTTGGACAAGAGCTCATTGCACGTACGCATCACCGAGGGGTGATTCGTAAACGTGTAGTACCTGTAAGATTTGTCACTGATGATGGGAAAGGTAACGTTTTACGACTTTCTTGGCTGTTGTAGGATTACCAATTTTACTGATCCACACTGAGCCAGTTTTCCTTTGCTCTTCCAGAAGTAGAAGGAAAAGTCACTCCAGGCTCAGAAATAATTGACACTACAAGTGGCAAGAAAGCTGGTTTTGTGAATACTGCCATCGGATGTTACGGGCTGGGACTTTTGCGGATGGAGGCGGCTTTTAGAGGTTCTGGCACCTTATCTATAGAAGGTCAAGATAATGTGAAGGTCGAGGCTTTTAGACCAAAATGGTGGCCTTCTGAGTGGCTCGAAGATCATCAGCATCACACTGCTTTTGCCTAGGATACTCATGGCCCTGTCCAAGGGCTAAAGTGCATGCCTTCTTCAATCCTGGTACACCATTGTATGAATTTAATGTATTTCAAATATTTAAGGTGCTCGTGTTGGGAGTTCACATGTGGATCATCGGAACTATATCTGGAGGAGAAGCGCAGAGATGGCAATTGTTGACTTGGTGTTTTCTTATGAAATAAGTTTCATAAAGGGCATTGTGGTCTAACACTTAACCCTTGAGTTCTCCAAATGTTGACAACTGTAGAAGGTTTGAATAATTGTGTACTAAATAAATTATGTAGAACAATTTTGTAGTTTTGCATATCCTCAACATGTATTTTGTCAACTGCTGCAGCATGGGAATTGCTGCACTATTTTATTTTGGTCCATCCTTATGGGCTAAGTGAGTCATAAACCAAGTATGGTCAGATTGAATTATTTATGTGAAGTCAATTATTTAATTTTGAAATTTTATTCAAATTATAGGGTAGTAGCTATTTTATGTTATGAAAGAAAAATAATCTTCATGTTAATCCTTTGGCTTACTTTGTATGAAGATATTTTGTATCTGGATGCTGTGATGGATGCCTATCTGTATATGAATCCTTTCTGCCTTCTATGTGAAACCTCTATCAATGAGGTGGAATGGTGTTTTTTTTACCAGAGTGAAATGGATTTATTATATATGAAGCATTCTCAATACTACTGACATTCATTATGGATTAACACGGATTTATAACTTGATTTTGAATTCATGAATTGACATGCTAGTTTTTCTACTTCTCGGTTGCCTTTCGCTGTTATCAAATATTGGGCCTCCGAATAGAGTTCTAAGACTACGTAGTGGAAGGCCATGTGGTGAATAAATGGGATAGGCACCTTCGGTTTTGGTTTTAGGCCCCGAAAGACCAAACTCCAAAGTAACCCATTTTGTTTTTGCATATATCCCCCTTGTGTCTCTTGTGTACAAAAACCATAAGTAGATGTAATATCAATGGAAATCCATATCCTTCACAATCTTCAACCATCACCACCGAGTTTGGTTCAACTGGCCGGGTTATAACAACTTAACCAGAGGCCTCGAGTTCGAGCTCTAGGACACAGTAGTGTTAAATACTTGGTGGTAGAGCTTTGCCGACCTTATGATCTTGCTCGGCTCGATTCAGGTTAGTCTGGACCCCCAAATCCTCTGAGTTTAAAAGGAGGTAGGCCCAGAATACCATGTGAAGAAATTCAAAAATAATTTTCAATTATCTCACTGGAGGTGGTTCTATCCTTTCCTTCTCCTCTGATTGTCTGTATTGGGTAAGAAGATTTTAGGAAAAATTAATATGAATTCCCACCCAAGAAACTTAATATTAGAAAGACCCCATGAATTGGCCAAATTAAAGTATGATCCCTAGAGATCTTACTTTGATTATCTCCAAATAGCAAAAGACTACTCTACCCTTCTTCATGGGACCCTACTTTAATTTGGACAATTTATAGGACCTTTCTAATATTAAATGTCTTGGGTGGACTTCATATTAATTTTCCCAAGATTTTAAATCTGTTCTATGGCATTTATTGGAATCTCAAAAGTCAAAACCTTCCTCATGGATTGGCAAGTTTCTCCATTTTTCTGTTGCCTTTTGTTGATACCCAAAGTCGGCCTCCTAATAAAGTTGTTCTAGGAATATGTACTGGAACGTCATGCACTCATGTGGTGAATAAATAGGATGGCATGGGCACCTTTCGTTTTTGTTTTGGGCCCCTAAAGACCAAACTTCGAAGTAGGAGTACTAACTATTGGTCAAAAAAAAAAAAGTAGGAGTAGTAACTAACTTTCCCCCCTACAACAAAAAGTGATTAAAGTATATTTCTAGCCACTTATGCTTGCGTTAATTTAGTTCACGTTTTTACTCTTTTTTGTTAATACTGGTAGTTTAATTTAATAAAAAATGTTAACTTAATTTTAAATGGAAAATCTAAGATTAAATATCCAAAAAGAATGTTTAAATTGAAATATTTAGTGCAGTTATTCTTATATTTTCAAAATTTGTCATTTTGACCTCATTTAATTATGAAAATCCTTTAGATTTTAGTGAAAATAACAATGTTAACAAAAAATGACTAAAATGTAATTTCTAAACATAAAGAACTAAATTAAAATTGGATGCAAATATCAAGGCTTAAAAGTATATTTTAATCAACATAAAGTTGATGTAAATTATTAAAATCGGTGAAGGTTGAACATAATTTGCGTATACTCCCTTCTTATGCCTTCTTTGGCGATACCAAAATTAAATGTAGATGTAATAACGATACTCTAGCTGGGAACTGCTAACGAAACCAGATACCTTGTTTTTTTATATATAAAAAGACAATTTTATTATACTACCTCCGGTCCTAAATATAAGACCTATATAACTTTTTTTTGGAGAGGTTAAAGTTGCAAAATAGTCCATTAAATCATGTGATATTTGATATATTTTTAGATTATCCATTAGTTTATAAGTAAAATAAACTAGTTTAAGGGAAAAAATTAGACAAATCACTTTTATAATTAACTTATTTTTCTTTTTTTAAGATTTTTCAAAAAAGTCAATTAGGTCTTATATTTAGGACCAGAGGGAGTAAGTAAAATGATAAAATGATTCATATGAGATTTCATGTAAAGCCTAAAAACAAATTGTAAATCAGTTGTCTACCCTCTATATGGGACTTCAGAACAGCAAGAGATTAGTCACATTTGACACGCGGGTAAGGATAACTTGAGTAACAAAAAAATACAATGTGCAAACAATTATAATTATTACGAGTTTACGACTAAAACAAAGCCGATGAACTAGATGCTTTGTTGGTTCTGCGCTTGAAAGCTTAATATCCCCGCGGAACAAATGAGCTACCAAGTGTTGCATGAAAGCATTATGCCTCTCTTACCTGGCGTTCCATATCTGAAATGTAGGGAAAATAATTTGGAGTATTGGGGAAAGTATCTATGGCGGATACACAACATTTTTTTGTTTGTGGGATGTGATATCCATTGGAGATGCCTTTGATCTACTCCCTCCTCATTTTAATTAGGGGTAAGGTCAAATTTAACACTCTACTATTGCCAAAAACTCACCCAACATTAACAAGAATTTGATGACTCAAATGCAGCACACATCTTTTAAAAAAAGACTCAAATCTAGCATTTCCGTTAACTTTAGCGGGTTTGACCGTTAAGATTGACTTGATTATGATACGTCACCCAATCTCGCCACGTGGCCTGCCCCGTTACCCGCCACAACATCCAATAATGGATAGTAAGTGGGCTCATTGGGTGACGTGGCAGACTATGTGGCGAGATTGGATGACGTGACATAATCAAGTCAAACTTAACGGCCAAACCCGCTAAAGTTGACGGAAATGCTAGATTTGAGCCATTTTAGAAAGATGTGTGCTACATTTGATCCATATCAAATTCTTGTTTATGTTGGGTGATCCTTTTGGCAATAATAGAGTGTTAGATTTGAACCTTAACCCTTCTAATTCTAAAACAACTTCAACTTTTTTTAGGAAATTTTTGTTTCTATAAAAGTATTTATAACTCTTTCTTTTCTTTAAAATTAATTTATTCTGCTTATAAACTATCATATATCTAAATACATGTGACATATATTATAATGAAGCGGTCTAAAAATTTGATTTCTTAATTTAAAAAAAGTCAATATACTTAAGACGGAGAGGAAGTATATTACAAATCTATTAAATCTAATGAATCATACTTAAACATAACAGAAAAGGTTGGCCTGGAATGTTGCTAAATGGAGTGAATTTCTTCCGCAAATGGTAACAAATACTCTGATAAGGATCAAGTTCTGGAAAATGGCAAATGCAAGAGAAATTAAACTGTTTTCATGCATGTGGTCCAAGGGAGACTTCATAGGTCTTTAGAGCCATGAGAGGGCAGTCAAAGTCATACACTTGCCCATTTATGTGCCAAAGTGAGGAGAGCATGTTGCGTATTCTTTGAGACTACAATATAGCGAAGGAAGTGTACACCCTAACTTAGCTTCTAGATTATATTCCTTTGTGGTAATTTGTAGGTTTGGCTCCATAGCAATTCAAATTACAGTCGGGCATGTTTGTGTTTGAATATGAACAAGTCCTTGGGAATATGGGAGCGTGTCAACTAGAAACATTGAAGTTAGAATGTGAGAGACCAAGAATTCCAATTCCAACATTGAAACAGCCACATTACGCAGCGTTGCTTAGCTGACAACCTATATATACATCATTTCAAAGTAAGCTCTTAATTTCCTGGCTATATATGTTTCTTAATACTACTAGTATCGGTATAGCTTCTGGCTCAAGAAATAGGAAAAGTAGTCCAAACAATGCTATAAGTATTAAGTAATGATAAAAAACAACAGTAGTATTAATAAGCGCGTCGTACAGCTAACGTACACGATTGGAAACAAATATTTGATAAGTGTTATCAGCTGTGAATGCACGACCACATGATAACAAATGGGAAAAAAAACAGAAACATGAGAGAATAAGAGAATGGGTTGGTCAACAAAAGCCGGGAGATATAGTGGTAGTATAAAATGGCATGTTTGCTGAAAGGTCTAAAATGAAAAATGTTGGCCGAAGAATAATGAAAATGGGTAAGGGATGAGAGTGAAGGTGCACATAAATAAGTAAGGGGTGACGAAAAGGAACAAAGATATTGCTTATGGGGCCCATCAAGTTGGGTTGTGTTTATGAGTCACCTCTGCGTGTCTCAGCTTTGGATTTAAACTACAATATTTATCATTAATTATTACCCCCGCACCCCTTCATCTACGTTCATTAAACTAATATTCCATGCTTATCCCACCACCATAAAAATTCTACGCTCCTTCGGTCCTTCCGCTACAAGAGTGCGAATCACGTATTTTAGAAAAATTGAAATTGAATTTTTTTAACACTATTCTTATTTATAATATGAATGTTAAGAGATAGAAATAAGAAAAAAAAAATAACGGACATAAAAGAGAGTGTGAAAAGAGAAATCAAATATAAGCACAAATTCAACATTTATTTAATGTAATAATTTAAATTAAATAGATAAAAAAAGAGTGAAAATTTTATTAAATGTTGAGTCAATCCCGGACTTTCATATTTTGATTAAATTTATTCAAAATCTGGGCTCATATAGTGGGGAGGAGTATTTGCATCTAATACTAAATATAAAGCTTTTTCTGGATAAAACATGTATTTTTATTTTAACCTTTGATATTGATCATTTTTCGTCAAATTAGTTTGTTCACTAATATTTAACATAATAATAAATATGACTTTTCAAAAATATTATCTAACATGTTTTAATTAACTATTTTTAATCTCTTATATAAAATAACTCACCTTATATTGAGTATACAAAGTAATTGTATGCCCTCGTATTTTTAATATAAAATCTTTTTTATGTTTTTTGGAAATTAAAGAAGTTAATGTGTAACTTAATCTTGATGTGTGTTAAATAGTATCGAATTATATATTACTCCCTCTAGTCCCTAATATAAGAGCCCAAAATTTAAATGATTTTGTTCTATAATATAAGAGTTCATCTCACATTCTCTCTTCATTTAGTGTATTTTTCTTATTTTGCCTCTAATTCTCTTTCACATTTATTAATGCTTATGTATTTCTCTCTCTTAAAAGCATCATAATAAATACGGGCAATATTGGAAAAAAACATTAACTTTAGACACTTAACTAACATTCACATGTTTTCTTAAGAATCGTTTTTTTGCGGCTGACTCTTATATTATGGACAAGAGGGAGTAAGTTATAGTAATTCAATTACATTAATCCATATGACTCATTTAAATTTTTATGACTTTATCAATAAAGTTCATTAAGTTTTGTATTAAACACATGGGAATATAATTTGTATGCTTTTTCTAGCCATATCGCATATCCCCAACCAACTACTTGGATTTTTTTTTTTCAGTTCAAAAAAAAAACCCAACTACTTGGCTCCTCTTACCCATGCGGTCACGTCACTCACCTTTTTATTAAATTTCCCACTCATCTTAAAAAAGTCGTTTCTATGTTGACCCGCGCTATATTCCTCTTGGAAACCCCACTTGCCCTTATATGCCCTCCTTCCCCTCACTTATTTACGTTCCACACATTCTCCCGTAAATATGTGCTCACTGTTCAATGAAATCCTGGTTTGAAGGAGATTTTGTATGTGAACATGGCACTTGTTAGTTGGACTGAGAAAGGCAGCCACAATAAGAAACCATTTCTCGGTGCGGCTAAATTAGCTTAGCTACTACGCTTCACTTCATCAAAACCGGTTTAAGCTACAGCGGTTTCCATGTCATTGTCACAATCACTTGCCTTGTCCAACAATCCAACAACTACCACTATCAATCCACAGAAGCCGACCAAAAAAGTCAGCCGCTTGTCAATCCTTGTAATTTCACTGCCATTCAGGGGCCTTTTTGTTTCTCCACTCACAACTCAATTTTCCAATTTTCAAACTATTCCGTGCATTTTGACATTTTCCCCTAAATTACATCCTTCCGATCCTTGTACATTATCTTCTTCCAGCTGACTTAATTAAGGTTTGTATATATCCACAATTACACATATTGTACAACCTGTCTAAGCAACGAAAATTCAAGAGACTTCTATGTAATTTCCCTTAATTTCCAAATCAACATGATTGCGACAGATTTTTTTTAAACAAGGAGTAAACAGGAAAACCCCAAGATTACAATGAATATCAATTAGTTGAGAAAGCAAAGATATTTAAGTATGTGGTTTTATGATGAGAATATAATAAATAGATCCGCCCACAGTTATTCTAGACGATTAAATGTCAACGGTCCTAATTGCTTACAGACATGCCATAACTCATAACCATCTTTGTCCTACCCTCTTTAAAAGCAAACCTCCACGCCTCTTTCATACCCAAAACTTTTTTTCCCTGCACAACCACGTCAAGAAATCAAAGAACCCAAAAAACAAACACCCCAAGATAAATCAACTGAGCAAGCAAAGCAAGAATCATCCTTAGAAATGAAGCTAGTTTGGTCCCCAGAGACTGCATCAAAAGCATACATCGATACAGTTAAATCAGTAAGCACTCTATTTTTCTTCAAAAAGATTCAATCTTTCATGCTTTTTTCATGGCCCATCTCCAAAAAAAAAGTCAATCTCTAATGAAAATTATATCTTTCATATTCTTTTGATGACTTATCTCTAATATTTTCTTTTATTTTCTTTCTTTCTCTTTTACAGTGTGAGCTTTTTCGAGAATCAGGTGTGGCTGAGCTAATTTCAGCCATGGCTGCAGGATGGAACGCAAAGCTTATAGTGGAAACATGGTCACATGGTGGAGTTATGCCTACAAGCATAGGCTTAGAAATAGCTAGTCGTCACACGGATGGACGACACGTGTGTATAGTCCCTGATGAACGGTCAAGATCAGAGTACGTTCAGAACATGAGCATCGCCGGCATGTCGACGGAGGTGGTCGTCGGAGAAGCGGAGGAAGTCATGAAGGGTATTTCGGGAATAGACTTTTTGGTGGTGGATTCTCGCAGGAGGGATTTCTCGAGAGTTTTAAGGTTGGCTAAGTTGAGCAACAAAGGGGCAGTTTTGGTATGTAAAAATGCTAACTCGAGGGCAAATTCGGGATTTAAGTGGAGGTGTGTTCTTGATGATATATCAAGACGTATTGTTCGTTCTGTGTTTCTTCCTGTGGGGAAAGGGCTTGATATTGCACATGTTTCTGCCTTGGGGGGTAATTTGGGAACAAATGTTAAAGGTGGCAAGAGATGGATTAAGCATGTTGATCAACTTTCAGGGGAGGTACATGTTATCCGACGTTGAATTTTGTGTTCAAGTGTTAGCTTCAATGACAAAGACAAAGCTATAGATTTTTTCTTTTTCTAATTTTGTGAATGTCTTATTAAGGATCTTTTCCCTTTCTTGGCAATCTTTGACTTTGATGGGTTGACTAATACTGCCAAGTGCCTGAAGATTCGGTTCAAGACACTCTTCGTTCTTTGGTTGTTTGGATTTGACATATTGGATAGGGGTTTTATGGGGTATTAGGTTCACATATATAGAGTGTAATGACATGATAATATGGAAGCGTTTTCTGCATAGTCATGATTGTATTGTAACCATATGTATGATATGATGCCTCTATTATTGTACCTTTCTGCCCTTTGTCAACTAAATTCAGTGTAAGCAGTGAGCAGCAATTGACTTTTTAATATATAGAGAAGTGTTTCTCGTTATCACTACTCTTTCCTATCTTGATTGTGGTGAACATATTCTTGATTTTTTAATCCTTATCTGATTATGAAATGTCTTTACTATGTGTATACACATCATAACCTAACTTGACTCATTCTTGATTTCCTTCCAGGCTTATTAGAAATTTAGATGCGCCGATAAAAACAATATATCAAATAATGTAGAGTCACTAAATAAAAAGGAGACCGAAGACTTTTAAAAGAAACTCTCTAACTTAATCTTTTAATCAATAATTTAACACTAGATATATTTTTACAAGAGGATAATAGCATTGTATGACTGACCTCACCAATTGAGATACCTCACCAATTGAGATGAAGGTTTGTTTTGTTGATGCTGATTGAATACAAATTTATATGGAAGAAATCACGAACATGCTAAGTTGCTAACCAGTCATCTTTGCCAATGATTTTGACGCGGCAAGTCAATATCCCTTGCCTCTGCTATTACGACTGGAGCAATCTTAGGCTGTACTAATATTCAAATTGGAGGGACTTTACCGTACGCAAAGTCCACTTTTATGTGCATATACCCATAAAAACAAGTAGTAGTTAATTTTAAACAATAATGTATAGCGTGTCCAACTCAGACAAAAAAATATAGTGTATCCAACTCTAAAATCTAAAGCTGTGAAGCTATGCTATATTCAATATGGCCCAGTATCCAATGTATACACCAAGCATTAACCCAAAATATATACGGTAAAATCCACAATTTTTTTAGGATTAAATAAGCTAGATAAATAAATAAATAAAATGAAATAAAAAGAAACCATGAGAAATGGACATTAATAATAATATTTTTATTTATCACATCAACACACTAAATGCATACATATAATACAAACCAAAACCAAACTTTCTTACACTATAGCTTCCTAACTAGAAGATTTATTTCTATATAGCTATAGTTTATCATTTCATAATATAGGTCTTCTTAAAGGGTCTTGCTTGTCGTCCGAAGTCACAATAATCTCCAAAGTGATTGTAACCTCCGAGACTATTGTGATTATACTATTTGGTGAGGAAGAAGGTGCTAACACGTTCTCAAAATAGTTGTCATAAACTATTTAAGGATCTAAATGAAGAGGAGGGCTTAGAGGCAATGGGATGTCGGCGAGAACATTACTCACTATTTGTATGTTGTAGATTCTTGTAAATTTCCAGCCCGAGTCCATTCAAAATTTGGTGTTACTTATATTTTGTAATATTTCATATGCTGATATGCCAATTACAGAAACAAGGGTACCGTGTAAGAAAGTTTGGTTTGTATTATATGTATATATAAAGAGTGTGGATGTAATAAATAAAATATTGTCAATTTAGTAGTGCTCGGTTCTCATGGTTTCTTCTTATTTAATTTTATTTATCTATCTAACTTATTTAATCCCTAAAAAAATGAGGATTTTACAATATATACCCACACTTGCAACCCAAACAAAAATTCTTAGTATTAACTTCATTCAGGCTCTTCAAGTAAGCTGGCCGTTGGGTTATGCTTTTAAGGTACGCCTGAGTACATTCGATCTCTCATCTTCCATAAAATTACAGTATCAAAGGGTTGAGCTCTCATGCCCTGCAACCTAAAAAAACACATTTATGAATACTACAGAAACATACTTAACAAATAAAACTCAGTCAATGATAGCAATCTTACCATATAATGACCAAGATCCGCAAGAACTCGGTCTTCAATAAACATTAATTAGTCCCAACTATCCTTACTTCTTCTGAATGATTTCTTATCTGAGAGAGCTTTCTTGCTCTTAAGGCGTTTCTGCTCTCCAATAGCAGCCCTTCAAAATTACAAATATGAGCCACAAAAACCATTTGTGAGCCCTTCAACAACGTTTTGCACTAATGTGACTAGGCCAAAAACATAGCAGTAACTAAAATAAATCATATCATTGAAGTTTAAAGAATTAGAAATTTTGAAATCAGAACTGCTCTTACATTTTTGCAATTTTTTTCTTTTGCTCTTCTGATGGAGGTGGTGGGACATATGCTGCAGCATCAATTATTGCCTGATTTTTCCAATAGATAACGTCAAAAAAATTTTAAGCTTAGTTTGGTGATTAAAAAGAAAAAATAAATCCTTCCTTTGATGACCCAAACCAGATCAGATTAGGAAAAATAATAATCTTTTAATGAACTTTTAGGCTAGGTCTCAAAAGTAAATAAGAGGTATAACTAATTACTCTATAGCTAAGACGTGTCTCAGAAAAATGCAAACTCTAAAGAACATACAGTGACCAACTCAGAACTCAGAAGGGCCTAAAAATCCAAGAATGGTAATCACAAATCTAAAAACTATATTAGAAATTGCTATTCAGCATTCTGCCACAAGGCACTCACTTTTACAAAATAGAAGTGCGCCTATTGTCTTATCCAGATTACATTATTCTCCAGCTTCCACCATGTATTGAAGGTGTCACTGAACACACGATTTCTTTTCTTCTTTTCCATTAACTATTAACTAATCATGAGATGAGAGGGTATGCAGAAGCAAGTTCATTTGTAAATATCCAAAGCATAACAAAGTTTGATGCTAATGCTAACTTTTGAACAATGGTAAAATAAGTGTAAATGTTCTATATTACCTGAAGCTTTTCCAAAGCATCCTCAATGTTACCCCTGAAAAAGGATGGCAGAATCAGGCCAAATTCTCTTGCAACATACAAGGGAAAAACAAATCAAATAAATTGACAGGGAAGATACAAACTTTTGTGTTCTGGTTTTTGTAGAGGAAATCACAAGTTCCCCATCCTTGTTGATACGATTTTTTTCCTGCTTAAGACTTAGCAAACTTAGCCCAGGAATTAAACAAAAATAGTACTTATCTAGAAATCAATATGAAAGCAATCACAATTCATGAGATAAAGACTGTGACTGTCTGCTGTAAGCAGTAAATGGAAAGGTACTGACACATGACACAAGTGCATAAACAAAGATACACATATATGCATGAAGAATGTAAAGATTTATTATAACTGAGCATTCAATTGTTTTGTACCAAAAAAAGGGTTTGTTGAAACAAACCATTTGCATAATTTTCTCCCTGATTCTGTCACCTAACCAATATGCATTTTTCACATTGAACCGCATGTCCACCTTGGTGTTCACTGTCCAAGCAACAAATGGGAAATACCTCAGACTAAGGTGCATTGTAAGGAGAACAGAACAAAAATAAAGATGAAACTAATATCGGTTTTGATTCAAAATTGCCAGCAACAATTAATAAGTTCCAGCAAAATATAAAATATACAAATACCATTAAACTGACCTTTATTCACATTTTGACCTCCAGGTCCCCCACTTCTAGCAAAGCTCACATTCACACGATCTAAAATGAAAACAAAGTACTCAAAATCCATACCATTTTCATAACTATATATAGAGAGTGAGAAAATATATTAACCCACTGAACAGCATCATCATTACATTCATTACAAGAAGACAGTAGCTATCAAAATACCAGAAAATCCTAATCATAACTAAAAAACATAGATCAACGAACAATTTCTTAATATGGGCAAAGACTCTAATTGTTGAAACACCAGAATTGGCAGAAAACTATTAAAAATTTGAAATTTACGCTAGAAAACTACAATAACCATCAAGAGACAGAGTAAAGAAGACATTTTGAATATTAATTGGATAGAAACAAATGAAAGTTTAAATCTTTGAGCAATAAAATGACAAAAGAGAAAAGAAAGAACAAACCCAGAGTGATTTTAGGCGTAGGGCCAGTATCAAAAGAGAGAGCACGGTCTTCAGCTTCTTGAAGAAGCTGCTGAACTTGAGAGAGACGAGAAGAAACTTTCTTGCCACCATCCTCAGAACTAGAAGATGCACATCGAATAGTAGAGGGACTAATTCTACGTCTAGGTAATGAAAGAATGAGAGTTTGAGAAGATGATGGCAAAAGGTGTTGTGGGGTTTGAGGAAGGCTGAGAATAGAAGAGATTGGAAGAATGGAAGATGGGTGTAAACATTTTTTGAAGATCATTGTGCTTGTGTTTCTTATGGCGGCCATTGAGAATTCGATGCAATCCTATGCGCCACAATCTTATGCTCTTCACTTTCTTAAAAGAGCGGCCACTGAAACAAACGGCGTAGGACTCAGAAGCTGTTGGGGGTAAAAGTAGAAACCACAAGTTTGGATATTGGTGACTAATCGTCACCCGCCACGTCACTCGGTTTTGCCATGTGGCCTGCCATGTCACCCAATAATGGATAGTGAGTGGGCCCATTGGGTGACGTGGCATGCCACGTGGCAAAACTGAGTGACATGGCGGGTGACGTGACATGGTCAAGTCAAACTTAACGGTCGAACCCGTTAAAGTTGACGGAAATGCTAGATTTGAGCTAATTTTGAAAAAATGTGTGCTACATTTGAGTCATCGAATACTTGTTTATGTTGGGTGAACTTTTGACAATAGTAGAGTGCTAGATTTGACCCTTAACCCTTCATACTATGATGAAGTGTTTGCTATCTTGATTTGGTCAAGTGTTTGCTATTACTTCGTCTTTATTCTCTAAGCTTAAAAGTTAAAACTAATCAAGAGATGCAATTACATGAATGAAAGGATTATTGCCTTGTTGGACATTGCTTTTCCAACATAAATTTGGACCCTGAATTTAGTTTTGAGAAAAGTTGAGTCAAACATACACTTAAAAGCAATATAGATTTTTAAAGAATAATTTTTGAAAAAAACGACGAAAAAGTTTTTTTTAGAGAATAGATTTTAAGATAATTGATTTTGTATGGAATTTTTTTATATGGATTATAAACTTTTAGGTTTGAAGCATAAGTATTGATGGCTAGAAGTTCTAGCCTAGAACATGGGTTTGTTCAAAGATAATGACAATGTTTGTATTAGATTTTGGAGAGTTATTTACGAGGAAAAAATGTTAATTTCTTAGGGAGAATAATTTTTGAAAATGTAAAAGAATTCTAGAAAAACATAATCTATATTTTGAAGTAAACCACTATTGTTAGGAGTGTTTGTATCGCTTAATAAAAACCAATTTCATTATAAAAATGTTAAAGACATTTGTCTACTCCAATTTTAAAACATAAATTTTGGATTAAAACTTAGATTTAGTTATGATAAATCTACTCCAATTTTTTCTAAAGGTAGTTTTGAATCTATCGCTTTTTTAAAAAAATGTAGTTGGTGAACTTTTGACAATTTTATAGGTAAACTTTTGATAATTTTATAAGGACATATTTCACCCTTAACCCTTAAATAAATCTTATACTCCCTCCGGTCCTAAATATAGAACCTAAATAACTTTTTTTGGGAAGATTAAGGAAGACTTAATTTTAGATGTTTTTCCAATAATACCCCTCCTTAATTAGTTTAATTACTTAGTAGTCTTTCCTCCCCTATCAAAGGAGTTGTTAAGAAAAAGAAGGGTAATTTAGGAAAAAGGTGACCAAAAATGTATCTAGGTCTTATATTAAGGACCAAAATGAAATCTCTATCTAGGTCCTACATTTAGGACCGGAGGGAGTACAAGGATACATATGAATTTTTATTATATTGTCTATAATGCGTACAACAGCCTAGAGCGACTGAAGCATGCATTATCATTTTGGGCTCTTGTATTTATTTTTCATGTCTATGTTTCAACTTTCAAGTTTATGTGTAGTTCTTACTCCTCTGTCATGTTTCCTCTGTCATGTTTTTAGGTATATTTTTCAGCCCAATACAATTTTCTGGGGCCGGAGAAACCAGGGGCCACGTAAAAGGATGGTGTGAATCCAATACCATAAATGGCTTAAAACCAATAAGAATCCATGATCATCAACCACATGTCATGAACTTCACTGGTTCCCGGAAATAAAATTCAGCCTTAGCTTGCACCAATCCATCACATTAATATTTTTTTTTGGCCAACATCATCACATTAATATTTGGTCCTTGAACAAATCCAACTAAATATACGTGCTAATAACAGAAGGAAATATGGTAAAAAAAATTAACAGAAGGAAAATATTTGTCACATATAATGCCCAAATACTATAAAATAGGCAGGTTTCTTGAATTAGGTGAAGCACTTGTACTTCATTTTATCTTTCTTAGATGAACTGCGCTGTTAATACAAAAACAAACCAGCTAGGTTTCTGGAGACATCTGATCATCCTATAGCACTGTATAGTGTATATAGTATATGAAATCAGATTTCAAAATTACAGCATCCTTGCAAGCATGAACCTTATCTTACTTATCCTGTTGTTTTTGCATCCGCCCTGATACGTGTTTTTCATTTGCACAGCATAAATATGCCACCAAAAAAGTATGCTAAAGGTTTTTCAAACCACAAAAAATAAAGTACTTTATCTACCCAACATTAGAAGAGGTAGTCAGGCTTTTTTACACAAGTCTAAGGATTTGTTATGACTAAAGTAATGTGGCTTTTCAATTTGATCACATGTATTCTGCCGTTCTTAAATATAAGACATATTTCCCTAACTTTATTAGGTCAATGATATTCGTTAAATCAGTTAACATCTCATGGTATTACCAAAAAACTCTAATCACCTACCTTTATTTTCAACCTTTCTTACTTGCTTAGGGATAATTTAGAGCAAAGTTTAGACAAAAATATAAAGAAATCTATTTATTTAGAATCAAATTCATCTTCTTTCCTGATTAAAAATACGTGTTTATAGGAACCAACAGAGTATCACTTCACAGCACACACATTACCTCCCATCTACGCGCAGGGGTATAAATGGAAATCATATATTTGTTATCCTGACATTCACAGGCTACCTTATACTCCCTCTTCCGGTCCTCAATATAAGACCTAGTTGACTTTTTTGTGGAAATGTTAAGGAAGCAAAATAGGTTATTAATTAACTATGAAACATTTGATATATTTTTAGATTACCTATTATTTTATAGATTAAATAAACTAGTTTAAGGGAAAAAATTATATGAATCATTTTACAAGTGACTTATTTTGCTTTCTTAGGATTCTCCAAAAAAGTTAACTAGGTCTTATATTTAGGACCGGAGGTAGTATAATGTAGGGAAAAAATTGTATGTTACTCCCTCCGTTCCTAAATATAAGAACACTTTACTAATTTGAATAAATTAAGGAAGTTAATTATTTTACACATGTTATTACCAATTTATCCTAACTATATAATTGTATCCTCACTCTCCCTCTTTTACTTGTTATTATAGATAAGCATTGTAGGGTTAATTTAGAAAAAAGTTGGAAAAAGTTAAAAAGTGATCTTATAATTAAGAACAAGTTGAATTTCAAAAGCGACCTTATATTTAGGTAGAGAGAGTACCTCTTATGATATGGATGGAAGGAAGTGATCACTAGTGATGGGTAATATGTAACATTAAACTTTTAGTGGAGTATTTTTAAATAAGATGTTTAGATGAGTTGAAAAAAGGAAAATGTGTTATAAAAAAAACGCAAACTCTTGTCAATATAAACAAACTATGGCCACCAGTGGTATAAGATGCGATTTAAAAAACATAGATGAACGCTGAAAGACCAGTGACCTAATGACTAAAAAATGCGGGAGTGAGACATCTTACCGCTTCAAAGTCCGATCCTAAGTTCAATCCTTAACACTCTTCTCAGGCAAAATTCAGATTAGTCAATACCCAAAAGATATCGGATACAAGAGACTCTAAAAATAAAAACTTTGAGCAAGGCTCTCGGTCCTCCTTGTATATCATCTTTTTTTTAGTGCTGTGACAACAAAATATCATAGGGTACATGTTTTTTATAACGTATCTATAATATTTAGTATTTGTATGTTAGCCTACATACCTCAGTCACAATGACGTAAATTGTAACGGCAATGCCATTTTCATACTTGGGAAAATAACAAATAAATTTTTTTTTGTGCAAAATTATAAATCGGTCTATTTGAGTTGTTAATAATTGTTAATGTCTATTTTGAAGTTATCAATGCTTATTTTGAAGTTATTATAGGGGTTTTGTAATTGGAATGCATTTATTTATCATTTTGCCTTTATGATTCTAATTTTTAAAATCTAAAAATAACTAGAAACAAGTTTTAGTTTTTAACTAAAGCAACATGTCATGAAATAGACGTTAAATTTAATATTTGACATCGGTGCACAGTGACGTAATCCCTTGGACAGTATAACAAAAAAACAATAATTTTATCTACAATTCTTTTTTTTTTTTTTGACCGGAATTTTATCTACAATTCTAGTATATTATACCAATGCTTCGTTTGAAAAAAATAATACTCTCTCTGTCCTTAAAATATAAGGCCACATCTAAGATTCTATATGTCCCTAATTGTAAGGTCTATCTTATCCCAAAGGTATTTCAAATCTATAAGGAATTGAAAAAATAATAAAAAAACAGTTATTATATTAATTTTCATGTTAATTCATGAAATGTGGACCAAAAAAAATTCTTATTACCTATTTTCCTATAATAAAATAGGAGGGGTACTTCGTAATGATGGATGGTGTATGTAATAACCATTAAACTTTTAAGTGCGTATTTTAAAATAAAATGTTAATATAAGTTGACAAAAAATTAAATCACATATAAAAAAGGCAATCTCTATAGTCAATATAAACAAACACTGGCAATCAGTTGCCCAATATGCAATTTTTTTGGGGCCAAATCCCAAGATGCGATTTAAAGAACATGAATATATGGGGGATTTTCATTTTATGTAGTACTCCATTGAGGATTTGAGGCGAGCTCTCCGTCCTCCTTACATTTCATCTGACTTCTTTAGTGCTGCGACAACAAACTTTCATGTCATAAGGGTACATATTTTTAACAACGCACCTTCAAATTTCGTACATCAGCCCACACCCCCACAATGATGTAGATTGACAACGGCAATACCATTTTTTTACTTATAATTATAATTATAATTTTGAAATTCCGAAACATCTGGAAACAATATTTAGTTTTATTACCAGACATCATGTCATGAGATAGATGTTACTATGTTAGATTACGGTCCAAATAAACAGATAGATTAGACTTAATGTTTGACATTGATGCACATTAACGTAATCTATTCCCTTGATAGTGAATTAAAAAACAATAATGTAATCTACAATTCTTAATTCTACATCATACTAATGTTTCGTTTGAAAAAAGAGATAGTACATTATGAAGAAGTTCAATTGAGGTCGTACACCATGACCACAAAATGGCAAATCATTCCTAAGCGGCTGGACCTCTGGATATAATGAATCGAATTTTTGTTTTATAGTGTGTAAGTGAGTGCCAACTTGTTCCTGAAAGCCCTCAACGCCACATTCCTCTGCAATTCAACTTCTGCCTCCACTTTTCACCCATTGCATTAGCCAAAACATTCACGATTCTATTTATGTCTTTTTTATTCTCACATTACATTAAAAGATTTAAAAAGATGGTTAGGGGTAGATAGCGTTGAGATAAGAATTAGATAAATAGGTAAATAATTTAAACTATTTTGATAATAAAAACAAACTTAACACACACACAATTAGCAACTCAATTTTTTTTGGCCAACTAGCAACTCAAAAAAAAATAATATTCGAACATCTCTCCCCCTTTGATGTGATCAACACAGCATTGGTCATTTACCATGGAGGGAAGGAGGAGGCCTTTTTTTATTATGGAAACCTGAAATTCATTGATATACTACTAAAACTATTACAAAAATCACGCACCTTCATCGAGCTAAGATTCATCCGATGTATATCAAGTGGAGATTGATCAAATGTATGAAACACATTGTCCATAAAATAACAGCAGTCATAAGCAGTCTCTGTCACTATGCAACATAAGAACCTACCGATCCCTACACAAATTAATACTACTGTCATTCATAATGTCCCTAAAGGGATGGTTAATATTGCACCCTTGTAAAAAAAGGTCATTTCAATTCTAATTCTCACTCGATGAGGTGTTGGGGAAAAGAACATATTATAAAGACTTATCTTTGCTTATATATAGAGGTTGATTCGAATCAACGACCTCAAATCTCACGGCAAACGAGCTAACTATTATTAAGTCATGCAGCCCTACTACTCCCTCCGGTCCCTAATGTAAGAGCCCAAAATTTGAATGATTTTGATCCCTAATGTAAGAGCTCACCCCATATTCTCTCCTTATTTAATGCATTTTTTCCTACTTTACCCCTAACTCTCTTTCATATTTATTAATGCTTATGTATTTCTCTCTCTCAAAAGTACCATAATAAATATGGGCAATTTTGGAAAAGAAGCATTAACTCAAGACACCCAACTAACATTCACATGTTTTCTTAAAAAGCGTTTTTTTTTACGGCTAGCTCTTACATTAGGGACCGGAGGGAGTATTACACAATGAAAAAATAAATAGAAGCACATTTCGAAGTCCTTTATTCCAACACATAATTAGACTTCAGTAAAAGAAACACATGTTTAGACCATTCCGAATTCCAATAAGCTCATGGGCAAGAGGAGGCTTTTATTGAAGAAAATAAATGATCCCAAAAACCATTCACTTCCTTTAACCTCTAAAGTAGTAGTAATCACTTTCTTCTCTCATATTCCGTATTAGTGCTTCATCCATCAATCAATTCATATTACTAATGTATTTCCTGATTCATGATTATGGATTCTAATCTTTCACATACGTGTGTTAGTGGGATGTCGCACGTGATTCCTAGAAAAGGATAAACCTGTATGACAAGGGTCAGCGGCCAAATGTAGCTGGCACAGTGCAGACTGAAATAAGATGAGATGGACCATTGGGCCCCATCATCCTCTCTCATATTTAATACCTTCACATGCTCTAATCCCACGCTATACTCTATTCATCCCACCCAATAGCGACCTATTTGGTGCACCATAATCCGAATAAATGTTGTTCCTATTTGCAGCTGAAACCCCCTCCCTCCTCCTCCATCACTCTTTATTGCCATAATTAATTCCCGCCCCTCACATCACACTCACCTACACAATTCTAGTTGACTTCACCATTTTTCTGTTTTTTCCGGCAATTAATCTCTCTTTTGTCTTCCATGGTCCTCTCTAGCATTCCCCATCTAGTAGGGCTCCTCCCACTAGTCACTACCCTCTCCAATTAAGCTTGTTTGGTCAAAATGGCATGATGTTTATCCATTGTCATTTTTCAATGGGATCTGTTGTTGATGAAAGGATTGAATAGTTGATTTATGAGGACTTGAGGAGTAAGTAGTAACACTAAGTTATACGACTTTTTGAGAAGCATACTCATGACTAACAGACTAAGTGAAGTAATCTAATAGACAAGCTACAAAATTCACATGAAACAGTCTTGACATTAAATTAAAGGTGGACTTAACTACTTCCCTAAAATGTGGATATGACAGAAGGGATAATGTTTAACCCCTTCAATTTCCACATAGGGTGTGTTTGGTTCAGTTTATAGAAACGTAGCTTATTTTTAAGGTGGCTTATTTTTAAGTCAGTTGGAAAATAAGCTCTAAGTTGGCTTATTTTTATGTTTGGATGAACTTTGAAAAAAGTGGCTTATTTTCCCATTTGACTTATAAACATGTTTGGATGACTTTTTGTTTGAAAGAGGCTTATTTTTAAGCTAGCTTATTTTTATGTCATATAGAAAAATAAGCTGGCTTATTTTCAGAAATAAGCTACCTTTTGTAGCTTATAAATAAGCTGACTTATTTCAAATAAGCTGAGTGAAAAATAAGTCTAACCAAACATGAAAAAAAGTCACCCACTCAAAATAAGCTGGCTTATTCAAAATAAGCCAGCTTATTTTGAAAAATAAACCCCAACCAAACACACTCATAAAGCTAAAACAGCCACGTAGCAGTTAGGAGAAGCAGCCCACCTGTCAGTTGCTCCGGAGTCATGATTACGTGCCGACGAAACTGCCATGTAGAAAATGAAAGATAGTGATTAAAGACAAAAAGCAGAACACTTTGTACCCACAAATCACAGTTTTAAATAAACCTTTGCCTCCACCCTCTTTACATTGACCCCCCACACTAAAAAAACACACATAAACATAAATCCACATCCACCAACTCAAAAATGCAAATATCAACAACATAACAAAATATTATGGCTCCTTCCTTTTCCTCTCCTTCCTCCTCCAAATCTCCTTCCTCTCCTCCTCCACCTTCTCGCCTCTCTCCTCTCTACGCAGCTGTAAGTACACTAAAATAACAACCAAAACTGAAAAAAAAAAGTCTTTTTTTGTTAAGTCTTTTTTGAAGTCATTGTGTATGTTAACTTGTTTTAATTTTTCCAACTACTTTTTCTTTCATTTCTTGCAGATTCAGGAACAAGAAGAAGATGAACATGGAGGGGAAAGAATCAACAAAAGAACAATTCCAAATAGTGTTGATAACCGTTTCACTCCTAACCATCATCATCATCCACCAACCCCACTTCCCAAAACAGACAAAACCATCAAATCCAATCACAAAAAACGATCTGAATCTGTTTGGTCTCATGAAGTAGAAGATGGTTCTGTTTCATGCACAAAGTGTAGACCACACCCACGTGAGAAAATCACAGTCGTTCCTTTAGATAACAATGGACACAACAAGCATTCATCACCATTGTTAACAAGTCCCAATGTGATTTTCAAGTCCATATTTTCCTCTCTCACACGCAAGAGTCCAAAGTGTACCACTGAAGCCATGTCATCAAGTAGAGAGGAACAGTGGAAAATTGCTTTAGCTGAACTTTCACATAAGTTGATTCAAGCTACTAGGAAAAGAGATGAGGCTGTTTCAGAATCTTCTAGGCTTAAAAACTCCATGGCTGAATTAGAGAAGAAGCTGAACAAACTTGAGGTGTATTGTTACAAATTAAAATCCGGGCTTGACCAATGTAGTAACAATTCACCACATAGAATGTTAAAGACTCAAACTTTTCTTGAAAAGGATGTTGTGCTTGAACACTTCACTGTTGCAGTCTCAGAAGCAAGGTCTTCGGTCAGATTTTTAAGCCGTTCTCTCATTATGCAGCTAAAACACATGGGAGGTAAAGTTCAAGAGAGAGTGTCACTTCTTTTGCAGCCTTATGATATTAAAATATCATTCACAAATAACTCAAGAAGTTTGTTTTTTTACTTAGAAGCCCTTTTGAACAAAGCTTTCTATGAGGATTTTGAATGTGTGAGGTTCCAAAAGAATGCTGTGAACTTCATATTGAACCCTGAGGAACAATGTGAGGTGAACTTTGCTTCGTTTAATATGCTTCATGGGTTGACATGGGAAGAGGTACTAAACAAAGGGACAAGACATTTTAGTGAAGAGTTTAGCAAATTTTGTGATAGGAAAATGAGTGAGATTGTTGCAATGTTGGGTTGGAATAGAGCTTGGCCTGAGCCACTTTTGCAAGCCTTTTTTGTTGCATCTAAAAGTGTTTGGCTTGTTCACTTGCTAGCCAATTCTGTTCATCCAAGTTTGCCTATTTTTAGAGTTGATAAAGGAGTGAGATTTGATTCAGTTTACATGGATGACATGATTGGAGGAGAAAAAGGTACTAAGTTAGTAGTCCCAAGCATTGTAAGGATTATGATTTCTCCTGGATTTTATGTTGCTGGTGGTGTGGTTAAGTGCAGGGTGCTTTGCAAGAACTTTAACAGCAATGGTTATTGTCACAGTAACATCCAAGATAAAGGTCCTAGTTCTACCCCATCACCTTGAGATTTTTCGTTTAATCTTTTTCTAATATTTGATATTTGATCTGAACTCATCAGAAAAAAAGAACGGCTGGAAAGTTTTCTGTTGTTACTTTTGTCTGTTGTCATATTATTATTATTATTACAAAGGGCAGATCAGGGATGGTTTCTTTTTTTTCTTTTTTCTTTTTTCTTTTTTGGTTTGTTAAATGTGTATGCTGTGTAAAAGATGATGCTTGGGATGTCTAATTGTCTCTATATTTAGATGAGATTTTTGGGTTGAAATGGATGATTTGGCTTCATGTGGGTTCTCTTCATAGTACAGTGGTCCTTTTTTGTCCATTTTCTTTTGGACCTTGTGAACATGTTTCATCCATACATGGAGATCTTAAAAATGGTATGATTAAGATCTTGAAGGCAAGTGGGGTGAGATTCTCGTGGGTTTAAACTTAAAACATTTGGTTAGCGGGTGAAGGGATTCAAGAAGCATGATAAAAACAAAATAATGATCATTATTTATTCAGATTTCAGGCACTTTTGAATCGATGCTTGTGATTATCAGATATGGCTGATTTTTGTTCCTATATGTTCTATTTAACAAATATTTGGATGTTGCCTTTCTGGCTGTAACTTGTAATCGTATCACGTAGCTAATTAATAACGAAGAACTAACCCACGATGAGGAATCGGTCAGAGTATAGCTGCGTGAGCGCGTACAAGCTTATCATCAAGTAAATATATGATATTTTTATGGTTAACTTGTATTAAAGTGAAGGCTAACTTATCTTTTGAGTTTTGATGTCTATTGAATTAGTGTTTACATCAACTTGTAAAGATATTGATGTAAGTTAATTAAAATATCAGTTTAAGTTTAGACAACAACAGTAGATTTTGTTATTAGGGGTAGGGATGCGCAAAAAACACGGTGGCCCACCCAAAGCAAACTAAATCCTAGAAAATTTGGGAAAAATCATACTAAAATGGATGAGATCACCAATTTAACCACTAAGTGGATACTTTTACCTCAATTTTGAAATTTGATGGACAATTTTGCTCCAAAAAATTTTACAATTATATTTTTTGCACTTTCATAACAATTACATAAACATTTTTACACTCTAACCCTTTTTTTATATGAAAATACTTTATTTTTAATAGTTAATACTTGATATGCCATGAAAATATTTGATTAACTCATTTTTCTAGTTTCTTTTCTTCTATAAGTCTTTCTCAATAGGTAAGTTCAAATAAGATCAAAATCTCAATAACAAGCTTTGGATTTTTTTCAAGATTAGAAGGCTTACCAGTTAGACATGTCTTATGGTTTAGAGAATATGTCTTGCATGATATTGGTCTTAGGTGAAACAAGATAGGGGCTTGTACTGAGCTGAAAAGGCCAGTCCGGCATTTTTAGGATAAGGATTTCGGTTGCATGCCTGGCCAGGTGATATTAGATCTTTGTACAGACCTAATTAGGGGCACCACTTGAAAGTGTATCGAGTAAAATCTAGTTTAGGATCGTTTAATACATGTAAAGGTTGACTTGGGGTAATGGGTGGTTACTGGTCGGTGAAAATAAGGCACTATCTACCCATCGTCCGTGGGTTCAATGGCGAAAGGACTGAACAATGAGCTTCGGGTTGACCACCACGTCTCTAGTTTGATTCCTGGGGAGTGACACTTTGTTGTGTCTCCATTCCGGCGTTTGAGGAGACATCTCCGTAGCTTAGTAAACTGGGAGTAACCTACCTGTGTGGACAGTTAGAATGGGCTTGCTGGTCATGCCCCAGAGCCCACAGGAGACAGACCCCAGTGGATCATGAGTTGAGCCCAAACCCCTTCCTAAAATTTGTATAACAAAAACAAAATAAGGCACTATCTTTAATGGGCGAGGAAATGATCAGAAATCAGCCAATTCAATGACCGATTTGTTAGTTGGAATGTCAAGTCATGCTGTGTTATCTATTCTATCATTTAGGCTAGATTCCATCACCTCAGCGAGATATTTGATTAATATGAATTATGATGCTGCACATAATGGTGCCGCGTAGTTGATTATTTTTCACGATGTGCATATAATTGGATACATTTTTCTTGTATGCACTGTTACTAATGTTCATTAGATAAAATCTGAAGAGGGACAAAACAGTATAAGAAATGAAAATATCTCAAATTTATTATTCATAGTAATGTGTTTTGAAATCATGAGCTAGTTTTTTTTTCTGAGCAAAAAAAAAATCATGAGCTAGTTTTCTATCCAAAAAATAAAAAACGAGCTAGTTGTCAGTTGATAAATAATCGAAGTCATGGTCTATCAAATGGGTCGGGTCTTTTTGCTCCACCGGGCTTGGACTAGTTATCACGTTTTTTTCAAGGGTTAAATATCATTCTAGCCAACAAACAATTTTGAAAGTTTCAAATTGATCAAAGAACAATAAAAGGGCTCATTCTGGCTAAAGAACAATAAAAATGGTTCATTTTGGCCAATAAGTTACATGAAAATACCAAAATATCCCTTAGGACATAATTAAAATAATTTTTGAAAGTGTGGATCCGAGGGTTATTTTGGTATTTTCAAGTAACTTATTGGCCAAAATGAACCATTTTTATTGTTCTTTGGCCAGAATGAACCCCTTTCAAAATTGTTGATTGACCAAAATGATATTTAACCATTTTTTCAATCTAATATGAATTACATTACAATTATAATTAAAGAAATGAATATTTTCAACCAAAAATAACGTTACTAATATTGAATGTTAGCACATCAACTCTACTCAAGGTTATTAAACCTGGACTGGTCATTAAATCACCTGGGGAGTGGTTCAAAGGTTAGTGGGTTAGGCTATGGTTGACTCGGTAGTTAACAAGGTGAAAATAAAAAAATACTAAAAATAATATATATCACATTTTCCAAAATTACATAAATAAATTATTTCATTTCACCACCTTAAAATCACGGCCAAACATAATTTAAGTATTTATCATTTATCATACTATATGGCTCTGTTTGGTTGGGGGTTTTGGAGGGGAGGTGAGGGGAGAGGAGAGATATAAGGTAGGATATCTTGTTTGGTTGGAAAAAGTGGAGGGGAGGGGAGGGAAATATTTTTGTCTTCTAGTGTTCCCTTGCTCTCTCTCTCTCTTCACCCCAAAA